>JAANHX010000215.1:1382890-2765780 GCA_011320135.1 Phytophthora betacei
TCCAACACAATCGTCGCTGACACGTAATCATCGCCATACCGACATCTTCGCCAATACATGTACCGGACAAAGAGTTCTAACTCTGTCCAGAGATACAGACATTCCTTTCAGACATGCGTTACACAGTTTTGCAAAGAGATCAAAAACTATTCGAAAAGACCGGGTTTACGGCCTATTAATATGTACCGGTATTATTGTGCATTTCAATGCTTTTGTCCTTTTCACTTACACTCCTGGACACAAATATACGGCCACCTCGTCGAGTGCCCATAACTCAGTCAATTTTTATTATTTGACGGTGCGGTTTTCACACAAGTTGCAAAACATGCTTCAAAATAGCTAACGCTCGCGTTTTTGCACTTTAAAGGGAGGCTCACAATGTGAGTTACAAATCTCTTTTTGTATGTGAGCCTCACATACAAAAAAGAGATTTGTCAAGCTGGACACAATTTGCGGCCACCATGGACCCCATACAAAAACCTATATAAAATAAAACATGTGTCATTTTGGCTGACTAGAAAATTGTAAGGGCTGGGTTTCTGTGGGCGATTAAATGACACTAGGGATCGGGAGCTCAAAGTAGTTGCATGGGGGTGTACACATTAGTATTATATGTAACGTGTTGCACTCGCACCTCTGCTTGATCGGTATTGATGAAGAATTTTAAATGTAAGATCGCGACGACTACACTGTGTTCTCCATATGATCTGCTATAGTAAAACAATGCGGATGGGTCTATTGACACTAGCTAAAAATTCTCCATCAATCGATCAAGCAGAAGTGCGAGTGCAACGGTGTATTCCATAGTGGAGCGGAGCGGAGGAAGGGAATTGTGTTTTCCACACGAGATTATCTGTGACCGGTAGTACCGGCGTAGTACCGGTACGTGTACTCCCCGAAAGCTGCCAACCATACACGTGGCCTTCACTCCTCACTTCGCATTTGGAGAACAAAAACTACGGACAAGAAAGAGGGGGGGGGGGGGGGGGGGGTCATCCTACACCATATCTTCCAGCGCACCCAACTCGCCATCGTCCAGGGCCACCGCGGCCCCGTCGGACAGCGCCTCTACCGTCCCAGCAGCCGACGTCGTCGACGTCACTGGTGGAGAGGAGACGTGGACCAATACATCCGCCCGCAGCACCTCGGACTCTCCGCCGATTCGCACGAGCAAGCGAGCTGCCGCCCGCAACATTTCCTCTCCAGCGCCGGCCGAGGCCCGCAAGGGAAAGAAGAAGGCGCCCAAGCGCACGACCCCGTCGCCTGCAGCTACTACCAATCGAGCGAAGAGTGACGACGCCACTGAAGACGGGTCCGACCACAGCCTGGAGGACAAGGCGGCGACTCCTAAGCCTAAGAGGGCGAAGAAGTCAGCAGGAGATACTGTCCCGACCGTGCAGCTCCCTCCACCAGTTGTACAACCTCCTACACCGGCTGCTCCTAAGATTCGCCCGAGCTCCCGGAAAGGCTTCGACCTGTCCACATTTATGGCGTCGTTTGAGCCCGGTCGCGGTGTGGCATTGGCCGAGGGTCCTGCTGACCATCCTTCTCATCAAGAGCCTGACCCAACACACATCGTACCGCAGCCTGCAGCACCAGTGGACCTGTCGCGCGAGCTTCGTTCCTTACGCGATGAGGTTGCACGCTTGCGGCAGCTCCGCGGTAGCGAAAGTACTCAATGGGGGTGGGGCGTCCGCAGGCACAATCGTCACGGCTCCGAGCTCGAAAGGAGAGCTGCCTCCTTCTGAAGTCTGTTACCTGATCAGCGTAAGCTTCCCAGAAGGCTCAAAGAAGGCGAAGGGCGACTACAATCCTCCGCAAGCCCACATGTTGGCCGCAAGTCGAATGTTCCGTGACTTCGGTACGGAGACAGGTAAGGTTACATCTGCTATGCCTTTTGTTCTGCGTGTTCGGGAGCTGGACTGCGTGTAGTTCCAAGTGTCACCCGCCGGCCTGATGGCAGTCTTCAGCGGGCGTTTAGGATCCCGTGGCCTAACAGTGATGCACTTTAAGGAGAGCAGCGAAATTGCGTGCCTAGAAGACGGCTCGACGAACGCCAACTTCTCAAGCGACTTTAGTCGTTCAGCAACGCTAATACGCGCGGGAGCGAGAAATTAGCGTGTTTGAGGATCATTTTGCCTATCAAAACCCACCGCAAGTGGCCTCTGAGCCCGGTCCGCAGCTTCCGCTTTCCGTTGCGACTGATGGCTTTGTCACAAGCGAGGCGACCCTTACGGATATACATCCCTCTCCGACTATACAGTCTGATCCGTCTAGACAGTCGGACATAGCCATACAGCGCCCTTTGACTATACAGTCACCTATTGCTATACAGCGTCCTTTGACCATACAGTCACCTATTGCTATACAGCACCCAGTGACTATACAGTCATCCACAGCTATACAGCACCCTGCGACTAGGCAGTCTGGGTCGACTATACAGTCATCCACAGCTATACAGCCCTCTTCGACTATACAGTCCGGACCGACTACACAGTCACCCACGGTTATACTGACTCCTCCGACTATGCATTCGCGCACCCACCCGCAGGGTTTGATTGGTATACACTCAGACCGCTCTAGTAGTGTTGTGGAAGTACGTACTAGTACCACCGAGAGGCCGGTCGACCGAGAAGGGACTCGCACGATTCGCCCTGTAATATCAAGTCAAAGAGCAAGTGAGACGCATGACAACGCAAGGATACGTCGAGACCTGCACAAACAAGTTCGGCATGCCGAGCTTACCAAGGTTATGGCCAGTTTTAACATCGAGATGCCCCAACAACACTACCCTGCGATACACGAAAGCGCAGAAGGCCCGGTTTACCTGCTTAACCAACCATTGCAGCACGCTCTATCGGACCTTGCACGCCGGTCGGCGCTCCCGCTACCTGCATTCGTAGAGTTAATTCGAGGCCAAACAGTCGTACACGTTCGACGGCTTCCGTAGCAAGGACGACTTCTTGGTGATCGAGATGAACTACGCGTTTGACTGCATCCTGGGCATCCCTTGGCTTGCGCGATATCAGCCAGAGATTGACTGGCTGGCCCAATCAGTCAAGCGTCGACGCGGATTCGACGTGAGTGAGATCTTCACACACCTCTTGGTGGCGCCAAGAGACTGGCCCCACGTCACAGTCGTGGACAAAAACAGCAACGACACAGGCAGTGCACAGAGCGAGCGATGGCTCTCTCTGCATGGCTTGTGCTACGTTGTTGGACGACGAGCCCTCGCGGCTTCGCGAGGTAGATGATGAAGTGGTTGAGCAGAGGCTCCCACAGTACCAGACAGTGGTCGAGCAGGGGCTCCCACACAACGAGACGGCGGTAGAGCAGAGGTTCCCGCCGAACGATTCGGCGGTCGAGCAGATTGGGCTCCCGTCAAACGATGCCGCGGTTGAGCAGGGGCTCCCGCGTGTTCCCGGCCCGGTCGAGTACGGTCTCCCGCGCCTAGAGGAGGGTGATGCATCGTCGAGTAGCAGTGCGTCAGACTCGAGCGTAAGCTCGAGGAAGTCGAAGAAGAAGTCGAAGAGACGACGCCTGAAACCTCGTCGAGACTCCACGACCAGCGATAGCCCGCCGGTGGAACCGGTCAGCGCGCTGGAGTACGTGGAAGGAGACCCGAATAGGTCGCGCAGCATCGCAATCGCAAGCCCGCCGCGCGAAGCGGCGGCGATCACACGCCTTCCAGGCTTGTCCTGGAAGAACTTTCTTCGGGACCTCAAGGCTGGAGATGTCGAGCAAGTAGGCTTGGTCACCGAGGCAGTCTCGGTGGATGAGTAAGCAAATGCGGCCGCAACGGACAGTGAACGTTCACGTCCGCTAGGTGCTGAACCTAAGTCTGCTCGAGAGGAACGATTCCAAACGCCGTCTTGGGAGGCCTTGCGGGAGTCAGCGAATCCCGTATACGACACCGCCTGTGAGTACGCCGACGTCTTCCCGGATGAGATCCCCGCCGAGCTACCGGCGGATCGTGGGGCTCAGCATGAGATCGACCACGCGCCAGGTACGAAGTACTGCGTCACCAGACAATGGCCACTCCTCGTGATCAAGTGAAAGCGATCGATGATTTCTTCGAGGGCCGCCGAAAGGCGGGACACGTGCGTGAGAGTACCTCTCCCCATTCCAGTCCAACGTTCTGTGTGAAGAAAGCTACAGGGGGATGGCGTATCGCTCACGCATTCAACAAGTTGAATGATGCCACCATCCCCGCGCAGACTCCGATCCCTCGGAAGGACATGGTACTGGACTCCATGGCTGGCAGCGTCATCTACAGCGCCATCGACCTGACCGATGGATTCTATCAGATCCTGATGAGAGCATCTGATGTGCCTCTCACCGCCGTAAGTACACCGAGCGGGATGCTCTGGGAGTGGCTCGTGATGCCACAGGGTCTCAAGAACGCGCCTGCCACCTTCAATCGCATGGTCTTCCATGTGCTTCGTCCGCTTCGAGACTTCGCGCCGAGTTACTTCGACGACATCTTCGTGCATAGCCGCGCTGAGGGCAACCTCAGTGCCGTGGACGTACATCTGAAACACCTGAGACAAGTCTTCCAGGTGATGCGAGAGAACAAGCGCTACGCAAACCTGAAGAAATGTGTCTTCTGCGCACCGGAGATTCCGGTGTTGGGATGCTACGTGAGCAAGAACGGTGTGCGCGCGGATCCCGAGAAGGTATCGTCTATCTGTGCTTGGCCAACGCCGACAAGCCCCACTGAGTTGCGTCAGTGGCTTGGCATGGCCAATTACTTGCACAAGTACACGAAGAATTACGCTGGGTTGATCCAGCCGCTGTCCTCGCTGCTGAAGAAGGACGTGATCTGGGAGTGGAAATCGGACCACCAAGCTGCATTCGACTCGGTGAAGAAGAGCTTGGCGTCTGCGCCGATACTGAAGCTTGCTGATGACTCAAAGCCATTCCACGTCGTCTGCGACGCGAGCGATTTTGCCATCGGCTGTGCGCTGATGCAGTTCGATGATGACGAACACGAACGCGTTATCAGCTATCAGTCGCGCCAACTGAAGCCAGCCGAGAAGAATTACCCAGTCCACGACAAGAAGCTCCTGGCAATGCGGTACGCTCTGATCAAATTAAGAGTGTATTTGCTCGGTGAACAGTCATTTGCGGTTTACACTGATCAAGCATCGCTGCGGACAGCGATGAAGAGCCCTCACTTGTCGCAACGGATGGCCCGTTGGCTGTCCTTCTTCTCCAAGTACTACTTCGTTATTCACTACAAGCCGGGCAAGAATAACATTCTCGCCGACGCGCTGTCTCGGCGTCCGGACTACGATCCCCGTGAAGCGCTAGGACATCAGCTCGCTGATGAGGACGACGACGAATGTGCGATCTGCGTGTCGTCAGGCATCAACTTGACGTTGACCACGCCCACGCTCCCGCTGGGCGACGAGATTGCTACAGCGTACGATGATGACCCTATATACGGTGCCATCAGGAAGCACCTGCGTGCTCCTAGTAGTGACACGCTAAGTGCCCTGTCAAAGACCACGCGGAATCAGATCGATCGATATCGACTGGACGGCAATCTACTCAAGTACAGCATCGACAGGTTCGATGGACCTCGAGTCGTCGTCCCAAACGACGATGATCTACGTGCGCGCATAATCCACGAGTATCATGACGCCCCGACTGGAGGACATCTCGGTCGCGAGAAGACGTATGCGGCTCTGTCGAGAGACTTCTATTTGCCGCACATGTACAAGTGGGTACGCAAGTGGGTCCGCACATGTGAAACTTGCCAGCGAGTCAAACCGTCTTCGACGTCTCAGGCCCCATTGCGCCCTCTTCTGGTCGCCACGGAAGCCTGGCGCTCCATTTCGATGGACTTCATATTCGGTCTTCCGCCCGATACAGCCGGGCGCACGGGTGTACTTGTGTTCGTCGATCGTTTCAGCAAGATGGTCCATCTCGTTCCGGTGGCAGCCTCAATCACCGCGGAAGCGTCCGCGGCCCACTTCGTCGACGTGATTTTTCGTCACCACGGTCTGCCGGAGTCTATCGTTTCCGACCGCAACCCGCGGTTTACATCCGCGTTCTGGTCATGCCTCTTCGAGCTCTTGGGAACCAAATTGCTGATGTCGACTGCGGCACATCCGGAGACGGATGGACAAACAGAACGCGTCAACCGCGTCCTTGAAGACGTTCTCCGCAGCTATTCAACTTCGTACACGAGCTGGAGCTCGTTCCTACCGCTAGTCGAGTCCGCACTCAACAACGACGAGCACTCCTCGACGGGTATGATGCCGTTCTTCGTGAACAACGCTCGCCACCCACGTGTTCCGGCACTTCTCGCCGTGGGTCACCCCACGGATGCTGGCGGCTCCACCCTTGGTGGGGGAGAACCTCCTTCGGTCGACATGGATGCTGAAGCTGCGCTCAGCTCTACAGACAACGTGTCCGTGTCGTGGTCATCACCGGTACGTGAACCGGTGTCTCAGCACGCACCGGTAGCCTCACCGGTGTCAACAAGCCTGCCGGCGCACTCGACTTCAGGGTTATCTTCGGGTGTAGCCAGTGCGAACGCCATGACTCGCTCTCCGTCCAAGCAGTCCATCGAGCCTCCTCGGCATACTGCATCTCCGATAACGAGATGGACGTCGCAGAACTTGATCGATCCAGGCAGCAAGATTCGTGAGCAAGAAGTTACCACGGCAAACTATACACCGAAACCCTCGGTGCTTCCTGCCGATCGCTCGGCAGTTGCGGAATTCGTCATGCAACGACAATCCATCGCAAGGTTCGTCCGCGACGCACTGCAGAACGCAGTGGACAAGCAAAAGGAACAAGCTGATAAGCACGGTCGGAATAACGTGAATGTATTCAAGATAGGAGATCGCGTTCTCCTCTCGACCGAGGGAATCCGCGCTTCCGCCGTGACCAACCTCGGCGCCAACAAACTTGCCCCACGCTTCATCGGCCCTTTTCGTGTAACCAAGGCTGTGGGCGACGCCTACACCTTGGACATCCCGTCGTCACTTAGACTCCACCCGACGTTTTACGTCGGGCGACTCAAGCGTTACTTCCCTGCGACGATTCCAGATTCGAGCCAGCAGACGGAGCATGCGTCGGGCGACCAGCCCGACGAGCCTGACGCGCCAGAAACCCGTCAGCCCCTGGCGCCCGCTCTCGCGGACGATCTCCCTGCTGGGCAGAGCCAAGCACATGCGTCTCCAATCCCCGTAGGCGAGATAAAAGCTCCCGATTCGACTGCCGAAGCTCCGACGCGATCTGCTCAGCCCGCCAAGCACGATCTTCCGCCCGCTCAGCTCCAATATGAGCGTCCAACGCACGGTTCGAAGCAATCTCCACCTCGCTCTGGACGTACAGGGCGTACGTCATATCACCGGGATGGCCCACCACCGATAATTGACTCGGTGGGTGACTCGCGCTGGATTGTGGAGCGTATCGTTGGCCACGAAGATCCCCACAACTCGGCTGTTCAACGTAACATCCGTAGTCATACTCTTCGCGCGGTCCCTACCGCGCGCCGCTATCTGGTACGTTGGCTCGGTTATTCTCCAAAGCATGATACGTGGGAGCCCCGCGCCAACCTTCTCCGCGACGTTCCGGACGTGGTCCACGAGTATGAGACCATGATGCTTGAGAAGAAGAATTCCGCGGATCACCCCGCGGAGACCGTGAACGAGATCGAGAGCGGCCACGAGAACGGCCCGCACGAGGAGGCGACAACGATGTCGCGCTCCGACGCGTGCAACGTCGGCGTGAGCCGCGGCGAACACTGACACAGCTTGTCAGTGCAAGAATGAAAACAAGAAACCACCGGCGACATCGAACCGGTGACCAGTGGGTTGTCAACCCGACACGCTACAACTGCGCAGAAATGACTTCAATTACCAGCGGCGACACGGTGGCCAACAAGTACCCGATTCTGGTGACACCAGTGGTGACAACGTGGTGCTCACTTGGGTTGCTCAAGTGGTTGACTTCCGTCGACAAGTCTCATGTCTTTGAGATGTTCGAAGCTGTTCCGCTCTGGCAGCAAAACTACACTCGCGTGTGCGTGAGTGAATGCGGCTGGTGGGAATAGAACCCTGGCGCTCTGACTGGAAGCCCCATGCATTGACCACTGCGCCACGAAGTCGGCTTCGTGAGGTTCCTCGTGTCCGTAATCCAAATGCCTCCAGCTCGGAGTCTTCTAAGTCGCATGTACGCTGGGCACTTCGTCGATGTGTGTCCTGGGAGCCGAGAGGCGCAGTGACGGTCCTCGCAGCACATCCAGAGCTCGTGGCGCACCTGTCGACCCTGGGCTTGCCCTTGTTACCACCGCCAGCGACGCGCTGGCGCCGCCGCCCGTCACGCTGTCTCCGATGTCTCCGTCTTGTCGGTTTTCGAGTTTTCATCAAATGTGTTCCGTGCGCTTATGTTGCGTAAGCGCAACTTAGAGAGGAGGGTGATGTAATGGGTCCAACTCCAATTACATAAGTAGGTTGATATTTCTTTAGTTATTACATAAGTAGGTAAAGTAGCACACGGGTAGCGTGTGCCAATGTGTCATGATCTGATTGGTTGATAGTGAGGAGCCAGACTCACTTATTGACCAATCAGGTATAGACATGTGTTTGAGTGGTTCACACGAGGCCAGGGGTAGCCGCCCTGGTCCTTAATAAATCAGAGTTGAATTTGACACAAACCTAAGACTTGGTTTTACTATTGCGAGCTTCCTCCACACTATAGTGTAAGCTAGTGACGGTATCTCTTACCCCGTTACAAAAATTGTGGTACTTGAATACTTTTCTGCATTGCGTCTTGAAGTTGCGCGCGTCGTGCCGAGTACATGATACACCTTGCATGTTGTCTGCATCGTAGTGGGCCGCTTTTGTACAAGTATTTAGCGTGTCAATGGATTACAACACCAGATGATTTGTCGACTGATCGACTCACTACATTTTTGTATAGTGCATAGAATACAACCGGACAAGTCAAAGGTTTGCAAGAACATTTAGGGGTGACATCCCAACTTCTCATATATGGTTTTGTATGAGAGGTATTACACTCTAAATATCTGAAAAATATCAACGGCAATGTGCTGGTTCTGTTCTGAGGGCGCCCCGTCACTATCTAAATTACGTAGCATAATGCAGTATGGCAAGTCTAATCAGCTCGCTATATGCAGTTTGTTTCCCGCCACCTAAACTTGCAGCGTGTCCGTCCGTCTGTCAATAAGTCCGTCCGGTTCCTTTCTTGCTGCTTTTTCCTGCCTTTTCGCATGGCTACACCCGGCCAGGCTAATACAGTTTCGTCCCATCTTACCGACCGCGCTTATCTTTCTGACTCGACCTAACTATGCCAAAATTACAAATATATTCAAAAGCGTCACACAATTAACTCGCGCCCTGATTGGGCAATACCTGCTAACCTGCGACACTGACTGGATCTGTTGTACGATCCGACCGTCTCACGCCATCGCGAGTGGACGTAAGATAAACATTTCTGCCGAGTACGAAACGCATCGATTGGTTGAAAGCCGCCAGGCGAGCTGCGCAGATGATTGATTATTGACATTTAGCTACGCAAAACCTGTCGTATGTACTGCAAATCGGGCACAGTAACCACTTTATATTCTAAGAGCTCTACACACTTCTCAAATAGAGATGTTTAATATTATTTATGTAGACTTCACAGACCAGTATTTTGTAAGAGCTCTGCGATGTTATTTTCCACACACTTTTCAAAGTAAAGACGATATTAATAGTATTATTATTATTAAAATAAGCTTCACAGGCCGCATTTTTAAGAGCTCGGCGATGCTATTTTCCAGACACTTTCTAAAGTAGAGACGATAGTATCGTCTCTATTATTATTAAAGTAGGCTTCACGACCAGCACTTTTTGTAGAGACTTTGCGAATATATATCTTTTTTACTTCACCTGGCACTCAACACTGCCACCGTGCAATGAAGGCGCGCGGCTGCACGGTCATTGCGGTATCTGCTCCCGTGCACCGTACCCGACGAATGCATGCGCGCACGATAGATAACTGTTTTAGTCAATTTATATTGCATGTAAAGTATGTATTTGTTTGTAAATCTGATAATAATATATTAAAGCTAAGCCAAATAGTAATATTTTATTACATTTTAATATTTTGCCTAATAATAAATACCAGCCTCACAGTACCGTGCTATTGGCTAATATTTGGACGCAAGTAATTGGTTAAAACAATATATTTTGCTAACATACTCACAGTTTGCAGAATGGTGGGCCCTACGTGCAAGCAATGCGAGGCGAAAATTGACCCGCTTCTGCTGAACCCGCAGCGGTCTACGACGGATTCCCGGGCGCGCTGCGTCTGCTGCGGGAAGCTGCAGTACAGTTACACGTTCCGTACAATCAGCGGACGGGGCAGCGTGCGGCACTGTATTGCCTGCGAGAACGGCCCAAAAGCGGTTGAGCTCTGGGAGGAAAAGCCCCCCCCCACCTGATTCGACCGAAGTGCGCCGCAATGAAAGCCTGGCAAACGTCAAGAAGGCGATGAGTCCTGACGGGTACCCCAAGAAGGAGAAGAAGCGCAGCCGCCTTCGCAAGCTGACCGCCCGAAACGTCAAGTACATCGAGCAAAAGAAGCAGTAGGAGAGCAGGTAATTTGAATATACATTCTTATAGCCCCTAACCCCGCATAGTTTGTATATTGGCTGACGGTGCGAGGCTTGGGGTCGCACATACCGTAAGCTGACTGTGGCGCTACCAAGCGTGTTGACGCACCTGTAGAGCGTAGCGCGTTTCATATAATAACTAGCACGAGGTATGTACTGTGTACCTCTGCAAGCTGGCCGTTCCTATCTGCATACGCGTCACCGTAGACGGCAAGTACACTCACTCATTTGGACACAAGCTAAATCATACTATATGTACCACTAACGCTCACAGACTATATTACACTTATGCGCGCTCAGAATTGAAACTACAGTATTGAGTCGCACCACGCACGAAAAATAAGTTGCTGTCTATATAGACGTGAGGACGTGTGCGGTAGTGTTGACCATACAGGTGTGCGTGGCAGGTCGATGTATCTGTATGCAGTAATATACTTTGCCTCCATGTCCATAATGGAAGAGCTAGGAGATGGGCTCAGTCGCGGGTGGCTATAAGGTGTACCCGCCGCGCGCATAGATACTGCGCTGAATACAGGTGACAGACGCGCGGTCAGCTTTCCAGTATCGCTGCAGTATGGCCTGTGCCCAGTTAGTGACCTGCTTGGCCATATAGACTGATACATCAGAAGCGTAAGCACAGTAAGCCAGCACGACGACGCAAATGTACCGAGAAAGCGACAGTGATCCTATACAGAGGTTTTAGATATCACGAGCGCGTGAGTTACACACTCAATAACGACCTCGCAATATATGCACGGATACATCAAATAGCACGCCGAGTTGATAAGTAGGCAGCAAAGTACTTCATATAATGTACATGAGCGACGATTCGAATCAAGTCTAAGATATCTACGATCTGATAATCTGCCTACAGCCATGTGGCTTCCTCTTTTCGTCATACATATCCCTACCAGTAAATGCAACTCGGAATGGATCTACGCCACTCTGTCAGTAAGAATTTATGCAGAAAGGTCAGTAAGTGCGTCAGCTATGCAAGCAGCATGCGAAAGATAGTGGAAACACCCTTCAGTAATATCATAAAGATCTCAGCGGAACAATTGCAGCGCATAATATTGGTGTTTGTCGCGACTATCGGCAAAACCTACCTGTCCTAAAAGATACTTCGCGCGAGGGGCTGACTAAACCTTTCTCTAATAGACCGTCGCAATCAATGATATGGTGTCGACTGCCTCCCGGCGATGACGTGACAGATGATATTATGTTTGAGTAGGCGTATTTACTCCAGCTAAACTGGGATTCCTCACAGATCTATGCCAATTTTGGATCATCACTGATACTGACATGTCTTCTGAACAGCATTTGTTAGCTTTGCAGCCACGCACGCCTCCGATTGGTGTCATTTTGGAAGCTATGCGCTCAAATGAGATTATAGACAAAACCTTCCCGGATAAGATAGTGCTCATCTTGCAGATCACGTTAAACCCTGGTCGTGTACCATAACACGTGAACACTAAGGATATTGTGTGCGATGTTGTTTTGGAACGTAACATAAGTAGATCATCGTATACATATGTTATATGTAGCTTCGCTCTAAGTAGAAACTTTAAGCACACCGCAGCGCAGCGGAGGTGGTCAACCTTCTCTACACCAACCAACCATGCCCTAGCGTCCGCGGAGCGGGCGCCCAGAGCGCTAGTCTTAAACATCTACTGCAGCAACCTGTCTGTCCGTCACACTAAATTGTCGTGCCGGTCACGCTTTTCCGGACAAATCATTGGATAAAATGATTTAAATATTTCTACTGGTTGCCGAGCGCAGCGAAGGTGGCTTTAATTGGTTAAAACTAGATTGTGTAGTTGACATCAATAAATGCATGTGTTTCCCAGTTTACATATGGGGATTTGCACAAGGCTATACATTATTAATATCCGAAGGCGGCATCGTTTAAATATTATATACTTTTTCATAATGCAAGTTGTTATTGATATTTGAATACTACAGTAAACGGAGGGCAGGGTGCTTAGCGTACACGTAAGCATGCGTGTTTCCGAGGACATGGTTTAAGTATACTAAATACTCTGTACTCAGTAGGATCTGCGTGTTACACTGACTAAAATGATAATTTTAATTTTTTTACTTGTAAAAATATTAGCATTAATAAGTTGTCTGAGTGGGTTTCTGGTATTGCTAAATCGTACATGTTACATGTACATGTACAGCAGTAGCCGGTCGTGTAGACTGGTCGTAAGAACAAAACTGTGCTTATAAACGTTGTCTCTTGATCCACAAAGATAGATAGTGTTAGATTGACGTGTGAACAAAAAGAAGTTATATGTGCTGATGACAATTACTACTGTAAGCGAATTGAGCTTGACCATTGTTTCCTAAGCGGTTTTTTAGACAACAAAATTCTGATACTTCTTAATAGGTAGACGCGTTGCCGACAAGGGCGTAGAATAAGGTTTTATATGCAGCGGTAAGATAACAGCACAACATGAGAGGTGTCAATTATGGTTATTATAAGTAGCCCGTAAAGAAACGTTAATCAACTTAGAGCCTAATCCATCCTGGAATCATCAATTAAGTATCGAATAAAAATGCCGCCGTCAACAACAACAACAGCAAGGCGTCTTGCGACGCATCGTTATATCCAAAGGCTATAACCATAACAGGCACAGATTGGAGTGTCTAATGACTAATTCTGAATCAGCACAAAATGAACATACTTCAAGGCATAAAAAAATGCTACAGCTTGAATATTTTTATTAAATATTCAAACTGTAACACTTTTTAATTTTCTTTCAAAGTAGCAAGTTTGGTTTGCGAAGTGGTTAATAGTCAGTTTATTACAAGCTTAACCAGGCAGTACAAGCGGGTATTTGATGCAAGCTGGACAGATGTTCTTTGCATCGATTCAATCTAGGTTTCAGAAACGGCCCGTGAAATCGAGCACGACGCTAAACTAAATATATTCTTTAGCGGTTTTAGACTGACGTGCAGGTGCTTCTGGGTGGAAGATTAAGGTACTGTGATAGCCAACAACAATAAAGAGACTTTGCCAAGATCACTAGCGTAATCGTTTATGAGCATGGTAAGTATGATGCTAGGGGCTCAGTCTTTTGTACCGGTAGAAATATTTACACGGCTTACTGGGAACTCAGCATTTTGTAGCAAATGAAACGCAGATCTATGAAATCAAAGAAGTTGATTTAGGCACATATCGGACTCAGAGGATTTGAACTAATTATCCCGCCGAAGCGAAGCGAAGGCGGGAAGGCAAAAATCTGGAGTAAAACCGAAATTACCGCCGCGTAGCGGCGGCGCTCGGCTAGTTTTAGTCAGTGTAACACGCAGATCCTACTGAGTACAGAGTATTTAGTATACTTAAACCATGTCCACGGAAACACGCATGCTTACGTGTACGCTAAGCACCCTGCCCTCCGTTTACTGTAGTATTCAAATATCAATAACAACTTGCATTATGAAAAAGTATATAATATTTAAACGATGCCGCCTTCGGATATTAATAATGTATAGCCTTGTGCAAATCCCCATATGTAAACTGGGAAACACATGCATTTATTGATGTCAACTACACAATCTAATTTTAACCAATTGAAGACACCTTCGCTGCGCTCGGCAACCAGTAGAAATATTTAAATCATTTTATCCAATGATTTGTCCGGAAAAGCGTGACAGGCACGACAATTTAGTGTGACGGACAGACAGGTTGCTGCAGTAGATGTTTAAGATTTAGTATATTTAAACCACTAGCGCTCTGGGCGCCCGCTCCGCGGACGCTAGGGCATGGTCGATTGGAGTTGAGAGGGACGACCACCTCCGCTGCGCTGCGGTGAGCTCAGAAACCCTTACTCCAAGCAAAACTACATTTAGTAAATAAAAAATGAGTGTGCTCAAGTTATGTTGCGTTGCAACAAACGATGTACACAATATCCTTAGTGTTTACGTGTTCTACATCACCAATTGCCTGTCAACCTACCTCTTGTATTTCTTGAAGTCAATTTTGACAGCATCACTTATAAAAATGTCTGCGTGACGACTGGCTGTTACAAATAGATACCCGCGTGAAGGATGGCTATTGTTGAGCGTCATGGTACAGGTAGACGTGACATAAACTATTGCGACGAAGAAGTATTCGCCGTTACCACCAGGGCTTAAAGCCATCTGCATGATGAACACCGTCTTACCCTGCAAGATTTTGTCTAAATTCTCGGCTGAGCGCTTCGCTCCTGAAATGCCACACTTTCAGGTGCGCTTCATTGCAAAGTTACGTCCGGTTATTTAAAAGGTGGATTAGTATCATTGGTGCGCCAAACCTCAGCATAAATCGGTGAGGGGATCCCAGATAATTTTAGCGATAGTAAATACGACGACCGACGTGTATTGGGATCCAACGACATCGGGTGCATTGAGCGACGTGTACTACTTTGCCTAGCCGAGAGGTATTCTATACCATATAGCTTATTGCGACGGTCAGTTAGAGCGAGTTTTGTCTGTCTCCGCATGCATAATATTGTTTAGAGCCGCTAGTATCTGCCGAGGGTCACAGAATATACCAATTTCGCCTCTCCATATGCCTCGCTGAGCTTTTCATAGTATCATGATATCATTGAAGGGCCTGTACGCAATGTTCGCTAACTCGTATCAATTAATCAGATTGCAATTAATAATCAATTTCATCTCATAACACTTCTATGATAGGATGAACGCCATTGACTTACTTACCGGCTTATTTGATTATCAGAGATCCGTATATCCTTTCCGAGTGGAATTTACTGGCTCCGATATGTATGGCGAGCATACGAAGCCACTTGGCTGTAGGCATCTTTTCATATCGTAGTGATACGTTGACTTGTATCAAATAGTAGTCCGTGTACGTTACATAAAGTACTTTCGCTGTCTACTTTTCAGCTCGGCGTGCTATTTGATGTGTCAGTGCATAGCTCATTTCGCAAGGTCGCAAATGGGTGTATATGCTATGCCCTCGGGATAGCCAAAACCTATACATAGGGTCACTGTCGCTTTCACGGTACATTTGCGTCGTCGTGCTGGCTTACTGTGCTTACGCTTCTGATGTATCAGTCTATATGACCAAGCAGGTCACTTACTGGGGACAGGCCATACTGCAGCGATACTGGAAAGCTGGCCGCGCGTCTGTCAACTGTATTCAACGCAGTATCTATGCGCGCGGCGGGTACACCTTATAGCCACCCGCGACTGAACCGAGTTCTTATCTCGACCATTATGGACGGGGCACTAAAGTATAGTACTGCGTACAGACAGTTCAACTTACCACACCCACCGGTATGGTTTGCGCTACCGCACACTTGCTCGTATCTATCTAGACAGCAACTTAATCGTCGTGTGTAGTGCTCACTCGATACTGTAGTCTCAATTTGTGAGCGCACATTTATGCAACGTACGCTGTGAGCGCTGATGGCACAGATATCATGGTTTGCATGTATCCAAGTGAGCGAGTGTACACTCGATCTATTGTAACGCGCAAGCAGAAAGGGACGGTCAGCTTGCAAGGGTTCGCAGTAGACACCATGCGCTAACTATTATTTGAAACGCGCTACCCTCTGTAGGTGCGTCAACACTATTGGCAGCGCCATAGTCAGCTTACCGTATGTGCGGCCCCAAGCCTCGCACCGTCAGCCAGTATACCAAAAACAAAATAGGTAGGAAAATGGGGGCCTAAAAGGGTATATTTACCAATTACTTGCTCTTCTGCTTCTTCTTTTCCTCGATGTACTTGGCGTTTCGGACGGTCAGCTTGCAAGGGCGGCTGCGCCTCTTTTTTATCTTGGGGTACCAGTCAGGACCCATCGCCTTCTTGACGCTCGCCAGGCTTTCCTGGCGGCGCACTTCGGCCGACTCAGGCGGTGGAGGCTTTTCGTCCCAGAGCTCAACCGCTTTTGGGCCGTTCTCGCAGGCAATACAGCGCCGCACGATGTTCCGCCCGCTGATTGTACGGAGTGCGTAGCCGTACTGTAGCTTCCCGCAGCAGACGCAGCGCGCCCGGGCATCCGTCGTAGACCGCTGCGGGTTCAGCAGAAGCGGGTCAATCTTCGCCTCGCATTGCTTGCACATAGGGCCCACCATTTTGCAAACTGTGAGTATGTTAGCAAATTATATTGTTTTAATCAATTACTTGCGTCCAAGTATTAGCCAATAGCACGGTATTGTAAGGCTGGTTTTTTTTAAACAGAATATTGAAATGTTTTATATTATTACTATTTTACTTTGCTTTAATAATAATATTATCTTTTTTACAAACAAATACATACTTTACATGCAGCAAAAGTTACTAAAAAGTAGCTTATCATGCTATGTACCATGCGTGCATGCAGTGCGGTTCCCATTGCAGCTAGCGCAAAGGTCGTGAAGTCTACTTTAATATTAATAATACTATCGTCTCTACTTTGAAAAGTGTGTGGAAAATATCATCGCAGAGCTCTTACAAAATGCGGTCTGTGAAGTCTATATTAATAATAATAAATATCTATATTTGCAGAGCTCTTAGAAAAAAGGTGGTTAATGTGCCCGATTTGCAGTACATACGACAGGTTTTGCGTAGCTAAATGTCAATAATCAACAGCTCGCCTGGCTGTTTGCAACCAATCGATGCGTTTCATGCTCGGCAGAAATGTTTACCTTACGTTCAATCGCGAGAGCGAGAGACGGTCTGATCGTGCAACAGATCCAGTCAGTGTCGCAGGTCGGCAGGTATTGCCCAATCAGGGCGCGAATTAATTGTGTGACGCTTTTTGGCCATAATTGTAATTTAGGCATAGTTAAGTCAAGTCAGAAAGGTAGGCGCGGTCGGTAGGATGGGACGAAACTGTATAAGAAAGGCCCGAGTGTAGCCATGCGGAAAGGCAGGCAAAAGCAGCAAGACAGGGAGTGCGACGGACTGATTGACAGACGGACGGACAGACAGACAGACAGACCGACAGGCTACAAGGTTAGGGAGCGGGAAACTAGCGGTCTGGGCGCCCGCTCCGCGGACGCTAGGGCATGGTTGGTTGGTGTAGTGTGGGCTGACCACCTCCGCTGCGCTGCGGTGGGCTTAGAATTTCTACTCAAAGCGAAGCAACATATAGTACATTTATACTGTGAGCTACGTATATTACGGTTCAAAACAACACCGCACACAGTACTGTATCCTTAGTGCTCACATGTTATGGTAGACACGATCAGGGTTTAACGTGATCTGCAAGAAGAGCACCATCTTACCCGGGAAGGTTTCGTCTATAATCGCATTGCTCTTAAAATTACACGAATCGGAGGCGCGCGTGGTTGCAAAGCTAATATATGCTGTACGGAAGACGGGTCAGTATCAATGATGCTACGAAATATGCGTAGATCTGTGAGGAATCCCAGTGTAGCTAGAGTAAATACGCCTACTCACACATTTTACCCATCTGCACGTCATCGCCGTGAGGCAGTCGACACATATCATCGATTGCGACGGTCTAATAGAGCAATGTTAATCAGCTCCGCGCGCGAAGTATCTTTTAGGATAGGTAGTATTTGCCGATGGTCGCCACAAACATCAATATTATGCTTTGAAATTATATTGCTGAGCTGTTTGTGATGTTACTGAAGGGTATTTCCACTATCTTCCGCATGCATTTATCTTACTTGCATAGCTGACGTACTTTCTGACTTATTTGTATAGCTATTGACTGACAGAGTGGCGTAAATCCTTTCCGACTGACATTATACTGGGTCCGATATGGACGACAAAAGGCCTCGTCCAGATCGGACGAAGAGGCACTACTGCGTGCTCATTCTTTTGGCCGGCTGCAACATACGAAGATATATGGCTGTATGCAGCGTATCAGATCGTAGTGATGGTTAGACTTGAATTGAATAATAGTTCATGTACATTAGATGGAGTACTTTCGCTGCCTACTTATCAGCTCGGCGTGCTATTTGATGTGTCCGTGCATATATCGCGAGGTCGTTAATGAGTGTATTTGCCACGCGCTCGTGATACTCAACCTATGCATGGGGTCCCTGTTTCCTTATCGGGACGTTTGCGTCGTCGTGCTAGCTTTCTGTGCTTACGCTATTGATGTTTTAGTCTGTATAATCAAGCGCGTCACTAACTGGGCACAGGCCATTCCGCAGCGATACAGGTATGCTGAACGCGCGTCTGTTAGCAGTAGCCAACGCGATATATACGCGCGAGGCGGGCACACCTTATAGCCATCCGCAACTCAACCGAGCTCTTATCTCGGTCATTATGGACAGGACACTAAAGTACAATATTGCGTTCAGACACATCGACTTGCCACGTCCATCTGTACGGTCTGCACTGTCACGCAGTGGTAGTATCTATGTAAACAGCAGCTTATTCGTCGCGCGTAGTTCCCACTCAATATTGTGGTTTAAATTGTGAGCGCCAATTAGTGCAATATACGCTATAAGAGCTGACGGTACAGATAACATGGTTTTGCGTGTGCCCACGTGAGCGAGTGTACGTGCCATCTACGGTGACGCGTATGCAGATAGGGACGGCCAGCTTGCAGAGGTACACAGTACATACCTCGTGCTAGTTATTATATGAAACGCGCTACGCTCTATAGGTGCGTCAACACGCTTGGTAGCGCCACAGTCAGCTTACAGTATGTGCGACCCCAAGTCTTGCACCGTCAGCCAGTATACAAAACTATGCGGGGTAAGGGGCTATAAGGATGTATATCCAAATCACCTGCTCTTCTGCTGCTTCTTTTGCTCAATGTACCTGACGTTTCGGGCGGTCAGCTTGCGAGGGCGGCTGTGTCTATTTTTCTTCTTGGGGTACCAGTCAGGGCCCATCACCTTCTCGACGTTTGGCAGGCTACCCTGGAGGCGCACTTCGGTCGAATCAGTGGTGAGGGCTTTTCCTCCCAGAGCTCAACCGCTTTTGGGCCGTTCTCGCAGGCAATACAGTGCCGCACGCTGCCCCGTCCGCTGATTGTACGGAACGTGTAACTGTACTGCAGCTTCCCGCAGCAGACGCAGCGCGCCCGGGAATCCGTCGTAGACCGCTGCGGGTTCAGCAGAAGCGGGTCAATTTTCGCCTCGCATTGCTTGCACGTAGGGCCCACCATTCTGCAAACTGTGAGTATGTTAGCAAAATATATTGTTTTAACCAATTACTTGCGTCCAAATATTAGCCAATAGCACGGTACTGTGAGGCTGGTATTTATTATTAGGCAAAATATTAAAATGTAATAAAATATTACTATTTGGCTTAGCTTTAATATATTATTATCAGATTTACAAACAAATACATACTTTACATGCAATATAAATTGACTAAAACAGTTATCTATCGTGCGCGCATGCATTCGTCGGGTACGGTGCACGGGAGCAGATACCGCAATGACCGTGCAGCCGCGCGCCTTCATTGCACGGTGGCAGTGTTGAGTGCCAGGTGAAGTAAAAAAGATATATATTCGCAAAGTCTCTACAAAAAGTGCTGGTCGTGAAGCCTACTTTAATAATAATAGAGACGATACTATCGTCTCTACTTTAGAAAGTGTCTGGAAAATAGCATCGCCGAGCTCTTAAAAATGCGGCCTGTGAAGCTTATTTTAATAATAATAATACTATTAATATCGTCTTTACTTTGAAAAGTGTGTGGAAAATAACATCGCAGAGCTCTTACAAAATACTGGTCTGTGAAGTCTACATAAATAATATTAAACATCTCTATTTGAGAAGTGTGTAGAGCTCTTAGAATATAAAGTGGTTACTGTGCCCGATTTGCAGTACATACGACAGGTTTTGCGTAGCTAAATGTCAATAATCAATCATCTGCGCAGCTCGCCTGGCGGCTTTCAACCAATCGATGCGTTTCGTACTCGGCAGAAATGTTTATCTTACGTCCACTCGCGATGGCGTGAGACGGTCGGATCGTACAACAGATCCAGTCAGTGTCGCAGGTTAGCAGGTATTGCCCAATCAGGGCGCGAGTTAATTGTGTGACGCTTTTGAATATATTTGTAATTTTGGCATAGTTAGGTCGAGTCAGAAAGATAAGCGCGGTCGGTAAGATGGGACGAAACTGTATTAGCCTGGCCGGGTGTAGCCATGCGAAAAGGCAGGAAAAAGCAGCAAGAAAGGAACCGGACGGACTTATTGACAGACGGACGGACACGCTGCAAGTTTAGGTGGCGGGAAATGATAATTTCAATTTTTTTACTGTAAAAATATTAGCATTAATAAGTTATCTGAGCGGGTTTCTGGTATTGCTAAATCGTACATGTTACATGTACATGTACAGCAGTAGCCGGTCGTGTAGACTGGTCGGAAGAACAAAACTGTGCTTATAAACGTTGTCTCTTGATCCACAAAGATAGATAGTGTTAGATTGACGTGTGAACAAAAAGAAGTTATATGTGCTGATGACAATTACTACTGTAAGCGAATTGAGCTTGACCATTGTTTCCTAAGCGGTTTTTTAGACAACAAAATTCTGATACTTCTTAATAGGTAGACGCGTTGCCGACAAGGGCGTAGAATAAGGTTTTATATGCAGCGGTAAGATAACAGCACAACATGAGAGGTGTCAATTATGGTTATTATAAGTAGCCCGTAAAGAAACGTTAATCAACTTAGAGCCTAATCCATCCTGGAATCATCAATTAAGTATCGAATAAAAATGCCGCCGTCAACAACAACAACAGCAAGGCGTCTTGCGACGCATCGTTATATCCAAAGGCTATAACCATAACAGGCACAGATTGGAGTGTCTAATGACTAATTCTGAATCAGCACAAAATGAACATACTTCAAGGCATAAAAAAATGCTACAGCTTGAATATTTTTATTAAATATTCAAACTGTAACACTTTTTAATTTTCTTTCAAAGTAGCAAGTTTGGTTTGCGAAGTGGTTAATAGTCAGTTTATTACAAGCTTAACCAGGCAGTACAAGCGGGTATTTGATGCAAGCTGGACAGATGTTTTTTGCATCGATTCAATCTAGGTTTCAGAAACGGCCCGTGAAATCGAGCACGACGCTAAACTAAATATATTCTTTAGCGGTTTTAGACTGACGTGCAGGTGCTTCTGGGTGGAAGATTAAGGTACTGTGATAGCCAACAACAATAAAGAGACTTTGCCAAGATCACTAGCGTAATCGTTTATGAGCATGGTAAGTATGATGCTAGGGGCTCAGTCTTTTGTACCGGTAGAAATATTTACACGGCTTACTGGGAACTCAGCATTTTGTAGCAAATGAAACGCAGATCTATGAAATTAAAGAAGTCGATTTAGGCACATATCGGACTCAGAGGATTTGGACTAATTATCCCGCCTTCGCTTCGCTTCGGCGGGAAGGCAAAAATCTGGAGTAAAACCGAAATTACCGCCGCGTAACGGCGGCGCTCGGCTAGTATTATACATTACAGGTAGCACGCATTTGCAACTGCACATCCTGAATCCTAGCAGTCCTAACCACGTTTAAATACAAACATTAAGTTTAATTACGCTGTATATGCAGTTTACATGTTCCTTCCAGCTCCCGGTTTGGAGGGGTTAAAATTCAGAGAGACAACGGATAAATAAAATAAAAGCCACCATCGTCATCATTAAGTTTTAAATAATGATGGTGATAGAATCTTTCATAATCAACGAGACCCCGTAAACAACATTTGTAAAGATTTTTTTTTCAAAATGTGTGGTATCGGCCATTACGGAATTTACCCCCTTTCCAACGCAATGGCTGCAAAAAGCGTAAGAAAGCATTTCAGCTACTTCATACTGATATTGGCTCTTGTTCTGCTGGGATGCGTCAGCATTCGTTCAGTGTTGACTACGGTACCAAACGAGGGTTTGGTCGGCGGCGTGGGCCCTGAATCCGATCGACGCTTGAGAATGCAGACATGGTCAGCAAAGGATGAAGATTACAGCAGCTCGGAAGAGAGGGTGTTTGGTGCCGAGAAGTTTCGCGATTTCATTAAGTCTAGGGCTGCAACGCTGAAAAACTTCGCAAAGAAAAAGTTGAATCTAAACCGCCAGAAACCCACAGAAGACAGCGTAACAGGACTTGGTGTCGGAGCAGTGGAGTCGAAGCGTATTGATGCTGCATTGACCCAATCTGTGACTAACACCAGACCTGAGCTAAGCGAAGAGGTGTTTCTTTCAACACTGACCGCTCAGTATGGTGATGAAGCTTTAACCAGGCTGCTGGAACAAGCACAACGCCCGGGTTCCTCGCGGCTTGCGACGACGGTAAGATACGCCCAGTTCGATCACTGGGTTAGTCAAGAGAAAACGGCGGTCGATATCTACAATCGCCTGAAGCTGAACGTTGAGGATACAGATTTTTTGGAAAAACCTTTGTTGGGCACGTGGATTGCGTTCGTGAAAGACAAACTCAAAGAGGATCCGTACGATTTCTTGCTGCTCAAACTGGCTAAACACTACGAAAGAGATGCACTAGCAAAAATGCTGCATGCAGCAAGCACCAGCGACCGAACGAGCTATTGCTAAAAATTTGGAGAAGGCGCAGCTAAGGTCTACACGAAACACTGAAGATGACGTTTTGAAGCTTCTACATCTTAACGTTGACGAAGGACTCGATTTCTTGAAGCAACCAGATCTGAGGACTTTTATCTCAATCGTGAATCAATTCCATAAGACGGATCCGTACGAGTTTCTTGCTCTCAAGCTGACGAACATGCAGCTTTGAAATTGAAACATACCGGTACCCAAGAAGATCGTCGAACAGCGCTAATCTTGCACCTTTAAAGATTCTGAAACGTTGCTATTCAAATAGCAACCAGCTCTGAAGACATTTATATCCTACGCGACTAAGCACGATACGGTGGATCCGTCTGAGTATTTGGTACTTAAGTTAACGAAGAGCCATGGCGAAGACGAACTTCCTAAAATGCTAGTTAAAGCGAGATCCGACCCTGATTCGAAAACCACGGCCGCGATGGTGGAAACTGCGCAGTTTAAAATCTGGAAGGACAAAGGTAAAACGGACGATTACGTTTTCAAAATGCTACGTCTGGACACTGGCGAGTGTAACGACATGTTGACGAATCCAGGCCTAGCGTCGTGGTTCTCGTACGTGAGAATGAGTGGCCGAGAGCCCGACGAAGTGCTGTACCACAAACTGACAACCCGTTTCAGCGATGAAGTGATATTGAAGACATATTTCACTTTGAGGAATGACAGGAGACCGGCAGTTTCTTTGACTGGATTGACCGAAGCGATGGAAAGCTATTGGTTGGGCCAAAAGAAAACTGCAGAAAATATTTTCACCCGTCTCTCCCTACACAAAGACGACACGTCAATCTTTGAAAACCCATTGCTGTCGACTTGGTCGTCCTTTACGAAAAAAAAGTACGGTGAGAGAGCAGACAGTGAGATGTTGTCGGTGATGACGAAATACTACGGTGCCGAAACACTGAAGGAAACGGTTGATCAAGCAACACACAGCACGACACGAAGTATCAAAGGCATGGCACAACGACTGGAGGCAGAATTGTGGTTGCGCGAGGGAAAAACAGCCGACGAGGCTATTAAGCTTCACGGGGAAGGGGATGATATTTTTTTTGACCCCGCTTTTTCTAGGTGGGTCTCCTACTTCAACAAAATGAAAGATGAGGAGAAAAACCCGGACAAGTTCGCTATTATATCGGAGCTAGCGAAACGCTTTGATGATGATCTGGACCTCGCACGAGCACTTACTGCAGCTAAGATCAAGATTGATCTAAGTGTGAAAACGGATGATACGATTGGCAATTTGCAAAAGCTTCAGTTCGAGCAATGGATTTGAAAAAAAAAATTGGAAACCGAAAGAACTCCGTTACGCACTAACCATCCACATGAGTGACCCGAAGTACTTGGGTGTCTATCTCAGTTTCGACACGTTCTTCAAAGCTTCACGCGCATCCTAATGACAACAGGACGGTTCTCGGTTTCTACTAAAGCTAGATGCGGAAATAAAAGGAGGGTCAAAACGAGTTTGAGAGTAAGCAGGCAGCCGCTAATCTAACGACAAACGATTTGGTTCGTTATTAATGGTTGTTTTTCTTCTCATTTCTAAATGTGCTGGAATAGAACTCAAACCGTAGGTAGGGGAATGGCTGGTTAGATACGCAAAACAAAACGAGACCGAATAGACGATAGTAAGAATAATATTTACACCTATTCAACTTCAAAATGGTAAATTCCTAGTTCTTTAATATGCCAAAAGGTAAGTTCAACATACTGTTACCAATCGTCTTTAATTTCACTTGTTGGATTAGTATATCGCGCTCTTAACGTCGCCAATTGTCCACAATGACGGCTACCCCAGTGAAATTTGTAATCCAATCCGACTTCGGTCCTCAGTATTTCTATCATAGTAATGGTAAGAAATAATATGGAGTAAATCGGATATCAATGAGCGAAACTCGTAGTTGTGCGAAAGCGATGCGCTATAGATTGCTAGCAAATTTGATGCTAAAGAACGGGGGCAGTGTTCAGACAGACATCGATACTCTTTCGAAGTGGAGTGGATATCCAAGCTACCTTATGGACGCTCTTAACGAAACGTTGGCGGATGGAAACTATACGGTGCTTTTGCAACAATTTAAGGCGCGTCTTCCGATGAGTTGACTAATGGGTTTAGTGAAATAATTCTAAAAAGATGAAGTTTAAGCTTTATAAACATCATTCAGAACAAAAGTCTAGCCGGGTTTGGAACAAGCAGTTTGCTGTCAAAGCTCGAGTAATTACGCATTTACTTCGAGTACATAGGGTTGTCTTCCAGCAAGATCTTGTCAAAGGTATCCACAGCTTTGCCGTAAGATCTCTGAAAAAAACTCGTTCAGTCCCATCTCCATCAATGGCACAGCAGCTGGAGTTATCTCCCACTCGCAGTACAGTACTTAGAACGTTTTCATCTAGAGGATGAAACGTGCTGGTAAAGACTACGCGACCGATGCCAGTTGGTTGCTTCCGGTGGAAAACTGAGGAATTTCCTTTGACGATTAGTCTCTTCCTGCTTCACCAGTCGCCAAACTCCGGTCACATTAGGGAAATCGCTTCCACCACGAACAAGAACTCTCTTTTGCAAGTTTCCTTTAGGAGCATCAGTTGTAGTGACGTCCGAGGCATACTACTGCGATCAATGGGACTCAGACGTCGACATAAAGGAAATACCCTCTTTAGAACGGTTTGGGCTCAGCTAAAGTTTAATAGGGGTATTGGTATCTGTAATACATGTGCATGATATCTGTACATTCTTCGACTGTTCCTCCCTCGTTCTCCCCGGAGAAATGTACCCTGGTTAATATCCTGTGTGGACCACACAAAGTGATCGGCATTACGAGCGACGAGTCGTCAAGAAGAGTCTCCTCAGGAGACGTCGCCGTAACATCAGAATGGGCGATGCTGAACCGCACAACGTGCGCTAAAGTCGAAGAATTCTACTGGTCAGAACTGACGTGTCCCGGGTGCGGCTTCAGTGCTCATTCACCAATCTTCGGGGCTGTAAAGGAGCTAGCTCCATGGACTCGAGCGCGTCGCTTCATCACCACCACCAGAGCGATCTACAGTCGACTCGGCTCCGCTTCCCAGAAATACGATCGCTCAAGACTGACAACTTCACACACACCGAGCACGATACCAAGCTACTTCGGCAATGGAGCTCGTCATTTGAGAGGTGGCGAAGAGTAGGCTTCACTTCTCTTCCGTGGATGGGATGGCTGTTCGTCTACGCTTTCGTTCAATTTTACTTCTCCATCAGTCGCTGCCTCGCTCTTAAAGCTCTGGTGACAATGTACGGAAGCTCTAACGACTACAATGTAGCCGTCAAGATCTCATCGCTGAGCCTTGGGTTCTTAGAGGATTTCGTGTGTACGACGTACTTCGCAACTGCGCTTTGGATATTTGATACCTTCGTTATTGAACGTTTTGGTGCGATCAAACGGTTTGTTACGTTCACTGTGTCGTGGCTACTCTGCCTGGCGATAATGGCACCGTTCGTAGCAGATATGATGTTGGTAGTGTACCGAGATATGCGCTTTTCCTTCGCTCTTCTCGCTTCTTTGATCAGAGAGCGGGAACATCTCAAAGCCGCGCCGATATCAACCAACGAGGTTCAAATCGCCTATGCGATGACAGGTTACCTTGTTCTTATCGCTGCACTCTTCGCACTGGTACGAGCGTGGGCCAGCTGGGCTAACCTGGCACTTTGGAACCCGATACAAATAGTACTGAGTCCCGCGATTAACACAAATAAAGGGAAATGGTCGAAGAAAAGCGAGGGAGATGTCCAGTATGAAGCTCTGGCGCTAGAAGATGGCACCAGCTCAGCTAAAGCAACCACCAACAAGCTGAGCAGTACATCATCTACTCGAGATCGAGTTGTACGCGTTGCTGTCGTCTTCCTGGGCCTAGTGGTTGTCCCTGCGATTGCCGTGGCAGTCCGCAGCGCTTGCTCGCCGCTCGTGGCGTACGCGGCCTTGAACGTGACGCTCAACGAGTTGCTTTTTCACATGTTTGAACCTGCTCCTATCGAGGTGAAGCTCACAAACATAGTCGGCAATAAACCGTGGGTGGAGAAGTTCATCGACAAGGCCGAAGAACACGAGCGCTTTGGGGACGACACACTGTACCGACGCACCACTGGCTTCAAAGGAGAGCTGGCCTTTAACGTCACAATTGACAACGACAACCCGCCAAATGTTTTAATCATTGGAGTGGAATCTTTCCGGTATCAAGACTCGCGGTACCTCGTGGGAGAGGAAGACCCGTCAAACTTGTTCAAAGGCACAAATTTGACGATAACGCCGAATTTTGACCGATGGGCGAAGCGAGGCGTCGCCATGCGCAATATTTGGTCCAGTATCCCGACCAGTCGGTCTCTGGAAAGTCTGTTGTTTGCGCAAGTTCCTTACCACAGCAACACACAGAGTGGGATCACAGGAGGAAAAAATGACACTAAGCTGTCAGGACTGCCCCAACTTTTCTCTCGGAAAGGCTACGAGACTTATTTCACGACGGGATCGACTTTATATTTCGATGCGTGGGACGTCTTCCTCCCGTCGCATGGCTACGATAACGTGTGGGACGCATACACAATGATGAAAATTGCGGAAAGGAAACTAAATATCACGAGAACAGATTTGTTCGGTGACGAACGACGAGGTTTGGTCTGGGGAGTCCACGACGACCTCAGTTTTGAATTTCTAGGAGATTTGTTGCTGGAAAAGAGGCAACAGCAGATGGATCGAGAGGCCCAGGGGGAGCCAAAGAAGCCCACGTTCGTCACCCACTATACCATTTCGAGTCATGAGCCGTACAAATCCTGGCCCAAATGGTACGAAGAGGCCGACAAACCAGATTTTTCAGCCGTGTACGAGGGCGAATTACACGCAGATAGGGTCAAAAACTACACGACAGTGAGATATTTTACAGATATGGAGCTGGGCAAGTTCATGGATCGCATGGAGAAGGAGGGAATCCTCAACGATACGGTCGTTGTCATCTTGGGGGACCATGGCCAAGCGCCAGAAATTGACAAGTTTAACGAGCACGAGGAAGCTGTGACGCGTGTGGCTGCCGCGATCATTGCCGAAGGTCGACTAGGCGACGCTGTGGGGCTTGTACTCGACGACGCAGCAGAGCAGTACGATATTCTAAATACTCTCGCGGACATTACTGGCTTGCCGATGGGAGGATTCCCGCAGACTGGCGTTGGACGTTCGCTGAAGCGAAAAATTCCGTTTGGAGAGCGTGTGGTCTTCAGTAATGACCCGCTGCGGAAAATGGCAATTGTGCGTGGATATGAGCGTCTTCGTTATGATCTGGTGACGGACTCGATGATGCTGCACGACACTGAAGTGGACTTCCACATGACCAGGGACCTGCTACCTTCTCTCAAGCCGGAAGAACGTGCCGAGTGGGAAGAGTTGCGAGAGGATGGCCGCCGCATTGCTGCATACTACAAGAAGAGATGGGACGAGAAGTGTTTACTTGCTGTCAAGTGCAAGACCTAATTGTAATGCATCACACTACATGTATGATAATCATAAACCCAAGTTATGAAATTATGGACACTTTTAAAATGAATTTTTGGACTTTTAATTAAAAAAAAGAGTTGGGAACTGATACATCTGAACTTCAATCTTAGGCTACGCGCCGGCGTACTTGCATGTGGACTGTTGCAAACGGACCGCTTTACATGTACCAGCTCTGAGAGCTCTTCATTCGGTAATCACACCAGAATGTAATTTTTAAAAACGTGCCGCATAATTTCAATCTGAACGCTGCAGCTGTGAGAGCTTCAGTAATCACACCAAGACGCGCTGTCCTTATAAAGGTGTCGCATAATCCCAACAAACATTTACAGTACCGGTAATCTGAACGCTGCAGCTAGTTAGATGAGCTACCAGCAAATAAATCAATTCTCATTTGTGGTAAAACATGTCGGTGTCAATAACTGCCAAGCTCCACCTGATCTCGGTTATTAGTTGCTTCCTGTTGCTGGCGCTTATGCTGAGCGATGCAACGTCTACTGTGAGTGGGAGCGCCTTCAAGAACAAAGATTTGAGCGCTCAAATCCAGCGGCTCTGTGGGAAGCACACGTCGCAGACAGTGAGTACTGACCACCATAACTCCGAAGACAGACATTTGAGTTCCCAGACTTAAAATCAAGTCGGTGGACTTGGAGAAAACCGCAACGGCGTTAAACATTCCGAAAGAACGGAGTGATGTCAACGTTCTTTCAGAGTTACGCTTTGGATGATAAAATCGAAACTCTGTGAGAGCGACCTGTACAACACATGGGCTTTGGCTGTGGCCAGAGCGTACGAGGGCAACAAAAAGGCAGGTCAGGAGACGATGTTTGCAACACTGAGAGCGAATTATGGCTCTGGCCAAGTTTCTAGTTGAAGCGCACAAAGCCCAAAAGGACCGCCAGCAAGTTTGGAATGATCCAACGCGACTTCTGGCCAAAAAGAAGAGAGAACGCCAGATGATATCTTCAATGTGCTGAAACTGTGAGGGAGATCTTTTGAAGAATCAACGCTAAACACGTGGATCTCATATGTTTCTATGCTTGGTAAAGAAAACCCATACAAGCTATTGGCTCTGAAGCTCGCCGAACGAAGTGACGACTATAATTTAGCTTCAGCTCTAGTTGCAGCAAAGGTGGATAGCAGCACAATAGCGTCGCCACTAAGTTGGAGCTAGCGCAGTTTTCGCTTTGAAGGAGCGCAGGAAAAACTTCCGACGATGTCTTCAAGATACTACGACTTTACAAGGACGAAAACTTTAAAATGTTTCACAAAAAAAAATTCGACCACATGGTATTCGTGTGTGGAGGCGCGAGGAGAGCCCCTACGACTTTCTATACAAAAAACTGAAGGCACAGTTCAGCGAGGAAGAGCTCGCCAAGCTGATTGGCGACTTTAAGGCGTGGCCCAGAATGAGGTCTGAGGCTTAAAATAGGCTCATTTCACCGCTTGGTCGGACGAAAAGAAGACGATTTTAACCTTCTCAAACTGAGGGAAAGTGGCGAGAATTTCTCTGAAAACCCGATGCGAGGAAAGTGGTATTCCTATCTGAGACGCCAGCCCAATACACGGTGATGTTATCGGTACTGAAAAACTACTACGACCAGCAATTCAAGCAGTGGGTAAAGGTGAAGCGATGGACCCCAGCAAACCTGTACGAGAGCTTAAACAAATACCCAGCAGACCCTAGGAACGCTGGAGTCATGCTCGCGTTTAATAATTACTACTTCAAGTATTGGACACGCGACGTATTCAAGCCTTTAATCTAATCTGGCATATGATACGCCAGATTAGATGAAAAGGCTTTAGAGCAATTCGTGATTCGACTTTCCTTGCGATCAAGTCTCTTTTGGACTTTATCAGAATAATTGAAATTTGACGCCTACATGAACCGGAAGCTCTCTTAGATATCACACCGAGAAACAGCTCCGCGTTTGCTGTGTTTATCTTACACGAAACGTGTCTTTATTCTTCTACAAATGTATTTTTTTAATATCGTTCTCGAGATAACCAAACTCTTCGTATTTTGGGGGTCCTCCTCCGTAAAAGGGATAATATCGACTTTTCCAGTCCACCCACATGGCGAACAATTTCCATTTCTAAATCGGCCTTAAAGACAACAAACAGCATCGCTCGTGTCTCTTCAAGCTCTTATGCGAAAGAATGCGCCATCGCACTTTGTTGACTCTCACCTTAGTTTCTTTCGTCGTTCTCGCTAAAGACACTGTGAAGGGTATTAGTATCAGCGGTGAGGCCAAGTCGGAATCTGAGGTACGAGATGACGCCGACTCTCGTCGCTACCTCAGAGCTGCCACTGACTCATCTGGCCCAGCGACAGAAGAGAGAGGGATAAGTATCAAGATGCCTAGCTTCAATGGAATCAAGTCACTGTTCTCCAAGACTTCAAACCTTGGCGCTGGAATGAAACATAGCCCAGAAGTTGCCACGGCACTCAAAAACCCGAAAGTCAATCAAGCATTCAAGGAAGTGGTAAAGCAACCAGGTATTGTCCAAAGCTTCAGGAATAACCTGAAGCTGAACAGCCTTGCGTCGCTGCTACGAAGAAGACCAGCTCAGTTCACGTCAAGGCAGGTCACGAATGTCGGCCACCTCGCGGTTAAGACGAGTTCGTCTCGTACATTCGGCCAAATGTGGAATAAGTATGGTGCTGCATTTCTCTTTGTGGTCGGGATTATGTTCTTGTTCACGATGGTGTATAAGGCGAGTCAGCCGTTTTGAACCAGGATTGGAAAACGACCTCCTTTTTTTTTTTTTTTACATAAACTGGTTAATCGAACGAAGAGCAACTGAATGTAGGTTTCTAAGAGTTATTTTCAATGTCGCAGCTAGTTAAATCATTCCCCGGCTTACCACCGTGTTGTCTTTTGATTTCAAGAACTAGAGTTTCGCGGGAGCAGTTTCAAAATCTTTTGCACAGGGACTTCTGGAAACTTTCTAGAGCTAGTTGTAACAGTTTACATTTACTGTGTTATTTGTATTAATTTGTGTGGTGCAGCTTTGACAAAGCATCTCCTGCGCCTGCTTCACAGCAGCAGCGTCTACTTTGTTTTGCCATACTCCAATGTGGTGTGTACAGCCTGGCAAGCGCACAACAATAAGCGTGTGAAGTTGACATCAGAACATGAAAGTACTCCGACTTTGAAGTTCACAATTATCGAGTTTACTGTAGGTACTAATGTCATTCTTGTTACCTGCTATATTCTTGTTTGCCAGTAGAAGAGCAACTCATACGCGAGTATAAACCTTATCAATTTCACAACCAGAAAATGACCCTGTTCAGCGGCTTTATCCATCATCCTTTTGCTGAGACAGCAGTGGCGGGTGTTAGCACAGTCGACAGCTCAATGGAAATTGTAAACAGAGACTCCATTCTCCTCCAGCAACATTAGATGATTTAGTATAATATACGCAGTCTTACGTATCTTCACTTTCAGACAACACGCACCTAATCGCAAGGAAAGTGCTATTGTGAATTCCGACCAAATTTTGCCATTTGCAAGTTTATTCATCAAATTGTGTCCTTAAAGTGGCTGCGCAATGCCATTAGCAGAAGTTGCAGTCGTGGACGCGGACGTCTCGTCCTCGTCGCCACTTTCACTCTTCGTGCACTGTAGTCGTCTCGCTGCAGCTTCCGCTTCGACGGCTGCTATCCGCTTGCAGCTGCTGGACCCTCCAACTTTATACGAGGCCGAAGTCTCGTCCCGTCACAAGCCACGCGCGCTCGACTGCTCTGGTGTCGAGTATGTGGCGGCGGTGGAGACAGCGCTAAGCTCAATGGCCGACACAAAGCCTCGCTTCGAGCTCCGATGGTCAATACAGAAGCGCACACTGACGCTAATGGAGCGCTCTGAGTTCGCCATGAAATTCTGCGCCATCGAGTTCCAAGTCACGGAAAGTGGTGACAAATGGCGTATGTTACTGCATCAAGTGGCAACACAGCAGCAAAAAGAGAGGAAATTAATTGACAATAAACGCAGCAGAGTGGCACAGCTCGAGACGCTACTGGAGCAAAAGGAGAAGCTACTGGAAACGGCATTGGCAGCCAAGCAGAGCACGGAGGATTGTCTGATCCAGGGCTTCTGCGCCGTGTTAAATACCAAGAAGGACGAGATCAGGAGACTGCAGGACGAGGTAGAAACAGCGCAGAGATACGAAATTACACCAATGGTCAAGAAGAAGCCAGTGGTGAAGAGAGCGAGGAAGGCGACGGGGGCCAAGTTAAAGAGGAAGGAAGAGAGCGATGAGTCTAGTAAAGAAGAGAGTGATGAAGATATGGGTACAGAGGAGGAAGAGGGGGAGTCTAAGCGAACGAAGAGAGATGCTATTAACGCGTACAGTCACCTGCCAGCGAATCTGAAGCCGAGCTCGGTGCAGATTAGCTCGGCGGAAGATCTGCTGTCGAGTATGGACGACATTATCAAGAACGAAGAGGAGGTGGATGAAGCCACGCAGCGAGGAGATAAGATCCAGGTAAAGTCAGAGCCAGTGGCAACATCACAAGAGTCGAGACCGCGCGTGAAGAATGAGGCCACGAGACCAAATCCAGTGAAGCCAACGCCACCTCCTCAGGTCGACGAGACGATGGACTCAGAAGAGGAAGATCTCCTTGACATGTTATCGTAAGTAGCCGCTGGTCTACGTAAGTACTAAACATATCTTATTCGATTATTCAGTTACACGCACACTTGAGGGTCAAACAGCCTAAGCCGTCTACACTAAAGTTTTTTTCTAAACCCATTTCTGCGAGACTATAAAAAACAACGGCGTACGGCAACTAGATCCAAACTTTGATTTTGGTTCACAGGCATTTCGGACAATGCAAAAAAGCAGTGATGGGTAAAAATGTATTTCAAGTATTACTATTATACTTGCAATGCCATACTGCAAGCATTTACAATACTGCACTACGTACTGCTGGAGCGCTGTCACGGTGTACACTTAGATGGTGGATTAACGATGCTGGCTGACTGCCTGCAGAAGGTCTACTCACTCCAGACTCTCCGGACCACGTCCAAGCAAGTGGGGCCTGCGGCCAAGACAGTAACGTTCCAAGTTTGAAGTCGCGAAGCAGCTGGTCGTGGCGGGAATTGGAGCTGGACCGCCACGCACGAGGGATCTGCTAAAAGGTAAGAAGCTCTAAAAACTCTTAGCGAGGTGAAATGAGGAAGTCAGTCGTGGATTTCCTTCTAACAAGCAACACAAGAATATATCAACTTTTACATTACTATCACAGTAGTGTCGCTAATATTACTACCTCCTACGTCGGCCCAAGATACTCACGACCCCGATTAGAGGAAGACCGCGACACTTTGGTGGAGAAGCAGGGTACCTTCTAGCCGAATTTCGTAGGAGTACAAGCGTAAGAAGAAGCCTTGGCAACGGAGTGCCAAGGAAGAAGGAGAGAGAAGTGGGAAAAGGATGAGTGCTCAAGGATGGTCCAGCGAGGGACTTGGAGCCAGTGAAGGGGTAGGGGGATGGGCTCCTCCGTTGGAAACGAAGCCCGTGGAGATCCTCGAGGAGGAAGAGGAAGCGCGCGCCGAGAGAGCTGCTGACGGCGGCACGCCGCAGAGACTTCAAGGAAGGGAACGCCAGGGAGATGTCGGGGAACGTGGCACGCCGCAGCGAGCTGATCACGAGACAGGAGGGCACGAGACACGAGCGGTCCACGTGGAAGGCGAGGACATGTTCGACGTGGCGTCTCCGTCTCCGGGAACGAGAAGGACGGTTGAGTCTGTGTCTGGAACGCCTCAGGGTGGACCGATGTCCAACACAGTCCTTGAGCAGTGGGCACGTCAACCAGCGCCCAGCGAAGGAACGACGCCTGCAAGGACGACGACGGGTACGCTCTTGGACGCTTCGGTGATGGACTCGGGAGGTCGCCGCGAGGTGGGGTTCGCCTTGGATCGGAGTCGTCCTTCCTTGCAACCGATGGACAACTCTAGAAGGGACGTGCCCATGGTCCCGTCAGTGTACGGACAGCCCAACAACAACGTACCGGGCCAACAAGGAAGCCGACGTGCCCCAGGGACTGCACATGTTGTTGCTGGAACACCTACGCGAGCGTACGTACCTGGTGGAAGTCGAGGAGCGACGCCTGTTCAATCGATGAGAGCGCCGACGAGAGGAAGTGGAACGCCGACGACGGACCCAGCCTTACAGGCTCTCATCATGGACGGTCTCGCCCAATTGCTACAGAGGGCTGGGGTGACGAACGGAACGCCGGTGCCGTCACCAAGACCTCAAGCTACAGGACACGTGCCACGTACTGTGCCGACACCGACCCGACCAGTGACGTCTTCTGTGATGGGGTACCAAGAACCTATGACCCCGAGGATGAGGATGGAAACGCCGGTTTCGACACCTAGCCGAATGCCGATAGCTGCTATTCCTTCGTATGGAGGCGTGTCAATTCCAATGGCTAGTTCCACGTGGAACGGTGGAGGTGGTGGAACGCCCCAAAGGAGTGCGTTCTACCCTCCCTTCCAACCGCCAATGACGTCGACACCTGGGTGGGCTGCTGCTGGTACGATACCCGCGTGGTCTGCAGCGTCTGCACGACAGACACCTGCCAGCCCCAGAAGCGGAACGTACGGATTGCCGTTCCAGAGAACGTCTCCTATGAATGTTGCGACGTTCCAGGGACGAGCAGAAGCGCTAGGACAAGAAGGGAACGTGGGTGCTCAAGGAGGAAGGTACGCACCTAACGCAGTACCACCGCAAGGGCAAGTGACGAGTCCGTACTACGACCAAGGAGTCCGCAATGGCTCGCACGGGTCAGGGAGAGGTGCTCAGCGGGACGTTCCAATTATTGGTATCCCGACGGAATTGCGGAACGCGGTGAAAGTTTTCGTTCCATTCTACTCAGAGACGGCCACGTACGAAAGGGCGGCCGCGATCTGGCTTTTCTTCGAGAAGTGTACGCTCGGTATGGACGACCAAATGCGGTTGACAGCCTTCGAGCAGTGTCTGAAGGACAAGTTGGGTCAGGAATGGTGGTACAATGCGAGGATCAACGATTTTGAGACTCTGCGCGGGAGATTCCACAACCGCTTCATCTTTCGGACGCCAGCTCAGTTGTGGGGCCGACTCAAGGCCGCTAAGAGGAATTACGGCGAATCTGCGGAAGAGTGGGGCGACAGGATCATCACGATGGGCGAGTACCTAAACTATCACGAGCCTCGTATGCAGTACGGGTTCTTCCTCGATGGGTTAAGGAACAAGCAGATGCGTGCCGTTTTGAACGCGAACCTAGCTGGGACGATCCAGGAAGCGTGCGCTTTATTGCTGTACAAGAATCTGCACCTCTCTGTGGAAGAAGAGGACGAGTTTGCGAATAGTGGAACGACGGTGAGGAACGTGAACGCGGTGACGTCCACGCAGTCGCAGATGCTCCAGCAGCTTCAACAAATGAACCAGTTGATGCTGAAGCAGCAGCAGAATCCTGGAACGTCACAAGGGCTCGTTGGCGCCGTGGCTCCTACGAACGTTCCAAGTACTGGCGTTCCAACTTCGAATGGGAACGTGGCTGGCGCACCGCTCGGACCCCTTCGCATCCGACTAGGGCCCGACACGCGTACCACGGAAGGAGAAGTGGTTTGGGGACGCTGTGGTCGTGTTGGATGTGGACGTGAGACGTGTCCCCGTGGACAAGGCCGTTGCAATCGGTGTAACGAACTTGGACACTACTCGATGGAGTGCAACTGGCCCAGACCCCAAGGGAATTACCGGAACGGAGAACGTCGCCAAGCGGAATGTCTGCTGTGTGGTAAGGCGGGTCACCTGGTGGCGAGATGCCCGAGCCTCGATACTTTGCGAGGAATGATGCAGAGCGTGGCCGCCGGGGACGTGACTGCACCCGCTGGTACGTCCCAACAATGAAGGGGGCAGGAGGAAGGGGAAGGAAGTGTCGCTCCTTCCTCTTGCCTGGTTGGCGACACTAAGAGAGATGAGGGTTCACCGCGACAAGCCTCGGCGGGTGGACATCAGAGGGCTCTCGGGAGAGGTATGATGAGCGATGAAGGCGCTCGTGACGTTCCTGTCACGAGCGTAAAGACGGAAATTGTGGATACTAAAAGTGGAACGAGCGGAGAGAGCAGTCCGACAGAACGGACTGGGCTAGAACGAGACGAGAAAATTAAGGGCTCTACGGAGAGGCCCGCACGAGACGGAGTGGTCGCTGAGGTAACAACGGAGCGTTCCTCTGCGACGCTGAACTGGGAAAACGAAAAGAGGGCACGTTCTGAGTTGGTACAGGACGTCAGTAAGGGAGCAACGGAACGCCCCGAGACTACGTCAGACGCCAAGAACGAGTGTCGAGAAATAGCGGGCTCTATTGAGAGGCCCGTACGAGAGAGAGTGATCGCTGAGGAAACAACGGAACGTTCCTCGGCGAAGCTAAACTGGGAAAACGGAACAATGGAACGTTCCAAGTTGGTGGAAGACGTCAGTAAGGGAGCAACGGAACGCCCCGAGACTACGTTGGACGCCGAAGAGAAGTGCCAAGAGAGCGAGGAGGTGGAGACGTTGTCCACCCGCTCAAAGCAGTACGAAGGAGCACTCGAAACAATCACGGAGGACGCATCTGGCGCCAGGTCGAGTCAGTTCTCGGCAGTCATTGGACAAGTGAGTACAGGTCAAAAAAGGACAGAAGCTCAGAAGGCCGAGGAGGACGAAGAACGTACTAAGGGGATGGATTCTACGCAGCACTACGAACGCCTGTTTACCGACGAGGAGCTGGATATGCTCGAGCACGGTGGCAGCCAGGTAGTGAAGAATGAACCCGAGGAGTACGAGAAGAAACTGGAAGAACGATTGTTCCCGATGAACGAAGAAGAGGTGCTGCTACGTGCCAAGCGGAACGCGGATGAACAAGGGAAGCCGACACTCGCGGAAATGAGTGTCGAGCTTGGGATACCGGAAGACGTGTTGGAACGTACCGGGGGGGGGGGGGGGTCTCATCTGGAGATCTCGGAACGCCAGAGTATTGGCTGGGCTGGTACGCTCACACGCTAGAGACGTCGACTGAAGCGAAACGTGCCAATCGGGACTTCAAGGATGTCGGAGGAACGCGAGAAGTCGACGACGGTCGTTGGTTCCGTTACAACGGACGAGGACGAGCGTAAGGGATGTACGGAGATATCTGAGGACGCGCTGGAGAACGTGTTCGTGCAGAACGTTTGTGTCGGACTCGAAGAGGACGTCGTGCCAACCTCAGAACTCCCTGCGGAGGAGAAGGGAACGTTACCATTTCGATGGCGTTCCATAATTCGTAACCGAGTGTACGAACTCCTCAAACAAGAGCAGAACGCTACGCAGGATCGTCAATATGACGTTCCTGAGAGCGGGGGAAACGGTGATGCTGAAGACGACATCCCACCTTTGCGCGACAAAGAGAACACAGTTTTCTTGGACGAGGACTCGTTCCGAGGATACCTCGTCGAAGTGGGTGGAACGCTGACTGAGACGTTCCAAAATCGAGCGTTGGCCTGGGCACGAGACTATTTCGGGACAGAAGCTTCCGTTATTCGCGACAAGTTGTGCGACGGACGGGACAAGACGTCAAAAATAGTGGCTGCGACCGTTGGGACAAGTTCCAGGAAGAGGGTGGCTTTCGGTGTGACTATCAAGGGCGGAGATCCCAAAATAGGAGAAGAGGAGCCCGAGGTTTATTCCTTAAAACGTGAGAAGAGCTCCCAAGCCGCGGAGAAGCCCTGGGCTGCGCGAAGTGAGCGGCGATGACGTCTTCGACGACGGTGAAAGTGTCGTGCCGGATGGCAAGCGAGTCATCTGCAGCGTTGGTGGTGGCAAGCGCTGTCGGACGGCTTCATCGATTGCTGCCCGTCCGAAATGCTGGCTGATACAGGTGCGGCCGCCAGTCTTGTCGACAAACGCGTGCTGAAGCGTCTCGGACGAGCCTCCGAACCTCTACGACATTATACTGGGGGCTTGGATAGTGTCTCGGGGCACAAGATTCGCGTTAGTGGGGCCATCGACTTGCCCGTCACGCTTGGAACGCTGGAGAAGACGCTTCCTTTTGTCGTGACAGATCACTTGTTTGTGAACGCAATTATCGGAACGGACTCGCTAAGGGCGTTCCGCGCGGTGATCGACCTCGAGGAGCAATCGATGACACTGAAGGAGACGGGAGACGTGATCCCGTTGGGTGCGACAAGGGTAGAGGAAACCTACGCGGCTACGATATCGTCGACGGTATGTTTGGAACCCGGACGTCAGGCCTTAGTGAGATCGAGCGTTCGCGGAACGATGAAGGACCACATAGTTGTGTTGGTAGAGGGCGTTCCCGGAACGGACGAGGCTTTGAGAGTCGCGAGGACGTTGTGTACCGTGACGGATGGAACGGTGTTGGTCGAAGTGTGTAATGCTTCCGCGGAAGAGGTAGAGATCAAGTCTGGCGCGTACGTCGCTGCTGTAACCATCGTTCCCAAGTCGGCGTTTGCAACTAGAGTCTCTAAGTCAGATGAAACGAAGAGGAACGTAAGCGCAGTGCTGAGTACGGTGAAAGGGAACGTGACGGCCGAAGTTGGAACGATCGAGGCTGAGATGAGTGCCGCTATGGACGACAGCGAGGAAGACGATTTCGAAGTGGACTTCGAAGACTCGTCACTCGGAGCAGAACAGAGGGGTCTCTTCGCGAAGATGTTGAAGGACCTGAGAGACTTATTCGTCGAAACGTCAAAGAAGCCTGGAAGGACGGACCTGCTACGATTCGGTATAGACACCGGAGATCACGCACCTATTAAACAGCCTCCATACAGAGTGTCGAAAGCAGAAGGGGATGTCATGGAAGCTGAAATTCAAGAGTACCTGGATCTCGGACTCATCAGACCGTCGACAAGCCCGTGGGCCAGTCCTGTGTTGATGATACGGAAGCCTGATGGTGGCGTAAGATTCTGCATCGATTATCGGAAACTAAACGCTGTGACCGTGAAGGACAGTTATCCTATGTTTTTGATCGACGACATCCTGGACGTTCTGGGGAACGCGAAGCTTTTCTCCACAATGGACATCGCTTCGGGATATTGGAGCGTTCCAATGGATCTCGACAGCGTGGAGAAGACGGCTTTCACGAGCAAATTCGGCCTCTACGAGTGGTTGGTTATGCCGTTTGGCTTGTGTAACGCCGTGCCTGCATTCGGGCGTCTGATGGAGAACGTTCTCGTTGATCTCAAGTGGAGGACGTGTCTCGTCTACTTAGACGACTGTGTTGTCTTCAGTGACGACTTCCCGACACATTTGATTCGGGTACGACAGGTTCTGGAACGTTTCCGAGCGGCAGGGTTCAAGTTAAAGATGAAGAAGTGCCATTGGGGACGTGACCAAGTGGCGTTCCTAGGGCATATCGTGACTCCGACTGGAATCCTACCGAGCCCTGAGAAGGCAAAAGCGGTGATGAACATCGAGAGACCGCATGACTTGTACACGGTTAGATCATTCCTGGGTCTGACAAGCTACTTTCGACGCTACATACCGGGATTCGCTGCGATCTCTGCGCCGCTGGAACGCTTGAAGCAGAAGGACGTCAATTTCAGATGGAACGACGACTGCGAGGGCGCGTTCCGACAACTACAACGAGCACTAGTGAAACCTCCGATACTAGTGTATCCAGACTTCAAGAAGAGGTTTAAGCTCTATGTAGATTCGTCACACTTAGCGGTGGGAGCTTGTCTGATGCAAGAGGTCGACAAGAGAGACAGGGCGATTGCGTACGCGAGTAAGATGCTGATTGGATCGCAACGGAACTGGGCTAACAAGACAAGTGGAACGACAGAAATTGAGTGCTGGGGAATCGTATGGTCGACACGCAAGTTCCGGTGTTATCTGAGACATGCGGAATTCGATCTGTACACAGACCATTAAGCTCTCACGTGGATCTTCGGCGAGACAACAAGAACGTCAAACGTTAAGTTGGCACGATGGGCGATGGAGCTGTCGCAGCTACGGTTTAAGATATACCACAAGCCTGGAACGTCGATGGGACACGCTGATGGTTTGTCGAGACTGCATCACCGACCGGATGCTGGTATTGTCAGCGCAATCAGAATGGCGGGCCTTCTCAACGACAGTGAGGAAGAGACTCCTGGCTTACAAGTGCCGACTTCGGACGGAGCGCAGACTCAATCGGGAACGCAAGCCTTAAACGGAACGCTGGGTAGGAACGTCACCGACGTTCCAATCCCAGTCGGGGAGCCTGCCGAGCCTACGGATCCTAACGGAGAGACTGAGAGAAGTAACCAACAGACAGAGGATGCATCCGTAGTTGTCGAGCCTCTCACGCAAGCGGAGCAGGAGGAAGAATCGCAAGGGAGAGCTCTACAGACGAACTCATCACTGATTGACGTGTTTGGGTTGGACTATGATAAGTTCGTGGCTGAACAAGAACGTGTGCCCTGGATGCGAGCGCTGAAGGCGTTCCTGAAAGATGGAGCCTTGGCTCTTGATCCACAACTGAGAGTGAGTGTGCTGAAGATGTCTCCGCACTACTTGATTCGAAACGGAGTTCTGACACGTCTCGTACATCTAGGTGCACGTGCCGGTCCAGCCAGAACTGTGTGCGTTCCAACTGTCCCGTTACCGTTCATTGAGACGGTCCTGCACTATTGTCACGCCGACATCTTCTCTGCTCACTTAGGGAGAACGAAGACGACGGACAAGGTGAGACGCCACGCATATTGGCATGGGTGGAGGAAGGACGTGATCGAGTACGTGCGTGAATGCTCTATCTGCAGTGGGGGAAAGGGACATAGACCTTGGAGAGCTGGACTGATGCAACGGATGCCAGTTCAGGATTTGTCTGGCCCGTTCTCGCTACTCGTAGTCGACGCAATTGGACCATTGGTCGTCATTCCTCGTGGAAACAAGTACATCCTGGTATTTGTGGACTATTTCACAAGATGGGTCGAGGCGTTTGCGGTCGCTTCGTTGGACACGATCTCGTTTGTGAACGCAATGATAGAGGGCGATATCTGCCGACATGGAGTACCGGAACGTCTACTAAGTGATCGTGGTTCCAACTTCACGTTCAATCTGGCCAAGTCACTGTATCAGACGTTGGGGATTAAGAAGTTGTTCGGAGCGGCGCACCACCCGCAGACACAGGGTCTGGTGGAACGTTTCAACGGAATGTTGATGGGTATGCTACGTATGTTCGTGAACGAGACGCAGACGGATTGGTACGTGTACCTGCCAAGGGTCCTATTTGCGTACCGGACGGCATATCACGAGGGCCTCGGCGACACCCCGTTCTTTAGTCTGTACGGACGTGATCCTGTGCTTATTATCGACTTGGCGTTCCTAAACACGGGAAGGGACTGGAAGAGTAACGAAGTTGCGACGTACCGCCGGAAGTTGTATCGCTCGTTGCGTGACTCTCGTCGTCTGGTGGAACGACAACTACTCAAGGCTCAGGATCGACACGAGCAGAGGTTGGACAACCAAGTGAAGGTGACATACACAGAAGGAGACGCTGTCTGGGTGTACCAGTACTTTAGAGCCCGAGTGGGGGAACGCAGGACGAAGAAGCTGGCGTTCTCCTGGCACGGTCCCTACCGTGTTGTTGGCCAAGTCGGCGAGAACGCCTACAGGATCGCGATTCCGACACACCCAAACAAGGTCGTCACGGTGAACGTTAACCGTCTGAAGCGATTTCAAGGACACTGGAGTCGACCCTACGCAGACGAGAAGCCTGATGGAGCCGAAGAAGAAGAGGGTGAGGACGGTACGGGTCCATTGGACGTCGAGGACTTGCCGTCGACGAGCTTTGTGGAACGTCTCTCTATTGGCGAAGAAGAAACTGCGTTCTCGGGAGTGTCGTCGCCGATAGTGGACGTGATCGCGAAGAGAGTCGAAAAAAGTTGCAGTATCTCGTACTCACTGCCACGTATGAGACGTTCTGGTTGTCTCGAGCGGCGTTGGCACCGGAGTTTGGAACGATGATACGTGCCTTTGAGGACGCAGATCGGAAGAAGAGAGGTCTGCCGGAGTTGCGTCGGAACGTCAGATTGGTCGAAGCCAATGCTGATGTTGACGATGCTGAGGTGTTGTTCTAGCTGGCAACGGGAGCCGGTTAGAATGTGTGCAGTTGTGGGACTGCACGAGAGTGTTTGGGACTCGCTGAGTCTCAGAACACTGAGTGACGTGTACATATTTTCTATATTGGAACGACCACGGGTTGTTCTTTGGGTTTTACGGAGTTGGGTATTTTGGGAACGTCACGAGCATACGAAGACTGAGTGTGTCGGGGTGGAACGTGAAGGAGTTTGTGAAGCATCAGTGTGGGACGTGAAGGAGTTTGTGAAGCATCAGTTTGGAACGTGAAGGAGCTTGTGAAGCATCATTTTGGGAACGTTCCAGATCTAACTGTGGAAGACACCGTGCGACAGGCTCCGGGCGATGTGGCTCGGCGAGGTCACCGAGCGTCAGTCGGGGAGAATTGTCACGGTGTACAGTTAGATGGTGGATTAACGATGCTGGCTGACTGCCTGCAGAAGGTCTACTCACTCCAGACTCTCCGGACCACGTCCAAGCAAGCGGGACCTGCGGCCAAGTGTAACGGGGTAAGAGATACCGTCACTAGCTTACACTATAGTGTGGAGGAAGCTCGCAATAGTAAAACCAAGTCTTAGGTTTGTGTCAAATTCAACTCTGATTTATTTAGGACCAGGGCGGCTACCCCTGGCCTCGTGTGAACCACTCAAACACATGTCTATACCTGATTGGTCAATAAGTGAGTATGGCTCCTCACTATCAACCAATCAGATGATGACACCTTGGCACACGCTACCCGTGTGCCACTTTACCTACTTATGTAATAACTAAAGAAATATCTACCTACTTATGTAATTGGAGTTGGGCCCATTACACCAAGACAGTGACGTTCCAAGTTTGAAGTCGCGATGCAGCTGGTTGTGGCGGGAATTGGAGCTGGACCGCCACGCACGAGGGATCTGCTAAAAGGTAAGAAGCTCTAAAAACTCTTAGCGAGGTGAAATGAGGAAGTCAGTCGTGGATTTCCTTCTAACAAGCAACACAAGAATATATCAACTTTTACATTACTATCACAGTAGTGTCGCTAATATTACTACCTCCTACGTCGGCCCAAGATACTCACGACCCCGATTAGAGGAAGACCGCGACAGCGCGCGGTACCGCAATTAGTACTGAAGCCCTCACACCAAACCAACTATTTGTTCAACTTTCTTCTAAGCGTCCTTGTGCCGCAGTGGGGTGTCTGCCTTCGATCCGAAAGCGCTTAGCCCCTCCCTCAACTTCGAGAAGTTGCTGGTTTTGAAGCATGACAGGCATGCTGACATGCCCAGGCTGTGCCAGGTATTGCAATGAATATTGCAAGCTCGGTGGGTATTGCAGTTCTTACTGCTACGTGATGGCTTACTCCAATACATATTGCATAGTGTTGTCTTTTTTGAAATGCTCTCCCGTACGTTTTTACCCATCACTGCAAAAAAGGCTAATATCTCTGAAGAAAACAACATAAATTTTTGACGTTCTCAATATCCCAAAATAATTACACTCTTGTTGAGTTTAGAGCGCCAAACTTGCAGCCTGGCGTTTCCACCTCGGAAGGTATCAGTCTAATTCCTCTACCTCCTCAGCAAGGTCTCGCTTCGGCAGACCGAGTTGTTGATTGACACGTACGCCCTTCCTCGAGAGGGATTGTTCGGACAATGTCCTGGACCGCTGGATGACCTCGGAAATGGCGGTCTCCGATAGACTCTCGTAATTGGGCGGGAAAAGAGTGGTGATGCTCATCGTTCTGAGGGTGGGTATGAAGGCAGGAATTAATAGAAGTGAGTTCGACGTTTGAATTGTCAGTGATACGAAGACAAGTGATCCCTTAATACAAGTACCGGTACGTGGAATACCTAACTGGTGGATGAGTCATATTTACGAAGTTTAGTCACGCTGCCGGTCATTCAGGGGTTAATGGTAACTCCAAAATCGGTGAGGATAATATTGTGAAAATATCACCTGTAGACCAGTTAATATAAAAAATATCACCTAATATTTTTTTCTGAGACAATATGATATTATTAAATATCAACTTAATATTATTTAATACAACATTATATTTTTTAAAGATTGCGTAATCGGTCTTAATTCACCAATCAGATGTAGTTAACGCTCGACTAGCTGAAGTATTACTAATCAACCGTGAGGGAGGGACAAATTGTGAGAGTGACGGTAAGGTTGGCGTCGTGTGTTGGCACTGCTGAGCGCATTAATCTAGCGCCACAGGTAGCAGGTTTATTAGACGCACGATGTGGACGAGGAGATCGGTAGAGAACAAGAACAAATGTCTTGATTTCGCTCTATCAACGTTAAACAGCTGCAAGCGTTTGCAGTTTTCCATCTCGGTCGCCTTTGTCTGTGTCACAGTGAAATACTAGAGCAAATACTCGTCAGTCGTAAAGCCTACTGCTTTTCTAGAACCTGATCGAAAAAGATATTAGGCTCCGCTCGATTCACAGAGGGTAAGGTGGCAAGAAACGTACTTAAGTGGGAATATCATAAAATATCATGTAGTATCTAATATTTTTCAGTTCTCCGAGTTAATATTAAAATATTATGTTAACTTTTGCAAAAATGAGCTACTATTGATATTTAATATCGAAAATAGTACTATTACTATCAAAAATATCATATGATATTTGGTTACCATTAGCCCCTGCCGCTCATTTGTCTTGGTGATGCTATTCGGCAGGATTCGGTTGATCACCTGCCAATCAAGTACCGGTTTCCTTTCGTCGAGCATTTGGATCATGTACTTTAGTGTTTTGAAAGTCATGATCGTAAATCTTAAACTCACACTGCTGGTGTTCAGACAAATTCTAACTCGGAATATGGGCCATTCTGAGGAGTCAGCGCGTAAAAAAAATTAAATTCTACCACCCTGCTCTCATGCCCTGCGATTTTTTCAGTGACTCATTCTCCTAAAGGTCTACTTTGCAGCTCACTTCGCTAAGAAAATACCTTGTACACTAGGGAGGGCGAACACCTGTAAGTGATAACATAATGGTAACATTGAACATTTGTTATCGCCCACCAAGGGAGTGCTAGCTGTACATGAAGCCTTTGAAGATGCATCTAGCGCCTCTGGTGGTTCACGAATCGCATGGCAGCAAGCGCGAGCACGCGAGCGAAGCCCAGTCACGCAAGAATGACGGCGAAATTCCACCAGATATCGCTATGATGCATCTAGAAAACATCCTCCAAGTATTTCTTCACGGTCATATCTGAGGGGAGAGACGGCGGCACGTTCGTCATCTGCTCGCATCCAACTTCACCCCCCCCCCCCTGGTATTGCTTGGGCAGTCGCCGAACACGACGGAACACACAACGGAGAGCGTGTACTTGTGCGGAGTGATGTGATATAGCCACTTATAGCCCGTCGGGAGATCAGCGGCAGGAGGGCTAAACCCCATGAATATTAAGAAAATCATTGACATGAGCATCCCGAGAATCTGCGCCACCTCCACGAACGGCAGCAGGAAGACGAGGAACTCACCAATATACGCCTGTAGCAGCACGTGCAGCGATAGGATCAACCAGAACACTAAAAAGGCTCCGAAACCGGTGAAGCCAACCAGCGGGTAAAAGGAGATCATAAACAGCAGCACGGCGAAGAACGCGTACGGGATCTCCACCACACTCGATACGAAGAAATACCAAAACACATTGTACATCTGCGCGGCCCGCTCACGATAAAAGACCGCTCTTTCTTGCGAAGCGATGGGTAAGGAGCTGCTGAACGACCCAATGCCAAGAAAGCCGACAGCGAGGTACATCATCCCCATCCCCGAATTGATGCCTAAATACGACGTGTACTCAGCACCCACGTATGTAAGGCCAAAGACGACGCCCAGCACAAGTGATACAAAGAACCGGGTCAAATTAAACGACGCCGATCTCCAATACAGATTGAAAAACCGCTGCAAAAGGAATTTCATCTGGACCAGCCCCGTGGCAGCACGTTTGCCACTGTAGCTGAGTTCAGGCGAATCGGGGGACGGATGAGTCACACCCGCACGCTCCAAGCCATTCTGAAACAAACTGAACCACTTGCTCCGCCGAAATGACTCCACAAAATCAGTCTTCTCGCCTTTTTTGTTGCCCACGCCAGCGCCAATTACTTCTAACATCCACGAAGCTGGGTTGTAAGGACCTTCCAGCTTCGCTACACCATCGATTGACTCGAAATACGAAATCATTTCACACGCATCCACGCCGAGATCACCTGCAAACACTATTTCTCCGCCGTGCTTCAACAACAGCAGACTGTCGAATACGCTAAACACTTCGGACGATGGCTGGTGGATCGTACACAGCACTGTCCGGCCTGTGTTGGCTACCTGACGCACTCCATCCATTATCAGCTTAGCAGAACGGGCATCCAATCCACTCGTCGGTTCATCCAAGAACAGCACACTCGGTTGAGCCGCTAGCTCTACACCAATGGTCAGTCGCTTCATCTGCTCCACGGAGCTGCCACGGATAATCTGGTCGGCAATCGGGTGGAGGTCGAGCAAGTTTAGACACTCATTCACTGAGTCATACTTAATTCTGTCGGGGATATCGGCACCCTGTCGAAGGAACGCACTGAACATCAGTGCCTCGCGGAATGTCGAGGACTCGGAGTGGATATCCATTTGCTCGCAGTAGCCAGTTGATCTGCGAAGGGCAAGATCAGTAGCGGGATAGCCATTTAGCAAGATTTGACCTGAGATCTTTTCCCCACGTTTTCGTCCAGCGATTACGTCCATGAGCGTAGTTTTGCCAGCACCAGACGACCCAATGAAAGTAGTGATGGTCCCAGGAAGCGCGTATCCACTGATACCTTTTAATAAGTCAATAGATTTCTTGGGGTCGGTGGGATCAGGAACAGAGTACCATAGGCCCGTAAACGCAATCGAGACAGGAACGAATTGCTTCCCCTTATCGAGACTAACTGAGACTACAGCATCACTTGAAGTTGCCAGACTGCGAGGAGAGTTCATCAAATCATAGTCCACCGAGCCACTTTCCTTGTTCTCCGACCCGAAGGAGAGATTCGCAGGGCTCTCGTACCGATAATACTCCAGCGCAACGTACGATAGGAACAGGAAGAATACATACGTGGAAGTCATGAACACGAAACCGTACCACAGCCAGAACTTGTCTGATGGGACCTCAAAAGAGCTGAGTGAATACTCACCGACGGTCTGATTGAAGTTCTCACAGAAGTCGACGCTTCCGTAAACACAAGAATCGAAGGCAGCGTCACGATACTGGTTGATTGCCAACGATCGCACACACCAAGCTATCGGGTTAATCCAGTACAGCCAGATGAGATAGTCGGGGATCTGCTCCTTCGTAATTACGAAGCCACCAAAAAGAATGAAGAGCAGAATCGAGACACTGGAAATCGGGTTCGCCACGCTATAATTCGGAGCAGCGGAAGCCAAGAAAAAGAAAAAGGCGGAGAATGCCAGATTCGTGACAAACAGCATCAAGACGAAGAGCAAGAACGACCCGACCGTGTCCACAAAACCGCACATCCAATAGACGGTCGAGCCGAAAACAACACACCCAAGAAGGATCGATGGCATCTGGATGACGGAGCATGAAATCACATACGAAGCCGTCCGAAAAAAATTGGCCCCGCGCTGCTTGTAAAACACCTCACGGGCGGCCAAAACGGTTGGAATCTGCGCCGACTGACCCAGCGACAAGCTCAAAACCGCAGCGAAAATAACACCCATCACCAATTGAGCATTTGTGGGGTCAAATTGGTAAAAGACACTCGAATAGAGCAAGCCCATTATCATATTCATGACTAAACGGCCGACAAGAGCAGCCGAAGACCGCATTGTCACCAAAGCTTGTCGTCTAAGGAGCAGAGCAGTGCTGTCCCAAAAGTTTTGACGAAAGACGGGGATGTCCTCCACATTCACTTTCAGGCCTTCAACAGCACCAAACGAAACGGGACCTTCGAGATCCTCAAGCACCAGGCGGTAAATGGACGAACGCATAAAAGCGTCAGCGAACTCACTCGATGTACGCGGGATATGAAGACCAGGAGATGCATCAAACTCGTATTGAGCCTGCTTGCTAGTTCCAAGATCCAGCAAAAAATCAGCAACGTCACGGCTTGGAGGACACTAGAAACCCAGACTCTCGAAGTAACTCAAAGCCTCTCCGCGGGGACCATTGTACATCACAGAGCCCTCGTGCAGCATCACAACATCATCAAACAGCTCGAACACTTCGGGTGACGGCTGCAACAACGAAATCACAACCGTTTTTTTTTTTTAATTTCTTCGCGATGCTGCGATGGGTAGAAATGATGTCGAAAGTGGCGGCACTATCAAGGCCAGTGCCATCATCAGGACCAACTTGTTGCCAAACTCCATCTCCCCCGTAGAAACACGCTTCCGCTCCCCACCAGACACACCACGGATCATAGCATCGCCAACAATAGTGTCCTGGCATTTTTCAAGCCCCAGCTGCTGAATGACAACGTCCGGGAGATATTTGAACATGGCTCTAGCTGCATCTAAAGCTGCAGCATTCTCCTCAGGCGTACCACTCAAGAATCTCTGCTCGTCGCGCTTTGACAAGCCACCACCGCAGCAGGCGTGAGCAAATTCAAGCGTCTCTTTGACTGTCAGCAGCGGATAGTGCTTATCACGCTGCGGCACATACGCAACCAACTGAGGGAGGACCTTGCGCGTAGCAAAAGCTGATATGCCATTGAACGTGATGTCCCCTTCCACAGAAATGTTCTTCTCGACAGGGAATCGACCACTCAGCAGCTTCATCAGTGATGACTTACCGGATCCGGGTTGTCCGAGCACAAGCGTGAAAGACCCGGGCTTGAACACGCCACTGACGTTCTTCAGCACCTTCTTCTTCACAGCGTGCTTGCTAGACCGTATCTCGCGGATACGAGACTTGATGACATTGGCCAAAGTTGGCAGCTCGACCGTGGCTGCAAAACTTCCTTTACCAAGATATCAGCCGACACGGAGACATCCCGGAATCGCACCTCCATTTGAGGTAACTTCTTACCCAGAGATGTTTCCATCCGGGAAGCGACATGGTCATGCAGAGCTTGCGCTCCTTGGGCCATGAGGGTTTTGCCATTGTCGTACTCGATGGTAGCGGTCATGGGCGCGTCTGACGCACTCAAATTCATCTCTACGGAGAGAAGTTTGCTGCGGTGCAATATTCGAGTGGTGTCGCCGGTAGGACTCAAATCGAAAAGTGCCTTATCGAAATCAGTTAACTTGCTGTGGTGCCCAACCAGATTATTCCTTTTGTTTACGACTGTCATCTCGGCCTTGTTTCAGATTACCGACCGTCACTCACTTTGCCTGAGAGTTAAAGCATAAAACGTCGGACCTCTCGTGTAAAGAACTCTAAATCACTTCCTTATGGAGCCTTTATGTACCCTTCATTTAATTTGAAAGCCCTGCACATGGATTTCATTACCGAGGCGCAAAGTACAAGAATATTGTTACCGTGGTACTAGAACACATCAAGCTGTTTGTCGTGAACATGTAGAATACCCTATGTGAATAGATATGCCAATGGCTGACGTACCGTATGTTTTCATTTATGTTTATTCCATAAATGGAGTACTGTAATATTAGCTGAGAGTGACTCGTTGACCACTGGTCAATAGAGCTGTCGACGTCTGGTGTATTCGAAGATTTACACCTCGACATCCAGAAATGCAAACGACGTAAAAAATACACCCCTTCGACACCCACCAATGAGTCACTCTTTCGAATTAAGGTGCTGCTGTTTGTGGAGAGCAACCTCGCCAAATCTGGCGTTGTTGTTGAACAACTTGTTCGTCCTCCATGGCCCTTTGAAGCTTCCATTCCATTTATTGGTACAGACCCTCAGAGGAACGTCCGACGCGCACGTCGCACAGCAGCAAGCAGGGACTGACAGAAGCTGCAGTACCCGGACATCAATTTGTGCTTTGCGCTGGTTTCGTGCATTCGAGGGCCTCCTGTCATCTGGTCGACGTTCCGATGACCGCGTGGTAGAAGCTGACCGACAACAAGGTGCACGAGTTTGATGCCAAATCAATTTAGCGGTACTGAATTGGCGCTGAAGATGTCCAAGGAGCTGTGAAAGAAGTTTGGGCGCTTGTATGGTCAAGGGGCCTGCTAATAGTAGTCACCTCGGTGCTGTAGGAAATACCAAGCCCGTCTCTGATACTGGTTAAAAGCGTGTGAAGACGGTTATATTCTGCTTGGCGTCGGAGTGCAATTACATGGCTAATGTGGAGAGGACAGCGAACACTAAGTAAGGGTATAAGTGGTGATGCAGTCTGGCAAAGTTCTGATTTACAAGTAAATATCCCTACGATCCTGACGTCCCGTTCGCTTTGGGAGATATAAAGTCTGACGATCGGGTCATGTAAAAGGGCTGGCGTTTAATGCTGTGAAGAGCCCGATTCAAATCTGCAACTTGCGGTGATGCCATGTCAGAACTAGCCAAACAGTTATTTCGAAGTACCGGGTAACGTTAGTATTGCTCTTTGTGAGCTGATTTGATTTAGGAGTACATAAAGGTCAATTGCAAGCTCGAGCTGACTTTGGTTTACTCGTTTCGGGGCATCGCTTTTGAATCACTAGTACACCATTAGAATAAAATCCTGTCAGTGAATCGAAACGGAAACTCAACAGCGCAAGAACAGTATTCACCATGCATTAAGTGATATCACTTGCACGGCTGTCACTGTCCTACGACCATTGTATACACGTAATCCGGGCGTCGGCCAATCCAGCGCCGTCAAGTCAAGCTCTCACACAGAGAAATTTCCAGCCATAAAGAGAATATATCTGACAGTATCCGCCTTCAGGGAACTGCGTCGTTTTGTGACCGTGTTACCAGCAGTCGAAAATGCACGCTCCGACGGCACCGATGTGGCAATACAACCAAGCCACTTGCGAGCAAGAGGAGCAATTGTGGGGAAACTTGAATGGTGCTCTCTCCACCACGACAACGCTGATGGTGGTTTCTCCTGGTCCACGGCTACCTCCGCCTCGCATGACAATCTTATATAGCTGCTGAGCTCCAGCTCACAAGCAACAGCGATCTCATTATCTGTCGTAGCACCCTGCTTTCCCATTCTTCTGATATACAGCAGTTTCTTCAACTGCTGTTTGGCTCTGTCAATGGGGTTATTGAGCTGCTCCTCCTGACACTGGGGGCCAGATCGATTTCTGACATCCCCGGCAGCTCTCTCTCTCATAACTGGTATCATTTCACGAACAAAATTGCTTTTCGCCATCGCAAATTCCTCGTCAGTGAAAAGCGGTGAGTTCGTCACGTAGGGATCCAGCAGCGAAATCCACAAAAGGTCCTTGTCTTTATCAGTATCAAAACGCTTAGACAAAAGTGCCAAAAAGCTCCGACGAACGGACTGCATCGTGCTGAAAACTCTTAAAGCAAACGATTCTTTCTCCACGCTTGCGTACAGCGCATCAAACATAGATCTATCGCTGAGCATTATCTTAAGCGATGAAATAACAAGATGGAGCGAAACTAAAGTGGGATACGTCTCCCCGTCGAGCTTCTTCGTCGCAACACTAAATGGTGCCAACAGTTCAATGAGACATTGAATTGTAAACCACTATTCAGAACTGGGTAGGCTCAGCTTCTTTGAGGCGGCATCATTGAACTCTTTTCGACCATTTACCGACAGAAGATACGTAAAGAAGTCTTTCAGCGCTGACTGAAGTTCAACAAAGCGCTGAAGCATATCCAGTGTACTGTTCCATCTTGTTGGGCAGTCGATTTTCACTTTAAGAGGCTCTTTTCGACTCAGTTGACAGTGGTTCAGTCGGTTGGATCCTTTTTGAGAGCGGTGAAAGTACTCCGCTAAGCTGCGAAAGTTACACACAGATTGTCGAGCGGACTCCATATCGATCGAGCTGACTTCAGACGCCACAACTTTCTCAACGTCAGCAACAAACGCTGCAACTTGCGCGAAAATGGAATCGATGTCTGCAGCACTAACGAACTCGTCGAGTTCATCTCCATCGTCTGCGCAATTTTCAAGAGCTTCCAACCTTTCATCTATCCAGGAGTAATGCGCAAGATGAGACTCTGAAGTATTGAGGACACAATCGATTCCAGAGACGTCGGTACTTATCGAGCTAGCTTGAGCAGTGTCGCTAATGACTGTGCCATCCGCGTCTACCGCCACCTTGCTGGTTCGCTCTTCACTTTTCATCATTAGTGCAGCAGCCACAACCAGGTGCAACGAATGCGCAGCACACGACCTGTGAGTAAGGCCTAGCTTTGAGCATGCACTTGTAATATTTGATGCCCCATCTCTCAGAAAGCGTACGCACTTCTTCGGATCGAGTCTCCACCACGAAAAGCAATCTGAAAGTGCACACGCAATGGAATCCCCATCATGTTTTCCCGGAATTAGGCGAACTTCGAGTGTCCACGATTTCATGTTGAAGTACACATCCACGTAGTGAATGGTAAAGCTAATGTAGCTTTCACATTTTATCGATGTCCATATATCCGATGATATCGAGAAAAAGGTGCATTCATCATCACGTGCCAAGGTCACTCTGAGTGACATCCGTGATGCCGAGGCTTTCCGCTGGACCCGATTCATAATAGTTTGACGAGAAGGAACAGACAGCGGCTCCTGTGCACTATTGGCAAATGCGATGGCTTAAGCAAACCCAGGATCTCGAACAATGCTGGCTGGTCGCATATCGCGACCGATCCAACCAGCTAAAATGCCTTCAAAGCGGCTCTGCGCAGATTCTTCTGTCGACTCGAACAAATTTTTAAATTGTTTTGAGTTTTTAAGCTCTTCTGCAAGCCGAGCGCTCTCCTCAAACATGTGCAAAGCATCGGCGTGATATTTCTGCATATGGGGACCAATCTTGCTTTTGCCCTTTACCATTTCCACTACTTCGTCGCAACTTAGGCAATAGAAGCATCTGGCCTGCTCTCGAGTTAGCTCTTCTCTTTTCGCTGTGGCGTACTTATCGTCCGCGACGCACACGACGAACTGATAATACGCCTTCTCTCTTTGGTTAGGCACCGGGAAAGTCCGTCCCGCTGGGCACTGCGTCACCTTGGTTAGTGCTGGATACTTTCGACTTGCTCGGGAAACGGACGACTCTAGTGCTCGTGATGGCGACCGCCGCGACATCAATACTGTAGGTACGTTCGATCTCGTACATGACCGTGTTGTTCTCGAATAAATACTTGAAGGAGAAGTTCCTGAGCGTGTTGATCGAGGTGTCCTTGGCGAGCCCCGCCGTGATTGTGACGATTTGGATGGCATTGTACGTGTCCGTCTTGCTGACGACGTACCAAGTACATGCTTCGTTTTCTTTCGTGGTGGCTGGGTTTGCGGGTCGGGTCTAGTTCTTGCTGGAGTGTTAGCCAGACTGTTCACGTCTGTATCTCTATCGCTCGCCATGGCATCCGCGATGTTCTTGTCGGCGTCTCCTGCGAAATTGAAGAATGGGCCAAGGTCCTGATGAGTTAAGCACATGTTGCTGACGCAGTGTCAATGGGTGCAAAATGAGCGGTACGGTGGGCACGGAGTGGGCTTGCCAAGATCCATGAGGATCTCTTTAGAAGTGGGAGCCATACGCATGGTAAATATGGCAGTTAGCAGGCTGAAAAATGGCAGGTTAATGATGGGCTCTTACGCATAGTTTCGACCAATAACACTACGAGAAACGCATGGGTGTCGGCGTGGCGCAACGCGACATCGAGTGTAAAAGATCGGACGTCCGGCGTCGTCGACGTCGAATCGGTGCCAAGGGTCGCGACGTCGACAGCTCTACTGGTCAATGGCCAGCCAGATCTATCTGTTATGACGCCGTTAGATTACTGGACGGAACATAGTGATATCTCTCAGTTGAGACATTTAGGTTACAATTCGTCGTGTAAATGTAGGAATTACCTAAAACGCTGCGTGACAGATCAAGGATTACAATACGTTTGTAATCCTTGATACGTTTGTAATCCTTGATCTGTCACGCTGGCGGCCAGCAGTCACCGAAGTGACTTCCAGCTCCTTGAATCATTTGGCCCTTTTGTATGCTCACCCGCGCTCTTACGGGCTCCTCGTAGAGCGACCTTGGTCTGATCAAGAATGAGAGTCGTCCACGGGACGGTCAAAAGCCACACTAACACGGCGCGAAGGTGGCAACTGCAAGCGGAAGGACATGCGCTGCATGCCTTTTACGTAGAATGGTTATATTCTTCCACCCGGTGTGCCACGTGTGCCCGTCTTTGCTACTTGTATCTTGTGAAAAAAAATGCACTTACACAGTTACAGACAACGACGGTGAAATCCGCCCGGTGTCTGAACACTATCCTTCATATAAAAGGAAATTATTACGCGTGACAGGAATACCCGCCCAGTTATTTGATTGGTTGAAAGTGGCAGTTTCAGCTTAAAGTCTGAACACAAAGTACAAAACGACTCCTAAATGTACAAAACCGATACAGGAATCAACACATCCTGGGTTGATTGTACAAAAACGCCCAAATACGGCATACGGATTGGTTGAAACTGTTTTATTAGTGGGAAAACCATGTACGGACTCGGGCGTGTTTCAAAGGTATGGCGGATTTCACCGTCGTTGTCTGTAATGAAGTGGGTTTTGTTATTGGATGCACCAGGGTCTCAATCTATTTTTCATTAAAATCGCACTGCACGGATGTACGTTAGGAAACTACTAGAAACAACTTTTTTATTATACATTCGCGTAGAGCTACTAGGTGGAAAAGTATTGCTGTCTCAGCATAGAGCTGTTCAATCTTCAAGCTAAGAAGTATGGCATAATTTGTGATTCAACCAGCGTTTCCAATTAAGACTTTTCGTTTTCCTGTTTTACAGTGTATGCATATTAAGTTATGTACTGTAAAGTCTTCAATATGTTGAAGTACACATTCCCAGCATCTGATGCATTGTTACGTCACAATTATACATCACAACCTCGATTTTATTTACTAATCTTCTCTCTCCGCAGTAGCCGACCTCATCACCACTTCACCACCCGAAATGTTGCGCCGTTCGCTGTCTCCGCTAAGCCGCATCGCTCTTACTGAGCCTGCGCGTCGCTACGTCCGATCCAGTGCCTTGTTAGCCTCACCTTCGTCATCCAATGGCCAGCACACGTGGTTCTCGGCCATCGCTGTGGGCGCATTGGGCGTGGTCGGTGCCTCGCTGTTCCATGAAAATCACTCTGACTGCTGCGGCATCGTGGGCGTCGTAGGCAAGTCGGAGAACGCGTCAGATTTCCTACTTGAGGGGGTTACCATCCTCCAAAACCGCGGCTACGACTCCGCTGGTATGTCCACGCAACCTAACGCCAAGGAGGTCGCACCCATTACAACTACCAAGTTCGCCTCGGTGGTCGGTACAGCTGACTCAATTGACCTTCTTCGAGAGACCAAGAGCAAGCATGACGGCAACACCACAGGCATCGCGCAGACGCGTTGGGCCACACATGGCGCCAAGACGGACTGCAACTCGCACCCTCACACGGACATGAACGACCGCGTCTCATTGGTGCATAACGGTACATTCACCAACTACTACGAGGTGAAGCAGGAGCTGCTAGATGATGGAGTTGTCTTCTCATCGCAAACAGACACTGAGGTGGCAGCGCAACTTATTGGCCACTTAATGGGCGAAGGAGCCGACCTGCTGACAGCTGTGAGACTCGCATTGATAAAGTTGGAAGGCACGTGGGGCCTCTGTGTAATATCCAGGGACGATCCGGGTAAAATCGTCATAGCACGCAACGGTTCTCCGTTGTGTATCGGCTACGGATCCAATGAAATGTTCGTGGCATCCGAGCCTACTGCGTTCAGTCGCTATGCAAAGCAGTTCGTATCGCTTCAGGACGGCGAAGTGGCTGTCATTACGAGTGACTCGGCCGAGTTAAACCCCAATGACGATGGCAAGGAGGAGGGTTTCTTGCAGTGTTTTCCGACCAGTAGACTAGCTGTGGCACCTGACGTGAAGGTGCGTTTGTCGCCGGCGCCATACCCGCACTGGACACTGCGTGAGATCATGGAGCAGCCCAAGGCGGTTGCTGCAGCACTAGGTTACGGCGGTCGTGTGTCGGATGACCACGCGTATCTCGGTGGCCTGGAGGCTGAGAAGGACCATATGCTACGTATTAAACACCTGCTGATTGCAGCTTGCGGAACCTCGCTATATGCGAGTAAATACGGTGCGAAGCTTATGCGAACACTCAATTCTTTCGACAGTGTGGCTACGGAGGACGCATCGGAGTGCACAAGCGACCGGTTCCCAAAGAAAGATGGAGGTCTGCTTGTGGTCTCGCAATCTGGCGAGACCAAAGACGTCCACCGTGCACTTAAGACAGCAGAAGAGATGCTACTTGAAGTTCCTATGTTCTCAGTTGTCAACTCGGTGGGGTCGCTCATTGCACGTACGACGAAGTGTGGGGTATATTTGAATGCTGGTCGTGAGAGCGCTGTGGCGAGCACGAAGGCCTTCGTGACGCAAGTTACTGTCATGGGACTCATCGCCTTGTGGTTTGCGCAGAACCGTCCTGACGGTAACCAATCCAAAATGGCTGAGCTGATTCAGAGTTTGCACCGCCTACCTATCGCCATTGGCATGGCGCTACGCTCTCGTGAGCAATGTGCGAATGTTGCCGACAAACTGGTGAATGCTGAGCACCTGTTTGTTCTTGGAAAAGGGTTCGCTGAGCCGATCGCCTACGAAGGTGCGCTGAAGATAAAGGAGATTACATATCTGCATGCCGAGGGCTACGCTGGTGGCGCACTGAAGCACGGGCCCTTCGCGCTTATTGAAGGCGAGGAGAACGGAAAATTCGGCGCCTTGCCGATCATCTTGATCGTGTTGGATGACGAGCATGCCAGCTTCATGAAGACGTCGGCAGAGTCGGTTCGTGCTCGTGGTGCTCACACTATCGTCATCACAGACAACCCAGCCATGTGCGAAAACATCGCTGACGAAGTCATTCCTATCCCGACGAACGGCCCCATGACAGCTCTGCTTGCAGCGATTCCTCTGCAATTTATCGCTTACGAGCTCGCTGTGCGCAAGGGCGTCAACCCAGACGTACCACGCAATCTGGCCAAGGCTGTCACCGTGGATTAGAGTTCTCTTGCTAACTAGGGCAACGACTTTCCGAAGGGCATCACATTGTTTCCTTTTATCATCGTATGCTCTAGCTTTTTTTTGCTTGTTTCGTCGGGCAACCAATCAAGATTAGCCCCCTGTCGTAACTTACGCCTTAGCGGGTGCGACAATAGAAATGATACTTTATTCAGCAGCTATTACAGTCGTGCACCTCGTATTCGGCGGGGTGGACCATATAGAGTCTACGAGCTGCGAATATTTATAGAGGAACAGATGGAATCCAAATGTACTACTTTGTATTACCTTAATTAAGTACAAATCTCAAATCCATCTTCGACACAATACCAGTGTGATTCCAACAGTTTCGTATGGTCATTGTCGATACGTCTTGCCAACCTTCTGAGCACCACTTGATCACTGTATAAATATTGACGGGGGTATACTTCTCGCCTTTGTAAAACATGTCCAGCTCGGCCTCCTGCTTCTTAGCACGGTAGTGGTCCTTGAGAGTTTTAATAATCCCTTGTTTCAACGTAGAATAGGCGGACAAGCGACGTGCCATGGCGTTTTGCGACAAAATTTATAATGAGCTGTTGTATGGTGAAGTGACCTGGTCTCAACGCAGAAGAGGCTAAACCTGTGCAGGTGTTTGTCACTCACCACTCCTCACGCTATTTTACTTTATGCCCAAATTTCTGTGTGTAGCGGTAAATTTTGAGACGAATCGATAGTGTACGCAGCAGATACCGCGCCGTGCCCAATTCATTCATGCCAAACAATCTGATCGTTCTCGAGAGACGCCAGCTCAAATTCGCCGACTTCTACAAGCTAAACCAGCGTACAACACACAAGAAATCCTGCAGGTGCTTGGGCTTCTCATCGCGCGGATGCTCTGACCACAAAATCGACACTTTGCGGCGCATTGATCCACGACGGAGGATGGAGCAGCTCCAGCAGGAATATTCAGTCGTTTCATGGGGAGAAATCGATGCCAAGACATTCTGCGTTACCTCCATTTCGTGGCCAACGAGGCGAACGCACACGGGGAAAGCTCCGGAATCTTAGACCGATTATGAACAACCTTCCGGAACGGTTTTTGGCTAGTTAGACTCTTCCAGCAGTATTTTCCATCGGTGAGGGCATTCTACCGTCCACTTCGAAGAGAAATATATCAGGAATGTTCATGCCAGATAAGCCTAATCGCTACGGCTTTAAACGGTTTGTGCTGTGTGATGCTAGGACCGCTTACGTCACAGATACTGAGCTTATAATATATGTCGTAACTTTTGACGTGTGGTTTCTTCACTAATATCAAATGTCGTAGCTTGTTAGATTCAAAGTGTACGCAGGAAAACGAATTGCAGGTGACATCGGAGACAGTTCATTTGTTCATAAGAGGGTGCTGCTGCCGTAAATCGAAACCTAAGGATCGCTCTCAACGCAGACCGTTGTTATGCGTGGCACTTGGTCGTAATTGATCGCTTTTACTCTTCCGCCCTCCTCGCTATCGAGATTCTCGAAATGGATGTGTACGTGCTGGGCACTATCATGAGGGACAGGCTTGGCTTTGACAAGAACGTCACAGCGACTCGCAAGACGCGGCCAGTTAGCATCCCTTGCCAGGCATTCACTTTCTCCCGTTGTATTGCTGTACCAACCATGGTTGCGTTCCACTGGTGGGACAGCAAACCTGGGCACTACTTGTGCACGGGTCGGTGCTGTCAGTGTCTACTATCAGCAGAGATGTGAAACGTGTGGCCTATAACCGTGCCATGTCCGGTTGAAGTAGCTGACTATCAGCGCTGAATTGGCGGAGCTGATGTTCACGATCAACTCCGCCTTCAGAAGTTCTCATTGCAAATGTCAACCAAGTTTCATAAGATTTCAATCCTGTTGGACAGTTAGCAAAGGAGAGCAGAGCAACTTCTCAAAATCCGAACCGCAGTTTGCAAAGCAACGAAGACGAAGAAGAGGACGAATTGGATTTTTCGCTTAGGCAGAACGTGTCATGGACACAGGCTAAGTACCAAAAGACTACACTTACTCGTGATCGATATCGTTGATGCTCTCCATTCGTAGCATAGGATCGAAAACTTCTTCAGACAGAAGGTCGTCATCAATAAATGCTTTGATGATGGACTGGCGAGTTGCCAAACTACGTTTATGCTATATCAGTAGTCGTCCGATTGCCTCGCATCTCTCTCGAAGCTGACGATAGTCAGCAGCGGACGCGTTTACACAATCCATGGCGAGGCTAGCAGAACGCGAGATATTGTCGATGTGCTGGTCGAGATGGGCGTTGGATGGTCATAGTAGAGATGCAACGTACTCAGGTGGTGGTTGGACTATGGCAGCATCCCATGTTGAGCGGTCCAGGTTTCGAGTGAAACGATTCGCCCACATTCTCCACACCACCGCTGCACACTGAAAAGTCGCTTCCCAGTGCTCTTGTAGTCTAGCTACGATCTCTTGGAGCGAAACTTCAGCTGTTGCACCCGATCGGTCTGTTTCCGATGGAAGAATGCAAGCCGTTTTGAACTGCTCGAGATCACGAGCTTTCGTATTTGCAACTCCATACTCATACACCAGAAGCTTCACCGTTTCGCCTTCACAGCTGCTAACCACGAGTTATATTGGTGCTGCAACTTTGTACAGTCCACAATGTGCCTCTTTGACTTAAACTGCATAAGTCTCGTCCAACCTTCCATTGATGGAACGGCCACTGACCATTCGCCATCCTTTTTCACTGCTCGGCCCTTTATATCAGACTCAAGACGCTTTCAAATCTTTTGCAGGATATCATCAAAGCACACCCCACTATTAATGAAAGCAATATCCTCCTGGGTGTCCCCGGACGTGTCACATTGCCCAATGGGTGCCTTCCAAAACCTGTATAAAAAGTTTAATCATTGGGGTTAGGGTGGATTAAAAAGTTGATAAAAACTTAGTGATAAAACAGAAAATTTTGATGAGACCAAAAAGTCGTATCATCAAACTTCGCGTTTAATCACCTTTTATCCTCTTTAATCACGCACCCTAATTTAGCAACTGATAAAAAAGTGACTTGCGTAATGTAAATGATTAAGCGACTCCCCTAACTAGCAAAATTTTTAAAATTGAAGATGAGATTTTCGACAGCTTCAAAGGCGCGAAAAATTCGCGCCCACTAAGAATCGTTTCATTTACGATTTTGCTGCCTGCCGCGTAAGGCGCGGACACGAACCGGCGTAAACGGTGTCGCAGAGACTCAGAACGTCAAGTGTGTATCAAGCGCCGCGCCGTCTGCAATACCTGTCACCATTCTCTCGAAAGTGTGGCCGACACAAACACCATGTCGAAGCCTCGTACACGTTACCTTGGCGCTCGTCCGTTGATTGTTGAAGCAGCTACCATGCAAGCTACCTCACTCGCAGATTTCAAGCTTTCCCAGGACGATGACATCCCCGAAGATCGTGTTGCCGTACGGTCCAGCCAGTCCACCATAACCGAGCCGCCTTCTCCAGCTGGTTCGTCGCGAGTCGACGCTGGAACTTCACCGACACCTTCAACGACTGGTTCTGCTATAACTCTATCATCAACAGGAACGTGTGAGCCTTGGTCACCACCCCCTGCATCTCGGCGGGAAGTTCTCCTCCGTAGGCTGGACCCGTCGTCAGTGCCCTCCTGGTTTGCGGAGATCTACGATTCGGACGGCTACGATACCGACGTTCTTGAGCGTCTCATTCCTACTACACCGCCCCCCCCCCCCCCCCCCCCCCCCCCCGTCACCGTCTAGGTCGGCAGCTAGCTCACCAGGGTTTACGATCGTGACCGACACCAGTGCGAATACAGATCGCAGTGATTGGATTCCCGCACCGTGGCCTTCCGGTGTCGACCTCCTGACCTCTTCGGGCCACCGTGCACGAATTCGTGCGTCAACGACGGCTACAGAATATATCTGAAGACTCGAACCAAGAACGGTGCGCGTATCGGCATTGACGCACTGCCCGCGGGCGGTATACTGCGGTTCATGAATCATTCATGTCGCCCGTGTGCCCAATTTCACGAGGTGCAGACTGGTCGTCACGTGACCGTCGTTGCAGTAACCGTACGGGATGTATATCCTGGCGAGGAAGTTACCGTTTGGTATGGAGACACGCTGTGGTTCATATGCAGGTGTGGATGGTCAGGCTGCCAACACCGTGACATCCAACACCTCCTCTTTCTTCCGCAATAGTGGGCAGCTCGCATGCGGTTTGAGGCTCTTGCACAGCAGATCAAGGGTACGCTGTGCAGAGAGGCCGCCGTCCGGGGTACGCTAATTACTCCGTACAGGAGCAATTACTTCTCTGCACCGTTGCGGAGACGGTGAAGCCCTTGGGCCGTAATATGTGGGAGCAGACCGCCTAGACTGTACAATGATCAGCGCAAGTCGACCTGGATGGAGAGAGATTACGACTCTCCCAAGCGCAAGTTCCGCAACCTCTATGGCAAGCCGAAACCCACCGGTAACAACGACGGACGGATACGAAAAATAGATGTCGGAGAAGAAGGAGCGAGGGCACCGAGAGAACGAGCGTCGCACAGACATTGCGCTGGCAGAGGCGCGCCTACAGCAGCAGCGTGAAGACGAGAAGTTGAGAAGAGAAGAATTGGAAAGAAAAGAAGCAGCAGCACGATCCGAGCGCGATCTGGAACGAGCCGAAGAGAGGCGCCGACACGAAGAGCGCATGGAGCTCGAACGGGCCGAAATCCGCCAGCGCCACGAACAAATGATGCTTCTGTTAAGCACACTAGGCGGAAAAAGTAGTGCTAAGTAAGTGAAACGACGTAGTAACTACAGAAAGACTTTTAACACATTTCAATAAACCGAGTTGACATTACACGTACGCGTCGGGTGGATGTTCATGCACGGTCTTAATCTGGCTGATACCGACAGTACGCACTCTGAAGTTGACCATTCTAAAGAGGTTGTCCAGCCGTCGTTGTCGCTTCTCCATCTCGAACGGCAAGGGCATGGCTAGGCGTTTGTACACCTTCTCCAAGGAGCCCATACCCCACTCGGCCGACTGACGGATGAAAGTGATTGCACCCGATAGACCTGTAGCCACAGGTCGAACCGGAGGTACCAGGCGCCGAAGATCTCCATCCTTTAAAAGAGTCATGATCCTACCCGTCATTTCATTCGAGCAAGGGACTACTACTAAAGCCGATGCCAGAGCTTCCTCCGCCGCGTTGAGAACTCTACTCAACGTCGACGGAGGCACTCCGAATTCCGAGCACAGGGTACTCCGCTTCATAGATCCAACATAGAAAGCAAGAAGCAAACCCAGCACCTGGTGGTGGTGATGGAGCCGCCGTGGCCGACCGCCTGCTAAATTGTATACTGGAATGATGTAGAATTGGGAGAATCGCTCCAAGAGCTGCTCAAACGCGCCCCTGGCACACATAAATAAATAAATAAAAATAACAGGTTAACAAAAATCATTGCTCTGGCACATACAAACATCGTCGTAAGTTACTACCTTGATAGGCTAGTTTTGTTAAGCATATTCTTCTCGGTGCCCCGACGCCAAAGATCCATCCAATTCGACTCTTCGGGGTGTTTTAGACAGTCGAGGGTCACGTAATGCCGCATGCGCAGCAGCCGTTCCCACTCTACACGCCTCCTCTCTTCATGCAGCCGTATACGAAGCCGTTTAACACACTTTTCGAGATTGTGTCGCGTTTGCGACGTCGCGCATAGCGCGAGAAGAACGCCGGCGCCGTGCATGGGCCCCTCTCTCGTTTGAATCTGCGAGAGAAAGCCGTGAGTTGCAGGGAAGGGGTCGCTGGCAGCGCGCCATCGTGGTGGTATCTTAAAAAATAGACAAATTTATCAGTTTTTTGTCTCTTTTAAATTAGTAAAGATCGTCCGTTAATAATGAAATCAATAAGTTAGATACTTCAACCTCACTCTATTCGGAGCGGAATAAATTTTAATGTAGGGTTTTGGCAGTACGGTTTTGATAAAACCGGTATAAAAACGCATCACCGTGATAAAAGTGTGATTAAAGGGGTCATCAAAACTTTGTGATAAAACCGTTTTATACAGGTTTTGGAAGGCACCCAATGATTGATTTAATAATTCGACGAAATATCAGCTGAAACAGACGCGAAGAAGCCTCACCGTTACTCGTAGCATCACCATTCGGGCCAGAAGACGGTCCGGCCAAACGAGGAGAATGTCGTGGTGATAGATCACGCTCAGGACTTAGCAAGACTTGGTGATGCCTGGTGGGTCCACTAACACGAGTAATTGTATAACTTGGTGACGGTGACGTGACAAACGGCGAGGTCGCACCAGGATGCTGTCGGAGCCGCCTGATGCAGTGACCTTCTCGCACTCGGAGCTGGAGCAGGACTTGACGCTACCCGTGCGCTTTCACTACGCAGTGCAGTCGGAGGTGCTGAATTAGGTGCAGTCGCGGGTTAATCAGGATTTGATGTCGACTGTGACCTTCACCAGGCAGAGCTGTCGGGGGCGTCCGTTGAGGTGATCTTCTTGGAGCCGGTGCTGGCGCTGAACCAGGGCTTGCCATCACCAGTGACCGTCTTGTACCGAGCATGACTTCGCTTGCTGGCGAAGGCGTCAATCTGGGAGATCTTCTGACTATTGGAACACGGACTTGATATGGTGTCGGGCGACTGTGAGAGCGCATCGTACGCGATAGATGCAATAGGATATTCTGGGGTACGTCGATAACAAAGTCAAATAACTGTTGATTAGCATGGTCAATATCATGGGTCTGTGATTTGCGATCGATAAATCAGGATCTATTGAAACGGCCGCAATCCACAAATTGGAGTAGAACGTACAATAATAGGACCACTTATGAGCTTGCAGGGCCATTTCGTCTGGACTAATGAGTGGTCATTATGTCTTTATTTTATTAGCAAACCAAGACGTCTTGTACAGCCGACCCCTGTAGTTGGGGATTGTCTGCATTTGAGGCCTTTCCATTCTTCTGTTTTAGCCTAGCCCCGGGACATATAGTTGGTCGTTGTCCTCGCCGTAAAATGGGCCAAACTAGCTAAAGAGGACGCAAGCTGAGTAAAAACGAAGCGGGTCAAAGTTGCATCGACCGCCAAGTGGGGTTTGCAGAAAATCCTCGAGGTCGGCAGCGGCTCAGTTTTTCTGCCTTTTTCGCAACGGCTTTAACGAGACGAACGAATCAGTCAAGTTTTCTACTACATGTACCGATTATGGCGCGGTATACGGGATAGTGGCACAAGTATAGATACCGCTCTCTCCATCACGAAAAAGATGGAAATTGAACTTGTGTGATTGCCAATCACATAAGTTCAATTTCCAATTTGGAGCCGGGCTCAAACAACGCTGTGATTGTCCACTAAAACAATCGTAAGCTTACCACCATCGCGGGACGTATGCACGCAAGTCGCTCAACTGCGCTACTAAAGCTGATAGAGAGTGGGAGTGGCCACTATTTGCCAGGAATTGACCAGCCACTTAGTTAAGACAATCGTGCGATTGAGCTGGGATGACTAAAGGCGTCAATTCGACAGCGTTTACTACGAAGCCGATATGCTGCCACCGTTGCTTAAGCCGTTGGGGGACATTAAAGATGTCTCCACCGCACTCAGCAGTACGCTTGGCATCTTTTAGAGTATTGCTTAGTATTAATACCGGGAGGATAGCTGCAACCAATCTAATTTCATTGGCGGCGTGGGCCCCGGGATTAGTTTTTTCAGTGTGCTCCGTTACACTTCACCCTATAGCATTGTTAACGTTCCCCGCGAGACTCCAAAATGGGGTCTCCACCTGTGAGAGGAATAGCATAAACATCTTCGGCAAGATATATTAGATTTTGCCAAACTTCCAGACACAATATTGACTTCAGGAAAGACACCATCTACGTAGCTTAAAGCGGCGTGTATCTATTTGCCTGTTAAATTTGCCGATAATTTTTCTTTCACAAATTACATAACCTGGGTGGGGAGCCATGCGGAACCAAGCTCCATTAAAGGCGCCAGCTATTGGCTAGTCGTGCCAAGTCTTACAACGCAGGGTATATTGATTCTAAGCCGGGCAAGTGTGCGTGGTCTTGAACAATTGAATAAAACTTGGTACCTACTTAGACCAGCGGCTACTTACGATAACATGTCAAGGAGATCTTCCTCTTCTGAGTCCATCGTCTCGTCGACCAGAGGAGGTGGCGTTGGCTTCGTTGGGTTTGGTCTCGTGGTCTCATTCTTCACGCGCGGTCTCGACTCTTGTGACGCTGCCACTGGCTCCGACTTCACCTGGATCTTATCTCCTCGCTGCGTGGCTTCATCCACCTCCTCTTCGTTCTTGATAATGTCGTCCATACTCGAAAGTAAATCTTCTGCCGAGCTAATCTGCACCGAACTCGACTTCAGATTCGCTGGTAGGTGACTGTACGCGTTAATAGCATCTCTCTTCGTTCGCTTAGACTCCCCCTCTTCCTCCTCTGTACCCATATCTTCATCACTCTCTTCTTTACTAGACTCATCGCTCTCTTCCTTCCTCTTTAACTTGGCCCCCGTCGCCTTCCTCGCTCTCTTCACCACTGGCTTCTTCTTGGCCATTGGTGTAATATCGTATCTCTGCGCTGTTTCTACCTCGTCCTGCAGTCTCCTGATCTCGTCCTTCTTGGCATTTAACACGGCGCAGAAGCCCTGGATCAGACAATCCTCCGTGCTCTGCTTGGCTGCCAATGCCGTTTCCAGTAGCTTCTCCTTTTGCTCCAGTAGCGTCTCGAGCTGTGCCACTCTGCTGCGTTTATTGTCAATTAATTTCCTCTCTTTTTGCTGCTGTGTTGCCACTTGATGCAGTAACATACGCCATTTGTCACCACTTTCCGTGACTTGGAACTCGATGGCGCAGAATTTCATGGCGAACTCAGAGCGCTCCATTAGCGTCAGTGTGCGCTTCTGTATTGACCATCGGAGCTCGAAGCGAGGCTTTGTGTCGGCCATTGAGCTTAGCGCTGTCTCCACCGCCGCCACATACTCGACACCGGAGCAGTCGAGCGCGCGTGGCTTGTGACGGGACGAGACTTCGGCCTCGTATAAAGTTGGAGGGTCCAGCAGCTGCAAGCGGATAGCAGCCGTCGAAGCGGAAGCTGCAGCGAGACGACTACAGTGCACGAAGAGTGAAAGTGGCGACGAGGACGAGACGTCCGCGTCCACGACTGCAACTTCTGCTAATGGCATTGCGCAGCCACTTTAAGGACACAATTTGATGAATAAATTTGCAAGTCAACAATTAAAAATGTGATTGGCTAATTCTTTTTGTCTTTTTTTAAACAGCTGAAAGGTAATTAAAAATCGTTTCTTGACTCTTTATACTTTATAAAGCCTAAATACATATTAATAGATCATACCATATAGAAATATTTGTGCCACCGTACGGAAAACCTTTTTAATCCCCCCCCTAAATGTCCAGTCTTTTCGGACTTACCATTGGCTAAAATCAGTTTCAGCCAGTTAGCGACGATGCCTATTCTGTGCAGCTCCTGCACTGCAGTAAATGCTCTTACTTCCGGTATCGTGGTCTGACCATATCCTAGGATTTGATTTATATTATAAGGGTAACACTACAAATTCAACTGAGAAGCAAGGATAATAATATTCTCCACATCTACATCTGATAATCGGTATCTTTGCTTTATTCATCTACGGCTTTAAAGATAATGCCCGTGTGACGAAAGCAATTATCAATGGTACGCTTACCTTGCAATTCATTCCAGATTTCATTGTTTCATTGCATTGCCTGCAACTGGTCCACGGTGCACGCCGTACTATCAAAATTAATGCCGTCCTTAATCTTGTCGTATACCCACCGGAGTTGCTTCCTTCTGTACGCCATTTTAAAGGATGCGATGATGCCAGCGTCCATTGGTTATAAAAACGCAGTAGTGTTGGGGGGAAGAAACTCCACTCGAATATTGAAGCACACACAATCCCCCAGTTTGTGTGAAGATGCATTGTCGAGAAGCAGGGGGATATGACGCCCACACCCTCGCATATCCCTGGCTAAATTGAGTAACCACTCCCTGAAGATGACGCCTGTCATCCACGCCTTCTTATTAGAACGGTAGCTAAAGCCGAGTTCCTCTGCCGTGCGTTTCTTAAAACAGTGAGGGTTCTTTGCGCGCCCCAGATAGAGCACCGGCAGCTTGTCAGTCTCGTCCGCGCTTACAGTTAGATCGAGGATAATTATTGTCTTCTTTTTCTTGGTGCCGCGGGCTCCTTTAGTACAAATTGAGCGGGCCGGAGCCATGGCGTAACAAAGCCCCGTCTCATCCATGCTGTAGATATCCTTAGGCTTGTACAGGTCCGTTATCTCTTGAAGTTGCTGGCGGCCTAAGGCAGCCGCTACAGGATCTGCAAATCGAGCTTCACCAGGCAGCTTTCGACTCTTCAGTCGGTGCCTTCGCTCAAAAGCGGTTTGCCACCAATCCGAAATGGTCAGGTCCCACGCATCACACAAGTCTTTCTGAATATCACGAGCTTTCATCTCAATTAATTCGCGAGAAAGACACACACCCATAGCTTCAACCTTCATAATCCAGTCTAGTAACAATTTCGCCAGCGCAGGCGACGTCACGTGTCGTGGCTTACGCCTCTTTCCATCGCCGTAGCCTTCGCTCATGATCTTGGTTGCGTTTTTCAGTCAATTCGTATTTTATATGGAGTAGTTTCTTCAGGATGTCGGAGACTGTAGTTTGTGGTGGTACTCGCTTTAGCATGTACTATGCCTTTACCCACGTACCCAGCTCTTCTTGCGTCATGCTGGGGAAATCAACTGCCTTCTGGATAAGCCCACGCTTCTGCTGTATCGTCATCCATCTCCCCATGTCTAGATGTGCTGCTCGTTGTCGGTTCTGTTGTGTGAGGTGCGAGCTTTGCGTGGAGCGAGCAGATTAAATGACTGGCGCCGAGAGGCCCCTATCAGAGGCCCAATCAATTTTTACCTCTTCAAATCGATTGCATCGAAAATTTCAGGGAATTAATTTATACCAGTACCGGAATAGAAAACATATACTGTATTAAAGAGCTCTGCAGGTGCTTTAACGCCATGTTGGATGATCCAACATAAGAGGTGTATACCCTAATCAAGATTTTTCACAGCATCTATGCTATGTTGGGTCATCCACCATAGGCGTATATTACACTGTAAGTTTGTATGATGACAAATCATAGAAGATATCTTATTCAAACTAATATATTTTGCAAGTAAAAAAAAGGTGAATGCACAGGTTTAGGCTAAGGATTCCCCTTCCCTATTTGAAGGGTACAGGAAACAAGTTACCCACCCACATACAAACGGGTGGCCAACAGCCGCAAACACCCTCATTTACAAAAACGCGCCAGCGACGAAATTGGTAGGCCCGGTTGGAAAGTTGCCACGACACAAGCTATAGGTAGAGCAGCACCGCTTGTGGGTTGAGGCACAGCGTCGAGAGCGCCGCTTTCGACAGACGGAGCAGAGGGAGAGCGAGTCCAAGACAGGCCCGCCACCTGTGGTCACGGCGCCAGCTACGAGCATCGGTGATGTGGCGCCGCCAAAGGAGACGAGAGCAAAGAATGAGAAGGCAGCAAAGGACATGATGGCGGTCAACGGTGAGGTGAGTGGAGTGTCTAAGAAGAAGTCACCGGCGTAGGAGAGAGCCGCTTGTGGAAAGGAGAAGGCTGTGACAAAATATGTGGTGTTTTCTTTTGCAACACCTCCCGTAAGCCACGCCAGTGCAGCGGTCGCAGAGGTCGTTGACGAGCTGGTAGTATCTGCTGGAAATGCCGCAGTTTCGCCACCTTCTCGGCCACCAGCACCAGCAAGCGGCGGCCATCAAACTAGCTGGGAGAAGGAAAAATCTGACTAAGAGTCTTCACGCAAGCGACACCGCGTCGTGTTGCAAGATGATAGCGACAGTGACAGCGATGATGAAGTAAGCTATTTGGATTGTTTCTAGCCTAAGAAACCCGCCCGTGAAGAGCATACAGCATACCATCAAACATAAATTGTTTGTTGCCTGGACATCGAGATTCCAGCAAGCGGAGAAGAAGGCCAAGACGCCCCAGAGGAAGCTACGTTTGCGATACCCTATTGTGTTATTGAGGCGGACCCAAACCTAATGGTGGAATGCGTGAGCCTGTGCACAGGCCTCAATTCGGATGAACATCCGAACATGTGTGAAGAACCAGAAGAAGAGGAGGATGCTGATAATGACACCCGTGGGAAAATGAATGGGATATCGGTGCTCTTCCCGATGAGGAATCGGACGAAGAGGTGGAGGAGCTTCCTGACTTGGTCTGGTGTTCATTTACGAAGGTTACTCGGCGGGTTTCCTCCATGTGACGTAGTGGATGGGAATACGGTAAGATTTGTAGGCAATTTATAACATAACGATACGGGATATATTCACAAGTCAGCATTAAGTCCAACATAACGTTGTCCTGTTTTTGATAATGTGCTCAATCCAAAGCAAGCTCGGCCCTGACCCCAGATACGACGATCTGTTCAAAGGCACCTTCCGACCAAGCGGCAGCGCTATCAGTGTGGCAAATGACCCGTTAGCGCTACTTTTCAATTTCATGCCGCCTAAGCTGTGGACTCAGGTGGCTGTTGAAAACAATTGTTATAACCCACAGCTTGTTACGCTTCGCGCGTGTGCGATTCGAGATCAGCAGCGAGGTACGGGTGCTTTATTGGAGGGTTTGAGTGAGATAAGTCGTCGGCTTGCAAACGTTGTGGATTTAAATCCTTGGGAGATGCCGCGTGTGGTTGCACTGCTGATCACCAGAATGCTGGCACCAATTAAGAACGTAATCGCTGCTCACCGGTCGACAAAGAAGTTTGGCGCCTTACCAACAAACCATTTCGGCGTGTACATGTCGAAGAGCAGATACTTCCATACTATGGGATATCTTCATTTCTCAAACAATAAGTCATCCCAAGCTCTTACGGACCGAGCGCAGAAAACCCGACCCGTGGTGGCCGTGCTACAGCGGACGTTCGCTCGAGAGTACAAGCCCCCGCCCTCCCTCCTCGTTTTAAGTATCGATGAAGCGACGTTGCCGTCGCATTCTCGCTTCAACCCCATTCGAATTTTCAACTGGGACAAGCACCATATGCGGGGTACAACGGTGTTCGTTGCTGCCTGTGCAAGCACAGCATATTGCTTGAGGTACGTACGCATCGATGAAGGTCAGGCGTGTCAAGATGATGCTTGCCACGGCCTTTTTATTGGCCTAAGTGCTTATTTTGGATTGATATCAACATAAGTGATTGGCCCTGACAGGATATCCAACATAGTGCTAACATTTTCTGGATTGCTATTATGCAACAGGATTGAGGTGTATTGTGGAGCAAAACCGAATCTTCGTATGCCAGTGCCGAAAGACAACAATAGTGGAGAGGTGGCAGCTCTTCGCAACCTTTCTGCACTGTTGCCGCCATCACTTACATCCCAGTGGAGATTGGTGATCCCCGATCGTTTCTACACCTTCGTCAAGCTGGCACTGGAGTTAATAAATCGTCGGGTCTACCTCGCGGTAACCATTGAAACGGACAGGACCGGCTATGCTGCCGACGTCATCACTACGAAAAGAAGACAAGAACCATCTACAAGAAGAAGGTAATGGTGCCACCCCAAGGCACAATCAAATTTTAGCCTAATACAAGCGGGCCCCACAGATAGCTGTTGCAATTAGGATGGACCGAAACCCCGACCATTTTCTACAGTACTTGACAGCACGTGCGTGGATGTCCGCCACCTTAATGTCCATCTTGAGGCTGTTACTGAATAGCCTGGCCACGTCAGGGGCGTGATCGCTCATCATCGTGCCAGCACAGCGCGTGATGTCCTCCTTCAGGTGCGCCTGGTGCGGAGCTCGTAGTGCGCCAGGTGTTTAAGGACCCTGGGCTCCATGGAGCTCTTGATGCTAACGAGCACAGTCTTGTGCGCTTCACCCGTCGCTAAGCACGGCTCCCTGATCCTCTCTTTAAATTGTCGACGATCACGCACAAACTTCACCAAAATATTATGCCCCAGGTCTGTCAGTCTAGGCGGCTTGATGTACGCGAATACCGGCTGTGCCAATTTGATCTCGACTTTCCTATCGGCAACGCCCGAGACCACAGCCTCAGCTCCAGCACCTTCGTCCTGCGAGCCACCGGTCCGCCAATGGCTGTCATTGCTGCATGACTTCGCCCAGTCAATCGTTTCGGCTCGTGCTGCCGTCCAGCGCCGCTGCTGCGTCCTCCGTCGGCGCTCGAAGGCACGCGTTCCTCGTCGCCCCTGCGTCACGCCAGCACTACCCGCTTCTGGATCCACTAGAGGATACCGGTATGAACCCGGTTTACCAGACACCGGCCTGCTGTCCTGCTGGGTCGGTGTGTGTCGCCGCGGTGTCGTCTGGTTCAAGCGGCGCCATCGCCGCTCAACATCATCCGAGGTCAGGTAATCGGCACGTATAATAAAAAAAAAATGAAAGTCCCTGTCCTCCACTTCCTCGTTCATCGAAGGCATCTCTCACGCATATTAATAGCACCTGATTTCCGACGGCTGTGCTAATTGTAATAGGTGCAGAACTGATAATCGCTCGACCACATGCCGCATCCAACACAGTTCAGCTCTAAATAGCTTATCTCGTGTTGCCAGGTTCATCGCTTTAAAAAGGACGAGGCCTACCACCAAATTATTCCAAAGTAGAGTCCTCTTTAGCATGTATCGTAGGTGAAGACAACCCAGGGCATGGAAATTTGTTTTTATTAAACTGCTGAAAAATTCGCTCTATAATTACTTATAATATCCAGTTCCCTGTACTAAATAATTCCGAGCAAAAAATATAGCTGCTACTAAAATTATTTTTTTTCTTGTTTTTTGTAAGTCTGCTAATTCTCGATTTATTTCTCTGTTTTAAAGCTGCAATAATAATAACAATACGCAGTACTGTAAGCGCTGTCCAATCCAGTACCCCAATGATTTGAAATTTTATTAACCCTTTTGCGAATGACGTCAGTTTGTATGCCATAGAAGCAAAAGTGTTTTGAAGGCACAACGTGCCAGAATGACCCGTTTGGTTGTTTCACTCCTTCACAGCAATGTATCCATTGCATTGCTTCCGTCCTGCAAAACGATCCATTGTGGCTCGTTTTGAATGCATACGTCATTGGCTAAAACGAATTACGTATGAAACCGGATGCCCATTGGCCGACAGAGTGGGCTATCTACGCAATTTACGAAAGTGCGACGGACGCAATCGACAGAATCTGTCTGATACGACGAAGGTTAGACATCTTCATCTAACTATGCAAATGCCACACTATACAATCTACCAATGATATCATCAAGATGCAGACGCAAACAGGCATCTTCACTGCCATGGACGAAAACGACCTCTTGCTTAGCGCTGTCCTCTCACGAGATGAGAGCCCAGCAGCATCGCAGCCGCGGGAAGCCAGTGTATTACGGCGAACGAGTGGTCGTGAGCTGGAACCGCAGCGGTCCGAGCGAGCAGATGCCGATGCTCGCCAAATTGGCGCTCCGATGGCAGGCAGTCGGGACGTGTATCAACCTGGACAGCATCAGCAGCATCAGCAAGGTGCTCTCGAGCTAGTGCTTGCGACAACAGGCACTGTAAGCGTAGACCAGCATTTCCTCCATCCACAACGACAGCAAACAAGCCATCGAAAGCAGAAGCAGCGACAACAAACAACCAAAAGCAATACCCCTGTCCAAAATCTAGGTAAAAGACCACAAAAGCGACAGCGCAGCTTAGCAGCAGCTCTGGATATAGAAAAATCTATTACAATCGGAGCAGTTTGCCAAGGAAATGAATTACCAAATGTCGCTAGCTGCAACACAGACGCCATCTCCGCAAGCCGAAGCGGAAACAAAAAATCTCGAGTTCGGTCATCGCCTACGGCCGCATCGTTGCCTCAGCTATACATCGAGAAACTTGTTGCATACTCTCCAGCTAAAGAGACCTGGTTATCCGGTCGAGTATTCGACGACGCTGGAAGTGCGTTCATCGTCGGCTGTGTCGCAAGATATGACAAGAAGAAGGCTCTATTTCAGGTTCATTGGTTGGACACTCAATTCCAAAAAACAGACAAGTGGATAAGTATGAGCCTTGTAAAGACAGGGATAGAGAACTACAAAAATGTGGTGTATTCTCCGACTAAACCTGGTTGGAGATCACTTTGTCAATTTGACAACACGGAGATCGGTATTGGAGAAGACGACAGTGACCTGGAAGAAGTTGATGAGGAGCGGTACGAATCTTACAATCCCGAAATAGTAATTCCGTCTTCGATGCGGGAGGTGGAGAGCATTAGGAGCATGAATTTTGACCCCGCTGCACAGATGGATGGTCCGTCGGATTTGTACCAGCATCCAGATACTACCATAAAGACTCGCATTCGGCCTCAATTTCAACATTTGTTCGAGCACTCTGCAGCGGCTATTTTTTTTTTTGCGTATATACCGGTCTCCTACTGGGTCGAGGTGTTACAGCAGACAAACAAGGCGATGACGGAGTACCAAATGGTACGGTACGCTCGTCCAAGCAAGCCGTTTGCGTTACAGGAGCTAATGACATTTTTAGGAATACTGTACTTGATGAAGCTGGTGGATAGAGGTGAATACGCGAATTACTGGGGTGAGCAGGTTGAAGACTCCGTTCTTGGTGGAAAACACGGAGGGTTGGACTCAATAATGTCTCTAAGTAGGTTCAAATTGATACGCCAGCATTTTTGCTTTCGACATTTCCCAAATCCAACTGCAACAAGTCGGGCAGCTGCAAGCGGGTCAATTCTGGATACATCCGCATCTGAAGCTGGTAGTGCTGGTCTTGCCACTAGCAACAACGCAGCTGAACAGCAATCAACTCCTATACCTGATGCCATCTTGCTTCCAGGCACTGCTCATGTTGACGAGGTGGTTCGATCCCAACACAACCAGGATGACGAGACATCAACTGCAGAATTACAGCACATCGACCCTGTTAGAAGAATTCGTACGCTTTTGAATATGCTGAAAATTACCGGAGGGAAATATGTCGATGTTGGACGAGATGTGTCTCTGGACGAGGCAAGCGTGGCTTGTAGGACAAAATTTGGTCGCCGGTTGATAATGTACAATCCAATGAAGCCCGGTGGAAAGTATCATTTCCGTATATATATGCTCTGCTGTGCGTCGTCGTGGATTGCCATCAACTTTCGCGCCCATTGTGCAAGTGATTTATCAGAGCGCCTGCAGGGCGTGGTCACCCCAGAAGAAATTGCAGATTTACGGCAAGAACTAGACGAACTATCTGTGATTCGAGGGCAAGTCATGGAGGTGATGCGGCCTCTTTACCATACCAACCGCGTAGTAAATGCTGACAATTACTACATGTCAGTACAGCTACTTGCTGCGTTGCGGGTAAAGGGGCTGTATGGCAGGGAGAAATTCGTGGGAATAGTCTGCACTTCCCTCATCATGTCGCCCTAAAAAAGACCGAGTGCCGTCGTGGGCAGTACCGGCAAGGTGTGTCGGTAGCACACGGTATGATTGCTGTGTCATGGTTCGATAGCGCCGTGGTGAAGATGGTCTCGAATGCAGATAAATCAACCGAAACTGTGTTGACACGGCGCGTTGGCGCCAAAATGCAACCTTTTGAGGCGCCAGTATGTGTCGGGCACTACAACACGAATATGCAGGGAGTCGATAGACTCGACCAGCTGCGCGGGCGGTATTCATTAGCTGACGGACATACTTTCAAAAAATGGTACAAGAAACTTGGGATGGCAATTGTGGATGTTGCTCGTGTAAACGCGTACATGTCGAGGCGGTTGACTATTGATATGACAAAGGAAAGAGACCCTCATCGCTCCTTTATCACCCAGCTTGCTCAAGAGTTGATATCAGGAAAATGGATGGAGGCTCCTAGCGACAGCAGAATGTTTTACTCAGCGAGGGGCGACAATGCAGAAGCAAATACAGTTGAGGCTTCTGCAATGTGGCGGTGTGGGGTGGGAGCAGCTCTAGTAAAAAGCAGCCCGCAAAAAAACTGTGTTGCCTTGAACTCCAAGCAGGTTTTCGACAAACAAAAGCGTCGACGTCATTGCGTGGTATGCCGATGGGAGGGCCGCTTTCCTACAGTTGTTACAGACCATTGCACCTTGCACGGCGTAAGCCTATGTCAAATCGTACATACAACAGCAACAAAACAGTACGTTTGTCAGCAACCAACGTGGACTTGCTGGGAAAAGTACCACAAGTTTTACCTTGCTCAAAAACTATTCTCCACCAAAGGCAATCTGAGAAAGGCGTCTTTATTGTTCCAGCAGCGAAAAGAAGAGGAAGAGCGCACAGAAACACCTCAAGACACCACAAACCAGGAAGACAAAATTGCTATTGTTTAGGAGTGTATATAGGAACATGGACATCGTTTATTTCACTTCCGCTCAGTGTACAGATATGCTGAGACGAGAGTTGCGGTCCAGCTCACTTTCAACTTAGCAATAGTTTCCAGCTTCCATCGAGTACAGAAAGCATTTGAGCACGTGGGGCTGTGGCGCGGACAAACCTCGCTGGTGAAGACGACCAGCCAAGCATCAGTCAAAAAGAGCAGCTCACTTGTGATGTGAAGTGTAGTGGAAGGCTCGAATCGTAAATTGTTCGCGAGAAGTATTGTTGCGCTGGAGAATGGATACGTCAGCGAAAGATCGATTTGGTTCACATCTTCTGCATATACCTCCACGTTTTGTAGTCTCGCCCACTCTGATACGTGGTCAACTAACACAGCGTTGCAGCGATCTACTAAAACACGCCGTATCTCTATGCCAATACAGGCGCGGACTTTGGTCGAAAGAGCAAATTGAGCTACCACATTTCCAACCCCAGAGCCAATATCCATAAAAACGTCGCGTGACTGAATTGGATTAATCTGCTGAATGGCTTTGATCAGCGCAATAACCCCATCTGGAAGCAACTCTCCAGCGTTCAAATGAGGCTCACTTGCAGGATATTCCACTTCACGTCTAGCGATGTCTTTGAAAAGGGTATAAACAATTTGACTCATGACCTTGTCCCCAATATACGCTCGCCGTGATGCATAGGAGGTTTGACCCGTCTCAGTGATTGGCTTTTCAGCTCGGGCTGGCTGTGCCACGTGACAGAGAGTGCTAGAAGGCTTAAGTGCCGTCTGTACACTGTTTGATGTAGCCGAATGGATATCCAAATTTCTCGTAGCTGCTGTGCAGGCGTAAATACCACCTGGCTGCATCGTAGGACCGGTTGAGCTTGTAGACTCTCCAGCGCAACCTACACCCGTTTCGCGATGCTCGTTTTCGATGTTACGGCTGGCCTGGTGAATTCCTCGCTTGGGTGCTTGAAGCACAGTTCTGTTATCGTTCAGTGTTGAGGTTTCTCCAGCTCGTGGATGCCGAATAAGCTCAACCTGCGCGCTCCTGCGACCGCGAGCAGCACGAATGAGAGAAAAGAATGATGATGGAAATCTTGTAAGGTCAGTGCCATAAGTACTCTTTAGAGAGTTCATTCGTTGCGCTAGCTCCACCGGGGTTCGTTTCCAGCGCTTCAACTCTTGGGCGGCCCTCTTCCACGATATACGTCCGGCTCCCAGCCCCGCGTACCTTCGAGCTAGCTGTACCAGCTCTCTGTCCTCCTCGTCGAGGAACGTCGTGTTAGGCATCGAACCTTTGGACTGTGCAAAAGTGAGCCTCGTTATTGGAAATGCTCATGTGCAGATATCTTCGATTCACTATGATATTTCATCTACTGCATTGAGCTGGGGCTATAATCGTAATTTTCAGGCCGCCTTCGATAATGGTTTACTGGGATTGGTTCAAATGAATTTCCGTGCTTTGTGATGGTCAGTCCGTGGTACTATTTGGCAAAGTGCGCCAGTATGGCACGTTTTGAGTGACCGTGCGGCTTGAAGGCTGAGCAACATACAGATCGGGTCAGACTAGCACGCTTTGACGCGAAAGGGTTAAGGAGTTGCTGCGTCAAATGGGTCAACTGAGAAACGCGGATGACAATGTCCTTTACATCTAAGTTGCTATCGTAACTGGAAGCGCTGATGTCCTTGCTGCTTTCGCCGACTCCATTAAAGGCAATTCCAGTTTGGTGAAAGCAGTTCCTAATAGTCTTTTTTTCCTGCAGCTCATGCCAAATGGCTTTGCTCCACTGCATTGCCTGGAGCTGATCAATCTTGTACGCCTTCTTGTCAATGTTTTCTCCTCGCTTTATCTTGTCGTACACCCACAGAAGTTGTTTCCCTCTGTACGCAGACTTAAACGCCGCAATAATCCCAGTGTCCGTAGGCTGTAGGAAAGCAGTGACTGGTGTGGAGACTCTCGCCAAGCATTCACATCTTCCCTCTCTAAACCGATACATGTATTAGCATTTGAGGCAGTATATAAGTTTTCAGTAGTACCGGAATCGCCAGCATTTACTGTAATCAGTTAGTCCGTAAATATAATACCCATAATAATGATTTTTTTCCATTCCCGGCGGTACTATAAGTATATAGTAGAATTAGTAAAAAAACAGTCGTTTTAATTGAAAATTGATTGAAAGAATCATTAAAAAACGCTACCAATGATTGTTTTGAAACTACATACATAACCTTCCAGTCTCTCATTCCGCATTTTTTGTAGAAGCTCGTCATCCTCCTTTGCTCACTCCTCGAGCAGATCGAACACAAAACAATCGGGGTAGTCGTCTTAGTCCTTGAGGTTAAGAGGCATATTGCCAGATTCAGCACAGCCCAACAAGCTTGCGGTCAATTGATAGTGAAATTTTTTCGCACGATCCGCTGAGGAGACTTTATCGCTTGACAGGATTGTACTGAAGATTTGCACTGTAGTTCTTCTCGAAAAAATCATGGATTCCTGTTTCCATTAATGACATGGTTGCTGCAGTGATCCCCCACTCACGCTGCTTGGAGCGCTTTTCATCAAGAGGATGGAAGGTGCTAGTTATGACTCCACGACGATATCCATCCGCTGCGTCTGGCGGGCAACTAAGGAAAGTATCCTGACTGGCATTGTAAAATGCATATTTATCTTCTTCTAGCGTCACCAAACGCCAGATTCCGGTAGCATCAGGAGGAGAATTTCCACATGGGACAAGAGCCTTTTTCTGCGAATAACCATCAGGATCGTTGGCTACAGAGATGTTGGAGGCGCAAAGATAGCCCTCTGCGTATACACTGACGATATAGAAGTCTGACGATCCCGTTGGAGCAGGAATGAGTCGCCACAGCTCTTTCTTATTGTCATATTCCCACTGGTTTCTCCAGCAGAACGGAGATCGATTATTTTTGTCGTGATTGTAGCCTTGTCCAGCGACATACAGCGTATTACCTCCGATCGCTGAGGAAATTCTAACTGGTGTACTGCTTGCAATAGCGCGGTCAGTAAAGCTCAGACGTTGGCTCCAGCAGACTTCAGCTAACAAGAGCGTCTTCCACGTTGTTAGCGCCATACATTTACGTAGCACAATAGCCACCGCCCATGTGCTCCAACGATCAGGAGCTTGAAGCATTTGGTCGCAAGCAAAAATGATCCACTCAGCCTGGGGAAGAGATTCGACAAATTTTAGCATAGCATCTTGTGAGACTCGACGCTGCTTGAGTTCGAAGAGAAATAGAGACTCTAGGGCCTTCTCCACGTCGGTCGAACATTGCAGAAATGTTTCTAGTGCTTTCTGCTGTCCGCGCTCTCCTTCCACTAAGTGGTTGGCCACCGTCTTAGAGAGCTCAGAGAATGTCATTTTCGTCGTAACTGTCACTTCGCTGTTTGCAAAATGCACTCCAAGTTTGCACATGATGGATCAATCTGTAGGTTTTAAAGTACGAAAGTGAAATATAAATCGTCTTTCGCGGAAATCTCTAAACTGGTCGATATTAATCACCGCGCTCAACTGCCAAGTAGAAACGACACTTGCCTGCATCAGATTTGAAATTAATTGATGTACTTAAGTGCTATTTTACTTTGAACAAGCTACCAAACCATCATCAGGGCGGCTGGGATGATAGCAACAAACAGCAGTGACATAGAATATGCTATTTTCCTTTCGGAGGCAGACGTGTCGGAATTACCCATGGAAATGTCCACCTCACTGTCTTCACCTCCGTCCGGACTGTTCTTGCTCGCTTCAGCTTCTGCCTCTGCTTCTGCCTTGGCCTCCGCATCTTCTCTTACGAGGTCGCAGTCGAGTGATCTCCAGCGTGAATTGTCCGACTTTTTCGAGTCGTCTCCAGGGTGAGAGACTCCCACCGTCCACAGCGCGGTGCCGCCCTCTTTCCAGATGCAACATGGGTCGCCCAACTCCTGACCATTCGTCTGTCCGTCCTCGTCGGAGTCTGCCTCACACAACTCCTTGGTCCACTCCATGCCGACTTCCTCAAAGGCGATACCGAAGACATTCCGCATCGTTTCTTCACCGGTTGTATCTTCGTGTCCAAGAGCTGTGACGCCAGGTACATTTTCACCGTTTGGAATTCGAGGCACGTATATCGGCATGGCTTCGACACTAACGGACAGCATCATACACCCTGTTGACGTTGCTAGTAGAGTGACGACAGACGTCTTCATGGTTTGTGGTGAGATGTGTGGCAGGACCTTGCAGTTTCTGGTTGGAAAGCGAAAACGAAAGTACTAACAAGCATGGCGGGAGAACAGAGAGGATGAACTGTAGGTCAGATTCGACGACGGCAGTTCTTAAAATGGAAGACGAAACGTATCGCCCAAGACTCAGTTATACTTACCTATCGGTACCTTGTGCATTTACTGGATGGTTGGTAGCTATCAACAGGCCTGTAGCATTCCAGATATCTACATGTTTCAAGGATGCAAATAAAAACTGGTCACGCATTAGAAGACGGAGTTAGCAAGAGAGGTAATTCTGGACCAAATAGACCCTAAATAGCTTCGAGTGGACATTTGAGTGGGATTGCAATCCTCGCTAATTAGTCATTAATTGTGGTGTGGGAATTTCAACTGTAGCGTTATTTATGCGATGTGTTCGACTGCGAAAAGTGCGATTGGCACATTCATGGTATTTCCCCGATCTTCACTGAAAACGTAACGACACTCATTCGTACAAAGCAAACCCGGTTATATGATAATACAAGTACATGTACGCTTTTGCGGTACCCTATTATCGAAGGCTCGCAAGATGAAATGTGGTGGCTGCAGCGAAACGCGAACAAATAAGCCAAGTCATCGACATTTACTGATGTGTTTTACGATTTTTTTGGTTTGTTGATAGGAAACCCTTTAACCCTGATGGAATACAGAGCGGTCTCTCGACACTTTTTATTACTACAGTACTACGTAGTAATACCGAGGGGGTTGACTGTATTCTGCCTCTCGGACTCCGAGTCGGAGCGCTTTCGAACCGGAAGTGTTGGCAACACTCCGTAAATGTGCATTTACGTCAAGTCGTGGTGCATTGCATTCCATGTGCAAGTAGATAGAGACAGTAGGGTTTCCTATTATCTTGATTTCAGTAAGTAATTTCCCATCGGAGGATCAGTCCGCCCCTTATGGGAAAACAATGGCAATACGAGACGAGCGCTGTTCACATCAGAAGTTCAGAGGTTCAGACTGGACCGCCGCCAAACCTAGAGTCTAGACAACGAGCCCAGCTTTCAGGACGTGCCAGAAGCTTCCTAAGCTCTCCCCGAAATCATGCACCAACGCAACTTGTTCGTGTTCCTGGTAGTTGCCTTTGCAGCGTGCGTCGCAGTCGCTGAAGAGACCACCAAGGGTAATAACGTCAACACCGCGTCGGAGGCTGAGGCGCCGGACCGCACCAACGCTCGTCGCTATCTCAAGTCTACAGGCGAGTCATTCGACCTAGCAAACGAAGAGAGGCTGAGCTTCAAGCTACCTGGTTTCAGCAATATCAAGTCATTTTTCTCGAAAAGTACAACCGCTGGAGCTGGAATGAAAAACAGCCCGGAACTCGCCACAGCGCTCAAGAATCCGAACGTCAACAAGGCGTTTACGGAAGTGGCCAAGCAGCCAGGGTTTTTCCAGAGTCTCAAGAGCAACGTGAAGCTAAACAGACTTGCGGGAGTGCTACGAAGAAGACCAACAGAGTTCACCTCGAGACAAGTAACGAATGTCGGACATCTCGCGGTTACAACGAGTTCGTCGGGAGCATGGGCAAAGGTGTGGGTGAAATATGGGGCAATTTTTCTTTTCGTCGTCGGAATCATCTTCTTGTTCACAATGGTTTTCCGGTCGAAGTCATCGAATTGATCATTTGATCGGCTTTCTTCGTAATATGGTCCGAGTGCAGGACCAATAAGACTGATTGTTCAGGAATGGGATGACTGAATCGGCCGATATCAAAAGTCCTTTGTTGGGGTTCTATTCTTTCAGCAACATCTACGACTCCACCGTCCAAATGGCAATGTCGAAGAAGAGGTAGCAGACAATCTACTCATTGGTGAAGAACATCAGAATGGAATGAAGTGCTGAATTGGCTACCGAACGTGAATGCGTTACTTATTGAAAAAAAAAGATGTTCAACATGCTCTGTGAAGGGCATCCACTTATGAGGAATGACCGGAGTTTTTTTTATTTCTTCACTTTTTCGTTTTATTTGCAGAGTGCTTTCCGCTTCAATTTACGCATATCCGCAAATTTAGACGTAAGTACAAGCAATTTGTAAGCTGCCAGTAGCTACTGTACTGCTTGAACAACAAGAGCGCTTCTGAGCTAGTGATTCGGCAAATTCAATAAAAATTAAGCTAGATGAGTGCTCTAAACGATAGACGCACTCTATTCGACCTCAAAAATAGAGTGTTTCTATAGTTTAGAACAGTTTTCTGGTTGTGGGCCGAAAGCTTCGCTACCTTGGCGAGTTGACATGCACTATTGTACTGGCAAGTTGAAACCCAACACCATTTTTTTGTTTTGCCCATAAATACAAAAGTAATTATCGGATTAATGCCGGCAGACCCGCAATGGAAACAGAGTAGCACAGAGATCACAGACAAACACACATTGTTTGACTTTCTTGTCTTTTATTAAAATGGTGGACGCTCAAACGTCTGCGGGAAATTGATGCTGATCATACATGCACAGAACATTTCTTGCGATATTTAATAAACAAAGAAGCCTAAAGTGACAAGCTTTACACCAGAATGCAGCTTGGAATGCAACGCATCTGCAGAAGTTGGTTTTAGCTACAGGAGCAGCGTAGGGATTGCTGCATCCAGTGTTAAACGCATCGCCGACCCTAGGATCAAATGTGCATAGAAATGAGTAAAAAGGGCATTGTTGATTGTAATACTAAAGTTTGTAACGACCAAAACATCTGATGCCATATGTCAAGAACATAGCCTCGATTTTTTGGGCGGAACGAAAGACACGCACTTTTCGATTAAGTGTAGCATGTGCATTTGAGCAGATATTCAAGGATGATTATGACTACTAAGAGAAGAAATCGTTATCTTTCCAACAAAAAAAAGCTCATATAAATTGGGTAATTGGGTGAGAAGTTGTGAAGGGGCAATGTTTGGTGTTGGGTTTCATCTTGCCAGTACAATACCATTTTTTTGTTTTGCCCATAAATACAAAAGTAGTTATCTGATTAATACCGGGAGACCCGCAATGGAAACAGGGTAGCACAGAGATCACAGGCACACACACTTTTTTTAACTTTCTCATATTTTATTAATATGGTGGAAGCATAAACGTCTGCGGGAGATTGATGCTTATCATGCATGCACAGAACATTTCTCGTGATATATAAACTTTAGGCTTCTTTGTTGGTTAATTTTAAATAAATGAAGAGGCCTAAAGTGACAAGCTTTACGCCAGAATGCAGCTTGGAATGCAGCGCATCTGCAGAAGTTGTTTTTAGCTACATGAGCAGCGTAGGGATTGTTGCATGCCGTGTTAAACGCATCGACGACAACCCCATTTCCTAGGATGAAAATTTCATCAATGTTAGTACTAAGAAACTGCGATTTCGTCATGTGTACGACCACGGTTGTCATATCGATATGCTGTACAAGAAATCAGCGAACGGAACGTGTTGACGATTTGATAATCGCTACGCCTACATGGGTAAAGGTCCAACAGTCCGCCCCACCTAGGAATCGTCAGTTTTTTTTTCAAGCCTTAATATTTTCCAGTTTGTTTTAGTGCTGCCATACCCGTGAGAATTTCCTGTTTCGCGTGATATAATTGGCTGTCTAGAACAGCTAAACTTGAAAAGGTTTAATTTGCGTCGACGATTTTGGGTAGAATTAGGTTTTTTATCGCAGCGCCTTCTATTTTGTACGATATTAATCGACAAGGGTTTCCATTTATCGCGGAAACATTTTCTGCACGTGCATATACGTCATAAATGGCTAGACTGAAAGGGGATTTTCGGACTATTTTGTCGCCACATGGAAAACGCAACACGTTTGGCCAATTAAAAAGCTCAAATGTGGCCACATTAAAATGAGGTTAAATTGAACTGTCGATTCATAAGTGGGCCAGAGTGGTACGAATTTGTGACGTGGTTGATGACACATTGTGCTGGCGCTGATGTGGTACAGACTTCATGCTCTCGCACGTCATTTGGCTGGGTCTGCTCCATGATGCTATTGAATAGCCAGACGAGGTGCAAGTTTCGCTAATCAAGACCAATTATATGGTCGATAGTATGAAAAACGACTCTCATGCTAGCACCGGACCACCGAGCGTTAATTAAACAAGTCGAGAATACCGATTAGCGAAGCGACAAGTCGTGCTAGAAAACCACGTTTTATTGGTACGACGAACGAAGAAGATAACACCGTCGGTAACGGGTTTCGGCGAGGATGGCCTCAGCGCATTAGGCCGGCCAATGTGGTTGACGAAACGGTTTATTTACTAGCCCGCGACTCGATTGCCGTGCTTATATCAGCCAGAGATTTGCACGTGTGGAAGGCTATGTATGACTGGACTCAAATCAGTACTAAGCCCGGCAGGTACTGGCTCACGAAGGATGTCGCGATCGAGCACTGCTTGACTGCGATATATATATATATATCGACGAGCAGTGACTTGTCACTGCTTGGATACGAAACGAGAAAACGATGTATCGGCAATGACCCCCTCATTAGCTGCATTTTTAAGTTGGAATAAACCGTTTTGACCATGACGCTGTAGTCTTCCAGGCATGCCTCTTGATACTGGGCAAGAGCACGTGAGAATGAACCAGGAGCAGCACTGTTGTAATTCAACAACTAGAATGAGTACACGACTACATCCACTGCACAGCACCATTCAATTCATCTTCGATAGCGATGGCTTCCATTAAGTATGGTCGATTTGAATTGGTGCTTCGTTGTCGCTGCAACCATGGGCCTACTCGACGTCAAAATCCTGCTTAAGCGTGTGTAGTCTCATCGCGCGCTATTATAGCTTTGTAATACAACATTACATCGTCGATGACCTTTGAAGGTGCCCACATCTACTGCACAGGGAAACCGGCCGAAAATGATGACTCGGCGGTAAAATCTACTGTTTAGCGACTCGTATTTGTTTGAAGTCGCTACCGGTGAGACGCCTTGTCTGGAGTGGTTGCCGTATACCCCCATTGCAGACTTAAGCATTTACAACGGAGGACTGGGGCATCCTATCCAGCCCTCTGACATTGGTGTCCTACTCATGATAGGGGCTACATTGCGGAACGCCATCCACTGGAGATGCCATAGAGGATGCAACAACTCGGTGGCGCTCCTGTTACCGTCACGACTTCACACGACCATCGTGACTGCCGCCATGGGAGATCTCATGAGAATGCTGGTGAAAACGTTTCCGACCATGCTCCAGTACTGGGTAGACCGCCACGACCTCAGATTCAAGGCGACAACCATCGACCAACCGGTGCTAATTAAGGTGAAGGCAGGGACGGCTAACATGGCCAACGTCACCGCGTCGACGCAGCACGACTGCGAAGTTACCTGGGCATACCTATGGGCACCCGGAGAGTGTACTCACCTGTATATTGCGGCCAGAAGTCACTTTTGACTGAGTACTGCCCCATTCTGGCTTCAACGGATTTGTCTGTCTATGTAGCTCCGTTGTCCCGACTGATACAGAGGCAAAATGGCTAGGACATACCATTACAAGAGCAGCTCAAGATAAAGGACTTGCAAGCAGAGAGCGAAGGAAGTCATAATGGAGGACGTTGTGATCGCAGCGGAGGATTTAGCAATCCTCGAATGGCGTAGGATTCGGAGGATCGAAGGAGTTGGCCCCTGGTCAGAACAGCCCCTCTACCATAAAGCCTTACACCCACCCCCGACGCAAGGATTTGCTGGCTGTCTTCACCCGGGTTGTGCTCGCTCCTCCAGTGTAGATTTACACCACATATTATGGACGTGGATGCAGGTTTTGTGCCCAATCAGGCTCACGGAACACTGGCAGAATGCTTATCGGTAAAGGGGTAGAAAACAAGCATTGCAGAGTGACTGGGTACAACCAACATGAATCTTAATGGCACGTGACAACCGCAAAACATTCGAACTGTCATGTTGATAGTTTTTTCTTAGCTCTGGGAAAACAAGTACCGATACCGCATTCTTCATTCAGCTAGTTAGAACCGAATTTACATAATTTGGGGTAGTCATTTATAATGATCCAATTAAAATGTTTACAAAAAACTATCGTCATTTGTGGATTTCCAGATGTCGTTCCAGGTGCCTAGTGGCTTTGATCCGTCCAAGATGATGGAGTATCGAGCGTCTCTCCCCAAAGACCAACATGTAGAGCTACTGCAAGGTGCTATGGGGAAAGTGGGTGCGTACAAGAACCAGGCCCAGCAACGTCGCACGAGAAAGGGGCTCCTCAAGCGGTTCCAATAGGCACGACCCAGGTTTGTTCGACCTGGAGGTGCCAAGTCAAAATGGGACAGCTCAATCCGGACGGAGTGCAAGTCAGCTTTTTGAATACAAACGCTATGCCTAATCTCGATATGAAGTCGCTGAAGTCTCTACAGCCAATGATTGGCAGGTAATTAGTGGTCGGTTGTAACGTGGTAAACGTTACCGTCACTAGCTTATACTATAGTCGGAAGGAAGCTTGCAATTGTAAAACGAGGTCTTAGGTTTGTGTCACATTGAACTCTGATTTATTTAGGACCAGAGCGGCTACCCCTGGCCTCGTCTAAACCACCCAAACATATGTCTATACCTGACTGGTCACTAAGTGAATCTGGCTCCTCACTATCAACCAATCAGATGCTACCCGTGAGTCACTTTACCTACTTATGTAATAACTAATGAAATATCTACCTACCTATGTAATTGGAGTTGGGCTCATTACATCACCCTCCTCTTGAAGTTGCGCTTACACAACGTAAACCCACGGAACACATTTGAAGAAAACTCGAAGCCCAACGGAGTGAAGATGGCCGAGGACAACACGACACAGTCAACGGGCGTTAGCACCAGCGCGACGCTGGTGGTAGCAGCAAACATCGACACACTAACGGCGGCGGTAACCCAGACAGCCGAGACACCGGTAGAGCCGACAGTCACGAGGATCAGCGCCGGAAGCACGCGATCGCGCGCGATGGATGACGCTTTGGTTCACTGGGATCTGTACGGCTTGTCAGGAGCGGGGAATCCGGATACACTCGACACTATAAATAACCACTTCCATCGCTTTCGCGCAAAGCGGAAGAAGTGCATCGAAGGCACTGATCGTGAGGGACTTCGTCGCTCCTGGTGCGCCTTCATCCGGCGATGGAACCGGATGTCGGGAGATGGAAAAAGCTTTGTCGACTGGTTGGCATATCGCAAGGAGATCCTCGCGGCGGATCATTCGATTGGAGAGTTGCGCGTGAAGGTCTGCAACAACGCGTGGGATATGGATCAACTCTGCTTCGTGCTCGTGAGAGAGGGATGCGAGTCCTGTTGTACTTCAGCCCGTCTGCCTCAACGCGAATTGAGGGAACATCCCGCTGAGCGGCCACTCAGCGGAGAAGAGGCGGGATGTGTCGGGATGTACGAGCACACCCTGTCCAGTATGGAACAGGCGGCTAATCGCGGCGGCTCACGCCGAGGTTGCACGCGTCGGAGCGCGGCATCATTGTCGCCTCCTCGCGCGGGTCGTTCTCGTGGGCGTTCTCGATCTCATTCACGGTCTCCGCGGTGTAACCCGTGGAACCCTTCTTCTGAAGCAGTTTGGTCTCATACTCGTGAACCACGTCCGAGACGTCGTGGAGAAGGTTGGTGCGGGGCGCTCACGCATCACGCTCTGGGGGATAACCGAGCCAACGCACCAGATAGTTTCGCGCGGTCGGGTCCGCGCGAGGGGCACGACTACGGACGGTACGTTGAGCGGTCGAGCTGTGGGAATCTTTGTGGTCAACGATACGCTCCACAATCCAGCACGCATCACCCACCGAGTCAATTATCGGTGGTGGGCCTTCACGATGATACGACGTACGCCCTGTACGTCCAGGGCTAGGTGGAGACAGCTTCGAACGGTGCGTTTGTCGCTCAGATTGGGGCTGAGCAGGCGAATAATGGTGCCTGGCGGGCTGAGCAGATCGCGTCGGAGCTTTGGCAGTCGAATCGGGAACTCTTATCTTGCATACGGGGATTGGAGACGCGTGTGCTTGACTCTATCCAGCAGGGTGATCGCCCGCGAGATCGGGCGCCTGGGGCTGACGGGTTTCTGGCGCGTCAGGCTCCTCGGGCTGGTCGCCCGACGCATGATCCGTCTGCTGGATCGGGTCAGGAATCGTCGCAGGGAAGTACCGCTTGAGTCGCCCGACGTAAAACGTCAGGTGGAGTCTAAGTGACGACGGGATGTCCAAGGTGTAGGCGTCGCCCACAGCCTTGGTTACTCGAAAAGGACCGATGAAGCATGGAGCAAGGTTTTTGGCGTCGAGATTGGTTATGGCAGAAGCGCGGATTCCCTCGGTCGATAGGAGAACGCAACCTCCTATCTTGAATACATTCACGCTCTTTCGACCGTGCTTATCAGCTTGCTCCTTTTGCTTGCTCACTGCGTTCTGCAGTGCGTCGCGGACGAACTTTGAGATGGATTGCCTTTGCATGATGAATTCCACAACTGCCGAGCGATCGACAGGAAGCACCTAAGGTTGCGGTGTATAATTGGCCGTGGTAACTTCCTGCTCGCGAATCTTGCTGCCTGGATCGATCAAACTCGGCGACGTCCATCTCGTTATCGGAGATGCCGTACGCCGAGGAGGCTCGATGGACTGCTTGGACGGAGAGCGAGTCAAGGCGCTCACACTGGCTACACCCGAAGATAACCCTGAAGTCGAGTGCGCCGGCAGGCCTGTTGGCACCGGTGAGGTTACCGGCGCGTGCTGAGACACCGGTTCACGTACCGGTGATGACCACGACGCCGACTCGTTGTCCGCAGGTCTGACCGCAGCTTCAGTATCCATGTCGACCGAAGGAGGTTCTCCCCCACCAAGAGTGGAGTCGCCAGCGTCCGTGTGTGTGTGTGTGGGGGGGGGGGATTCGGCGAGAAGTTCCGGAACACATGGGTGCCGAGCGTTGTTCACGAAGCACGGCGTCATTCCCGTCGAGGAGTGCTCGGCGTTGTTGATTGCTGTTCGGCTAGCAGCAGGAACGAGCTCCAGCTCGTGTACAAAGTCGCGTAGCTGCGGAGAACGTCTTCAAGGACTCGGTTGACGCGTTCTGTTTGTCCATTCGTCTCCGGATGCGCCGCGGTCGACATCCGCAATTTAGTTCCCAAGTGCTCGAAGAGACGTGACAACGCGGATGTAAGCCGCGGGTCGTGGTCGGACACGATAGACTTCGGCAGACCGTGGAGGCGAAAAGTCACGTCGACGAAGTGGGCCGCAGACGCTTCCACGGTGATTGAGGATGCCACCGGAACGAGATGGACCATCTTGCTGAAACGATCAACGAGCACAAGTACACCCGTGCGCCCGGCTGTATCGAGCGGAAGACCGAAGATGAAGTCCAACGAATTGGGACGCCAAGCTTCCGTGGCGACCGGAAGAGGGCGCAATGGAGCCTGATACGTCGAAGACGGTTTGACTCGCTGGTAAGTTTCACATGTGCAGACCCACTTGCGTACCCACTTGTACATGTCCGGCCAATAGAAGTCCCTCGCCAGAGCCACGTACGTCTCTTCGCGACCGAGATGTCCTCCAGTCGGGCTCGTGGATTATGCGTGCACGTAGATCAGCGTCGTTTGGAATGACGATGTGACGTCCATCGAACCTGTCGATGCTGTTTTTAGCAGATTGCAGGCCAGTCGATATCGATCGATCTGATTACGCGTTTCCTTGACAGGGCACTTAGCGTGTCACTACTAGGAGCACGCAGGTGCTTTATGATGGCACCGTATATAGGGTCATCATCGTACGCTATAGCAATCTCGTCGCCCAGCGGGATCATGGGCGTGGTCAGCGTTATATTGATACCTGACGACACGCAGACCGCACATTCGTCGTCGTCCTCATCAGCCACCTGATGTCCTACCGCTTCACGGGGATCGTAGTCCGGACGCCGAGACAGCGCGTCAGCGAGAATCTTATTCTTGCCCAGCTTGATGTGAACAGCGAAGTTGCACTCGGAATAGAAGGACAACCAACGGGCCATCCGTTGCGCCAAGTGAGGGCTCTTCATTGCTGTTCGCAGCAATGCGTGATCAGTGTAAACCGCAAACGACTGTTCACCGAGCAAGTACACTCTGAATTTGATCAGACCGTACCGCATTGCCAGAAGCTCCTTGTCATGGACTGGGTAGTTCTTCTCGGCTGGCTTAAGTTGTCGCGACTGATAGCTGATAACGCGTTCATGTTCGTCATCATCGAAGTGCATCAGCGCACAGCCGATGGCAAAATGTCTCGCGTCGCAGACGTCGTGAAATTGCTTTGAGTCATCAGCAAGCTTTAGGATCGGCGCAGACGCCAAGCTCTTCTTCACCGAGTCGAATGCAGCTTTGCGGTCCGATTTCCACTCCCAGATCACGCCCTTCTTCAGCAGCGAGGACAGCTGCTGGATCAACCCAGCGCAATTTTTCGTGTACTTGTGCAAGTAATTGGCAATGCCAAGCCACTGACGCAACTCAGTGGAGCTTGTCGGCGTTGACCAAGCACATATAGACGATACCTTCTCGGGATCCGCGCGCACTCCGTTCTTGCTCACGTAGCATCCCAACACCGGAATCTCCGGTGCGCAGAAGACACATTTCTTCAGGTTTGCGTAGAGCTTGTTCTCTCACATCACCTGGAAGACTTGCCTCAGGTGTTTCAGATGTACTTCCACGGTACTGATGCTGCTCTCAGCGCGGCTGTGCACGAAGATGTCGTCGAAGTAACTCGGCGCGAGTCTCGGAGCGGACGAAGCACATGGGAGACCATGCGATTGAAGGTGGCAGGCGCGTTCTCCAGACCCTGCGGCATCACGAGTCACTCCCAGAGCATCCCGCTCGGTGTACTTACGGCGGTGAGAGGCATATCACATGCTCGCATCAGGATCTGATAGAATCCATCGGTCAGGTCGATGGCGCTGTGGATGACGCTGCCAACCATGGAGTCCAGTACCATGTCCTTCCGAGGGATCGGAGTCTGCGCGGGGATGGTGGCATCATTCAATTTGCTGAATGCGTGAACAATGCGCCATCCCCCTGCAGCTTTCCTCGCACAGAACGTTGGACTGGAATCAGGAGAGGTACCCTCGCGCACGTGACCCGCCTTTCGGCGACCCTCGAAGAAGTTATCGATCGCTTTCACTTGATCACGGGGAAGTGGCCATTGTCTGGTGACGTAATTTTTATCGTACCTTGCGCGAGGCCGATCCCATGCTGAAACCCACGATCCACCGGTAGATCGGCGGGGATCCTATCCGGTAAGACGTCGGCGTACTCGCAGGCGGTGTCGTATACGGGATTCTCTGACTCCCGCAAGGCCTCCCACCTCTCGAGCAGACTTAGGTTCAGCACCTAGCGGACGTGAACATTCACTGTCCGTTGCGACTGCATTTGCAGACCCATCCACCCAGACTGCCTCGGTGACCAAGCATACTTGCTCGACGTCTCCAGCTGTGAACTAACGAAGAAAATGCTTCCAGGACAAGCCTGGAAGGTTTGTGATCGCCGCCGCTTCGCGCGGCGGACTCGCGACTGTGATACAGCGCGACCGATGCGGCCTCCTTCCACGTACGCGAGCGCGCTGACCGATTCCATCGACGGGCTATCACTGGTTGTGGAGGCTCGAAGAGGTTTCAGACGTCGTCTCTTCGGCTTCTGCTTCGGCTTCCTCGAGCTCACGCTCGAGTCTGACTCACTGCGAAATGGCGACGCATCACCCTCCTCTAGGTGCAGGATACCGTACTCGACCGGGCCGGGAACACGCGGGGGCCCCTGCTCAACCACAGCATCGTTTGACGGGAGCCCAATCTGCTTGACGGCCGAAATGTTCAACGGGAACCTCTGCTCGACCGCCGTCTCGTTGTGTGGGAGCCCCTGCTCGACCATCGTCTCGTGTTGTGGGAGCTGCTGCTCGACCGCCATCTCGTGTTGTGGGAGCCCCTGGTCGACCGCCGTCTTGTACTGTAAGAGCCTCTGCTCGACCACTTCATCATCTACCTCGCGACACCTTGAGGGCTATTCGTCCAACAACGTAGCACAAGCCATGCAGAGAGGCCCATCGTTCGCTCTGTGCACTGCCTGCGTCGTAGCTGTTTTGTCCACGACTGTGACGTGTGGCCAGTCTTGGCGTCACCAAGAGGTGTGTGAAGACCTCGCTCACGTCGAATCCACGTCGCCTTTGACCGATTGGGCCAGCCAGTCAATCTCTGGCTGATATCGCGCAAGCCAAGGAATGCCCAGGATGCAGTCAAACGCATAGTTCATCTCGGTCACCAAGAAGTCGTCCTTGCTACGGAAGCCGTCGAACGTGTACGACAAGGATACGTCTCGACGCGCAACGCGGCGAGCCATACCATCTGCGAGGTTGACTTGAATCTCGCACGGACCATTCGGAATCGGGCGTTCTTAGGTAGTACCGACAAACAGGACGCGTGAAAGAAGTTGTTGGTCGCTCCTGAGGCAAGTAGCGGGCGCAGTGGTCGCCGGGCACCGATGACGTGGAGGCTGACGATGGTCAGTCTCTAGTCGCCCGGTGTAGTGGTGGCATTGGTGTGTGCTTGGAGCACGGGAGGGCTCGAAGGTTGGGCTGCCACCGGAGAGCCCGGTCCTTCGTTAAAGCCAGTAGGGCGCCCCGCACCTACTGGTCCTGGTCGATTTTTGAATGAGCGACCGAGGAATGTTCCGCATCGGCGTGAGCAGCGACGGAGGCTGGCGCGCGGCACTCTGCCGCGCGGCGATCTTTCTTTACACAGCGGAAGCAAATGAGGGAACCATTGCTTCACCCAGCGCTACCGCGGTAGGACCCGCGACGGCGATCGCTCGGCGCGTTGATGGCATCGATCTCTATGGGCTCGGGTGTAGACTCTCGGGCTTCCGCAGGTATTGCTTCGGCGTACGATGCAGCGACCATGTAATTTCTCGCGAATCGCGAGTGCACATGCCTCCTCGAGAGAGGAGGGCTCAGCTCTGGCGAGGCAGTAACGAGTCATACCCTCGCGCATGCCGAACACGAATACGTGGACTTGCGAGGCCGTGTCGATTGGCTTGGTCACGATGCATGACACCAGATGTCGCGTCTTCTGGACGTAATCTCACATGGACATCCTCCCTTGTCGAAGAGCGAAGAACGCTGCGCGAACACGAGACTCATCTTGCAGGGGCTCGAACGTGAGGCGCAAGTCGCTCTGGAGAGTATCCAGAGTTGGGAAAGCCTCGGGGTCGACAACCAGCTTTCCCAGGGCCCATTCTTTGGCCTTCCCGGCTAACCGGGAGAGGCGGAAGCTCACATTGGTAGATGACGCCTTGATGCGTGGCGAGGCGATCGCGATGTCGATCTCGCGGAGCCACCGGTTTAGCGGGAGACGGTTTTCACCGCCGCCAAAATACGTAGATATCTCCATCTTGACGACGTCATTCTGGGATGGACGCGAGGGAATTGACACCCGCCGATTCACATCGGCGAGCTCGCGTTCCATGAGCTCTTGTGCTGCAAGACGTTGCTGATCGGGCGTCGCCGAGCTCAGCAGCGATGCGACAACGGCATACCCGGACACCGCCACGAGGCGGTGAAGCTCTTCCCGCTCCACGCGAGTGAGATGGGGGAATTCACCATGCTCCAGGGTCGCCCAGCCTTGGCTCATCGTAGACTTGGTCGTTGGAAGGACTACAAAGTGCTACCGGGTGTAGCGGGGTAAGCGTTACCGTCACTAGCATACACTATAGTGTGGAGGAAGCTTGCAATTGTAAAACGAGGTCTTAGGTTTGTGTCACATTGAACTCTGATTTATTTAGGACCAGGGCGGCTACCCCTGGCATCGTCTGAACCACCCAAACACATGTCTATACCTGATTGGTCAATAAGTGAGTCTGGCCCTCACTATCAACCAATCAGCTGATGACACCTTGGCACACGCTACCCATGTGCCATTTTACCTACTTATGTAATAACTAATGAAATATCTACCTACATATGTAATTGGAGTTGGGCCCATTAGATCGGTAGTATCGACTCGGTATCACCCACAGAGGTCTGTGAGGGCGTGACCTTTGATGACACCTTTTTCGGAATAGCGTCGACTTCGTTACTGATGGAGTACGTAACGGGTCGGTTATTGAAGATTGCGGCTTTCCGCCTCGTCGACCCGAATCAACCTGAGTGACAAAAGACCCAAGCCAGTCGGTTCCCTAAAAGACATTCTATCATCGTGACGAACCGTACTATTAAGTGTGGCAAGATTTGTCCGAAGGGATTCGAGTCGATCTGCCGATGGAGATGATCCCGTGGAGAGTTGTACCCAAACGTTTGGTCAAGTGGAAGAGGCTAGGAAAAACATTTTTTAGTATTTCTTGGTAAGCGCAGGTCTCGGAGCTGAAAGTGGATGCAGCCAAGATCGCGGTCTTGTTGAACAACATTTCCACGTGTAGATTCAAGACGGGTGGCTTAAAACAACCATCCAACTGGCAGGAGTAGCAGTACACATGGATCCTACGTAGGTGAAAAGGCTGGTTTCGGCTTGCATCTGCGCTTGTGAAGGTCTTGGTACTCATAACGTAGCGGAACGTGTGGTTGCCCATGCACGGAAGATGGTTACGAAAGAACGTCGCCATGGTACGCTGAAGAAGGACAGGGTAACATCTCACGAGGATTCTTCGTTTCAGTCGTATGTATAGAGGCATGCCGATCTGGCATCGCCAAGGTTTTGGTTAGTGACGAAGCGTCACGTCGATGAGTCAAAGGAGATCGAAATATGGGGTCAGAATGCTTTGTAAAGGGTGACTACCAAGCGGTAGCGGAGTGTAATATGAAGGGGGTGGCCTCGCGTACGCGTGACGCCGCACTATAATTTGAACAACGTCGGTACTGTACACGTAATGCTTCACGAATAGTGTTAGAATGCCATTAGGCTACTATAATAAGGCAGCCTACCAGCACCCTTATGGCACTGCGACGCCAATTTTACTAAAAGACGCTCTTAATAAAAAAAAAATGAATTATCTACAATTTAGCGTATAAAGGCGAATTGTCACGATCGTGACATTACCAGGGAGAAGTTTACAGCAGAAGCACAGCTTATCTTCTATTTCTTATAAGATACAAACCCAAGCGCGAGCGAAGAAGAGTGTCGGCATGGATCAGCACTATTGGTACGCGAGCTCCTGCGCTCCAGAGCCGACGAGCTTCAGCACCTTCAAGCCAAGGTGCACATGATGGCGGAGGCGCTAAATGATCTTATGTTCAATCGCGAGGAGCTCAAAGAGGCGATCGTACGAGAAGCCGACGCAATCAACGAGCTGGCTGCAAGCGTCCGAGAGACGCCTGGGCGAAGTTGTTACACCCATCATATGGGGTTCTGCTGGGGGCAAGTGATCGGGCTACCACGGTGTGATCCTTTAGGGCAGTGATGCGGTGACATATGATAAACAATCAGAGTCAGCGTTTGTATAAAAAATGCATTTAATTTATCTTTAAGATATTGAGCTCACTACTGCTTATTGCGTTCTGATCATTTTGTTGCCATAACCTTGCTAATTTCTTCATCTGTTTCCTGCATTTTCGTGATGCTCTCTTCACTAAGCGTAGCCCTCTTTGCTGTGCACAATAGTGGCCACGCAAGTCTCAATCTTAGCTTGTGTGTTGTCTCCGTGATACGATGACGTTTGAATATTTGGGCGTTACGCACGAACTCGTAAATCATTTCAAGAATCATAACACCGCAGCTTGAGCCGTACAGCTGCGCAGGCTCGTTAACCCACCTCCTAATACTTTCCAGAATGACGCCTTGGCTCCACTTTCTGAATGCCAATTTCCCAAATACGGTAGCAACTTGTCCTTCCACACTATTTTTATTTCTGTCCGGTACGGCTGCTGGTGGAGTGGCTGGTAGAAATGAACTCTTAACGTCGTAGGGAATACTACCTCCACGATGCTAACACCCCCGTATATTCTGCTAGGATGTAATGTAGAATCACCAACGGTGTCTCGGACAGCTACAGCTTTGGAGAATTGGACCAAACCATGAGTGAGATAAACGCAACACACCCTTCGACACAATCCGCAATCATATTGATGCCCATATCGATCACTGCATCGTTCACCATCACGTCGCGGGGTATTCCAGCAGCAACACCAATACAGTTGCCAAACAAAGACCCCGACGTAGTCTTCAATATGGTCATAAGCGCTAGTGAAGAGTTTTTCTTCAGAACATCTTCCGTCAGCACTACATGCATTTTTGTATAGTAGAATGCAGCAATCCACTTGTTTTCGTCTCCAACGAAAAGGGTTCGACAGGAGGGCTGGAACAATGTGCCACTCTTGCTTCAGCCACTTTGGCTCTTCAATAACCCCCCTCGGTTTTGCCTTTAATATGTTGAACTGCTTCGTTTTTGAGGGAAAAAAACTAAGGCAAAATAGAAAAGTGAGACAGAGACAATAAGCTAGACAAGGATTGGAGTACCCTTAAGTTTCGTGAAGCATCCTTAATACGATAACAGAAGATGCCTTATACCTGTGCAGAGCAAGACGTTTAGATCCAAACGAAACCAGCAAGCCCAACGGGTCGTCCTTCTCTTTCTTCGCGAATGATCGATTCTTTTGCGGAATCACCGCATCCGCTTTTTTCAGTAAAGCTTCTAGATTAACAAAAGATTGACCAATGACCTTGTCCTCGCTGTTGTGATCCGCAACCTCACAAGTAACATGACAAACTTGTAAAAAATTGTATGTCATCCTAACTGGGTATTGGTCGAGTACATTTAGAAAACTCTGCACATTTGGACAAAAGCTAGCCTATTGTATGATGTTGTGATGACCTCTGACAAAACTAAAATTGCAGCAAACTTGGGCTGAGGTGTGGTCCATCCTTGTTTTATTTTCTTTCAGGTTCGGGGTTTTGGAGGTGGCAATCGATGCATTTCTACACACCGAGTATCGGAATTTGCCGGCACTTCCGCGTCATCAGAAAATTGTTCAAGAGGGTTTTCGCTTGTTTGTTTTATTTCGATCTGGCCACGATATATATGCTCTACGGATTCGTGCTCCATCCCCAAATCAGCGTTAACGTCCATTTCAGCCAAAAGATCAGCATAATCTAACTGATCGAAAACGATATTGGAATCGCTTTCGGCATTAATACCAGCTGAGTTAGCTTCGGGAAAATACCACGCCTAAAACAACCGGACCGGAACCTGGGTTATGATAACTACGTAATCAGAACCACCTAGAATCAGGAACTGGGTTCTGATAATTTTGGGGTTCGGACACCATCCCACTTGAGACAGCAGAACTTCAACCGTCGGCTCAGAACCAGTTCATGCAACCGTCAAAGGTTCGATTTCTCATGACATCATTGGTCAGTTGTGTGCGGTAGTTACAAGCCGAATCCGTGCGGCTTTAGATGGAAGGGATACCCTTTGGCTCCAAAGGGTCTCCATAGTTGGATACAACCACGAGATAGGATATAAGATGCTAACGCGTGCAGCAGCCCGTCGCGCCAAAGCATCCCATGCAGAGCAAGATGCTGAAAGAGGACAAGAGATAATGGAAATCGACGAGCTTGAGTCACCGCATATATCCGGCCAGCCTGTGCAACGGCGTTGTCAGCTCAGAATTGCAGAAGAGATCGATGGAAACCAGCACAGGCGCCAATTAGTTGTACAAGAAGAAATTGTAAGTTTAGAAGGGGGCGCATATCAAGAAAAAATCTGTGAACACGCGCTAATAGAGACCCGAAATCGTGCAATCGAGCACGAAAGACACATAGAAGGCCGCATGAACCAGTTAGTCGCTCACAGCGACCACCAGCTAGCTCAAGCTACCGAAGCCTCAGAGAGAAGAATTGAGCAGCAATTACAAGCGCAGCTAAATCAGTCTCATGAAGAGATTTGCTTAAGAGCGAAAGCTGAAACGTTGCATCTGCAGAACTCACTTTAAGTTGCGTTGAAGAAGGATGAGACGGCATCTCACGAGCGGCATAAACAACTGACAATAGTACAAGAATCGCAGATATCAGGGTTGTCGGAGCAATTGAAAGCTCAAATTGCGACAACGTTTCTTGAGCAGGCGTCGACAAGTACGTCATTAATGGCCGATCTGGAAAACAGGCTCACACAGGCCAATAATTTGATAAAAGCAGATATAAGAGCATATGCTACCCATGTGGACACTCGTATGGAAGACACAGAGAACAACACGCGTATATACACAGACAACCAAATGTCCGATATCGAAACCCGGCTTCAACAAAAGCTCGATAGCGCTACCCAATCTCATCGCTCAGAAGCGAGACAGCAATCTGCTGATATCGCTCACCAACTGCAACGGCAGCTTCAAACTGCGCAGAAACGAATTGAAACGAACTATCGCTTAATATAAACCGAATTCGATCGAAACCGGACCAACGAATGGGAGAGATGCAATAACAAACAGACACGCAGCTTCGTGACTTCGGCAATCGCTTCAAACGTACCCAGGCCGAGTTACCTCAACGCGTTGAGACTTTGGTAAAGCTGAGCTTGGAACGGCGCAACGACTCACTTCAAGACCAGCTTCAAAAAAAGCTTTTTGAAGCGCAAGCCCAGCACCTCCGTGATATAGAATCGAAGAACCAGAACTCTCTCGCTGCTATAAGTGCAAAACTGGACAAGGCAGCGGTGGAAACGGCCGGCTTACACACAAAACAGGAGCTGTTTGAAAGTAGAATTGAACGAGTCATGCAACAGACATAACAAAGAAGTCAACGAGCACCTAACGTCAATCATTCTCGGCTGGGACAAGCGGCACGATCCATGCCAAACCACACCTGTTGCAACTATCATTGAATCCTCTCAATATGTATCAGTTGCTAGCGAGACCCCAACACCGATGTCATCAGAGACGAAACAACTCGAGATTTCTGATGCAGTAGTAAATTCACCAAAACGAGGAACAAGACCACTACCTGACACGCAACATGGCACTCAAGTACTATCGGGTGGCATGAGCCAGTCCCAAGAGTCAGTAGCACAATTTCAGCAAGCTTAGAATGCTGAGAATAATATATCGTCACCGCGCTGGGATGGACGAGCACAACAATCATTGGATCAAGCAGCTTTAAGTAGACTGAATTTTGCTTAAGGCTCGCATGGATGCTCAGCGAGGTGGGGAATTACGAATTCGAGCAAGGTATGCAGCATTACGACGAGAAGCCATGTTGCGAAAGTGATTCATCTCGCCTCACTCATTTAACTCGATCCGTCTCCGCTCTTGACCACATCACATCAATAGTTCAATTCATATCTGACCGGCCAGAACCTTGTCATTTCGGTCGACTACATTATCCGCGGTAGTGTTTCAGCAATGACATGTATCACAACTTCCGACTCAGAAGTATTATCGATGCATTTGATACTTATACTAGCCCTTTAAACCAGGTTAGTTGGAGCAGTAACGAGAGCCGCCTCCACGGAAGCTTAACGCTGATGCGGCATCATGTTGCATCTTCAAATGTGTAATCAGCGCCGATGAAAGGAGCAGAGCCGATTGCGAGATCGTTGCAGAGTATTTTGTACGCGTCCGCGAGCGATGACGGGCGCAACATAGCCCTCAAGGAAACGCCACTGATGCAGCGCCTCGCTGACTTGTTCCGTGAGCGTTGAAGAACGTGAAGACGTTCGTTCAAAGATCTGCAGTGCGCGCTCTCGAAGCGCTTCTGAGGGCCCACGCAGGCAACGTGGTTCACGCATCATCCAAGAAAGACCAATTTGACATCCATGCGCGCAGTACAGACTCGTCTTTTGTTGTCCGTGCGCAGTCTATTAAGTCGTTGTCAGCAATTTTACTCTAGTTCCCACGCGATGAAGAAGTGCACAACCTGTGAAGCCTAGATGTTCTCCCGCTGTGTGTTGACCCGGAGACGAGTGTGCAATCTTGATCGTTGGAAGCGACAGGAATAGCCGTGTTTGACCGAGTCCTAACGTGGCTCGAGTCACGTGGTAACAAGGCGCTACGAAAAGCCCCCGACTCTGTTTGGATACAAGTGACGCATCTTGATGGGGTCATGGCTGGCTGTTTGCAAAAGGCACTGCGAATGCTCATCAAGAGCGACATAATCGACGTCGAGAAGATCATCAAAACGTGCGTCTTTGACATCGAGTAAGGCGTCCGTCTGTACAGGAAGAAGTGTAGTAGGAATGTCGAAAGGATTAAATAAGTCGTTTCAACCCACGATTTAAGTGACAAGCTCACTAAGTACGATGCGTTTATTCATATCTAATACATGTATTTTTTTTTATAATAAATCACAGGCCGACGTCACAACGCCAGTGTGTTCGCGTTAAGATAGTCGTCGCCCCAATGAACAACGAGAACGACTTCGTCGGTGCCTCGCCGGACGGTACCGTCTTCTCGAATCGCTCGCTGTGTTGGTAGACCGCGTGAGTACTCATACAGAGCCACCCAGCCAACCTGGTGCCAAGGTCATCTCGGCCTCTGTCCCGAGAGCAACAGCATCAAGATCGTCGAGCGTCGGACGTAGCGTTTTGGGCGCCAAGATTAAGGCCGGGCAGCCGGCTATCTCGCAAGGAGTGAATACTGAGGTCGTTGCCAGCAGCTTCAAGTATGGCATGGTTGATTCCATCATGAAAGTCTCTAGTCTCGGCAGTTCTGTCCCAGTTGCCCGTGCTTGTTGTGGTGTTCAAAGCATCACCGATAATCGCTGCAGGCGTCTTCGTCGAATCGATGGAGTTATCGGCTGCGTCGGTGTTCACCGCCTCGTTTGCGCGATCGAACCTGATGTGGCGCTTGTCACTTGATCAACGCCAGCCTTCGTAATGGTCGAGTTAAAAGCCCAATGCCGCACTTGCGCTAGCAGTTTGTTCCACCACCGTTTCTGTTGCTAAGGGTGTGTCTGCGCTCGAGCTACTCCTGTGACCGGGGGAACCGAACACGTTGCCGATGTGACGGAGGGGGTAGAGGTAACGGAAGGAGCGGATGTGTTAAGTGTCGGAGACGAAAAAGAGCTGCCGAGACGTTAATTAAAGGTGGGCAGATCGTGTACAGCTCGACACAGCATGCACCTTTGCTGTCTCTGGAAAAGCAATGCTAATTAATGCGCCAATACAGAATGCTACCTTCCGTCTCACCAAAACCTACTCCATGTCCCGGGTGTGACCCGGTCTTATCGCAGTTCGCGCTGGTAAGCCCGCCACCTGAGTAGTACTGGAAAGCAGTCGACCGCTAAATAGAAAGATCGAAACGGGTTGATTGCGCACATCATCCTCAATCGCTCTCCACGAACGAATTCGTAACCGGTCACACTGCGCAGGAATTCGTCAAGCAGCTTGCCATACTGCCATTCTCTTAAGCACACGGATACTGGTCGAGCGTTCACATTTTGCCATTGCGTTCGCTCGCGATCCAGCTAGCAGCGTAGCCTCCTCCAAAACCACTATAGGAGCCCGAAGACGATGTTGTTGCACTAGATCATGTCGAACTGTCGTTGGAAATCAGTAAGCCCGCGCTAACTTCAATAGAAGAGCTCGCACTTGTAGATCTTCTAATAATATTATCACTGTTATCACTATTATTATTGCTATGCTTGCGGTTGACATGAGAGGCAAGATTCTAGTGGGGAAAGCGTTGTACCCAAAGGTAAATGATTGGGTCATTACTCCAGAGCCCCACGACACCACGCCGCCATCAAAACGACGAGCAAGGAGGTGGAGCTGCCCTATGGGAAAGTGTAGTCGAGTGCTTGTGTGCTGCCATCGGGGCCTACTGCGCACGTGGACACGCGGGTTGGTACATTAGGGCAGAATCAAGTCCAAGTGGAATTGGTGACGTCTCGACGTGCTGCGTCGACCGAATAACGCAGCGTGGACGCAAATTTTTGGCGCTCAAGCGCGGCACGTGCTGCTAGGAGACGACACCCGAGCGCATCAGTCACAGTGACATTCTTTGGCATTCTCCAAGCCTTAACAAATAAAATTCGATATATCGTGGTGTAAGACGAAGCCTGTCAAGCTTTATTATCATCTTAAACCTCTATAATAATATAATCCAATGGCCGTGGCTTTTTCAATGGCCGATTTGCCGAAAACCCTTGTTTAAACCCCATTTTGACCAAGCCAGGTCAAAACGATTAGTCCCTGACTGCCAACACTGGGTGAACGTGGCAAAACACGTGTCGTAGTCAGTGTCTCCGCCAGCGCAGAAGTCGGCGCCGCCCTCCGAGTAGCCGTACGGGCTACACACCTGCTCGGCAGCGTGGATGTCGGTATCACCCGAGCCGAAGCTGATGATGTCAATGCTGACGTCGCTGGAGTCATTGGCTTCGGTCGTGCAGACGTAGACGTGGTCCTTGAGCACCCAGTGGTCGCTGAAACTCGTGTACACCTGATGCCAACTCAATTTGTTCTCCAGAGCCGTGATGAGCTTGTTTAAGTTGCTGTATTTGGCTACTGTCACCACGCGAGCAAATGTAATCAGCATGGCCGTAGTCGAGGCTATTCATACGCTGATGAAGAAAGTTCCAGCCAGCTTGTCGCCGTCGAACGTGCCATCGAAGGTGGAAGTGAAACGCGAGTCATCGTTATCTTCGGTGCTGAAAGCTGTCCTCTAGACGTGGAAGGGGATGAGAATGGCCTTGGGTTTAACGTCAGCGTTGCCCACTTGCGTTTTCATGAGCCTGAACGCGACATCCTAGGCAACAATATCAAGGTTTTCGTACGTTTCAGAGCGCGTGCAGCACGAGTCCGTGGACACGGTAGTGCCCCAGTCTCCGATGGCAAAGGCGGCAAGCAAGTACGTCATTGATTATTTCTACTGGGCATGTATCAAATATGGACGTGACATATACATGGCGAATTGGCAAATAGTATGTGTGTATTGGAGAAATGAAAAACATGTAAGATACATCTGAATCAAACGTCTTCAATCTCAACATTCTCGGAAAAGCAAATTGCCATGATATTTTCCCACTCGGCTGTGATGTTCAAATAATTGTGATCTTCCTCTAATGACACCAGCATATTCGACGGGATATTAGCTCGATATTCGTCTCCTCGAAGTCGAGGACATTGCGTAACATCGATAAACTCCCTGTTCCGGTTAAGAAATGAACACATGCCAATGTTCATTGCTGAGATTGACGCTCGCTGACTAGTAACCATCATACCACTGACTCCAAAATCTCTCTCGATCTGTGCCGATGATGTTGTGACAGCGAATATTATACGAGCAACCGTGAGGAGAAACTGGTAGCTGTTGCTCGTTTGGCGACTCCAAAACGTAAGGATGTGCTCAGCTCCATTTTTGTCGTCGTTATTCATTGCTACAGGTTCTGAAATCCATCGTTCTAACTCTTCTTCCACACGGGTTTCCTGAACATCTCTGGAGGCTGTCTGAGGGGCTGCTTCGTTGGGCTCAAAGGAGTCCATGAGATCTTCAGAGAAGATTACAGGTGGTTCATTCGAAGCCGGCGCTGGTGCCCTCTCAATTTCTGGGGCGGGTACAGCAGACATCATTAGATACTTAAGTCGATCAGGAATTGATTTTTTTTACGAAGGTAACCATTCGGGAGACTTAATCCTCTTGTAGTCGTTTTTCCGGATTAGCAGGATCAATTATTAGCTGTTAATTGCACAACCGAATGACCGAAGAGAGGACTCCATCAGGATTCTTCAACTTCGGGGGCAGTAATAACTGCGTCTCGAAGATATATGAAGTCTTTCGTACCTTAGTACGGGTTGTATAGCGAGAGAAAAAGCCTTCATGGAAGGCATCAGCGAGAAGTTGTCGAGTCTTCGTTATAACAGGTGTCAACTCCACTACAGCAAAATAACGTGGTGGTTTAAGATGCTTGGTGCGGTAATCCATGAGAGCAATAGATGTATCAAGTACTTGTTGTCGGATCTTGAACAGTGTGAGAAGAACTTGGATTTGGTTTGCAGATTCGCTTTGGGCTCTCTTGTTGAATACTGTTATATGTTCCAGGAGACACACCAGCTGAATCACATTCAGCTTATCAGTAGCTAGCGGAAACCCTTCTGGGGGTGCAAGTCCGGCCCCCAGTGCTTTGGCGATACGTTCTCGAACCAGGCCACCAGTTGATCCCACTTCTCTAGTATTCTCAGGATAACGTTAGTTTGACCCAAAAACGATGCGGCTTGAATTCTACGAGCGTTCGCGACTTGCCTTTCCCTGTCATCTCGCACAATTCAGCAAATAGTGACCCCATAACTTCCACGTGACGCACCTGAAATACCGTTCTACCAATTCGCGATATCAGCTCTGTCATTGATTTATTCTTCGACTTAGTTTTTGTTGTAACTGGTCAAATCAACTGATGACACAAAAATACGAAATCAGGGTAGTGCCTCTGATGACGCTAGATAGGTACCCACTCCCTCTGGATCGCGCAAATAAAACATCTAATTAATTCTTTGATTTTCCTGGAAACTAACATGTTAACAGCCGCATGACTCGACTTCCCTTCTACCATGTCTTCAAACGATGACTCAGCCTTTGAACAAGTGGAAGATGAGCCTGCTCCAACGACTAAAAGTGGAGCAGTGGGGACACGCGTGACAAGAACGAAGATAGACCTCAAATTGATCACTATTGAGCCCTTTGATGGATCGACCAAGGCTGGATTCATAGACCCTGGCGCTTATGATTGGTTGGAGCGACTCAAAGTACAGATACACCTGGCAGATACACTCACGGAGCGAAAGTGACCGGAAACGGTGAAGTGCGGTGTTCTTGCCTCCCGACTCACGAGTGAAGCTGGTACCTGGTACTACCGCAACAGCTCTAAACTTCCGAAGGACTCTTTATGTGACCTCGCGAACAAGTTCATGGAGAACTTCCGATGTAAGCTCCCGGTGCAGACGATTGCAATCAATCTGGCGAACACACGCAAATTTCCCCAGGAAACATATGCTACCTATGCTCACCGACCTTCCCAGATTGCAGCAGGGCTGAATCGTGGCAAAGTCAACTCGTACACTGGGCAGCAGGCGCTGAGTACTTTCATTAACCATGCTTACCCTCGCTTCCGTGTTGATCTGGAAGCCAAACTTGACCACGAAGCGGAGGACGCTACCGGAGAACTTGAAAGCGCAGTGGTCTTACTGACCAAACTAGCCAAAAGTGATGGAAAAATTAACCCTAACAAGCGACGCAGCGAAGCCTTTAGCCGAGATGGCAGTGACAAGGAACCTTGAATTAGTGGCAGCGCTTTAGCTACTACTGCCAAGACCCCTAGGCCCCGTTGGGACTTCTCAGACGCTTTGTGCAAGACATGCAATGAACGAGGTCACACGACAAACTACGACGATCGTCATGTCGCCCAGCAAGCCCGTAGCCGTGAAGTTCAATGCGAACAAAACAAAAGCCATGACTGAAGACACGGGGTGTTGACGGACACCGAGTTATTTCCGTTTGACCCTGGAACTCAAAAGTTTCCGCTGTACATTGACTCGGCAGCTTCTCACCACATGACTGGGGAAGCGAAGCTGCTGACTAATCTACAGCAATGTGCAACTCACGAGGTGGAACTTCCGGATGGGCATGTTATGAAAGGTGATCAATGGGGCTCACTGGTCTTATTTGGGACCAAAGGGACCAAAATCGACGAAGTAGTGTTTATACCAGGTCTAGAGAAAACCCTACTTTCAGTATCGAAATTATCTCAGCGCGGTTTCAAGTGTGACTTTATTGAAGATGGGTGTGTAGTCTACGGCCCTCCGCTCCTCCGAGGAAATATGATTAATGGCGTTTATGGCTACCAAGAAGAAAGTAATACCAGATTGAGTGCAGAAGATGGTGGGGCAGCGGCAACGACGTCTTCAGCGACCATGATCCCTCCAAACTCACTTGAGGACTGGCACAGACGACTTGGGCATTTGCACTACCAAGGCGTTATTGAGCTTGAAAGGAGTGGGTCAGTAAAAGGTCTGAAGATTATTGGCTCTAAAAAAATCCCGGACCATCCATGTGAAGACTGTACACTCGGCAAGATTTCCAGTCGCCCGGCACCTCGTCGAAGTACAAGATCTCAAGAAGAGAAGGATCTAGTTTGCCATGCAGACCTTGCAGGGAAGTACCAGCGAAGCATCCATGGGAACCACTACATGCTGGTAATCAAGTGGCTGAACTATACTCACGTGTACTTTATCAAGAGGAAGGTTGAAGCTGCGGGGTGCTTTAGAAAGTTTCTTCTTATGATTAAAAACCGTGAATACTCAAGGAAAATCTGTGTTCTGCGAACGGGCAATGGAGGGAAATTCATCAACGAGGAGTTTAGTACGCTATGTAATGAAGCAGGCCTGGAACGACAATTTTCTGAGCCCGACGTACTCTACCAGAATGGTGTGGTGGAAAGAACAAACCGAACACTCATCGAGACGGCACGGACAATGCTGATCCAAGCTGGTTTATCCCACAACCTATGGGGGTACACTGACCGAGCTGCTGCATACATGAGAAACCGAGTAACTTCACGCAGCAAACCATCGACAACGCCCTACGCTAAGTACCATGGAAAAATGCCGGACCTGTCGGACTCTCACACCTTTGGAGAAAGTGTTACAGTGCTTCTACCGCCCGGAAAGCGCAGCACTTTGTTCAAGTTTAGACCAGTAGGCCAAAGGGGAGCATTCGTGGGGCATGATGATCAACGCAAGGGTTACTTTGTATACGTGAGAGTAGGTGGAGCAAGAATTGTGAATACGTGCGACATTAAGCTCCTGGGTTCGCCGTTGGAGCACCCAAGAGCACAGTACCCAGGTGTTCCAATGATTCCTCTACAAGAACAATTCTCAACCACAACCAGCGGCGACTCAATGCGGGGAAGACCAACGGATAGGACATTCGCTCCCGCCGAGGACGACCGAACACGGGAAAGAAACGCAGCTTCATTTACAACGGCACTTGTCGAGGAACTCAATGGGGCTACAGATTTAACCAGGCGGAGGCGATCGGAGCGGATATCCAGCCGTAACATTGGAGCCGCTTTCTTAGCCATGTCTGAAGTGATCTAAGAACCACTGACATTGGAGGAAGCGAGGCGCTCCCCTCAGTGGTCGGAATGGGAAAAAGCCATACGGGTTGAGATCGAAGCACTACGATCAAATGGGACGTTCACACTGGTGACTCCCCCTGCAGGTGCTCATGTTATCGGGACAACCATCAACTTCAAAGTTAAGCGCCATGCATATGGCAAAGTCGAGCGACTACGGGCCCGGATCTGCGCGCAAGGCTTCCAAAAAAATTACATGATTTACTATATTGATACGTACGCGCCCGTTGCGCGACTCGTTTCAATTCGGGTCTTCTTGGCCGAGTGTAACCACTCTGGACTCCTCATCAAACAAGGTGATGTCCCAACTGCATTTGTTAAAGTTAACCTTCGTGAGTTAGGTTATGTTAAACAGCCCCGAGGCTTCGAAGAAGGAGAACCTGGTCAGGTTTGGCTACGTCGTAAAGCTCTGTATGGATTAAAACAAGCCGGTCGAGAGTGGTGCATCGAACTCGACAACTTTCTGCGATCTACCGGCTTGGAACCTACTCGAGAGGATCCGTGTGTCTACAAGCACCAAACCAAAGTCCTGATCGTACTTGTCTACGTAGATGACATCCTGGTGGGCTACAAGAACATCGAAGATATGCAGCAACTGATGAAAGCATTGAAAGAGAAATATCAAATCAAGGACTTGAGAGAATTATCGTGGTTCCTTGGAATGCGTATAACCCGGGACATGGACTCTGGTGTGATGACTATCGACCAAGAACAGTATGCCACTGAAGTTTGTGAGCGTTTCGCCATGGACAATTGCCGTACTTGGGAAATTCCTATGGATTAGAGCACTATACTATACCCTGGCGAAGAAAAAGACGCTCTTGCCACCAAAGTTCCTTACAAACAAGCTGTAGGTGCTCTCTTGTACCTCAGCCGAGTAACAAGGCCGGAGATTGCGTATGCAGTCAACCAAGCCGCCGCACGAGCTGCAAAACCCGCAGTGAATCACTGGAATGCTGTGAAGGAGATTCTACGCTATGTCTGGGGAACAAGATCAGCAGCACTTACTTATCGCCGTAACAGGCAAGTCCCCAGAATCAAAGCGTTCACTGATGCAGACTGGGCGAACAACATCACCGACAGATAATCGATCTCTGGAGTTCTTGTCCAAGTGTATGGATGCACAGTACATTGGATCTGCAAGCGGCAATCTGTGGTAGCGAAGTCTTCTACTGCAACCGAATTCATCGCATGTTCAATGGGAGTCGATGAGGTCACGTGGATTTAACTCTTCATGAACACCATTAGACAAAGTCTCGAAGAAGATCAACTCCTCGTGCTCGTAGACAACAAGTCTACCATTCACCGAATTACGAACGGCAAGACATCGGAAGATCAAAAGACTATTGACGTCATGTACCATTCGATCAAAGACGCGTACAAGAATGGCAGCGTCAAACTGGAATATTGCCCTACAACTACTATGCTTGCCGACGGACTCACAAAAACTCTCGGAGCGAAACGATTTCTGGACCATCGCACAAGGATCGGACTCGCCCTTCATCTGACTCCAGCTGGGTTGCGGGGAAGTGTTCTTACTGGTCAACTCAACTGATGACACAAAAAGGAAAAAAAATCACGGTAGTGCCTCTGATGACGCTAGATAGGTACCCACTCCTTCTGGATCGCGCAGATAAAACATCTAATTCATTCTTTGATTTTCCTGGAAACTAACCGTTTTATCATTTACGATTCCACAAGCAGCTTTAGTTGCAGCATTCGTCATGTGTGGAATGCACCATTCCCATTAAAGTTTCAAACCTTCCGTTAGCATCCACTTCATGGCTCCGGCGGCTGTTGATTGAAAGACCAAAATCAAAAAGAATCTGATCTATCCACCGTTTGAATGGCCCACGAATGCCACCATTGCGCTCACCATACGAAGGACAAAAGTGTCGTGTTCCAAGCAGAAACGACCAGAGGCGCCACTGGTTTTCGATGAAATAAAATCGCAATCCAAGATATTTTTCTCCTTGTGTTTTTGAGGACCACATATCCACTACAAGAGTTAGACACTTGATGTTTGGCAAGATATTTTCGAGGATAAATTTCATCATCTCACTCTTGGCGGACGAATACAGCTCAACAATTGAGTGTGTCACTGCTTGAGCGTTGATGGTCGTGCGATAACGCTCATCAGTGACAAGCTCATTCAGCAATATCGACTCTTCGTACTCTCCCAGTCGGAACGGTAACTTATTGAGCACAATGCGCATGGTTTCCAGAAGAAGGCACACTCGGGCATCATCATGTGTTGTCATAACAGCCTGGCGAAGCCTGTCAACCTCGTCGGCTCGAGCTCGCTTGCGTGCTGATTGAAGTACCGTTTTATCGGATTTAATACCGTGACCTTATTTAGATGTTTTGTAGCTTTCGACGCCTTACCGTAAAGCTGTATAATTTGATGGTGTTCGCGACAGCTTTCACTTCCGAGACAAATCCATCCTGTGCACGCTTTCCCATCAAGCTCGGCTGTCACTCTAACGCCCCACTGAAAAATTATCGACCGCTCTCCAGCCTTTGGGGGGACCAATGTGAGCCCAGGTAATGGTTGGAAGCTCTTTATTGCGTCTTGTACGACAACAGGGACACTGGTTTGGTTTGGGTTTACTGCGGGGGGCTGACGTAGCATCTCCACTGGCCAACTAAGATCTCGAGATGCATCGCCTAGTATAGGAGTGCTTTCCGGCTCTTGAAAGTTGTCTTCACCTTGGTCGATATGCCCGGGAGGAGGGCGAAATAACGACGAGGACTATTGGGTGGACCGGTGTGCCTGTGATGCATCCACGCTACGATGCAGGGCTGGTAAATGATGAGAGGCTGCCATTATTCCGAATGCTGGCGGTGTTGCAGGTGGGGTAGTTGATTCCGGCTGAAGCGGTCGGCGACGACTCTGGTCATGCTCACTGTCACTATCAGTACGAGAGAACCAGGATCTCATGCAGATGAATCAGTAATAAAAGGCCTTGTCCTTGGCGGGGTGTTAGCGTCAGGAGCAGTTTAAAAAGTGAAATGAAATCTCCAGTGACAAAACGAATTTGAGAATAACTTCTTATCAGCAACGGAAAACAGTTTTATGCATATGTAGAAGCAGTAAAGCGTGTCGTACGTCCGCTTTCCACCTATGGTCGCACGTTGACGCTATTTTGAGTAGTGCGGCTTTCCCAGAAGGCGGTCTCTAGCAGCGGTACTTATTTCTGTCCAATAAAAAAGCGAAATTCGTCCAGGAAAGCACTGTCAGAAATGAAACTGTGAACCTGAGATCATCCGTTTCACTTTTGGGTTCATATAAATTTGTGAAACGAAGCATGAACCTCGATTACTAGAATTACTGGGTTGATACCCAAAGATTGAAACTTACGATCTGAGTAACCGTCGGTAACAAGTTCTATACCGGTAAGCTCATTTAAGGCGTGGGAAATACGTCGTGACTCCAGTTTGACCAACTTGATTATCTATAACAACTTTTCACTTGGTCATTTGTTGATAAAAGCAACAGTAGATAGACAACTCAGCGATTCTACCACGGGTTCGAAAAGCGCCCGAGCCCTTGCCTATTCTTCAGCATCTGAGAGCATGACCATATTTCTTGGTTCTTCACTTCGTAGACGGACATACGCAATGGACCACTTGCGTATTGGGGATGTCGTGGGGTTTTCGTGGTTAAAAGTGCTTTAAGTGACTTGGGCGTCCTTACTTGTCCAGCTCGAGGCTAAACCATATTAGTAACTTGCCGAATCGAATTTAACTTTAACCATTCTCCAGGGAAACGTACCGTTCTTACGTCTTTTTATGCTCCACCGCTCTGGTGTTAATGCTGCCGGTAGTGTTATGAAAGTTTGACCTTTGCTCGCAACAATCATGAAGTGTTGACAAGGGAGCCACCGGGACTTGTAAAAGGAGCTACTGCAGCTGCAGATCAGGTCATCAACACTTGACTCGTGACTCAACACACACACTTGCCACTCGGATTGAGTTGGACCCAATTGAGCACACAAAATGACGGTCTTGTTCACCATGAAAAGGTCCCACTGTGATGAGCCCTTCGCAAACGCGACATTAAATAGGTGTGCACCAACCCACAGTAAGAAAGGAGGTATCAAATATGCTCTTCGAGACTGAATTTGATAACTTCCGGAGAGACGAAAGCAAATGATTTACTATATTCACTTGGTACTGAAGCAGCCCTGCGATTGTTCTGTCGATTCTCGTTTTTCTCCAATTTCTGCAATTTAATATTAAATGTCGCCTTACCGAGATAATATCCCAGATTTATTGTCCCATACCTCCAACCCCTTTAAAGGCTTCAATCTGAATCAGAACCCCACGTGTCATGTCATTTTGATCCCTACGAACGAGAACCCCGTGGTTGTCAAAATCCGCAAGTGTATCCAGCATACAGGAGAGCTTGTTGTCCGCTGAAGTGCTCTTCAATACCCTGCGGACAATATTGCCCGCTTGCTCTGGTGTTACTTGACTACCCAAATCGCCTGATATAAACTCTTGTATCCGACGAGACTCAGTGTTGACATCAGCAACAAGCCCAGCTTGCTTAAATACCAGACAATTTCTTGGAATTGATCCAGCACTAAAGTAGCTCGCGTAGATCGTCGCATTTGCGCGGTGATCGTGTGTCCAGATCTAGGCAGTAATTTTCATTTTGGGTGATATTATGCTTCATCGTTAGACATACTATGCTTACCCAGGTTTGTAAAACGATGCGCCAATCTTCATGCTGCCCTTCCGCTACCATATTATTCACAGTAGCGGTAAAACGAACCTTGCATCCGGAGTATCGACTAAGAGCACTACGCTGGCCTTTACAGCGAGATTTGAGCGGACATCCATGAGTGCAGCGAACACGTTGTAGCTGTGCTCCATCTTTAGATGAATTTGAAGATCGCTCAAATTACAAATCGTCAGTGTACATTTGTTTTAGCAAAACGACTCACGTGCTGGGTTTCCACACGGACCTAGTATCTCGGGCTCTGTATAACAGCAAATGGTCGCGGCAGTATCCTTCCTAAAGACCCCTAAGATAATTTCACAATAAAAAAACAGGCATCGGCATCGGAGGAATCTTGCTCACAACGCCCTCTCGAGACCTCTCCATCGACACTCGCTATGAGGAAGATTCTGTGCACCGAACTCGGTGTGTTCGGTCGGCGCTCGGGTATTATACATCCACTCCTTGATCGTGGTCACCACAATTCTCTTCGTTGCTTGATGGCAGAGACAAAATCTTTGCGACGTTTTATCCTCCGCTACCAGTAGTCTCCACGCAGAATCGACATCTCCAAAGTTTCTCTGCCCTTGTCACTCAGTGTACCAGCCTTTTTTGCTTGGACGCTTGATTTCTGGGGCTTCGAAGTGCGCTTGGAGCTATAACCAATTTTAATCGTTATTAACCACATCACTTACAATGTCTTCAAATGTAGCGCATAGATAAACGCGCCTCGTCCATTGCGTCGTTCAGGGGCTGCATCGATTCGAAAAATAGTCGATAAAGTAAGATTGGGTCAGAATTCTGTACACGACAAATCAAGACTCTTACCAATTTCGTCCAGAATACCCTGCAAAGTGTCACTAGAAACGCTCGCAGGCTCGAAGTATTTGTCGCGATCGCACTGGAAGCCGAGCTACGCTTGAATAGGTCGCCGAGGTCGTCTTCAAATGGTAACAACACATGTCAGCAAACCTCAAATAAACCAAGCAAGATGTTAGATGTACGTATCGTCAGGCATTGTTTTCGGAGTGCATTTATAAGGGTCGATTTTCCTCTGCGATTTTCTTGTGACGGGCGATTATCCTTCGCGGGAAACGCTCCCGGAAACGCTCGCCCGATGGCTTCGGACGCGTGGCGTGTGCTCTCAAATGAGCTCTAAAATTCCAACGGCAACGCTTTTGTGGTAATTAGTTGAGAATGTACTCCACGCGTTGGCTATTTTCGGCGAGCTTAAAATATGACGTAAGATTATACACATTCGAAAAATCACTGAAAACGTTAAGGGTGCATTAATTCTGAAGCGCCCCTATTGTTTTTAATGCAAATTCCTTTTGGCGCTCGAGCAGTTTCGATGCTTTACCACGAAGGCAGTGGTGTCCCTGGTATCAGGGTTGGGATATTATGTCTTCTGCTGAAGCGAGCGGTGAGGAACTGAGTACCAGGAGAACTCCACCGTCGCCGGTATACTTGACCTGTATAATTCACAAAGCCTGGACGCGTCGAGCTCGATGTCAGCAAAAACTTGGATTTACTCAGGACGGGTGTGTGAACAACTTGAATTCCATTCAAGCGAGCGTCGTGGTGAAGGCGTTCACCTCAGCGGAAAATAGAGATCGAGCATAAGCACCCAAGGGCAACATGAGCACAGACATTGAGCGACGTTCGCAGCCTTTCGAGTCAACACCTGTTAAAGTATTCGATATCTCAAAAGACACGTAACTTGAGCGTGATGCGACGCAGCCACAAAGTATGGCGTCAACAGTGCTAAAAGAAAATACCATTTCCGAGGCAGTCCTTCATCGCGCCTACCTGGATGCGAGCGCCAGCCCGTGATTTTTTTTAAGATACTATTCATCAGGGAGCGCTCTACGAACACTTCTGAAATGGCCCGACAATGACGTGACACAGGCGCGTTGAACGTTCTAAAGTCCAAGGTGATTCGTTGATATATGGCGATCTTATGGACGGTTGCTCATCTCAAAGCAACGCTGTGCCCGCATATGACGCCCATATCCGCTCCAACTTTTTCAACAATCTCAACCGAACTGAAGTCAACGTTTTCGACACGACACACGTCGCTAACGGCTTCAACGACCTAAGTAGCCTATTTTCGGCTTCGATTGAAGAGAAATCGTCAAGTAGTTTAGGAACCTTGCGGTTTGTATGCATTGGAATGAGCGAGGTTGCAGTTCGCAGGTGTAAGGTGGCTGCGGAGATACTCGGGTCATCGGAGGTCTCGATTGCCAGTGTGTGGAGGTATGCCTGTTGTTGACGTGTAGCGAGTCGACGCTCGCTGAGTTCGTCGTGTTGGCGTCACTACAAGGACGAAGAGAGAACGCCAAAGTGGTCCTGTTTTTGAAGCACTGAGCTTCGACGGAGACGATCGGAGCAGCCAAAGCGTCAATCACCAAGCTGACGTGCTAGTAGGTAGTGTCACCATGTGGAACTTACCGTCCGGTGCGCCTTCTGTTGAGGAGGATGTCGCATTCAACAAGGTGGGTTTCATGAAGCTGATGAAAGACAACGCCGAGAGATAAGGAAACATGCTGTGGATCGATTGTCAGTGGCGGATCTGCTTATGATCCATTTTATTAAGCATCTACAGCATCTTCGTGTTCTCATACGGAAGCACCAACAGGCAATGGACGTCATGCATGACGTGATCAAAGCTGTTCGAGGCACGCAGCTAACGACCCGGTTAACGAGGAGCTACTGACTCGTATTGCCACGACGCGTCCGTACATGATCTCATGGTCGAATGTGCTGGATTATTTCGTATCGGAAGCCTTCGATGACCTTGCACGTTGTTGGTAGATGTATGGAGATTGCATGCATTATAACTACGACATCCACTAGTCTTCTCAAGCGTACGGTACCTTGATTATCGACTACGATCCGGAATACAGCAAGTAACGAATCGACACAATGTTGGACACTGCTCTCGATTTCTCTACCGCCTACGGACCGTCTGCTGACATGGCCGGATATTTTGCCCGTATTATAGTTTTGTTTATGTCCTCGTTGCCCTGAGCGCCAAGCGGACACAACACATATTCTATGTAAAGCAAAGACTGAGAACTTTTCAGGTCAGTTTGAGTCTGAACTATTAGTGTAGTGTATAAGCCGGTGGGCTTCGTGAAGGTTGCATCTAGGCTCACTTCAAAATTTCCTGCACCAGAAAACACCGCCCCCCCCCCCCCTTGCTCAAAAGTCAAAGATTCGGCTTTTCCGTTTTTTGCTTCCACCTCGTTACAGCCATCCGGATCCGAAAGAGCCACCTTACCGAATTCTTGGGTAGGCACACCCTGCATTAAAAGAGCTACTACTGGACAGAAATGTATCGCTTTTCATTGAGGGGACGTTTTGATGTGTGCCGAGAGGATTTCATCAGTGGTTGATCGTCATGGTTGATGATCCTGCGCGCAACATGTTCACACCTTAATATTTCGTGTTATACACGTCGAAGACGGATACTAAGTACGAACATTCTTCACAAGGTCTACCGCGGCACTGGCAGGAAGACGACTACAGCAAAGATCGTTTGTGACTTTGCGTTTAGTTCGATTTCCGCGGTACAGTATGAGTTTCCAAACGCTGAAGTAGTGGGGTGTTTTTTCTTCTTCTTCACTTTAAACAGGCACTAGGTCGACGCATGAATAACGAGCGTATCTCGAAAGAAGAGGCTCCAATCACAATGGAGCCCGGGCTCTCGACGTTCTTACGGTGATGGACCTAGATCTGGTTGCCCCAAAAGACATCGCTTTGGACAAATTGGAAATAAAACGACGATGTGAAGCTAAAGGGTGTGTGTATTCACGTCAACAGTGGAGAATCATTTGGGGTTACTCCAGGAAGACTTGGCTTGAGCGATACTTCATAATGGAGCTGAATGTGGTTGGTATCACCAACACGGTTGTGGCCCGCACCAATAACCCCTTCGAGATATTCAATAGGAAAATAAATGCCGCCTTCAAGCCTCATCCGAACCTTCGACACTTTGCAGCAACTATTGCAAGGATGTCGACTCAACATGCGAAAACAAATTGTAGTATAACCCGTGGGCTTCACCGTAAAAAATATCGCTCTCCGCACAATCAGCTTCCTTCGGCACCAGACTTATCTAATTTCGAGCCTCCTCCGGATTCCGAGGGCTAATACGGCGAGGGGGTGGCTTACCAATCCGACCGCACTTTTGAGTCAGTTATGAAGAAGAAGAAGCTTCTTCATGGGGCGACAACGCGAGACCTGGTGATGCAGACTTAGCTCAAGACATTAACAAGTACGCTGAAACGTATATTTTGTCGCTCGATTGGGACGGCGACCAGGGCAACGACGAGTGAACTGATGTACAAAGGCTGGGGTATTCGTAACCGTCTATCTTGGCAGGATCCAAGGCGTTCTCGAGGGTCTCGTCGTACCTCTTTCGATCCTTCTCGCGAAGAACGGCTAGGTCGTTTGCGACTGGCCCATCGTACTTACGCGCCTCACGAAAAAAGCGACCGGGTTGCCCTCCCAACCAGAACATCTCGGGATGCTGGTCCAACTTCTCCATGAAGACGTAGAAACGCCATGTCTCGATGCACGTGCTGGTGAAGGCGAGACGGGCTTGGATGGCGCGCATCTTGAGCTTGCGCCGATTCAATTGAGCCGTTCCGTGCTCGAGTGGAGAGCGGAACGCCCACCCCCCAAAGGCGCGGCGATTCGCCATCCAGATCTGCCATTGGACGCGGAGCACGTGCGATCCTTTTGGGGATCGTAGTAGAGCGTCCTACCCGACCAAGGGAACGCTAGGCACCACAGTTTCTTGCCAGCTTCGGCCGCCTTCACCAGAGCGGCTAGGATGGCCTTGCGAATAGGAGCGGGGCCTTCGAACGCAGCTTGAGAAGCTCGCTGAAGTCCTCGGCAGGAACATGAACCGCCTTCTTGCCCTGCCAGAGGAACTCCTCTTCTTGGCAGGCGAATTGGTGGCCGAGTCTTTGCACGCCTTGCACTTCTGAAGCATGGGCGAAGAGGAAGCACCACTGCAAGTCGACGAACCTGGAAGAGGCGGGAGGATCACCACGGGTCCCTGGAGAGTGGCCGCCGCGTCGCCGTTGAGGACGTCTTGAGCCAGTTGCTGTAGGTGGTCCAGACCCGAAGACTGCGGGTTGCCGCCGAAAAGCGACACCAGGTCCTCGAAGAACGCCTCATTGAGGGACCGGACGTCCCTGTGAACGTACCCGGTTTGTCCTGTTCCAGGGCCGCGTCAAGAAACTGACGGACCTTCTTCAGCTCTGCCGAAGTGAACCGAGAGGACATGACGAAGGAGCGAAGTGTCGAGGAAGAGGAGTGTTACCCGAGGATGAAGATTGAGAGCTGAGAAGTTACTGTAATGGAGTTTCAGCTGGATGGCTGACTTTGGCGTGCGTGCGGGCTGCGACCTTGGGAAGTGGCGCCGAGAAAGGAACGGTCTGATGGAAAGTGACACAAGAAGGAACGATCGACCTTTAAGAGAATGGAGATTGCCACTTGAAGATCGTCGGGGCTAATGGGTGACTGGGTTGCTTGGCGGAAGGTGACGTCTCCGCTAACGTGGGTTGAGGACGGCGCCGAATGGAAGCTCGTGGGCAGTGCTGTACAAAGTGGGCATCGTAACGTGGGTGATAACTACGCCTCTGCGGAATGTCTCGTGGGCGTTTCTGGCGGGTCTAGGACACAACGTTCAAGCGGTCTACTTTTTCTTCTACACGTGTGGTGACGGTTTGTAGGAGCCGCTCGCGACGTGTACGCGCTCGCCTTGCCTCCGTCAGAGCTCGCTACTTCCTTATTGACCCGACCTTCCAAATACCGCTAGCTGTGCTGAGGGTCTACGAGGAACGCTTTGGGATCTCTGCTTGAAGTGGTGCGAGGCGCTCCATCACCCCTGGTGTCTGTTCTTCCCTGAAGCGGCTCGGTTGCTGTGGGCAACCACCGGGAGATATGCACGGGCTACGAAGGAAGCTATCGTTGCTGTTGTTGACAGAGTGTGTGACATCGTCGTAGGTAGGTACATGTTGACGACGCTGCTTCTGTCTATCCGGATCTACGTACCACGGCTGGTATATGAAGGTACTGAAGGAGTGCTCCATGGTTGAATGGGCGTGGCATTGGTAGTGCGGATTGTGGACGTCTTCATGGAGTTCGCTACGGGGTGCTGCTACTGGAACCCCTCACTACTGATGGTCGGCTCTTACAGCCATTTGATTCGCAACGATTCGGGGATCGGGGTCGACAAAGAAAGATGGCCAAGCAAGGCTGGGATTGGATCGCTGGGCAGATTAAGCGTCACGAAGAGCGCGAGCCTGTCAGCGTGGCGCGGCTCCGTGGTCTAAAGGGTCACGGAACGCTTTCTCCGGGCGAGAGCGCGAGTCCTGCGCATACCGGAACGCCTCAGGAAGGTGTTCGCACTGAAGTGGCTAATGGTACCGTGGAACCCGTGTCGGGTAAGGAGGCTTGGGGAGGACACCAAGTGGTAGTCGGGGAGAATTGTCACGGTACACAGCTAGAAGGAGGACTCGCCATTTTCTCGGACTGCGTTCGGAAGATCGGCTTGATGCAGAAGTCGCAGACCACGTCCAAGCAACAGAGCCCTCCGGCCCAATCGGCGGCATTCCACGCCTAGGGTGGAATGCCTGGCCGTCGACAAGAGTGGGAATTTGCGTTGGACCTCCACGCGGTAGTGATTTACAGAAAGGTAAGCCTAGTGCTCAGCTTGGAGCTTTAAGTAGAAGCTCAGTCGTGATTTCCCAAGAGAAGTGCTCAAGAATACAACAACAGCTTTATATTTACGTGATAAACCTAAGTTCCTACGTCGGCCTGCAAGATTCACGATCCCGACCTAAGAAGGATTACTGCGACATCGCGCTCCTCTAAAATCACGTGGTAACAGATCCGACGCTCGAGAAACGTTTGAGCAACTTGTATACCCTATACTTCGGAAATATCATCATATTGGTCGGGTTTACAATAACGCACGAAGCTTCGTACTTTAATCTTGTACCCGACTCCAGGCGATTTGGGGCATATTGAGGAAGTTGGCTTTGCTTTTATGTTAACATATAATTGTGTTTTGGCGTTTTTGTTTGCAGTTTTAGGCGCTAAAAATGACTGCCTGTCATCGTAAATGAGAGTGAATAAGAGTAATCATCTAATAGTTAGCAAACGATTTGGCTTAATCCACCTTCGTGTCGTGTAATCGATATAGCCACGAGGGTACAGCAGGCGCTGGTAAATCCATCTCAATTGGATTGTACAGATACGAGTGCAATTTGTCAGCTTTCAGTCTGACCACTAACGTAATTCTTTTTAAAGCCACTCATCATCAAAGTCAATGTAGGATTATTGTATCGGTGCACGACAATTTAGGTCACATGGTTATATGGGGTTTTGCGCTGAGCTTCCTTGTGCAACACGGCATTATTTAAAAATCGTTATACATTGCATATGCAAACGTAAAAACGAATATAAAAAAATCAATTAGTTTATATAAAGGAAAATGTAAAGCTGAGAAAGAAAAAAAACACTGATCGAAATTTAGTCATACTCAGATAAAAAAAATCATTTCGTAACACTCACTACCAGGATGTCGAGTTGCTGCCTCAGTAAAACCGCCAAATGTAAAGTGCACAAACTACACTACAAACTTAGGACCATTCGTCTATTATTCGGTGGGCAACCCGCAAAGCGTTTGTCTAGTTCAATATAACGTTGAACTCGATAGGGTGCATGTCGTATTTTGCCTAGCACCTGATCCATAAGAAGCCAAGCTTCCGACTTCTCGGTTGTTTTACCCTCCCATTACCACCTCCAACGCCCTTGTAAGTTTCCTCAATATCATTGGCTATTGCCTAAACAATCATAATCTTCAAGGTAGCGTCATCATAATGTTTACTCAGCATCGAGAGCATCAGCTTGTAAGATTCATCATCAACAAGAGGTCTTAGATATAGGAACCAACTGCCCAACATCGGGTTTACAAAGAAGTCGCCGTCCTTTATGTTTTATTCGATGAGTTTGAAAATGTATTTGGCCGTTTTTCCCTCGCCGTGCCACTTCTTGTACAGCAGATCGTCAACTTTCCACCGAGAGATGAACAGTTTGTCTTCGTTTCCGGCGGTGACAAGTATTCTCGTTGCTTCATCATCTGGACATCGTGTCTGCAGCTGAGAAAACAAGAGCCCTACCGGATTATGTCCAATCTCGTCAAAGTTCGAGACCCACCGGTTCATTCCATGATTCTTCAAAAGCTCCTCTCCGCCGCCAACATTAAACCGTAGTCGCGAGAACACGTCGTCTGGTGTAAACCGGATCGACGCCAGTGTTGAAGTTGTGCTAGTCTGAGCCTCAGAGGAATGGAAGACGTACTGTCGTCGTTTTTGAGCTGTACTGATCACGCGTGCTACGCCTTCGTCGCCATAGCGATTTTTTAACTTGAGCAGCAACAAAGAATCCCCTTTTTTAAGCTTTGACACGTAAGAGACCCAGTCGCTTGGGACATGATTCTTTAAAGCTCCTCCCCGTTGTCAACATTAAGTCGTAAGCGAGAGAACACATCGTCCACTGCCAATCCATTCGACCGCCAATGCTGAAATTGTGCTCTCCGGGGGCTCCTAGCAATGGCCTGTATAATAGCATCATTCTGTGATGTAATGATCCATCCCTCATTGTTATAGCGATTATTTGACTTGAGTAGCAAGAAATTGTACGGATCCTCGTTTGGTAGAAAATATACATGTAATTGGCTAGTCATATACGTGTGATTGTGTGCTATCGATGGTGCACTACCAAAATAAAGTATACGTCAACGTGTCACGAAATACAATTTTCTATTTATAATTCTATTTGAGCTGGCCAAAACATGAAACGAGAGGTCATGCGGCTGAATTCATTTCAGCTGGCCCAAGTAACCACGTTCTGGCATTAGTAGCAATTATATGAGTCTATCCAACCCATTAAGCAGCCGAAAGACGACATGCGATAGCATCAGCGAAAGCAATGAGAGCCAATTTTTACGCGGTAGTTTTTCGATGGACAGAAACAAAATAGGTTTTGGTAGAACTTTTTAAAAGTAACGGAAAGCTATTAAACAACTGCTGAGGTATTTCGCGAACCTTGTAGAAAATAGGATGCAATATTTTTCAAGTACGTATATTAAGTAGTTTAATGCACGATTCATCTGCAGATGCAAAATTTGTGCTGCAAATAGATTACCCTCTTCTTTTTGTATCGCCCCGTCAATTGAGTATATTTTTAGTATAATATATGATAAAAAAAATCGAACTTAGAGAATCCGGCGAGGGTGCGTCTGTGCCCATGAGGTTGATGCGTGATATTGGCTGTAGCTATCGGATTTCCACGCTCAGCAAAAATTGAGGGTGCCTCCTGCGTCCTTTAATTGTTTTTTATTTGCAAAAGAAGGGACCGGATCAGGTCTTTGTCGCAGTAATCCTCCTTAGGTCGGGATCGTGAATCTCGCAGGCCGACGTAGGAACTTAGGTTTATCACGTAAATATAAAGCTGTTGTTGTATTCTTGAGCACTTCTCTTGGGAAAGCACGACTGAGCTTCTACCTAAACTCCAAGCTGAGCACTAGGCTTACCTTTCTGTAAATCACTACCGCGTGGAGGTCCAACGCAAATTCCCACTCTTGTCGACGGCCAGGCATTCCACCCTAGGCGTGGAATGCCGCCGATTGGGCCGGAGGGCTCTGTTGCTTGGACGTGGTCTGCGACTTCTGCATCAAGCCGATCTTCCGAACGCAGTCCGAGAAAATGGCGAGTCCTCCTTCTAGCTGTGTACCGTGACAATTCTCCCCGACTACCACTTGGTGTCCTCCCCAAGCCTCCTTACCCGACACGGGTTCCACGGTACCATTAGCCACTTCAGTGCGAACACCTTCCTGAGGCGTTCCGGTATGCGCAGGACTCGCACTCTCGCCCGGAGAAGGCGTTCCGTGACCCTTTAGACCACGGAACCGTGCCACGCTGACAGGCTCGCGCTCTTCGTGACGCTTAATCTGCCCAGCGATCCAATCCCAGCCTTGCTTGGCCATCTTTCTTTGTCGACCCCGATCCCCGAATCGTTGCGAATCAAATGGCTGTAAGAGCCGACCATCAGTAGTGAGGGGTTCCAGTAGCAGCACCCCGTAGCGAACTCCATGAAGACGTCCACAATCCGCACTACCAATGCCACGCCCATTCAACCATGGAGCACTCCTTCAGTACCTTCATATACCAGCCGTGGTACGTAGATCCGGATAGACAGAAGCAGCGTCGTCAACATGTACCTACCTACGACGATGTCACACACTCTGTCAACAACAGCAACGATAGCTTCCTTCGTAGCCCGTGCATATCTCCCGGTGGTTGCCCACAGCAACCGAGCCGCTTCAGGGAAGAACAGACACCAGGGGTGATGGAGCGCCTCGCACCACTTCAAGCAGAGATCCCAAAGCGTTCCTCGTAGACCCTCAGCACAGCTAGCGGTATTTGGAAGGTCGGGTCAATAAGGAAGTAGCGAGCTCTGACGGAGGCAAGGCGAGCGCGTACACGTCGCGAGCGGCTCCTACAAACCGTCACCACACGTGTAGAAGAAAAAGTAGACCGCTTGAACGTTGTGTCCTAGACCCGCCAGAAACGCCCACGAGACATTCCGCAGAGGCGTAGTTATCACCCACGTTACGATGCCCACTTTGTACAGCACTGCCCACGAGCTTCCATTCGGCGCCGTCCTCAACCCACGTTAGCGGAGACGTCACCTTCCGCCAAGCAACCCAGTCACCCATTAGCCCCGACGATCTTCAAGTGGCAATCTCCATTCTCTTAAAGGTCGATCGTTCCTTCTTGTGTCACTTTCCATCAGACCGTTCCTTTCTCGGCGCCACTTCCCAAGGTCGCAGCCCGCACGCACGCCAAAGTCAGCCATCCAGCTGAAACTCCATTACAGTAACTTCTCAGCTCTCAATCTTCATCCTCGGGTAACACTCCTCTTCCTCGACACTTCGCTCCTTCGTCATGTCCTCTCGGTTCACTTCGGCAGAGCTGAAGAAGGTCCGTCAGTTTCTTGACGCGACCCTGGAACAGGACAAACCGGGTACGTTCACAGGGACGTCCGGTCCCTCAATGAGGCGTTCTTCGAGGACCTGGTGTCGCTTTTCGGCGGCAACCCGCAGTCTTCGGGTCTGGACCACCTACAGCAACTGGCTCAAGACGTCCTCAACGGCGACGCGGCGGCCACTCTCCAGGGACCCGTGGTGATCCTCCCGCCTCTTCCAGGTTCGTCGACTTGCAGTGGTGCTTCCTCTTCGCCCATGCTTCAGAAGTGCAAGGCGTGCAAAGACTCGGCCACCAATTCGCCTGCCAAGAAGAGGAGTTCCTCTGGCAGGGCAAGAAGGCGGTTCATGTTCCTGCCGAGGACTTCAGCGAGCTTCTCAAGCTGCGTTCGAAGGCCCCGCTCCTATTCGCAAGGCCATCCTAGCCGCTCTGGTGAAGGCGGCCGAAGCTGGCAAGAAACTGTGGTGCCTAGCGTTCCCTTGGTCGGGTAGGACGCTCTACTACGATCCCCAAAAGGATCGCACGTGCTCCGCGTCCAATGGCAGATCTGGATGGCGAATCGCCGCGCCTTTGGGGGGTGGGCGTTCCGCTCTCCACTCGAGCACGGAACGGCTCAATTGAATCGGCGCAAGCTCAAGATGCGCGCCATCCAAGCCCGTCTCGCCTTCACCAGCACGTGCATCGAGACATGGCGTTTCTACGTCTTCATGGAGAAGTTGGACCAGCATCCCGAGATGTTCTGGTTGGGAGGGCAACCCGGTCGCTTTTTTCGTGAGGTGCGTAAGTACGATGGGCCAGTCGCGAACGACTTAGCCGTTCTTCGCGAGAAGGATCGAAAGAGGTACGACGCGACCCTCGAGAACGCCTTGGATCCTGCCAAGATAGACGGTTACGAATACCCCAGCCTGCTCGTCGTCTTGGAGTCTACGGAAGCGCTGAACCCGGCTGCTGACAAGAAGAACCGTCTCACGATCGCGGCACTGGCACGCTTCCGCAAGGACATCATGTCTAGCGTATGGCCCAAGGACGCCTGGGTCTAAGATCGGTCGGCCGAGCCCTGGAAGTCGATCGTCGTCAGTTAAACGGTCAACCAGGTTCAAGACCTGATAACGGCCCTGATCATCGAATGCTCCTACGAGATCCCTTGTATGGGCACATCGACCCGCGCCGAGATCGAGCGTGACGTCTGGTCCGACTTTGGAAACGGCGAAGAGAACGACGACGACATGAAGCCAGCATCTCCTGTAGCGGGTAAGAAAGCGGCGGTCGAATAGGTTGAAGATCTCGAAGATGAGGAAAAAGAAGCGGAAGAGATCTTGGGCGAAGACGACTCCGAGGATGACGAAGATTACGGTAACGACAAGGAGTCTTCCAGCAAGTAGCTTCATGACGTTCCGACTTCGCGTCATTTGAACCGTTTTCCCTTTAAACACTTAATGTTTCGCTCCGTTTTGAACGTCGTATTCATGTTCTCCGTACGTCTCATAAAGCTTCTCTCAGGGGCCCTCCCTTGTCCACACACGCCTGATCTCCCTCCTCCTTCTCACACGCTTATTTTCAACCGCTCGTAGTTACTCACAGCGTTCCATCACCATCCCGTTCCACCAGCCAAACACTTTGTTTTCCTTTCGACACCGTCGAGCCGTTCCACCACTGAGTCAACTTGAAATTATCCAAAAATATCAAAATAAAACACAAACACATCACGCTATGCGCAGAGACCTCGCCAGGCCCTCTTACTTTCCACTCACTCCCGTTCAGTCCCTGACCTCACTATCCCAACAGGACTACCCCTGCTAGAACATTATCTCGGCGTTGTCCACGTCAGTGTTGGCTTCTACCAACCTGGCGTTCTGTCGTAATTCCTGCGGACCCCTTTTTCGGCGGTCTGCATCTTCGAAAGCACGAATTTGCGTTCCAAACTCGGGTGTCAAATCGCTCGAGACAGCCAGAATGTCTCGTTCGTTGCCGTGAGCGCCAAATACTGAACCTCGCGTTTCGCCACCCTTTTGGCCAGCACATCCACGATCGGTGACGATACTCCCGAAAAGGCGGTTTCATCTCCACCCACATTCAAGCGTTCCACAAAGCTTGTCGGAGAAAGGTCTCCTTCTTGCAGCGGACCCATTTCATCTTCGGAGGCGTTCTCTTCGGCTTCTTCAGGTCTCTCATTCGCGAACGGCATCCTCCAGCGATCACGGAAGCGCTTCAGGCGATTCACATTCACCGTGACGATCCAGTTGGGGTGCGTTGGGATCGCGATCTTATAGGCCTTCTCCCCGACTTGGCCGCTTCTTGGTTCGGTGTTTCCCAGCACGCACTCGGAAGAACTGGTACACCCAAATGGCATCCCCCTCATCGTAAGACACTCTCGCCTATTTGTCAAGCTGTTCTTCGTGTCGGTCCTGGGCCTTGTAATTGCCTTTCCACGAGGCGACGTGAGTCACGTAGTGAAAGATAGAGCTTCCTCCGATACACCGCGACTTCATTGCTCTTCCAGACCTTGCCCGTATTTCGGATCGCCAAGTCAATCGGAATTACTGGGTCACGCCCATACCAACCGAAGGACGGCGTGTCTCCGAGTCTCTCGTGGTAAGCCGTTCTATAGGCGAAGCGAACCCGTGGCAGGTACACGTCCCAGTCAGACTGTGTCTCGTTCACGAACATCCTTAACATCCCAATCAGCGCTCCGTTGAATTGTTCTACGAGGCCCTGTGTTTGGGGGGGATATGCAGCACCATACAGCTTCTTTATACCCTGTATTTGATATAGTGACTTGGCCAGAGCCGACGTGAAATTGGTCACGCGGTCACTCAATAGGCGTTCCGGAACGCCATGTCGACTGATCACGCCTTCGATTATTTCATTCACAAAGGAAATAGTATCCAGTGAAGCTACTGCGAAAGCTTCTGCCCACCGCGTAAATTAGTCCACAAACACTAAGTTCTACCTGTTCTCCCCTCGGCGTAACGATCTGTGGTCCGACAGCTTCCACAGCCAACAACGAAAACAGCCCCGATAACACTTGGCCTGGCATGCGTTACATTAGGCCAGCTCTCCAGGGTCTATGTCCCTTGCCTCCACTGCAGATCGCACATTCACGCACGTATTCAACCACGTATCTTCTCCATCTATGCCAGTAGGCGTGACGCCTTACTTTGTCAGTTATCTTCGTCTTGCCGAGATGCGCAGAGAAGCTGTCGGCGTGGCAGTAGTGAAGAACGGTCTCGATGAACGGCAGCGGCACGACAGGAACGCTTATAGTTCGGGCCGGCCCTACACGTGCTCCCAGATGAACGAGTCGCATCAGGACCCTGTTCCGGATTAGGTAGTGGGGTGACACCTTCAACACATTCACCCTCCGTTGGGGGTCGAGTGCCAAAGCTCCGTCCTTCAAGACACCAAGGATCCCGTTCCTGTTCCAGTACGAACTTGTCGGAATCTAACCCGGATGCATCCACCGGGGACTGATCAACACGTAGAACGCGTCCTTGCAAGTCCTCGTCCTGTTTATCCTGAGTAAGGGGTTCCGATACGTAATTGTTGGTTGGGCATCCACGGGAGGGTTCTCGGGAACGCCCTTTTAAGGGGTCCCCCCGACTGAGGTTGGAACACTGGAAGGCGTTCCAACTTAGCATTCCTTCGCCCGAGATATCCACTCCGGAAGGCTGAGGCGCGACGTCGCGAGCCTCTTCGCTTGAGGGGTCGCCGTCATCCTCGTTGAGCAAGCCAGCTATCCGTATTGCACATACAACGTGAAAGTCAGGTCGATGGTACAGCCGTGACAGATCGTCCGCGTGTCCCATAGACGTTCCCGGCTTGTGGTAGATCTTAAGCAGCAGCTGCGATAACTCGATCGCCCAAAGAGCCAACTTGGCTTTGGTCGTCCTAGTAGTTTCCCCGAAAATCCAAGTTAGGGCCTGATGATCCGTGTAGAGGTCGAATTCCGCATGTCTGAGGTAGCTCCAAAACTTCTGCGTCGCCCAGACAATTCCCCAGCGCTCCATCTCAGTAGTTCCGCTCGTCTTGTAAATCAAGTTTCGTTAAGACCTTACCAACATTTTATTGCATATGAATGGCCCTGTCTCGCTTGTCAACATCCTGCACGAGGCACGCTCCCACGGCCAGATGGGATGAGTCCACGAACAGCTTAAAGCGCGCCTTGAACTTGAAGTGCACCAATATGGGAGGCTTTACTAGCGCTCGCTGAAGCTAGCGTAACGCCACTTCACACTCGTCATTCCACAGGAACGGTACGTCCTTCTGCTTCAGGCGCTCCAAAGGGGCTGCAATAGTCGCAAAGTCTGGTATGTATCGCCTAAAGTAGCTAGAAACGCCCTTACCGGATAAAGCCCATGAGGGCCTACGTTTTTCATCACTGCCTTTGCCTTTTCAGGGTTCAGCATAATACCCGTACGCGTGACAATATGATCTAGGAGTGCCACCTGGTCACGCCCTCAATGACACATCTTCATCTTTAGCTTGAACCCCGCCCCTCGGAAGCGTTCCAGTGCCTGACGCACGCGAATCAGATGAGTCGGGAAGTCGTCACTGAACACCACGCAGTCATCAAGATACACGAGGCAGGTTCTCTACTTGAGGTCGATGAAAACGTTCTCCATCAGGCGTTCAAATGCCGGAACGGCGTTGCACAAAACGAACGGTATAACTCCCACTCGTATCGCCCAAACTTGCTTGTAAAAGCCATATTTTCCACGCTGTCAGGGTCCATAGGAACGTTCCAATACCCAGAGGCGATGTCCATCGTTGAGAATAGAGAGGCGTTCCCGAGAACGTCCAGAATGTCATCATTAAACGGCATCGGATAACTGTCCTTCACAGTGGCAGCATTCAGCTTCCGATAGTCAATACAAAATCGAATACCTCCGTCAGGCTTCCTGGTCATCAAGACGGGACTAGCCCAAGGGCTTGTCGACGGCCGGATGAAACTAAGGTCCAAGTATTCCTGGATTTTCGATTCCATGACGTCACCTTCAGCTTTTGAGACTCGATAAGGCGGCTGTTTGATCGGCGCATGCGTTCCCGTGTCGATGCTGAACTAAAGAAGCTCCGTTCTTCCAGGTTTCTTCGAGGGTCTCCACAAACAAGTCTCTTAGGTCTCTTAGCATTTCCACAAAACGGCCGCTCTGCTCGGCGACCATCGAGGAGTCTTCAAAGTCCACGTTAAAGGCATCCTCATCGTCGTCCTTCTTGGCTACGATTATTTCTTTCTCAGGTGCTCCAGCTTCGGTGACTATACTGTCATTACCAGCACTCAACACAGCGCTGACGTTCTTAACCGCTCCACTTTCAGAGGAAACGCGGGTCACGAACGCCGTTCTGGGGACGATCGTCACGGCCGCGACGTAAGCTCTGGGTAGGATTTCCACTTCTGCTGCGGAGACGTCGCACACTTCCACCAAGGCGGTCCTTCTATTACCGCACAGAGCGTCCTCGCCACTCTCAGCGTCTCGTCCGTTCCTGGAACGCTTTCCACCAACACCACCGAATTGTCCTTCACCCTTCCTCGAATTCTTGACCTTACCAACGCCTGACAACCATGCTCTAGAAGCACTCTAGCCGATACCATAGCGGCATACGTCTTATCCACCCTCGTTTCACCTAAAGGAATGATGGCTCCGATCCCCTTTAGTGTCATCTTTTGTTCTTCCAGGTCAATCACGGCGCGGGACGCCTTCAGCGAGTCCATGCCGAGGCTGGCGTCTACGAACAGATTGTCGACCACCACGAACGGAACTTTTTTTTTGAAGCGTTCCGAGTGTCACGGGCAGGTCAATAACTTCGCGTAGTCGAATGGCGTGTCCTGAGACGCTATCTAGACTTCCAGCGAAAGGTCTTAAAGACTCTGATGCGCGCTCTTATCGGCTCAACACGCGCTTGTTTACGAGGCTGCCGACCGCACCCGTCGGCCAGCATCTCAGACGAACAACAGTCGATGAAGCCGTTTGATAGGGCCTGCACTCCTCCCACACTACAGATGACGCGCTTGCCTGTCGAGACGATGTCTCCATCGTCGTGTGCAGCTTCCTCGTTGTCTATCTCGCAGAGCCTCGGTCCTATTGGCTCTTTCGGCGCTCTTCTCGGGTTCGCACGATACACTTCGGGATTTGCTGCTTTTATACTGAGCTCCTTGTTGCTGATTGGCAAACTGAACTTCACGTTTTTTCGTGGATTCGCCACATCTAACGCAGTAACCAGTTCCATTATTTCGGGTTTCTCTTTCTCCTGTCCCACAACTTGTCACAAATGGTCGGGGCTTTCGTCTCAAAATAGCTTCGAGTCCAAGTCATTGCGGTTTAAAAACGTCTCCGTAGGCGTTCCACCCACCCCGAGGAGGAACTCACGCAGGACCTCCTTGTCTAGGAAGTCTTTGCCCTCCTTGTCACGCAACGAAGGAACCTCTCCTGCCGCACCGGCTTGTCCCTTCTGGATCCTCTAGCACGTGCTCCATCAGGGCGTTCCTTTCTTGTTTCAGGGGCTCGTACACACGACTCATTTTGGAGCACCACCTAAATAAAAGCTCTCCGACCTTCTCGTCGGCAGTCCTGGTGTTTAGGACGGCAAGATCGCACCCTTTTCGACGGCCAGGCGTTTCACGCTAGGCGTGGAACGCCGCCGATTGGGCCTGAGGGCACGGTTGCTTGGGCGTGGCCTGCGACTGCTGCAGCAAGGCGAGCTTCCGAACGCAGTCCGAAAGAATGGCGAGTCCTCCTTTTAGCTGTGTACCGTGACAGCGAGGTTTCCGGTGAAACGGTCAGGTTGGCATGAGATTGCACTACTATACTTCTTGTTGCTGTCGTTATTGATTCAAACACGCCTTTTTTAACTCCACGACCAAATTCGCACGCGATAGGAGGTGGCGTCTGGGAGACTTACAAACATGCCAAAATGGCATAAACAAATCCGAAATGACCCGATATACAGTAGAAAATATCCAAAAATATATTTCGAAGAATTTCCCCCCAACCTAAGCACAGCAACACGACTCCCGTTCGCATCAGACAGCACCGCTTTAGTTCGCGGCTATGAAGCAACACCAGGATCAGATGTACCATACTCTTTGGTCTGACATTCAGTCGCTCGAGGTTGCCCAACGGTGTGTTGAAGATGCCTATTCCTCTCTGGGAAAGGATGTATCTCCAGAGCTGGAACCATGTTTTGGGTTTACCGAGACAAGTGCGCTAGTCTAGAACCCCGTTCAGGCGCAACACGGACTGACATGGTATCGGGGGTAGGAAGGCCTGGTGCCCAAAGATGGACAATCTGCCATTCCAGCGTTACATGCCACGGTTACTAACCATGGGCCCTGTGACTAGCCCTCCCACGGAACGTCGTGACGGACGCTGGGCGTCACAACAAGGTCATTTACGCGCTGATGCTGACGAACATACAAAGTGATCGCAGCATCGGATTAGTGGATCCACGGTAGGAGCTCAAGCGGCTCCACCCGTGTCACCCCCCCCACCCCCACCCCTCAGTCCGCATTAATGACAATGGCCGTTTTGCGCTGCCAACGCCTTCCTGGATGATCCCGACCGGTCAAACGCTTGGGTTTTCACCATCCATTAAGCCAACCCTCACTTCTTTCGGGCAGAGGCTCAATATATGTGCCAGCCCCAATCATTGCCATCGATGTCAATATAGACGAAGATGGTCACGCACAGCGGTACAGCTATCACAATCACGAATAAGCCGGACAGATCGGAAGTGAAACGCTCATTCTAAGACTGGACGCAACACAGCCCTCACTGATGAGAAAACGAGCTGATGTCTCCAATGTTGCGACCGCCTACATGTCCTCACCGCCATGCTGCTTCTAAAGCACCACTACCCAAGCGCCGCCGCTTTGTGGCCAAGAGCATAGAGGTAGCTTTTTGTGCTTTGCCCTGTTCCGCATGCCGAGGGCTTGATCCACTTCTCGCATGATATGTTGTTAAGTTGATGCTGGGTGGACCCTTGAGACCGGCAAGGTTGTAGAAGGTGCCAATTTGGATTGCCTTGCTGCGTTCGCCAGCTTTTCGACCAATCGGAGCCGCCTGTGGTTGACAACCGGTATAGTTTTAAAACGATTTTGACGAATGATTTTCATCAAAAAGCGTGACATCCACGACCATTTAGGCGTGACGGACACACAGGCTGCTGCAATAGTTGTTTAAGACTGGTGCTTTGCGCGCCCGCTCCGCGGACGCTAGGACATGGTTTGTTGATGTAGTATAGGCTGGCTGCATCCGCAGCGCTGCCGCGGTTTTAAAAATATTACGAAATCAAAGATAAATGTATTCTATGTATTATGTGCTCTACCAAGTCCACGCTCCAAAAACCTTACAGTACACAATATCATTGGTGTACGTGTCCGTCCTCATCAACGGCCTCTGGATCCATAGTAATCTTGATCGCCGTCTTTGATGTCACTATCGACATCACCATTTAGATCTGTACACGCGTGGCAGCTGGCAGGTCCAGGTACCCGCGTAGTACGGGGAACTATGCTGATCCTATTAATGGTGGGCATTAAATTTATTGCGAAGCGGAAACCTTCGTCCACCCGGATTTACACGACATGCAAGATGAACATCCTCTAACGCTGGTAGGATTGTCTTAATTCTCTTTTAACATGTCGCTCCCGAAATGACATCATGCTGCAGCCCGCTTTGTTGCAGAAATAAAATTTGCTGTTCAGAAGAAGGGCTACTATTATTGGTGCTCCAGGATTTAGTTTAGAAATTCCAGCTAGCCTTAGTGAGAGTAATACGTCTAGCCAAACACACTGTCATCTGCTACGTATCCGGTGAGACGAGCGATAGGTACTACTTCATCTCGCTGTGAAGCAAGCGACGCCATATCGCTTATTGTAACGGTCTATTTGAGTTTGGTCGGTCAGGTCGTCGTGCTAAGTATCTTCTAGCATATGTTGTATTTGCCGAATGTCACCACAAATACCAATATCGTACCTCCAAACAGTTCCGCTGGTCTCTTCATGATATCACCTAAATGAATGTCCTCCGCCTCAAAGCGAATTCTCGAGGATGGGTGACACGTCTCAATTAATCAGATTAGTATTAATAAATATATATATGTCTCCTAACGCTAGAGACATCGTAGGCTGCATTACCAACCGACTTTGTTCGAAAGGTACTAGGCAAACTGTCAGATCAGAGTGTTATCTAGACATAAATGGAATAGTAGTCTATGTACATTTGATGACTTTCCCTTTCTACTTATCCGATCGGCGTGCTTTTTTTCAATTTGCTTGATAGTCTGGACGTATCTGTGCATAGGCCACCTTTGGAATGCATCATTGAGCGTAGACACCACGCTCTTGCGATAAATAAAACATACACGTTAAGCCACTGCCGCTTTCCCGAGACTTTTGCATCGTCGATCTAGTCTACTGTGCCTACGCTTTTGATGAACCAGTCTAGATGACAAAGCGCGTCATTAATCGGGCACATGTCATACCGCAGCTAAAAAGGCAACTCGACCGCGCTTCTGCTAGCAGTAGTCAACGGGATTAATACTTGCGCGGTGTAGCACCTTTTAGGCAAACCCTCTTACCACGATCAAGACGGTAAAAAGCACTAACTTGCAGTACTGCGTCTAGAAACATCGACTTGCCACGACCATATGTATGGTCGGCACTATCGCGCACATTCTCGTGTATATGTAGATAGCAACGCGTATTCCAATATACTTGCGCTTCTGCTGCTTCTGGTGCTTTTTATGCATACCGTAGTTTGCGTTTCGGGCGGTCAGCTTGCATGGCCGGCTGCTCCTTTTTTCTTGTTGAGGTACCAGGCAGGATCCATCGCCTACTAGGCCTTTCGCCAGGTTTTCCTGGCGGCGCACTTCGGTCGAATCAGATGATGGGGCTTCCAGAACTCATCCGCTTTTGGGCCGTTCCCGCAGACTATGCAGCGTCGCGCGATGTCTCGTCCGCTGATAGTCTGGAACGCGAAGCCGAAATGTTGGTTCCCGCAGACACAAAACGCTCAGGGTCCGTCTTAGACCACTGCGAGTTCAGCAGAAGCGGTTCAAGCTTCGCCTCGCATTGCTTGCACATAGGGCCCACCATTTGCAAATTACCGGTAAAGATTGCGTCTTCTGGCTTAGGTCCCCAGTAGTTGGAAAACCCTCCCTTGTCGTTCAGCTCCAGAAAAAAAGTTTCCCCAAAAACAGCAAAAGCTCTTGCAGCGCAAAGGGCTGGATCGTCCGGATACCATGTGCAACTACGTACTCATTTGTTTCGTAAACTACTTGCCTCCAGAAATACAATGGCACATACGCCAAAAATGCAGAGCTCGCAGAATGTTATAAGACGTGCGTGAATTCTGGACAACCTGTTGTTGCCGTAGAGCCGTCCGGATGCTGAAAAGGGTCGGTTCATCAATATTTTCTTCGTGATCAAAGTGCAAGCTTCGATTGCTTCAATCTCTTCGAGGCTAGTTGCCGGTTCATCCTTGATGTCGTATTCCTTGCACACCTCCGCCGATTCTAAGGCCAATGGATCACCAAGGTTGATACGCTCATCCCCACCTGCCAGCACTAGCCTCTGCCAATCGGGGTTATTTTGCAGCTGCATCGTAGAGCGACTAATTCTCGCCACCCGTGCTGGATTAGTCCCCAGTTAAGGTGCTAGATGGCGGACTGGACCTGTGAATCTATCTATCGACTTGGGACAGCGAAGCGTGTTGACACACCCGCCCAATGATATACGCGGTACCGACGGCCTTGTAGACTTTCGACTTCATCTATAGTTCTTTTTCCGGTGTAAACACCACTAGTTTATCAAGATATACGTCCTGTAGTAGCCCCGGTGGCATCCGAGCTTGGCTAGCAACTACTTGCGGTCGTTGTCCATTTGCCGTTAGGATACGTTGGTTTCTAGCAACCCCAATTGCAGCCGGGATAGGCTGGCCCTCCTTACGATAGCCACCATAATACTTAGCACGCGGTCACGACTTTGAACCTGGTCTGATGCATCGGATTTACTGCTCGAAGCACCTGTAAGTACAGCAAACACAACACAGAATTAGCGATAACCCTCGCTACAAATATAGTCGCACACAATCACGAACCAAAAGACGGCAGCACTACAGCCCTTAGACTTTCGACACGAGCGATCGGCGACGCTCTACCCCTTAGACGGCTTGGCAGACAGCTTGTCCCTGCACACCTTGGCCGGTTTTGGATTTGACCACCGGCTCGATCCCGATCAGCTTCATCACGTTCACCGCTCCGGGTGTCTGTAATCATATCTGTCATAGCGCAAAGATTAGCCAATATATTTCTGTCAAATATAGGGCTCTGCAAAGATGGAAAGCGTAGCGCAAGTGTGTCACACGCGCGCGCACACACTAACATGAACCAGTAGAAGGTAGCACCCCGGCACTCGGACGTTCGTAAAGCGTGACCTGCGACGCTCCACCCCTACCGGCGGCTCCACCAACAGCTTGGCTGACAGCTTGTCGCTGCGCACCTTGGCCAAATTCTTCTTGACCACTAGCTCCTGCTCCCGTCAGTTCCACCCCGTTCGTCGCCTCGAGGCCCTGCAGAAACAGCACATACAACGCAGGATTGGTCATAATCTTCACCCCAACGGATCGAATGTGGTGATTTCCACTATGTTAGTGCACGCACTAATTGAATCCACTTGGGTCTGGGTACAACGCTACCGCTTGCTTTCCTAGGTCTGCTTTCTAGCGGTAGTGTGCTGTCGCTTGTCTTGCCTTCCCACGTTCCGTGATTTGATGAATCGTGCGGCCAGTGTGCCTCTAATGTTAGCTATAAAATTATCGCATTTACGAGGAGATGATACGTATCGGAGTATGCTGGTTATACTGTTTACGATGCTTGCGCGCTTTGAAGCAATTTGACCGCCAGTCTGAGTGCGAGCCCCGACACCCGTTACGCTCTATCAAGCGTATCTGCCGCTGTCTTCGCCAATGACGCATACGCCAACCGACACCGCGAATGCCAACCGCGGGCTGCAAATCCCAGTGTCGATAGTTCAGGCGTTGTTGTGACGGCATCCAACATGGAGGCTCAAAGCTTAAACACCTCCGTTGTCGCCGTCCACAGGTAATGTCTCTAATGTACCAGCCATGGCGAAGGAACATTCGGCAAGCGGGCCGATCGCAAGTCCTCCTTGACCATGATCAAGGGCAATCCAGTCGGTTTGGACATCCGATAACTGCAAGCTGATGTACGTCACGTCTGACATCGCTGTGACCAGTGCGGGTAACTCGCATCCGAAGGTGGTGGCGGGTGGTGAATATCAGTTATTACCACTCAATGCTGGACTTGGCGGACACGGCTTCGTCTGTTTCGCCCAATTCATTGATATCCTGGGTGTTATGACTATGATGAGTTTTCGAGCGAGTTCTGAGCTCGCAGTTCTGAGCTTGCAGAGCTTTTGGCAATGGTATTGTTGGAAGGAGAAGTGCATTGCTGCTGTTGCATTCCAAGAGTGAAGCTCAAGGTGCATAAGCTCAAGTAGAAGTGTTCGCCCGACCTGATCAGCCAGCAAGTCGAAGGACGACGATACTTGGCTTGAGACTACCATATTCAACCGACGCGTCTCATCCCGCCTATCGCGCGTCATGTGCACCAGAAAAGCGGTGTGGGTGGCGATCCTGCTAGCAACAGTACAATGATCCATGAAAGGATTAACCCGGTTCTGCTCTCATTTTCGTGTGGCAGTGTACGGCTAAGACTGTTTGCTCCAATCGACTTCACTTTCAAACATCGAGAAGGCCGACCCGGCAAAGTACATATCGGGCGGCCACGCGCTGCTGAGCCAGCTCATCTGATGCTGTTAATCAGAAAACAAATTCGCGGGTTCTACGGGACGTTGGGTAAGAAACCAGCTCTTGCGGGGCAGACAGCTACTTGATAAGGCTAATACTGTTGTTGAACCTATTTTTAAGCTGTACGTCACATACTAGTCCTTCATTTCCATCGTATAGACATCGTGCAGGCTATGTATATACAGTTTACGATCGCTACCATACTTGATCCCACGTGATCCATCAATTGACAGTATATTATGGTAGCCGTAATGCCTATCATCAAACGCCATTTTCAAGGGAAAAACACCGATTTGCATTATATGGTGGGCGAGGAACAGAAGGATGACACGGATAGCATCGCCGTGGGGTCGATACCGTAGTTGCGCAGCCACGCACACGTCTTCGATGTCTACTCCGGAGCGCTTCTCAAACACCCTGAGCCCGCTGTCGTGTATAACAATGCGCTGGACCGAACCGCGAGCGCCGCAGTGTCAAACAAAGCGGTTAACCCTCCATGACAAGCACTCCACCCCCACTTGTACCAATCTGTCGCAGATAGTGGAATTGACAAACTCGTCCGTGGATGCGGACACGGACTGATGCGATCACATTTGAGTATGTGACGTTGGTACCCCATCAATCCACACTTTTTTGCTTGACATGCAACCGACGAAAAACGAGACGTCTCTGACCCCGTCGACATGCTCGTTTATACCAAGAACCAGCGAGCGCGCCTTTCACCGATGGTATTTACATAGTGCAATGAAGAGAGAGAAGAAACACAAACTTTATCTTTACTATGTTCGAAAATTAGAGGTATTTGACGATGCCGGCGTCAGTAGCAACACCACAAACGAGTATGACGGGGTTCTAACCAGTTACTTGAAGCGTTCGTCGGACACGGCATAAGGACACAAACAAGCACTGGCTGCATGACTTTGACGCAGTAAAATCATCGGCGCAGTTGTTTAAAAGAGCTCGTAAGATACCACGCAGGTGGATATCCAAGGATTCAAAGAATGAGGCCTGGAACTAACGTAAGACCTGAATCCTACGGCTTCACGGAATCAAGAGTACTCATTATATTCAACTTTCTGAAGTAATTGCAGGTTATACAGCAGCTCAAAGCAATAGGATTAGTTCTAGACTGATGAATTGTACATACGGTACAGCCAGTGCAAGCAATCAACGCTCCACACATTACGAACAGAGCTAATAAGGTGACGAACAGAGCTAATAAGATGTCCGACCACTCGTGATCACCGCGCGCAGTCGAAGACAATCATCTAGTGTCGCAGGGGCCGTGAGATGGATGCAATTGCGGTGAAAGGGGTGTTTAATGGTCTGGCTAACCTTAGCCAAAACACGGTGTGACGGATACTCGCGTTGAAGCAGGACAATGGCGGAGGCATTGATGTTCTCGGTCAACTTATGCATCAGATCATGGTGGAGTATATTCACTTGGTGCAGGTCAAGTTGAACTTCAATACTGCAGCTAAGCCTTAGAAAACACAAACGTTGTGTGATTTATCAAGATATTTATTAACTTTCGAGAATAAGTATTAATTTTTGACCAATCCAGACACGGGGTCAGAACGAAAAGAACGTGGTGCGCGCCGGTGAGCTGTTGCATCCGTGCGACACGCTTAAGAACATCCCGTGCGCTTTGCCGTTATGGCAGGGTTCGCCAAGTACCGTTTTTTTTTTTTTACCAAAAAGTGGCCGTCATCTCTTCTGGCACATAAGACGTAGGCAACTAAATGCTCCGCGTTGATCTCGGTTGAGGGTCGTTGTTTCTTCCAGTGATAACTCCGCTGTACCGGTAATATACCTTTTTGAAGCAGAGAAATTACACGAAAACCCACCAAGAACCAGTGGCTTTTGGTTCGAGCCAATTGGTCAAACTTATTACATCTCTGTGGCGACCAGCGAGAAGGTGTCATCGAGAACTTCGGTAACGTGGGCATTCTTGTGAACAACGCTGCGATCCCGAGCGACTTACAATTCGCCAAGATGGCACCGGATTTACTAAACGTAGTCATTGTTTCTTCCAATAAAGTAAGTCTTTTTAATCTTGAGTATCTGTCTAACGGCTGGTATATACTGCTATTGCTGAACGTCTGTCTTATTATTTTGTAGTACTTGCAGTACCTCACCCCGTCGGTAAGTGGTTCGAACGAACCACGTACAGTGCAACTACACGAAGGTTGTTGCGACTAGCTTCGACATTATGTACCACATGCATCGTGTCCGTTCACAGCTGTTATTATCTCGATACAGTCTGTGCCTCTCTCTGTCGCAGCACACATGCTTGATACTTTCAAATACCGGTAATCATTTAAAAATCGTCAACGCCGACTTGTGCAAAACCTAACGTCTCTAATAGATGATGCTGCCGTGCTGGCATGTAGCTCTACACCACGATAACATTCCCCATCGCTCTCAATTTGCTCTCGTCGAGCGAGATACTACAACGCGGAGCAGTACCGACATCACAAGGTCGGCAGGTTCAACGATGATATGCGCCGAGTGCAGGCCCTACGCTCTTAATATACCCCCCTCCAACACAGGTAGAATATCTAAAGAAGGATTTCGCACATGTAGTAAAGAGATTATTTAGTGCCATGCATCAGCATGAATCCAAATGCACCGACGCCGTCTAGCAGCTAGAGAGCCTCAATATCGCAAATCAACTAAGCTGAACAGCTCTGCCAGCGTTGTCATAAAGGCTCGGATTCCTATGAGACGCTTCTCCTGTGGAAAGCTTGGGTCATTTTCTAGTGGAAAGTCTGGACGACAGGGTTCTGGGATTGGTTCGTATGCTCTAACAATCTCGTGTTCCTGATCACCGTCAATTCGACCGTTTTCTGGCTCCACGTCAAGCGCCTCGTCAACATCAACTTCATCTAAAAAAAGTAGTCTAAAACTCAAGATTCACCTCTGCTTCTACATCGGCTTCATCTAGCGGTGAACTCCCTCGGTAGTGACAAGCTTGCGGATGCCTCGCCAACTTGGATGGCTATTTCGCTGGTATTTGTCGCAGTACGAGTGCTGCCAATACACAAAGCTTCATGTGAAGTGTCCGTCGGGTGCAGCGATGATGACATTGGCGGACGAATCACATCGCCACTCCTGTCATCTTCGACATCAGTGGTTTCATCTCTCCCCACAGGTGATATGATTCTCTTCCTGTTTATCTGCTTCTTCGTCATCTTTGCTGATACGTATTGTCTTGAATGCCCTTTGATAGCCTCGATCAGCAGAGCCTTGCTCGCTTTTATCTTGTTCCTAATCGGGGTGCAGATAATCCCGAGCTCACTAAACAACCTCCCGCAAGCCGCCGTTCTCACAGCGATGGAAAACACGGCCAATGCTAACACAGGAAGCTTGCACGTTGCGTACTTCCTTTTGAGATCGGTCTAAAATGTAGGTACAGGCTTTTCATACTCGTCGGGTTGGTTGGCTGTGTACGTCCCAGCAAATTATTGGTTCAAGCTCTCTCTCTCTTGCTACGCCAACAGCCTTCAACATAGTGTACGGCGGCAGAAGCCCGTCGACACTGTCACTAAAACCAGCCTCCCAGCGGAAAAATCTCGCCAGAAGCAGAGTCTACGGTGGTAACAGCGCACCGGCAGTAAGCCAACACCACCCTCATAGCGGCAAAAACGGGCGGGATGTTCTTCAACCCGTCGCACGGTGACAATAGCTCATTGGCGCGCGCTACATGACGCTGACGGTAGAAGCTCGTTTTTTTCGTTCTGGCCACGTGATTGGATTGGCCAAACAAATGTCACATGAGGTACGCTGGTACTTTAGGGATGAGGCGAAATTCTCCAATTTTAGTATTTAGGCCCCAGTCCACCACGATGCAATAAGATAACTGTGTACAACACTTCTTGTTGTAGCTTCTTCCAAGAATACGGAAGTGATCTGCTACAGGCACGACAGCGCTAGAGGAAAGGGATAAGCTCTAGCGCTCGAAACAAAAGGATACGACAGTGGGTGCAGTGCTAAACTTCTCAGTACGGCAAGTGGCGCGTCGTACCGACGTCCACCAACTCCGATCGGTTGTCGGCTGTGTGGTGTGGCTTGAATACATGGGTTCCGTAGCTGGGCAAGTGCAGCGCCCACAATCCTCCAGAAGTCGATATGTTTTTTTTTAAAGTAGAACAAGAATGAGAGGCGTCCGTCCAAGAAAGCTTGCGCTTCCTCGTTCTTTCTCGATGCCACGTTCGCTACGTCGTTGCCTGCTGTTACGATTGGCGGGATGATGACGCCCGCCAACGACCTTGCCAAGGTGAAGGATGGTAAGGGATGTACAAAGCTAACACCTGGGATGGCAAATACAGCGTCGCGTACTGGAGAAAGTACCGAAGATAACAACGGGGAAAATATCGTCGGAGTGGGCGCGGTGCGAGAAGTACAACAAGTGGCGACGGTACCACAACACCACTCTGTTGGGCAAATGGCACTGCTCGATGAGCCACTGGGACCGTCTTACGCTATGTAAAGTGTTCCGAAAGAAGCAAGATCGAGCGTCCTCCTCATGAACAGTCTCGAAATGACGTCAAGGAGGCCACAAGGGGCAGCGTTTCAATCGGGGCAAGTTGAGTCGCTCGTTACGACAGCACACCTACGCCAGTTTTACTTCTATGTCGTCCGCATTATCATTCGAGTGTGAAGGTGATTGAAATGACCACAAACACAGCTTTATGTACGTGTCTCCAGAGCCTCTGGACTGGAGGAGATAGTGGCCGCTGCGACGACGGTAGGACGGATCGGCAGTGACCGAGTTAGTCACGAGACGAGCTGCAGGAATCATGGACGCATTGGCAGCTCCAACCCATCGCAGGTGTGTGTCGATCAGGTGACTGAGTTGATGCTGGTGACAACACACTTATGTCGGCGTCGCAGTCTCAGAGCTCTTTAACAGCTGTCAATACATTTCAGCAAGGGGCCGTGGCGACAGGCCTCGTGTCCCTGACTGTGGTTATTACTGCGTTAGGACATCTCGGAACATCGTGGCTTATGGGAGAAGGTGGACGGGTTCTCGAACGGGACGTGTCGCATAAGCGCAGAAGACTGGACTTGCTCCTTAACGGCGCGTTCCCGGTGCCTAAAAACTACCGGAAGATGCCGAGGAGGCCGTTTAAGGCGTCGAAATGCTGGAAATTCGGCAATGACGCCGCGGAGCTCTATTTAGTAAAGAACTAGTTTTTTTTTCGTACGACTAAGACTAAGACTAGACGAAATGAAATTGCATTATTATATCATAGGCTCGAGTCACTTCTATCTAAAGGGTCGCGACAGAATTGCTCGAAGTAGGCATCGGGGTCAGGGACGAGCAACTTCAGCATTGCGCGGGCGTGTTTAGGCTCGTCGTAAAAGTCTGGACTGGTGAAAGAAGCGTAAGATGTGGAGTTGGGACTACACGGCGGACGGAGCGGTTGATTTCCGGGTAGATAGTGAATTCTTAGAAGGCATTCGAACAAGATTTTGGAAGCTTTTAAAGAGATCGTTGGTCGTGCGGCACGACTCGGGCCATGAGTGGGCTCACTTGACGGAACGAAGAGCAGGTCACTTTGTTGCTGGATAAGAAGAAGAAGCTGTCGTTCGTGGAATATCCTGGCGTTTTTCAACGAACGAAAGTATCGGTTGAATATGCGTCATTAGGATTTTTGTTGGAACTTCACATAGTGCTCTCACATTCACACAAGTAGCGCTTCTTTTAGCCTCACGAGAGCACGCGACTGTCGTTTGTGCAACCCAGTTGGAAGGGTTTACATTTTTTTTGTCGGAACTGGACCATATTTCATCGTACAGAGACTGCAACTGGGTGGAAATACAGACGCGTTATAATTATTTACTTTTGTTTTTGCAGCATCACTGGACATCGGCAATGTTATTCAGGTCTTGATCAAGAAAGGTTCCATCAGCTTCTTCTTTAAAGAGCCCTTGTCGGACAGGGAGTCGTGCCACGGTTTGCTCTCCAAGTAATGGCAGCAACCCCACGTGTAGACCTAGCGAGTCAGTGCTACGTCAGCCGTGCGGATGTCGCCACCCACACCTGGTCGGCTGTGATGTTGTAGGCCAAAGTCGTCCACCTCTAGCGGGACGCTCTCAGCATCGAGGTGGACCAGTGCTTCATCCTTACTGCAGCCCCGTTCGTACACCTTTCCGTCCAAAGTGATAACGACCAACTTGGTCACTTGGTCTGTTTAACGGTCAACCTGAAGAGATATACAACACATGAAAACGTGATGATGGGGTCCTTTTCAACCGCCACGTGGCCGCACTCACCACTAACAATGGTCAGTACTTGACCTGCATGCTCTCCGAACTTAGCGTCAATCTCCGCGCAAGGCTGAGGTACTTATTTCTGTAGCAACTGTCGGTCTTGTAAACAAATTCACGCTGTGCGTCCATTGCGTCTTGAGGTTGGTTACGATAGATGTCTAGAGCGGCAACTGCCTGACCGCCCCTTCGCACCTTCTGTACCTGAGTGTGTGCGCGATGGAGAGATTCAGCCAGTGGAACATACGGCTCCTTGAGTATCCCACAAACACAGCGAACATAAGTATTTTACTTCGTAAATTAACGAGTGTGTGCACGATGGAGAGATTCAGCCAAAGGAGCATACTGCTCCTTGAGTATCCCACAAACACAGCGAACATAAGTATTTTACTTCGTAAATTAACGAGGTCTGGTACTTTGACTCTTGCTATTTTCTCCAACCAACAGTCGGCTTGGCTAGTAGCTCAAATAAAAAAAAACGAAGCCAATCAGCGACAGCTCAGAGACGTACCGTGAATATCTAAAAGAGAGCCAGAAGCGACTTTAAGACGAGCTGTCTGTCCATAGCACACCTCCGCCGTGGTTGTGAAAAGCGCTGTGTCTTTGTTATAGTACCGTGGATTTCTTAAAGGGCACAAAATTCCATATTGATTTGTGCTGCTTTTGTATAGTATAGTTGGGGCCAGTGACACTTGAACGGGTTAACACGCGAGCAACTAACATGTACGCCTCGTCCAAGGTCGTGGCGGACACTTCCCTCGACTCACGTTGGTATCCGCTTCGAATTAAACACTATGTACTGGGTCCAACACCTTCACCGTGTTGTTCTCCATCTTCGGATCAACTGCCGAGTCTTTGTTCTCGATAATGAATGCGCAGGCAGCCGACATATTGGTCTGTTGACTTCTGCTCAGTGTCTCGGACGACCGTTGTCTTGACAGTCCAGCATTTGCTCCAATCTCCAAACGAACCCTCGATGCCGTATTCATCACCTTCGGTGCAACGTCTGCATCATCTGGACCACCCACCGATGATTCGTTCGCAAATTTGGCTGCGCACAAGGCCGGGACAACATCATGTAGACTGGTGTATCCATCTGATCCAGTGCTGTTACGTGTCGCTCCCGTTGTCACCCCAAAGTCGAAACGAATACTCGTAGGCGTATGCACCACGGTTTCCGAGCTCTGCCGATCGTGTGTATGCCCTTCCGATTCTTCGTTTGCATTATTGCTTCCACCAATTGCTGTCGTGCAAGTGTCTGAAGGATTTTCGGAATTTTGGGTATCATCCGTGTCCCCGGCTGTCACCCCAGACGCTTGACAGGCCTCCACTCGCTCACGTTCTTCCATGATCATCGCTCAGCGCTCTGCACACGGCATATGATCTCCAGAGTCCTTTCGCGAGTCTTCAAAACGCCTAGCTAGTACCCCACGGGGTTTTGGGTAGTCTACATGCTCGCCTGCTAAAGTCTGAGCTGCAAACCATCGTTCGTAGGTTTCACATTTCCGCTGGAACGGCTCGCGGTCTCTGCAGCCTTCATAGGCCAGCCCTTACCAATCTTGGTACTTCTTGGAGTCCAGACGCACATAGCCGTCACCTCGCGGCCAATCCCCATATGGTATTCACATCGCTATCGAGTCGTGTGCTGGTAGGTACACCGTTTGATCAGACACATTGGTCAACCGAATACGGTTAGGTCGTCATCTTCTTCGAAAGTTGACGGAACCAATAAATGGCTCCGTCCCGGAGACCTAGCTTAAATAAAACGCACCATTTGTCAGCATCCGTGTGCGTTCCAGTCATTTCGTAGACGAACCCACGGAGCCATTGCATACAGTTCTCCTGAGGTAAACAGGGAGCCTGAGAACGGCTTGATGTGATCTAATGGTCGGTGTGACGTCATTTCAATCCTCAGTGTCGGGCCTCGTCGTTCAGCGTTGCCGGCTCATTCATCTGGTGCATAAACTCGACTTGAAGATCCTCCTCGTCGAATGTACGCACCAAAGTGTCATCGTCGCGTGACGAACAATCGCGATCAACCTGACGACGGCCGGCACCATCTATAGAAACTCGTGCACCACTCCGACGACCGAATAAACCCTTGTTACCAGCGTACACGCGTCGCATACGGCTCTCCGAACGTGGCGTAACCATGGGCGAGTCTTGAAAGTACGGTGAAGCTTCGGTAGTGCCAACGGCACCAAGATCAACGCCACGCTTGGTTGGAGGAGTATGGTCGAGTCGCTGGGGTGTCTGCGGCAGCGGAATCGGGGACGGATCTTCGTCATGAATGGTCGGTCGACCCACAGGCCGCTTTCCAGCGTTGATGCCGACAGCACCAAATGAGGCCTTAACACGTGTATGATCGTCGGCAAGCGAGAGACGTTTGCGAGGTTTCTCTTCCTCATCGCTAGCAGCTTTGGGAGTGCCCTTAGCCTTGACGGTCGTATTTTCAGAGCGCACAGACATCCTGGGACTGTGATCACCTTGATCACTAGTGAGCGACTACACGCTGTCGTCCTTGTGCTCACTGGGCACCAGGCTGTACCCTCCCGCAGAGCCCGCAGGAGCGTCGTGCGTGCTCTCGGACTCGGCTTCATCCTCACTGCCACAGTCGAGCTCATGTTCCACGAACCGAGGGTTCGGACGATTGTCCGGGGCCGAGGGCGACGGGCTGCGGCGCTTACTTGCTCTCTTGTCCACAGCAGCGTCACCCAAGGAATCGTTCGCCTCGGAGGCCACCTGAGTAGCCTCCTTAAGTGCCGAGCCCTTGCCGTGAGGCTTAGTGCTCTTGGCTTGCGCCTTCCCGGCAGCAGCCTTGGAGCGTGTCTTCGCACCGCTTTTTGCAGAGTTACGAGGCATAGTAATCGGTCGAAGTGGAGACCTTGAAGAAGAGCGCACAGATTGCTGCTCGAGGCTTTGAGAGTGAAAGTTTGTGACGAACACTTCTTCATTCTGATTGATCGGTAAACCGAACCTAAGTGGGGGAGGATGTAACGGGGTACGTAACCCTAAGTGTACCCTGGTTACATGAAGTGTGACACGTCATACTTCGGGATATTTGGTACAAGGTACCAAGGTCGTCCAAAGCCAACCATTGGTTGATGACATTGCATTTCTATAGGAGACTAATAGTTTGTTTTAAACCCAAGCTGTAATCTACATATAAATATACTCAGTTTACATTCTACCTTAATTAGGTCACTTCGCTCTCTTTTGAATAAAGAGGGGACCTGTGAACTGCCGTTCACTGAGAGTTTGTATACTCTCGGAAGCTAAAATCCTCTTGCGCAAGGTGCTGTGTGACCCCGTCACACGAACCCTCTGTGGCGGCTGGGATGAGTTCGCGGAAGGCTCTGTTACCCTTGGAAGGCACGTTCACTGTCTGGGTCAGAGCGCGGGCTGTTAAAGATGTTCATGCGCCGGTGCAGACAACGCTTGGCGTGCAAGAAGATCCATAACGGGTCGTTCACTTGATATTTTTATTCATAATTAAGACTTTTTATTAGGAATAGACCCGAAAGGTAAGCGTAAATACGGAACCGAATTTCCACTCAAGCACACAGAGCGACGTCCGGCTTCAAGGTAAGCGTCTGGTTAAGCTCGTTTGAGTGTGTTATGCCTGTCGGTGAATTCGAAGCTCTGTAACGACGATTCATCCGGCAAGGCCAAGATACTGTGTGTTTTGGCCAATTACTATCGGGAGGTTTTACGTGACGGCTTAATGCTGCCTATTTGTACGACTGGGAGTGCTTGTATTGCATCCCTTTAATTCTTTCAACCGAGTGTTGTACATTTGATGCCCTCGTAAAAGGTTTACCCGTGTCTGGTACCCTTCCGCTGTTGGGACCACGATGGTTCATAACACCTGTTAGCTTTGCTCGTGCTAGTAGCGTGCTCTTAGTTTTACGGGTTGGTCTATATTAGTAGTTTACACGGTCCAGTCTGTCCCGGTGCAAGGGCAGCACTTGGGTCTGCAGGTTCGCCCGAACGATCGTTTGCTATCCTAGCAGACGTATTGGTGTGGGAATGTCCTAACTACATTTGTAGCTAGAGTTCACGTGGGAATCCCAACACCACAACTGGTGCTGTTGGACCCGGAACCAGAGTGTGACCATTGTAAACAGTTTGTATGGCTTTCCAGTTTACGAGCTACCCAGCGAAGAAGAAGAAAAACAATAAAATGGCAAAAGGACACCCGGCAGTACCAGATACGCCTGCCAAGTTTGGCGAAGCTCGCAAAGAGGGTTCAAGTCAGTACGTGTCGGCTACACGCTTTTCGGTCGCCACCGAGCTTTCGGTGAGCTTCGAGGAGGAGGCGCACATCGGTCCTGACGCCCATGATTACGACGATTACGAAGATAAGACGCTGGCTCCAGTGCCAGGGTCAGGGACACCGGAGACGGCCACGCTATCACCGGGGCTGAGCGGGGCGACCAGGTCCCTTTCGAGGAACCTTGCCGATGAGCTAGATGACGTTGCGGGACCAAAACCGGTCTATGAAGAATATGTCGATGTGACCGAGGGTTCTAAGCCCTCGGTGGCGGGTGTAAATCGTTCAACGTTGTTGGAGGCACCTCGTCCACCTATTAACAGTGATGCACCAGCCGCCAAGCGCGTTTTTGACCGCGTACAAGCGCTGATGCAGAATAATGACTTGATGCAGCTGTTCAAGCCCATCCCCATGAGACAGGCCGACTGGCCCACGCTTGCGCAGGAACTTCAATACCCAGTCAACTCGGTGTCAACTAGCCAAGTTGCCGAGGTTTCGGTCTCGCTACTATAGTCGCTGGGATTCGAGAATGAGACGTACCCATCGACGATGCCGCTCCAAGGTTGGTGTCCTCATGAAGCCGGACCTGCTCTCCAGAAATGGAACAAGAAGCTTCGAAAGGCTAAAGCCGAAGGCGCCAAGCTCTCTAAGAAGCGTGCAGCTTCCAAGACTCCACTCCGTGAGGAGAAGGAGACTCGGCACTCTCATCGGGGCCTCTTCGACTCCTCGGCTGAAGAGGACGAGAAGGAGGAAGAAGAGGGGGAGGAGGGTGCTATCTCTGAGCTCCGGGAGGTCACGAATGACCTCGACCAGCAGCAGGACGATTTCCAAGCTGCCCAGCGTGTGCGTGGGTGCTCGGTGGTGGCACCCGTCAGCCAGGGAGCTGCCATCAACTCAAGAGGGTATTGACTTCCCAAGGAGAGCGCTGGGGATGACCTCTTCCTAAAGCTTCTTGTCCGTCCTCGTGGTCTTGTGGGCGGACACAAGTATAGGGGCATTTACGAGCGTGCCCTTGTTCAAAAGGAACAGTTGCTCGTTGACAACTTGGAGGCTGCTCGGTGTGTGCTTCTCGCGCCACACCGCATCCCCCTTAAGGCCTGTACGACTTGTCGTAAGAAGCCCGAGAACCGAGGTGGTCTCTATCCTCTTGGGGGGTACCCCTGGGTTCTGCCCGAGAACTGTCCCACCTGGGTTTCATGTGAGGACATGTTCTGGGCATGGGTGGAGTCTCTTAAGTACTCACCCACGGAGTTACGGGAACTCCATGACGATCAGCTGCTGTCCCGCATCCTGGACCAGCGAGACCTTCATGGAGTTCCCGTAACTCCGTCGGTGAGTACTTAGGATACTCCACCCATGCCCGAGAACTGTCCCACCTGGAGTTCCTGTGAGGACATATTCTGGGCATGGGTGGAGTCTCTTAAGTACTCACCGACGGAGTTACGGGAACTCCATGAAGATCTCGCTGGTCCAGGATGCGGGATATGTGCTCACAGGAACTCCAGGTGGGACAGTCCGAGAACTGTCCCACCTGGAGTTCCTGTGAGGACATATTCTGGGCATGGGTGGAGTCTCTTAAGTACTCACCCACGGAGTTACGGGAACTCCATGAAGATCAGCAGCTGTCCCACATCCTGAACCAGCGTGATCTTCGTGTTCGGTTGCCCACTTGGGCAGCAAGCGCATGCTGCCAAGGGACATCCTGAAGCGTGCGGCTTCCACCGCTCACGATGAGCGCGGGTACGCAGCGTATTCAACGTCCGTACCCCATTCGGGTAAGAAGCCCCGAATGACTTATGAAGCTGCCGCCGCTTCTGTTCCCAGATTGCGACAGCCTTCGGGCAGTCAATCAGGAGCCGTTCAATCGGCTCCCACGAGTTCTCGGAGTGGGCATAACCCCTCCACTTCACGAGGAGCTGTCGCTTACCACGATGCCGTTGCTCCTGGAGGATCTGCTCCACGTGGAAGTAGACTTCTCCATTCCGGTCAAGCAGGGGCGGAGGTTCCCTCGTACGAGTACGAGTACGAGTACTCCAAATGCCACTCTCGTTCGAGCATTCCGGCTGTGGGTCCGACGCAGGGCCCTGAGGTTGACCGCCTCCGTCAACGTGTCCTTGTGCTTGAGATTGCACTTGGCCTTGGGACTGGCGGTGATGCTGCCGCACAGACCTGAAATCCGGGCGAGCTCGCTCGTCTTGCGGGCCGCATGGACCTGTTGGAGCGAGAGGTCGCGAGCCTGCATCTGTGGGTCTGCGAGTCAGCAACCCCCTGCGGATCAACGTACCGCTTAAGACGTCCAACATAGAACGTCAGGTGCGTCGTTATTGACTTTGGTAGGTCGATGGTGTACGACGCACCATGTCTCGCCAGGACTGCAAATGGTCCGATGAAGCGGTGTTTCAGCTTGTTGCTGTCGACAGAGCTGACAGTGTCAAGAGGTAGGTTCCTCGTGTCTAGTAACACTAAGCCCCCCCCCCACTTTAAATACACTTAAGTTTCCTCTTCCATGTTTGTTGGAGTACTCCTTTTGTTTATCTTCGGCCGCTGCCATGGCATCGCGGACCCTGCTGACAACGCTCAGCTTGGTATCCATAAAGAATTCCACTTGCTTCCGCAGCGAAACTGGTCTCACATCCGAGCCCTGGGAGGAAATGGCTTTACGAGCCTCTCCCGCACTTAGAATAGAGGAGTCAGTGTCGCCTCGAAAAGTGAGAGGGACTCTGGGGTGACGGAAGCCGCTCAATGTGAACGCGTGCACCGCGTTATTGAGCGCAAATGCAACAACTGGAAGTTGCGTTGACCACATACGTGGTGCCGCTGCGCACACATGTCCTCAAGCACTCGATTGACGCGCTCTGTCTGGCCATCTGTCTGCGGATGGTCCGCAGTGGACATCTGCAGACGAGTCCCCACTAAAGGAAACAGCGTTTTTCAAAACGCAGCCGTGAACCGCGGGTCTCGGTCTGAGACAATCGTCTCCGGGATACCGTGATAGCGGAACACGCCATCGACGATCAACCTTGCGGTTTGTTCGCCCGTAACAGTGACAGGAACCGGAGCAAGATGTACCATCTTGCTCAGCCGACTCACGAACACCGAAATTCTGGTGTTGCCGAGTCCGTCGGCGGGAAGCCCAAAGGTGAAGTCAAGCCTCATCGACTTCCTACAGTCAGCCGGTACGGGCAGGCTCTGTAGTGGAGCCGAAGAGTGACCGGCGGGTTTGACCCGCTGACATGTTTCACATGTCTTTACGTATCGGGCGACCCACTTGTACATGTGGGTCCACTAGAAGGCCTGAGAGACCGACAGGAAGGTCTTCTCGCGGCCCAAGTGGCCGCTGGAGGGAGCGTCGTGCGTCTCCGCGAGGATGTCGAACTTCAGATCCTCGTCGTTGGGTACGACCACCCGTGGAGGTTCATTGAGCTCCACCCGGTAATAGAGGAGGCCATCCTTCAACTCATATCAGTGGAGCCATGAGCGCTGTCGCGACGAGATCCAGTCGGACTTCGCGCTCGTTCCTGCCATAAGGAACTTGACGATAGGCGCGACAGCCTCACCGCTCTGATACGCCATGCGTATTCAATCATATGGATCCGTTGTCACCCGTGTGATGTGGGCCAACTCATAGTCAGGACGCCGAGAGAGGGCGTCCGCAAGCACGTTGAGCTTGCCCGGCTTGTATTCGACGCGGAAGTTGTACTCCGCGAAGAAGGACAGTCACCTCGCCATCATTTGGGAGAGGTGAGGCGAGTTAGTCGCCGTCCTCAAGTATGCATGGTCTGTGTAGATCACGAAGGGCCTGGAGCCCAGAAGGTGAACACGAAACTTCACAAGGGCATATTTTATTGCCAGGAACTCCTTGTCGTGGACAGGGTAGTTCCGCTCGGCGGCTTTGAGCTGCCTGGACTGGAACGAGATGACTCGATCATGGCCAGCCGTGTCGGCCTGCAGCAATGCACATCCGAAGGCGTAATCGGAGGCATCGCAGACGACTCTAAACGACTCCGTCTCGTCCGGCAGGGTCAGGAAAGGGGCCTCTTGGAGACTGGCCTTGATGCTGTCAAAAGCATCCTGGTGCTCCTGCTCCCAGCGCCAGTCGATGCCCTTCTGAAGGAGGCCCGACAAGGGCTTAGCGAAGCCCGCGTACCCCGCGCTGTACTTGTGAAGGTAGTTGGCTAAGCCCAACCGCTTTCGAAGATCCTTCTGGGATCGGGCGTTGGCCATGCTGCAATGGCCTTTCCCTTGGCTGGGTCAGCCCGAACGCCCACGTTGTTTACGAAGTTAACGAGAACGTTAATCTCTAATGACTCGAAAACACACTTGTCGATGTTGGCGTAGAGCTTGTTTGCTCGCATTACGTCCAACACTCGACGGAGGTGTCCTAGATGCACCTCCATGGCCGTATTGCCTCCCTCGGCACGGCTATGGACGAATATGTCGTCGAAGTAAGTCTGTACGAAGGTTCGCAAAGGGCGGAACAGTTGTGTCACCAGGCGATTGAACGTCGCCGGGGCGTTAGACAAGCCCTGCGGCATGACGGGCCACTCCCAAAGCATCCGCTTGGGGTGCTCATCTACCAAATCCAGCGCACTGTACAGTACGCACCCGGCCAAGCTGTTTAACAACACATCATTTCGTGGGATTGGTGTTTAGGCCGACACCGTTGCGTTGTTCAGCTTGTTATAAGCGTGAACCAGACGCCGCTTTCCGTTCGGCTTCCGAACGCAGAAAGTTGGCGTCGAGTGCGGGGGTTTCGACTCCCGCGCCATGCCTGCCTTCGCTTTCGCGGCGAAGAAGGCATCAATGACCTCGCACTGTTCGCGCGGGAGAGGCCATTGCCTCGTGACACAATACTTTGTGCCAGGAAAGAGGTCAATCTCATGCTGTACGCCTCGATCCGGTGGGAGTTGGGTCGGTGGGTGTGTGTTCACCACGTCCGCATACTTCTTGGAGTTCTTAAGGATCTCAGAACCTAAACGCGTCTGACGCTGCTTGTTTAGGTCGTCCAGGACGTTGACGTCTTCTCAGGTCTCATGAGCACCATCTCGGCAGTCTCTCCCGCCTTGAGGTTGGCCAGGGAAGACTCGACCGTCATTTCCTCGAGGTTCAGTATCGCCACAACCTCTGGCAACGGTTCCAAGTGGACACCAGTAGCCTTGACGGGTAAACCGGTCTCGCCATCGAAGATGTGATAACACTCATCCACCGGCCTTGTCGGAGGAGCCCGGGCCCTGGCCTCCGCGTCGCTTGATGCAACGTCGATCTGAACGAAGTTCGGATCCGACTTGACGCGGCGGCGTAGTCGACGGCGACCGGGACGTGGGGCTTTGCTGCCCACGCCTGGGGGTGTCAGCGCTGCAACATCCGAGGCACTCGTGGCCTCGTGTGGTACTGTGTTATCCCCACGGGGAGCATGTTCAACGCCTTCCTCTTCAGTTAAGGTCTGGGCGACCGTGAGTGGAACTCTGTTACCCACACTGGACAAGCTGTTTTCAGTGTTCGTGACAGCTGCCGATCTCTGCGGAACTAAGTTACCCGCTTGTGGACCTAAGTTACCCACATGGCCAGCGCCCCTTCTGGGCACTGCCACCCTAAAAACATATTCGGAGTCGTCATATACGTCGACGCCTCCCAAGCATCTGCCGGATGCTTTACATCGCCAGTCGATCCAGGGTTCGTGCTTCTCAAGCCAGGGCATGCCCAGGATCATATCATATGGATTCAAGTCGAGAACAGTGAGCTGTTCGAGGCTGTCAACGTCTTCAAACTAGACGGCCAGATCCACTTGGACATTGGGGACTGTGACGCCCTTCCCGTCGGCCAGTCGCACTGACACCGTCCCGTTGCCTTTGCTTTATCTCAAAGCATCGGACAACGTGTTGCTATTACGAGCAACCGTCTGGCAGCGAGCGAAATTCTTCGACGCCCCAGAATCGAGCAAGATTCTAAAGGGATGATCGTATCCCCGTACACATCCGTGTACTACGAGCAACCCGCCGCTGCTCTTCGCCGATTCGAGAGTGCGAAGACTCTCAGGGCTAAGTCCCCGTGGTACGCGCCACCCGCAAACCCATCACGAAGACTTAGTTCTTCCCCAGTAGGGCGCCCCGCCCCTACTGGTTTTCGGCGTTCCCCTGTCCCCGGGATCCTGGCTTCTGCCAGCGACCCTTGAGGACGGGCTTGGGGAAAGGCCGTCTGCGTAGTCTTTCCGCGGGACATCTCCCCGCAGTCGAAGCAGCGGATGTCACGCTGTTCGGCGGACCCGAGTTCCATGGGAACTGGTCCGGTGGGGCTTGTTCGACCGGGGGTCGACATCGAACTCCCAGGCCACGCTGAGGCCGGCGTACGCGCCTGGTGATGGCTGTACTCTTCCTGAAGAGCCACTTGAATCGCCTCTTGAAGGGTCTTTGACTGCACCCGGAACAGTTGAGTGCGTGCGGGACCCACTCGAAGGCCGTCCATGAACACAGTCATCTTGATGTGTTCGTTGAGTGGGTTTCCCACTAGGGACGCCGTGAGATCCCGTATCTCTTGCGCGTATTCGTGCAGTTCACGCCTCCCTTGTTTGCACATGAGGAAGCGCGAACGCTGGCGGTACTCGTAGTTCACCGGGAGGAACGCGGCTCGGAGCTGTTCACACAGCTGAGCCCAGGATATGAAACATCCAAGGGATGTTGCCTCCCGTGTGTACACCCAACTCTTAGCACGGCCGCTAAGGTTGGAGAGTGCAAAAGCAGCACGAAGTTGCGCGGTCGAGATCAGAGCCGCGTGCATCGCGAGCTCTACTTCTCGGACCCAAAAGTAAAGATTTTCTCCTTCCTTCCCTTCATACGGCTTAATCTTCAGCCGTATTGGCTTCGGGTGAGGCGGATTTGCTTTCGTCTCAGCAGCTGTTTTGGGGTGCCTCACTAAACGGATACTTTCTTAAAATCTGAATAACGGGATTCGATGACTATATGCGAAGACGAGTAACCGTGGGCTGTAAGCACATCAGCATGAAAAGGGCCTGGCCCAATGACACCACTAGGATCGTGCTTCTGTTCTTGACTGGCGACGTATCAGCAGCCCTTGCCTGTGGAATCCGTTCAATCACACAGAACTGATCATGATACTGATAAGCAGGGGCTGCGTTGTAAAATGTCCGGGTATGAGCTGGAGCAACTGAATTCCAGGTAGCTTGATTGTATTAACGGTGTCTTGGCGCGGGGTCAGGCTGATAAACTCTCGTTGAAGTGGGGGGTGATTGCCGAAGGTTTGCTGTAGTAGATATGGTCGGAAAAAGCGTAGCATCACGGCAGCCTTCGTCGTATCTAGTGCAGTCGTCTTCATCACTTTCACCAGCATTCATAATCGCTTGCTTGGCGTGGGCCATGTTAGTGCCGAGAACGAAAACTGCATTGAGAACCGCTAGCTCGGGCTTCTCAAAGACATTTGTTGCCACGCCAGCCAGTGATATAATGCCACGCGTCCCCGCGTCGCTAGACGCAGCACTGAAGCGCTGCTGCTGCAGTAGACCGACCACGTATCGTTTGATGCTACGTCAGCGATATTGCAATCAGTTCTTTTTAATTGATGCAGTTAAAACTTGATTAATAGCAAGTATTGGAACAATCAATTAAATGAACCAGGAATCTTTACCACATTGGCCCGTTGCAGCAATACTTTTAATCTTGAATAAACTATGGACACAGTTGACATTCGGTATCGCGCAGTAGGGCGATCAGTTGTAAACTAGAAGGGACAGTTTCTGTTTTTGTTCGTTTGGAGCACTTGGTGACCTTACGTTTACAGCACTAGTCAACAGGACCCTTTTGGCCGCGAAACGGTAAACGTAGATCGGTGCACTAAAAGAAGAGTGAGCGCTCCATAGAGACAGAATCAGCACCTTTTTTTAATCAAGAAGAACGGCTATAGTCGTTGGCTCGGAAACACGAACTGGTTCGGTTCGTACGGCTTTAGACAAAATAACAAGTACTTACTGCTTGTAATGTATGTTGCTGCGAGTGGGTTAATGCGATAGAGTACAGGTATCCCCCCCCCCCCGAGGCGGCTCTATTAATGTTTCACCCTTTCATTCAATTCTATAACCAAGTAAAATGCAGTGGTAGGCTAGGCTCAAGTTATGAGTTGCGGCTACTCCGCCGAAACCATGTAATTTTACGAGATAATGGTGCAATACGCTAGCCAGGCTCTAGTCGTAGCGCACTACCAACGTAGTAGCTTTGTCGTTACTACGAGGGGCTAGCGCTGCGAGGAAAGTCTTCGAAAGAGAGTCAAGGTGCGTTCTCGAGATAAATTTATTAAGAAGCGTTCGGGACGCTCATTTTTGATCTAGTGCGCCGAATTACGTTTAACTGTGTCGGATAGTGCACCTGAATTTGGACAAGACTACTGCATGGAAACGGCTCGGAACGAGCGCCTAAAAATTATTTATAGTAAATACCACCGCGTGTACTGTGTATCATCCAGCTGTGTGATTTAAAGCGAAGAATTGAGGTACTAAAAACAAGCCGAACGTGATACGAAACTGGTTATGGATGGTTTCGGTGGCTGTGTGTTTGCATCAATTGTACACAAAAAACTTGAAAATGCAAGCCCTCTAAAAATGTTATTTCCTACAAATTAATCGTCTCCGTTTAAGTTATATGATTTCAATTAGAAATGCGTTAGAAAAACAGGAAGCTAGATCCTAACCTTTTACACTAAAATCGCCGTTTTACAATGATCACAATGTTTTAGGCGGGATCTTTCAACAAAAACGAAAAGATTGTCCAAAACATTGTGATGAACCATCATAGAAATGATGGCTCATCAGATGACAATATTTTATTATAACTCAAAGATAAATGTAAATAAGAACAACAAAAGCATTGAAAAGCACAATGATTTCGTGATGATTATTTTGCGCCCACAACAGACAAAAATGAATTTTAGTACAATGCCATTTTCGACTTGTCTCCTTTGGTAAACCAAAAAAAACTGTAACGCATTGTAATCGTTTTTTGTAACGACTTCGTGTGTCATTCAAAGAGAGGTTGCCTGTTTACCGACATCGTCGAAGTTAAAAGTTTCGGTTGATATGTAGGTGATCCTCTACTAACTTCCACGTGCAGATTTGTAGAAGGTTAGGAAACCGAGATAGACGTCCACGTACCTCGAATCCTTAAAGTGGGGGAATAGCGCGATTTCTTCCGGAATCCAGTGCTTCCTCTGCATCCATTGTTTAAACTGTAGGCTCTGCAAAGCCTTAATCGTATCTGCCGTTTTACCACTTTGCAAAAGCTTCGTCTTAGCATCCGAAAGTGCTCGTGCAAAATTTATATCGTCACCGAATTGCTTCGCTAACGCTGATATAATAGCGAACTCGTCTTGATATCGCTCCTTGTTTTGGAATCTATAGACCCATGTGGCAAACGAGGGATCCAATAAAACATCCTCGGCTCTGCCGCGAAGATTTAGCGTCCCGTCTGTTGTTTTTCCATCGCGCCGCATTTCTTTCTCCACACGTTTCACGATGCCTTTATAAGTTCTCGCTTGTGTGCTGTGCTTTGCTAGATCAATGATTTTCTCCAGTCCTTCGTCACCGAAGAATTTCGACATCACCGACAACATCACACTGTCCGCTTCCTCCTTGTGTACTGTTCTCAAGTATGACGACCAAGTTGGCAGCAACGGGTTGTGAAAAAGGGTTGTGCCGTCTTTGTGTAGGGAGAGATCGGTGAAGATATCTTCTGCAGTTTTCTGTTGGCTCAGCCAATGGTTTTCCATCGCTTCGTCCAGTCGACTCAAAGAAACCGCCCGGCCCTGGTCGCTTCTCAAAGTGAAACGGATTTGTAATATCTCTTCATCGCTGAAACGGGTCTTCAGTTTATGGTACAGCGCTTCGATCGGGTTTTGGCTACTCGATTCCACGAATGCGAACCAGGAAGCCAGGGCTGGATTCTTCAGCATGTCATTACCCTGGTCGGTGTCCAGACGTAGCATCTTAAATACATCATCGCTTGTTTTACCTTTGTCCTTCCAGATTTTGAACTGCGCCGCTTCCATCTTCACAGCCATATCTTTTACCTCGAAGTCGGACTTCGCTTTAACCAACATTTTAGGTAGTTCGTCTTCGCCGTGCCTCTTCGCCAACTTGAGTACCAAAAACTCATACGGATCCACTGTATCGTGCTTAGTCGCGTAGGAGATAAAGGTTTCTAGAGCTGGGTGCTTCAAGAACTCGAGATCCTTGTCGGCAGGTACAAGTGAAAGCTTCAAGACGTCATCTTCAGCTTTTCCTGAGGTCAGCCACTTCTTTATCTGCGCATGCTCCAAACCATTAGCAATATCTCTCGTAGTGACCTTGGCGCTGGCTACCATCAGTATTTTGTGTAGTGCGTCTTCTTCGTACTGCTTTACCAGATTGAGCAGCAAGATATCGTACGGATCCTCCTTGAGCTTGGTCTTCACGAACGAGATCCAGGTGGGCAGCAAAGGGTTTACCAAAACATTAGCATCTTTAGCGTTCAGCTTCAGGAGGTTGTAGATATCACCTGCCGTTTTCTTTTTACTAACCCAGCTGTCGAACTGAATGGCATTAACCATGGTAGCGACTTGCGATGTACCTGGGCGTTGTGCGGTTACCAGTAGCTTAGTCAGGGCTTCTTCGCCGTACTGAGCAGTCAGTGCTGGAAGAAATGCATCTTCGTTAAGCACAGGAATCTTGTTTTTGACGGTGGTCACAGAGTGATCCAGCGCAGTATTTGTACCTTTCGACTCCACTGCTCCGACGCCGAGCTTCGCTACACTGTCTTCTGTGGCTTTCTGGATGTTGAAATTGAGCGTCTCTTTTCCGATATTTTTCAGCTTTGTAGCCCCAGACTTGATTAAATCGTGAAGCTTCTCTGCACCGGGCACTCTTTCTTCCGACCTGCCATCTTCATCCTTTGCAAACCATGTCTGCCTTTCCGTGCGTCGGTTAAATTTAGCGTCCACACCTACGTTCGAAGCTTCGTTTTGAACGGTGTTGCTGTTGGACAGCGTTACTCTGGCGCATCCCAAGAGTAGTAGAGCTGACAGCAATATGAAGCTGTTGAAATGCTGTTTTAGACTGGTCTGAGCCATCGCCACGGAAGGGGTAAATCTCGTAATGGTCAGTGGCTACCGGTACGTGGGCGATCAGATTGTCGTTGGTTTACGGTACTACTTCAACGGTTGAGGTCAGTAACGCAAACAACAATCTCCTTTTTTTTAAATGACACTAACACATTTACTAATACACAGGACAGAATGCTTTATATTTTCACATAATCAACGAGACCCCGTAAGCAAGCGTTTTTCATGTAGTAATAACGATGAGCTTTAGTTAATTATGCTTTTTTACCGGTAACTGTCAAATGAACTGTCTAGTTTAGTTATATCGATACAGTAAAGAGTAGTAAGCAGCTATCCTTGACCTTTCAGGAGTCGCACATTTGACAATTACCGGTACAAGAACATTAATTAACGAAAGTACATCGTCCTCACTAATTGACAAATCTTGCTTACGGGGTTTCGCTGATTATGTGGAAATGCATGTGGCCTTTGCGATGATGTTGATCAGTGGAAACCTCTAACAGCTGTTAGGAATTACTAAGGATTTGCGAGGCAGTTCTTTTGTCTAAGGCTGATTCTCAACCGGCACGACCGCACCGCAGCGCATGGCTTTGTAACGTGCGGCCGCATCGGTTGAGACCAAAACCAGCGACTGCAAGCAATTAATAACGACAGCTGGTGGTTACAAATAAATATTTAGTGATCTCAGCCGGCACATTCCAAGACTCCACCAGCAAAGAGTAAGTGAACCTGAACTACATGTATATGTATTTTACTAGCAGCTCACTAGCCATGTTGCTGCATACAGAATATCATCTCCCGGACGGGCAGCGCATACGCCACGAACTGTCTGCATTTCATCGCTTCTGTTATCGTTGCTGACCAAAAATGATGCGAGAACAGGTAAAGCCAAATAAAAAAACTCGTTTTCTTCAGCTTTAAGTAGTACTACCAATTAGATTTTGATAAGAATTGCTGAACTTGTTTTTAAACTACATTTAAGTAAAACTATCCATCATTTCGGACCAGAGGTAGTAGTTGTAAGTTAGACATGGTAGTGAACGAATGTGTACCTCGCGAACGAAAGAGGAAGTGATCTTTTTAAGGTTGAAGCAGACACCCCCATAAGATCGTGAGTCACAAATCATTTTGATTGGTTATTCTTCACTCGACCCCTACACTCTACTGTGCGGCAAGTTTAGCGCATGCGGGCAAATTGCCGCATGAGCGTCTTTTTATGAGCTTCGTCGCATGCGACCACCTACCCCGTAAGCCAATTAGAAGACTCTATTTGTCCTCCTGCGGCCGCATGCGGTCTATATTTCCGGTTGAAAATGAGCCTATTAAGGGCAACTTGACCGCGGACTGCGATTGCGGATAGGTTACAGATATTGTAAGGATAGCTTGCCCCTGACAGCAACGTGGGTTATCAGCAAATATGTTCTCGGCTGAATTTGGCCGGCGCATTTGCTAATCAGGGCCCAGAAAGAATGGTATTTACTGAAACAAAGTGTAACAAGCAACTAAAATTAGAGGGGCATAAGCATAAAACGGTACATGAATACCAACGGCGAAATAGTTATTAATATACATTGATCCTTCTGGTAGGGTAAGATTCATCTTCTGCAGGTCCTTTCATTTTAAAAGGTTTCATACACACTGCAATCACCACCCTTTTTGTCCTATTCAGACGCTAAATCGACCGTAATTACAGGGATTGTATTCTATTTACCCAAGTTAGCATATACATTCCCATCCTTACCCCTAACAGTGCTACTGCTAGCTATAAGAGCTAGATCTTTTTTTTCTTCCTTTTTTTTGGCCACTACTGCTTTTTAATGTGATCGAAATGGTCAATCAACGCAGCTCGAGTCCTGGTCTTTTTGTTCAAGTTAAAATCAGACCATCATAAACACGTCGGCGAAAAATAGCGCCCTGGCGGCGAAACTGGTTAGAATCACGAAACTGGTTGCAGACCTTAGTATGTTTTACGAAGGATACTCACGAAAGGTATTAACCCTTATCTAAACCGTCTGATAACCGATCCAAGTCAAGGGGTTACATGCTATGTCTAATAGTTGCTATATCAGGTTCACAATAAACTTCAATACACATGTACAGAATCGGTTTGATGTGTGTCAAATCGACATCTAGTACAGTCGTGCACCTCCAATTCGGCACCGGTATCAGTCAATACCCTGCCAGATTTTATGATTACGCGAATCGGATGCGCAATTACCTTTGCCCATCACCACCTTAGCCATTAACCTCAACGGTTTTCCCCTCCTCGCCGAGGGATGACACGCCGCATCGATCTGATTTTACATTTTTGATCGGACGTCTTCATACAAACACACACTTTGATTTTTACCGCCAAAGACAATGGGACATCGCCCTTCCTCCTACATGTCCCACAAAAGCAGTCTTTGTGCGAGAAGCATAAGTCAGATCCTGCATGCTCTCACTCCGAACTTGCTCGTTGGGCAACGGAGCGTTTTAAGACCCACCAAGCAGTAAAGCGCACTACCGTCCAGAGTATTCTTAAGCGGTCCGCGGAAGTTGCCGCCTTGCCGGACGTCTAACGCGACCGGAAGCGCTGTTGCGCGCCCGCGATTTGCGCGTCTGACGCCAAGATTATGCAGAAGATTAGAGTAAATTTTGTACTGAATTAACCAATAAAATATCAGTGTACTGGATTTGCGTTTGTTTTTTGCTTTACGTTGTGCACTTATGCCCTGGCACTGTTGATATGGCCCGCCCTGCCGAATTGGAGGTGCACGACTGTATGCCAGTCGTGTATTTATTAGTAGGACAGAGACTATTGACACAAGGGATGGAGGCTGGCTGTCATGGGACTGCAAATCTTCAAATGTGGAGGTCTTGGCGTGCATTTTACCACCCTCCTAAACTCAAACCCAGACCTTCCTGGGTATTAACCATATAGGGATGAGCGAGGTTTAGCCATGCTTGGTCCTGGGTTTAAGCCCGCGTATTTCACACAAGGGTTTTAAACCACACGCATGGATTCGTGTTGCCGAGCGAGTCGGCTGTATTTCGTAATTTATGGGGAAAAACAGTCGGCCTACAAATCCAACTCTCCTTGTGTCAATAGTCATTCTCTTTTTTAATAATGTACTGAAGCAGCACAAAGGATGATATCGCGCGGTGCGCTTCTGCAGTCCTTCAGCGAATTTTCGTCAAACGATGCACGATCCTGGCGTATATCTTACGCCGGCCTGTACGAGACTAGTGTTTTAGGTAAGTAGCCGAGCGCCGTCCCTTCGAGGTGGAGGCGCGCGCATCGTTATTGTTGTGGTATGCCTCCGCTCATCTCACCACGGGCTCGCTGTACTACTCGCATGGTTAGTTGGTACGCTGTGGCTGGGCGGGCCCTTCTGGACGGCGAGGTTGTCGCCTTCGCTTCCCTGGGCAGTATGTAGTTCAGTGATAGGTGCGTATTTGTGGTTCGAACAAAATGATGGACAGACGGATATACACGTGAGTATAAAAGAGTTTTAGACTAGCCATTCGCCGCCGCTACGCGCCGGAGTCGCATGGTTTGTCGAAGGTGAGGTAGCGGCAAATATAAATCCTTTTTGTGCTACGTGCTTTGTGAGCGTTGTTCGTCCTAGTACGTCGTTGCTTCGTGTTACTTAACCATTTACCTTTCCGTAATCTCATGTGGCCCCGTACAATATCGGGGTTTGGTACGTTTCCTGTTAGGTACTATAGGTTGGATGTCATGGTCTGCAATGGCCCGCGCTGTTCCGTGCTCTTCCTGGCTTCGTGGTTCCCTTCTCAACCGTGCCCCAGGCTGCTTTGTAGTTATGCGCCCTCACGTTTGGGTTCATGCTCTTTAGTCGACCGATTTCGTGAATTCTTACTATTCCCTGTTTTTAAATGTTTACGTGGGTTGCACCGGCTTCGTGGTACATAGTATTTTGTGACCGTTTGCCTCCCATCGCTGGTACGCTTCTCGAAGGGTGTTATTCCGTGGTTTGGTACCTCCACGCAGTCGTGTTTTTTCGTCGCCCGTGAATCGTACTCTCCTGGTGAGGTATCATCGACCGCGTTTTCGCGCTATCATGCAATCGCGGAGTGGTTCTGCTGTCCTATGCTATCGTGCTCGCGTAGTGTATCTGCTTGCCCGTGGCATCGTGTTTTAGAATGGTATCGTGCTCCGCGGTGTGCAATCGTGGTATCCCGAATCGGGAGCTCAGGTTCTGCACTGGTACCATGCTCCGTGGCTCGGTGATTTCGCGTGGATGTGTGTTCTTCCATGGCTCAATGGTTAATTCACCGTCCATGCTATCGTGTAATGGCGTGGCGTCGAGACTAGTCGGTCATCCAAGCAATCGTAACTACCGTAGTATCGTTTGCAGTGGCTCTGCGAGCTTCGGGCTGCCATGATATCGTACTCCAATATTCAGTGATTTCCCGCTTATGCTCTCCTGTGGCTTCGTGTTTGGTTCGTCGACCGTGCTTCGTGGTAACCCGTGGTGGGATAACTATTTTTCGTACACTCACACAGCTGCGTGGTCTAGCTTGACTGTGAACGTGCGCTTGGTTCCGTGGCCCGTGCTTTTTCGGCATGTTGGCGTGCCATTATTTCAGCTCTCACCCGCTGTCGTCTCTTCGTGCCGCTCCGTATTTTTGATGCCTGCGTGCTCTTTCGTGGTCCGTGCTTCGCAAGAAATTTCGTGGACTATTATTTTATCGTCCGTGGCCTTCCGTATTTCACTTTGTTTAATTTATCGAATTATTTACTGTCTGTCTTGGCGTATCCTCCGTGTTTCTTGCTCTTGTTTAATTACGTGCTTTCGCGTTAATTTAGTCACAAACACTGGTTGCAGTGCCTTGAACCTACGCTTCGTATCATGCAGGAAAGTTCGCACATCCTCTCGGGGTCGCACACTACGCGCGCAAATACAAAGGAAGACGATCCCTTTGTTTTCGAGGCGGTGGTGCACCGTAGCTTTGGCGTCAGAGGAAGAGGTTCGACTCAAAGAGCCACTAATACTACGTTTCTTATCCAAAAGAGCTTACAGCCCAAGACCAGGGCTCAACGTTAATGCCTTAACTTTTATGCAGCAAGACCAGACTCAAGACCTTACTGCTCGCTTCATCAACGCTGTTATAGATGAAGTCGTGCGGCTTGGTGATTCATACGAGGGATACTTCAAGAAATCAAATTGGAATCGCACTGTCAGAGCCTTCGACCGATGGGTTATTGGCCAGCCAGACGCGAGATCGAAATCAACTGCAGAGCAAGATTGCAGAGTTGAAAAAGAAATACAGGACACACGCTGCAACGAAGGAAAGCAGTAGGTTTGGGTGGGACCCCATCACAGGCATGCCTACGGCTCCAGATTCTGTGTGGGACGACGTAATCGCTGTGTACCCTCAAGCAAAAGAATTCAAAAGCATACCTCTCTTTTTGCTCCACGAACTGGGCATAATAATGTCTCGCACCGCTGCAACCGGTGCTTTCGCCGTTTACGATGAGCATATTATAAGCCTTGCACGGCCGGCACCGTCGTCTCTGAGTGGATTGAGCAGCGACCCCGGCAATGAAAGTTTGACAGACGATAGAGGTGCAGCAGAACGAGATGCACGCAATGTCGAGCAACGATACAGATCTCAGAGCATATCTGAGCTCAATGGCAATACGATTCCGACAGTGGAGGGTCAGAAACAGCTGAAAGAAGTCAGCCATCTCGCCGTCAAAGTACAGAAAGCGTATCAATTGTTGGGCCCTCGTCCAAAAGACTTAAGACCACTGGTGAAAAAATGAGTGATTCGATGAGAGTTATGGCTGATGCGCAGGAGGAGATTGCGGCCTCTATCAGTACTCGACACAACAAAAGCCGACAGCTTACATGCGCAGACGAAGCAATTCAAAGCTTTAAGGATATGTTCACGGACGAAGTCCCAGTCGACCAGCGCTTCAGGCTCATAAAGCTACTAGCAACTCAACCGAACGCGGCAACCATGTTTTATGGGGTAAACGACAAAAACCGCCGATATATGGTAGATCAGTACCTGCTGACGGACATTTCAGATTCAGATTGAATTTGAGATCTCTTCTAGTATATTGCTCATCTCGTTTTCTAATAAACTTTATTTCCTTTATAATTTAACATTCCATTTTACATAATTTTGTTACGCTGCAAATAGATTAAAATCTGGGTGTTCCAGCGGATTCTCCGAAACAGCGGAAGGTATCGACTCAGAGGAAAAGCAAATCCGCTGTTCACGTTAAGAGGTTCTGCGGACCAGGCCAATAATCTGGTTGGGCACCGCAGCAAGTTAACTTATTTTGATAAGGCACTTTTCGATTTAAGTCCTACCGGCGACACCACTCGAATATTGCACCGCAGCAAACTTCTCTCCATAGAGATGAATTTGAATTCGTCAGACGCGCCCATGACCGCTACCATCGAGTACGACAATGGCAAAACGCTCATGGCCCAAGGAGCGCAAGCTCTGCATGACTATGTCGCTTCCCGGATGGAAACATTTTTTTGGGCAAGAAACTGCCTTAAATGGAGGTGCGATTCCGGGATGTCCCCGTGTCGGCTGATATCTTGGTAAATGAAGATTGTGCAGCCACGGTCGAGCTGCCAACCTTGGCCAATGTCATCAAGACTCGTATCCGCGAGATACGATCTAGCAAGCATGTTGTGAAGAAGCAGGTACTGAAAAACGTCAGTGGCGTGTTCAAGCCCGGGTCTATCACGCTTGTGCTCGGACGACCCTGATCCGGTAAGTCATCTCGGATGCAGCTGCTGATTGGTCGATTCCCTGTCAAGAAGAACATTTATGTGAAGGGGGACATCACGTTCAATGGCATATCAGCTGTTGCCATGCGCAAGGTCCTCCCTCAGTTGGTTGCGTATGTGCCGCAGCGTGATAAGCACTATCCGCTGCTGACAGTCAAAGAGACGCTTGAATTTGCTCACGCCTGCTACGGTGGTGGCTTGTCAAAGCGCGACGAGCAGGCCTTCTCAAGTGGTACGCCTGAGGAGAATGCTGCAGCTTTAGATGCAGCTAGCGCCATGTTCAAGTATCTCCCAGACGTTGTCATTCATCAGCTCGGGCTTGAAACTTGCCAGGGCACTATTGTTGGCGATGCTATGACCCGTGGTGGGTCTGGTGGGGAGCGGAAGCGTGTTTCTACGGGGGAGATGGAGTTTGGCAACACATTGGTCCTGATGATGGATGAGATCAGCACTGGCCTTGATAGTGCCGCCACGTTCGACATCATTTCTACTTATCGCAGCATCGCGAAGCAATTCCAATAAAAGGTGGTGATTTCGCTGTCGCAGCCGTCGCCCGAGGTGTTCGAGCTGTTTGATGATGTTGTGATGCTGCACGAGGGCTCTGTATTGTACAATGGTCCATGCGGAAAGGCTTTGTGTTACTTCGAGCGTCTGGGTTTCGAGTGTCCTCCAAGCCGTAACGTTGCTGATTTTTTGCTGGATCTTCGTAATAGCCAGCCGGCTCAATACGTGTTTGATGCATCTCCTGGTCTTCATATCCCGCGTACGCCGCGTGAGTTTGCTGAAGCTTTCACGCGTTCGTCCATTTACCGCCGGGTGCTTGAGGATCTCGACGGTCCCGTTTCGTTTGGTGCTGTTGAAGGCCTGAAAATGAATGTGGAGTGTTGAAGTGGGGAGATCCGGACCAGAGATCTGCGGACGATAGGCGCCTAGCATCGCAATCACCTGAAAGGCAATACATAGGTTAGTAGGGATATAGAATCTAATCTCACTATCTCTTTTGCGTAGTTATCCACAGGTGCGCCGGAGGTGCAGCCCGTCCGAGGAACGGGCTTCTACAGGTGTTGGGCCCAAATGACCAGAGCCACAGATGAGGTCACCGGCGATGGCGCGCCAGCGCCGACGTCGACAGTGCCCGTTGCCAGTCGCGAAAGGACCGGCATGGCCGACGCCACATAGGAGGTGAGCACCGCCGTGGCCCACGAAAGGGGTGGCGGCAACAACAGCGACGCTGATGCGCCGGCGACCGGGGGCAGAGCTGATGACGCTCTTGCGGACGTAGCGGGCCAGCTGGAACGGCTTGAGGGGTCGCAGACCAAGCTAAAAGCGTTGCATGAGAAACTTGAGAAGTAGTTGGACGATCAAGATGCAAGGCGTGCGCGCCTGAATCGCCCTTCGCCACCACCCATGAACTCCAGTCTGTTTGCGTCTGGACTCGGCCGAGGGTCAAGAATGCATATCGACTCGTAAGGGGGGTCGCCACAGACGCCGCGTAGACCAGCTGCCGCATAACAGTACTTCGGACAACAGCAACCTGGCTACGGCATGCCAATGTCTGAGTTGCAGCGCCTGTACGCCGCAGCCCAAAGAGCGCAGCCGGCAGCACCCAGAGCCACCACGAGATGGTCGGACACAGGCTGGAGGGGAGCATTTCCAGCAGCAGAACCAAGAAGATCGCTACCGGACGCTCGACAGAAGAATCTAGCCATCCGGCCATTCGATGGTAAGGAGTTGTACTTGGGGCTCGGATCTGGATTCCTCGAGTGGGGTCGACGCTTTGAGAGACAAGTTGCGCTGGCGCAGTCAGCATGTGGATTCGCGTGGCCGGAAGATGTGAAGGTGGATCTGCTGGGGCATTACTTGGCGGGGACTGCAGAAAGGTACTATAACAAGCAAGTAGATGCCTGGTGGACATTACTGCCCACACCCCAAACGTCATGAAGAGTATGCTCGAGACGTTCAAGACCAACATCACCCCAGCGCAAGCAGTGAAGTTGCTCACTGCGCCGAAGGAGGGCAAGCGACCGTGGCCCGAACACTATATGTACTTGGTCGCCGTATCAGAGGCATGCGTTGGCAGGGTACCTCGTATTGAACAACATCGTGCAGTACGCGTCCGCAGATTTGCGCACAGTGCTAATGGTCAAAGTAGATGGGACAAGAGCGGACTACGTGCAGCAGGCAGAGGAGTTGGCACACTTTCCACATGCCTGAGAATTAGAACCTGCCAAGCATAAGAATCTCGACAGAGAAGGCGTCGGCGCCGTGTCCGAGCGCTGCGGCAAGGAGACACGCACCTGCCATCAGTGCGGGAAAGTTGGACATCTGCGCGCATCATGTCCTGAGCGGACGTGAGAGGGCGGCAGGAAGCCTGACGTCACGCTGTCAGTAGGAGAGTCATCGGACGTGTCCGACGTGATGTGGATCTTAAACAGCGGGTCCAGTCGACACTTCGTGAGCGATGCGTCGTGGTTGGATGACGTCGAAGAGTACATGGTCAAGTGCGTACAGCCAGACGGAAATCCAATCAAGATCAGCAAGAAAGGGACTCTCACACTGCGTGTCATTGCGAGTGGCACGGAGCAGCTCGTGAAGCTCATGGACGTGCATTACGCCGAGAACGTTGTGCACAAATTGATCTCCTACGGCCAACTGGACAAGAAGGGGTATACGCTGACATACAAAGACGAACGACGCGTCGTTGCTGGTGTAGACGGAGGGAGAGTAGCATTTGACGTGGATCTGCGGCATGGCGCACTAGTCGTACCTGCCGTCGTAGAGCGGAAAGGAGAAGCCCCATCGAGAGTAATTATGGCGGCACATGATCAGGCTGAGGCCGAGGCCGGAATGGCGTCGGATGACGTGCAGAAAGACTCGTTGGTGGAGTTCCACAAGAGGTTCGAACACGTAAACTACGACGCAGTTGAGAAACTCGCACGGGACCCGAGCTCGGTCATCGTCATTACGGACCATCGCCGCGTCAACTGCTTAACCTGCGCGCAGGCGAAACAGACAAAGAATCGACAGTCGCAGAAAAATACTAGGGACCACTCGCCGATCGATCGAGCTGGTGGAGTAATCTGCTCGGACTTGAAGGGTCCGATGACGCCGCGCGACGTCTTAATAACCACTACATGATAATCTTCGTCGATCATAAGAGCAATTACTGCAGAGAGTTCATGGCGCGAACGAAAGCTGCTGCCGCCAAGCAGCTCGAGCACTTCCTCACGTTCTTTGAGAAGCCTTTCGACTGCAGGATTGAAGTACTGAGGACGGACTCGGGCGTAGAGTACCAATATTCTACAAGAAGACCGGCGTAGTGTGTCAGCGGAGCGAGGCCAGAAATCAAGCCAGCAACGGAAAGGCTGCGCGCATGCATCGGATCATAATGAACAAGGCACGGTGCATGATCTTCGCCTGTGGACTGCCATTAAACTTTTGGAGGAATGCTGTACAGTACGCGGCCTACATTCTGAACAAGTCGCTGACTAACTCGAACCCGGGCAGAGCTTCGCCGGTGAAGGTACTAACGAAGCAGACACCGGCACTAGGCGAGATCGTCGTTTTGGCTTCCCGTGTACTGTGTATAGAGACCCGCATAACAAGAATTTCTCGCAGCGTGCCCAGCAGGGCATGATCGTCGGCATTGGAGAAGAAACGAAAGGATACAGAGTTTACCTGCCAAAGGACCGCGTGGTGGTCACAACACAACACGTGAAGAACATTGAGACGCTTAACAAGACCCAGAACGAGCAGGTGCAGCGGCTGTACCTGGAGGGTGATGACAGTGCTGTTAAGGACGAGTTCACGGGTGGAGCTGCGAGCGCCGCTGAGGCGGCCACCACTGACAGTGCGTCTGCCCGGGGAAGACGCGGGAAAAAGGGAAAGAGGCGATCCAAGCAGAAGAGAACCCGGCAGCGAAAACGTCACGAGACGCGCGTAAGGCTGCAGAGGAGACGGACGAGTTCGTGCAGCGGGGGGAGCCAGAAACCAGAGTGGTAAACAATGTGATGGAGGTAGATCCGAGGAACTACCGAGAGGCAATGCGCAGCCAGCGCCGTGAGAAACGGATGAAAGCCATGAAAGATGAGCTCGAAGCACGCGAGGAAAACGGAGTGTGGAAGGTTACGCGGCTACCTAGTGGGGCGTATCCACTGCATACAAAATGGGTCTTCAAGATGAAAAGAGATGCTGCAGGACTCATCGAACGGCTGAAGGCGCGGCTCGTGGCCTGTGGGAATGAGCAAGCGTTCGGTGTGAACTATGGAATCACCTCCGCCGAGGTGATCGACATGTGCATTGTGAAGCTCTTCCTGTGCTTGGCCGTGAAGTGGAGAGTCCCAGCAAGACACGGGGATGTATTAAACGCCTACGTCAAGGCGGAGAAGGAGCCGGAACTGGACATCTACATTCGGCTGCCGCAGGGAATGGTCATGTCGGAGGAATTTAAGAAGCTGCTAAGCGCCACGAGTGACGACAAGCTGGTCCTCGAGATGAAGAAAGCGCTGTATGGACTAAAGCAGGCTGGGTGACTCTGGAGCAAACTGCTCCACCAGAAGCTGGTAGATTTGGGATTTGAACAGAGCTTGACGGACATGTGCGTCTACTATCGACGGAAGCAAGGAGTGCTGGTCGTCGTAGGCGTCTATGTGGACGACCTGCTGGTCACCGGCACGGACCAAGTCGCGGTGAATGCGTTCTTTGGAGAGCTATCGGATCTGTCTGTGAAGGACCTGGGAGCGGTTAGCAAGTTCTTGGGGACGCGCGTCACGTATGGTGACGAGAACGGATACGATCTAGATCAGGAGGTTGCGATCACTGACATCCTGAATGAGTACGAGATGGAGGCGGCGCACCCGATACACACGCCCACTAGCTTGGAGTGGAATGCGGTCGAGACCTTACCGTTGTCAGGAGACGGTAGCGTCGTGACTGTGGCGAAGTTTCAGTCTTTGGTCGGAAGTTTGATGTGGGTGGCGCGTTACACGCGGCCCGACATTGCGTTCGCTGTGCACAAGGCGTCACGCCGGACACATAGCCCGACGATGGCATACTAGAGGCTGGCAAAGCCCATAGTCAGGTAGTTGTCGGCAACGAAGTACCTGCGTCTGCAGATGAAGGGAGACAGAGGTTTGGAGGAGCCGCTGGAAGTCGTCGCGTACATTGACGCGGACTTTGCGACCGATAAGCATAACAGGAAGTCCGTGACCGAAGGATGCGTTATTGTGGATGGAATGCTTGTCAGCTGGACCTGCAAGAAGCAGGGCGGTGTATCGCTGTCCACGATGGTGGCGGAGTACACCGCGGTCTCGGTGATGGCCGCCGAGTTACTAGGTGTTCGAGAACTCCTATACGAATTCGCCGTCGAGCACGTAGAGCCGATGCCACTGCGAGAGGACAATCAGTCAGCGATGAAGCAGTTAGAAGGTGAGGGAGCAAGTGCGAAGGCAAAGCAAATTGATGTACACATAAAGTTCGTAGGCTCCTACACGAACAAGGGCGTTCTGGACCCCGAGTATCGTGACAGCGAGCACATGCCCGCCGACTTGATGACGAGGGAGCTGAGTGTGCCGAGGATGGCCGACTTGCGAGTCGAAGTGGGGCTGCATTAGGCCTCGCGAGGCCAACGTCGCGAAGGTATAAAATGAGAGCGCTGGTAAGGATGCTTGACGTTACCGGCGAGAAGGAGTGTTGAAGTGGGGAGATCCGGACCAGAGTTCTGCGGACGATAGGCACCGAGCAGCGCAATCACCGGGGAGGCAAGACATAGGTTAGTAGGGATAAGGAATTTAATCTCACTCTCTCTTTTGCGTAGTTATCCACAAGTGCGCCGGAAGTGCAGCCCGTCCGAGGATCGGGCCTACAGAGGACATTTCACTCTTTCGTCAAAACCTTTGGGACAGCACTGCTTTGCTCCTTAGACGACAAGCTTTGGTGACAGTGCGATCTTCGGCTGCTCTTGTCGGCCGTTTAGGCATGAATATGATAATGGGCTTGCTCTACGCGAGTGTCGTTTTACCAATTTGACCACACAAATGCTCAATTGGTGATGGGTGTTATTTTCACTGAGGTTTTGAGCTTGTCACTGGGTCAGTCAGCGCAGATTCCAACCGTTTTGGCCGCACGTGAGGTGTTTTACAAGCTGCGTGGGGACGATTTTTTCGGACGGCTTAGTACGTACTTTCATGCTCCGTCATCCAGATGCCATCGATCATACTTGGGTGTGTTGTTTTCGGGTCGATCGTCTATTGGATGTGCGGTTTTGTGAACACGGCCGTGTCGTTCTTGCTGTTCGGCTTGATGCTGTTTGTTACGAATCTGCTATTCACTCCCTTTTCTTTTTCTTGGCTTCCGCTGCTCCGAATTATAGCGCGACGAACCCGATTTCCAGTGTCTCGGTTCTCCTCTTCATTCTTTTTGATGGCTTCGTTATCACGAAGGCGCAGATCCCCGACTATCGCATCTGGCTGTACTGGCTTAACTCGATAGCTTGGTGTTTACGATCGCTGACAATCAACCAGTATCGTGACGCTGCCTTCGATTCTTGTGTTTACAGGAGCGTCGACTTCTGTGAGAACCTCAATCAGGCCGTCGGTGAGTATTCACTCAGCTCTTTGGAGGCCCCATCAGACAAGTGCTGGCTGTGGTACGGTGTCGTGATCAGGGCTTCCACGTATGTATTCTTCCTGTTCCTATCGTACGCTGCGCTGGAGTATAATCGGTACGAGAGCGTTGCGAATGTCTCCTTCGGGTCGGAGAACAAGGAAAGTGGCTCGGTGGATTATGATTTGATGAACTCTCCTCGCAGTCTGGCAACTTCAAGTGATGCTGTGGTATCACTTAGTCTCGATGAGGGGAAGCAATTCGTTCCTGTCTCGATTGCGTTTACGCACCTATGGTACTCTGTTCCCGATCCCACCGATTCATAGAAATCTATGGAGTTGTTAAAAGGTATCAGTGGATACCCGCTTCCTGGGACCATCACTGCTTTAATGGAGTCGTCTGGCGCTGGCAAAACTACGCTCATGGACGTAATCTCGGGGAGGAAACGTGGGGGAAAGATCTCAGGTCAAATCTCGCTAAATGCCTATCCCGCTACTGATCTAGCCCTTCGCAGATCAGCTGGCTACTGCGAGCAAATGGAAATCCACTCCGAGTCCTCGGCATTCCGCGAGGCACTGACGTTCAGTGGGTTTCTTCGACAGGGTGCCGATATCCCCGACATAATTAAGTATGACTCAGTGAATGGGTGTCTAAGCTTGCTCGACCTCCACCCGATTGCCGACCAGATCATCCGTGGCAGCTTCGTGGAGCAAATGAAGCGACTGACCATTGGTGTAGAGCTACCGGCCCAACCGAGTGTGCTGTTCTTGGATGGTCCGACGAGTGGATTGGATGCCCGCTCTGCTAAGCTGATAATGGATGGAGTGCGTCAGGTGGCCAATACAGGCCGGACAGCGCTGTGTACGATCCACCAGCCATCGTCCGAAGTGGAGAAACAGTGCTTGCAGGTGATCTCGGCATGAATGCGTGTGAAATGATCTCGTATTTCGAGTCAGTCGATGGTGTGGCGAAGCGGGAAGGCCCGTACAGCCCAGCAACGTGGATGTTAGAAGTAATTGGCGCTGCCGTGGGCAACGAAAAAGGCGAGAAGACTGATTTTGTGGAGTCATTTCGGCGGGAGCAAGTGGTTCAGTTTGTTTCAGAATGGCTTGGAGCGTGCGGGTGTGACGCATCCGTCCCCCGATTCGCCTGAACTCAGCTACAGTGGCAAACGTGCTGCCACGGGGCTGGTCCAGATGAAATTTCTTTTGCAGCAGTTTTCAATCTGTATTGGAAATCGGCGTCGTATAATTTGATCCGGTTCTTTGTATCACTTGTGCTGGGCGTCGTCTTTGGCCTTACATCCGTGGGTGCTGAGTACACGTCGTATTCGGGCATCAATTCGGGGATGGGTATGATGTACCTTGTAGTGTGAAATGGCTAGGCAGGCCTTGTACACACGCAATAGACTCTTGCATGCGTGCATCAGTCCATCTGGCACTTGTAACTCACTAGAGTGTTCAACGTGAAGCTAGGCAACGGCAACCCTATAGTACTGGATAAGAAGAACAGATAGATACGAGAAAGCAGAGCCCATGCGCTTGCTTTACTCAGAATTGAATTTACTCGGTGACAAACAGTTTAGGAAGTGCCAGCTTCATCCGAGTTGTTCGAGTAATTTTCTTAGCGAAACGCGTTACAACCTCGCTGCCGGTTTTCTTGACCTTGGGTCGTTCAGCAGCTCCTTACCCATTGCTTCGCAAGAAAGAGCGGTCTTTAATCGTGAGTGGGCCGCGCAGATGTACAATGCATTTTGGTATTTCTTCGGATCGAGTGTGGGGGAGATCCCGTACGCGTTCTTCGCTGTGCTGCTGTTTATGATCTCCTTTTGCCCGCTGGTTGGCTTCACCGGTTTCGGAGCCTTTTTAGTGTTCTGGTTGATCCTGACGCTGCACGTGCTGCTACAGGCGTATATTGGTGAATTCCTCGTCTTCCTGCTGCCATACGAGGAGATGGCGCAGATTCTCGCGATGCTCACGTCAATGATTTTCTTACTATTCATGGGGTTTAGCCCTCCTGCCGCTGATATCTTGATGGGTTATAAGTGGCTGAATCATATCACTCCGCACAAGTATACAGTCAGCGCGAGAAGCAAGATTTACGATCAGGACTTTCAAAGCACTTATGTACATAACCAAAATGCTCGACAAAAGGATACCGGTACTTGGCTGCCAGGTGATCAACTGAATCCTGCGGGATAGACATATGACGGCAGCGTGACGAAACTTCGTGAATGTGACTCATCCACCAGTCAGGTTTTTCACGTATCGGTACTAGTATTAAAGGATCAGTTGTCTTCGTATCACTCTGACAATTCAAACGTCGCACTCACTTCTATTGATTCCTGCCTTTATACCCACCCTCAGAACGATGAGCATCAGCACTCTTTTTCCGCCCAATCACGAGAGTCTATCGGAGACCACCATTTCGGAGGTCATCCAGCGGTCCAGGACATTGTCCTACAATCACTCTCGAGGTGTCAATCAACAACTCGATCTGCCGATACGAGGTCTCTCCCAAGCTATTGCGTCAAGCCACGAGGAGATAGAGATTTTTGATGGGATCAGCCTGATATCTTCCGAAGATGCGATTGTAAGCAAAAGACAACGCCATGCCTCATCAGCGCCGAGGACTTCGACGTCTGGAAGACCCGTGTGTATGCAGCACTAGATGGCAAACACCTACTCGGCTACGTGAAGCAACCCGACTACGATGGTGTTTCTGAAGACGAGGGTGAAGCCAGCGGCAGCGATATGTCTGATGCCAACGACGAAATGCATGCCAACGCTACCAAAAACGTCGACATCGACTCCGACGAGAGCGACGACGAACTCAAGCCGCCCTCGGACTCGGGTGAAGAATCCGGAGTCTGCTCCGATACGTAAATCAAGGGGAAGTATCTTCCGGTTGTTCGACCATTTAAACAGCGCGAGGCTCGCCGAGCACGCAACCGCGTCAAGAAATAGAAACGCCGGTCTAAAGTCAGCGCGAACGTCGTTGCCAAGAAGCCAAGACCAAAGCCTTCTTGATGAAAACGATGGACAACATGCACGCGCGGCTGGTCAAGAATCTCACGACATCCTACGAGATATTTAGTTACATCTGCCAGACGTACGAGGGGGCAGTCTTTCATGGTGATCCGTACTTCATTCAACACCACTTTATGGAGATCAAGTATGAGGAAGGCTCCGGCTTAACTGAGTTCTTTCTCAAGCTTGAGAGCGCGATGAAAGCCGCATCAGAAGCCACCAAATCGGTGATGACCTAAGGACAGATCCCTATCTGCCTGTTCCACTCGATGCCCAAGTCGTGGAAGGACGATCTCCGCATCTGGAAGAAGTATATCCCGTATGAAGACCTTAAGCAGAGTATTGAAGGCAAGGTTCGCGATCTTCAAGCTCAAGAGCGCTACGCCTTCGCCAAGGGCACACCCGAGACCTCTGCAACGAATGGTGATAGCTCTAGTGGATACCGGACCTCCTGTGTCACACGCGTAAGGCCGTGACAACAATAATATCTGCTCCTACTGTTATCGCCCACGCCACAACATTCCCCTATGCCGAGGCCTTCAAAACGATTTGCAAGATGGACGAGTGAAAGCTGGGACAGTGCTAACTGCTAACGTCGTCTTCAAGGGTAACTCGAAACGCGATCACCCGTACTAGACCTCGAACAAAGGTGGCAATGGACGACACGGCAAGAATAACAACAACCGTTACTTCACGGTCAGCAACAGTAGTAGCAAGAACAAGCATGATAATGGCGGCAAACAACGCGGCCAAGATCGCTACAAGGACAACCCTCTTGAGTCCGACAATGACGAAGAAGATGCCGACGACAGTGGTTCTGGAAACAGACGCAAGGTAACTCGCCAAGGGCGTCGTGACACCGGTGTCATCGCTGTTGCTACCACAGTCAATATCCCGTTTAGCCTCACTGTTTAAGCCAACGTAGAACCCGATCCCACCTGGACAATCGACTCTGGCTGCACTCACCACATCACCCATGAGTCTCAGTGATTCATCGGCATCACCTCCATTGGTGACTCAATCTCGGATGGTGGTAATAATTAAATCCCCATCGAAGGCATTGGACGGGTCGATCTGGAAGTCACTGACTCCAAGGGCACTATGCAGAAGCTTATCCTTCATGGCGTCCTGTATGCTTCCCAGCTCCAATTCAGTCTGCTTTAATTTGCAGCAGTTGTGAAGCACGACTTTCGCTTCAGCTTTGACCGCAAAGAGTGCTATATGCAAACTGACCAGCGCTTTAAGATCAAAGCGTTCATGGCTGCCAACACGGATCTGTATCAGTTCCAAGCCAAACCAGCGGCACCTCCAACGGCTCTTATTGCCTCAGGTAAGCAACGTTCCTTTCTGCTCTTACATAAACGCCTTGGTCACACTAACGTTCGTGTCTTGAATGACCTATCTAGGAGCCAAGCCATACATGAACTCGATGGATCTATACCTTTAGGTCCAAAGCCATATTTCTTTTGTGTTGCCGGCACGTTAGCGAAGTCACACCGCGCCTTGCTTTACTATAATAGAGTTGGTAAACGAGCTACGTCACCTTTAGTCAAAAGTCCATTCAGATATCTGTGGTCCACTACCTGTGCCTAGCCCTACTGGTTGTCGTTACCTCTTGATCTTCATCGATGACCTTTCTCGATTCATGTTCACTTATTCAATTAAGAACCGTAGTGAATTGTATGACTACTACGAAGACTTCAGGAAGAAAGCCCTAAATAGTTTTTGACAAGTAATTTCTGTCATTGAGTACGCGTTCAGTATTGAAGACAATGCAAGCCCGGGCAGCTTTGACCCGTGCAGACAACGCTAAAGAGTATGAGAAGCTTGACCGCATCATATTTAAAAAGTATGGAGCCCACGCCCATCTTACCAATGCATACACACCTCAGCAAAATGGAGTTGCAGAACGCCGCATGCGTACCATTATGGAGCGTGTCCTAGCCCTTCTACTTGACGGCAAGCTACCCAAGCGGTTATGTGCCGAGTGTTTCTGTCACGTGACCACTCTCATCACTATGACTCATAGCTCCAAGGCGGATAAACGAATGCCGTATGAGCTTTGGCACAGCCGTATTCCATCCATGCTGTTCATTAAAGTATTCGGATGTAGCGGATATGTCCACATCACAGAGCAATACCGAGATAACCTCGACGCAAGAGCCCGCTTGTGTGTGTATCTTGGTGTGCCTGGTCATAAGAAAGGCTACCGTCTGATGGACATAGATATTTATGCAATTATCTACCGTCGTGATGTAGTTTTTAAAGAGGATGAATTTCCCTCTCTCACTGGCCTGACGTCTACTCTAGAGCCCACACAGCACACGAATAGGCAACAATCTACACCTGTACCTCTGCCATCTGCAACTGCTACTACAGTAGCACCGGGGCCTGAACGTGTGTCAGAGCCAGTGACAACACCGTCACCCACCTCAGGCCCTGCAATGACAGCAGCGCCAGGCACAGTGAGCCAGCGTGTACTGCCCTCACTGCGAGAGGTAATTGATCGAACAGCCATACAGTATTCTTTTGAACGGAGACGGACTCTGATCCTCCGCATCATTCGACTCCTAAGCGACCCCGCCTCTCTGCGGGAGCCATTGATAGCTCTGAGGAAGCCAATGACGTAACCCTCAACTTTGAGGAAGACATACACGAACAGGAGCAACGTCAGCATTTACTGTATACATTACTAGCTATTCGGTATGTATCTGAGCCCACTACGTATCGGGAAGCAATGAAGCCTTCCCAATGGCATAAAGTAGCTAAATCGGAATACAAGTCCCTCATGGACAATCGCACTTGGGTGATGCTATCCCCTCCTAAAGGAAGGAAGCGGTTAAGTAGCCGATGGATCTTTGTTGTGAAGTTTACCAGCACTAGCGAAATCGACCGCTTTAACGCGCGTCTTGTGATCAAAGAATTCCTTCAGGAATATGGCATCGACTACAACGAGATATCCTGTCATCAGGATGGAGGTACTTATACTACTTCTAACTGTTGCAGCTCTTCTCGACTTTGAAGTTCACCAAATGGGTGCTAAGACAGCATTCCTGAATTGCTATTTGGAAGAGGAGATCTACATGGCTTAACCGGAAGGTTTCAAAATCCGGGCAAGGAGCACCTTAAACTTCTTAAGAGCTAATACGGGCCGAAGCAAGTGCCCCGTATCTGGTACTAAACGCTGCCTGCCTTCCTAGCGAGTCGTGGGCTCCTGAAACTTATTAAAGATCGATGTGTCTTTTGACGCACAATTGGTGACATCACCTGTTACATTGCAGTGTACGTCGATGACTTACTGATCATTGCGCCAACACCAGCGCTCGTCAATGAGCTGATATCAACCCTGAAAAGCGATTTTCCAAGTCAGATTATGGGGAGGTGAAATACTTACTCGACTGGTCCATTCACCGTGACCGCAAGAATCGAACGATATTTATCCACCAGCACAAGTACGCTACGAAGGCCGTTGACCGCTTCAGCGACTGCATTCCGTCCCGTATTGCAACCCCCGCAAAACGGAACGCCTAACGCTCCGCAAGCAGCCAGCCTAGCAGTGAGGAAGATGCGATGAAATCGATTCCGTATCGCCAAGCCGTAGGCAGTATCATGTACTTAATGGTCGGCACTCGACCCGACATGGGATTTTACATGCGAGAGGTCAGCCAATTTCTAGCAAATCCAGGAATGGTTCACTGGAAAGCAGTCATCTGTGGTCTAAAGTATCTATCCGGAACGAAAGAATACAGTCTTCTTCTGGGAGGCTCAACCGATGTTTCCTCGGAAAACCTAGCCGATCGACTGATTGCCTACAGTGACGGTGACTAAGCCAGCGTTCCGACACGTGACGCTCCGTTGGAGGATACATGACAATGCTAACAGGCAGGCCTATCTCATGGCTTTCACGAAAGCATCATACTGTAGTTCTCGCTACAACAGAGGCATGATATATCGCCCTATGCCATTGCATGCAAGAGATAATATTTCTCAAACTCTCTTTAAATAACTTGGCTTTGCTACAACACAGGCTAACACTATATACGAGAATAATCAGACCTGCCTCAAAATCTGCTACAACCCCGAACTTCACTGACGATCAAAACATATACACGTACGATACTTTTTCGTACAAGAAAAAGTAGAGCGGCATGAATTCAACGTCACCTACTGCAATACGAAAGACATGATAATTGACATCTATACTAAAGCTTTAGACAAGTCCCAGTTCAAAGAACTAGGAGCCAAGCTCAGGTTGAAATCCCAGAAAACAGAATCCGGCTGCTCAGTTTAGAATTATTCTGATAATACCAGCGCATGAAGCGTGTCTATATTCTGTGTTCTTTTTAGAACTTATTTCCACTGGGTTTTATCCTTTTTGCTCGCACAAGGTTTTCCCTCGTTGAGGTTTCCCTGATCAAAGTACCGAATTATCTAGACACAAGAGTTTATAAATAATAATCCATGTATAACATCAAATTTGCCAGAGATACGCCAGTACATCTCACAATCGCTTTCACTATCAGCATTTGTGTCACTAGACACATAGTCGGTGTCATAATTTGTCGATTTTGTTCTTTCGGTGTGACAAATGACATAATCACTAAATTCTCCACTTTAGTGACATCTGATGGACTGGTGGCCACGTGTGCTCGAGAAGCCGCCTCCTCCTCCAGCGTGGCGATGAGAACTGGCGCAAGCTGCAGTGCTGTCCGCGGTGCCCGCTTCTTCTTCTCCCTCATAGAAGCGCTCTTTGTAACTTGAAAGGACTCTGTGTCCACTGGAATAGGCTCTACCGAAGCGAGGGAGCCTGTGTTATAGGTACAGACGGTACGTTGGACTCTATTCTTGAGTTCCTACCAGGCGTGTCGCTTATCGCCTTTTACTCTTGCAGAAAACGGCAGGGCAAAATCGGATCGGCTTGCCTAAGCGACTTCCTTGGCGGCGTTTCATATACTGAGGAAATGTCCTTTAAAGAAAGTTTTATCTCTGTTATAACATAGAATTGTCAGTTTGATAAAATATGTTCAGAGGCAGGAAGGCTGTTGAAGTAGCCTCTAAACAGAATAATTACCTTGACCGAATCTCTCTAAGCCATTATAATGAGATTTAGGAGGTCCTACTTAAGCCGTTATGACCTTCTAGCCCGGTATTATGTATTATACAGAATAAGATGTTCCACAGGATCTAATATCTAGCAAACTAGGCTGCAACGTCAAATTTCGCGTATGTGTTTTTTGTATTGGTGTGGATTATAAAATCTTCCTGATGGATCGGCGATGAAACGATAGACGAGGATTATTCTACGGTGCCAAAACGACGAGTATAAATTGTAAACAGGCCTAAATATCGTAATGGAAGCCCAAGTGAACGCGTGTCGTCCATCCACTCATCTTCATTTTAGAAATGGTGAGCCGCGGAAGAAACACTAAAGGAGCGGGCGTCTGGAAGAGCACGTGGCGAGCGACTGGAAGTCACGTATGCCTTCTAAGGGTTCGTTGCAAGAGGATAAGGGACACCACACGGATGCAAACGTGAAATCAGCGGCGGGTGTTAAATGGTTTGCGATGTTACTTCTGATAACCATATTCTTGTTTTCCCAGATAAAACAGGCTGGGCTCAGAATTGATTGCACGCTATCCAGGCCAGCACCATCTCAAAGCAGGGCGTTAATATCCCTCGCGAGTACCGGTTGACAGACAAACTCAGCCCCACGCTACACGATGAGCCCAAACACGAGTGTGTATACCAGGCTGCGAGTAACATCAGTGGACGAGCCGCACATGATGTCCGCACTCCGCTGGGAATACGTGCCCGAACGGGAAGACGTACGAAGTCCAACAACGGATAATACTGGAAAAAGCAGTCTCAAGAAAACCCAATTTCGAATGGCGCGGAGTATGAGCCGTCGGAAGATGAATGAATATAGTCTTACTATCGAATGTTGTGCTTGCCAATAACGTGGTATTTGTTGGCAAGAAGAGAGTGAGGCCTATGAGCATGCCTACTAGTATTAGGCATAATACCAATTACGATGATGGACCGAGGGTGGCTAGATATAGCATGAGAGAAGCGTGCCTTGACCAATGGCCATTCCATGCTCGCCCATAGAAGTCTAAATTCCTAGTTGAGTGTAAGCGAATGGTCAAAAGGAAGTATCTATTTTTGGGTTAGCTCGGCTAAGTAGTTGGTATGATTCCTAGGAAGAAATCACCCAGTTCCTCCTCACAAATACGTTAGCTAGGAACTGGGCGATTTAATCCTCTGCGTGTACGTCTTCGGTGGAGCTATGTGGAGCGAAGTGGGTGGTGAGCACAAAGCGTCTAGCAGGATAGATGTTTGCTAAGGAATCAACAGCTCACAGGTTTTGGCTGTTTTTGCTTGACGAAAAGCCAATAGAACATCGTCATTCTCGCATTTGTTGGATACATTGCTGATACTATAACCATTTCGTAGCTTCTTTGTGCATAGTGTGCCCGGGACATAAATTTCGCAAGTTTCTATGTTTACTTTTATTAAGATATTCTCTTATTCTGTATTATACAGAATAAAACCTCGGGCTAGAAGGGTTAAGCTATTTTAACACTAATGGCTGGTGTGCAGCTACTAGTGGCTTCCTAAGACAAATAAAGTGCTCATTTCGTCTTTTGACGCCCACAAGTAACTTTTTCTTCTTCTCTCTACTTCTTCTCAACCTGTCTGTGACGGTCAGAAGTATCCTACCACCTGTTACTATGTAAAGCTTAACCAGGCGCTACAGCATTCCTAATGGAAAGGCGTGCTTGAACTTGGCCTCGTATGGAGCAATCAATGCGGATTTCCTGGACTGCAAGGATGTTTGTTTGTTTTGGAATGAGTAGTATTGATGTCACTTAGCCTGGACTAACGACTTCCTATACCCGTGGTAACGCCACCGCTCTAATGTCGATGTACGTTGTAACTGCATGCGGTCAGTCCAATGACTGACCCTCTCCCTCCGTCTTCCCTAGATGGGGGTCGCGATGCATCCGTTACGCGGCTGAGTGTGTGACGTCTCCTGCCAATGCGTTACGTCTCCAGATAGATGCTTGAGTACTTTCTCCCAGCGTACTGTTGCCGAAGTGTCCTCTGACAGCAACATTTGTGTGCTTCTTGTAGAATCCATTGCCATATTGGCCAGTGTGTCAGCCATCCTGTTAAACTCCCGCAGATGGTGGTGCCATGCCACCACTTCAAGCCTATCAGCGAGTCTCCTGCTCTGCCAGTAGTACTCTTGTAGGTGTTTGGCTTTAGGTTTTTTTTCGTTGTTTCGGTTGTCTTATGATCATCGCGCTATCTCCGATGACATGAAGCGGTTCAAAGTGATGCTTATCACAGGCCTTGAGACCGCAAAGTAGACCGAGGTGTTCTCCCATGTTGTGGGTAAACCGCGGGTTGGCGTACGACATTGTGCCGATCCAGCATACCTGGGCTTGAATGGTTGCATTTGCTGTACGGATAACGACTGCTCCGCTTCCTCCGGGCCCCGGGTTGCCCCGGGACCCCCCGTCGAAGAATAGCAGATACATCGTCGCTCCGCTGTCAGTGAACAGGTGATAGTCTACCATCGGCTCCGACATCAACACGCGTCGCATTAGGTGGATTGCAAGGGGACCAAACTTGGGGTGAAGCTCTGCCGCTGTGTGTGCAAACACCGTGTTATATCCCTGCCGCAGCGCCGATTTGAAAGCTGCGATTTGACATTGCTCTGACACCTTTGTCAGGGGGTCGAAGTGGTTGACACGCCATCGCCATGTCCGTTGTAGCAGTGTTGCTGTTCCTAGTTTCCAACATCGCTCGGCCAGCATCGTGACCGCTTCCATAAAGTGGTTGGACTGCGTGGTTCGCTGGTCATACATGTTGTCTGCTGCTCTCCATGCTCCTGCTGGCGTCTGTGGCAGTTCCATGCTGAAGATCGCGTGTTCGATTGCCGAGGTCTTGATTCCTAGAGTGAGCCAGGTCCGCGTCAAAAGTTTTCGTAGTGTCCTCGCTGCTGGACATTCCCAGAAAACGTGATACAGGTCCGTGTCGGACAGATGAACACAGGCGCTATGAGGACACCCAACCTTTTGATGGACCGCATCATAGAGCGAGAGGGTGTACCATTTGAGTTTTAGCAGTAGCTGCTCTCCCCACGGCCCAAGCCCCACAACTCGACGAATTGTCTTCCATTCCAGGTCATCCAGTGCTGCTGCCGCAGTGCCGCTCACAGCGGTCCATTTTGTCCTGCGTAAAGCAGCCTTAGTAGTTCCCCGTTTGTGGGCGAAATGTCTGATGCGCTGTTTGAATTCCTGTCGCGTGCGTATCCATCGCCGCCCGCCAGCCCACAGGCATGTGTAGCGACTCAACTTTGGGTGTGGCCGTACATGGTGGATTATGGCAGACGTATTCATCTCCTTGGTAATGAGTCTGGTTAGCGCTGATTGACTGTCCACTTCCTGACCCCGAGAAGGACCCTGTGTATCCAGTTGCAACAATGCCTCAACCCGCTTGTCGCCCCGCAGCATTACCGTGAGCGGGTGATCTGCGGGGGAGACCGAGAATCTCACTTCATGGTCGTGTGCTAAGGGCTAAAGCCATTGCTGGGAAGTTGGTAACCAGTATCTGTGCGAGACTTTCAGCTGGTCATCGCTTAGTCGGACCCGTGAGTGAATTGGAGAAGTCGAGTCCCATGACCCCCTTTGATCTCTTCTCCCAATGCACAACGTCGTGTAAACGGGTAATGTTACTTCCAGGTAGTGAGGCAGCCATTGCAAGCGTTGCCCAGGATCCATCTTGTGCATATACCTTTTCCGTATTTGGATCTACGTAAGGCAGCCATTCCAAATTTGGCTGCAGCGACTTCCTCCATGCTGCACTTGCCCGTGTCTCCGTCGTATCCTTTAGGAAATTCGAGCAGTCCATCTGCATTGAGTTGTTCTCCCACGAGCATGTAAAGCTGTTGGCGTGAGTTGCTGCCACCACCTTTTTTTGTGATCGTCCTCATGGTTGTCATCCGTTTGGCTGCCCCAGCAACGCTGATGAGAGCCTATCCAGTAGCCCACAGCGTAGAGAGTAATTTAGTCTGGCCTGGGGTCGGATCCGTGTACCCTGGAGTTATGTACATCGTCGAAGCCCGTCCCTCCTTGTGGTTGTGGAAGAGTACGTCGCCCCGGATGTGGGCCTGTCTAGTGCCGTTGCTTGCCCACTGACTAATTGTGGTAGCTGCTAGCGCCAGGAGTTCTGTTCTGACGTCCGGAAGGGCAAAGCCTCCAAGGTGTCTCGGCAGAGCTGCCAAGTCGGCGTGCAACCACGCTCGCGCAGTTGGTTTCTCTACCGTGAATTGCCCGTGTCACACGTAGGTTTTGATTCTGGACGCCATATCGTTCACATTGGCTGGAGTGGGCCAGGCATGCCGTGCAACATACAGCATCTTTGGAATGATTACCGCGCTTGCAACTAGACTGCGGTGATCAATTGTCAAGAGCTTTTGACATGCGAGTCTGAGACGAGTCGTCAGTTGTTGCACTGCTTTTGTCCATGATCGATGAGAGTCAATTTTGCTGCCCACTTGAATTCCCAAGTATCTGCAACTCGCGTCCACAGGATGGTACTAAAGCGGAGGCGGTAGCGTCATGCTCGGCGTCGCCCCATGTGCGTGGAGGGCGATCGCGACCGTCTTTTTGTGTTTATCTGTAGGCCCGATGCGTGTCCAAAGAGCTCCACCACCCGAAGCAGCACAGGTATCTCTGCAGGATTTCCGACAAACGCTGCTGTATCATCAGCGTAACCGGCTACCCTGAGTTGAATCGGCCTGCCTCTGAGTGCACAATCACTCCATGTGGGCCCATGAATCCGTCAATCTTACGATATAGTGGATCCAGCGCTAGGATAAATAATATCGATGCTAGCGGACAGCCTTGGCGGATCCCACTCGTGACGAGTATATCTCGAGACTTGGTTCTGTTAACTAAAAACCGTACTCGGGTCCCGTCTTGTGTGTTTGCAATCGCCGTGACGAATTTCTCCGGATAACCTTTCCGTCGTAGGATGGAGAGCATGAATGCTCTATCCAAGGAGTCATATGCCTTTTTGAAGTCGAGTAGGAGAGCTGTCACTTCTCTCTGTATTGAGTCAGTCAGTACCATGTGCTGTGCTGCGTCGTATAGGTCAATTGTGTCATGTATAGTGCGGCCCGAGACGAAGCCATTCTGGTTGGGATGAATGTGATCCGGCAATGTGATCCCGACTCGAGCTGCTAGGATCTTCATGAAGAGTTTATAGTCTGTGTTTAACAGTGCAATGGGGCGAAAGTTGAGTGCATTGCTTGACGACCCACCCTTCTTAAGGCAGAAAATGTCCGCATCCAGGAAAGTAGATGGAAAAACTCCACTGTCATACCATAGGTTGAAGAGCTCGGTAAGGATAGGGGCAAGCATGTCTTCAAAGTCACGGTACCAACCATTCCCCAGTCGGTCAGGTCCTGCGGCCTTGTCTCGTTCGCATTTTCGCAGTGCAGCTCGTACTTCTTCCTCCGTAATTGTCGCAGCCACTGCCAGTTGAGCCTCCGTGGGTGCTTGAGCCTGTGGTATCCATTGTTCGACTGCGCAGATGTGATGCGGTAGACTGGGAGCTTGCTGCAAGATTGGCGTCCACGCATCCACCATTGTATCCGCTTTGTCATGACCGTCTCTGGCAGGGGCTCCTGGCACCGGATCTAATCTGTGTATGATGTTGTCGGTGTATTTGTTGGAGATCTTCTTGAAGAAGGATTTGGTTGTTTTCCTTGTCCAGTGTGTAGCATCCTGAAAAAGTTGCCGTTGACCAAATTCGTTCCGTGCTTGTTTACACTCCGCGATTGCCCGTCTAAGCCGTGCCTCTCTGGTTGGCCCAACTGAGTTGTCCAGCGTCAGCCCGTCTAATAGATCAGTGATAGTGTCTACCGAAGGGCTCCTTCCCTCATTCTCCTCTTGAACTCTCCTTTGTTGTTTGACTAACCTCATCAGTTTTTGTTTAAGCGTGCGCTTTTTGGCGCGTTTGCGCTCTCTTATGGCAATCCGAGCTCTGCGCGCCACCTCCGTCTTCAGCGCCTCCCAAAGCCCAACCGCCTTCTCCGCCGAGCACTGCTCCGCCTGCATTTGTTCGGAGAAACGCTCCAAAAGCTGCGTGGTGATGGCGTTTACGGCTGCTGTCGGGTACTTTGGCGCTGGGTGTATCCTCGATGGCCTTCGTATCCGGATGGTGTCTTCAGGAGACCTGACGTGAATTTTTGATCCTAGATGATCCGTCTTCACGCCAAGTTGTACTGTGTTCCACGCCGCCGCCCACGACAACGTAGTGGGGGACGTGTACCACCTGTCTAACCGTGACGAGGCTTCTCCTCGAACCGGGACCATGTAATGATATGTGTGGGTCTCAAAGTGATGTCGTTGAAGAGTACTTGACGTCCATTCTGCTGGTCGTGCCACTGCGATCGGGTCCAATAGTCTCCACATCTCTAGGAGGACTCTCAGCGCATGTGAGTCGTGTACTTGAGCACCAGTCTGGTAACTGCGGTCTGCCTGAACATCAAGTGTGCAGTTGAAATCGCCACCGACAAACAAGAGCGCTCCCTTGGGGAAGCTGATTGCCTGGAGGCTCGCGTAAAATCGTTCTCTCTGTGCAGGTGCGTGAGGAGCGTATATATTGCATACGTAAGTAGGAGTGCCATCTAGTGTGCCATGCACAGCCATAAAGTGCTCGGTCCATTGTTCCTGTACGTAAGGTGTCATCGCCTTAAAAGCTCCGTATGGGTTGGCGAGGATGGCCACCCCTCCTCTCCGGTCTGCCGTAGGGCTCCAGTAAGAATAGTCAGGTTGACCATGTCCCGTTCTGAACCCCCAGCGACTGACAAAGAGTCTTGTGTATTCTCCCATCTCAGCTGCTGCCACATGAGTCTCCTGTAGTATGAGGATGTCGGTGTTTCCATGTTCATCTGCGTTCCCAAAAGCCTTGAACCAGTTCGCACGTTCCACTTCGTTTGCCCCCAATCCATTTACATTTTGTGTTGTCAGCCCAAATGTCTGTTCCAACTGGTGTAGTTTAGGGTCTACTATTCGCTCACTTCTGACGGCCTCTTTACGGGCTTTCCGTTGTCTTTGTTTCGTTGTTTCTTGTCTTCTGCAAATTGTTGTTCCAGCGCGGCAAATCGGTCTGTTTCGAGCACCGGTAGCATATTGCGTAGATCTCCCTGTTTTGGTCCTCCTGTCACAGATCTAATGCTTATGTCAGTTATCATATCGTGCTGCGAGCTTTCCAAGTTCGTTGAAGATCGAGTGCGCTCCTCTCTCGATTCTTGGATCTTGGATGGCCTCGTATTTGACATAGTTGGTTCGAGTTCGAACCGTGTCCTCGACTCAGTCTGGTCCCCCTGAGTCGAGAAATCCGGCACTAAAGTGCCGTTAATTGCGATAGGTGGGCTGAGAGTCGTCAAGGAACGATCTCGACGCTCCTCCCACGTGTGTCCTGTTGGAGCCAAGGTGGCTGCGCTCCAGTCCTGGAATTCTACAACTCCATGACATAGTTGGCGGACGAATGGAAATTCTTCGTACCACGTTGACCGGGCACCGAGGGGAGCCCGACCCATTGGTGTAGCTGCCCAGTCGCACACCACGTGTGGAAGGATGTGTAGTATGTTCCATGCTTGGGTACTGATGTCTGTTGGTTGCGCCCTACAATATCTGCTGGGGATACGTTGGGCAAGTTGTCCCCATTTGTCAGGATCATTCGCTGCTTGTCTCCTTTGGGACTGTTTGATGGCCTGCTTTGTGCACTCTGTATGCCATCTGGTGCTGAACTCTCGAGTCGAATCATCAATACTATCATCGTTTGCCTATCTGTTGAGAGCTGCAACTTGTTCAACGTACGTTTCAATAACTCCCCACTGCAGAAGGTGGTCGTGTGTCCACCGGGTTTTAGCTTCGTACTCAGGAAAGAGTATGAAGGCGAACAAATGCCGCAGCGCTTCAAGGTGAGCGAGAAGCCATTTTTGAATGTCGGCGGAGGTGACCTTCCTTCGTTTCATCTTTGGCAAGGACAGTTCCTCCTTGAAAAAATCACCCCATTTGATGAACGCCTCTTGGTTGGACAAGGCGATTAAATCTTCTAGAGGACCATCCACCTCCTCCTTCGATACCGAATTTGATTGTCGGAGAATACGAAAATAGGTGTTGACAATGATGTCCCCGGAGGCAGCCTTGGCGTATCGCTGTGGAAGACTGCTACCTTGATGGCCCCCGCTTTGGTCCTCTTGGGACGAAGCTGCGTATGTGTCCATGCCGTAGGCTTCGTGAATGTGTTGTTCTTCGATATGTAGAACATCCGTCAAGTCAGAAGGTAACGGGTCGGCATTAAGGATCGCAAGTCCCTGTCTTGCATGGACGAAATCTAGACGTGCCCGCATTTCCAATCGTTTAATAAGCAACTTATTCACCTCGGTGATGTCGGCAAGCTGGTTAATCGTGGTCAAGTCCACTGAGTGTTCCGTGTCCGTTAGGGAATTGATGTCTTCCTTCCACATATAGGAGTCAGGTAGATCCTTCGCGAAGGTCTCGTCCCCTTCTGCTCTCCACTTCAGGAAGAGCTCACCGTGACTGACACCTTAGAAATGACTTTGATCGTGGCGTAGTACCAAGAAAATTGGCAGCACATGGAGCGACCAGCAGGCATAGAGATAATCCCTAGCAGTCCTGTCGGGAAGCGGCTCGACATGACCAGTCTCGTGATCGGTGTTATCTGCAAGTCGGTGGTTTTTGTAGAAATAACGTTGGACATGAGCGTCTAAAGAGGCATTCGTGTCAAACACTACTATCGGCTCCAGAAGATACTGGGACATAGCTCGGAGTTCATGCGGGCCCGCCCAGAAACTAGCGGGTACTTTAACCCCTGTCGACCGCGTCCGTGCTTGGTTGAATTGCCCGTAAAGGGCTGATGTCGCCGCCTCCGTGGACGTGTAAGCCGGATGGTCCGGGTAGAGCTTAGCGTACTCCGCGATCGGGTCCACTAACCCCAGCGCAACATCTTTCTGAAGATTGGACATCATTAAGGCATAGATGGAATCCTTAAGCGAGGTAGCCTCGCGCACTACTGCTTTGGTAGTCTTGAGCTTTGCTGCAGAGTGATTCACTGTAGAAGCGTACAGAGCCAGGAAGGCGCACTGCCCATTCGCCTCCACTTCAACCATTGTACCGTCAAAGCTGACCAACCATTGACCGAATTGGATAGGAAGGTCTGAATCCCCAGCGTCAGTGCCAGTCCGAGTCGGGCCCATGGTCAGTTCCTCCTGAGAGTCCGGGGTTGCTGGGACCACATCCTCAGTCAGGGATGCAGGTGCAGCGGCCTTAATTCGAGGTGGAGCAGGATACTCTGCAGTGGTAGCCCTTACTTCGAAGGTCTTTTTATTGTTTTGGATGTAAGTCGACATGTTTGCCTGCATGCCTTTTATGGTGCCGGCTTGGAGCCCCACCTTACCAAGTTGTTGCTTCGCTTTTCTTGCAGCTCGGACCTCAGCAGTCGCTGATTGGGCTTCCAGTACCTTCGAGGGCTTGATGTCCTCCTCCGTGCCTTCGTTTTCAACTGCTTGTGTCGTGCGGTGTTCAGCAGTTCCGTCTTCATCGTCCGTCCCCTGAGTCATGACAACATCGTCGACACTCCCAGTCCGCTGTACAATAGTCTGTGTCTGCTCCTCTTCCTTGAAGCCGTGAGCCCGATCGTCTTTTGTTTCTTCGTCCTCCTCATGGGGGTAGGCATATGGAGCCTCCTCCTGCTCAGGTGTAAGTGGACACGATTGGTCCAGGCCATCCTCGTCATCTTGCATGGCATTCACATCTTCTTCCGCCTCACTGTCCGAGTCTGCGAGTACACTGTACATACCCATAGCTTCATGTTGTTGAAATTGTTCGAAACGATTATCGTTCTTTTGTGGGGCCATTCTTGCTCCACCGTTCCGCCCATTGTCTGTGGTGGCAGTCTTCATGGCTGATGTGTTTTTCTTACGGCGAGGCCGCGGTGATGAGGAGGGCGCAGGTGACCGTGTTAGGTTACCCTCGTGCCCAGTTTCATGGGTAGCATCCACTGATGTTGCCACGTCGGGTGAGCTGTCCTGCATCACTTTCGTAACTTTCCGTGTTTTCTTTTGTTTTAGTATGAAGGCTCCCTCGTCCTCTCCGAGTACATGCTCCGATGCATGAGTCGATTCCACTCGAGGTGTAGCAGGAGGTGCCTGGTCCCCTGTTACTCCTAAACGCTGAGCGATTGCTTGGTGATCGGTCGCAACGTGCTGGAGAGGGGTTGATGGCATTTTTGGTGGTTGGTGTGATGTCAGCATCATGACGAGATCGTCAATAGTTTTAACCGAAAACTCAATCTTGGTGGCCGTCGGCACTTGGACAACTGGCTCAGTAAATTTCCTGGTAGTTTTGCTTTGAACAGCCTCGATATTCTCCGGTTTGGTGCGGCACCTACTTGGCCCATGCCACGGATTGAGGCACTTCGTGCATGGACGCCGTAAGCGCTGCTGGAAGTGGTGAATTGTCAATTCTACCGTGCCTAACAAGATCCTGGATATTCCTTTCAGCTCTGTTGGGCAGTGGCGCTGTGCAAACCGGATTGTAACATACCTGTTGTCATATATCTCGGTGCGTGTCGTTCATGCATATTCCGCATCCAGTATTTGTGCGCCTGAGAAGCTGGCAAAGACCCGTGTAAGAGTGGCTAAACCCAATGAGGTACCTCCATACACCCGGATAGCGTACGGCAATTCCATTTGGGCATTGGTGTATACTCCTACTCCTTTTTTCTTCTGGGAGGCGTTCCGTGTCTCTCAGTGTGATCACCGCTGCTTTCAATCGTAACGTCTTGTTCTGCCAACGCACTGACGCTCGTTTTGAATCGAAAACTGCGTGAAGTGTTTGATTGCCGTCAAAACTGAGGCGTTTAACATCCTGTTGAAAAACTTTCATCATTGCGTGTCCGGTATGGTCGTCTGCGTTAGCGTTGAAAATTTCTTTGAGAATGGTCACATGTGGGGTGTGAACGGACAATCTCACGGATGCCGGTACAATAGCAGTGATGGTTACATTAAAGTAAGTATCATGCATGTCTTCGACCATGGCCCGATGTTCACTCACCAGGATCTCCTTGATGAAGTTCGGTGGTGCTGCAAGTCCAAGTCGCCACTCAAATATTTAATGAAAATAGCATACTCCCTTTGCGTCCAGGCCCTGATGGCGTCGTCTCTGCGGGCAGTCGCAGGGGATTCTGCCTCCGCGCGCATCTTCTCTTCGTCTTCTGTCCAAGTGTCCTTGGCACACTTGGTCCAGTCAGCCATGATAGTGGTCATCAGTTGTTTAATTTGGACAGGGTTCCAGACCCCGCGTAGCATGTGTGATTTGCGGCCGCGTCTTCAGTGATCCTCGCTTCAGAAGGTGGATTTGCCTTTACTTTGTCGCTCCACAAGACAACCTTCGGTGGTGAATCCACCGCCTCTGTAGTTGGTCCAGGTAGGGGTGAGGAGCTATGTTTTTCTAAATCCGTTTCAAGTTTTTTTTCCTCAAAGGTCGCTCCATCAGCTGTCCGTTTGGTTCCTCCTCGTTTGCATGTTGGGCGGCCTTTAAGCTCGGATCCGTCTTCGTCGTGCCGTCTTGGTCTGTCTCCTGCCTCTGGGGATCCGGGGATAGCTGACCTGTGTCCGGAGGGCCAGGGCCTTGCGCCCCTGTACCTGGTCGCGCCATTCCGGTTGCGATTCCTTAGTTCCTTCGCCTTATTCTTCCTGTTGGCCTGGGGGTGCTAGCGCTAAGCCGCCCACCCCTGAGCGACTCTTCCTTCCCAAGGTATTTTTACGAGTGACCTGCCAGGATGGCAGGTAAGACTGCCAGGATGGCAGGTATGAACGTAGGAATCGATCAGCATCAAATAAGCACCCTAACGAGCAATACACGTTGTCGTTAGTGGGAGTTCCAGCTCCCATTCTACTGTCTTGATGCTGTAAACCATCACATGTCATACGAGCTATAATTTTAAAGGCTTACGTACGTCGCGTGTCCAATAGTTGAAGTAGTAATTGTTAAAAGCGAACACGACTCCAGCGTTCCTAGGGTCTGCTGGGTGCGTTTTCCTGGAGTCCATCGCTTCACCTCTACCCACTCTCGTCCTGCAAAGTGGCAAGGGTTTCAGCGAGGTTGGCATAATTTTTGAGTCTAACACGGGTCCCATAAGCAACCATTCGTGCGAGATTGGAATCACCTACGAAATAGCTCTGCATTCCGTGATAACTGAAAACTCGTCCGGGCTTACACTTAATTTGTTCAACCTATCGACCTGAAAGACCCAATCACTTAACGCCGAATCCTCCAATAGGTCGTCCTCCTTTGAAATTGAGCAATGCCACTGGGTATGATTCCTACACCCCGATCCATTTCATTTTGAAGTTTTGTAGCCACGCGATGTTATCGCGGCTTGTCCATTGCTGCATCGACCATCTTCTTCAGAGTAGCATCATCGTAGTAATTCTTCTGTACCTATATCATCACCGCGTATGCGTCCTCCTTGGGTTCGCGTCTCAGATAGGAAAGCCACTGTCCTCGCATAAGTTTGTTTTTTATAAATTCTCGCCACTTCCCCCCCCCCCCCCCTCCCCCGTTTGAGAAGGTTGGAAACGTCTTCTTTTCGTCCGACCAAGAGGTTGAATGAGCCTCTTTTAAGCCTGTCCACATCTCAGACCTCATTCTGGGCCAGGCCTTAAAGTCACCAAACAGCTTGGCGAGCTCTTCCTCGCTGGATGTGCCTTCAATTTTTTGTAGAGAAATTCGTTGGGGTTCTCCTTGCGCTCCTCCACATACGAACACCATGTGGCCAAGTTTTCATTGTGAAACCTTTCGAATTTTTCGTCCTTGTTAAGTTGAGCATCTTGAAGACAATCGTCGTCAGGTATTCCGAAATAATCATTGTATTGGAATTTCAATACAATATTATACAATAAATTATTTATTTTTGAGATGCCAGATATCACTTTCAATAAGTTATTTTCACATGGTCTTTCCAATATTGTTTTACGCTTACTTTTCCGTGTTTTTAGCTTTAAAACCTTTTTATATTGAAGGCTTATTTTGGCTGCAACTATTTATTTTCGCTGTTGGTTTTCAGAAGAAGAATATCTAAGGGCTGTGGTAATATTATTGCAATGTTATTATCGGAACACCTGATCGTCGGAAGTTTTTACTGTGCTCCTCCAAAGCGAAAACTCCAACTTGGTAGCGACGCGTGTTGTGCCACTGTTCACCTTTGCTGGAATTAAAGCTGAAGCAAAGTTATATTCGTCACATCATTTTGCGAGCTTCAGAACCAATTGCTCGTATGGGTCTTCTTTACCAAGCATAGAAACACATGAGATCCACGTGTTTAGCCGTGGATTCTTCAAAAGATCTCCGTCACAGTGTCAACCCATTAAAGATATCATCTGGCGTTCTCTCGTCTTTTTGCCAGAACTCACGTTGGATAATTCCAAACTCAATGGCGGCGCTTTCCGCTAGCCTTACTTTGTTCTTTCGGAATTCCTAACGCCGTTGCGACACCCCCGACTTGGTTTTATCTGTGGGAAAATGACACCAGGTGAGTGGATACACTAAAGTTGTGACAGAAAGTGTAAAATGATCACAGACGAAGATGGTGAACACAACTTTCGTACCGACTCACTTACTGTCGCAACTTGGCATTCAGCAAATCCCTTGTTGGTCGGTGGGAGCCAATCCCAATTGGGAGACGATACCGGTAATCACAGAACCCCCAGTCTAGTTTATCCCAATACTGTTGTGTTCATCCCCGCAGGGTAGGCTCCTTGACGTTTAGCTCTCGCGAAGCGTCTGCTACAGTCCATTCTGGATGGGCTTTCCACTTTTTCAGCAGCTCTATCTACTCTCTCTCGGTCCGCTGGGTGCACGTGCGCTTGGACATCGCGCCCTTAATTCGAGATTGGCCACCGGAACCAACCGTTCGAAACGAATCAGACTCAGATAATTCAGATTAACTCGCGCGAGATATTCTGACTCGGGGAGAAAGTCAGGTTAACTCGCGCGAGTTATTCTGACTCAGGGAGAAAGTCAGGTTAACTCGCGCGAGTTATTCTGACTCAGGGAGAAAGGCAAGTTAACCCGTGCGAGTTATTTTGACTCAGGGGGATATATTACAAGCACAACCACGTCGTGTAATAGACCTGCAGATCGCTCACTGCAAACCCATCCATTTCCTGCTCAAGTACGAGCTGGGCTACGTGATCCGGACCTGTAGCGGTGTATTCTTATGGCTCACCAGACACTGGTATTGCATGAAATCATGTTATGCTACAGAGGTCGCAGTACTGAGTATAGACACGCACTGAAAACTCGTACTGTGCAGACCTCCTATGAGATAAAGCGTAATCTTGAACAGCATGAAGAGCATGTGAAGCAACATCAAAAGTCATTCCGACGTGAATAGAGTTTTCCTCATCGCCGCTGTCCAATCCATCAGCGATGTCGTCGATTCCCTCCGTCATTTTGCGTCCCTCAGTCGTGATAAGTGGTTTTGGGACTTTAGAGTGAACGATTTGGGTCTTCATACGCATCGCGAGCATTAGTATACAACGGGTTTTTGGGTTTAAGTCCGGCCCACCTCGTTTCAGCCATTCAATCATTTGGACACACATTGTGACGTTTGTTCCCTAAATTCCTCACTTACTGACGCGGGTTTCACTTGGTACACCTACCGGCAATACCGACCCCACTTTGCTCACGTTTTGGCACACCTTTAACTTTCTGTCACAACTTTAGTGTATCCACTCACATTTTGTCATTTTCCCCTTATCTGTTAGTGCACACTGGGAGCTCAAATGTTCTCACTGTCTGCCACGTGTGTTTCCTTATAGACACTGGATTTGAGCGCTCAAATCTTTCTTCTTGACGGCGTTCCCACTTACAGTAAACGCTGCGTCACACAGCTGAAGTGCTAGCAACAGATAGTAACTAAAACCCATGATCAGGCGAAGCTTGGCAGTTATTGACCCCGACATGTTTTACCGCAAAAGACAAATGATATAGTTTCTGTTAACTTAGCTGTAGCGCTCAAATTACATTGTTTATTGGGATTATGCGGCACGTTTATAAGGATTACTTCGTACAAACTAGTGCCTTGGTGTGATCTCGCGTTCAGATTGAGATTATGTGGCACATTTTTAAAAATTACATTTTGGTGTGATTACCGAATGAAAAGCTCTCAGAGCTGGTGCATGTAAAACGGTCCGTTTGCAACAGTACACGCCGGCGCGTAGCCTAAGATTAATTCATGGAGTCGACATGTAAGTTCAGATGTATCAGTTCCCAACTCTTTTTTTTAATTAAAAGTCCACAATTTCATTTTAAAAGTGTCCATAATTTCATAACTTGATCAGTATTTTGTTATGATTATCATACATAATATGTATATTATAGTGTGATGCATTACAATTAGGTCTTGCACTTGACAGCAAGTAAACACTTCTCGTCCCATCTCTTCTTGTAGTATGCAGCAATGCGGCGGCCATCCTCTCGCAACACTTCCCACTCGGCACGTTCTTCCGGCTTGAGAGAAGGTAGCAGGTCCCTGGTCATGTGGAAGTCCACTTCAGTGTCGTGCAGCATAATCAGGTCCGTCACCAGATCATAACGAAGACGCTCATGTCCACGCACAATTGCCATTTTCCGCAGCGGGTCATTACTGAAGACCACACGCTCTCCAAACGGAATTTTCCGCTTCAGCGAACGGCCAGCGCCAGTCTGCGGGAATCCTCCTCGTGCTCTTGTCAATTTCTGGCGCTTGGTCATGGTCCCCCAAGATGACAACGACCGTATCGTTGAGGATTCCCTCCTTCTCGATGCGATCCATGAACTTGCCCAGCTCCATATCTGTAAAATATCTCACTGTCGTGTAGTTTTTTACCCTATCTGCGTGTAATTCACCCTCGTACATGGCTGAAAAATCTGGTTTTTCGGCCTCTTCGTACCATTTGGGCCAGGATTTGTACGGCTCATGACTCGAAATGGTATAGTGGGTGACGAACGTGGGCTTCTTTGGCTCTCCCTGGGCCTCTCGATCCATCTGCTGTTGCGTCTTTTTCAGTAACAAATCTCCTAAAAATTCAAAACTGAGGTCGTCGTGGACTCCCCAGACCAAACCTCGTCGTTCGTCGCCGAACAATTCTGTTCTCGTGATATTTAGTTTCTTTTCCGCAATTTTCATCATTGTGTACGCGTCCCACACGTTATCGTAGCCATGCGACGGGAGGAAGACGTCCCACGCATCGAAATATAAAGTCGATCCCGTCGTGAAATAAGTCTCGTAGCCTTTCCGAGAGAACAGCTGGGGCAGTCCTGACAACTTAGTGTCGTTCTTCCCTCCTGTGATCCCGCTCTGTGTGTTGCTGTGGTAAGGAACTTGCGCAAACAACAGACTTTCCAGAGACCGACTGGTCGGGATACTGGACCAAATATTGCGCATGGCGACGCCTCGCTTCGCCCATCGGTCAAAATTCGGCGTTATCGTCAAATTTGTGCCTTTGAACAAGTTTGACGGGTCTTCCTCTCCCACGAGGTACCGCGAGTCTTGATACCGGAAAGATTCCACTCCAATGATTAAAACATTTGGCGGGTTGTCGTTGTCAATTGTGACGTTAAAGGCCAGCTCTCCTTTGAAGCCAGTGGTGCGTCGGTACAGTGTGTCGTCCCCAAAGCGCTCGTGTTCTTCGGCCTTGTCGATGAACTTCTCCACCCACGGTTTATTGCCGACTATGTTTGTGAGCTTCACCTCGATAGGAGCAGGTTCAAACATGTGAAAAAGCAACTCGTTGAGCGTCACGTTCAAGGCCGCGTACGCCACGAGCGGCGAGCAAGCGCTGCGGACTGCCACGGCAATCGCAGGGACAATGACTAGACCCAGGAGGACGACAGCAACGCGTACAACTCGATCTCGTGTAGATGATGTACTGCTCAGCTTGTTTGTGGTTGCTTTAGCTGAGCTTGTGCCATCTTCTAGCGCCAGAGCTTCATACTGGACATCTCCCTCACTTTTCTTCGACCATTTCCCTTTATTTGTGTTAATCGCGGGACTCAGTACTATTTGTATCGGGTTCCAAAGTGCCAGGTTAGCCCAGCTGGCCCACGCTCGTACCAGTGCGAAGAGTGCAGCGATAAGAACAAGGTAACCTGTCATCGCATAGGCGATTTGAACCTCGTTGGTTGATATCGGCGCGGCTTTGAGATGTTCCCGCTCTCTGATCAAAGAAGCGAGAAGAGCGAAGGAAAAGCGCATATCTCGGTACACTACCAACATCATATCTGCTACGAACGGTGCCATTATCGCCAGGCAGAGTAGCCACGACACAGTGAACGTAACAAACCGTTTGATCGCACCAAAACGTTCAATAACGAAGGTATCAAATATCCAAAGCGCAGTTGCGAAGTACGTCGTACACACGAAATCCTCTAAGAACCCAAGGCTCAGCGATGAGATCTTGACGGCTACATTGTAGTCGTTAGAGCTTCCGTACATTGTCACCAGAGCTTTAAGAGCGAGGCAGCGACTGATGGAGAAGTAAAATTGAACGAAAGCGTAGACGAACAGCCATCCCATCCACGGAAGAGAAGTGAAGCCTACTCTTCGCCACCTCTCAAATGACGAGCTCCATTGCCGAAGTAGCTTGGTATCGTGCTCGGTGTGTGTGAAGTTGTCAGTCTTGAGCGATCGTATTTCTGGGAAGCGGAGCCGAGTCGACTGTAGATCGCTCTGGTGGTGGTGATGAAGCGACGCGCTCGAGTCCATGGAGCTAGCTACTTTACAGCCCCGAAGATTGGTGAATGAGCACTGAAGCCGCACCCGGGACACGTCAGTTCTGACCAGTAGAATTCTTCGACTTTAGCGCACGTTGTGCGGTTCAGCATCGCCCATTCTGATGTTACGGCGACGTCTCCTGAGGAGACTCTTCTTGACGACTCGTCGCTCGTAATGCCGATCACTTTGTGTGGTCCACACAGGATATTAACCAGGGTACATTTCTCCGGGGAGAACGAGGGAGGAACAGTCGAAGAATGTACAGATATCATGCACATGTATTACAGATACCAATACCCCTATTAAACTTTAGCTGAGCCCAAACCGTTCTAAAGAGGGTATTTCCTTTATGTCGACGTCTGAGTCCCATTGATCGCAGTAGTATGCCTCGGACGTCACTACAACTGATGCTCCTAAAGGAAACTTGCAAAAGAGAGTTCTTGTTCGTGGTGGAAGCGATTTCCCTAATGTGACCGGAGTTTGGCGACTGGTGAAGCAGGAAGAGACTAATCGTCAAAGGAAATTCCTCAGTTTTCCACCGGAAGCAACCAACTGGCATCGGTCGCGTAGTCTTTACCAGCACGTTTCATCCTCTAGATGAAAACGTTCTAAGTACTGTACTGCGAGTGGGAGATAACTCCAGCTGCTGTGCCATTGATGGAGATGGGACTGAACGAGTTTTTTTTCAGAGATCTTACGGCAAAGCTGTGGATACCTTTGACAAGATCTTGCTGGAAGACAACCCTATGTACTCGAAGTAAATGCGTAATTACTCGAGCTTTGACAGCAAACTGCTTGTTCCAAACCCGGCTAGACTTTTGTTCTGAATGATGTTTATCAAGCTTAAACTTCATCTTTTTAGAATTATTTCACTAAACCCATTAGTCAACTCATCGGAAGACGCGCCTTAAATTGTTGCAAAAGCCCCGTATAGTTTCCATCCGCCAACGTTTCGTTAAGAGCGTCCATAAGGTAGCTTGGATATCCACTCCACTTCGAAAGAGTATCGATGTCTGTCTGAACACTGCCCCCGTTCTTTAGCATCAAATTTGCTAGCAATCTATAGCGCATCGCTTTCGCACAACTACGAGTTTCGCTCATTGATATCCGATTTACTCCATATTATTTCTTACCATTACTATGATAGAAATACTGAGGACCGAAGTCGGATTGGATTACAAATTTCACTGGGGTAGCCGTCATTGTGGACAATTGGCGACGTTAAGAGCGCGATATACTAATCCAACAAGTGAAATTAAAGACGATTGGTAACAGTATGTTGAACTTACCTTTTGGCATATTAAAGAACTAGGAATTTACCATTTTGAAGTTGAATAGGTGTAAATATTATTCTTACTATCGTCTATTCGGTCTCGTTTTGTTTTGCGTATCTAACCAGCCATTCCCCTACCTACGGTTTGAGTTCTATTCCAGCACATTTAGAAATGAGAAGAAAAACAACCATTAATAACGAACCAAATCGTTTGTCGTTAGATTAGCGGCTGCCTGCTTACTCTCAAACTCGTTTTGACCCTCCTTTTATTTCCGCATCTAGCTTTAGTAGAAACCGAGAACCGTCCTGTTGTCATTAGGATGCGCGTGAAGCTTTGAAGAACGTGTCGAAACTGAGAGAGACACCCAAGTACCTCGGGTCGCTCATGTGGAAGGCTAGTGCGTAACTGAGTTCTTTCGGGTTCCAGTGTTTTTCCCAAATCCATTGCTCGAACTGAAGCTTTTGCAAATTGACGATCGTTTCATCCGTATTCCCACTTAAATCAAACTTGTTCTTAGCTGCATTAAGTGCTCGTGCGAGGTCCAGATCATCATCAAAGCGTTTCGCTAGCTCCGATATAATAGCGAAGTCGTCCGGGTTTTTCTCCTCATCTTTCATTTTGTTGAAGTAGGAGACCCACCTAGAAAAAGCGGGGTCTAAGAAAATATCATCCCCTTCCCCGTGAAGCTTAATAGCCTCGTCAGCTGTTTTTCCTTCGCGCAAACACAATTCTGCCTCCAACCGTAGTGCGAGGCCTTTGTTTTTTCGTGCCGGGCTGCGTGTTGCTTGATCAATCGTTTTCTTCAGTGTTTCGGCACCGTAGTACTTCGTCATCACCGACAACATCACACTGTCTGCTGTCTCACCGTACTTTTTTTTCGTGTAGAACGACCAAGTCGACAGCAATGGGTTTTGAAAGATTGACGTGTCGTCTTTGTGTAGGGAGAGACGGGTGAAAATATTTTCTGCAGTTTTCATTTGGCCCAACCAATCGTTTTCAATCGCTTCGGTCAATCCAGTCAAAGAAACCGCCCGTCTCCTGTCATTCCTCAAGGTGGAATATGTCTTTAATATCACTTCATCGCTGAAACGGGTTGTCAGCTTGCTGTACAGCACTTCGATAGGCTTTCGGCCACTCACTCGCACGTACGAGAACCACGACGCTAGGCCTGGATTCGTCAATATGTCGCTACACTCGCCAGTGTCCAGACGTAGCATTTTGAAAACGTCATCGTCCGTTTTACCTTTGTCCTTCCAGATTTTAAACTGCGCAGTTTCCACCATCGCGGCCGTGGTTTTCAAATCAGGGTCGGACCTTGCTTTAACCAGCATTTTAGGAACTTCTTCTTCGCCATGGCTCTTCGTTAACTTAAGTACCAAATACTCAAACGGATCCACCGTATCGTGCTTAGTCGCGTAGGATATAAATGTCTGTAGAGCTGGTTGCTTCACAAATTCGAGTCCTTCGTCGGGGTTAAGATGTAAAATCTTCAAAACGTCGTCTTCCGTCTTTCCTGTGGCCAGCCAGCTCTTTATCTGAGCAGCTTCGATCTTCTCGGCATAGGTTCTTAATATCGGGTCAGACTTTGCTTTAACTAACATGTTAGCGAGTTTGGCTTCGCCATGGCTCTTCGTCAGCTTGAGTGCAAGAAAGTCGAACGGATCCGTCGTACGGTGTGTAGTTGCGTAGGAAATAAATGCGTCCAGAGCTGGTTGCTTCACAAATTCGAGTCCTTCGTCGGGGTTAAGATGTAAAATCTTCAAAACGTCGTCTTCCGTCTTTCCTGTGGCCAGCCAGCTCTTTATCTGAGCAGCTTCGATCTTCTCGGCATTGGCTCTCAATTTCGGGTCAGACTTTGCTTTAACTAACATGTTAGTGAGTTTGGCTTCGCCATGGATCTGTGTCAGCTTAAGAGCTAGAAACTCGTACGGATCCGTCTTATGGTATGAAGTCACGAGTGAGATAAAAGTCCTCAGATCTGGTTGCCTCAAGAACTCGAGGCCTTCGTCAAGGTTAAGATGTAGAAGCCTTAAGACGTCATCTTCAGTGTTTCGTGTCGACCTTAGCTGCGCCTTCTCCAAATTTTTAGCAATGGCGCTCGTTCGGTCGCTGCTGCTAGCTGCATGCAGCATTTTTGCTAGTGTATCTCCTTCGTAGTGTTTAGCCAGTTTGAGCAGCAAGAAATCGTACGGATCCTCTTTGAGTTTGTCTTCCACGAACGCAATCCACGTGCCCAACATAGCTCAGGTCTGGTGTTAGTCACAGATTGGGTCAATGCAGCATCAATACGCTTCGACTCCACTGCTTTGCCCCCAAGTTCTGTCACGCTGTCTTCTGTGGCTTTCTGGCGGTTTAGATTTTTTGCGAAGTTTTTCAGCGTTGTAGCCCTAGATTTAATGAAATCGCGAAACTTTTCGACACCAGACACTCTCTCTTCCGAGCTGCTGTAACCTTCATCCTTTGCTGACCATGTCTGCATTCTCAAGCGCCGATCGGATTCAGGGCCCACGCCGCCGACTAAACCCTCGTTTGGTACCGCGTTGCTCTTGGGCACCGTAGTCGACACTGAACGAATGCTGACGCATCCCAGAAGAACAAGAGCCAATAGCAGTATGAAGTAGCTGAAATGCTTGTTTAGACTTTTTGCAGCCATTGCGTTGGAAGGGGGTAAATTCCGTAATGGCCGGTATCTACGTGGACGGACAGCTTGTCTTTGGTTTACGTCGGCCTTCCGCAAACATAGTTTCAGTATTATTAGAGCCTTAAAAGCGAAATTCGCGGGGTCAGCATAGGATTAGCAAATAGATCAGCTTTTATGCAAACAAATTGTAGCTCATTTGGGATAAGAATAAAGGCTTAAACGCGCGAAGACGAGGTGGAGTACTATGCTGCAGATTAGAAATAGATAATGATAATGTAGAGCTTGATCCTGCAGATACCCCCAACATTCTGAAGTTGAGAACATTTTTTTTTATCTTTTCACCTCTATAAATACCAAAAAATACCGTGAAGTTTACTGAAGCTAAGCGAAAAAAGTTGTCTCTAAAATTTGTGCTGATCATTAAAGCCGGTTACAGCTGCTGACATGATCCTTTTTTGTTGTCTTTCATATTCCCCGTAAACTTGAATGATGATGATGACGAAATCCTTTTTATCTCGAGACACATTTTGATTTTTTTTTTTACAAATGTTGTTTACGGGGTCTCGTTGATTATGAAGATAAGAAAGATTCTATCATCATCATCATTTAAAACTTAATGATGATGAAGGTGGCTTCTACTTTATTTATCCGTTGTTCTATGGATTTTATATCCAGAGTTTAAGTTGGCGAGTCATTCTGACCCAAAATTAATCTAACTTCTTATTTCTCAGATCTCAAAATAGCGTTTTCAAAACAGAACCTACATAAATCTACTTCAGCACGGTAACATCACTGTAAATTACGACTAACCGAAGCAATTTAATCCGCGTGAATGTTGGTCGAACATATTTAGATTTCACGCGGCAGCGGAGCATGCAGCAGATGCGTTCGACATACCAATGGTAAGACAGGGGTCCGCAAATGGTTATGGACTATTGATGGGAGGGCCAAATCCAGCTCCATCCATTATGGACTATGGGTCCATAATGGAGATACCGCATATTCCTTGATCTGCACTATATACACAACAGAAAGTGTGCTGGAGAGGCATCATCGACGATCACCAATTGAGCACATTTTCAATGCACTGTTATCGGTAGGTCATATGTGACACTATTACGCTGTTGCCAATGAATAGAAGACACTAAACGCAACTGGAGATAGAGTTTTGCACCTTCCACTTATGCTTTGTATTGACTACTACTGTATGGGTTTCGTCCCATTTTTCGCGATTCCATGCATAATGGCCATAAATTATGGCCATCCTTATGGCCATACCATTGGTTTTTACGTACCCCTGTGGTAAGATACCATACTCGCACCGCCAATATCTCTCTTGTGATCGCGTATTTACTTCGGTATGCTGGACTGCAGTAGTAGTTTACAGTAATGCGTCAATTAGAAGCGTATGGGAGCTAAATATCCTTGTAAGCATTATATAAAACAAATTGACAAGTACAGACACTTGAATATACTGTAAAGTGCGGCACTAAGAGAAAAATATTCTTGCAAAGTTTGTACAGATCAAATTGAAAAGTACCATTTTCTGGCACTTTCAGTAGTTAAGCTCCTTGCTGACACTGTACATGTAAAACCAATGGTGAAACACCAGCCCTACACACCGTAGTAAACTCATTCCTCTGTGAAACGTGGCTTTGCTTTTTATATTGTCAAAAATTTGGGGTCTTTTTATAAGTCTGAAACGTCGTGACCCACGAGCCTCAATACCGGAGCGACGATGACTGACATAATTTCGGCGGATTGTTGTTGTCAATAGTGACGTTACAAGTGGTACGTTAGAACAAATACTGCTTAAACTTCGCTGCAAATGGGAGTGTCAGAGTAAATATAATATCTTGTTATTTATAGTAAGTTATTCATGCACTGAGCTTCTGCTGTGTTGGCTATACCCCGAGCCGCTGTTCGACTCCTGTTACCCCCCTCCCCCCAAAGCCAGCCGATTTTTTCTCCCATTTACCTAAACCATATACATGCTATTGAAATCGACTGATACGGGAACCAGTATTCAAAGTAGAACAAAAGCTGTAGTGTTCGAAGCTTCGCCCAAACCCTAGAGAGCTACTTACCAGATATCGTGGGTATCTCACGATACCAATTGCTTTTGCATACACATTAGCCTGTGTAACGTGTCCTCGACAACACAATGCTTAAAAAACTAGGACGAATTGCAAAAAGACAAGGCACAATTATTTGAGGCCGCCAGATGACTATCTTTAAGCAAACATGTATAATTGAGCGTGAACGCTACCTACAAATGTAGATAGGAAGCTCCCACAGCAATTCGTCTGCTGGGATCGCAAACAACCGTTCGGGCGGACCTGAAGACCCCAGTTCTGCCCTTGCACCGGGACAGACTGGGCCTTGTTAACTACTAATAAGACCAACCAGTTAAAATAAGAACACGCTACTAACACGAGCATAGCTAATAGGTGTCATGAATCTACGTGGTCCCAACAATGGAATGGTACCAGGCACGGGTAAGACTTTTACGAGAGCACCGAGTGTTCAACACTCGGTTGGAAGAATAAAAGGGATGCAATACAAGCACTCCCAGTCTCACAAATAGGCAACAATACGCCGTCACGTAAACCTCCCGAAAGTAGTCGGTCAATACACACACAGTCGCTTGGCCTTGCCGGATATACCCTCACTACAGAGATTCGAGCTCACCGACAGGCTCAAACATGCTTGACCAGACGCTCACCTTGAAGCCGGACGTCGCTATGTGTGCTTGAGTGGAAATTGTGTTCTGTATTTATGCTAGCCCTTTTGGGCTTATGACCAATAAGAAGTTCTAATTATGAATACACATATAAAATGAACTATGATCCGTTACGGATCTTCTTGCACGCCATGCGTCGTCTGTAACGTCGCATACGCTCTTTTCCAGACGGTGGCGTGCATTCAAAGAGTCGCGTAGTCTTGCGCGTACTCATTCCAACCGCCACCGAGAGTTCGTACTGTAGATGGTCAGTTCTAGGCCGCTGAATGCGAATCCGGTCAGTCCATTACCCGTCAGCCTGGATTAAGTGACATCTGGACCGTATCCAGTATCCGCTGAGTGGTGACACCGTCGCGGCTCTTGCACTTTGAAGTCACCGTTCGTCAGGTGACCGAGTGTTCGTCGCTTGAGTATCTTGACGGGGCCGAATCTTTGTTGATGCGGATTATCCGCAACTCTGGAGGATTCACTACTCCGCATTAGAGTCAATGCAGAAGCGCTCAAGTGGTGACACTGCGCCACTGGGAAGCGAAGTTATTTTGTTTCTTACATGCTGTCGATATGCGTCTGGGTCGTCCGAATCACCCGATTCCTCACGCGACGACACTTACGAGGCGTTGCAACCATTTCCGTTCGTACCGGGCCCCCGAACACTACGCAAGCCTTTGTCTACTATACTATGATTTTACTCGCTCATCTATCTTCTCCCAAGTAGTCGTTGCTAGCACCGGCGAGTAGATTCTGAGTCACGAAGAGCAAAAAATGCTCCAAGTGGGTTCGACGCTGCTACCAACGAAGCCTGGGTAGGAACACCACGAAAATCTCAAGAGAACACGAGATAAGATAGAAACCTGCTTCAGTATCGTGATGCCTTCCCCATGTTTATGGTGTAAATACACGATTCGCCAATCTCACCTGCAACAAGGTCACCGTTACGCTCTGCGCCTTCGCCAAACACATCGATATCGCGCAAATCTGATTCACCATCGCTAACGTTGCTGCCGCGATTCTCGTCGCTGCCAGCACAGTCATCCGAAGCAAACTCTTCGCATAGGTTGCGCCACGTCAAGGGCACCTTCATATAAACATTGGTCTGAGTTTAGCAAATCAAAGACAAAGATACTCGCAGCATAAATATACCTGACGTTTCGTTGTCTCGTGTGTGCAAAGTGTCAGTTTGACTTGGCGATTTTTCGGCTTCCGCCACGGCAGGAGGACCGCTGGCGCGCATTGTGTCTCCAGCGCCATCCATAGCATGTGGAGACGTAGGAATTAGAAGCTCGCGGACGCACAGGGCTCGTTTGCGCAACCCACGTTGGCTCAGATCCTCTTGGTGCTGGGCTCGTCAACGTACGCGGCTCACCAATTTTAGGGTGGCCTGCTCCAGACGCGATAATGTTAGCATTTAATTACGTATAATACAGGTCTCGCAAATTATTACCTTGCTGCATCAGATCAACGGGTTGTAACTTCGTCCCGAGGTCAACAGGGTTTAGATCGCTGATAACACTGTCGTACTCGCGTCTCTCATCTTCTTTCTGTCGCACGATCTCTCCTCTCGAATCTAAAAAATCAGGATTCATTTGCTTTTCAAAAGTGAACAATACTATTGACATACCGAGGTCGGTACAGTTCAGATACACCATCAGATCTTCTACTCCAGCGAAGAAATCAATCTCGTTTGGTCTTTCCGGGCTTAAAGTAGGTGTGATCGTCTTACAGGCCGGTGGGTGGCTTCGACTGCCATCCACCCCGGCGCAATTTGCGTTTCTTCGCGCGAAATTAGGACATCTAAGCGAAGCGGGGGAGATTCTGAAATGAGCGTAAAATATCTGTCATTATAAATATTTATTAAATGAGTGGCGCTCGAAGCTCCCTCCAATCATACTGATTTGATGTAATGTACTCGAGAACCATTAGAATTCATTACGGTCCGTCCTCTCGTCGGATCCGGGAGAGATAGGGCCCTCGCACCATTAAGCCTACCCCTCGATCTTGATTTGACTGTATTATGGCATACAAATTGTAAGTATAAAATGCTTAATGTGCTCCGTACATGTTAATCCTTGTCTTAAACGTGTCTATTACAGCGTCTCGCTTTGGGGTGCGGTGGGGTGGGGAATAATTACATCTTCTCTTTCCAAGGGTTCTTCATGCCTATTTGGCGCCTATGATACAAAAAAATGCCCGCATTTTCCAACATTTACGAGTTTATAGTGAAATGCTTATAATACTGACCACAAGAGCAGGTGTAACAAGTTGTGTAGACGTTTGCCACGCAAACAGAAACTAACATACATATTCATGACCAATATCAAAAACTTCGAAGCAAGTAATTACGAGCTCGCAATGCCAAATTCGTTGGTGGTAGTGCTGCTATCGTCACTATTATCGTGGTCGAGCATGTACAAATGACTTAGGGTGTTGTGTTACCGACAAAAGATTTAGATTTGCAGATAGAACGCGTCATATACTATCTCTAATCCTGTTGCTACTGTGCTTTAAATGATCGTCCTTCTTACCTAACATAGTTGAAGCACAACATATCTAAAGGGCAATTTTCCTGATAAACTTTACGGGTGAACAGTAAAAGTAACAGGCCGGAAGTAAGTTATAATATCTGTAACAGCTATCTTGTTCCAGACAACCATCCCGTAGTAATCCCCTAGTCTTAGAGGACCCGTCGACAGGAATAGAGAACCATTTAGCAGTGTTCAAATGTCCCTCTCTCTGTTCGATCGCAATATGCCATACCATTCCATCTCAAAAATGATACCCTTCAATGGTAGCAGTAATTAGCAAAAACAGGACGCAAAATACATAAATACCGAAAATTGGACTGCTAATGGCACTATTATTCCACATTGGATCGCAAGTTAAAATTAGACATGTCAATAATTCCAGAATCTACCATTTTGATTTATTTTGAATCGAAAATGAACCAGAAGTGGTCGTAATGGGGGCATCTTCTCCAACGAATTGTTACAAAATTAGCAAAACATACTATTGTGAGGTGCTTCATTTGTAGGAAACCAATACTTTGCAGCACTTTCAAAGTAGTCAATCACGACCACTTGGTACTTGTGCCACTATCTACTTATCCCTGACGTGTGCAAGTAAGGGAGGAAAACAGATACATATAGCCACTTGTTGCAGACCGCGCTACGAATGACGTTCCCGCAACATGAAATATCTTGCTCTTTCCGGTTCGTAACGAAACACCAACGAAGTTTTCAGTAACGACTGCAGACCGCTGTAGCTTCCAAGGCAAAACTGGGACCTAGTCGACATGCGGCTTAAAATCAGGATGCCAGGCACTCAATCCTGAACACAGGCACACGGCCTTGAACATAGGCCCAAACATGATTAACATCCGCTTCGACCTACTGCTTTAATACCCAGGATGGCTGTATACAGCGTTTCTAGCTAACGGACCCTCTCAATCACCGGTCAGGCATCAATTCGGCGTTTGCTACAAATATCATGCCTTGAAAAAGCGATTTTCACGAGCTTTATCGCGCCTCTTCATCGTAAAAGCCACCGATTTGAGTCGCCTTCGATCACCTGTAGCTTGCTCACTTAACACGGAAAACCTTGTCATTGTTCTGAATAAAAACCTTCTTCGTTGATGGATCTTGTCACGTCTTTTCCGTGGTTCGACTGGTGCTGCGTCGCTCGATACAAATTAAAAGTAAAAATATTTATGAGCGTTGTTTAGTGTCCACCCCTCTGTGCACGTTTGTTTCTTACATCACCACTTGCGGCATCTGCAATAAGCTCGTTTCTGATATATTTGAACTAGTCGAAAAAGACTGATTTAATTAAAAAAAAGTCGAAAACATGTTCGCGTACGCGCTGAGATGCAACGTTTGTTCAAACACTTAAAACTCACCCTTTGTAGACCTACTCGCCTCGTAAATACGAAATAAGGAAGATGAAACGATTCGACGGAAATTACTCGCAAAATTTTGACTCGCCACTTGATCATTCTAAATCCTGTAAATGTGCTTTGCTATTTATCTCTATGGGTAGCTACTGTCAGACACACGGCAAGCGCGTGCCTAAGGCAGGCTCTTGTCGAAGTGAAAGGAATGGCGCAATCGGATTGGTGTTGTGGTTGCTCATCGCTGTCTACTCGTCTGGATACCCCCTGCTACAGCATTGTGTGCGCATGCCTAATGCATGCAGCAGCTGAACCGTTTGGCAGTGACACGGTCCGTCGCAAATACAAAGTCGCCAATCTGATTTAATTTTGCTTGGAGGAGCATGCCGATTGAGGCGAAATCCAGGCGGTGGTGGTGGCGCGGCTCAAACGGAATCCAAGCGACCCATGCACAACATCAGAAGCCTACACCACTGCATCGAGCATATCCTAGGCTTGGCGAAGATGCCCGCTTCGCCCACTCGACTCGAAATGGGAAGGGACAATGTACGACCAAGGCGAAGAGATTGTCTCACCCATCAAGCCGCTCCCAACGCGCAGAACCGCGGTGTTGGAGTGTGCATGATAGAGCGACTACTGGTAAAGAAGATGATAGCAGATGGAGTTGAAACGCTACAGACTAGGCGGCAAACCTCGCATCGGACGAACTGATACTGTTTTAATAATACCGACCAAACATTTATTCTGAATGTGCATTGCCAAAGCTACCTTTAATTTACAATATGCACTCTCGCAGGATTTTGAGTGACGGGCTAATATGGTAACCCGGGCCACCGCCAAACGGTTCAATTGCCACAGAAATAGTGTGACCTCACTGACAGATCGTTTGGTACCCCCGCATGTAATCCTAATACGTGAACCTGACGACGATAGAAGGACACTGGGGCTACATAAAGGAGGCAGAATTAGGTCATAAGCTCTCAAACCTTTCCACTTATCACTCACTCGACTACAAGTCTCGTTCGAATCGCCCTTTACTCTCAATTGATCATGAACCAATGCTACGCCGACGAATCAAGCTCGCCCGTAAGGGCTGCTCTCGCAGATCATCAAGCTGGAGCTCGACGAAGTGTGTGACCACTCCACGGTTAAATAGAAGACAAACGATTTGAAGGGTTTTGGCACAATCGCTGGAGACGTAAATCTTACATACCAGGTCTACATCCATGGAGCACGGACCACCGCTGAGACATGGGCATAGAATGAAGAGCACTTCGATCGGAGGGCGATTTAAAATCGACTCCTCGTCCCCAAGAAGCTTCACTGCCTTAGCTAAAGTCCGGGACGAAGTCCGCTGTCCATACGGACCCGGAAAATGCGTAGTTATTGCAAAGAGAGTCAATCGGTGTGTCTTTGGCGGTTAGTAGTTCTTCTAGGAAGCTTGACCGAAGTATACTGTATGTTGGCTACTACCCTTTAGAACACGCCTAAAGTGGCGTTTATGTATGTAATCCATGATGTTGAAACCTCGGCAGAATCGTCATCGGCTTAATCGAGGAAGTTTAATTCGTTGAGGAAGCACTTCGAAACAAGTGTCACTTCAATGCCGAGTGGTTTACTTCAAGAAGCTAGGAAGCAAGCAATTTGAGCCCGGAAGAAAAGGCCGTCAAGAGGCGTTGTCAAGTGGCGCAATATCGAGCACTTGCGATGGCAAGATTTTCCACCGAGGCACCATCTCGCATTTGGCTGACATCCGGCACAAGTTTGTTCCATTGGAGACGAGGTGCTGCAAGTCCGTAGTACGATTGCGGATGACACGATGATCAACTCAGCCGTAGTAGAATCGTCAGGTTGAAGCTGATGGGTGGAACGTTGCTTACGCTACAGGCCTTTCTGGACATTCCTGAAATTAAAGAAAGCCCCATCGCGGTGTCCAAGCCGACCTAGCTGGACGTCGTCGCGCCGTTCAGCAAGGACACGTGTATCGTGGGCTATGGCGAAAAAACGGACTTGGCGGCTAAGCGCTAAAGAAACGTCTGCAAGCTAAAACTAGTGAGGGCTGAGGTGGGTCATGTTGTGTCAGCCGTGGGCTGTAGTGCATGTATTCCTGGACCACATCCCATTAAATCGCTTCGAGCAGCTACTGACCATGGCAGCTGGAGTGCCTCGCGTGAAGGATGCAGCCCCGAGGAAAAGCATTTGTGCATGCCGTTGCATAGGGAAGATGCGGGCCGACGACTTTCCTCCTCGTCCGGACAATTTTGGCAAGGGTTCCGATGTACTGAATTTGGTGCGCCCAGACGTAAAATGCCCGACGCAGACCAAGACGCTTGGTGGTTGTGCGTACATGGTGACGCTCATCGTCGATTGCTCACGTCACACCGGTTTATATCTTACGGAAGTAAACTCGGATGTGCTGTCGACGTTCAAAATCTACAAGGCGGCAATAAAGAGCGCAACGGACATAAATATTCAGTGAGCTGCGTTCAGAAAAAGTCGGTGAGGACACGGATTTATAACTCAACGTTTATCTCAACAGCAGACGCGTAAAGCATGAGACGGGCGATGCCGTATACGCGTCAGCAGAACGAATTGACAAAACCCGGAGCCACATGGATGGCTCGCTGCATTCTCTATTACAGAAGCATCGAGGAAAAGTGGTGGGCTGACGCCGTTAACACGTCCCATGGATCCTCAATCGGATTCCCGATTTGGTCACTCTCAAGACTCCACACGAGATTGTATACCATACCAAGATACAGTTTAAAACCATGAGCGCGTTTGGTGCGCATAGTTTTGCGCACAGCCCACACGAGAAATGCTTAAGGCTTCTTGAAGAAGGAGTAGAATCTGGGGCTAAAAAAGACCAACCCGAAGGTCAGCAAAAAGGCCGACCAGGCGACCTCTCACCGGACACGCCGTCGTCACCGTGCCCGATGTGCCAATCGATGCATTAACGAAAGGATTGTGCTAAGGTCACTTCCGCTGCGAAAGTCGCGCCCCAACAAAAGGTTCGCGATACCAACCAGGATCACCATCTCGCGTGAGGAAACACAATGCACCGCTACCCAATACTCCGCACACGGTAGCGCTCGGTGGCGTCCTGGACCTTCCGTGATAATCGAACACTGGATCTGAGCTCACAGTACTCCGCCGATTGCACTGAACCAAGTTGCTGCCGCTGACTCGACGGTGAGGGCGAAATTGCTGGACACATCGGTGTGGATCCAAACGTTTTGGAGCTCACCCGGCTGTAACCACCTTGAAGACTATGCTACAATGCTTGGCCCACACCGCTGTTGCGACAGTACAGGCGGCCGAGACCATGACGTGCCTTATGTGGATACCAACGGCTACGACGGCCGATTTATCATCGGCCGTGACCTGCTTGGGTCATGGGTATCGATGTGAACAGGCGATTCAAGCTTCTTGCCACCCACTAATACGACGAGACTATTCAGGGCCCACACGAGTTAGAGGTCAATAAATCACCAGAAGACGTACGTCACAGCACCACTGACGATGAAGTCCATGTTTCCGTGAAGTCGCTTATTGAGCGATCCCTGTAGAACGAATTTCAGCCCAACAAGGATGTCTACACCACGACGTCTGGCATCGTTTGTTTGCGACGCTCCGCCCGCTGCTCGTAGTGCGTTTAGAGAAAGGGCCAAACCTATCGAATTTAAGTCAGCAATTATCGTCTGGATGTTTCGCCAGTTTTTCCGTGATTTAAAGATCAACCTGTAGAGCTAGGACTCATCTACCAAATTCCTATGAACCGATGGGTTAGCTCCGTATTACCCATCAAAGCGTTTAAGAGCAACGGAAACTACGCCTAATGGGTGTCTGCTATAAATTGAAATCGGTGGCCGATGTAATGGCGGTAGCGACGCATACCAATTCGTCGGTAGTGGAAATTTCATGTGAAAAAAAATAAGGATGTTTCGACTTTCTTATAGGTTTCTAGCAGCTACCACTCGCTGTACTATGTTTTCTACATGACCGGTCAAGGTTTTCACTCCGCGTTGTGCTCCGCAGACCCGCAGCGACACCGCCGTCCGTTTAAGATTAAAATAAATATTATCCAAGTTTATTGTATTATCATCTTCTACTAGATACCAAATAGCCGAATTATTCTCACGCTTAGACCACTTCGGCTAATGCTCAGCGTGACTACGCCCTGGCTTTACCAGAAGTATAATGGTACAGCGAGATCGTCGGCGCCAACAGCGAGCACCATGATTCGGCCGGAACCGACTCACTCTAGACGATACCGTACCCAACTTGGGCAGGGGAACTCTAACAGTTCGTATGTGCAGTAAACAGGGTGCATGAGAGCATCGTTGACTACCCCCGTCGTAAGTGGATACCACTACAAACGACTACGGCGGACCAGCCCATGTCAGCGATGGAGGCGACAGCGTCGACCTTCTCAACGCCATGCTCACTTAATGACGACAACTTCGTTTATACGCCTTTGCGGACGCTACGACGATCCGGTCGAAGTTCAACTCTTCATTTGGAGGCGAGCCCGACACGGATGGCATGTTCATGCTCCACAACCGGATTTAAATCCAGGCTGATGCCCGCGACCAGATCTAATGACGTTTTGTCGTCGCACAATGTGGGGCCCGTGGTCACCGCGGTGGTGCCACCAGAGAGCGACACCTGCGGCAATTTTTCGCTATCGTACTCCTTTGCGAGCTGTCGCACCTTTCTTCGCCCGTGCCGGGTCTACCTACATTCGAAGGGGGGGGACATTATCTCCAGACCGTAGGGTGAGACCATCGATTACTCTGAATGCAACAACGTTCTCCATTTTAGCTCCCTATACGTGGGCGAGAGCTTTGGAAACATAAAGTACGGCCTTTTGCTGAAGGGCCACGTGTCTCATTATTGTTAATTTGTCGTGGCAAACATAGTCGACAGTACATGGTCGTAGAAGATACGATAGCGTGGCATTCTCGGTTCGGTGTACCTCCTAACTGGATTTCTGACCAAGGCTCACACTTTAAAAACAAACTGGTGGGTGAATTATCACGATGATGGCGGGAGAAGCCGCTGCTCACACCCGCTTACTGCCTCTGGATCAACGGCACCATCAAGCGCGTGAACTTGGACGTAGTCGATGTGATCCGGACGATGCCACTAAAGTAAAAGATTAACCACCACTATTGCGTGTAACTGTTACCGATGCTTTAAGCCAGTATCAATTTCACCGCAGTGGCTTGTCTCGGCAATGACGCTGGTGGAGCTGTTTACAGGTCTACCGTGCCCGTCGCCTCTCCGTGAGTGCTACTGGTCCGACGCTGGAGCTCCACCAGATACCCTCCAGCGGCAACGTCGACAAGTTTCTTTCACACCCACGCTGCAGCCTTCATGACACGCACAAGATGGTGCAAGGCAAGCAACAAAAACGATTGCTGAAACAAAACAAGAAGCAGGGACGAAGAGCGAACGTAGTTAGTTTTACCGAAGAAGACTACGTTCCACGATCCAGTGTCAACGCTAAGGACAAAAACAAGTCACGCGTCACCGGATTGGGGCCGTATCTTGCGGTGCGTGCTCATCCCTACTTTCACGTGAAGCACCTCGTCACGGACGCCGAGCTGTGCGAGGATGCCTTGGTGGCGAAACGCTGTGCATGAAGCACTGGAGGAGGCTCTACCACCATAGATGTGTCTCTCCTTTCATACCCAGTAGACCGCCCCGCACCTACTGTTATCGACTTGTTTTGAAACGATGACGTCGGTCTCGATGGGGGCATTCGCCAATACTAGCTAGGCTTGCGACAGTGGAAGCATTTTAGCAGGGGCTGGTTCCTCGTCGGAACGCGACGATGACAACGGCTACGACCGATGAAGACGATCGAAGTGGCGGATGACATCAATCTTCATCGGCTCCAGCTCCGGTCAGACGCTGAGGACCGACCGAAGTCAAATGCGTTTGATGCCGTGACACTATATGCCTCGCAGAGTGCCACGAACAAAGCTTATTCCAGCGTTGAAGGAGTCTTTCGTGTCAAGTAGAAGTGTTGGTATCCGGCGTTCATGCCGGACACGAAGACATGGATCGAGGGCTCCATGTCCACCGGAGATGTCGTGATTCACGAGATGAGATGCGTGCGTGCCGAATGTACTGAAACATGAGCATGATGCCTTGCTTTAAAGACAAGAAAATAGAGCATTTGGTTTCTCTCATCTTGGGGCGGCTCGAACGCGAGTCAAAAATCGGCTTTCATCGCGACCTTCGTTGGAAAGCAGGAGGGGTTGAAGACCAGCTTGACGAGGGCCCGCTCCTTCGCTTTCCCTGTCAGCTTGGACATAAGGGTTCTTGCGAGCTCGATTGAAAGCTGGCAAACTTCCACCACGATGTTTATATCGCAGAGCCGCCGGTTCAGGTGGAGGTGACCGTCGGCTTCACCACAGTAGGAGGAGACATCGCGTTTGACGATGTCAGCCTCGTTCTTGGAATACGTGGGAGTCGCCACTCACTGACGAAGGTAAGTGAGCTCACGCGCCATGAAAGTCTGGGCGGCCAGGCAGTTTTGGGCTTCTGTGCCAGCAGTGAGCAACGTTTGGATGGCAGCCTCGACGGAAGCAGCGGCGAGGCGGTTCAACGCCTCCTTTTCGATCGAAGAAAAGTGGGGGAAGCTGGCATCCTCAAGCGACGTGCTGTACATCTTGGACGCGTCTTTTGTCGACGTGTCATTCATAGTGGGCGATGGACGGATTAAAAACTAATACCAGGTGTAACGGGACTAAGCCAACTTGTTACGCCGCATATACTGTAGATGCAAACAAGCAAATATAACTCTGGTATTGATAGCTAACGACGTGGCCGTGAGCTCACGTCAGCCAGTAGATACCCCTTAAGCTGATTGGTTATCACGGTGGGCGCGGTGGAAACGTGTGACGATTGCCCGTCATAGAAATGGCTACCATGCAGGAATGCCACTTTAAAACGTGCATTTATCAGCCAAGTAACTAGCGCCTCCCGCCGTTGTCATCCCCCGGGGTAAACGGCCGACGTAGGTACTTTAAGTGGCATGTTGAATGTACTCTATGAGACCTCGAATATCGTCAACGAGGCCCCATATAACTACAGCAGCCGCTCCTATTGCAGGAGCGACTGCAGAGACCAAATCACTAGTTTGTTCTTCAAATTGACGCTGCTAGACGGAGACAGTCATGTACTGCAAAATCTGTGTTTCAAACGGCACATTGAACGACTCAAACGCAACCTCTTTTCCGCGAATTAGTCCGGTAAAGACAAGATGCGAATGAGATCCATAAAGACAAGATGTCCACCTACTCGATCACTTCAAAAGGACCAAGCCACCAGTATCTACTGGCGACGCAAAGTCATCGTATCGTTAGGAAGCGGTCTGGGTCCATCACCTCCAGCCATGGCCACACTCGCTTCGGCCACATGTCGATATCTCCGATGTACTCGCAGTTAGCAGTCTCCACACCGCTGTGTAAGGCGCTCGCGTAAAAGTCATCCTTCTGTCTCTGCCTTCAAAGGCCGGTCCCCGTAACAAGATCACTCTTGTACACTGCTGGAATTGAGATGGACAGCTCGTTCGTATTAACTCCACGCTGGGTAAGCAATAACTGCTCAATTCACCACCAAGTCTCTTGGCTGAGTACCGCTAACGTCGCTAGAAGGCCTATTGACCCTCCACCCCGTCCCCAATTTTTAGTAAAGGCTTTCGCTGCTTTCACGAACCAATTATGTATCCGCCACATGGCGTGGAAGTGATCTCCAGGCGTGCAAGGTATCAGTGATGTTATCAAACGCGCCTTCACTCGTCAGTTTCCGGCGCTGGAGAATATACAGCCCGCTTCCACTCATTATGGCGCCTGAGGCTTCTGTACTAGCAAACTGCAGCTTGAAAAACGTGCATTTCAAAGTCACCATTTATTGGGTACGTTAGGCTTCTGTTGTCAGCTAAAAAAAATGGGGTCCGGCAAGTACTATTTATTTTAAACATGGCTTCGCACCCATACTACTAATATGACTTCGTTCCAAAAAACCCAGTCACCGCCCTGGTTGCTAGAACGAGCATAAATATACTTTTTTCCAGGTCGTATACCGGTCTGCTCGTGTGGTTGGGTCTGGCGATTAAGGTGACCCAAAGGTCATGCCCGACCCGTAGAATGCTGGTGATATAACTTTAGAGCTGCTACTTCTGTGGATAGTAACCTCTGCTCAACTACCCAGTCAAATGTATCTTACTACTTCCAAGTAGTGTTCTTCGTGCACTTCTGCTGCAGACACGCACCTATTCACTTGTATTGTATTTAAATCTTTCTAAAAAGGAGAGCACGTACACCCAATTCGACGCACGATGCACCTGAATGCACATGCGTCGTTCCCAGCGGGGCTATTTGTGACGGGATCACACAGCACCTTGCGCTAGAGGAAGTTAGCTTCCGAGAGTATACAAACTCTCAGTGAACGGCAGTTCACAGGCCCCCTCTTTATTCAAAAGAGAGCGAAGTGACCTAATTAAGGTGGAATGTAAACTGAGTATATCTATAGGTAGATAAAGCTTGGGTTTAACACAAACTATAAGTCACCTACAGAACCATCAACCAATGGTTGGCTTTGGACGACCTTCGTGCTTTGTACCAAATATCCCGAAGTATGACGTGTCACACTTCATGTAACTAGGGTACACTTAGGGCTACGTACCCCGTTACATCCTCCCCCACTTAGGTTAGGTTTACCGACCAATTAGAATGAAGAGGTGTTCGTCACAAACTTTCATTCTCAAAGTCGAAAACCATCGACCTGGCCGCGCGAGCGCGGCGGAGGCTCACTTCACAGTTATAGCCTCGAGCAGCAGTCTGTGTCCTCTTCTTCTAGGTCTCCACTTCGACCGTTTACTATGCCTCGTGGCACTGCAAAGAGCAGTGCGAAGACACGCTCCAAGGCTGCTGCCGGGAAGGCGCCAGCCAAGAGCATTAAGCCTCACGGCAAAGGCTCGGCACTTAAGGAGGCTACTCAGGTGGCCTCCGAGGCGATCGGTTCCTCGGGTGACGCGGCTGTGGGCAAGCGAGGAAGCAAGTGCCGCAGCCCGTCGCCCTCGGCCTCAAGCAATCGTCCGAACCCTCGGTTCGTGGAACATGAGTTCGACTTTGGCAGTGAAGACGAAGCCGAGTCCGAGAGCACGCACGATGCTCCTGCGGGCTCTGCGGGAGGGCATAGCTCAGTGCCCAGTGAGCACAAGGACGACAGCGTGCAGTCGCTCGCTAGTGATCAAGGTGATCACATTCCTAGGACGTCTGTACGCTCGGAGAGTCCGGCCGTCAAGGCTAAGGGCACCCCCAAAGCTGGTGGTGATGCGGAAGGGAAACCGTCGCAAACATCTCTTGCTTGCCGAGGGTCTTGCACGTGCTAAGGCCTCAAAAGCCGAAGGCGCCAAGCCCTCTAAAAAGCGTACGGCTTCGAAGTCTCCACTCCGCGAAGAGAAGGAGATTCGGCACTCCCATCGGTGCCTCTTCGACGCCTCGGATGAAGAGGAGGAGAAGGAGGAGGAAGAGGAGGGTGCTATCTCTGAGCCCCGGGAGATCACGGATGACCTCGACCAGCAGCAGGAGGACTTTCAAGCTACCCAACGTGTGCGTGGGGGTTCGGTGGTGGCACCCGTCAGCCAGGGAGCTGTCATCAACGCAAGAGCGTGTTGGCCTCCCGAGGAGAGCTCTGGGGCTGACCTCTTCTTAGAGCTTCTCGTCGCTCCTCGTGGCCTTGTGGGCGGCCACACGTCTAGGGGCATTTACGAACGTGCCCTTGCTCAGAAGGAACAGTTGTTCGCTGACAAGCTGGAGGCTGCTCGGTGTGTGCTTCTCGCGCCACACAGCATCCCCCTTAAGGACTCCACGACTTGTCGTAAGAAGCCCGAGACCCAGGGTGGTCCCTATCCTCTTTAGGGATACCCCTGCGCTATGCCCGAGAACTGTCCCACCTGGTGTTCTTGTGAGGACATGTTCTGGGCATGGGTGGAGTCTCTTAAGTACTCACCCACGGAGTTACGGGAACGCCATGAAGTTCAGCTGCTGTCCCGCATCCTGGACCAGCGTGACCTTCGTGTTCGGTTTGCCCACTGGGTCAGCAAGCGCATGCTGCCAAGGGACATCCTGAAGCGCGCGGCTTCCAGCGCTCACGATGAGCGCGGGTACAGAGTGTATTCAACGTCCGTACCCCGTTCGAGCAAGAAGCCTTGGACTACTTATGAAGCTGCCGCCGCTTCTGTTTCCAGATTGCGACAGCCTTCGGGCTGTCAATCAGGAGCCGTTCAATCGGCCCCACGAGCTCTCGGAGTGGGCATAACCCCTCCACTTCATGAGGAGCTGTCGCAACCGAGACGCCTTTGCTCCTGGAGGATCCGCTCAACGTGGAAGTGGACTTCTCCATTCCGGTCAAGCAGGGGCGGGGGTGCCCTCGTACGAGTACGAGTACTCAACACCTCCCAGACGCCACGCTCATCCGAGTGCTCCGACTGCGGGTCCGACACAGGACCCTGAGGTTGACCGCCTCCGTCAACATGTCCTCGTGCTTGAGATTGCACTTGGCCTTGGGACTGGCGGTGATGCTGCCGCCCAGGCCAGGAATTAGGGCGAGCTCGCCCGTCTTGCGAGCCGCCTAGACCTGTTGGAGCGAGAGTTCGCGAGCCTGCATCTGCGGGTGGATCGCCGGGCCTCTTCGTCTGATCGGGACGTGGCCTTTCGCATGATCAGACGGATCGAGGCTCTGTTGCCACGTCCGGAGCCGCCTGCGGTACACTCCCAGACGTACGCGCACTCAGCGTACCCGGCGTACCCAGCGTACTCGGCGTATGGCTCCGGGGTCCGTTCGTACGGAGCCCCTCCAGCGTACGGTCTTGACCGCAGCCTTGCCGTTCCGACCGAGGCTTGGGTGCCTGCTCCGACGCCCTCGTCGACGTCTGTGACAGGCCCTCGCTTCGAGGAGCTGGGTCAAGGTGGGTCTTCGAGTCAGCAACCCACTGCGGATCAAAGTACCGCTTAAGACGTCCTACATAGAACGTCGGGTGCGTCGTCATTGACTTAGGCAGGTCGATGGTGTACGACGCACCATGTCTGACCAGGACTGCAAATGGTGAAGCGGTGCTTCAGCTTGTTGCTGCCGACAGAGCTGACAGTAGGTTCCTCGTGTCTAATAGCACTAATTCCCCCACTTTAAATACACTTAAGTTTCCTCTTCCTTGTTTGTCTGAGTACTGCTTTTGTCTGCCCTGGGCCGCTGCCATGGCATCGCGGACCCTGCTGACAATGTTCAGCTTGGTACCCATAAAGGATTTCACTTGTTTCCGCAGCGAAACTGGTCTCACATCTGAGACTTGGGAGGAAAGGCCTTTCCGAGCCCCTCCCCCACTTAGAATAGAGGAGTCCGTGTCTCCTCGAAGAGTGAGAGGCACTCTGGGGTGACGGAAGCCGTTCATGTAGAACGGCGTGAGCCCCGTGGACGCGTGCACCGCGTTGTTGAGCGCAAACTCAGCAATCGGAAGTTGCGTCGACCACGTACGTGGTGCTGCCGCGCACACAGTCCTCGAGCACTCGATTGACGCGCTCTGTCTGGCCGTCTGTCTGCGGGTGGTCCGCAGTGGACATCTGCAGACGATTTCCCAGTTCAGGAACCAGCGTTTTCCAAAACGCAGCCGTGAACCGCGGGTCTCGGCCCGAGACAATCTTCTCCGGGAGACCGTGATAGCGGAACACGCCATCGACGAACAACCTTGCGGTTTGTTCGCCGGTAACAGTGACGGGAACCGGAGCAAGATGCACCATCTTGCTCAGCCGACACACGAACACCAAAATTCCGGTGTTGAGGTGTCCGTCGGCGGGAAGCCCAAAGATGAAAGTCAAGACTCATCGACTTCCAACAGTCAGCCGGTACGGGCAGGCTATGTACTGGAGTCGAAGAGTGCCCTGCGGGTTTGACCTGCTGATATGTTTCACATGTCTTCACGTATCGGGCGACCCACTTGTACATGTGGGTCCACCAGAAGGCCTGAGAAACCGACAGGAAGGTCTTCTCGCGGCCCAAGTGGCCACTGGAGGGCACGTCGTGCGCCTCCGCGAGATTATCGAGCTTCAGATCCTCGTCGTTGGGTTCGACCACCCGTGGAGGTTCATTGGGCTCCACCCGGTAGTAGAGGTGGCCATCCTTCAACTCATGTCGGTGGACCCGGGAGCGCTGTTGCGACGAAAGCCAGTCGGACTTTGCGCTCGTTCCTGCAGTGAGGAACTTGATGATAGGCGCGACAGCCTTGTCGTCCCGATACGCCATGCGTATCCGATCATATAGATCCGTTGTCACCCGTGTGATGCGGGCCAACTCGTAGTCTGGACGCCGAGAGAGGGCGTCCGCAAGCACGTTGAGCTTGCCCGGCTTGTACTCGATGCGGAAGTTGTACTCCGCGAAGAAGGACAGCCACCTCGCCTTCCTTTGGGAGAGGTGAGGTGAATTGGCCGCCGTCCTCAAGGATGTGTGGTCTGTGTAAATCACGAAGGGCCGGGAGCCCAGAAGGTGAGCACGAAACTTCACAAGGGCAAATTTCATTGCCAGGAGCTCCTTGTCATGGACAGGGTAGTTCCGCTCGGCGGCTTTGAGCTGCCTGGACTGGAACGAGATGACTCGTTCTTGTCCAGCCGTGTCGGCCTGCAGCAATGCACATCCGATGGCGTAACCGGAGGCATCGCAGACGACGCTAAACGGCTTCGTCTCGTCCGGCGGGGCCAGGACAGGGGCCTCTTGGAGACTGGCCTTGATGCTGTCAAAAGCATCCTGGTGCTCTTGCTCCCAGCGCCAGTCGACGTCCTTCTGAAGGAGACTCGACAAGGGCTTAGCGAAGCCCGCGTACCCTGCGCTGTACTTGTGAAGGTAGTTGGTCAAGCCCAACCACTTTCGAAGGTCCTTCTGGGATCGGGGCGTCGGCCATGCTGCTATGGCCTTGACCTTGTCTGGGTCAGCCCGAACGCCCACGTTGCTTACGAAGCAACCGAGAACTTTGATCTCTGGTGACGCGAAAACGCACTTGTCGATGTTGGCGTAGAGCTTGTTCGCTCGCATTACGTCCAACACTCGACGGAGGTGCCCCAGATGTACCTCCATGACCGTCTTGCCCCCCTCGGCACGGCTATGGACGAAGATGTCGTCGAAGTACGTCTGTACGAAGGTACGTAGTTGCGGGAACAGTTGCGTCACCAGGCGATTAAACGTCGCCGGGGCATTACACAAGCCCTGCGGCATGACGAGCCACTCCCAAAGCATGCCGCTTGGAGGACTCACCGCGGTGAGCGGGATGTCGCTCTCTCGCATCAGGATCTGGTAGTATCCGTCTACCAAATCCAGCGCACTGTACAGTACGCTCCCGGCCATGCTGTTTAACAACACATCCTTTCGTGGGATTGGTGTTTGGGCCGCCACCGTTGCGTTGTTCAGCTTGTTATAAGCGTGAACCAGACGCCACTTTCCGTTTGGCTTCCGAACGCAGAAAGTCGGCGTCGAGTGCGGGGATTTCGACTCCCGCACCATGCCTGCCTTCGCTTTCGCAGCGAAGAAGGCTTCAATGACCTCGCACTGTTCGCGCGGGAGAGGCCATTGCCTCGTGACACAATACTTTGTGCCAGGCACGAGATCAATCTCATGCCGTACGCCTCGATCCGGTGGGAGTTGGGTCGGTGGGTGTTTGTTCACCACGTCCGCATACTCCGTCACCAAAGGATACATCGGATCCTTGGGGTTCTTAAGGATCTCAGAACCCAAGTGCGTCTGACGCTGCTTGTTTGGGTCTTCCAGGACGCTCTCGTCCAAGACAGAGGAGGAGTTCAGCTCCTCCCGAGTGGTCATAGGTCTCATGAGCACCATCTCGGCAATCTCTCCAGCCTTCCGGTTGGCCAGGAAAGACTCAACCGTCATTTCCTCGAGGTTCAGTATCTCTGCAACCTCTGGCAACGGTTTCAAGTATACACCAGATGCCTTGACGGGTAAACTGGTCTCGCCATCGAAGATGTGATAACACTCTTTTACCGGCCTTGTCGGAGGAGCCCGGTCCCTGGACTTCGAGTCGCTTGAAGCGACGTCGATCTGAACAAAGTTCGGATCCAACTTGAGGCGGCGGCGGCGTCGTTGACGACGGCGACCGGGATGTGGAGCTTTGCTGCCCACGTCTGGGGATGTCGGCGCTGCGACATCCGAAGCACTCGTGGCCTCCTGGGGTACTAGGGTATCCACACAGGAAGCGTGTTCGACGCCTTCCTCTTCAGTTAAGGTCTGGGCGACCGCGTGTGGCACTTTGTTACCACACAAGAAGCGTATCCGACGTTTTCCTCTTCAGTTAAAGTTTGGGCGACCGTGTGTGGAGCTCTGTTACCCACTCTGAACACGCTGTTCTCAGTGTTCGTGACAGCTGCAGCTGTTTGCGGAACTAGGTTACCCGCTTGTGGACCTAAGTTACCCACTTGGCCAACGCCTCCTCTGGGCGCTGCCACCATAAAACATCCTCGGAGTCGTCATATACGTCGACGACTCCCAAGCATCTGCCGAATGATTTGGTACCCTGGCAGCCCTTGCGGGCGCCCCGGGGCCTGACAGAGGTGGGAACATGACTCACCAATGCTCTGTCGGACTGCGCAGGGTGGCTGGCGCCGATTGCCTTGCCTCGCCAGTCGATCCAGGGCGCGTGCTTCTCAAGACAGGGCATGCCCAGGATCATATGGATCCATATCGAGAACAGTGAGCTGTTCGAGGCTGTCAAAGTCTTCAAACTTAACGGCCAGACTTACTTGAGCGTTAGGGACGGTGACGACCTTTCCGTCGGCCAGTCGCACTGACACCGTCCCGTTGCCCTTGCTTTCTCTCAAAGCATCGGACAAATTGTTGCTATTACAAGCAGCTGTCTGGCGGCGTGCGAAATTCTTTGACTTCCCAGATACGATCAAGATTCTAAAGGGATGATCGTATCCCCGTACACGACATTGTACTACGAGCAACCTGCCGCTGCCCTTCGCCGATTCGAGAGTGCGAAGACTCTCAGGGGCTAAGTCCCCGTGGTACGCGCCACCCGCGCACCCATCACGAAGACTTAGTTCTTCCCCAGTAGGGCTCCCCGCCCCTACTGGTTTCCGGCGTCCCCCTGTCCCCGGGATCCTGGCTTCTGCCAGCGACCCTTGAGGACGGTCTTGGGGAAAGACCGTCTGCAGAGTCTTTCCGCGGGACAGTCGCGCTTAAAGTGGCCCATCTTCCCGCAGCCGAAGCAGCGGATGTCACGCTGTTCGGCGGACCCGAGTTCCATGGGAACTGGTCCGTTGGGGCTCGTTCGACCGGGAGTCGACATGGAACTCCCAGGCCACGCTGAGGCCGGCATACGCGCCTGGTGATGGCTGTACACTTCCTGAAGAGCCACTTGAATCGCCTCTTCAAGGATGTTTGACTGCACCCGGAACAGCTGAGTGCGTGTGGGGCCCACTCGAAGGCCGTCCATGAACACAGTCATCTTGATGTGTTCGTTGAGTGGGTTTCCCACTGGGGATGCCGTGAGCTCCCGTATCGCTTGCACATACTCGTGCAGTTCACGGCCCCTTGTTTGCACGAGAGGAAGTGCGAACGCTGTCGGTACTCGTAGTTCGCCGGGAGGAACGCGGCTCGGAACTGTTTACACAGCTGAGCCCAGGATGTGAAACATCCAGGGGACGTTGCTTCCCGTGTGTACACCCAACTCTTAGCACGGCCGCTAAGGTTGGAGAGTGCAAAAGCAACACGAAGTTGCTCGGTCGAGATATCAGAGCCGCGTTCATCGCGAGCTCTACTTCTCGGACCCAGAAGTGAATGTTCTCGCCTTCCTTCCCTTCATACGGCTTAGCCTTCAGCCGTATTGGCTTCGGGTGAGGCGGATTTGCTTCCGCCGCCGGAGCCTGCATGTTCTCCCGCACATGCGCGATGAGGCCCTGCTCGTACGTGTCAAACGCATTGACGCGCTCGAGCTGCTCGGCCGATGCTGACACCACCGGGCTCTGCAGGGCCTCGATACCGATAATGCCTGCCATCTTCCGAACCGACTCGAACTGAGAGTCGTTCATATGGGAGAAGTCGTTCCTGTCCATGGCAACGAACTTCGGAGAGGTTCAGGTAGTCTATCCGCGGTGACGTGGATTGACTACGAGTGCTACTAAGTGTGACGGGGTCACACATCACCTTGCGCTAGAGGAAGTTATCTTCCGAGAGTATACACACTCTCAGTGAACGGCAGTTCACAGGTCCCCTCTTTATTCAAAAGAGAGCGAAGTGACCTAATTAAGGTAGAATATAAACTGAGTATATTTATAGGTAGATAAAGCTTGGGTTTAATACAAACCACAAGTCACCTATAGAAATACAATGTCATCAATCAATGGTTGGCCTTGGACGACCTTCGTACTTTGTACCAAATATCCCGAAGTATGACGTGTCACACTTCATGTAATCAGGGTACACCTAGGGCTACGTACCCCGTTACATTATTGCTTGGATTTAAATTGAGCTAAATAAACAAGTAAGATAAAAGTGCATCCTCGCATATAAGAGTTGATACTTTCAAGTGGCGTGTTCACAAAACGTGTCTTCACAAAACTATTGGATCACTTTTGCTGATTTGATTCATGAAAAAGTTTATTGTAATGATCTATGAAAGTAGCGTAATCAAGGCTACATTTTTATCAATTAAAACTATTACCTATTGGTTGGACTAAGTGTCTATTTAGAGGTAGCTTATTCCTTGATAGTGTTTCTGAAGCAAAGGGAACACGTCAGTTTTCTAGACTAAACAAGCATGTCGGTTAGTTATAAAAAACCCGCAAATTGCTAAAAACCTACGTATATAAGTAATGTTTTGCATTTTAGGGAGTACCTAGTTCGTAGTGTCCGAAACACTCACTACTTCTATCCCCTTCCACAAAGCTAATCGTGTTGTTGCACTCACACTATCTTCTGGTATCGAAACTACACCACGTCCGATGATCCCTACGCGATCGCGGACAGACCGTCTACATCATCATCGCAGTACTCACCCAGCTCAAATGAAAATCCACCCGAATTTTATCCACGTCGCTCTCGAGGTCACTAGCAACTTCATCGACAGAAGAAGATTCGCTCTCAATCTTCTCCTTCTCGCTACCGGAGGCTCTTCCATGTCAAGTTTATTAATCATGTAGCTCGGTCCGTTCTCCGCCTGCGTCGCCCCCCCCCCCCCGTCCTCTCTCATGTCTCCGTTTGGGAAATTGACCTGATGACCTGGAGGAACGTTATAGTGTTCGAATGCGGAGTTGTAAATGACTGGTCCAGCTCACGGTGGAGCCGTTCCAGCGGATTGTTTGATCTTACCACAACGCTGTTGCCAAGACCGCTATTGTTGAGACCGTGGACATTCCGCGCTTCAATGTTATAGCGTTTCATCCAAGTCGTGCGGAAATGGCCGCAAAAGCGTTTTTCCATTTACAATGAGTGTACCCAACACCGGAAATAGCACACTGAGCTCGAATTGTGAGCTTGTTCCATCCATCGACTACCTTGTCGGGGCACTAATTTCGGGTAGATGACGGTGAGCAAATTAAATACACCCTTTTCCACTGCAATGCAGATCTCTACCTCTAGAATATGGTGTGTTTACTTCATTCGTCGCCGAACTGTATGTTTCAAAGGAAATCGGCAGCCTAATACTAAAGCTGTTTCTCGATCGCATTGATTAACGGTAACTCGTCGCACACGACGTCGCAGGGTGCTAGATTCTCCAATGTGTCTCTGTAGACGAGCTCAAGAATGTCGAAATACATGTCCCTGGACTTCGAGCTGTGCAGTACAAAGAAGATGAGTACGAATACCTCGCTTTCCGGGCCATGCCCTATCAGAACCATACACTGATTCAACTCAAATCAAACACATTTGAAAGTTCCACCAAAGCGCACTGAAACTCCACTATACATCCGCAACTGACGAAGTTTGTAGGTTGTTGTTTTGGTCAGCCCTTTCCGAATTACATCGTCGTCCGTGTAGAACTGGGCGCTAGCTTGCTTCCAATCATCGTGTACGGGTCATTTCAGGTCAAGGATGGAGTGCTGTCAACGCCAAAGACGACCCAATACCCTGCACCCGTATGTACTACCCGGAACATAATCTACCCAGACATACGAAACTGTCCAATGAAGACAGACAACAAGGATATGGAAGGTCTTTATGGCCTCTCGAGGACGTCAAAGGTTATAACAAAACCAAAGACGAACAATTAGTGTTTAGCTTAGAAAATGGGATTTGATGCTTACGAGCATTATTTCAAACTGGCTTCTCTTCCATACTATGGATTCATTTCTGGATTCTGAAAGGTTTAAAAAGTGTTTTTTTTTTATTAGCGCACGACCAGGAGGGCACGCTGCTGAACCTTTGGTATTGTTGTCAGCTCAAAATGATAAAATCATTTGCGAACCCATCCGTCGGGCGCGGTACCGCCGTTACTGCGGTTTGTATCGTGCGTGATGCTCCCCTGACTGTACATCTCATCGCAAGGGTTGAAATTCGCCTTTTGTGGTTTGCTTTAACAATATAACAATGTTTTTCATGAGCTATTCAATGCTTTTAATTCTGAGGCAGTAAATTAACTAGTAGATCGCAGTATTTACTTACATCTATGTATTAAGAGTGACACTTTCACTAGGACCAGTTAGGTGCATCATCTGCACTAGTAGTAGGATGCACTTTCTACATAAATCTGTCGGCTGGCTTCCAACCGACTCGTGCTGCACACTGCTATTAATACGAACGAGAAATCACAATTTCTGTGGACGCTTCTTTTGTCACCAAAACACCCGCGTACTGACCTCCCCGTAGTAGGTTTCATTTCCTTTTGAGCCCCTTACTACTCACAGCTACACTACCAAGACTTTCAAACCTTTCGGGATGCTGAGCTGGGCCACGTTTGCTGCTCTGTTGCTGCCTGTCGTCAACGCGCAATCCGTCTCGGAAAAACTTCGCAGAGTTCAGGGTTGCTTGGGCTCGCGTCGCTCTTGCCGGCAGCCAGATTTGGGACACCTCATCTCAGTCAACTGGTTGGTGCGCGGTTTTCGTTCGTAAACCCGTTTGTCAACGGATGGTTTATCGGTGCGTACAACGGTATCATGCAAGGGCGACCTATCGACACCCGATGGGACGTCATCACGGCTTCTATCTCAGGAGCCGAGATTGATATCACGAATCCGTTTCTTCAAGACGTTATCACTGCGTTCATTGAGAAGACTCAGGATAGTGGGCCAAGTGACGAAGGTCTCAGTTGGACAATTGCCAACATTAACGTCTCCAACCTGCGTCTGCCTCGGTATGCCAGGGCCATTACGCTGTTATTTACCGCTCTGTTATTCGCTGTACCAATTGCTGCTTCGAGCATTCTTGGGAACTATTCTGGAACCGGCTCGCTTGTCTATGTCACTTTTGGAGTGGCAATGCGCGCTGTCGAGAACTTAACGCATGTATCTCTGCCTCCTCGAAAAACTGAGCCCGATAGACGCATGGGGCTGATTCGTGTTTCGGCTCCTGGTGTCGTACTTCTGCATACCAAGACAGAGAACAATGCATCCTCACACAACATTGAGGATATGATACATCCTCGGATGGATGTCAGAAGCAGAGAGTACGCTGCTTTGTGCACTTTAATGTATCGCTTTCTTGCTGGGTTACTCCTTGCGGGCTGGCTCGGGTTTCTGGTCGCAGCCAAGGAAGAGTACATGAATGGGTACATTGAGCTGGCGACCATGGCAGTGTCTGCTCTCAGTGAGATTGTCATGCAAAAATTGGTGATATCTGCTGTGTGTGTTGAGACCGTGAGGAAGCGTAACGCGATCACTGTTGTGTCTTGGCTGGCACACCGCGGTCTACTCGATGCCGCTGGCGTGCCAACTTCGTTACTGAAACTGCGCGATAACGAGATCGCACTGGTACATGCTTTATTCAAGCATAAAAACACTGAGAAACTCTGGGGCCATGTGACGAAGTGCAAAGTTGAACAAGTAATGTTCGATGGGGACGGTCCAGCCAGTGAGATACGAAATCCGGCTGACTTAGCGTAGTACTACAATGCTTGGTATCAAATGCGATAATTACAAAAGTGTTTCAAAAGACTAATACTTAAATAAAGGTTTTATTTTTAAACTATTACGCCCCATTATAATATTTTTGAAGTCGCTCTGTCGACTTCCACTTGGGGGATGAAGAAGTCATAGCATAGTATTTATGGTGGTATTATATTTTCACTCGAGGCGGTGAGGATCAGCTTATACAGATTCTTTTGTAGTACAAAATGATTTCAGCGTGTATCTGAATCTGTACCCGGGTTAAATGGCCCTACTAGAGATATGGCGTTTCTGTTGCGATAACCGCCACATTGGGTACATATCTGGAGTCAAAATATCCTTATGTACAAGTCGAACAGCCCAGCCTTCGTATTTCCGAATCTTCCACGTCTGACGCGCTCTCTGGCCATGCTGGTATTCAAACTTTCCGAAAGCCCCGCGAATGGAATCACAAGCAGTTGTGGATCTTTCGTCCTCCAACGCCGACAATTCGAGAGCACCGAGAACCTATCAGAGGTCACTGCCATCTCGTACGCATGGGGATCGCTGCCACACAACGACACTACAACTTGGTTCGACGGCGACTTCAACGAAACTATTCGTCTCAAATTAGGCAAAGAATGGGACCCAACCAAGTTTTTAAAAGAGCTGGTGGTACTAAGTCACCAGACCTGGTTATGGATCGATCAAATTTGTCTTCATCAATGCAACGCGACCACTAAAGAACTGTGCATCTCGATCCCCGCCATCTACCAGAATGCTGCCATTCTGGTTCTTCTCCCTGGATCCGATTATGAAATTCGTGACCGGGTCATTGACAATAAGAAATTAGCCAATCATGCCATTGACCGTGTTCTACCTATCGAAGAGGTGGCTGTTGAACAGTTGATGCTTCACCGTCGACAATGCAACTGCATCGGCGGAATCGACGTGTATCTGATGCGAGTATGGCCCTGGCAAGAATTCGCGTATGCCAGTCGCTTACGCGTTCGATTCGCAGCAGGAAAAGAGACTGACAGCATTCCATTTGACACGATGCTGTTGTTCAGTCGACAGATAAGTGATCGAGGCCACAACGGCCTTCGCTTTGTCCAACTGCTTCGCGGTGAAGAAGTTAACTTGGGTCGGTTCTCCAAGCCAACCGGACAAGATTTACTATGGTACATGAGCAACTATGTCGAGCAGAATCGGGTGTGCACCAAGGACACGGACATGATTTCTGCCATCGCCCCCGCTATTGGAGCGGACGCCGTCGTTGGACAGAATCTACTAGACGGCGTGCGAAATCTAATTGAGTATATCAAGAAAGCCACGAAAAGTATCTACGTTGGACCATTGCCACAGGGGATTTTATTTGACGAGAGGGAGGTTCATTCGGTCACGTGCTTGGCTCACAAATACACATTCGAGAATCTAGAATCCGTCGGCACTATTACGAAAATATCGTTGTTGCACGGTACCCACTTTGCGCCGATGTATTCTGGGAAGCATGATCTGTTTGGCGATATCGATGACAAGATTGAAATAACACCATTAGACGTGCCAGTCCAAATTTCGGCGGTGAATGAAGCGGAATCCCCTTCTCGAGTGCTCGGCTATCTTCAAACCATCCGCGACAATCGAGCCTCGTCTTTGGATATCAGCAGCTCAGACATCGACGACATCGCCGTGATCGCACTTGCATACGCTCTCAGACAAAATACTGCCCTAACATCCGTATTCCTGCAGGATAACCCGATCTTGGAACGTGGCGTGAGGGCAATCGAGGAGATGTTGTGGTATAATAGTACATTACTTGACATCCATTTGTCCAATGGAGAGATGGATACGACGCGAAAGCGATTAAGCCAACAAGCAGGCCATCGAGTATTTCTGTGGACTCGGACACAAGAAGAAGACGTCCGTCGCGTTCTGGGGGATATTCGACGAGGCCGTACTGATATCATACCGGAAGGATCGGAAGCTGACGACGGAGGCGCAATGGCCATAGCCAACGCTCTTGGCAACAATGACACAGCGTCAAGTCTGCACTTCCGGTACAATCGGATAGGGGATAGAGGGGTAATCGCATTGACAGATGCACTGAAGACGAACACCAAAGTGAGAATGATCACTTTGAGTGAATACCAAATTGGGGATGACGGAGCGAAAGCCTTGGCGGAGGTTCTGAGAGCAAATGAAACAATAACTGAGCTTCATTTGACGGGAAGAAACATTAGCGATGAGGGGGTGAAGGCATTAGCTGAGTCATTAATGGTGACTAAGTCAATGGAGACGTTCAGTCTGAGCGAGACTCGGAGTGGGGATGATGGTGCGCACGCACTGGCGAAGGCTCTTCTACTTTGTCAAATGCTGTATCATTTCAGCTTTAGTGATTGCCACTTTGGGGATGACGGCGCAATCGCATTCGCGGAAGCTCTAGCGCTCAATGAATCCTTGGGGTTTGTTGATTTCAGTGGGAATCATGCCGGGGACATCGGAGCGAGAGCCGTGGCAGCGGCGATGAACGTGAACCAGTCGATTTATAATCTCTCGCTGGCTAGAAACTGTATTGGTGATGACGGAGCGAAGGCGTTGGCGAATGCACTCAAGGTAAACACAAAGCTTTTATATCTAGACCTGCTTGGAAATCGGATTGGCAACGAAGGGGCATTCGCGATGGTCCAAGGTCTGGATGAAAACTCGACGATAGAAAGGCTTGACTTAAAAGAGAACAACCTCGAAGATGCGATGATCAGCGAATTGCAATCGTTACACATTCGAGCACTTAAGGTATCCGGTTATAGCTATGGTACAAACTCATAGGAAATAAGTAACGAGAAATGAACAGAACTGTAGATATAATGATATTCTAGGAGTCGGATATGTTGTAGATTTGTTAATACCTTTCTAAAACGATTTGAACGTGCTAACATTAAGGAAAGTTTTCTTACAAACTTGTTATTTCATGTAACTCTTCAAGTTTAATATCCGATGATAAAACGCGTATTTCGTGTTAGGTTTTGCAGTGTGTTGACCGGACAGCAATTTCTTCAATAGATTGACATTTAGCTTCAATAAGTTTTAAATGTCATAATATACAGTATGTTGGGTGAGCCCGTTCCTTCAACCAGAATAAATATTACCACTGAAACTATAAGTTTGTCGTGTTGAAGTTTATTTAATTACTCACCATCAATATTTAGTTTACCCATGTTGACATCGTGTAATGCAATTTTAAGCTGAATTAGCTATTAAACGGACAGCGGTTGCTCCATATATTGTCATTGACCACCTGTAGCTGACTGTGCATTAACGCTTTCACGACTAATGATATATATATCAGCGTAATCGGGCTCTAGCATGTATATTTCGTACATTATATTGTGCGTTCTACTCTATTTTTTCTTGGCCGGTTCATTAACCTTTCCTCATCAAAACCATCGACGAGCCGTTGAAACTGTAATTAATCATACTTTTCTGATCCGACTTAAATGACCCTTTAGGTCCACATATCCACACATCAACCAATCATAAGCCGATATTTTCTTTAACCGTGATTATATCAGCATAACACGTTGAAAACCCCCATTCCTAAACAAAGTCATAATGCGCATTATCAGACATGTAGAGCCCCCATTATATCCGCCCTTGCATTGTACGGTGTCCTGAAAGTGCCACGTAATATCGCTAAATATTGACAGTTTTACGACAAAAAACCTCGCTGTGTTTAATATTTCGTCGGAATTTGTCAAGTTATCCTTTGCTGTGCCTGCCGTGATTGGTTCAGAAATACAGACTTTGCAGATAATGCTGAAATATCTCTCGCGGTGTATTTTGTTTTACTGAAATGCTTCGATAAATGAGAAAGGTTTAATATACTTTAGGGAATGGTAATTTTACGGTGGACCAGAGAAGTACATGTATATGCTTTTTCGTGGTGCACAAAGCATTCTGCACTCAGGTACTACAATTGCAGACACTACAGGAAGCGACAGCGGTGCTCCTACTGCCATCTCGCAAGACCGAGCTTGAAACAAATGCACGAGTACACGCTCAGTAATTTATGCTGCCCGTACCCCGCCCATCAGAAGGTCTCAAAGGTTGACGTAGTCACCGTCCACACCAGTGGAAACTCGATCGCCACAAAGTTCTCCCTGCCTAGAACGAGTATTAACTGCCTTCGACGGCAGCCGCACGTCCATGGAGAGCTCGGCAAGTTTGACACAGTTGCCGTCAGGCTCTGAGAACACCCCTCCTATGAGACGCACTTTGCGGCTTGCACGATCACCACCAAGCTGCAAGAACACTCCTGTAGGTGCTAATGAGTCTAGCCAGCGGCCTCATCCGTCGAGCACTACTGAGAGCACGTCTCCCGTGCGAAGATCACCTCGATTGGCTGGGGCTTACTCTAGCCGTGATGATCGTCACACAAGCACGGGGCAACGCGCTACAGTATGTAATTCTTGTCGTTATCAGTCAAGCGCACGATTAGTCAACGAGACACATCGGGAGAAACGCTCGATTATTTTGATGTAAATGGGGAATCATTTCTGGAGATCCGCCAAAACTTCTTGACTCTTTTTAGCCAGCGCATAAACAGCAGGGCAGCAAAACCCCGAGACAAATGGTCGGTAGTTGTACCATTATTGCGGATTGGTGCAAGGTCATGCAGTTCAAGTCGAAAAAAAACACTTTGTTGACAGTATGTAGTATAGCCCGGGGATTGTGAAGCAAAACAGGAAACACACGACGATGCGGGGGCCAACCCGCACGGAAGTAGCAGCCAAATGTATTGATGTACTCTGTGTCGTGCAAATTGCAAAGTGAACGAGATCATGAGTATAGTGCTGACCAGCTCGTTCTCGTCAATGTGCTGCTAGCCACGCATCTTGAGCGACTAGGCAGCAAAGGAAATGGACATGAATGCCTTTCATCACAGAAAGGAAACATGCAGTTGGCAATACTAAATACTAATGCAGTTCACAAGGACACTGGCAGTCCAAGTGAAGTTGAAGTCCTCAGCTGATCACGCGTCGGACACAACGGAAGACATTCCGTACTCCACCCATTGACTGCAATGGCAGCCACATCCGGGTGAAGTTGCCCCAGCCCGAGTCCAGCTGCAGGTGAAACCAAGGTGAGACCCCAGCACACACTACACAGTATGAAATGGGAACATCCGTGGAATATGTGGCTTCACCGTGTTCGTGGGGAAACAATTAAATTGCTGTGTACGAGTACGGCACGCCAATAACGAAAGCACAAGAGCTTGATTCGTTTAAGGGTGTGTGCATTACCTCGCCTGCAACGGATTGAGCTGGCGCAACCACTGAGTGCTGTTTGCAGGAGATTGTTGACAGGCTTCGGCAGCGGTGGGGGACGACATTCCAAGCCTCTGCCGTTATGTGGAGAATGTGGGAAAGTTATTTTACCCGCAGCCTCAGTCGGACGACATGGGATGTAAAAATTACTCACAGCCGCCACAGCACATCGTCCGGATGTTCAGAGCGCCAAACACACACGTCGTGCAGCATAAAGCCAATATTTATCGCTCTGCTAATTTAGCACTTGACAACGCAATTGTAGACTACAATAAGTCCGTCAAGATTTGGGGGAGCTTAGTAGGAGACTTGAACCGAACGAAAGAAGCTTAACAACCCACCGATCAGTCATCTAGGTTTTCATTGATGGTGTCCTTTTACTGCATGACGTTGCAGACCCACTAGATCAAGTAGAACACATGAACGACGTCGACCATGAGCAGTTCAACGAAAGCGCTTATATTTACGAGTCGTTTTGTCTAATCGGAAAATCCAAGCTATCGTCTGTATCTAAATCCTGCTCTCTATTGCTTAGTTGCTCTCTATTCGCTTTTAAAAGTTGCTCAACTGGGTCAAAATAACCTTCTATTTCCCATTCACAGTGCCCGAAGATTCGCCCTTATCATACGCCTCGAACCGACTAGAGGTGTCAACCAACAAGTACTCGAATGGATTGAAAAAGGGCAATAAGCGGAAAGCAAAATTGGTAGTAGAAGAGAACGATTTCAGGATGGTTGTTTATAGCAGCAACATCCAAAATCCAAACCGAGTTGGGCCCTGGATATTGCCGTACACCACCTTGCTTAAAATAAGCAAAGCCACGGCAGCATTTCACGAACTCTACACGATCAAAGGTGCCTTCGGTGTCATAGGAATCGATAATAATATTAGCTCCAATGAATGTCAATACTGAGACTCGTTCTTTACGCTGAAATTCACCCCGATATTGCTACTGCCTTGCCTTAAATTGAGTAGCCCCTCATCCGAAGCACGCCTCTATTAGCAAAGGAGACTTCGTCAAGAAAAACGATATTCTAGTAGCTCCTATCAATTCGTCTTAGCATATCTGCAAAGCGAAATATATATAGCTCCTGTAACGCGTTTCGCTAAGAAAATAACTCGAACACTCGGATAGGGAAGCTGGCACTTCCTAAACTGTTTGTCGCCGAGTAAATTCAATTCTGGGGAAAGCAAGCGCATGGGCTCTGCTTTCTCGTGCCTATCTGTTCTTCCTATCCAGTACTATAGGTTTGCCGTTGCCTAGCTTCGCGTTGAACACTCTAGTGAGTTACAAGTGCCATATGGACTGATGCACGCATGCAAGAGTCTATTGCGTGTGTACAAGGCTTGCCTAGCCATTTCACACTACAATTCCCTCCCAAGCCTTGAACACACTCAAAAGCTTTTTGGGAAAAATCGTAACCATAGTTACCGTAACTTATTTACGACAGGGTACGTTGACCCCAGTAACCTCGCGGGTTACTCTAACCGTGTAACCTGGTTACACAAGTGTATCGCAATGGATACGTTGTTAGATACACCGTATCTTGTTACATTTACATAAAGTTTGTGTAACTATGTAACTCACTGACTCTAGCCTTCGTGGGTGGCTCTAGTTCGGTAGTAATAACTCTAGCGCACATAGTGCCGCTCTAGTCGATAGGCTCTTCCACTGACCAGTGCACTGCATTCTGAGTCACTCTTTCATAGAGCTGTGGAAAGCCGAGAGTTTCTTGTCCTTAGCTCTCTTGATGTTGCTGCTCACGAGAACTCTAACATCACTGTTCATGGCTCTTAAAGGCTGCCAAGAGTCCTCTATAGCCTCCAATCCATCCCAACTGATTAGTAGCTCATAGTCACGCATGTCCGCGTTCCAACGATGCTTTAGAATGTCCTGAACATTCAGCACTATACCCTGTGCGGCGATATGCTCTCGTAACTCTTCGGTCACTTCTAAATCGCTCTCAGCAAAAAACTTCAGCCGGGAGGCATGTACATTGCTCTCTTTCCCAGTGATGAGATGCTTCACGGTGAACGAATGAGGGTTACACTGGGTAACCACGTATGGTCCTACCCATGTCACCAACAATTTGTTGTGAGTCTTTTCATCCACTCTGGATCTCAAAACGTAGTCTCCCACTGAGAAATTTACCATTTGATAAACCGCCGCACGTTTCTTGTTCAGCAGTGCCCTTTTTTCACGTTGATCTAATACCTCTTGATGCAATCCTTCTATACCGGCCCGCAGTGCTGTCAGTGACTCAGCAATATGTTGTCGTGACGTATCCACACTGATCGGTGCATAACTAGGGACGAACAGCGTCGAGATCGTACTCGGACATGGTAGCCTCGTAAAGATTTCGATCGGAGCCCTACCGGCTAGCGACTGCACTGGTGAGTGGTTAAGGTTGGCTTATACAAGCGGAATCAAATGCACCCAGTCTTGATATGCAATAGCGTAGTCGACTATCATTGCTCGGAAAACCTGCAGAACATCTCTGTTCACTCGCTCGACGGAACTGTTCAACCATGGGCTATACGCCACAACAAAATCCTGTTTGGCTTTCATAGACTTGCATAGTTGGGCCAGCAGTTGGCTCTTGAAATGGGAAGCATTATCGCTTATCCATGTAGTCGGTAATCCATATCTACTATGCCACCATAGCATTGCCTCCGCCGCCACTGCACTAGTTGGTGCGTGACACGGTATCAACTCGCAAAAGTGACTAAAATTGTCCTTGATAATCAAAAGGTACTTACTCGTACCAAAACTTTCACCCAGGAAAAGAAAATCTCAATTGATGGCTCCATTACGGACATCTGAGCGAAATAAAGGTCCCCAGGGACGTGGGATTACGCCTCCCCCTTTCACATGATGACAAAGTAAACAGCTCCTCAAAAACCGCCGTCCTCGCTCCGTCATATTGTTGAAAATGAAGATTCTCTTTATGTGGTTCAGCATGACAGCCTCTCCACGATGTCCCTGCGGACCGCAGTGTGAGACGATGAAAAGTCGCTCTATGAGGCTGCTTGCTGCCTCCGGTATCCATATTTTCCCTGTTAATCTGTATACATCAATCCACTCGATGTACACGCTCTTGGTCTACCATGAGCGTGTGGTTTCTGAGTGTTGGCGATCTCCCGGAGCGTAGGCCACACAAACGAGTCCGTGTCAAGTGGTCTCAGAATTGGGCGTTTCGTTTCTTTTTCTGCCATGCGAGTCACTCTCTTGAAACAGTTAATTGTTGTCTGTTGTGCGCCACCCCAACGAGACACCAGATCGGCCCATACGTTTTGTTCTCCCTCGATATGAGCTATAGTATACCGATACTCTGCCAACTTTAATGACCATCGAAGCAACTTGCCTCGAACATGCTTCTTTAATTCCGGACTTGGAGCAAACAGATATATCAGATTCCGATGATCACAAAAAATCTTGAAACCCGAGGGTCTCAACAATAGGTAGTACAGATCGTCACAAGCTGCCACTATTGGATATGCCTCTTTCTCCGTGACGGACCAATGTAGCTGTGCCCCAGTGAATGTTCCCCCTTTGCATGTCAACAGCTCATGTTTCTGTTCAGTGACACTTTTTTCGGCATCCCAATTTTCCACTTGCGTCAGAATGGCTGACCACCCCCCGTCGGATGCATCACAAAATAAAGCGAACGTCGCTTCATCCTTCGGGTGGGCCAGCATTGCTGTGCTGGCCAAAAGCTGTTTGACTTGGTTAAAACTGTCGAGCTCTGAGCTGCTTAACCGCAGTGAAATTCCCGCTGCTACTCTCTTTGTTTTTGGCTTTCCTTCTAGTGCTTGATCTAAACGTTGCTGTAACGGATGGATAGCTCGGGCGTAGTTGACTAGATTATCCCTCATCCAGTTCGAAGCACATATGAACTGTTGTAATTCCCCTGCCGTCGCTGGAGGAGGCATAGTTGACAATGCTTCTACTCGTTTCGGGTCATGCGAGATACCTTTCTCAGAAATAACCTTGTCACACCATGTCACTGATTTCTGATACAAACATGTCTTAGTCACGCTGAATTTCAATTCATAGTAAGCCATCTTATCAAACAACATCTCCATTGCCTTCATATACTCTTCAATAGTGTCCGCATACAAAAGCAGGTCATCAATCCATCTCAACAATGATTCGTAAAGTAGATCAGCAAAACAACCCTCCATTGTGGCTTGAAAATGAAGGGCTGCATCACAACTACATTGTGGCACTCTAGTCGGAGTGAAAATTCCTTCATCAGTTGCGTAAGACAAAATCTCTTGGCTCTCTTTCGCAAGTGGCAGCTGCCAAAAACCCTTGATAAAATCAAAAAGTCCATAATGTTTCTTGCGTCGAGCGTTATGCAGCTTGGCGTCGAGATTTGGCATGACCCCGCTATCGGCTCTGTTATAGCATTCACTGGCTTGTAGTCATTGGCCTGTCGGAACTCATCTGTGCCTGGCTTCCGCACTGGTAGCGCAGGACACGCCCATCGACTGCTCTGGTTCCGATACACCCACCCAAGTTCCACCAACTTGCTGCTAAATTCACGCATGAATTTGCTTTGAGCTGGCGAACACTTTCTTGCTTTGCATCTGTACGGTCGTGCTCCTTCTTTCAATCGGAGTTCGTATGCAGGTACTCGTGCAGGAGGATCATTTCGAAGATCAATCCGCCAAATGTTATGTTTCCGCGCTAATTCTTCCAATTCTCGTCGAAACTCTACTGGAAACTCTGCCTGAATCGCGTCATCGACCAATGTTCCCAGTTGCTCCAAAATCCCCGACAGATCTGGGAGCTCGATGCGTTTGTCCTCGACATTCTCGTACGGATCACATATCTCATCTACTTGTGGCTGTGCCAGCTGCTCAAGTAGCCTATCAACGTCAATTCCCAACGACTGAAGTAGATCTTTGCCTACAATAAATGATTCGTCATCATCCTCAATGATTAGACACTTAATAGGTTTCTGAGGCTCGACAACACCCGCGGCCGTTCCAAGTTGGATAGCCAGATCTACAGCTCTGCCAGCCCTGACCCAATGCCCCCCAACCGCACGGCCCTTAATAGGTGTCCTCAGTTCCCTTATCGGCACTTCGCTGCCTGTCGCTGCGCTCAGCTTTTCCACGGCCCTGAAACTGATCAAACACCGAGTTGACCCAGTGTCAGCGCAGTAAGGCATTCGTAGGACACCATTCACAAGAATAGTGCCTGCCGTTTTTCAGTTGTCCTCACGCAGGCGCTTCATGTTTGCCCCGTTCTGTTTTCCTTTGCTCTTATGGTATTCCTTGGGTAGGTCCCTTTTTTCTGCATCAGTCGCAATCGGACACTTAGATACCCAATGAGATCCTCCGCACTTTAAACACCCCTTATCAGGCACGGATGCGGTCGATTTTGGTCATGCATTCTAAGTTGGCTGCTTTTTCTCAAATTGCGAGTCTGATTTGCGTCTATCGCTCTTGTTTTTCCAGTCACCATGTCGTTCAGTTTCGACACGGCGCTTTTGTTTATTGTGGTGGGTCTGTCTCACGCTCTGTGTGTCATCGGAGGTTTTATGTCGCTTGGACCTTCGAAATTCTCTGTTTTGCTCCAAAGCCTTGGCCAAAATCACATTATGCAACTTGCACTCGTTGGTCTTGGCTTCCGGTGATTGGTACCGCAATGCATTTCTTATCTCCTCCTTCAAAGCATCAGGTGAGATTGAGTCGACCAACAGAATGCACTTCTCCTTTACTCCCGTTTCCGAATCAAAGCAGGCTTGTAACCCGTGCTCTTCAATGATTCGATCACAGGACATGAAATATTGTAATGCTCGCTCATTCACATCACTCTCCTTCAGATCTAAACGAAGTTCCTTCTTAAAAAGAGCTTGAATGTCTGGGAGCGTGTGGTTCTTCACAGAGCTGATAATGTTGTCGATTTCAACGCGTAACCTTGCGTCATCGACATCTTCAACTGCGATTTGCCACCTGAGACGACACCAAGTCTCAAGTAGCTTCCTGTCAAACGAGTCCTTCATTGACCTAGTGACAGTGTCGTAACCCTCTCCACTAGTCAGACAACGGGCTCTCATGACGTCCTCGTAGACCATTCTCTCGGTGCGCCATTGAACTAGAGCGGCATGTGAGGTTGATGTTATGTCCGGGGTAGCACAGGTGTGAAAATTGGTAGTCCCCCACCCTGCTCTCGGTCCTGCCCAGTACTGTTTTCCTTGCGAGATCTGGTCTCCATTTCTTCAGTGAAACGTTTCTCTCTAAAGTCGACTTTGTAACGCGTTTCGGTAAGAAAATAACTCGAACACTCGGATAGGGAGCTGGCACTTCCTAAACTGTTTGTCGCCGAGTAAATTCAATTCTGGGGAGAGCAAGCCCATGGGCTCTGCTTTCTCGTGCCTATCTGTTCTTCCTATCCAGTACTATAGGGTTGCCGTTGCCTAGCTTCACGTTGAACACTCTAGTGAGTTACAAGTGCCATATGGACTGATGCACGCATGCAAGAGTCTATTGCGTGTGTACAAGGCTTGCCTAGCCATTTCACACTACATTCCTTAGTATGCATCGCCCTGTGCTCCAGTACTTTCCACGTTAATCCAAATTCGTGGATGATCCGCCACACCGACGGCTTCGTGATTGAGATGTGGTGAGCCCGCTTAAAAGCATCCTGAGCTTCATCAAGTTATGCGACAGGTCGTTCTTGGTAAAAGTAGAATAACCACTGTCGCTGTTCTGCGGAGAACTTCTTCTCGCCTTTACGACTTGAACGTTCGTAGATTCCGGTGCGCTCGTACACTCGAATCGAATTCCCAACAGTCTGGACGATCTGGTTGTTGACGGGGGCCAAATCGTTCTTTGAGTAGCCTAGGCTGTAGTAACCGTACAAGCAATGATACCCTGTGTTTGGTTGGACACTTTTGCTATGAAGCAGCCTCTGCCATAGCTGTCCACCTTAACTAGTTCCATAATCACGCTCCAAATTAAACCCACTACAAAGATCGGCGACATAACGCGCAGAAGCAACACTTACAGCACGGCGACAAGCATACTCCACGATAACCAAATTAACCCATCGCTGAGGCTTGCTACAAGTTAACCGCGTCACCCCGACCGCCTCGGCCCCTATAGCCGTCCTTAAAATTGCAAGACGCGCTAAGGAGATGAACGATGATCCTGTCGCAATCAGTGCGCTACAACGGAGAGATTGACGAGTGTGATGACGATTGACTAGAATCAGCAGGAAGGGCATTTTTTGACCAATTGCGGTCAACGATCTAGATGACTATTTTCCTTATCCTGGCTAATCCAACCCATTTGTTAACTATGGGCGAAACTCACAATAACGATCAACCAACCCTGCGAGAGCTTGCAGCGGATGCGATTTACGATAAAGAAGCTGCTTGTTGTGAGATAAAGCAGAATGATGGTTCGCCTTCCTCCAATGGAAATGACGTTAGCACTGAAGGAGATACAAGTTTGGCAGATAAATAGGGTGTCCTAAAGAAGAAATATTGGTGACGCTATCAATATTGTCGACTTGACCAACCTTGACGATACAATATTAGAGAGACTGGTGCGTACTTACAGTTCTTACGTAACGAAGCGGGTTGATATGAATGCATTTCACGTTAATATTTTCGGTGAAGAAGGAACGCTACAATGATGGAGAAGATGATCACAAATGCAAAGAGGATGGCAACTTCGAGAAGTTGCCTTAAGTATGGAGGAGGATGTCATGCAGCGTATTTTCTAGTAATATGTTTATATTTTGAACCGGCACTGTGTATTGGTCTTTCACGTCAACAAATTTGGCAAGTACAAACAAACAAGTATGAATCAAGGAAGGCGAAGATCGCATGCACCGCGACTCGACCGAATTGTTCCACACCGTACAAATGAAACGTTTGGCGGGGTCCCGCATAAAATATGCTCGGTATTGTGTTATTTTGGGCAGTCGCGACTTGTGACACAATCTTCAGTTTCGATCGGGTGTCGCTGCGGAAAATGTCGTCTCGGGCGTCTGGCGGCTCACGCTCAACCGTCCCGCCTCGAAAGCGTGCAAAACGAGTCGACAGGAAAGAGACCGCGTATATACGTGTATGTGAAAAGCTAGGAGAAGATACCGCTAAGAAGATTCGTAACGACTGGGATCAAATGAATACAAGGCGAGATGGAAGCGAGTGGCAACAGTCAGAAGGAATAGTCATTCAGTTTCTTTAACAAGGATTATCAGAGCGAGAAATTCGAGCTGTTATACCTGTGGGTGGTAGCCGCATTGCAAGACTGCGGAAAGTACTGGAGGAAGGAGTTGAAACGCTACACACTCGTCGCGAGCCACAACGACCTTGGCATGCACTGAGTGACGATGATATTGCTGTACTGAAGAAACACTGTGAGACTTGGATACTTGAAGACGGGTTTCCGTGTGCTCATAGACGACCTCGGCAGTACTTCACCGAGCCTAATCTGAAATGGACAGTCGTTCACGGTAGGTATGAAGAGGAACTTACACGTACAAACCCTACGGCGCGTGTCATGAGTTATTCCCGATTCCTACAATACGTTCACTACTTCTACCCTGGTGTACGTCTTACTCGCACCGCTGAGGATGTTTGTGACTGCTGCGTACGCATCGATATTCAACTGAAACCACCTGATCTCAGTGATGATGAACGGCAGTCTCTTCATCTAAAAAACAAATGCATCTCGATAGTGCCATGGGCCAACGGCGATTTATTTCTTCGTTTATAAAATCCTACTCAGCGTTACATGCACCAGAACAAAGCCTTCCCGAATGTATTATTCCTGATACTTACGATGCAGTTTCCGAATGTGGAGATCTTCCTGATTTACAGTGTCATGACGAAAATGACATGGAAATTGGCCAACAAATCGAATCATCAGCATTGAATGCAGAAGATTCAGTTTTAACGGCGCAATGTGTCATTCAGATCCAGGCAGAAGATTATGGAGGTGGAATATCCATGCCGTACTATGGTCATGTTCGCCCTTCGGCGGATTATTTCAACAGCAATCTCATTTAGCAGAACTTTGTAGTGGCAGACATCAGCAATGGTGTCAACAACGTGTATTTCTATGACGAACGAGCGCAAGGAAAAGATGCTAATGCGCTATGTAGCTTACACTTGAACTACCATCTTTCAATTATATCACGAGCTAAGCACAACGAGGTAGCACCTCCTAAAGTGAGCTTCAGTATATTGGACAATTGTGTGGGGCAGAACAAATCGAAAGCAGTTTTAACGTTCTTTGCATTTCTTTCGGTGATATTTCCCTACAAGAAAGTAGTGCTTTGTTATTTACTACCTGGACACTCTCACAATATTGTCGACCGCGTTATTGCTTGGTGTCGACGGGCAACTCGAGGATTGAACTTATATACACCAAAAGAATTGATTAAAGAGGTGAACAGGGTGAAAAGTGTACAGGGTGTGTTTTTAGATCACACTGATGCCAATCGACCATTCTATGTGGGCTGGAACGAGTTGTTGAGCAAATACTTTATCCCACCGCCTGGGGGTTACACCTCAAACTACCTTTTTGAGATTGATTGTGGAGTTTGTACTGCTCGTAGTACAGCAGGAACGTCGGATGAAAACTCTATTTCTTTCTCGATGGTTGCCCCTGGAAACATTGAAGCTGTTCGAAAAGATGTTCTGGCGGATCTATTCGGCCCCACGGTCAAGACAATTTTTGAAGCGTCTCTTTCATCCATGCGACTCCCTCGCCACCCTGTCAAGGAGCTATCAGCGAGCAAGTTAAAATCACTATCAGCTAAATACTTCTCCATCCCCTCTCAGCACTTGCACTATTATCCAAACGTACCAGAGTCATTACAGAATGTCAAGGCCACGTCCAGTGACACCAACAGTAGCAACAAGAAGAAGAAGTTGAAAAAGAAGACAAGCACTTCAGCAAAGCCACGCAGTAACCAACCTTCCATCTTGCAGTTCTTCACATCACACACACAACAGAAAGAATAAGTACTTCAAGTTCAGTCATACTAATTTCAAATCAACTTAAAAATGATACCGGTTTCTGATGGGGATACCGGGGTCCCGCCAAACGTTTCAAATGTAGAGTGTCATGATTGGCTATTTCTTTTGTCATTAATTATTGAACGTCGGCAATCACATAAGGAGGTACAGGTAGCGCGAGAGAGCTACGAATTCCCAGGTCCGGGCTGTCAGTAAATCATTTTGTACCAATCGCAAAGTTTATTTTTTAATGAACTCATGTTCGGAAGATTAAGAAGGAAACACAAGTTTTTGCATTTAGCCTCACTGATCAAATTGGACATGACATGTCTAAACAAAGCCGCCAAATTCGACAGGGACGAGACCCACCAATGCACTTCCCCAAAAAGTCTACCTAGCCAGCGTAGATGATGGACAAGCCTCGGTGTCGATTGAGTTAGGGCAAGAGGAGTTGCCATCAATCGCGGTGTCGCTCTGGTTCCGTTCATAGAGAACGAAAGTTAGCGCTATCAAATAGGAGACAAAACGAGAATTATAAAAGATGCAAAAAATCCTCAGAAATCATCAGCCTTTTTCATAATTTCGTTTCGTATCGATCAGCTATTGCAAATCGACCGACGGTTACGACCGAATCTTGATGTTAGCACACAAATCTTAAAATGATAGAATTAAAAAAATACGGTCAGTATTGTAATGATTTCGAGTGCACTTTGGTGGATTATCGAGTGCAGCTACAAAATGGCCAAGTCTTAGCAATTGTTAGCGCCGAAACATGAAAGTGTCAGTCTTTATCGCTGCATTCCCTATGAAGGATAATAGTAGACACTTGATTAGGAGAAGGCAAAGAGCAGCTAATAATTAATTGAAAGTCGGCAAGAGACTGCATTAGAGGTCCCTTTACATTCTGGAGTGTCCGCGGGGGGAGGGATGGGGGGGGGGGGGTGCCCAATAGTCCATTAAAGAGTTTCTCGTTACGTGTAGGATAACAATTTTTTTTAAAAGGCCAGAGCTGGGACCGAACGGTACCTGAGATCGCAACCTCATAATAATAAAGCATTCTTTAATCTTTGTAGTTATGATTTTTAGTTTTGCCTCAATGAATTTAACTTTGATTCTCGCGCCGAGAGGGAGCGAATGACTCAGCACGGTTTCTAGTCTCTCCACAACTAGATTGAGTTGTCCCGAGTTCACAAGAGCTGCAGCATTATCGCTTCAAATATAGCTGCGTGAAAGGCGTCAACATGCTAAGAATTAGTAGATCAAGCTATGATTTACGAAGAAAATAACACTCAATATCAATAAAAATGCGGCCACCAGCGTTCAGCCCCCCCCCCCCTCATTTTTAAAAAAGAATACAGTATTAGACATATTCCTAGTTTGGGGTGCTGAAATATGAGAAAGTCCTAATTCTACAGGATTCCAAACTACCTAGAGGTACCTCCGAAGTTTATTCTCTCGCGTGTTGCTGGCAATCCTCTCACTGTTGCTTACACGACATCCAGAATCTTTAACAACCCTGCAGTATGTTCTCCCTGATAGCAACGAACCGTTCGTAAGTGAGGCATGGTTGCTCCATACGATGTCGAGTGAACGCGAGTAACAGGCTGCTATCGCTAGCTATATATACACTATGCAGTTCTTAGTTCCTAAGCTTGCCAGTGCTTGAAGTACTATGCTGGCTTGTCTGTGCTGGGTTAAAGAGTACTTTGATCCATTATTATGGTACACCCGCGTTTGAAATTCTCTTTCCCGACGCTATGTCTACCGAGCGGGTTGTCTGTAGTACATGTACAGTACAGTATACCTGTTTGCGACCCAGCCATGTAGTTTGTAAACACTACATTGTATTTCAACGTTTGCAAATATTAAGGTGGGTCGCAATCACCAACAAATAATAAATACGGCTTCTTTCTCAAAGTGCATGTCGCACTTACTTGGTATACAGTGTGGATGTGGTTCTTTACGTTTTGCAGGTCGTGGGTGTTTTGTTAAAATGAGCGTGCTGGAGACGGCTCTTTAGGCGGATAATTGTACCGGGCTGTTGGAATATTTTTTCTTATTTTGGACGAGCACAAATGTTGTATTGAACAATTAAAAAGCCGCTGTTTTGAATCAAATATATCATGCATTTATTAAATACACAGCATGAGCTTATATATGATTTGTCGCGGTTCTAGCGTACCCTAAAAACGCGCGATAGGCGGAATCACGGTACTGTGATGGCCTGACACCATATCCGCTAAACTGATGAGCACACAACCTTTTTTACACCTAATGTTCAGCATCAAATCAGCAGCTCAAAAGAATCAAAGGAGCGACGATAGACATTTCGAAATTTAACACTTCCACTGCAATGGCTGTCAAGACCATTCGAAAAACGCCTTTCAACAGCTTCATGCTGTTTCCAGTTGTCTTTCTTCTTGTATGCGCCGGTGCTGATTTAGTGTTATCGACGGCGTCCAACCAAAGCTTCGTCTCAAACGAAGCTTTGAATCGCGCTGTGGGCGTTAAAACCAATCGACGCTTGAGGATGCAGACATGGTCAGCAAATGATGAAGAGTATGGCAGGCCGGAAGAGAGAGTAAACGTCAAGGTGCCTGGTGTAGAGAAACTTAAAGGTTTAATCAAGTCTGGGACTGCAAATCTCGAAAAAATCGCAAGTCGCGCCAAGACTAGGCTGGCCTCCAACAACAAGAAAGCCGCAGAACTCAACGCAGGAGCGGCCGAGTCGAAACGTATTGAGAGCACCTTGGCTTATTCTGTGCCCAACATTAACCCCCAGAAAGCCGCGGAAGACATTGTTTCAAAACGAAGCATCGGTGCAATGGAGTCATCGGCTCTCTGTGGATAATATCAACAACCACAAAGCAAGAGAAGACATTGTAGCGAAGCTCGGTGTAGAAGCAATCGAGGCCAAACGTACGGATTCGGCGCTGACCCAATCTGTGACCAACATCATCAACAACAGGAGACCTGAGCTGAGCGATGAGGCGTTTATGTCAGAACTGACCGCCAAGTACGGCGATGAAGCTCTGACCAAGCTTCTGGTTGAAGCACAAAATCCTAAAGCGTCGAAAGTTGCTACGATGGTTAATTCTCTCCAGTTGGATTCGTGGATTAGTCAAAAGAAAACGGCGGGAGAACTCTACAAACATCTGAAGATAGACATTGCGGATACCGATTTCTTGGCAAACCCTTTGTTGAACACGTGGATTGCATACGTGAACAGGCTCAAAGAGGATCCGTATGGTTTCTTGCTGCACAGAATGACTGAGCGCTACAAACCGGACGAAATAACTACAATTCTAGCTGCAGCCAGCGACAACGACAGAACGAGCAACATTGCTAAAATGTTGAAGGTGGCCGTTTCCAAAAGAAAAACGGAAGAAGACATCTTGAAGCTTCTACCTCTAAGCTCCGAACAAGGAGTTTATTTTTTTAAGCATCCAAAGCTGAAGATGTTACTTTCCGACGCGGCTGTGCTACGTGAGGATTCGTACGGGTTTTTGGTTCTCGAGTTGACGAAAATCCATGGCGAAGAGGGGCTGGCTAACATGATAGTCAAAGCAAAGTCCGACCGCAGTATGAGGAGCACGGCTAAGGATCTGGAAAAAGCAATGTTTAAAACATGGTTAGACAAAGGTAAAACGGTCGATGACGCCTTGAAGCTCCTCCGTCTGAATCCTGACCAGGGATACGAAATGCTGAAGAATCCAAACTTCAAGTCGTGGTTCTTGTACGTTAAAAAAACTGGTCAAAACTTCGTCGAAGTGCTGTACCATAAACTGAAGACGCGATTCAGCGATGAAGAGATATTGAAGATGTCTTTTGCTGCTAAGAGGGACGACCAGACGACTGTTTATATGTCTGGAATGGACGGCGTTCTCAAAGACCATTGGTTTGGACAAAAGAAAACTGCAGAAGATATCTTCACCCACCTCTCCCTACACGAAGACGGCACGACAAATTTTCAAAACCCTTTGCTGATTACTTGGTCGTCCTACTTGAAAAAACTACACGAGGGGGAAGCGGACAGTGTGATGTTGTCGGTGATGACAAAATACTACGGTAGCGAAACACTGAAGAGCATGGTTGATCAAGCACTACGCAGCACGATACCAAGAACACTCAAGGGTCCAGCATTACGACTGGAGCAAACAATGTGGGTACTGAAAGGAAGAACGCCCAAAGAGGCTTTTGACCATTTAAAGCTTTACAGAAAAGGGGATGATCTTTTTTTTGATCCCGCGTTTCCAAAGTGGGTCTCCTATGTCAACAGTCTGAACAAGAATGAGAATGAGTACGCTGTTATATCAGAGCTAGCAAAGCGCTTTGGTGGCGATGTGAATCTTGCACGAGCCCTTCACGAGGCTAAGATCAGAACCGGGGATTCGGCAGATACGATTGTCTCTTTGCAAAATCTGCAGTTCAACCAATGGAGATGGAAAAATAATTGGGTCGGAACAGCTCAAGAATGACCCAAATTACTTGGCTATCAATGCTGATTACAAAAAGTTCTACGAAGCTACTCACGAAAAGTACCCATAATGGAGGGTCATCTAGTTTGCAGGAACTAAGCGGCTAGTTTTAGAAATGGTTCTAAATTTCGATTTTACGCGGTATGCGATTTTTTTGCCAAACAAATTCAAACGATGAATGATGACGAAGGATACTGTAATTGTAGAACGTAGAAGAAGCGACCAGACGTGCTAAAACCAAATCATCAAAACAGAAGAAGAGCTATTGCAATTGTTACAACGACAGTTTCTCAGTTTGCTAAGGATTTTTTTTCCACCATATTCGGTTTAGCTCTAGTGAGCGGCGTACCAGCAGCGGTCTCGAATTTTTTTTCTATTTCGGGTGCCCCCCCCAAAAAAAAAGGCTCGAGTTGATCCATGTTTAAGCTGACTTATGTATGGCAACAAAAAGACTTCCTTCGGCTTGTACTGTACGTATGGAAGGATTGGTCGTTCCCAAGTCTCAATGGAAATGAATGATTTCTTACGTTTCCTTAAACTAATATTACTAGCAAACCAGGCATACCAAATCGACAGCAGACTGTTTTTTCTTAGTTTCAGGTACATAACGCGGTATATACAGCACTTCCGATTGTTAAGATTGTATACAACCCCCGCCCCAATACTGCACGCACCAACTCCAACTCCAAATTTATTTAATGCACGGCTAACCTGCGAGAATACTGAGCACTGAATTTGTACTCAGTTATACGGTAAATTTCGGCTGTAGAACGAGCTGCTTACCGATAGAGTGCTAAACCTGGGTGCACACAGAGGTGATCTAACATAGATCAAGTATGAAATAAGGATAGAACCCCAAGAAAGTAAGATGGGATCAATACAGATTAAGACGATACGAGCTGCTTGACCGACACTGGAATCAATAGAACCAACAGCACGTCGACGATGAATTTGGGATTCGAAAGAGGAAGATGATACTGACGTGTTATAGTAATTATACTTATTTATCTATTTGCATCGGCGCACAGGAAGGATGTCGAGTAATTCGTGCTAAACAAGTCCTAAATTGTCCTATTTGTCCTAAAAATAGACTTGTCTTTTAATACTTAGTATGAGATATGCCCCTCATTCAATTCGTACTTGACCTTGTTTCCGTGTCTTCCGAAGAAGCGCTATTCGATGCTGAGCACATTCGTAATTATGACGGTGCTATCGTGCATTGCGTTTTTTTGAAATGAACATGCTCAAAAGAAGCCAGAACGGGACGGCAAGAAGTCGAAAAGCGACGGAAGGCCGATGGCACCAAAGCGTCGTCACGATTGGTTTCCTACCAGAAGAACCTCTCCAATGAGCTGTTGAGCTTGCTGTCCGATAAAGCAGCACAGCTGGACGTGAAGGCTTATACGGAGAAAACCCAACCGAATGGAAGGGCACCAAACTGTCTGCAGTTTCGGATATCAATCAGAACTCTGTATGTTGTCAGTCGCGCAAGTATCGGAATGTTACCTATGCTCACAGTGTGGCTAAGTCTGAACCTCACTGGAAAGTACAATTTACATGTACGTTCTTGTGAAATCCTGAAGTGTTTTTCTTCTGCTTTTAAATCTTAACGAACAGTACTCAAGTCATGAGGTAAATATCGAATCTATATTTATGATAGCAAGAGAAACGATTTGTTTTTATTCTTACGAGGTTTCTCGCTATCCGTCTTTTAGCTTAAAAACCAGCTGCATGATAAAGTTGCAAACGAAACACAATGATACAGGATGAACATGAGTGCCCTTTTGAACCTCTGCTCGTTTTAACGGATTTCTATTTGCGTCCATTCTCTGTTGTTGTCTACTACGCTGGGGACCACACGGCAAACGCGTGTCTGGTGTGTGCTACATATGAAGTTTCAGGAATGGTGCAATCCGATTGGCAGATCATTTTGGATCCGGGATTGTCTTTGGAAGGCAACTTTGATTCGGTTATCAAGGGGTCTGCTGGAAAGATGGCCTTGACATGTGGTGGTCCGGAGCATCGAGTGGCTCCGCAGCGCAGACCGGCCCCGCAGCAATTTAATTATTTGTATACACTTTTTACGAGGTCTCAACAGGTAAGGTAATAGACGCACTGCATGTAGGAGGTAGGAAGTTGTTAGAACCTCATTCAATCAATGTAGCTTTCAAATTTACATCTACTCACATTGCCTCCTAGCCTCCCTCGCATACTCTCAATAGAGCCCAAGCTACGCCGACAGCATCGACAAGCTCGTAGCGGGATTCGTAGCCCCAAATGTACCCCTGGTTACATGAAGTGTGACACATCAACACTTCAGGATACCTGGTACATGGTACCATGGCCGTCAGAGGCTAGCCATTAGCTGATGACATAGCTTTACGATAGATGACTTATAGTTTGTATATTTAACGCAAGCTTAGCCTATCTATAAATACACTCAACTTACAACTTACCCTAAATTGGTCACTTCGCTCCCTCCGACAAAAGGGACCAGGGAACCGCTGTTCACTGAGAATGTGTATACTCTCGGAAGCCGCCTTCCACTAGCGCAAGGTGCTGTGTTACCCCGTCACATCAATAATAAGACCCTCAAGAACCGGCTTCTCATTACTTAAAAGTTACCCAGCATCTATGTGGAGCCCGTTACGAAGCTCGTTGCTTATGTAGACAAGTAGAAGGGGTAGATAGTCTAAAGGGGGTCAATTGGTGATTTTGTGGTTGAGACTGAGCAGCTCTTGCTGCAACCCAGAAATTTTGACCGACGAGTGCCGAAAGCTTGCGACTTTCTCGCGAATACGCCCAACGCGACGCTCACATACGCGATTCAAGCGCTCTATGTTGTTGAAGCTTACGATGAATTGCCATTGTCTCAAGGGAGAGCCTGTGTAACGAATCGAGAAGACATTAAAAACCTGCGTCGCTTTGATGGCAAGGGCTTCTAAGGCTAGAAACAAGGGTATAGCCGTCGCTATTCAGAGGCGGTTTGAGTTAGTGGAAGAGTTTGAATGCTGTAAGTAGAAGGTTGACGAGGGGTGAGCACATGGCGCAAGCTCAAACTACCGATTTTGCGTACCGGCTGCGGGTGCGACGGCCAAATCGGATTAGCTCATCGACTCGTGCAAAAAACCACGCACATTACCAGCATCCAAGCCAAAATTGTGTTTATGGGGACCTGAGAACGCCTATCCGGATCATGAATGCGGATGGCACGAAGATCGACGCAGTTGCAACGGGGGCCGTCGGGTTGAAGATGGAGGATGGATCGTTCGTGAAGCTGGCGATTGATCTTTACATGCCTAACGTTGGCAGAAGCCTCATGTCCTGGTCTAAACCGGCTGAAAAGGACGTCACGGTGTAGTTCAAAGGACACGAGTGGCTTCCGCTATGGTGACGCTATCACCGTGGATACCTCGCACTGTAGAAACATTCACAAGCTAAAGACAGTGGAGGGCGAGGAGAGGTGTGCTACGTTGCAATATCTTGTAAGGCGCCGTATGAGATATGGTAGACACGTCTAGTTTACATCCCACCCAAGCGCCAAGACAGAAATTGACCTCGGCAGAAAGTGAATGTCGCATCACGGATGAAGTCACGAGTGAGGACGTCTGTACAGGCTGCTGCGTAGGGAGATGAGAGCGGATGACTTCCCTCGAGTCGGACAATTTCGTCATATGTGGCGTTGCAGTGAATTTATGCGTACGAATGTGAAGGGTCCAAATGGACCCAAGACGCCTGGTGGTTGCACGTATGTGGTGTTTATAAACGATTACTCGCGTTATATAACTTGAGATTAAATTTAGGCCATGCATAACATATTTGTCAGCCAGTTGTTCAACGCCAAGACAACGGGACGTCGAGAACCGCCATGATAAACGGCGACTCATAGAGTACAAAAGTTGTCATGAAAAACGTTTGTTTCCCCCTGGAATCCACATAACGGCCAAACTGCCTTCCGGGCCTTATATTTCCACAATTATAGCATAATCGAATTATGCCTAGTTAGTACGGATAAACGTTTAATCGGCTTTACAAGCTTGTTCGCTACCTCGAAAGAGCGCTGCCCCCAAGGTCACCCGAATGTGGTCTCTCCCCGCCTGGACCTTCATTCAAGGGTGTTCGCCAGATCGTCGGCGCGCGCCTTCTTGTAGCGCTCGCTGCCGCGAGGACATGCTAAATCACGTTGGACTCCACTACGTGAAAGCTTTCCACCAAGGCACTGTGGTGGATCGCATTACTTGTCACCAAGAGGACGATCGCCACTGCGTGTCAGATCGAGGAATATCGAGCCTTGTGGACCATCAAGACGTGACGGGCCAGCGCAACACAGACGCGAAGGACGTTGTTGTCTCCACGTCGGAACCAGACGAGGCACTATGGACCTCAACTAGACGAAGAGCGCCGAGGGGGAGGAGCAACCCAAAGCACAGAGACCTGGAACGACTCAGATCGTTGCTCAGGGATCTGTGACTGGCCAGAGTAGAGGTGCATGTCGCCGTAATGAGACCAACCCAGGCAAGATGGTGCCAACCAAGGTCCGACGGCGTCAGTGAATGCTGCTGGTCGCGACGAGAACATAGAATCTGTTGAGGGAAACTTTATCGAGTGGATCCTCGACTCGGGATCGCAGGTCAATATTCGTGGTGGGCTGACTGTTCACGACGCTGTTTGAAGACAAGACGAACCGGTTGGACTTCGCTAATGGTGCTACGGAGTTCGCGACTTTCAGTTGCTCTGTCCTACTGCGTGTTGCTAGCAAAACAGCTGGTGAACTTCAGGATCGACTTACTGATGAAGTGGTCTGCACGCCGAGCTTCAAGGTCAGCATATGATGCCTGCAGACTACCGGCAACTACGAGCTAATGTGTTTAGTGGGTCAGAAGACGGCGTAAAGCACTATCCTAAAGTTTGAGATGCGGGACAACATCTATCGGCTGCGAAGTGAGAAGGCAACCGGAGTGATGGATATGGATATGGCTACGCAACAGGGATATGGAGCAGCCGCATCAGCGCTTTGGTCACCTGCACATGACTTTGCTCCCGGTGGATGCAGCAAATATGAATTTGGGGATTAAACACAACACGAATAAACTGAACACCTACAAATGCATTGGCTGTGTTGTGAGCAATGCCAAGTCAATGAGCCAAAAGCGGCATCCTGTCTGCACGACTAAACCACATGAGTTGCTGGAAATGAACGTATGTGGTATAAACGTGTAGACATCATCCAGGACTACCTTGTTCATGCTCTTTGTGGATGTTGTTACAAGCTACAAATGAGCATATTTATTTGAAAGACGATATAAGCTACTTGGTTATTCTGAAACTACTAAGGGCGCTTGAGGCACATCCCAAAGGCTACAGGTGCTACAGCTTCGATTGGACCAAGACGGTGCGTTTGCTGGAACCAAGCCGCATTAGTATTATTGAACATGGCATCGTACAGTAGTTCACGAACGCGTACGTTTTGCAAGAGAACGGGATTGCAAAAATAGCGAATGCTATTGTGTTGCCTCGCGTGCGAACTTTGCTGACAGCGATACACCTTCCTAACATGCTGTGGGTAAAGCCCAGCTGGACATGGTGACTACGCTGAACATGCTTCCTACCAAGCTGTTGGTAATGACTTCTCGTACGATAAATTGTATTGACGGAAACGGCCACTAAGTATCATGTGGACCTGGGGCTGGATTGCCCATGTGCGAGTACCACCTGAGTCAGGCCATAGGAGGGAGAAACTTACGCCACGGCCACGAATGCATCTTTTGTCCGGTTACAGTGACACTGCCAATGGCTACAAATTTCTAGACCTATAGGCCTGTCAGGTGAAAACGGCACAGAGCGAAAATTGCCGCTTTCGCGAGGAGTTCACAGTGGGTGGAACCTACATGAAGCAACTATATGAGATCGCGTACCTGGACACGCTGCACGTGCTGCCAGGGGAGCCACCAGTGACAATAATCAAGACGGGTATCTATACCTACGCTGCTGAGATCAGCGGTCCTGTGCCGATGAGCCAGGCATATTAACTTCATGAAGCTGAATGGCGGTGGAAGCGGTGAAGACCAATGGGAGTGCAGAGCATGATGCGTGTGCGCATCAAGCGGCAGGACGTGAAAAAGCCCGCCGAGTCTCAGGTTGCACCTGATAAGTGACCGAAGCCGATAAGACGACGGAGAGACGCAACCGCAAGGCGCAAAAGGTGCTCGTAAAGGAAAACATGGATTTGCAATTCAGAAACCTCCATTCGATCCATGTCTGAAGCGACCGAGAAAAACGCAGAAGGCAATCGTAAGATTGATCGACTACGTGCTGGCCAGGAAACAGTGCATGGCGTGGACTGGCGGGCGGCAATGCTCACAGAACTGGTGTTGCTTAAGAAGCACAGGGCCTGACAGCTTGGACAGCTGAGAAGGAGAAAGGTGTCAAGGTAACTATGTGTCTATGGATTTTGCAGTGAAGCGAGATGATCGTGGCCGCGTGGCAGTTCAAGGCTCATCTCGGCATTCGTGGATTCAAGCAACAATTCGGCATCAAGTACAGTGAAACATATGCACCTGTGATTTGCTTTGAGTGTATTCGTGCAGCAGTCTATAACGAGTATGTGAGATACTCCTGTACGGAGATACCGACGACCTGATTTTCATGGGGCAGCCACCCGGGTATCATGTGGGTGGTCTGAGTACTGTATGCGATTTTTAAAGAGCCTCTATGGATTAAAGCAGGCGCCCAAGCTTTAGTACTGGACCCTACATGCCAATATGGTTACACGCTTTGAACGGTCGAATTTAGATGATGGGTTGTATGCATTGAAGGGGGAAATTGAAGTCAAAGTGCTGTTTACTGTCTACGTGTATGACATATTGCTTATGAAACCCCGATACCTGTGCGCCAAGATTACACCTGCGCTGCAAGAAACCTTTGTGCTGACTATGCTGGGTACTACCTGGTGTCGCGATCTTGATTATTAGACTAAGCCAACCGATTTCGCATTGTCGAAAGCGGTATGTGCTGGAAGTCTTGCGGGGCTTCCACATGCTTGATTATAACGGATATGTTACTTCTGAGGCTAATGTATTGTCGAAGGCTACTGTACCTGCGACGAAGAGCTATCTGCCGTACCGTGATATGATGGACGCGCTTTAGTACCTTGTGCATGCTTCGAGGTCTAACATTACGCGTGCAGCCAAATATCTTAGTAAGTTCCTGACTTCCTGCGACAACACACGATTCGCGTAGATAAGAGGGTACTTGGGTATCTAAAGGCTACGTTTGATTACAAATTGGTGATGGACATCTTTAAGGGAAGTACTGCCACTGTACGCTTTTACTCAGATGCGGATTATGCGGATGATCCTGTGGGCGGTCGGATTATCAGTGGCTATATGAGCTTGATGGTAACGTGATATTGTATGAGCTGAGAAAGCACTAGGTCAATTTGCTGAACAAGTGCGAAGCGGAGTATGCTGCCATGACTGAAGCCACCAAGAACGTGATGTGGCTCGCGGACCTGTGTGAAGAGCTGGTCCGGAAGAATGTGGTGCCTGCTGTAGGCTGACAATAAGGAAGCGTTCTCGTTGTCCGCTAAGCTGAGCAAGCACTTCAAGTCTGAGCGCATTGACAGTTAGTAATATATGCGGAGACGTAACGTTTAGGTAAGCTGCTCACGTCGCACCGAGCCGATGGTCGCGGACGTCATGGCCAAGCCACTTGCGGTGGTAAAGCTCACTCGCTTTCGACAATCGATAAAGAACTTGTTCGTGGACACTCCAGATGATACTACTATAACTGCGATTGCTGCGGCTACTGCGGAGACTGCGTCTCCGCTGAGAATGCTATTGCTGCAGTGCGAACGGACTAGATGGAGTCTTAGCGCTGTCAGACTGATAAGGACCCGAGCGGACGCAAAAGGACTGGGCGATACGATGGCCAAACGTGACAGCAACAATGTATTCGATTGCGATGGTGCACTGAGAAGGTCGATCAGGACGCACCTGTCTCGCGGGGTTGTACCACGAGCTGCACCTGAGCTGACAACGGACGCCGAGCGTCTAGACTACGAATACGACTACGCCTACGACTACGAAGGCTACCCCGAATGGATGATGGACAGTGTTGACAGTATCATATTATTAGCTGTACGGATTGCGGTGCTGCTGAGCTTCGACTTCAGCCTGTGAAATCTTGTGTGTAACCGCGTCAACCAGGCGTTGTATTTGCCAGACCAAGTAGAAGTGGGATGAGGCCATCCCCAGCAGAGCGTACAAACGGTCTGGCAGTGCCCGGCACACTGACATCCGATCATGAATCATTTCCAACGCCTGACGCCGCAGCCAGTGGCTGCGCAAAGAGATTCCCAGATTACTAAGATCGCTTGGCAAAAGCGACTGTGCCGTCGTGCTGCCCACGACCCGCTGACTTAGGCGAAGTGTGCTTCGTATTACTTAATGTATAGAATAGAACTTTGCGGAGCGGTGCACTGGTTTGCGTGAAGCTGGATCCTTCATGGACATTTAAATATGCGGCTCAGCAAACCCTAGATACGAGCAAGCCTTATTTTAGAACTGCATTCCTGTCGTGGCCTTTTGCTCGACACTCACTCTGTTTACATACCTCTTTTGATTGATCTACTTGCTAGTGCTTCTTTAGTGTAAGCCCCACGCTCAGAAGCAGCCTACAGTTAGAGAGCAATCCAGTACACCGGACGAGCCCAGCGTCACCTCAGTTCCAAGCCAATCCATGACCAATATTTACATATTGCAAGTCATGCGTACCGAATTTTAGATGTAAGTGGACGAAATATTTTTGGTCAGTAGGCTTACCGGGGCAGCAATAAAGATGCCGTTTCCCGCTGATGATGGACTCAAATGTCGCGGGGTGGGCATAGTTTGACATAGAGTTTAATTTACTTTCAACCACTAGCACACTTTTATACGGGTGATTATTGGACCATATTTGACGACCCGAAGTCTGAAAATGATAAAATAGATCATGTATCCGAAGCTGAGCATTTACGTTTCCGCACTCCTCAACTAAACGGTCGGTGGCGTTCTTCGGCGATGTGTACTCGTCAGAGTTGGATCGTTCGGGGTGAGAACTCGAACGCACACTCGCCAACTATGATCATACCAGCGTGTACGCGTTGCCGTCGCTATTGCACTGCACCGATCGCCCAAGGAGATATCGAACCCCCGCCCTAGAACTACTGCGAGTTGTAGACTCAATCGAGCACATAGCTGTTTGAGCCGCGGCGCAGGCCTGTTTCCTCCTCCGATGCTTTTTCGAGTGATAAGTATCGGGAGTGTCCGTGTCAAGACTTGTGTGACTAAACCTATGGGTCTGAAGAAATTAGAAGCGCAGAGTTGCATTTAGTTTGGAGTGCATCAGTGCAGAAACAGATCTCTTTGATGCCATGGACAATTTAGCTTATGTCGATGAAAAACTGCTCTATTCTGGGAAAGGTCAAGAGCCGGTGCATCTTAGTTCCTGGCGAACCAAAGCTATTGATGAGCTGCTACCTGCGTCTTTAAATGCAGGGTTCCTGTCATTGCAATGCGTTATGAACGACTGTGTTGTTGCTGGCGGAGACTACACATTTAAGATACGACACATGTCAAAAGCCAAGCTGGGGCGGGAGGGTAGACTTTTCCGAAGAATTCAGTGCTCTGCTGCCACGTCTTCGTTTCTACCTGCTCATGCGCGATCTGCGGTATATACCAATAGTGAAACCAGTATAATAATCTGCATATAGCAGTGGAACAATCTAAAACATGAACATACGAACTGTTCCGGTACAGACTGGTAACGCAGATTTTACTCCATAGTGGTGGTACGCCACTCGAGCTACTATTATTTTTCTCAAACACCTGGATTTCCTTTAAGTGGTTTTGTTTTTGGAAATTTGACAACGGTCGTATAGATTTAATCTTAATTGACAACACTAGTAAGATCTCCGACAGTTCCAGACCGCGGTATCGAGCTAATTGGCTCTGCCAAGCGCGGTTTATAAAAATTGCAAGTCTCGCAGAAACAGTAGTGTATTATTAGCAGCGCTGCGAAGTCCGGAGTAGGACTATTATGAGCGTATATACTTGACCCGTAGGGTTAGGTTTCAAATTTAGGCGAACTAATTGTGTACCTCGCTTGTACACATTTCTAAACAAGTTCTAAATATGTTTTTGCAGTGTATCCCCGCATGGACTTGGACCGTTCTTGACGTTTGATTGTAAGATGACGATACTATAAATCGGATTAGTGTTCACCGTCTGCGGTGGCCTGGCTGACCTCGCGTTCTGTTCGTCGATCCTATATTCAGGAACTTTGGCGGGATCTCTGTCACTAGAATTGCGACCATTGTAGGCCCATATCGACGGAAGATATGACCTATACGATGCTTAAGGCCTACATATTTTCCAATCTTTAGAAAATCTTTATTTCAGTTCTCCCACAAACTATAACGACCGTGAGCTACGGCGTAAGCTACGGTCACGCTGTAACCTTGTTCGTTCACAGTTGTCCGCTCGACTTTTGCTTAGTTAGCGCATCTATGGCATCAGATCATCTCTTCCGTCGCAAGGAAAATACTTTTAGAATAATAGCGTTCCATGCGCCAGACCAAGCGCTGTGCTACATTGTGACTGCTGAACTTACCGCTTCCTTGATAAGCGACATTCTGTGCTCGACCAGCGAATCGTAATCACCCGCTCAAGAAACTCGCGCCATTGTCGGCAACGATGACAGCCTTCTTGTTCACACAGCACTCCTTGCATTCGTCGGTGTTGACGGATGCAGCGAACAGGTCCGACGCAAACGTTGCGTTCTCCTCCTTGCGCACGGAGCCATCGTGCGTGCGCAGTAGTACGAGCTCTTGATCGAGGGACACGCCGCACTGCACCTGTAAGTTTTTGCCCTTAGACGGAGCACGCTAGGCCGTTGCTCAATATTGCTCTATGCAACAATGCGGCGGGCAGTAATGAAATAAACACAGCGTTAGATATAGCCACACCCAGCCAGTTTTGGCCTGCCTATATGTGTCAAGGACGCGCTTCTTCGCATTGGCGCGCGCTGGTAGTGAGGATGTACTGTTTACACCAATAATATAAGCAAAAACACCAAAAATGTACTATCAAAGCACGGCTAGCACAGTCATATCGCTAGCATCACCAACTTCTCAAGACTGACCACCGCAATAGTACGTCCTGCACCAACCGTAATTCACTCGCTAATTGCCCAATCGGCAACCTGATCGTCACCGAAATATCATTCAACCAGCGCATTTTCCCAGCGAAGGGGGGGGGGGGGGGGCAAAATCATATTCCAATCAGCCACATGAAGCCCATTCTCCCAGCTCCTCCCTTTTGAAATGACCATTCGACACCCCTGACTGCTTATCGCCTCAGCAATGCCATGCGTCTAGACAGCGAACCTTCTGGATGGTTTCAAGCAGACTAGGGTGGTGAAGAGTGAGCTGGCCCCGTGCAAGGCTTGTGCAGATGTAACGTCGGTCCAACAGGGTGTGACGTTGGCAATGCTTCATACACCGAGTGATTTTGCGACAGCGAACAAACCATGCGAGACGTACAATGCAGCGATCAAAAGAGATGTCACGCTCCGAATAAAGCAGAAGGTCGGCGCCCTACTGTCCCAGCTACTTACTCTCTGTGTCAAAGTGAAGCTGCCACTGCCTGGCCATTTGCCGTGTCCCCTGAGCCATATTCTCGGTTGGTTCGTCGAGCTCGGGCGATGTCGCGAGCGGGCTTGCTTGAGCTACACTCCCGGTCTCCGGACGGTATCGCATTTTTGCTAGCTACCGCGACTGAGGCCGACGCTTTGGATACAGTCCGTGTCATCAGCAAGCCGTGCCCGCGTGTACAGGATGCGATTCGCCGACGCAACGTTAAGGACTTATCCGTTACAGCCCGGCTGAGCAAATTGTCTGCTGCAATGTGAAACGCTTGGTATGCCTTCACAGGGTGACGGATTGACATCAATTCGGGTAAGTGAACTTGTCATTTTGCGTTTAAGCACGCCTCTTGTGTGTGCACACTCTACGCGATGGAATGCTGTGGAACTATGGATCTAAATATACATCAGACACTTGTCAATCGAGGAGCCTCGGTCCGCAAAAAGGTACAGAGCTCCCGCGGGCGTCTCGCTAAAATGATGCGGCACTAGAGAAGGCGTAAGATCTGCATTGAAGGAGATGTTATAGAGTCTAACGTCTTTAGTCTATAAATATCAACAATTCGTAAGTCATTTAAGTTTGTTTATATCATATCACATTCACCTTGACTTAATTCTCTTTATTATTGTGTGCGCTAACAACTTTCCGTTAGCGTTGCTCCCTGATACCACTTGTGCGAGCAATCCTTCATCTACATTCTCTACCTAATGTCATTTCTTGCAGACATTCCAACGCCTCACGATATTTAGGCATTGTGGTGGTATGAGCTCCCGTGCACTCCAAATCATCTTTAACGGTTTAGCTTAGCCAGGGATGAGGAACAACTTACCAATTGCCACTACCGCGTCTTCAATTCGTTAGACGAGTCATTACGTGGACCCACCTTAGCTTTCACCTACTTTAATTTTTTAAAAATACAGCTAAACATTCCGTCAAATACAAGCACCCTTTGCAGAGCGCTAAGCGTATCATAAGTTATCGGGGCAATGAGCGAATTAAAATTCAAGTGATAATATTAGCGCTTAATGCGAGCTAAGCAATGACTTCTTTTACTCTTTCTTCAAGTTTGCTCTTTCCGAAAACCGCTTCAACGTACCTACGAAGTAGTCCAGCAGACGCATCACATCAATGATAACATTACTTGTTGGGGCTGCTAGATACGTGTACATATTCATGAATTGAACTAATTGGACACGTTACGAAATGTAAAGATGACTCTAACGTCATTCATGAAGGTGTCTTATATTTCGTGGAAAAGAAACTTACATTTATTATAGCACATCTATATGCAGCGGATTCGTGACTGTTTTGACGGGGTTGCCACATCAAGAGATAGAGACGTTAAAATTGCATACTTTATCACTTCAACGAGCTTCCAAAATAATAAAACACGAAAAGTCCACAACTAAATTTATATGGTCTAGTATCTTCTTTTCCCATAGCCTCTCAATACGGCGCTAAACTCAGGCACGCATATTCTTCACGCACTGTAAATCATTTCAGTGGGTAGGCGCTTTGGGAAGTCGTTTTTGTTTGCGAAAGCGTATCACAACGCTAGAGACTTCCTGAAAGACTAACGCAGAAGCCTCGCTGCTGACCGCATCGCTCCATGAAAATCCACCGTCAACCTAGCGGTCAGCGTAAACAGGAATCTTGACTACGACGCGCGGAATCTAAACTTTTATGTCTATATTTTTTCATAATTCGTAAGATCGCACAGCTCGTTGATAATATGCACCTTTTATCACCAAAACACCGCACACTATCGTAGCCTAGAAGAGCGTGGACTAGGTATTCAACAATCGCTACATCGTGTCGATGCGCACTCTGCGGTCGCGGAGGTCCTCTTGAGGCCTTCTGGCTACGCGAGAATAGTTTGCTGGGGCGGTCTTGCGCTTAGAATATGATTTGGGACAGAGCATAATACAGTCATCTACACAACACATTACAATATCTGTCTCAAACGGTAGGTCGATGTGTGTGGCAGAAAAGCAACGGGAGTCGATGGAAAGAATATATTTCATGTTTTGCACTGGTGCTCCTACTGATTATGAAGTGCTGACAAAAAAAGGTGGTGTTTCTGGCATTTCCTCGTTCGTAGTTCTGGGCTTCTCGTAATATGGATGGTGCTGTCTGCGGTCCAGAGGACGACTGGGCTTGCTGGCTGTGCTATCGTGAAGAACGTGAGCTGTGGGAGAAGCCGTCTTGAGCAATGTAACCAACGATCCACTTTGGCTGGTAAGAATTGTCGCAAAACCACGTTAGTCGTAAAACCTATTTTTTTTCTTTTTACTTCATTCGACCGGAAAAGGCTCAAGTAGGCTGGTAAAATGTGTACTTCCGCGGAAATGAATAGGAATACTGGGGTTAGTGCTGGTGATGAAGGTGGTGTCGGCGAAACGGTCAGCGTGGTAGGAACGGCACCCACTGGCGCGACCGGTGCGATTTGATCTACGATAAAAAGTGACTCCTTGACGTTTACAAATAGGCGAGTTATACTAATATTAATTGCGAGTGCTGCAGTATTAATTTTGCTTTCGGTCTGCTTTGGCGCCATCTGCTTATACAGTTGTGCACCTCCAATTCGGCAGGGCGGACCATATCAACAGTGCCAGGGCATAAGTGCACAACGTAAAGCAAAAAACAAACGCAAATCCAGTGCACTGATATTGTTTTTGTTAACTCAAACAAAAATTACGTTTAGTTTTGAGACGATGCCTGTGTGGCACCAACAGTTTCTAATTGTCCTTACAGATATGTTGTTTCAGCCTTCAGACAACCAGTTTATGGCGGAGTAAACGTCGACCGGCAAGTAAGGAACACCCTTGTAGAACAGGTCCAGCTCCGCGGCTTGCTTCTTGTTCTGGTAGTCGTTCTTCAGGCTCTTAATGATGAGCGTCCGCCGACCGCTTAAAAATACTTTGGACGGTAGTGCGCTTCACTGCTTGGGGGTCTTAAAGCGCTCCGTTGCCCAACGAGCAAGTTCGGAGTGAGAGCATGCAGGATCTGACTTGTGCTTCTCGCACAAAGACTGCTTTTGTGCTAGAGTTAGGGACATGTAGGAGGAAGGGCGATGTCCCATTGTCTTTGGCGGTAAAAATCAAAGTGTGTGTTTGTATGAAGACGTCCGATCCAAAATTTAAAATCAAATCGATGCGGCGTGTCATCCATCCGCGAGGAGAGGAAAACGTTGAGGTTAATTGCTAGGGTGGTGATGGGCAAAAGTAATTGCGCATCCGATTCGCGTAATCATAAAATCTGGCAGGGTATCTACTGATACCGGTGCCGAATTGGGTGCACGACTGTACCTTTTTTTGTCAAATAACAGAGAATATATACTGATTTTGGCAAATTCCCAATTATGCTTGCCATTTTCCCTGGCCAATCAAATTGCTAGTATTTCTCTGTCCCACCAATTTATGGGGATTTTAGTTTTTTGAAAGTAGCACTACCAACATGAGCTTGATTAAAGCTTAAGTGCCCTCAATCGAAAGCTTGAGTCATCGTGCTATTCGCTATGTTTTTGTGGCTTCATAACAGCAACCAGCAAGTAAATAGCAACGTGAATTTAGTCTCATATTTGGAAGGAATTCTGTTATTTTTAGGGTTATTAGCGAAACTTTACAAAACTTCCAGAAAATGCTCATTACGATATGGCGATCCTTTACATGTACCCATCAGCGTAATCACTATCGACGTGTGTAACAGTCGCATCAGAGGAAAATGTCATTAATTCATTGGACGAAGCACGATACCAGCCAATGGGATCATTGTAACATTTTTCGTGTTTTACACACAAATTCCCTATAAATTGGTGTGACAGAGAAGTATACATTCTTGGTCGGATACTGTGCTGAGTTGTCGACCCTTGCTGTTGTCTCTTGGTTTTACGAGTGCTATAGAATGATAATCGGAGAATGGTCGCAATCGCATGTCCATAGATGGGTACGTACGTATCTTTTGGGTTTTGTACGTTTTGTACCTGAATTTCAAATAATCCTGGTCCTGGATTACGAGTGTTCTGTCTCACAATCGTCGGTCGTAAACACAAATCGTAAACAAACAAACATTGACTCCTCTACTGTACATGCAATGCGCATTCATTTCTAAATCTGTAGGCGTATATAAAACAACAATTATCTTTTAAAAATCAAGTAAAAACAGATTTATTTCATCGATGACTGAATTGGTGATTTTGACCCCTTTATAGCGAGGCAACTCTTCAGAATATGTGGCACCGCGGGAACACAATATGGACCCAAACGGTACATCGTTTCAGTTCAAGTTAGTTAGGAATGTTCTGGAAAGCGGCGAGTTGCTGGGTACAGCTCCACCCAGATGAGCGAGATGCAAAACGAACTGGAGTGCGATGCTCGGCTCACTGGAAAGCCGGCGCTGGGCACGATACCGCGTGCAGCTGCTTCCGTGTGGCTACGCCGCGTACATGTATTAACAGCCTACGTGACCTCGAATTTACTCGTCTCGGTTGATCTTCACCATCTTGATTTGCTCTATTTCACCACCTCCCTCTCTCATTTGCGCACGCCATGTTAAATGGGATATGTAGCGACCTACACCATTTCCCGATCGTGAATGGCCCGTTCTTGTATGATCCATTCATGGTTTTAAAATTTTGTCTGGTACATGTATATGATCTGCTTGAAAAAACCCACTTTTACCACGTACGTTACTTATAAGCTGTTTATGCAATTTGCTTTTAATAAATAGCAGAGACTATTGACATAAGGGAAGGAATGGGTGTCATAAGACTGCAAATCTAAAAAAATGGAGGACTTGGCGTGACCCTCCAAAACCAACTTCCTGGACATATCCCCTATAGGACCTAGTGAGATTTAGCCATGCTTGGTCCTGGGTTTAAGCCCGTGTGCTTCGCACACGGATTTAAAAAAAAACACATGGATTCGTGTTGCCGAGCGACCCTATTTCGTACTTTATGGGGAAAACCCGTCGGCTTTCAGATCCCAAGCAGCTCATTTCGTGGTTATAGTACCTCATCTTGTGGTTATAGCACTCTCTTTTCAATACCACTACGTTTTTTTAGTACTATGATATTAATTCCGATGGAGCGTGGGATGGGGACAATGCACAGCTGGTATTCTTGACACACTTACTTCAAGATTGCTGGTAAAACCTCGTTTAGGTTTAAAGGTGCCTTCCATGACATCTGTCCCGTGGTTTTTGATGCGTGATGCTTTGATATTTGTCACAGGAGGGTATGTCACGTCGATTACATTTAATATGCTGTTGTTTTGTAACTCCGTATCAACCATAATCTCATTTACAAATATTCAGTGTGTGTGTGAGGGAGCAACCTTCATGGAACCAAGCGCACGGCTTCATCGCCATCAGAGTGACCTTAATTCAACTCGTCTTCGCTTTCCAGAAATACGGCTATTCAAAAATGACGAGCACATCATCCCGAATAAAATCGCTACTCAAGAATGGAGGTGGTCAATTGAGGGCATTCGAGCGGTGGACATACGTTCTCTTCCGTGGTTAGGCTGGCTCTTCGTTTACGCTTTCGTTCAGTTCTACTTCTCCACCAGTCGCTGTCTCGCTCTCAAAACTCTAGTGAATATGTACGGAAGCTCCACGGATTACACAGTGGTGGTCAAGATATCAGCGTTAAGTCTTGGATTCCTCGAGGATTCCGTGTGCACGACGTACTTCGCGACTGCGCTTTGGACGTTCGATACGCTCAAGCAAGTGGCGTTAGAGCGCTTAAAAACAATTAGCGGGATGCCGTTGGAGATTGTTGGGGAGATTGCTAATTTCACGGTCTCGTGGCTGCTGTTTATAGCAATGATGGCGCCTTTCATAGCTGATATGGTGCTGGTGGTATACCGCGACATGCGATTCTCGTTCAGTCTCCTCGCTACGTTGATCAGAGAGAGGGAACATCTCAAAGACGCTCCGATATCCAGTGACGAAGTCCAAGCAGCCTACGTGACTGCAGGTTATCTCGCTGTTATTGCTGCCATGTTCGCATTGGTGCGAGTCTGGGCTAAGTGGGCTAATCTGGCACTCTGGAACCCGACGCAGCTAGTACTGAATCCCGTGACTAACCTAACAATTGGGAAATCATTCAAGAAAGGTGCGGCAGGTGTCAAGTACGAATCGCTTTCTCTAGAAGATGGCGATAAAGCCTCAAACATTGGGATCAAAGCCTCAACTACTCGGTTTCAACTGGTACGCGTTGCTGTCGTCATCCTGAGCCTTGTGGTGTTACCTGTGATTGCTGTGGTAGCCCGGAGCGCTTGCTCGCCGCTCGTGGCGTACACAGCGTTAAACGTGACACTGAACGAGTTGCTTCTCCACATGTTCGAACCTGCCCCCATGGAGGTTAAACTTGCAAACTTAATCGGGGATGGACCGTGGGTAGAGAAGTTCATCGACAAGGCCGAAGATCACGAGCGCTTTGGAGATGATACACTGTACCGACGCACCACAGGCTTCAAAGGAGAGCTAGCCTTTAACGTCACAATTGACAACGACAATCCGCCAAATGTTTTAATCATTGGAGTGGAATCTTTCCGGTACCGAGACTCGCGGTACCTTGTGGGAGAGGAAGACCCGTCAAACTTGTTCAAAGGCACAAATTTGACAATAACGCCGAATTTTGACCGATGGGCGAAGCGAGGCGTCGCCATGCGCAATATTTGGTCCAGTATCCCGACCAGTCGGTCTCTGGAAAGTTTGTTGTTTGCGCAAGTTCCTTACCACAGCAAAACACAGAGTGGGATCACAGGAGGGAGAAATGAGACCAAGCTTTCAGGACTGCCCCAACTTTTCTCTCAAAAAGGTTACGAAACATTTTTCACCACGGGATCGTCAATAAAGCTGGATGCGTGGAATGTTTTTTTGCCTACACATGGCTACGACAATGTGTGGAACGACAATGTGATGAAGTGGATGGCGGAGGAGAAGTTCAATATCAGTCGCGATGACTGGAGAGGCAGTGAACACCGAGGATTCGGCTGGGGTGTCCATGATGACGTCAGCTTTCGACTTGTAGGCGACTTGCTACTGAACAAACTGCAGCAGCAAAGAAAAAGAATGGCGCGTGGGGAGCCAAAGAAGCCTATGTTTGTCACGCACTACACAATTTCGAGTCACGAACCTTACAAATCCTGGCCTAAATGGTACCAAAAGTCTGCAAAGCCCGACTTTTCAGCCATGTACGAAGGCGAGGAACACGCAGACAGGATCGAAAGGTACATGAAAGTACGGTATTTTACTGATATGGAGCTTGGCAAGTTCATGGACCGTATGCAGAAAGGAGGGTTCCTCAATGACACTATCGTGGTCATTGTAGGCGACCACGGCCAAGCGCCCGAAATCGACAATTCCCACTTACACGAGGAATCTGTGACGCGTGTACCAGCCGCGATCATTGCTGAAGGTCGACTGGGAGACGCTGTGGGTCTCGTGATCGACGACGCAGCAGAGCAGTACGATATTCTCAATACTCTTGCGGACATTACCGGCTTACCGAAGGGAGGATTCCAGCAGAATGGCATTGGACGCTCACTCAAGCGTAAAATTCCTTTCGGGAAGCGTGTGGTGTTCAGTAACGACCCATTGCGAAGGATGGCGGTTGTTCGCGGTCACGAGCGTCTCAGTTATGACGCTGTCACCCAGTCAATGATGCTACACAACACTGAAAAAGACTTCCACATGACCACGGATCTGCTGCCATCCCTCAAGCCGGAAGAACGCACTGAGTGGGAAGCTCTGCGAGAGGATGGACGGCTCATTACTGCATATTACAAGAAGCGATGGGACGAGAATTGCTTGCTCGCTGTTACGTGCAACAACACTAGTTACGTACAGAGATAGCGCTCTAAATCAGGAAGTATTATAAGACTTCGGATATACTACATAGTACTTACATTTGAAACTTGTTTTATATAGTATTTCGCTGAGAGGGAGTGCTCTTTTGGTAGATCTATTACTTCAAGTATAATAGAACAAGGAAGCGCTTTGCGGCGCAGTCGCAGTATCCACAGTCACCTCGATCGGTGACATTTGGCGGCACTGCACTATCAGAAGAAATGAAGGCTGTTTACGAGGCAACGGAATAAATCAATTAGCCTATCCATCGGAAATGTATTACAATCAAAAGGAGAGATGGCAGTACCCAATTGGAGTGGAATCTGCAATACTTGTCTGCAGCACCGATTTTTAAATTGATGTTATCCTAGCAAATCAGCGTGTGCCTCTCCGATGGCCTTAGCTGCAAATTTTATCGGCTCTCGTTCAGGACCATGATCCCTACTAGTAGCGAAGAAGTGTGCGAGATCGCCAAGTATGAATGGCGTAAGACCTTTTTTATTATTCCGAGTGAGCAGATGGGAGAACGAAGTAGAAAGTAGATACCGCGAGATGCTATGCCGCGGCCACTATAGATGATTTGTTTAGGAAGCGGTAAGACATTAAAGAAGCCCGGTGATGGCTGTAGTTGATCCAAGTTGCAAGCACTTGAAGTAAGGTAGTGCACTTGTAAATTGCAATGCCCAATTGCATGATCCCCGCTGATTGCAATTTTAATTACAACTTTTCAAATCAAGTTGGCAAAATTCTCAAAGCGAGTGAATTTTTACACAAAATTAAAGCATCAGAAAAAAATCATTTCTCACATAGTGAAAATTCTACTAGTGGACATTACGATCAAGTGAATATGGCTATATATCGCTGGAACCTCTACTTGCCTTGTTCCATGACCTCTCCTCTTGAAGCCACAAAGCAAGTTTTCAGACAGTGACGCTCCACACGCCAGACCAAACGACGCATAATAGAAGGCTTCGCCACTTCCACAGCTTTTTCCAGCAGCGCCTGGTGGTGAGCGCAGAATGTGTCGTACTCGCCTCTTAATAGGAATCCCTCCTTACGCTTGACAATGAATCACCACATCTTTGCCTTGAGCACATTCTAGCAGCCCTCAATTGAGTTCAGCATGAGACTGTAAGGTGCTAGGCGCAACACGACCAGTTTGGAGCTGCTCACGATGCCGTTTCCCGTCTACTACAACCCGATTCGGCAGTACAACAAGGACAAGCCCCACAAGTGGGGGACGAAAGTGTTTGTGGCGGCATGTGCAGAAAGGGCATATTGCTTAAGGTGCGTGCAATTATTACGGTGGCAGACTCCGGTCTTGCCACTTTTGTTTTAGTCAAGATGCTTATGACGACTTGCAGTCAACATAAGCGATTGATTGGTAAAGTATTGTTCAACATACGCTAACATCGTCTTTCTTGTTCGTGCCACAGGAATGAAATTTACTGTGGAGCCAAGCCCACCCTACCAGCACCAGTGCCGAAGGATAACAATACTGGTGAAGCTGCCGTTTTAAGGAATATGAATGCGTTTTCCCCTCTGTCGACGACGTCGCCCTGGCGCTTGGTGATTACGGATCGCTATTACACTTTCGTTAACCTAGTGTTGGAGCTCCTACATCGGCGTATATATTGGACGGGCATCATTCAGACCGATCGTTCAGGGTACGCAAAAGGAATCATGACTAAGAAGGAGGTAATGCACGCGAACAAGCAGAGATTTGTGGCCCCCACTCAAAACAATATGAAGCCGGCGGAAAACAAGCGATTTCTTCAAATAACAGCGGTAATGTGGATGAGATGTAACCCCGTCCATTGGCTATCAAATGAAGGCAGCAGAAAGACGGCCACAGTCAGTTCGTGCATGCTCTGCGTTTTCCGCTTGCTTTATCTAACTTGTGGTGTTGCGTGTAGTGCATCGACTCAAACGAAAGATGCAGCCCGTACCTGCTCCCAAGCTAGTCCGCGATTATCATGGGTGACGATGTTCACGACCAGCTCCGAATGCAACGCTACAGCGTACAGCTCAGCTACAAGACATAAGTATTACAAGGGCCTATTTCTGGAGATGTTTGTTATGGCGCTCATGAACACGTTTATCATGTTCTGCCATCACTGCAAAGAAAACAACAAATGTCCGCCGAAGCACTACGCAATTTTGGAGGCGCTAATGGAGAAGCTGGAGCCGTAGACCCCCGTGAAGAGTACACGACAATCGTGGTGCGTTATGATTGCTATATTTACTTATATGCTCGGGAAGCCTAACGTATGTTGTCGTATGCTGGCTGAAGCGCAGAGAGCGACAAGAGAGAACAGCGGCGTCTCCGGCGCTTGAAGGTGGCCCTCCATCGTCTGCAGCTGGCGCTGCATGCGACTTCGGTGGACATTGGCTGGATGCGAATCCAACCACAGTGGACAACGAGCAGGGAATTAAGAAGCGTCAGCGCTTCTGCAAAGTTTATGCGCTGTGAGCAAGGAGTAGCCAAGGAAGTACACGAAATACTTCTGCCCGGAGTGTTCAATCGGAAATCAACGGTACGCTATATTTATGCTGAGGGAGAATGAAATGTGTGCTAACATTGCTATCCACAGGAAACACGCCTGTAACCTGGCGCAGGGCAGAGGGAAAAACCGCTTCGCAATATGGCATGACGACTGAAACTAGGGCAACAACATTCCGCGCAGGTTGCTCCAAGAGCACAAAAGCTGCGCGACCGTCCGCCTGCATCGCGTCCAGGGAAGAGACGTCGGCGCCGGTTGTCTGCTGAGCGAGAGGAAGGGAATGGAAGCGCAGATTACGAAGGTGATCACGGCGCAGATGAAGCGTAGGCTAGTGGCATATGTCCTTACTTTTCATTCGTCGCAGGGAGCAATCACTTGAAATTCCAATGGTTTTGTACTGTTTTCGTGTAACGGGCCTAGAGTGTCCGTTACTAGCTTACACGTAACAATGAGGAAGCGTACAAGCTCCACGATAGTGAAACCAAGTGCTTAGTCTGAAGGGAAATCAATTCGGTTTTTATTTAGGTCCAGGGCAGCTTGCCCTGACCACTCCAATACACGTCAATTCCTTATTGGTTGATAATGGGTCTGGCTCTTCATATATCAACCAATAGGATGACGGCAGCTCAGCACACGCTAGCCGTGTGCTGCTGCACCTACTTTTATAATATAAATCTACCTACCTATGTAATGGTGTGGCCAACTACATCACCCCCCTCTTAAAGTTGCACTTACGCAACATAAGCGACGGGCGGAGAACAAATCAATCAAAAGGGAAACGAGAAGGAAATCGTGGCCAACAGGAACGAACGAGGCGGGGCCGAGACAGATCCTGCGCCACGCAGGAGAAGTACAGCACGACTTGCACAGCAGACAACAAGGCGCGGACGATGGAACAGCAGCAACAGCAGATTCCAGCGACGGCGACGTCGCTGATGAGCACGACGACAGCGGCACGTGGCACCCACGTGATGGACGAAGCGCTGAGACCCTGGCCGCTATATGACATCTCCGGAGCGCAAGATCCGTAGCTTCTGGACGAGATGAAGGACCGCTTCCGGCGTTTTCGTCCGCTGCGCCAGAAGCGGGTGGTCGGCGTCGACCACAGCGCGCTGCAGGAGTCGTGGTGCGCCTTCATCCGGCGCTAGAACCGGACGCAAGAGCAGGAAGAGAATCTCGCCGACTGGATCGCATACCGGGAAGAAATCATCGGGGGCCATTCCTTGGGCGAGCTGCGTGTACGAATCTGTGATAGCGCTTGGAACGCCGACGACCGTATCTGCTACGTGTGAGTTGCTGAAGGCTGCAGGAGGTGCGTGTCGTCTCGCCCTACTACGGACGAGTGGAGAGCCCATGTCGCCGAGCATCCGCTCAGTGATCGCAAGAACGCCTGGATCCAACGTTACTGTCGCTCGCTGTCCGAAAAGGCCAGCGCCACTAGACGCGCCGGCTCGCGCCGCTGCTCCGTTGGGATTACGAGAACTCGGGTCGTCGTTCTCGGGCGCGCTCGCGTGGTCGCGCAGACAGGAGACCTCGTTCTCGATCGCCGCGTGATTATTCGCGGCGCTATCCAGCGCAGGAAGACTGGAGTCGTACTCTTGGATCAAATCCGGGACATCGCGAAGGAGATTCGCGCGGGGCTCCCACGTATCTTGGTCCGCCGGAAAGCCAAGCCATCGTACCTTATAGCGACGCGCGGCGGGAGCCGTGCGACCGGTGGACACATGGCGCTGCCCCGACCGACGGGGCGGGTCTTCGTGATCGACAATCTTCTCGACTATCCAGCGGATCTCGCCAGCTGAGTCGACAATTGGCGGGGGACCGTCCCGCTGATACGACTGACGTTCTGGTCGGGAGCCGCAAGGAAGATCTCGCTGGGAGCTTCTGGACGGCGTACCAGGAGGCGGAGGAGGCCCAGGACGCGGCTGCAAAGGCCGTGAGGACTGCGACTGAGACTCGTCAGTCGAATCGGGAACTCTTTGCGCGCGTGAGGCTTCTTGAGCGCGCGGTACATGGTCGTCTGCAGAGCGGGACGGTGGAGCAGGCGCCTGGTGTGAATGGCGCGATGGTTCGGCGCGCGCGTCGGGCGGGGCGGCCGCTATATGCACCGGCGGCTCAGGATACTGGGTCGATGAAGGAATCGTAGCGGGCAGGTATTTCTTGAGTCGTCCGACGTAGATCGTCGGATGTAGCCGCAGCGACGTAGGGATATCCAGTGTGTAAGCCTCGTCAATAACCTTAGTCACCGTAAATGGCCCAATAAAGCGCGGTGCGAGTTTACTCGCGCCGAGGTTGGTTACGGCAGAGTCTCTGATTCCTGAAGTCGACAGGAGCACTCGATCTCCTGTCGCGAACTTTACTGTGTGTTTGCGGCCGCGCTTGTCCGCGTTTTCCTTCTGCTTGTCGACCGCCGTCTGCAGCGCGTCGCGGACGTATCGGGCGACTGCTTGGGTCTGGAGGAGGAAGTCTGAGACAGCGGTGTTATCAGCCGGACGTGCCGGTTGCTTTGGCGCGTAGTTCGCTGATGGAGACACCGCGTTAGCGGTGCCAGGACTGATCAGGGTACGATTCGTCCACGAGGCAAGAGGGGACACCGCGTCGCGGGGAGTCGTCAGGCCCTTCCTGGCCTGGGCGTGTGTCACTGCGTTAACAGTCGCTGAAGATGAGGCTGCACTCAAGGAGGAGTCGGCAACCGGTATGGAAACCGGTTGAGGATCCATTACCGGTGTTGGCGCAGAAGGCTTGTCGGCAACCGGTATGGTAACCGATTGTGGGTTCGAAACCGGAGTCGTCACAAAATGGTTGTTGCCTCTTTCACCCCCCCCAGAGTGGAGCCACACGGCGCCGTGGGACGGCCCACGGCGCGGAGAGCTGGAACGCGAGGGTGCCGAGCGTTGTTGACGAAGAAAGGAGTCAGGCCAGTCGACGCGTGAACCGCGTTGTTCAGCGCGAACTCAGCAAGCAGAAGGAACTAGCTCCAGCTCTTGAACGACGTCGCGTAACTGTAAAGTACGTCCTCAAGGACGCGATTAACTCGCTCTGTTTGGCCATCCGTCTCCGGATGCGTCGACATCAGCAGCTTTGTACCTGATATCTCGAAGAGCTTCGTCCAGAAAGCAGACGTGAACCGCGGATCGCGGTCCGAAACGATCGACTCGGGCATGCCATGATGACGGAAGACTGCATTCACGAAGTGCACCGCGGTATCGGCCGCGGTGATCGTATCCGGGACCGGGATGAGGTGAACCATCTTGCTGAACCTGTCGACGAATACCAGGACACCGGAGCGCCCGGCGGAGTCGGGTGGGGGGGGGGGGGGGCAAAGATGAAGTTTATCGACACCGACCGCCATGCCTCGGTGGCCACTGGTAAGGGACGCAGGGGAGCCTGCGACGACGCGGACGGTTTCACGCGTTGGCAGATCTCGCAGGTCCTCACCCACTTGCGCACCCACTTATACATGTGGGGCCAGTAAAAGTCGCGCGACACCGCGGCGAATGTCTTCTCACGGCCAAATTGAGCGCCAAGCGGGATATCGTAAACCTCATGGATGATCCGTGAGCTCAATTCAGGGTCGTTGGGGACCACTACACGGGAAGCATCGAAGCGATCGATGCTGTACGTTAGCAGCCCGTCTTCAATCCGATGCCTATCGATCTGATGGCGTGTGGAGCGGGACAAAGCACTCAGTGTCTTTTCACTGGGCGAGCGGAGATGTTCCAGAATACTCGAATAGACCGAATCGAATTCATAAGCAGTCCGGATTTCGTCGCGGAGTGGGGTTTCTGGAGACACGCTTGTCAGGATCAGTCCCGACGCCAAGCACATAGCACAGTTGTCTTCGTCGTCTTCATCATGCAGCCGTTGTCGACCCGGCGAATCGCGTGGGTCGTAATCTGGACGACGAGACAGAGCATCGGCAAGAATGTTGTTCTTACCGGGTTTGTAGTGAACCACGAAGTTATACTCGGAGAAGAACGACAACCAGCGGGCCATTCACTGAGAAAGATAAGGGCTCTTCATCGCTGTCCTCAGCGATGCGTGATCGGTATACACTGCGACGGTTTGCTCGCCGAGTACGTACACTCTGAATTTGATCAGAGCGTAGCGCATCGCGAGAAGCTCCTTGTCGTGGACAGGATAGTTGCGCTCCTCTGTTGAGACTGATAGCTGACGACCCATTCACGACCTTCGTCGTCAAACTGCATCAGCGCACAGCCGATGGCAAAGTCGATCGCGTCGCAAACGACATGATATGGTTTCGAGTCGTCGGGAAGAGCTAGGATCGGCGCCTCAGCAAAGCTCTTCTTCACTGAGTCGAAGGCGGCTTGGTGCGCGGGTGACCAGGCCCATATGGCATCTTGCTTCAGGAGTGATGAGAGGGGCTGGATCAGTCCGGCGTAATTCTTCGTGTACTTGTGGAGATAATTCGCTAGTCCCAACCACTGACGCAACTCAGTGGGGTTCTTTGGTGTCGGCCATGCGCAGATAGAGGACACCTTCTCCGGGTCGGCGCGAACGCCGTCCTTGCCCACGAAGCAGCCCAGCACCGGAATCTCACGCGTGCAGAAGATACACTTCTTCAGGTTCGCGTACAACTTGTTCTCGCGCATCACTTGGAAGACCTGTTTTAAGTGCTTCAAGTGGACTCCTATCGCGCTGAGACCACCCTCAGCGCGGCTGTGCACGAATATGTCGTCGAAGTAGCTCGGTGCGAAGTCTCGAAGCGGACGCAGCACATGGGAGACCATGCGATTGAACGTGGCGGGTGCATTCTTCAAGCCTTGTGACATCACAAGCCACTCCCAGCATACCGCTGGGGGTGCTGACCGCTGCCAGCGGGATGTCGCTCCGTCTCATCAAGATCTGATAGAATCAGTCGGTCAAATCGATGGCGCTGAAGACGACACTGCCCGACATGGTGTCGAGCACCATGTCCTTCCGGGGAATTGGGGTTTGCGCAGGGATGGTCGCATCATTCAACTTGCTAAAGGCATGAACGATGCGCCATCCGCCTGTGGCCTTCTTCACACAGAACGTTGGGCTCGAGTACTCTCACGCACGTGACCCGCTTTACGGCGATTCTCGAAGAAGTCGTCGATGGCCTTGACTTGGTCTCGCGGCAGCAGCCACTGCTGCGTCACACAGTACCTCGAACCGGGCGCGAGATCGATCTCGTGGCGGACGCCTCGATCGGCAGGCAGTTCGGCTGGAATCTTATCGGGGAAGACGTCCGCGTATTCGCGGACGGTCTCGTACACTGGATTACCAGACTCGCGCAAGGACTCCCAGGACTGCACTGCGAATCGCTCCTCGCGAGCGGACTTCGGTTCGGCGCTCTTAGGACGGGTGGATCCGTCGTCATCACTGACGGCGTTCCCTTCGAGTGGCGTAGACGAAGTGTCTGTGATCAGACAGACCTGCTCAACCTCGCCAAGCTTGAGACCACGAAGGAAGTTCTTCCAGGAGAGACCTGGAAGCCGGGTGATCGATTGAGCGTCTCGAGGTGGACACGCAATCTCGACGGTGCGCTGACGGCCCATGCTGTCGCCCACGTGCTCAATGACACAGACCGACTCCGTCTGTGAGGTACCGCTCGGTGCAGTTTCACGTCGTGGCTTCAAACGACGGCGCTTCGACTTCTTTGCCCGGCGCCTCGAGTGTGTACTCGAGGAGAAAGAATCGCTCTCGCTGGACGATGTATCACCCCGCTCTAGGCACTGGAGCTCACTCTCGACTGTGCCGGTCACACGCGGGGGTCACTGCTCGACCGCGTGATCGTTCGGCGGGAGCTCCAACTGCTCGACCACCGGCTCGGTTGACGGGAGCCTCGACCGCTCGACCGCCGTGTTGCATTGCGGGAACCAATGCTCGACCGCTATGTTGCGCTGCATGAACCCATGCTCGACCGCCATATTGTGCTGCGGGAACTCATGCTCGACCGCTGTGGTGCGCCGCGGGAACCCATGCTCCACCGCAGTTGTGCGCTGCGGGAACCCATGCTCGACCGCTTGCTCGTATTGCGGGAGCCCCTGCTCGACCGCCATCGTGTTCTTGTCCTCGCCTCGCCGCGAGGAGGCTTCGTGCAACAGCACTGCGCAAGCCGTGCAGAGAGGGCCATCGCTCACTCTGTGTACAGCCTGCGTCCTGGACGTGGGGCCAGTCCTTCTGGGCAACCAAGAGTTGGGTGAACACCTCGCTCACGTCGAAACCGCTGCGGTGTTTAACCGAGTGGGCCAACCAGTCAATCTCTGGTTGATACCGTGACAACCACGGGATACCCAGGATGCAATCAAACGCGTAGTTCATCTCAATCACGAGGAAGTCGTCATTGCTGCGAAAGCCGTCGAACGTGTACGACAACGTAATCTTGCGCCGCGCGACGTGGCGCGGCTTCCCATCAGCAAGCTTGACTACAACCTGTCCGCGATCATTGCGGACAGCGATTTCGCTGGGTAGCGTCGACAAACATGACTCACTGAAGAAGTTGTTTGTCGCTCCTGAGTCCACAAGCGCGCGTAGTGGACGTCGGACGCCGGCGACATGGAGGCTGATGATGATCAGTCTTGAGTCGCCCGACGCTGTGGTGGCAGTGAAGTGTGCGTCTAGCACACGAGGGCTAGAAGATTGGGTTGCCACCGGGGGACCCGGATCTCCATTCCAGCCAGTAGGGCGCCCCGCACCTACTGCCCCTGACCGTTTTTTGGCTGAACGGTAGGAGATGCATCGACAGTATGCGCAAGCACTGGCGCGGGCGCGCGGCACTCAGCCGCGCGATGTCCAACCTTCCGACAGCGGAAGAAAGTGAGGGATCGACTGGGACGACCACCATTCTCACGAGGGGCCGCACGACGGTGGTTGTTCGACGCGTCAATCGCGTCGATCTCCATCGGCATCGGAACTGACTCGTGAGCTTCCGCGGACATTGCCCGCGCGTACGACGCCGCCACCACGTAGTCTTCACGAAGCGAGAGCAAATGCCTCCTCGAGAGAGGAGGGTTCCGCTCGAGTCAGACAGTGTCGCGTCATGCCTTCACGCATGCTGAACACGAAGACGTGGACTTGAGATGCCATGTCAATCGGATTGGTGACGATGCAGGACGCGAGGTGGCGTGTCTTCTGGACGTAGTCGCGCATGGTCATCTTGCCTTGTCGCTGAGCGAAGAACTCTGCGCGCACTCGGGACTCGTCTTGTGGAGGCTCGAAGGCGAGACGAAGATCACTCTGGAGGGCCTCCAGGGTGGAGAACGCATCGTTGTTGACGACCCGTTCGCCGAGCGCCCACTCCTTGGATTTCCCGGCCCAGTCGGGAAAGTAAGAAGTTAACTTTCGCTCCTTGCGCCTCGAGATGGATCGAGGCGATAGCGATGTCGATTTTGCGAAACCAGCGATTCAACGGAAGGCGATTCGCTCCTTCACCGGAGTAGGTTGACGTCTCCAACTTGACGATGTCATTCTTCGAAAAACGCGAGGGAGTTGTCGCTCGCCGATTCGCGTCGGCGAACTCGCGTTCCATGAACTCTTGAGCTGCTTGACGTTGTTGATCGGGAGACGCTGAGCTCAGCAGCGTAGCGACAACAGCCTCACCGGACACCGTCGCAAGGCGGTGAAAAGCTTCGCTCTCGACACGAGTGAGATGAGGGAAATCAGCATGCTCCAGGGTTGACCCTGAAGCTTCAGACGTCTGGCCTTGGCTCATTGTGAACTTGGTCATGGGAAGGACTACTAAGTGCTACCAGGTGTAACGGGCCTAGAGTGTCCGTTACTAGCTTACACGTAACAATGAGGAAGCGTACAAGGTTCACGATAGTGAAACCAAGTGCTTAGTCTGAAGGGAAATCAACTCTGTTTTTATTTAGGTCCAGGGCAGCTTGCCCTGACCACTCAAATACACGTCAACTCCTTATTGGTTGATAATGGATCTGGCTCCTCATATATCAACCAATAGGATGACGGCAGTTCAGCACACGCTAGCCGTGTGCTGCTGCACCTACTTTTGTAATATAAATCTACCTACTTATGTAATGGTGTGACCCACTACATTTCGGGTGTCTTTTAGTGCTGTGTATGTGCAATGCAACAAAAGAGGCTGTCGTGACAAACAGTCCACAGTGTATGTTGCCTTTACTATCATTGGCTCCAGGGTGATTAACTTTTTCGTTAGAGCACAGCCATCGAATGAGCTCCTTCAACTCGTACTTAGTTGAATAAGCACAAAATCGACGAATCTGTGCTCTGGGAGCAGATTTTTTGGTAGATGCTACCCGCTCTTTCCATACAGCACGGAGGCAAAAATGAAACTATTAAAAATTATTGGATGCAGTGTTTGCTAAAACAAAGATTGGGTCGTAAGTATGGCCGTGCTAGCGATCTGGTGCGGATGGCTTTGATATAAGTGACAGTATTGAATTGTACCATGATGTATGTCGCTATATCATAAAAATAATAATCGAGGATTAGCTGTACAGTATAAGCAGCTATAAGCGCTGCACCCGCTGTGCGATTGAGCGGTTTTCGGCGATTCTTTTTGCTCAATATTCGTTGGTAGGAGGGTTCAATACGTGTTTCTTCTATAAATATGGTTGCCACCGCGCGGTCCCTATACCAGCAGAGGTACAGGCTCTTGCATCCTTGTATTTTTACAGCATTGTGTAGTATTATTAATGATTTAATATTAAGGCTGTCCTCGCTAAAGAACACCATCTAATGTATATAATATATCACATAACGTCTGCATACGTTCTAGATGTACAAGGACGCTGGAGAAAAAAAGGCTCACTCCTACACCATTTCACAGTCAAATTGAGATGGCTTCCAATAAAAACGAGAGAAACTCCAATTAAAACGAGAACACATGCGTTAGATAATACTCGTGGGATTATATTTTGCTTCAGAAATTAATCTATGCACCCACAGGCATGTCGTGCTTGTGGAGAGCACGCGCATGGAATCCTAGCACGTGCGCCGCTTCACTTTCTCATTAGTCCGGGGTCAATATCGTTTACCGTTAGCATACCAAATGGGTTTATGTTTACAAATACCAAGGCTGGGTCGCAAACATGACTGGTGAAACTTGTCTATGACATTATACAATTTTATTGGTTTCCGCCAACAGTGTTTACAAACACCAAGGCTGGGTCGCAAACAGGAATACAGAAGTGTGGTAAAGCTCATTTATGATGTCATATGTTTTTATTGGCTCCCACGTTAGGTATATTAGGCGAAATGGGTGCGTCGATGTTGCTATTAGGATACGAGTATTTGAATTATTTCAATTATGGGATGGGGCAGGCATATTTTGTGCTGTTTTACTTAAATTTTTACTGACTATGATAAAAGCGTAAAAACCTGGCAAAATTAGACAGGTATCGCTCAATTGATTTGTGTTTTGTCTAACTACATCGAGTTTTACTTTTTATAGACCCATATGTCTTAGAAATCGAGCATCCAGTGAAAAGGACACCAGCAATAAATATGCTAATTTCTTTCTTGCATGTTTTGATTCAAACCCTAAAATAAAAGACACCGTCGTAGCCGCAATACATAAATATGTATTAAGTAGCTTGAAAGGGACGCACCTGATGACCTGATACGATAATCACTCATAAAATGATAAACAAGCGACCTTTTTTTTTACATTCAACGTCGTGCTGTACAGTACCTGTACCTTTATCGTCAAGGTCTCGCTTCAGCAACTGTCAAGACTCAAAGGAACCCACGTCGATGCCTGTCATTTCAAAATTTACCCGATGCATAAGACAAGTCCAAAAAAACTGTTCAGCTGTTTCGTACTGCTATCGGCTCTCTTCCTTCTGGAACCTGTCGGAGCTGGCCCAGTGTTAACTACGGTGTCCAACAGGAGCTTCCTCTCAAACGAAACTTCGAATGGCGCTGTTAACGCTGACATTAATCGGATGCAGACATGGTCAGCAAAGGATGATGAGTCCGACAAGTCGGAAGAGAGAGTTGACATCAAGGTGCCTGGCACAGAGAAGCTTAAAGGTTTAATCACGTCTGGGACTACAAAGCTGGAAAAACTCGCAAGCAGGGTGAAGAATAGACTGGCTTTCAACAACCAGAAAGGCGCCGAAGACAGCGTAGCGAACCTCGGTGTCGGAGCGGCGGCGGAGTCTAAACGTATTGAGAGCACATTGGTCCACTCTGTTACTAACACAAACAACCAGAAAGCTACTGAAGACGGCATATCGAAGCTCGGTGTCGGAGTAATGGAGTCGAAACGTACAGACACCGCGCTGGCTCAATCTGTGACCACCATCAACAATAAAAAACCTGAGCTGAACGAGGAGGCATTTCTTACAGTACTGACCGCTCAGTATGGCGATGATGCCCTGACCAAGCTACTGGTAGATGCACAACACCCAGGCGCATCGCATGTTGCTAGGACGGTTAAAGCCATCCAGTTCGATAACTGGGTTACTCAAAAGAAAACGGCGGGAGATATCTACAATCTTCTGAAGCTAAATGTTGAGGATGCTGACTTTTTGGTACACCCATTGCTGCCCACCTGGATCTCGTTCGTGAAGACCAAGCTCAAGGAGGATCCGTTTGATTTCTTGCTGCTCAAACTCTCAAAGCATTACAAAGAAAACGTGCTAGCTAAGCTGTTGCTTTCAGCAAGCTCCGACACCAGAGTTGGAGGCATCGCTAAACGTTTGGAGAATGCGCAGTTAAAGAACTGGTTGGCTGCAGGAAAAACAAAAGATGACGTCTTGAAGCTTCTCCATCTAAATCCAGACGAAGGACTTGAATTCTTGAAGCAGCCAGCTATGAAGACGTTTATCTCCTATGCGACTACGCACCGTAGGGAGGATCCGTACAAGTTTCTTGGACTCAAGCTATTGAAGAGCCATGGTGAAGAAAAACTCGCCAAAATGCTAGTCACAGCAAAATCTGACCCCAGATTGCGCATCATAGCCGGGGAGATCGAAAATGCGCAGTTTAAAATCTGGTTGGGTAAAGGAAACACGTCCAATGATGTCTTGAAGATTCTACATCTGAATCCCGACAAGGGTTACGAAATGCTCAAGAATCCAAGCATGCAGGTGTGGTTCTGGTACGTTACATATAGCCGCCAAAACCCCGCTAAATTGTTGTATCAAAAATTGAATTTGCGGTTCGGCGATGAAGAAATATTGAAGATGTATTTCGCTTCGAGTACAGACGGGAGCGTGAAAGTTTATTTGACGGGAATGGACGACGTGATCAAACACCATTGGTTGGAAGAATCGAGAAAGGCAGAAGCTGTTTTCACCGATCTGACCCTTCACAAAGACAGCAAGACGATCTTCCAAAACCCATTGCTGCTGACTTGGTCGTCCTACTTGACAAAAATACACGGGGGGGAAGCAGACAATGTGATGCTAGAGGTGATGACGAAATACTACGGTAACGGAGCATTGAAGGAAATGATTGATCAAGCCAAGCACAGCACGATACCAAGGACATTCAAAGGTACTGCACAACGTCTGGAGACACAAATATGGCTGCGTGAAGGAAAAATAGCAGGCGATGGTTTTAAGCTTTTCGATCCCCACGAGAGAGGGGACGCTATCTTTGAAAACCCCGCGTTTCTTAACTGGGTCTCCTACTTCAACAAATTTCACAACTCTGAGAAGAGCCAGGACGAGTTCGCTATCATATCGGAGCTAGCGAAACGCTTTGATGACGAGCTGGATCTCGCACGAGCACTTAGTGATGCTAGGAACAACCCTGCTTTACGTGGGAATACGGAAGAAGCGATTGTCACTTTGCAGAAACTTAAGTTCAAGCAATGGATGAGGAAAAAAGATTGGAATCCGAAAGAGCTCAGGTATGCACTAGTCCGTCACAACGCTGATCCGAGGTACTTGGGCGTCCGTCTCGGTTTTGACACCTTCTATAAAGCTACACGCGGAAGTATGTGGAAGGTCGAGAGGAAGGCATGATAATACAGGCAGCTTCTAGTCAAACGACGAACGAATTGGTTTAAGAAATTAATAACACATGCCTTTTTTTATGTGGTGAAACCATAATTTGTATGTCGAACACGATAAAATAGTACAGACGCGCAAACTGAAAAAAGGAGCAGAACTATTCAGTGTGCTACAAGTATGAAGCAATAACGGGGATGTATTAGAACAGCGGCTACTCGGCTTGTATTATATCCATGAAAGGCTATGATAGATAAGAAAAATGGTTCCCTGTGGTATTTTAATTGCTTTTTTTGCATTAAACTAAGTTTAATGTTACAGCTGCATAACCTTATAAGATGTGGTTCGTACGAGGTACATCGTTAAAGATTACCCGGAGAGCCCAACAATCACCCGCGTCCAGCTCAGCGCAACTGCATGCTTATATTTTACACATAATACTTTTGCTTGCTTCAAATCATATATTATATGATTTGAAACAAGCAAAAGTATTGTACATGTACTAATTTTTAATTGACTTTGTGACGGGGTCACACAGCACCTTGGACAGAGGAAGTGCTTTCGGGTATTAACTACCTGAGTGAACGTTAGTCCACGTGTTCCCGGCCTCAAAGGGAACGGTTTGCTACTTAGGAGAGTAGATTTAAGACTGTTGTATTTATAAGTAAGGTTAGCTAGGGCTCCATACGAACTAGAGGTTACCTTTAGTGAAGCTAAGTAGTCATGCCTTGACTGGCTCCAAGAGCACCTGGTACCGTGTACCAGGTGTCCACAAGAGTGACTAGTCATTCGTTATGTAACCTAAGGCACACTGGATTGTACCCCGTTACTTCCTCCCCCACTTAGCTGAGAATCATCTGATTCTCCAATCAGAAGTGAGAGAATTAAAACACCAAAAGGTGAATTCTCAGACTGAGCAGTCACGAGACTGGCGCGGCTCTCAGTCACACCCACAGTGACTTGTGCTGCCAAAGCTCACTGGGATTTGGATCCGTATGCTCACAGCTGTGTTGGCCGCAAAGCCTACACTCAGAGCTGCCTTAGCTCCTGCGCTAGCGCGTGTACAGTGCTTTGACACAGGGTACAATAGCATCCGAACGTGAGGCATTCGCCCACAGTTCGCACCAGAGGACACGACAGTTCTCACGAACGCGTCCGGAGCATAGTGTCTCCCGCGAGGGACGACAACGAGAGAGGCAACACCTTCCCCAGCACTAGAGGGAGCTCTCCGCTCACCTCGGGCCATGACTTTGGCACCAGTAAGAATCCATCCTTGCGGGCAGAGCATCTGACACGCTTTTCGCATATTGGCCGCCATACCAACGGCGCGTAGGTGTCCTTCATCGACACCGTGTATCGTGACGGTACACAGTCAAGACGTAGGTGTCTCCCATCGACACCATGTACCGTACGGTACGTACGCCTACCACAAGGTTGGCCTGCTTGGCGGCAACGGCTTCTGCTGTGATGTCGCCTGAACTGAATCGTGGCCAGTGATCGCATCATGCACGACGCATGTGCAAGCACCGTGTACAGGTCCATGGGCCCGTACACGAGGTACGCTGTGTACGACACGTACCACAGCTACCATAAGTGCTCCGTACACTTCATGTGTGTCATGCACGACGAGTTCATTACGTGGAACTCTCGGCCGCTGCTTGACAGCAGCCAGTGCCGATGCACCAAACGTGCGTTGACTCACAGCGTATACGCCCAGCGCACATCGGGTCGTGGTATGGCGCATATCCTTTGCACCTATATCAGTGTCTGTCACAGACACCATGTACCTTGATGGTACTCGACCGTGGTGGGGCATATCTCACCACTATGCCACTGCGGCGTTGGTGTCTGGCATCGACACCAAGTACTCACCGGTACCAAACCATGGTGAGGCAAGCAGCCATCACCACGGTGTCATGCTCGCGCGGCACCAGTTACGAATGCGTGCGTTGCCTCGACCACCACTGGTCAATTGTGTGTGCACTCGTGCACCACACTTGGGATATGGCTTCACGGCCCATTATACCCGGCGCGTTGCGTACATCACATACCGCAACCGCTTTGTCGGCGGGTGAGTGTTTCGTTCACCCTACTCCACAGGTCGTTCTTGACCAAGGGACCAGTGCATTGATTGCACTAGGTCCGCGCTTAGCCTCGAGTGTGGTTGCTTGCAACCCCAACACTGCTGATTCGCTCAGCGATTCCGAGGCACCTTGCGCCAGTGGCTTTCTTCGCCACAATGTCTTGTTCGGCTAGAGCTACCGCAGCTCTACCCCGGCTGTTCGCCTCCAGCCTGCCGTCGATGTACATCGACGCCTGGTTCCGTAAGGAACTTGGTCTTACCTCAAGACTAGGAAGGAAAGGTATTTCCGAGCCTCTCCCCCACTTACACTTGAGACCATTCAGTCTCTCGTGGTTTGAGATAGCCACTGGCAGCACAACGGCTACCTGCCTCTTGGAAAGTCAGGGAGGAAAGGTATTTCCGAGCCCCCCCCCCCAAATTAGCCTCAAGACTATTGAGTCTCTCGTGGCTTCTGATAGCCACTGTCAGGCGCTGAAGCTCTCCGCCCCGTGCACTGCGTCGGTATGGGCGACCGCGTCAGCTGTTTGGGTCTGCGCGACTTGACGTCGAGCGAGTTGCTCACGTCTGGGGAGGCCAAACCAACCTCGCGCCTCGAGCCAATGGCCCTGTCAGAGCTATGTTACCCGCCTTGTGTGGTGAACTATGTTACCCACACCGGACGCATACAGCGACTTCCTTATGAGTTATGGTCTGAGTGACCTTGCGTGGAGCTTTGTTACCCACGCTCGGAGCACCGAATGTCGGTCTCCTTAAGCATCGAAGCTGCTTAAGGAACTTGTTACCCGCAATGTGAACCTCTGTTACCCACCTGGTGAATGCCCTTCGGTACCACCACTGTCGACGCGCATACGGCGCGACGACCTTCGGTGTTGGGATCAGCTGGCGTGGCAGACCCGCACACACACTGGACAGAGTTGGTGTCCACCGACCGAGTCAGAGGAGACCGGGCCCTGGACTCCGAGTCGCTTGAAGCTACGTCGGCCTGAACAAGGTTCAGACCCGACTTGCGGCGGCTGATGTGACGTGGCACTTCGTTACCCACGTCGTGATGTCTTGTTGACGACATCAGAGGTACTCGAGACCTCGTGTGGCTCTGTGTTTCCCACACAGGAAGCATGGACATTGCCTTCCTCTTCAGTTATAGTCTGAGCGACTGCGTGTGGTACTGTGTTATCCACACAGGAAGCACATTTAGCGCCTTCCTCTTCAGTTAAGGTCTGGGCGACCGTGTGGCCCTACGTTACCCACCTGGATAGCGCTTAAAGGCATAAACACTGTTAAAGCCCGTACGGCGCGACGACCTTCGGCGTTGGACGCTGCTGGTGTAGGAGGTCCACACGCCGGGCAAAAGACCCATGCCCGTGGCATTACCGCAGCGGAGCATGGTCTTGCTGTACGCAGAGCTGTCGTCGCGTTGACAGCTCCGTGACGCTTCTGCGTCCTGGCGGTCTGTATCAGACGCCCCAGTCATGACGGAGATGGGAACATGACTCACCAATGCTCCGCCATAGACCTGGCCTGGTAGGCCCTTCTCAGCCTTGCCACACCAAAGTCCGGGCTGTGCCTTATGTTCGGCACAGCCATATGGTTCATGACGAGAACTGCGAGCGACACCGCGGTCCGCGAGCACATCGAATCCAAACGTTCAGGTCCGTTGAGGACCATTGGTATTTCCTCCACCGTACCAAAGGCTAGTCCACCAAGGACCAGCCCACGCCCGCCACTCTGACATAGAGTGCAGTCGGGTGTCGCTATGCCAAGCGACGTTCCGGCGGTGTATCAACGCCCCAGAACTTATCAAACGTTCAAGGGGTTCCGTACCCCCGTACACCGATTGTACTACCAGCAGCCCATCACTGCCCTTCACCGGTTTGAGAGAACCACGTCTCTCTGGGCTAAGTCCCCTGGTGCGCACAACCTGCACACCCACCACGAAGGCTTAGCGCTCTTCAGTAGGATATACCGCCTCTACTGGTGGCCGGGGAGTCTTCGTCCACCTGGCCGTGGCCTGCGCCACCGGACCTGGTGTCCACGGGCTGTCTTCTTCCCGAGGACTGGCGAGGGACACACACGCTGGTAGTGTCCATGTCCGCCGCATCCGTAGCAGCGGGCCAAGCTCTCGGGTGAGCTTAAGTCCATGGGTTTGGGCTCGCTGTACGCACCGATATCAACGGGCTGCGTGACAGCAGGAGTAACAGCGTCATTTCCGCGAAGCTCCGCCTCGCGAGGAACGCCATACTCATCGTGGCGATGTTCCTCTTCCCGAGGAGTACCAGCCTGCTTGTGGCTGTACTTTTCTTGGAGGGCGATTCCATTCGCCTCCTTCATAGTTGTCGCATGCACCCGGAGTAGCTGGGTGCGAACAGGACCGACCTTCAGGCCGTCCATGAAGACTGTTGTCTTAAAGTCTTCAGGCAGAGGATTCCCTGTTAGAGATGCCACCAACGTGCGCATTTCTTGCGCGTACGCTTGCAGCTCACGCTTACCTTGCTTACACGCGAGAAAGCGTGAGCGCTGGCGGAACTCATTGTTCGCCGGTAGGAACGCGGCTCGAAGCTGTTCACACAGCTGAGCCCAGGATGCAACCAGGAGATGTCGTCTCCCTGGTGTATGCCCAGTGCTTGACACGTCCACCAAGGTTGGACAGGGCAAACGCCACCCGCGGGGACTCGTCCGAGATGAGACCCGCCTTCATGGCGATCTCCACCTCACGGACCCTTAAGTGAAGGTTCTCTCCTTCCTTCCCCTCAAACACTGGGACCTTTAGGCATACCGACTTAGGCCCGGTTGCCTGGGGGCGACCATCGAGGACTCCAAACCCCCGCGGACGTGAGCGATGAGACCACGCTCGACGGTCTCAAACGCAGTCACGCGTTCTTGTTGCTCGGCAGGCGTCGTTTCCGCCAAGCTGCGAAGAACATATTGTCCAAAGATGCCTCCCATCTTCCGAACAGACTCGTACTGTGAGTCGTTAAAGCGAGGAAGCTCGCTTCGGTCCATTGTGACTCAAACGCTGAGCGCACAGAGGATTCAAGTAGTTCAATCTACCCGCGATGGTGCTGGATTGACTACGAGTGTTACCAAGTGTGACGGGGTCACACAGCACCTTGGACAGAGGAAGTGCTTTCGGGTATTAACTCCCTGAGTGAACGTTAGTCCACGTGTTCCCGGCCTCAAAGAGAACGGTTTGCTACTTAAGAGAGTGGATTTAAGACTGTTGTATTTATAAGTAAGGTTAGCTAGGGCTCCATACGAACTAGAGGTTACCTTTAGTGAAGCTAAGTAGTCATGCCTTGACTGGCTCCAAGAGCACCTGGTACCATGTACCAGGTGTCCACAAGAGTGACAGGTCATTCGTTATGTAACCTAAGGCACACTGGATTGTACCCCGTTTCAGACGCTCCATGGGGTTAATGATCTCTAGAAGAAGCTGATGAAAAATAAATGCGAAATAATATATATCTATAATGTGTTAAAGTCGTATTGGCGAAAGCTCAGTTGTAACGGCGTCGAAAACCCCCATTGTACCTCTGGTTACATGAATGGTGACTCATCAATACTTCGGAAACATGGTACATGGTACCAGGGTCGTCCGAGGCCAACCATTGGCTGATGACATAGCGTTACGATAGGTGACTTATAGTTTGTATATTTAACTAAAGCTTAGATTAACTATAAATACATTCAGTTTACAATTTACATTAAACTGGTCACTTGGATACCTTCGACAAAAGGGGCCTGTGAACTTCTGTTTACTAAGCGTTTGTATACTCTCGGAAGCCAACTTCCTCTAGCGCAAGGTGCTGTGTGACCCCGGCACACCTGGTAGCACTTGTAGTCAATCCACGCCAATGCGGGTAGACTACCTGAATCTCTCTGAAGCTCGTTACCATGGATAGGAATGACTTCTCCCATCTGAACGATTCACAGCTCGAGTCATTTCGGAACATGGCTGCCATCTTCGGGATGGAGGCCCTGCAGAACCTCGTGGCGTCAACACCTGCCGAGTCGCTCAAGTGCGTCAATGTGATGCCGCTTACGAGCAGGGTCGCATCGCACATGTGCGGGAAACTCTGCAGGCTCCGGCAGCGGAAACAAACCCGCCACTAAGCCGTATGAAGGGAAGGAACGTGAGAACCTTCACTTCTGGGTCGGTGAGGTTGAGCTCGCGACGGACGCGGCTCTGATCTCGCCCGAGCAACGCCGGGTTGCTTTTGCACTCTCCAACCTTAGCGGTCGTGCTAAGGGTTGGGTGTACACGCGGGAGACAAAATCGCCTGGATGTATCACATCCTGGGCTCAGTTGTGTGCCGAGCCGCGTTCCACCCGGCGAACTATGAGTACCGGCAGCGTTCGCGCTTCCTCGCATACAAGCAAGGAAGGCGCGAGCTGCACGAGTACGTCCAAGAGATACGGGAGCCCACGTCATCCCTTGTGGAAAACCCACTCAACGAACACGTCAAGATGACTGTGTTCATGGACGGCTTTCGTGTGGGCCCGACGCGAGCCCAGTGGTTCCGGGTGCAGTCAAGCGCCCTTGAAGTGGCGATTCAAGTGGTCTTATAAGAAGCATACAACCATCGCCAGGAACATACGCCGGTCTCAGCGTGGCCAGAGAATTCGGTGCTGAATCCTGGTCGGGACGATCCCACCAGGCCAGTTTCCATGGAACTCGGGTCCGCCGAGCCGCGCGACATTCGCTGCTTCGGTTGGGGTAGCTGGGCCACTTTAAGCGTAACTGTCCCGTGGAGAGACACTACAGACGGACTTTCCCCATGTCCGTCCTCAAGGGTCGCTGGCAGAAGCCAGGTTCTCGGGGACTGGAGAGCGCCGGAGACTTGTAGGGGCTGGGCGCCCTACTGGGAAAGAATTTAGACTTCGTGAGGGGTGCGCGGGTGGCGCGTACCACGGGGACTTCGCCCTTGAGAGTCTTCGCGCTCTCGAATCGGCGATGAGCAGCGGCGGGCTGTCCGTAGTACACGGATGTGAACGGAAATACGATCACCCCTTTTTAATCTTTGTCGATTCTGGGGCGTCGAAGCATTTCGCACACCGCCAGACGGCTGCTCGTAGCAGCAACAAGTTGTGCGATGCTTTGACAGAAAGCAAGAGCAACGGATCGGCGTCTGTGCGACTGGTCGACGGGAAGGCCGTCACTGCCCCCAACGCCAAGTGTACCGGGCTGTCAAGTTTGAAGACTTTGACAGCCTAGAACAGTTTAAGGTATCGACATGGATAGCAACGATTTGATCCTTGGCATGGCCTGGCTCGAGAAGCACGAGCCCTGGATCGACTGGCGATGCAAGGCAATCGGTGCCAGCCGCCCTGCGAAGTCCGACAGAGCATTGGTGAGTCATGTTCCCACCTCTGTCAGGGCCTGGGGCGCCCGCAAGGGTTGCCTGAGTATTAAAGCATCAAGCAGATTCTTGGGAGCCGTCGACGTATATTACGACTTCGAGGACGCTTCGATGGTGACAGCGCCCCCACGACGTGCTGGCCAAGTGGGTAACTTAGTTCTACAAACGGGTTGCATAGTTCCGCTGACAGCTGCAGCTGTCACGAATACTGGTAATAGCGTGTTCAAGGTGGGTAGCAGAGTTCCACACATGGTCGCCCAGACCTTAACCGAAGAGGAGGCCGTCGGACCCACTTCCTGTGTGGGTAACACAGTGCCACACGAGGTCGCCCAGACCATAACTGAAGGGAAAGACGCGGGATGCGCTCCCTGTGTGGGTAACACAGTATCACACGAGGCCGCGAGTGCCTCGGATGTCGACATCATGACATCCCCTGACATGGGTAGCGAAGTTCCGCGTCACGGTCGTCGACGACGCCGGTGCCGTAGCAAGTCGGATATAAACTTCGTTTAGAGGCGAAAAGCTGTCTAAATTGAATAAGACTGGAGGCGGAGCTGATCATGAACATCAACTCCACCCATCTAACCATGATGGTCGGTCACAAGCTTCGGGCACTTTACTGTAGACGGCCCTACCATCTTGATGTTGCGTTGGATAGAGGCCTCAGCCATTTCCGGACCCGTAGCAAGGTACTGTACATTTTTTATCCCACCAATGGTAAGTAACCATGACTGGAATAGCAGCAGACCGTGAGAATGGAAACGAGCCTCTCTCAATTGTTCGTGGTCGTGTCTTGCGAATCTCTACAACTTGCTTATCAAACTCAAGCCGGTTTATCATGATTGTTCCCACCACGAAGACAGACATCGATAGAACTTGAATAACTTGCGGAATTGAGGAGTACAATCGATCAATAACTACATATCGAAATCATTGAGACTCTTCAGAAAGCACCGCCTTCATGTTTCGAATCACAGCTGCCGCCCTCGCTTGCTATCGACTAGCTGCGTGCCACCATTATTTTTATCGTGTTTCCTGACGCATACTTCGATTCTGTAGTAATTAGTTTCGACATACCAAAAATATCAAATTGCAATTCGAAGTCATAAGTTACGACTTAAAAATCTTTTGAAAACAGCTTACCTGTGTCAGTATGCGCACACGGAGTCACATACCATAAACAGCTTTGTTCCGTAGCGGAGGGATTTGTCGGGTATGAACATGCGTGTAGTGCTGCGCTTCGATGTCGCTGGGAGTACGTATTCGTAGAGCGACATTTTGCAAACCAGTGCTGCAAGATATCGACAACAGGTCGAAGCTTCCACAGCTTGTCTCAAATTCTTGGCGCCTCAGTGTTAGCGACGTAGAAGCCCAGAAGGCTTGACGTACAGTGGTTTTGAACCATAAACATACCAAAATTGCTGGCTGGAATCGCGCCATCCTCTGTCATTGACCAGTGCCGAGTTAAGTGTCGAGTGATCGGGTTCAGCATTCTCGCCACTAAAAGATCAATTTCATGTAGTATCTCGTGCGGCTGATACGCTGGTTCCGCGCGTAATCGATGCTTGATCTGCTTGACAGTCTTCGATGTTGCAGCTTTACGCTTTCTTTGCTTTAATCGATTTCGTTTCGCTCTGGCATGCGCAGCTTTCTTCTTGTAGCGATTGGTCTCCTTGACAATACTCGCCATAATGACTTAAGTAGGAAGTAGAACAGCAATAACATGGGCAAATGGGCCGAATCTTGCATCTCGGGCGTCGGCTTAGCGACGTCGGTTGATAGCTGTGGATTGCGGGTTCCACTCAAATCTCCGTAGCGTATCCTTGTCGATGTCCTCCAGTGTCCGTTTGTCACCCAGTGCCTCTACCAACGCTTCGTCCAAGTGAGCAACATCGTCGTCTGGGACGGCCATGTCGTGGGGATATTCACGCCGCTCGGTAAGATCGTCGCCTCTATTTTCACTACAGTCGCTGCCGCTAGAATCGACGGCGTCGTACCCATATGACATATTTTCATCAGCCATAGCATTGACGTCGTTTGCCGGAACAAAAGCAGGGACATCGCCCGCTACACTCCCACCTTCGTCAACACTCACACCATCCTCTACATTGGCGCCGTCGACGTCGCCCATGTCACAACTATCCGAATTATTTGTCTCGTCATCCGAAAAAAGACGGTGAACGCGCCAACGACCATCTCGTGGTCGTACGGGTCCAACGGGGCCTCCGTGCCCGACTGGGAGTCGCTGTCCGAGCCGAACATAGCTGCAATGGTGTTGGCAGACAGCGCAACGGACGTGTCGATCTGTGACGCCGTCATCAATTCGTCCGCTGGCGCGGCTTCATCGCCGCTCACGCCACCCTTGCTCTCGGCACTTTCGTCTACTATGAAGCCCGTACCAATGGTATACGCAACAACGACATCCTTCCCTATAAATGTCAAGTCATAAGATACATAAAGCTCCCATTCACACATGCGTCACTCACCCGTGAACCTAGATGCAACAGGATCCGAGACAAGGCGTACGACTCTCCAGTCGGCGTCTAATACGTCCAAGCATTTGCGATTCGACCCAAAGGCCGTTTTTACGTTCATCCAACCGAGCGTATCTGATGATGCTTGAAGTCGACGGCGCGCACGTTCATCGTGCTGGCAAGCGCTGACTGCTTTGGCCTAGAGCTGGATCGAGCTCTTGCCCTTCTGGCAAATCCTGGAATAAGACACTACTGCGAGTGGGTGCTAATGGCAACTCATCCAAGCAACCGCTGGTGAGCAGTTCAGTGCTGCACATCAACCCCTGCCCTACCCTTTCCTAGCATTTGCCAGTTTGACCTCCTTCAGTCTTTAATTTTTCCAGCCAATTTAGACTTGATTAAAGTAACGTGTCCACCTTTTTCGAGCCATTTCCTGCTTGAAGCTTCCAGCTGCACTGTACGTCGTAAGCTACGTATTTCCTCCTTCACAAAGTCGTAACTTACGACATTCGTAACGCAGAAGTTTAATTCTAGAATAAGTAACAAAAACACTCACCGTAAATCGTAAAATTGAATTATTTCCAGATTTAGAATAATTACTTTTTGTGTTAGCGGTAACTCCGCACAATATGTGCTGAAATGTAAAAAAAAACTTTGTTTAATTTTAGCCAGTACAATGACGAGCTCGCTGTTATCTGGGAGAGAAAGACGATTGACACCTTGCAGAATGTGCAGTTCAAGCAATGGACTCGGAAAAAAATGAGATTTGGAAAATTTCAATGGCGCACAAGCCTTCCACAAGTATGTCGTAAGATTATTAAACGTATCTCACAACTTTAAAAATATTTTACAATCTACACGCGTCACCTTAACCCCTCCGTTACCAACGTCGTAACTTACGACTTTGTGAAGGGCGAAAGTCGTAAGTTACGACGTAGAATGAGGCTTAAACAGCAAATGGCTCGAAAAAAACGGACACCTTACTGAAAGCAAGTTAAAATCTACGAAAAAAATATGAGCTGGGAGAGGTCAAATCTAGTCCGGATAAAGAAAGGGTGTGTGCGCTGCAGTTCGCTCTCATGTGATGAGTCCTCAGCGCAGGTCAGTGGCCAGCATGGCAAGAATCCGGTCAAGCGCGGCTACCAGAGAGACAGCGGTCGCCGACGCTGTGCGGACCGTTGACTTCACGCACCTTTGGCGGCAGCTCCGGGCAGCGGGCTGCACGTCTAAGCGCCCTTCAGGGCTCTCAAACAAGTGGAGGTACTCCTCGCCCAGCGGACAGTCATTCGTTGGTACGTCTAGAGTCCTTTATTTTATCGGGCAGTATCACTACTAATGTCTACGCAGGTGAATGCGATGTAGTAACCTTCGTGATTGAGTCCGGGCTCTCTGTGGATAGCAGTGATGACAGCGGTACGGAGGCCGACGGAGGTAGTGTGGTCGACGGAGATATTGCAGCTGACGAGACGGTGACGACATCCCAAATCAACACGTCCATCATGCTACCGGCGAACACGATTGAGGACACGTTCGGCTCGAGCAGTGAATTCGACATCGAGGAGACAGCCGCCCCGGTCAATGATATAGCCGCTGCTAGCAGGGTCTCAGTCGGCGACGCCAGTAACGATACCGGGGGCGACATCCCGAGCGTAGACGGAGAAGGTGGACTCCGTGTGGAGGATCGCGAGAGCGTTGAGTCGATGACCGAGTCGGCGTCGCCGCAAGTGACGTGAACGTGTTAGCGGCTAATGAACTTTCTGAAGGGTATAAGTCGGTTGGATCAGATGGGAGTGACGAGAGTGACAGAGGCGGCGAAGAAGCTATCACGCGGAGGGAGTATCCGAGCAGTTCTGATGATTCTGAGGAAGTAGCAGTTGGTATGGACGCTGCCTTTATCCAGACCTTGGGCGGCCACTTGGCCCTGGACGTTATAAACATGGAGGTCCTTCGTGAGATGGAGTGGAGTGCACCACCATCTGAGTTCGAGAGTGGCCGATCATAGTACCCTGGGTTGTCGTGCGATGTGGCGTCACCAGTCCGTGAGCTACAATATCTAGCTGACTCTCCGATGCTGCTATTTTACTATTTCGTGCCAAACTCTCTGTGGATTCGTGTAGCGAACGAGACCAATCGCTACAAGAACCAGACTGTGCATACAAGAGCTAAACGAATAAAGCCGAACCAGCGGAAACGTGGTGTACCAACACCAGAGAGCCTGAAGCAAATTATTGTCGCTTGCGAGCTGAGCCCATGTATGAAGCGCACGAAATTTTACACGTTATCGGGCTACTGGTCGCGAGGATATTGAACCCGATGATTGTCGGTTCTCACGGAACTGGGGAATGACGGGGGATGGGGCGCTTCCTGCTGGTAATTTCGGAAGGTTTATGGCTCGCAATCGATGTACTTCAATACTGAGAGACATGCACTTTGTCAACAACGAGGCGCCACGGGCACGGGACAAGTTGTTGAAGCTACGGCCTGTTGTGGACGTTCTACAGGCGCGCTTTCTTTCCGGTTGGTCGCTTCCAAGTAAGTCCTCATTTGACGAAGGTGTACCTTCCAGCAACTTCAAAGCGTAATACAACTCGAATGTTCATGCCGGACAAACCCCGTCGATACGGGTCCAGTTATTTATGGTCTGCGACTCTTTCACCGCCTATTGTCACCGGTGAGCTGTACTACGTATTCAAAGTCGTAACTTACGCCATGCTAAAAACGTTTGTGTACGTAACGTCGTAACTTCCCACTTTAGAGTTGAAGTGTATGTGGGCAAACGAGAAGCGGGTGATACGGATCAAGAAGCTTTTGACAACAAGACCGGAGCTGCAGCGGTGGTCCGCAATATGAAGATTGCCCCTGGCGAACGTCCACAGGGGTTCCGCATTGTCGTAATCGACCGATTTTATACATCGGTAGCGCTGGCTATCCAGCTTCTCACAATGAGCATCTACGTATTGGGAACGATCCAGATCGACCGTGTGGGGTATGATAAGCGCATTGTCGAACGTCGCAATACTCGTCCTCGTCGGATTGAGCGTGGAACATTCTCTTTCTCGCGTGCTACTGCGGTTCCCACCATGCTTGCTTGCCAATGGTGGGACCACAAGCCCGTACACTACCTAGCCACGGGCCCGGTAATGGCTGAAGATTCTATTCATCGTAATATCAAAGGAGTGGGATCGTCTACAATCAAATGGCCAAAGCTTGTAAGCGAACACCAGAGCTGGATGGGCGGGGTTGATGTGCACGATCAGCTCCGCCTCCAGTCATACTCGATCCAGACAGCGTTTCGGTTCGCGAAATACTATAAGTCGCTGTTTATGGGCTTCTTGGACTTGGCGTTAGTAAACACCTACATAACCTACAAGCAGACGTGCATGATCAAACGGCGCGCTCCAAAGTATTGCGGACACTGGTATCTTACACGTCACAAACAACTACTTCAACTGAATGCCAAAGACTTCGCCGAGCCGGTAACCCAAACGCCCTCCCCAGCATCGCGCTCACGAAAGCGCCGTCGGCAAGAAGGTCACACTCATCTCAATTTTGATGACTGCGTGACGGTGTCGAGTGTTCAAAAGCGCCGCCAAAGAGCATGCAAGGTCTGTGCGCTTCTCAGAGGCGAACGCAAGAAGTCGTTCCAGACTACTTATTATTGCGAGGACTGCTCTCAGCCCGACGCAAAGTGCTTCCTTTGCCCAAATGCACGTCGTTCCTACGCTGGTTTGCCCAAGACTTGTTACCAAATCTGGCATGAAGATTTTGAGAGTGGGGCTTCAATTCCTGAGCGTCTGGGCAAGCGCATTGTGCTCCGTCGTGTAGGTAAGGTTAGCTCTAGAAATCCCACTCGCCGTGAGCTTCGTCACCTTGGGCAATGAGGCTGATTCTGAGCGTCTACACGCCGGCGAAGGAGAAGAAACGGAAGCGACAGTATGAGATAACTTGAAGAGTGCACGTATTTTGCGTTCCGATCAGCTGGTATATCATCAGCTGTTGCTACATAAATTGTCTTTCTAGCTCACAAAGTCGTAAGTTATGGGGCTTGAGACCGCTAGTGTACTTGGTAAGTCGTAACACTGATGACTTCGAATCCGGAATCCGTCGAAATTTTATACACCCATCCCTACGAATCCTGACCACGTCCACAGTGAAATCAATACATAAATGAAGTCGTAAGTTACGACGTAAATAGGCGGTTTCTGCAGGGGATTTCTGGTAATGGAGGTGTTAATCCAGTCGTGAGTAAAAATTTAATAATCAATACTACTTGCAATGCCATTCTCCAAGCATTTACAACACTGCAATATATATTGCTGGAACGCACGATACTGTAATTAGTACTGAAGTCCTCACACCAAACCAATTACCTGTTCAACCTACCTCTAACCGCCCTCAACTGCTTTGAGCTCTCGATCTACCAAGGCCTTTCATTAATACTTCTATTTGGGCCGGTTTCAATATTATAAAAAAATATACTGCAATTAGTACTGAAGTCCTCACACCAAACCAACTACCTTCAATATTATTGAAACCGGCCCAAATAGAAGTATTAAAAGACCTTGAATTCTACGCGCAGGTCAGTACTTCATATTACTTTATATCATGAAGTATTGACCTGCGTGTAGAATTCGAGATCTATCAATACTTCTATTTGGGCCGGTACTTCATAATATGAAGTACTGACCTGCGTGTATAATTCGTATGGCAACCAAATACTGGTAAAACCAATCATCAATAACGCATTACAATCGCGACATCATGGGTGGACTGGCGGCTGCATGCTTACTCAGAAATTCCCGCAAGTGATTAAGGCAGTGATGTACGAGAGGGCATTGCAAAGAAGATAACAATATGCACTATGTATTGGAAAAAAGCCGTCACGTAGCAGTAAGAACTGCAATACTCACCGATCTTGCAATAATGATTGCAATACGTGACACAGCCTGCGCAACCATGTCTGCCATGCTTCAAGCCAAGCAACTTCTCGAAGCTGACGGGGTTAAGCGCTTTGGGATCGAGCGCAGACACTCCACTACGGCCCGCATGGCGGTGTACACAATAGTATCATATGTAACGCGTTGCACTTGCACCTCTGCTTGATCGATATTGATGGAATTTTTTTAACTAGTGTCAATAGACCCATCCGCATGTTTTTTTTACTATGCAATCTTCCATTTAAAAATTCTAGGCAACCAATTTCCACATACGACTCTGCGCTTCCTCTCGCTCGTACGCCGAGATGGACTCCTGCGTATCGTCATCGTTTCTCTTTGAGCACTGCAGACCAGAACGCTGTCTGCATACGTGCCGCTTCGTCTTCTTCATCGACGACCCCCCCCCCCCCCCCCCCCCCCCATTATTTATAAGATCGAAGCGCTCAATCCCATGTCAACTACCGGTTTTCCGGTAAGGTAAACTGTCAACCAAGGGTCTCGCACTGGACTGCGAGGAGACAGTTCTCGTCCCACCGCTTCTTGAAGTATGCGGTAATGCGACGACCATCCTCTCGCAAAGCTTCCCACTCAGCACTCTCTTCTGGTTTAAGGAGCGGTAACAAATCCGTGGTCATGTGGAAATCTGTTTCCGTGTCGTGCAGCATCATTGAGTCTGTAATTTCGTCATAACGAAGACGCTCGTGACCTCGCACAATCGCCATCTTGCGCAGCGGGTCGTTACTATACACCACATGCTTTTTGGAAGAAGCTTTACGCTTCAGTGACCGACCGACGCCATTTTGCTGGAATCCTCCCTTCGGTAACCCAGTAATGTCTGCGAGAGTATTTAGAAGATCGTACTGCTCGGCCACGTCATTAAGCACAAGCCCCACAGCATCACCCAATCGCCCTTCAGCAATGATAGCGGCAGGTACGCGCGTCGCAGACTCTTCGTGCAAGTTGAACTTGTCAACCTCGGGTGCCTGTCCGTGGTCTCCAAAGATGACAACGATGGTGTCGTGGAGATATCCGTCGTTGTGCATGCGGTCCATGAACTTGCCGAGTTCCGTATCGGTAAAATACCGCGCGTTCATGTACCTTTTGATCCTGTCTGCGTGCTGTTCACCATCGTACATGGGCGAAAAGTCTGGCTTCTCGGACTCTTCGTACCACTTGGGCAGTGAGTCATAAGGCTCATGACTCGAAATGGTGTAATGCGTGACGAACATGGGCACTTTGGGCTCTCCTTGTTTGGCCCTTTCGACCTGTTTTGCTCTATTTTCGAGTAGAAAATCTCCTAAAAGTCGAAAGCTGAGGTCATCATGGGCACCCCAGCTGAAACCGCGGTGTTCGTCATTGTCCCAGTCTTGACTTCTGATGTTGAAATTGTTTTCCGCCATTCTCTTCATTTTGTCGGCGTCCCATACGTTGTCAAAGCCATGCGAGGGCAAGAAGGTGTCCCAATTATCAAATCCTAACGTTGATCCCGTGGTGAAGTAGGTTTCATATCCCTTTTCAGAGAATAATTGCGGTAATCCAGAGAGCTTGGTGTTTCTCTTTCCTCCAGTAATCCCGGTCTCTGTGTTGCTGTGATACGGGACTTGCGCATACAACACACTTTCCAGAGACCGACTCGTGGGGATACTGGACCAAATATTGCGCAAGGCGACGCCTTGCTTCGCCCATCGGTCGAAATTCGGCGTTATTGTCAAATTTGAGCCTTTAAACAAGTCTGACGGGTCTTTCTCTCCCACGAGGTACCGCGAGTCTCGGTACCGGAAAGATTCCACCCCAATGAGCAAAATATTTGGCGGGTTGTCGTTGTCAATAGTGACATTAAAGGCCAGCTCTCCTTTGAATCCTGTGGTGCGTCGGTACAGTGTATCATCTCCAAAGCGCTCATGTTCTTCGGCCTTGTCGATAAACTCTTCCACCCACGGTAAATTCTCGATTAAGTTTGCAAGTTTTACCTCCATGGGGGCAGGTTCGAACATGTGGAGAAGCAACTCGTTCAGTGTCACGTTCAACGCTGCGTACGCCACGAGCGGCGAGCAAGCGCTCCGGACTGCCACGGCAATCCCAGGCAGCAGCACAAGACCCATGATGACGACAGCAACGCGTACAACTTGGTATCGTGTAGCTGAAGTTTCTCTACCAAGCGCGTCGTACTTGACACCTCCTGCACCTCTCTTGGATAATTTCCCGATTGTTGAGTTATTCACGGGATTCAGTACTATCTGCGTCGGGTTCCAGAGTGTGAGATCTGCCCACTTGGCCCAGACTCGCACTAACGCGAATAATGAAGCAATAACGAAGAGGTAGCCTGCAGTCACGTAAGCTGTCTGGACCTCGTCCGTTGATATCGGCGCGGCTTTGAGGTATTCCCTCTCTTTGATCAAAGAGGCGAGGAGACGGAAGGAGAAGCGCATATCTCGGTATACCACCAACAGCATATCAGCTACAAATGGCGCCATCATTGCCATAAACAACACCCACGAGACCGTGAATGTGGCAATCTTTCCAGCGATATCTAGCCTCAATCCACTCGTTGAGCCGTATCGCTCCACCACTATTTGCTTGAGACTATCAGATATCCACAACGCGGTCGCGAAGTATGTGGTGCACACGAAATCCTCGAAGAATCCGAGACTCAACGCTGACATCTTGACGAATACCGTGTAGTCCGTGGCACTCCCGTGCATTATCACTAGCGCTTTCAGTGCAAGACATCGACTGATGGAGAAGTAGAATTGAACGAAAGCGTAGATGAATAGCCAGCCCAACCACGGCAGAGACCCGATGTCCACTTCTCGAAAGCTCTCAATTGACCAGTTCCACCGACGAGGGAGTTTGGTATCCAGCTCGATAGCGCAAGTGTCAGCGTTTATCGGAAGGATAATGGGGGATCGAAGCCTCGTTGACTGCCCATCGAGTTGGTGGCGAGGAGACGCAGTAGAGTCCATGGAGTTCTCTCCACCAGGGTCTGACTATTTGAGAGTGAGGTATCGAGCTGAGACCGGAGTGTGCGTCATCCTAACTTTGGTGATACGACGTCCTATCGGCCAGCTCGTTTCGTAACTACCGAAGACGGACTGTAAACCGCTCAGCTTAAATCTAACCACTCGCTACCTTTATATAGAGCTCGGGGCTCGAACTATTTTTAACGACGTGATTGGGCTTTTTTCATCCTATTGATTGAATACAATGCCGACGGAAGATCTCTGTTTTACAGATATTATTGTAATGGAACCGCATGCTTAATCCGCAAGCTGAATACTGCCGGTACTTTATGGCAAAGGCGACAGCTTTCGTGCATGCCAACAGTAGGTGTTATACTACATGTACAGTAGGAAGTTGCGTCTCTTCTACGTATTTTAGTGCAGTGCCTTTTTCAAACTGGTCTCCTCACCTGTCTTTCAAAACCGCTCAATACACAAAATAAAACACCGATTTTTGTAAACATTTCGTATGTCGTCAAAGTGGTGGCTGCCTGTTTACTTAAGAGTTCTTGTCGATGAGTAGGCTATCCTCGATTCACTTCAGTGTCTAGCTTTGTAGAAGTCGTGGAAATCAAGGTAGACGCCTACGTACCTTGGGTCTTGGTATTTTTTTAATTCACGCGGAATCCAGCTTTTACTCTGCATCCATTGTTTGAACTGCAAATTTTGCAGAGCGACAATCGTATCTGACGTACCACTTACCTGAAGCTTGGTCTTTGCAGCCTTAAGTGCTCGTGCAAGATTTAGGTCATTATCGAAATGCTTTAATAGCTCCGATATAATAGCGTACTCGTCTTGATACATCTTCTTGCGTTGCAACTTGTTAAAGTATGAGACCCATGTACCAAATGCGGGATCCGATAAAGCGTTGTCGCCTTTCCCGCTTAGCCTCAAAACCTTAAAAGCCTCGTGGGCTGACATTCCTTCGCGCAACAACAGTTCAGACGCCACTTGTGCTGTCGTGGCTTTGAGGTTCCCTGTTATCGAGCCGTGGGTAACTATTCTCTTCAGTGTTTCATCGTCGTAATATTTCGTCATCACCGACGACATCACGTTGTCAGCTTCCTCCTTGTGCATACTTTTTACGTAGGTGAACCAAGTTACCAGTATCGGGTTTTCAAAAAAATTAATGCCATCTTTGTCTAGGGAGAGATGGGTGAAGACATCTTCTGCAGTTTTCTTTTGACCCAGCCAATTGCCTTTGATCAAGCGGACCATTGGACCCAACGAAAACTTTAAAGTGCCGTCTTTCTTCCCAGCGAAAAACATCTTCAGTATCTCTGCATCGCTAAAGCGTATTTCCAGTTTTCGGTACAGCACTTCGGTCGGGTTTTCGCTAAAAAAATTTCACCATGAAACTAGGCCTGGGTTCTTCAGTGTGTCGATACTCTGGTCGGTGTCTAGACGAAGCATCTTAAAAACGTTATCGCTCGTTTTACCTTTCTCCTTCCAGATTTTAAACTGCGTCGATTCCAACTTCACAGCCATGGATATTAAATCGGAGTCGGACTTCGCCCTAACTAGCATTTTAGGTAGTTCGTCTGCGCCGTGCCTCTTCGCCAGCTTGAGTACCAAAAACTCATACGGATCCACTGTATCGTGCTTAGTCTCGTAGGAGATAAAGGTTTGTAGAGCTGGGTGCTTCAAGAGCCTGAGCTCCTTGTCGGCAGGTACAAGTGAAATCTTCAAGACGTCATCTTCCGCTTTTTCTGTGGTCAGCCATTTCTTTATCTGCGCAAACTCCAAACCTTTAGCAATATCTCTCTTACTGGCCGTGGTGCTGTCTGTCATCAGCATTTTACGTAGTGCGTCTTCTCCGTACTGCTTTGCCAGTTTGAGCAGCAAGAAATCGTACGGATCCTCCTTGAGCTTGGTCTTCACGAACGAGATCCAGGTGTGCAGCAATGGGTTTACCAAAACATCAGCATCTTTAACGTCCAGCTTCAGAAATGTGTAGATTTTACCCGCGGTTTTCTTCTGCTCGATCCAGCTATCGAACTGGGTGGTTCTAACCATCCTAGCAACTTGAGACGCGCCGGGGCGTTGTGTATCTTGAAGAAGTTTGATCACAGCGTCATCTCCGTACTGAGCGGTCATTGCTAACAGAATCGCCCCCTCGTTTATCTCAGGTATCTTGTTGTTGATGTTGGTCACCGATTGAGCCAGTGCGGCGTCTGTACGTTTCGAATCCACCACTCTAAGATGTTTCTTTCACTTTCTGGCTGTTAAAATTGAGTGTTTTCTTTGCTATTTTTTTCAGCTTTGTAGCCCCAGACTTGATTAATTTTCGCGAAACTTCTCTGCACCAGGTACTCTCTCCTCCGACCTGTGTCACGGTCTTCTTCTAATCCGGGTCATGAGTATCTTGGGCCGACGTAGGAGGTAGTAGTATTAGCGACACTACTGCGATAGTAATGTAAAAGTTGATATATTCCTGTGTTGTATGTTAGAAGGAAATCCACGACTGACTTCCTCATCTCACCTCGCTAAGAGTTTTTAGAGATTCTTACCTTTTAGCAGATCCCTCGTGCGTGGCGGTCCAGCTCCAATTCCCGCCACGACCAGCTGCTTCACGACTTCACACTTGGAATGTCACTGTTTTGGCCGCAGGTCCCGCTTGCTTGGACGTGGTCCGGAGAGTCTGGAGTGAGTAGACCTTCTGCAGGCAGTCAGCCAGCATCGTTAATCCACCATCTAACTGTACACCGTGAAAATTCTCCCCGACTGACGCTCGGTGTCCTCGCCGAGTCACATCACCCGGAGCCTGTCGCACGGTGGCTTTCACAGTCAGATCTGGAACGTTCCCACGTGACGTTCCACTTGCATTCGGACCCTCGTTCCTTACGCCAGACGACGTTCCTTCGACCTGCATGCCTCGCAGTCGTTCCACGCTAGCTCGCTCTCTTTCCTCACGACGCTCTATACGACCAGCCAGTTCTTCCCACTTGCGTCTCGCCGCCTTATCATTCTGGTCTATAGCGCTCGACCGGAGCCCTTCATAATATCGCATCATGTAACTGTAGCAACCGACAACTAACACAGCCAAATTCCAGTAGCAACAGCCAATTTCAAGCTCCAGGTAGACGTCCACGATCAGCATAACCAGCGTCACTCCCATCCCGCCACACAGCACTCCTGCGACGCTCTCGTACACCAGGCGGGGCAGGTAGATCAGGATTGACAGTAGTAGAGACGTCAGCAAGTAGCTCCCCACGATAAAATCTCCAACTCGATCCACAACGGCTACCACAGCTTCGCTAGTGGCGCGAGCGTACCGACAGGACGTTCCCCATAACAAAAGACTCGCATCTGGAACGTACAGGCAGCATGAATGGTGGAACGCCTCACACCACTCAAGGCACATTCGACCGGTAATCCCGAAGCGGGATTCGTAGTCCTGTAGCACCGCGATAGGATCCAAGAGCAGTAGCTTCACTAGCGCGCACGCGTACTCCGGAGGTGGCACAGCTGCGGCATGGGCGTTTCGAGCCGCCACCAAGTAGCGATCGCAGCAAGTGTACCAGAAAAAGTAGATGGCACGCACGTTCTCGATCGTTCCGTCGAGGAACGCCCACGACACGTTCCGCAGAGGCGTCGTTGCAATCCCGATCACTATCCCCAACACAGCGCTGCCGACGACCCTCATCTCGTCCGCCACTTCGAACTCCATCGCCCAATTTGGCTGTTCCGCCCATTTATCAAACACTTCCCGTTCCAAACTGATGCTTCACAACTCCTTCGCGCTCCAAACTACCGCATCATAAACTTCCTCACTTTCCAAACCGATGCCACAAACTCCTTCGCGTCCCACCTCGATACACTCAGTCTTCGTATGCTCGTGACGTTCCCAAAATACCCAACTCCGTAAAACCCAAAGAACAACCCGTGGTCGTTCCAATATAGAAAATATGCACACGTCACTCAATGTACTGAGACTCAGCTAGCCCCAAACACTCCCCTGCAGTCCCACAACTGCACGCATTCTAACCGGCTCCCGTTGCCAGCTAGAACAACACCTCAGCGTCGTCAACATCAGCATTGGCTTCGACCAATCTGACGTTCCGACGCAACTCCGGCAGACCTCTTTTCTTCCGATCTGCGTTCTCAAAGGCACGTATCGTCGTTCCAAACTCCGGTGCCAACGCCGCTCGAGACAACCAGAACGACTCATACGTGGCAGTGAGTACGAGATACTGTAACTCACGCTTTTCGACTCTCTTCGCGATCACGTCCACTATCGGCGACGACACTCCCGAGAACGCAGTTTCTTCTTCGCCAATAGAAAGACGTTCCACAAAGCTCGTCGACGGCAGGTCCTCGACGTCCAATGGACCCGTACCGTCCTCATCCTTTTCTTCTTCGACTCGGTCAGGCTTCTCGTCTGCATAGGGTCGACTCCAGCGTCCTTGAAAGCGCTTCAGACGGTTAACGTTCACCGTGACGACCTTGTTCGGGTGCGTTGGAATCGCGATCCTGTAGCGTTCTCCCCGACTTGGCCAACAACACGGTAGGGACCGTGCCAGGAGAACGCCAGCTTCTTCGTCCTGCGTTCCCCCACCCGGGCTCTATAGTACTGGTACACCCAGACAGCGTCTCCTTCAACATATGTCACCTTCACTTGGTTGTCCAACCTCTGCTCGTGTCGATCCTGAGCCTTGAGTAGTTGTCGTTCCACAAGACGACGAGAGTCACGCAATGAGCGATACAGCTTCCGGCGGTACGTCGCAACTTCGTTACTCTTCCAGTCCCTTCCCGTGTTTAGGAACGCCAAATCGATAGGTAGCACCGGATCACGTCCGTACAGACTAAAGAACGGGGTGTCACCGATGCCTTCGTGATATGCCGTCCTGTACGCAAATAGGATCCTTGGCAGGTACACGTCCCAATCCTTCTGTGTCTCGTTCACGAACATACGTAGCATCCCCATCAACGTTCCGTTGAAACGTTTCACCAACCCTTGTGTCTGCGGGTGGTACGCCGCTCCGAACAACTTCTTGATCCCCAACGTCTGATACAGTGACTTGGCCAGATTGGACGTGAAGTTGGAACCACGATCACTTAGTAGACGTTCCGGTACTCCATGTCGGCAGATAACGCCCTCTAGCATTGCGTTCACAAACGAGATCGTGTCTAACGAAGCGACCGCAAATGCCTCGACCCATCTAGTGAAATAGTCCACAAACACCAGGATGTACTTGTTGCCACGAGGAGTGACGACCAATGGTCCAATTGCGTCGACTACGAGTAGAGGGAACAAGCCAGACAAGTCTTGAACTGGCATCCGTTGCATCAGTCCAGCTCTCCAAGGTCTATGTCCCTTTCCTCCACTGCAGATAGAACATTCACGCACGTACTCGATCACGTCCTTCCTCCACCCATGCCAATACGCGTGGCGTCTCACCTTGTCCGTCGTCTTCGTTCTCCCCAAATGTGCGGAGAAGATGTCGGCGTGACAATAGTGCAGGACCGTCTCAATGAACGGTAACGGGACAGTTGGAACGCACACAGTTCTGGCTGGACCGGCACGTGATTCTAGATGTACAAGACGTGCTAGAACTCCATTTCGGATCAAGTAGTGCGGATACATCTTCCGCACACTCACTCTTAGTTGTGGGTCAAGAGCCAATGCTCCATCTTTCAGGATTACCTTCAGCGCTCGCATCCAGGGCACACGTTCTTGTTCAGCCACGAACTTGTCATAGTCCAACCCAAACACGTCAATCGGTGATGAGTTCGCCTGTAGAGCTCTCCCTGCGAGTCTTCTTCCTGCTCCGCTTGCGTGAGAGGCTCGACAGCGACGGACGCATCCTCTGTATGTTGGTTACTTCTTTCAGTCTCTCCGTTAGGATCCGTAGTCTCGGCAGGCTCCCCGACTGGGATTGGAACGTCGGTGACGTTCCGACCCAGCGTTCCGTTTAAGGCTTGCGTTCCCGATTGAGTCTGCACTTCGTCCGAAGTCGGCACTTGTAAGCCAGGAGTCTCTTCCTCGCTGTCGTTGAGAAGGTCCGCCATTCTGATCGCGCTAACAATACCAGCATCCGGTCGGTGATACCGCCTCGACAAACCATCAGCGTGTCCCATCGACGTTCCAGGCTTGTGGTATATCTAAAACCGTAGCTGCGACAGCTCCATGGGCCATCGTGCCAACTTGGCGTTCGACGTTCGTGTTGTCTCGCCGAAGATCCACGTGAGAGCTTGATGGTCTGTGTACAGATCAAATTCCGCGTGACTCAGATAACACCGGAACTTGCGTGCTGACCATACGATTCCCCAGCACTCAATTTCTGTCGTTCCACTTGTCTTGTTAACCCAGTTCCGTTGCGATCCAACCAGCATCTTACTCGCGTACGCGATCGCCCTGTCGCTTTTGTCGACCTCTTGCATCAGACAAGCTCCCACCGCTAAGTGTGACGAATCTACATAGAGCTTAAACCTCTTCTTGAAGTCTGGATACACCAGTATCGTTGGTTTCACTTACACTCGTTGTAGTTGTCGGAACGCGCCCTCACAGTCGTCGTTCCACCTGAAATCGATGTCCTTCTGCTTCAAGCGTTCCAGCGGCGCAGAGATCGCAGCGAATCCCGGTATGTAGCGTCGAAAGTAGCTCGGCAGACCCAGGAATGCTCTAACTGTGTGCAAGTCATGCGGTCTGTCGATGTTCATCACCGCTTTTGCCTTCTCAGGGTTCGGTAGGATTCCAGTCGGAGTCACGATAAGCCCTAGGAACGCCACTTGGTCACGTCCCCAATGGCACTTCTTCATCTCCAACTTGAACCCTGCCGCTCGGAAACGTTCTAGAACCTGTCGCACCCGAATCAAATGTGTCGGAAAGTCGTCACTGAAGACAACACAGTCGTCTAAGTAGATGAGACACGTCCTTCACTTGAGATCAACGAGAACGTTCTCCATCAGACGCGCGAATGCAGGCACGGCGTTACACAAGCCAAACGGCATAACCAACCACTCGTAGAGGCCGAATTGGCTCGTGAAAGCCGTCTTCTCCACGCTATCGAGATCCATTGGAACGTTCCAATATCCCGAAGCGATGTCCATCGTGGAGAAAAGCTTCGCGCTCCCCAAAACGTCCAGGATGTCGTCGATCAAAGGCATTGGATAACTGTCCTTCTCGGTCACAGCGTTTAGTTTCCGATAATCGATGCAGAATCTTACGCCACCATCAGGCTTCCGTATCATCAACACAGGATTGGCCCACGGGCTTGTCGACGGTCTGATGAGTCCGAGATCCAGGTACTCTTGAATTTCTGCTTCCATGACATCTCCTTCAGCTTTTGATACTCTGTACGGAGGCTGTTTAATAGGCGCGGGATCTCCGGTGTCAATACTGAATCGTAGTAGGCCCGTCCTTCCTGGCTTCTTTGAAGTTTCGACGAATAAGTCTCTCAGGTTCTTCAACATCTTCGCGAAGAAACCCCTCTGTTCTGCTCCGAGTGACGAGTCTTCGAAGTCCACTTCGAAGTCGTCTTCCTCGCTGTCGTCCATGGCGGCACTCATCTCAGCCTCGATTGTTCCAACTTCAGCCGTCACGTTCCCTTTCACCGTACTAAGCACTGCGCTTACGTTCCTCGTCGTTTCATCTGATATAGAGACTCTAGTTGCGAACGCCGACTTGGGAACGATGGTTACAGCAGCGACGTACGCGCCAGACTTGATCTCTACCTCTTCCGCGAAAGCATTACTCACCTCGACCAACACCGTTCCATCCGTCACGGTACACAACGTCCTCGCGACTCTCAAAGACTCGTCCGTTCCGGGAACGCCCTCGACCAGCACAACTGAGCGGTCCTTCATCGTTCCGCGAACGCTCGATCTCACTAAGGCCTGACGTCCGGGTTTCAAACGCACCGTCGACGATATCGTAGCCGCGTAGGTTTCTTCGACCCTTGTCGCACCCAACGGGATCACGTCTCCCGTCTCCTTCATTGTCATCAATTGCTCCTCGAGGTCGATTACCGCGCGGAACGCCCTTAGCGAGTCCGTTCCGAGAATTGCGTCCACAAACAAGTGATCGGTCACGACGAAAGGAAGCGTCTTCTCCAGCGTTCCAAGTGTGACGGGCAAGTCGATAACCCCACTAACGCGAATCTTGTACCCCGAGACACTATCCAAGCCCAGTATAAGGTCGTAGAGGTTCGGAGGCTCGTCCGAGACGCCTCCGCACGCGTTTGTCGATAAGACTGGCAACCGCACCTGTATCCGCCAGCATTTCGGACGGGCAGCAATCGATAAAGCCGTCCGACAGCGCTTGCACACCCCAACGCTGCAGATGACACGCTTGCCATCCGGCACGACACTTTCACCGTCGTCTATGACGTCATCGCCGCTCACTTCGCGCAGCCCAGGGCTTCTCCGCGGCTTGGGAGCTCTTCTCACGTTTAAGGAATAAACCTCGGGCTCCTCTTCTTCTATTTTGGGATCTCCGTCCTTGATAGTCACACCGAAAGTCACCCTCTTCCTGGAACGTGTCCCAACGGTCGCAGTCACTATTTTTGACGTCTTGTCCCGTCTGTCGCACAACTTGTCGCGAATAACGGAAGTTTCTGTCCCGAATTAGTCTCGTGCCCAGACCAACGCTCGATTTTGGAACGTCTCAGTCAGCGTTCCACCCACCTCGACGAGGTATCATCGGAATGAGTCCTCGTCCAAGAAAACTCTGTTCTCTTTGTCGCGCAAAGGTGGGATGTCGTCTTCAGCATCACCGTTCCCCCCGCTCTCAGGAACGTCAGATTGACGATCCTTCGTAGCGTTCTGCTCTTGTTTGAGGAATTCGTACGCTCGGTTACGAATTATGGAACACCATCGAAATGGTAACGTTCCCTTCTCCTCCGCAGGGAGTTCCGAGATTGGCACGACGTCCTTCTCGAGTCCGATACAAACGTTCTGTGTGAACTCGTTCTCCAGCGCGTCCTCAGACATCTCCGTACAGCCCTTACGCTCGTCCTTGTCCGTCGTAACGGAACCAACGACCGTCGTCGACTTCTCCCCCGTTCCGCCGACATCCTGAAGTCCCGATTGGCACGCTTCGCTTCAGTCGACGTCTCTAGCGTGTGAGCGTACCAGTCCAGCCAATACTCTGGCGTTCCTAGGTCTCCAGATGAGACCTCCCGGGTACGTTCCAACACGTCTTCCGGTATCCCAAGCTCGGTACTCATTTCCGCGAGTGTCGGCTTCCCTTGTTCATCCGCGTTCCGCTTGGCACGTAGCAGCACCTCTTCTTCGTTCATCGGGAGCAATCGTTCTTCCAGTTCCTTCTCGTACTCCTCGGGTTCATTCTTCACTACCTGACTGCCACCGTGCTCGAGCATATCCAGCTCCTCGTCGGTAAACAGGCGTTCGTAGTGCTGCATCGAACCCTCCCCCTTAGTACGTTCCTCGTCCTCCTCGGCCTTCTGAGCTTCTGTCCGTTTTTGACCTGTACTCACTTGTCCAATGACTGCCGAGAACTGACTTGACCTGGCGCCAGATGCGTCCTCCGTGATCGTTTCGAGTGCTCCTTCGTACTGCTTTAAGCGGGTGGACAGCGTCTACACCTCCTCGCTCTCTCGGCACTTCTATTCGGCGTCCAACGTAGTCTCGGGGCGTTCCGTTGCTTCCTTACTGACGTCTTCCACCAACTTGGAACGTTCCGTTGTTCCGTTTTCCCAGTTTAGCTTCGCCGAGGAACGTTCCGTTGTTTCCTCAGCGACCACTCTCTCTCGTACGGGCTTCTCGATAGAGCCCTCTATTTCTAGACACTCGTTCTTGGCGTCTGACGCAGTCTTGGGGCGTTCCGTGGCTCCCTTACTAACGTCCTGTACCAACGCAGAACGTGCCCTGTTTTCGTCTTCCCAGTTCAGCGTCGCAGAAGAACGTTCCGTTGTTACATCATCGACCACTCCGTCTCGTGCGGGCCTCTCCGTAGAGCCCTCAATCTTCTCGTCGCGTTCTAGGCCAGTCCGTTCCGTCGGACTGCTTTCTCCGCTCGTTCCACTCTTAGTTTCCACAATTTCCGTCGTTACGCTCGTGACAGGAACGTCACGAGCGCCTTCATCGTTCATCACACCTCTCCCGAGAGCCCTCTGATGTCCACCCGCCAAGTCTTGTCGCGGTGAACCCCCATCTCGCTTAGTGTCGCCAACCAGGCAAGAGGAAGGAGCGACACTTCCTTCCCCTTCCTCCTGCCCCCTTCATTGTTGGGACGTACCAGCGGGTGCAGTCACGTTCCCGGCGGCCACGCTCTGCCTCATTCCTCGCAAAGTATCGAGGCTCGGGCATCTCGCCACCAGGTGACCCGCCTTACCACACAGCAGACATTCCGCTTGGCGACGTTCTCCGTTCCGGTAATTCCCTTGGGGTCTGGGCCAGTTGCACTCCATCGAGTAGTGTCCAAGCTCGTTACACCGATTGCAACGGCCTTGTCCACGGGGACACGTCTCACGTCCACATCCAACACGACCACAGCGTCCGCAAACCACTTCTCCTTCCGTGGTACGCGTGTCAGGCCCTAGTCGGATGCGAAGAGGTCCGAGCGGTGCGCCAGCCACGTTCCCATTCGGAGCTGGAACGCCAGTACTTGGAACGTTCGTAGGTGCCACGGCGCCAACGAACCCTTGTGACGTTCGAGGATTCTGCTGCTGCTTCAGCATCAACCGGTTCATTTGTTGAAGCTGCTGGAGCATCTGCGACTGCGTGGACGTCACCGCGTTCACGTTCCTCACCGTCGTCCCACTATTCGCAAACTCGTCTTCATCTTCCACAGGGAGGTGCAGATTCTTGTACATCAATAAAGCGCAAGCTTCCTGGATCGAAGCAGCTAGGTTCGCGTTCAAAACGGCACGCATCTGCTTGTTCCTTAACCCATCAAAGAAGAACTCGTACTGCATACGAGGCTCGTGATAGTTTAGGTACTCGCACATCGTGATAATCCTGTCGCCCCACTCTTCCGCAGATTCGCCGTAATTCCTCTTAGCGGCCTTGAGTCGGCTCCACAACTGAGCTGGCGTCTGAAAGATGAAGCGGTTGTGGAATCTCACGCGCAGGGTTTCAAAATCGTTGATCCTCGCATTGTACCACCATTCCTGACCCAACTTGCCCTTCAGACACTGCTCAAAGGCAGTCAACCGCATTTGGTCGTCCATAACGAGCGTACACTTCTCGAAGAAACGCCAGAACGCGGCCGCCCTTTCGTACGTGGCCGTCTCTGAGTAAAAAAAATGGAACGATAACTTTAACAGCGTTTCGTAATTCCGTCAGAATACCAACAATCGGAACGTCCTGCTGAGCGCCTCTTCCTGACCCGTGCGAGCCATTGCGGACTCCTTGGTCGTAGTACAGACTCGTCACTTGCCCTTGCGGAGGTACTGCGTTAGGTGCGTACCTTCCTCCTTGAGCACCCACGTTCCCTTCTTGTCCTAGCGCTCCTTCTCGTCCCTGGAACGTCGCGACATTCATAGGAGACGTTCTCTGGAACGGCAATCCGTACGTTCCGCTTCTGGGGCTGGCAGGTGTCTGTCGTGCAGACGCTGCAGACCACGCGGGTATCGTTCCAGCAGCAGCCCACCCAGGTGTCGATGTCATTGGCGGTTGGAAGGGAGGGTAGAACGGACTCCTTTGGGGCGTTCCACCGCCTCCACCGTTCCACGTGGAACCAGCCATTGGAATTGACACGCCTCCATACGAAGGAATAGCAGCCATCGGCATTCGGCTAGGTGTCGAAACCGGCGTTTGCGTCCTCATTGTCGGGGTCATAGGTCCTTGGTACCCCATCACTGAAGACGTCACTGGTCGGGTCGGCGTCGGCACAGTACGTGGCACGTGTCCTGTAGCTTGAGGTCTTGGTGACGGCACCGGCGTTCCGTTCGTCACCCCAGCCCTCTGTAGCAATTGGGCGAGACCGTCCTTGATGAGAGCCTGTAAGGCTAGGTCCGTCGTCGGCGTTCCACCTCCTCCTGTCGGCGTTCTCATCGATTGAACAGGCGTCGCTCCTCGACTTCCACCAGGTACGAACGCTCGCGTAGGTGTTCCAGCAACAACATGTGCAGCCCCTGGGGCACGTCGGCTTCCTTGTTGGCCAGGTACGTTGTTGTTGGGTTCCGTACACTGACGTGACCATAGGCACGTCCCTTCTAGAGTCGTCCATCGGTTGCAAGGAGGGACGAGTCCGATCCAAGGCGAACCCCACCTCGCGGCGACCTCCCGAGTCCATCACCGAAGCGTCCAAGAGCGTACCCGTCGTCGTCCTTGCAGGCGTCGTCCCTTCGCTCGGCGCCGGTTGACGTGCCCACTGCTCAAGGACTGTGTTGGACATCTGTCCACCCTGAGGCGTTCCAGACATAGACTCAACCGTCCTTCTCGTTCCCGGAGACGGAGACGCCACGTCGAATATGTCCTCGCCTTCCACGTGGACCGCTCGTGTCTCGTGTCCTCCCGTCTCGTGATCAGCTCGCTGCGGCGTGTCACGTTCCCCGCAATCTCCCTGGCGTTCCCTTCCTTGAAGTCTCTGCGGCGTGCCGCCGTCAGCAGCTCTCTCAGCGCGCGCTTCCTCTTCCTCCTCGAGGATCTCCACGGGCTCCGTTTCCAACGGAGGAGCCCATCTCCCTACCCCTTCACCGGCTCCAAGTCCCTCGCTGGACCATCCTTGAGCACTCATCCTTTTCCCACTTCTCGCTCCTTCTTCCTTGGCACTCCGTTGCCAAGGCTTCTTCTTACGCTTGTACTCTTACAGAAATTCGGCTAGAAGATACCCTGCTTCTCCACCAAATTGTCGCGGTCTTCCTCTAATCGGGGTCGTGAGTATCTTGGGCCGACGTAGGAGGTAGTAGTATTAGCGACACTACTGCGATAGTAATGTAAAAGTTGATATATTCCTGTGTTGTATGTTAGAAGGAAATCCACGACTGACTTCCTCATCTCACCTCGCTAAGAGTTTTTAGAGCTTCTTACCTTTTAGCAGATCCCTCGTGCGTAGCGGTCCAGCTCCAATTCCCGCCACGACCAGCTGCTTCATGACTTCACACTTGGAACGTCACTGTTTTGGCCGCAGGTCCCGCTTGCTTGGACGTGGTCCGGAGAGTCTGGAGTGAGTAGACCTTCTGCAGGCATTCAGCCAGCATCGTTAATCCACCATCTAACTGTACACCGTGACACCTGCCAGAGCCTTAATCCTTTGTTGGCCCTGTCTGCATTCTCAGGCGCCGAATGAATTTTACACCCACACCGCCGTTCAAAGCTTCTTTAGAGTCGGCGCTGCTGTTAGACAGTATAGTCAACACTGAACCAGTTTTGTCGCATCCTAGAAGAACTATAACTGACAGCAGCAGCAGGAAGTACCTCAAATGGTTTTGTCGACTAGTCGTAGCCATAGACATGGAATTGCGTAATGTCTGGTACCCACTTGATGAAGTATAGTTTACGGTACGGCGTCGGGTTGAGGTCAGTACCGCAAACAATAGTCCCAGAGTCATTTAAACCCCCCCCCCCCCCTCCCCCCGTCACTAAGGCTTGATAAGGAAGCATGTGGGGATCGTCATAGAATGGGCGTTTAGTCTGTTTAATCCCCAATGTACAGGGCGTGGGGTCCTAACTGTAAAGAGAAAGTTCCTTGGAGATACGCTGTCGTAAAGACAGTGCTTTAAATGAGAAGCCTCTGAGCCATCCATTCATTCTCCAAAACGAAACGCGGGACCAAGATTCCTCCCCGCCGCGTCACGCGCGCGGAAGCGGAGGTCTTCCTACGTCGTCTCGAGGGAAAGGGAGGCGCAAAACGCTCCCGCCTGCTTGAAGATCACCGTGGTATGTCGACGATACGGGTGACAGCGATGCTGACTTTGGCGACGGAGTTGGGGATGAACCGCTTGTTTCAGCTCCTACGTCAGCAACAACGGGAAGGCGGCCTAGAATGACAGTGGCTTCACGCAAGCCTCCTGCCCCAGCTACGTACCAGAAGAAAGGTGCACTAGTGGGGTATTGCAATTTGCTGGTAAGAGCACCGAAATTAAATTGGAAGGCGCCAGTTGCAGCACTGTATGCAGAAAAGCGTGCTGTCGATGCTGCTTCTACTGATGAAGATGGGAGTGACAGCGGAGGCGAATATTACGTGGAAACAGTAGAAGACCAAGGAAATGAGGGCGCTGAGTTTGACATGGCTACCGCGGCAGAGATCACAACACCGAGGAAGGCGGCGAAGAAGGAAATACCGGCAAAGACGCCTGGCAAGGCCAAAGCAAAAGGTAAGCGTAAGCTCGCACCGTCCAAGAGCTGAAGAACTGACAAATCTGTGCGGACAGCGAGCCCACACGTTGTTGCTGACGAAGAAGCCGTCAGGTGAGAAGATTATGCGTTTTGCGTACGATGTGTTTCTCACACTCCATGTTCCTAATAGTTTGTAGCAATGCGTCTGTTGGTGGAGATTTGGACTATAGCAACACGTCGCCATCTCCGCCATGTGCAACAAACACAACGCAGGGACATCGTGGACCCATGTCTACATCGGAAGGTGCTTCCTCTGGGCAACAGACTTCACCGCTAACGCCACCTCGATCTTCGGCTGCCAGGTACGCTGTCACATGACGAAACCTTTCATGACGTGCTGTGCGAAGACATCTTATTGCGTCAGGTACGTGTTCCCGATAGCGTTTGCTTCCATGCATACGTTTTTTTTTATGGCAAAGTCTCACATGCTTGATGTTATGTTTGTATTGGACTGACCCATGTCGGATTATTCTGGATTTAAAATGTTGAATTTCTCGCCGTGCTGGATATCACGCATGTGAAATTACGAATAATGGGGGATAAACTGCGTGTGAAGGTCGGAGCTTTACTGTGGAAAGAAGCACAGAGCGAATAGAGGTGACAAGAGTGAAGTGGATCCTGTGGACGATAACTCTGGTCCAGTAGCAACGTTACGGAACATGAACGCTGTGCTTCCTACTGAGAAAGACGGGGTTTTCTACGTGGTGGCAACCGATCGGTTCTACACATCGATACAAAGTTCGCTACAACTTATTGAGAGGGTCGTCTATTCTGTGGGGACCATTCAAGCTAACATGAAAGGGTTTCCTCCATCGTCGAAGCATGAAAAGAAAAAGCGTCCGAAAAACACCGCTCGTGGCACAACCCAGAATGTGGTGTCAAAGTCTGTTCCGAAGCTCCCCGCTCTTGTTTGGTCCAACAATATCATCATGTACATGCTGGCGTGTAGAAGTAGTTATGCAATGAGCTCTTGTGGTAAGTTATTCAGTTTATTTTTACAGCTTACTACTTCCTGACCATGTAGTTTATTTGAATGTAACAGAGCGGCGCCTTCCAGGTAGTCAAGGACAGAAGGAGACGGTGCCTTGCCCCGCCGCCATGACGACGTACCATCGGTGTATATGCGGGGTAGATGTATACGAAAACTTCGTCTCCAGCGCTACTCGCTGCAGATCTACCTACGCTTTCGGAAGTATTACAAGCGTTTGGCCATGTTTTTTTTTTACATGGCTATCGTCAACTCCTATATTGTGCACCGCGAGGCTTGCAAGTTGCAAGGCGATCCTCCGGCCGGTCGCGCCGGTTTCATCGCTCAGTTGCAAGCCCAGCTACTACAAGTGGGGTCGGCCGAATTTGCAGACACGGTAAGGAATATGCTTATTCTGCTGGTTGTTCACATTGCTAACTATTTCGGTATGTGTTCAAAGATGTACTCACCTAGACCGGTTACACCATTGCATGGCGACGTTCCACCGTCCACCCACCAGCTAAAGATGGACGGCGAGCGGGTGGAGGTGAATGAAATTCGAAAGCGGCGTCAACGGCAGTGCAAGGTCTGTACTATACGGAAAACAAGCAGTACACAGCGGCAGGTGACGCGGTTCTACTGTCCCGGTTGCAGTTATCACACACGGTCGCACAGACCTTAACTGAAGAGGAAGACGCCAGATGCGATCCATGTGCGGTTAACGTTGTTCGACATGAGGCCTTGAGTGCCTCGGAAGTCGGCACCACGACGTCCACAGCCGTGGGTAACGACGTTCCACGTCACGGTCGCCGTCGACAACGAAGCCGCCGCTGAAAGTCGGATCTGACCCTAGTCTAGATCGACGTCGCTATCAGTGACTCGGAGTCCAGGGCCCGGGATCCTCCGACACGGCCGGTTGAAGCAGGTATTTCCATCTTCGATGGCGAGACCGGCTTACTCGTCAAGGAATCTGGTGTCTACTTAGAGCCGTTGCAGAGATTTTGAACCCGAGGAAATGACGGTCGAGTCTTTCCTGGCCAACATCAAGGATGGGGAGGTTGCCGAGATGTTGCTCATATGACCTGAGGCCACTCGGGCGGCGTTTTTTCCCCTCCTCTGTCTTGTACAAGAACGTCTTGGAAGAGGTGAGGAAGCAGCGTCGGACGCGCGCGGGTTCTGAGATCCTTAAGAGCCGTTGGATCCTCTGGTAAACGGAGTACGCGGACGTGGTCAACAAGCATCCACCAACCCAACTCCCACCAGATAGAGGCGTACGGTATCACATCGGTATCGTGCCTGGCACAACGTACTGTGACACGAGACAATGGCCTCTTCCAGGCGAACAGTGCGAGGTCATTGATGTCTTCCTCGCTGCAAAAGCGAAGACAGGCATGGTGTGGGAGTCAAAGTCCCAGCAGTCAACGCAAACGCTCGGAAGCCAAACGGGAAGTGGCGTCTAGTTCATGCTTATAACAAGCTGAACAACGCGACGCTGCCGGCCCAGAAACCAATCCCATAAAAGGATGTGTTTTTGAACAACATGGTAGGAACGGTACTGTACAGTGCGCTGGATTTCGTAGCCAGATACTATCAGATCCTAATGCGCGAGAGCGACAGCCCGCTCACTACGGTGAGCACTCCATGGGGCATGCTTTGGGAGAGGCTCGTCATGCCGCAGTGCTTGCCTAACGCCCCGGTGACATCAACCACCTGGTGACGTAGCTGTTCCGGCCATTGCATGTCTTCGTACAAGCGTACTTCGACGGAAGCTTCGTCCATAACCGCGGTGGGGGAGGCAATACGGTCATGGAGGTGCATTTGGGGCACCTTCGTCGAGTGTTGGACGTGATGCGAGCGAACAAGCTTTACGTCAGCATCGACAAGTGCGTCTTCGCGGCACTAGAGGTCAAGCTTCTCGGTTGCTTCGTCGGCAACGTGGGCGTTCGAGCTGACGCAGCCAAGGTCAAGACCATTGCAGCATGGCCGACACCCCAATTCCGGAAGGATCTTCGAAAGTGGTGGGGCTTAGCCAACTACCTTCGCAAGTACAGCGCAGGGTACGCGAGCCTCACTAAACCCTTGATGTGCCTCCTTCATAAGGACGCCGACTGGCGCGACCAGGATGTCTTGGACAGCTTCAAGGCCAGTCTCCAAGGCCAGTCCCCAAATGGCTTCTGTTCTGGCCCTGCCAGACAAGATGAAGCCGTTCAACGTCGTCTGCGATGCCTCCGACTATGCAATCGGTAGTGAATTGCTGCAGGCCAATGCGGCCGAATTTGAACGAGTCTCGTTTCAATCCAGGCAGCTCGAAGCCGCCAAACACATCTACCCTGTCCGCGGGAAGGTGCTCCTGGCAATGAAGTATGCCCTTGTGAAGTTTCGGTTTTTTCTGGACTCAAGGCCCTTTGTGATCTACACAGACCACGAGTCCTTGAGGACGGCGATAAATTCGCATCACCGCTCCCAACGGATGGCGACGTGGTTGCCCTTCTTCCCGGAGTACAACTTCCGCGTTGGGCACAAGACGGGCAAGCTCAACGGGATTGGGGGCGCCCTCTCACGGCGTCTAGCATACGGGTTGGCCCACATCACACGGGTGACAACGGATCAATGTGATCGGATACGCGTGGCGTATCAGGGCGATGCGGCTGTCCCGCCAGTCGTCCAGCTACTAGTTGCAGGAACGAACGCGAAGTCCGACTGGCTTTCGTCGCGACAGCGCTCCCGCGCCACCGACATGAGTTGAAGTATGGTCTCCTCTATTACGGGGTGGATCCAAGACTATTGGAAGTCGATGAGTCTTGACCAAATCTTTGGGCTTCCCGCCGACGGACACGGCAACACCAGGATTTGATGTTGGCTGAGCAAGATGGTACATCTTACTCCAGCACCCGTTACCGTCACAGGTGAACGGGCGCGAGGTTGTTCGTCGTGGTGTGTTCCGCTATCACGGCCTCCCGGAGATGATTGTCTCGGACCGGGACCTGCGGTTCACGGTTGCGTTTTGGAAAACGTTGTTTCCTCGGAACTCGTCAGCAGATGTCCAGCCGCAGACAGACGACAAGACGGGGCGCGTCAATCGAGCGCTCGAGGACACTCTGCGCAGTGTGTGCGCGGGATCCCTACGTACTTGGTCGACGTAGCTTCCAGTCGTTGCGTTTGCTCTCAGCAACACGGCGCACGCGTCCACGGAGTCCACACCTCTCTACTTGAATAGCTTCCGTCACCCTAGAGTGCATCTCACGCTTCGAGGAGACACTGCATTATCTATTCTAACTGGGGAAGAGGCTCGGAAAGATCTTTCCTCCCAGTTCTCAGATGGGAGACCGGGATCGCTGTGGAAACAAGTAGAATGCTTGGCGGATATCAAGCTGAGCTTGATCAGCAGGGCTCGCGATGCCATGCCAACGGCCCAGGACAGACAGGAGGAGGACTTTGACAACAATGAAAGAGAAAACTTAAAAGTGTTTAAGGTGGTTGAACTAATGCTATTAGACACGAGGAGCCTACGACTAGACACTATCGGCTCTGTGGCAAAGCCAAACTGAAGCACCGCTTCATTGACCCGTTGCAGTCCTGGTCAGGCATGGTGCGGCGTACACCATCGACCTGCCTAAGTCAATGACGACGCACCCGACGTTCCACGTTGAACGTCTTAAGCAATACTATGATCCGAAGGGGGCTGCTGACTCGCAGACCCACCTTAGTCTTACTTTGCAAAGCGAGGGCCGGCCACAGACGTCGACGAGGGAGTCGGAGCGGTCACCCAAGCCGCCGTCTGGACGGAAAAGCTGCGGTCAAGACCGTACGCAGGGGCCCCGTACGAACGGACACAGGAGCCATACGCCGAGTGCGTCGAGTACGTCAGGTACACACCATACGCGTACGACTGCGAGTGCGCCGAATGCGGCTCCGGACGCGGATTGTGCGGAAAGCCTCGTCAAGATCGGACGAAGAGGCCCGCCGGTCTACCCGCAGATGCAGGCTCGCGACGTCACGCTCCAACAGGTCCAGGCGGTCCACAAGACGAGCGAGCACGCCCTGATTCCCGGAGCATGCGTCAGCATCACCGCCGGTCCCAAGGCCAAGTGCAATCTCGAGCATGAGGACGCGTTGACGAAGGCGGTCAACCTCAGGGACCTGCGTCGGACCCGCAGGAGAAGCACTTGGACGAGAGTAGCGATCCGGTAGTGCCTGGTACTTGTGCTCGTATGAGGGCACTTTCGCCACTGCTTCGACAGAACAGGGACGTCCTCTACAACGAGAGGATACGCCAGGAGCAGCGGCTTTGCGGAAAGCATCAGATCCTCGTGAAGTGCAGGGGTTATGGCAACTCCGAGAACTCATGTGAGACGATGGGACGGCTGCTGATAGATTGCCCGAAGGCTGTTGCAATCTGGGAACGAAAGGGGCGGGATCTTCGTAAGTGATCACGCTGCTCCAGGATGCGAGACAGCAGCTGATCTTCATGGAGTCCCCGTAACGCCGAGGGTGAGTACTTGAGAGACTCCACCAAAGCCCAGAGCATGTCCTCACATGAGTTCCAGTTGGAACATTTCTCAGAAAGAACTCAGGGGTAGCCCCAGAGAGGGTAGATACCACCCCGATTCTCGGGATTCTTTCGGGACAAGTCGTGAAGTCCTTCAGAGGGATTCGGTGCCGCGCGAGAAGAACGCACCGGGCGACATCCAAGTTGTCGGTAAAGAACCGACCCTTCTGGACCAGGGCACATTCGTAAACGCCCTTAGAAGTGAGACCACCAACAGATCCACGAAGAGCGACGAGGATCGCCAGAAAGAGGTCTGCCCCAGAGCTCCCTTCGGGAGGCCAATTACCTCATTAATTAATGGCAGCTCCTTGGTTGACAGGTGCTACCACCAGACCTCCACGCATGCGCTGGGCAGCTTGGAAGTACCCCTGCTGGTCATGGTCGTTCGTGATCTCCCAGGGTTCACATATAGCCGCCTCCTCTTCCTCTTTATCCGATGATCCGAAACGGTTCCGATAGGAGTACCCATTGTCCGTCTCCTCGCGGAGTGGATACGTCAAAGCCGTGCTCTTCTTAGACGATATAGCATCTTCGCCGTTGGCTTTGGCAGTCTTAACACGCGCAAGCCCCTCGACGAGCGTGATATGTTTTGGACTTCCTCCTCCTCGTCGTCGCCAGCTTTCGGAGACCCCTTAGTCTTGATGACAGGACTCTCAGAGCGCGCAGATGTCCTGGGACTGGGATCACCGTGGTCACTGCCGAGCGAGTGCACACTGGCTTTGTCGTGCTCGCTAGGATCTGGAGTGTGCCCCACTCACGATGCTCCTGTGGGCTCCGGGGAGCTCCCGGACTCGTCCTCGTCCTCACTGCCCGAACCGAATTCACGTTCAGCGAACCAAGGTTTTGGTCACTTGTCTGGAGAGACCGAAAGTGACAGACCGCGGCGCTTAATGCACACTTGATAGTTGCCGCGTCGTCAGATGAACCGATCGCCTCCGTGGCCACCTTAAAAGCCTCCTGAAGTGCAGAGCCTTTGCCGCGAGGCCTTGTTCTCTTGGCTGCTCCTAGCCGCCAACAGCCATGGAGCGGGTGTCCACATCGCTCTTCGCAGTGCCACGGGTTATGCTAAAGGTCGACGTGGAAGAGCGCTCAAGTGCTGCTCGAGGCTCTTAATGTAAATTGAGCCTACGCCGTGTTCGCGCAACCAAGTCGATGTATGTGGACTTTGAGAATCAGAGTTTGTGACGTACACTTCCTCATTCTGATTGGTCGGTAAGAGAAACATAAATGGGGGAGGATGTAACGGAGTACGTAACCCAATGGTACCCCTAGTTACATGAAGTATGACACGTCTCACTTAGGGATATATGGTACATGGTACCACGGGCGTCAGAGGCCAACCATTGACTGACGACATAGTTTTACTAAAGTGACTTACTTTATTTATTTAACTCAAGCTTAGCCTACCTTAAAAAAACATTCAATTTACAGCTTACATTATAGTAAACTGGTCACTTTGATACCTTTCGGCAAAAGGGACCTGTTAGCTACTGTTCACTGAGCTTTGTACGCTCTCGGAATCCAACTTCCTCAAGCGCAAAGTGCTGTGTGACAGATGGGCCCTGGTATAGCTTACCAGCTAGCCATGCGAGTAGCGCAGCGAGTCCGTGGCGAGCGGAACGTAGGCGAAATGCGGTAATTCACATGCATTCGCCACACTGCCGCGAAGCGGTGGCGCTCGGCTAGTTATCGAAGTACTACATTATTCAAGTAATATTGCAATGTTGTATGACTGTTCCCATGTATCAACCTGAACTACGTGGTGTTTTACCGAAAAATGCTTTGACCAGAATCCGGCTTCAGACCTCATTCAATGCTCCTGTAGATACTATAAATTTAAATGGACATAATTTGTAGTAACTATTTTAATGGTGAGTTAGCACTGTGACAATTGTTTGCGGCGCTGACCCCAGCCGAGGCAAAGTCGATGTCGTACCGTAAACTAAACACTAGTACAATAACCCCTCCGATACGAGAGCAAATCTTGAATACACAGACTATTTTTCACATGCTTGATATTAAGCATGTCAAACAAAATCTTATCGTAAAATTTGTATAGGAAAAAAAAGATCGGTGTCTGTAAATTTGTACAAGATCCTGCAATCGTACGTATTATGGACCCACATGCTTTATATCCGGCATGGTGAGTAGATTCCGTAAAGCCCATACGCAACATCGTGCTTTTTCAAAAGGCTGTTTTATTGGAAATGAATCGTTTTTGACGGAGTCTCGTGCAGAACGGCTACGAAAGCAAATTTGTGTATTGCATCTGTTTGCTAAACGCAAGTCATTTTGGCTATTACTTACGCAGTTTCACTGTTTCCTACTCTTGGTGCTCTCTCTCTACCGCGTCATCACCCCCAGTTTCCGTTGTCTCGTTCTGGTCACTATCAGAATTTTCACCACTATCACTTCCCTCATTGCCGAGCCCTGCGGCCTCTTCCTCGTCCCCCCCCCCCCCCTCTTCACGACCCTCTTGGCCTCCCGTCCGCTTTTTTTATGGGGCCCTCAGCTGGATACCGCGGCGGTGGCGCGGCTGTGGACTCTCGCTTTCATTCCGCCAAAGTTGGTACCAAATGGAGAAGCAAGTCTGGTTGTTATTTGGGTAATGTGCTTGGCGCACCTTGTCACACAATGTAGACACTGCATTATACGTGTTAGATACCAGTAGTAAGTCGATAGAGCATAGCAACGTACCGTTTGGAGCATTTACATATCGTCGATCAGCTTCAACCTGACGATGCTCGTTGCAGCTGCGTTGATCTTGGTCTCATCCCCAATCATTCGGGTTGCTAATATTCCGGTTGCTTCCGACACTGGTAATGTGCGAGCTTGCACCACGAGTGGACAAGCTCTTTAAACTTGGTCATCGCGCTCGCATCCGTGAATTCGAAATCCGACGCTTGCGCCTACGTCACCTGTTCAAATTCCTCGTCGACCTATTCTTCCTGCACTTAAATGCTTTGGCTCCTGACTTCTTGCAGTAGAATCGTTTACCCTGTTAGCGACGCTAATTTTTGAAGTCCTTCATACATTATTAATAAAAGGCAATCCCATCTGTTTTAATATGTTTGAAGCAATTCGAAGAAAACGCGAATACTCTCCTCCACGCAGTAGGTATTGATGCTACTTTATACCTCAGACGCGCCCGTACGACTAGTTAAATCGGTGCGTATACTGTACCCAACTCTGTTAGAAAAGTAACTGGTGGGCAGTTGGCGATTGCAACTCCAATACGATGACGAAAGCCAATCGAGCGATTGTTATAACGTCGAGCTCTCCCCCAACCCTCGAGCTGATTTCACGCATCTCGAATTTTGGGGGCATCTTGCAGCTGTACTTTTCATGAGGCCTTATAACAATTAACACATGTAGGTTTGCATTGCAGTTTGTAACCACGTTGTGCATTGCGGCGAAGAACAATAGCCTCTAGAAACTTCTTCGAGGATGTTTTTAGTAAGAAGGCAGCTGGGGCCACACGTCGCTTGGGGGTACAGTATTGTACACCGTTGTACACATTTAACGGTGGTGTATCTGTAGGTAAATATTCTGCGCCCTGTAACGTTGTGCTGCACAAAACCGGTCGGAAGATGCATTTTGTACCGGTACCGGAACTAAACAAAATACTAGACTGCATTTCGCGCTATATCACAGCCAAAAGGGCACCTGGCGTGGGTCAGTTCACAATTGTTGATGTACTATTCTAATGCGTCAACTGGTTTAAGAAATGGAGTGGTGTGTACCAACCCAGTAACCTCGCTTCGTGACGTTTAGCCACAACGGTAAGCAGCCGGGTCTAAACAACTTATACAAAGGTTTACCGGTTATTCGTGGTAGTGAGTGCAAGTTTATTGAAAGCATTATTGGTCCTGAACGATTACGATCTCCAACTGCTCGCCGTGCTCACTCTATCAGGGATTTCTAACGCAACTCAATCGCAACGCTACGTGATACTTCAGAACAAAATTCGCTCGCTCGATCACAAGGCACCTCCAAGAATCGATGAGCAGCCACCCTTTTCCCGAAGGTCACTGAGCGATAGCCTCGTCAGCTTCGTGCGTCCACGAGGCCGTTACCACGTCGATGTAGCGGGGCTTAAGATACCTTTCGAAGCGACAGTGGGTCCATACGATGCGCACCGGAGATCCGAGAAGTATGTAGTTGTTCGCCCGCCAATGGGCGGTGAATAACGAGCCAAGGGTGAGACCTCAAACGTGCTACTGTCTCTCATTAGCAAGTCGCGTAGGCCGGCGAAGCTGACGCTTGTCGAAAGTTCAATCAGACTCAGGGAGACACACAAGCGCAAATGTGAGGACTCCAACAAGTCCCTTCGAAGCAAACAATGTCAGTCCAACCTGGCGCTATACTGAGACAAGCGGAGGAGCGCCCAGCTGCAGCTCGAGCGGAGTGTCGTGCAGTTGCACAAAAAGACGGACACTCTAAAGTGTCAGTACTGGGACTTGGCCTCTCGAGAGAGTAGCAACCAGAGCCCGTGAAGTATCGTGGCAGAGGTCTTTCGACTGCTGGAGACCAGTTTCCGCTGGCCCTGGCGTGTGGCCAGATGCGGAGCCACTCGGAGACGCGCCATATCTTAGTCAACTACTTTTTGTTATTATGCATTTCAACGAAGGACACACCGCTACTCAACTCGTTGCTGAATGTAGTATGGATCAGTCGAATAACAAACATTGTGATCAAAAGGCGTCTGCTCACCCTTATTTAAAGAGGACTCTACATAGATGAACACTGTCGTTAAAGCAGATCCCGCGATACATGGACTTCGATCACGCCAAGCGGTAGCCGAGCCGAACTCTAAGATATCTCGTACATGGTACCAGGGTCGTCAGAGGCCAGCCATTGCCTGATGCCATCGCTTTACTAAAGGCAACTTATAGTTTATTTATTTAATTCAAGCTTAGGTTACCTATAAATACATTCACCTTACAACTTACCGTAAATTGGTCACTTCGCTTCCTCAGACAAGTAGGACCTGTGAACTACTGTTCACGGAGAGTTTGTATACTCTCGGAAGCCAACTTCCTCTAGCGCAAGGTGCTGTGTGACCCTGTCACACTTGGTAGCACTTGTAGTCAATCCACGCCTACGCGGGTAGACTACCTGAACCTCTCTGAAGTTCGTCGCCATGGATAGGAACGTCTTTTTCGCATCCGAACGACTCACAGTTCAAGTCGATTCGAAATAAGGCTGGTATCGTCGATATGGTGGCCCTGCAGAGCCTGGTCGCGTCAGCACCGGCCGAGCAGCTTGGGCGTGTCAATGCGTTTGACGCCTAAGAGCGAGAGCCCATCGCACATGTGCGCGAAGACCTGCAGGCTCCGGCGGCGGAAACAAGTCCGCCACACCCGAAGCTAATACGGCTGAAGGTGAAGCCGTATGAAGGGAAGGAAGTTAAGAACCTTCCCTTCTGGGTTCTAGAGGTAGAAATTGCGATTAACGCGGCTCTGAGTTCGACCGAGCAACTCCACCCTGATGTTGCGCTCTCCAAACTTAGCGGTCGTGCTAAGTGTTGGGCGTACACACGGGAGGCGACATTGCCTGGATGTTTCATATACTGAGCTCAGCTGAGCGAACGGCACTAAGCCGCGTTCCTCCCTGCAAGCTACGATTACCGGCAGCGTTTCCGCTTCCTCCCATGCAAGCAAGGAAGACGTGAGATACCCGAGTACGTCCAAGAGCTGCGACAGCTCCTGGCGTCCATCGTGGGAAACTCACTCAGCGAACACATCAAAATGGCTGTGTTCATGGACGGCCTTCGAGTGGGCCCGGCGCGCACTCAGCGGTTCTGGGTCCAGTCAAGCACCCTCGAATAGGCTATTCAAGTGGCGCTTCAAAAAACATACAGCCCTCGCCAGGCGCGCACGCCGGCCTCGAGATGACCAGGGAATGCTATGCTGAATTCAGGTCGGTCCAACCTCACATGACCAGTTCCCATGGAACTCGAGTCCGCAGAACAGCGCGACATTCGATACTTCAGCTGCGGGAAGCTGGAACACTTAAATCGTGAATATTCCGCGTAGAGACACCGCAGGAGGATTTTCCCCAAGCCGTCCTCAATCGTCGCTGGTAGAAGCCAGGATCCCGGGGGCAGGCGAACGCCGGAGAGCAGTAGGGGCGGGGCGCCCTTCTGGGGAAGAACTAAGCCTTCGTGAGGGGTGCGCGGGTGGCGCGTACCACGGGGACGTAGCCCCTGAGAGGCTTCGCACTCTCGAATCGGCGAAGAGCGGCAGTGGCCGCTTGTAGTACACGGATGTGTACGGGGATACGATCACCCCTTAAGAACCTGGATCGATTCTGGGGCGTCGAACAATTTCGCACGCCGCCAGGCGGTTGCTCGTAATAGCAAGAAGATGTCTGATGCTTTGCGATAACGGCAACGGGACGGAGTTAGTGCGACTGGCCTACGGGAAGGTCGTCACTGTCCCCAACATTCAAATGGATCTAGCCGTCAAGCGCGAAGTCTTCGACAGCCCAGAACAGTTAACTGTTCACGACATGGATCTCTACGATTGGATTCTGAGCATACACTGGTTCGAGAAGCACGATACCTGGATCGACTGGCGAGGCTAGGCAATCGGTGCCAGCCGCCCTGCGATGTCCGACAGAGCATTGGTGAGTCATGTCCCCACCTCTGTCAGGATGCCGAAGCATCCGGCTGATGCTTGGGGGTCGTCGACGTATATGACGAGAGAACAGATGGCCGAGGAAGATTTAAAGGTGACGGCGCCAAGAGGCGCTGGCCAACCGGGTAACGTAGGTCCACAAGCGGGCAACATAGCTCCGCAGACAGCAGCGGATGTCTCGGATATTGGTAATAAAGTGTCTAGGATAGATAGCAGCGCCATCACGTCGTCGAATACCCTGTGCATCCCTGAAGTTTAGGTAAGCCTCGTATCTGTGTTGAATCTGACCGAGAAGGACGTCGTCGCGGAGTTGCGCGAGGCCAAGTGTGTCTTTCGACACCCGGATGTTCGCGACCGGAATTCGGGGATGCTGGATTTGATCCCCCCCCCCCCCCCCCCCCCCCGAACGTAATGGGGCCAATGCAAACCAAGTCACCTCTTGGTTGCACGTACGAGATGACGTCCATCGCCAATTACTCTCGTCATGTCAGTGCATACTTCATGAAGGCAACCCAAGACGTGCTGTCAAGGTTCACTAATCTAAAAAGCAGCGATTAAGAACCCAATTAACAAAAAGAGCATGCGCCTGCGCTTTGAAAAATGCGGTAAGTACATGGGTCGACAGTTCAAGGACTTCTTTGACCGCAGCGATATCAGGCATGAAAAGCCGGTGCCGGATGCGCCTCAGAAGAGCGGGTTGGCTAAGCTTACGAACTGGAGGCCTCGTAAAGATGGCTCGACGCATGCTCAATCACGAGGCCTTTAGCTGCAGTGGTAGGCTGAAGCGATAAACACAGCCGCTTGAATCATCAATTGGATCTTCAATTCGGTCACTGTCAAGGCGCCGTACGAGATTGTATACTGTACCAAGCCTCGGATCAAGACATAAAGGTGTTTCGTGCATTTTGCTACACGCACGTCCCTGATGAAAAGCGTTGTAAGTTCGACGCGAAAGCGGTCAAGTGTCGCTTCATTGTCTACAATGTGCATAGTTTCAAGGCGTACCGAGTCTAGAGCGTTGAGACTGGGAAGGTACAGGCCGCGTGCACCGTGAAGTTCGAAGAGATAACAGGTCTAATGTACCTAATGATGCATTATTATGAGGGATACGGCAATGACTCTACATCTGCAGCACGGACCTGTCCGCGACTTGGAATGTTACAAATAGATCCAGTTACAGTAGAAGCTGGAGACGTGACCCCGCTTCCGTAAACCGATTCATCGTGCCGTGTAGCTAAACAATTCCCAGGATTACGCGGGCTCGCATACGTCACCTTGACGAAACGACGGGCCCTGAAGAGGTGGGGACCAGTTAGAAGGAAGTTGTGGCATCATACGAGGTCGACACAAAGTGGCAAAAAATACTCAAGATCACCCGAAGGCTATTGACCAGCAATGACCAGCAGTTCGAAATTAGGTGAGCAATAGCGGCTTTCAGCAAAGCTCCTAGCTCGTACGCCGAAGCACTTCAGGTGTGGATAGTGACGAGTAGAAAAAGTTATCGCAAGCGAATTGGTGTCCCTCGCCGTAAACACAAACTTGGAAACTAAGGCCAAGGTCGGTACCAGCGGCCAATCGGTTGTATCTAGGTATTCGCGTTCAAGCGGGACGGGAAGGACTAAAACATTCGTCACAAGGTTCATTTCGTTGAAAAGTAGATTTCGCAGAAACATGGCATCGCCAATGAAGAAGCTTACGCGCCTGTGCCAAGCTGGCGAAGTGCGTTGGTGACAGATTTGAGATCGAGCAGTGTGGCGTCAACTCAAACCCCTGTATGATAAACTCAGTGAGGAGACCTACGTGGTGTTACCACAGGGATTGCATAGATACTTACTTTTTCTAAGGCTAAAGACGAGGATGATATCGTGTGTCGGCTACTTCAGAGTCTCTGTGAACTCAAACAAAGCGTTCGTGTGTGGAACGAGACCATCTACAGTCATCACAAGAATGGTGCATGGCGGCCGAAGCCAACGTATGTCTAAAAACCGACAGGCGAAGGTGATGACAAGTGGGTGGTGTTTCTCTTCGACGATTACATGCTGATATTGGCGGAGGCCAAGACTAAATCCCAAGCGATTCAATATCAAGGATCTAGAATTTGCTCACGGCATTGTCGGTACCAATATCAATTAGTGCAAGACGCTACGTATCATCCAACAAGCGTATTCAAAGTCAACAATTAATATGCTCTGACAGGAGGACGCTAACCCGTATCTCGTTCTACAGAAAACTGGGGTTCGTCTCAGCAAGACCGACCAACCCCGAAGCAAAGGCGACAGAATCTAAATGCAATCCTAGCCGTACCGTTTGATCGTGGGATACCTTATGTACGTAGCACGTGGTACGCGACCATATCTCTCCATTTTTGTTGCTTAGTTGAGCCGCTTTTTGGAGAATTCTGGTCAGAAGAACTGAGATGCTGGCACCCGGGATGTGCGTTACCTGTTGAAGACCGTGTACATTAGCTTCAAAGAATGGAGCTCGTCGAATACTCCGATGCAGATTAGGCCGGGAACCGTGACGACAGACGCTCCGTGAGCGGCAAAATGCTTATAATGTGTGGTGCACCAGTCTTGTGGCGATTCCGGTTTCAGAAGTCCGTCGCACCGAGTTCACCTGAGGCCAAGTACTTGGCGCTCAGTGACCGCATGAAGGAGGTCGTTGTGAATGCGACTTCTGCTCCAGGACATTGGCTCGGAACAAGACGCAGGAAAGGTAATCTACAAGGAAAACCAGGATGCGAGGGCACCGGCGAAAAACACTGGTTATCAAGCTCGCACCAAGCACATCAGCATTCGCTTCAGGAGAAGGTTGCAAGTGGTGAAGTCAAGCTGAAGTATCCGGATACCAAGATTCAGATTGCTGATAATCTTAAGCAGTACATTTCGACCAAGACGCTTCCTCTTCTTGTCGGGCCGCAGTAACGTCGGAATTAATCTTGAAACGTCGAATTGAGTGTGGATGTTGTGGTTGCACTTCATTGTCTACTCGTCTGGTTACATACCGCTTGGCACGCGGTATGTGCGTGCCGAATGCGTGCAACAGTTGAAGAGCCAGGAAGCGTGCGACTGGATTGACAGATCATTTGGTACCCTAAATTGTGATTGGACGCCAACTTTAATTCGGTCTATCACGGGATCTACGAGAGGGCAATCGTGACTTGTGGCATGTACTCTATACAAGTGTGTCCGTTGCGAACAGGCGTGTGCGCTGTATATACGAATATTTTCCATATTGTATACATGTGTGTCCGCTGCATATTAGTGTGTTCATTGTGTATACTATTTTTTATACGCAGACTGTCCGTGGTACGAGGTAGGAGGGGCTCCATGTAGGATTCAGTAACAAGTGTGATGATGTCTGAGTCAATCAAGCTCACATTTAAATTTGCATTCATCGGTTCGCATCGACAAGTCTCGTTCGGATTATCCTATACGCTCAAATTATATTACGGCACCTTTCACGTTAGAAGCGCTCATGATAATCCTATTCATTTTGTTCTACATGGCGCTATATCAAACCTGATCGGAATCGCGATGATAAGAGGAAATCATTTCTCGTCGGTCGCGCTACGGTCGCCCCAGCATCCTGGCGTCAATGACTACTTTTGCGTGTTTTTGGTCTGCTCCTTTACAACCTGGTTGCTCTAATTACCGACTATATTACAATAACTGCAATATAGTGGTCAACTTCAGAATGTGGTGATCTCAGAATAAGTTTAGACATTCCAGGAAAAGCTTTACCAGATCAAACAAGTGCGAATGTTTATGCTAGAAGTGGCTTGACCCTTGTTTTGGTTCAAGGAGATTCATCAACAAGGATAATGACTACACGACCGCTCAACTGCTGATGGATTTTTTGCTTGAAGAGGCGGTACGGGTACTGTCCGTGAAAACGACCGGCATTTACTTAAGCATACCGGTCTTCACAAAGATTCATTCGCCCGGAGAGAGTCACTCGCTGTTGCAGAAAATCGCAAAGTTGTTGCAATCTTATGGTGTGAGGGAAATATCAATGCAATGGTAGCCATCGCCGATCCGGCATCTACTGCAACTTTTACACGTCTAGTTAGTGGTAGCGAACAGCCGTTTCAGGCCCCAACCGAAATTCTGCAAGATAGCCAGCACATACAATGCGCGGACCACCTTTATCAGCTTCAGCCAGATTTTGCTAGCAAACAAGCGTACGTGCAACAAATGGCACAATACATGGCATTAGCACTTCAGGATCTAACTCGGGTCAACGCATTTATGCCAAGACGTCTTGCAGTCGACATTTGGAGCAGCCACCATCCCCACAGAGTAATTCTGACTCAGTTAGAATCGGAGCTGGTACCGATAAAGTAGAGGGATGCTCCTAGTGACGACCGCCTGGCGTTTTGGAAGCGACCCAGCAGGCAAAGCGTCGACCCAATTAAAAGCAGCAATATTTAGAAAAGTCAAACTATTTTGCTGAAAGTGCAATGGACCTACTGTGTGCCCACTACTTTGGCTTACACGTTAGCGCATGTGTATGAGGAAGCATAAAACGCGTTTCTCTTAGATTAACTATACTTTCGTCCGAAAGTTTAGATTTACTTAAATAGGAAAGAAAAGTCGATTTTCAGTAAATTTGAGAGCTGCTCGTTTTTTTGTTTGGATTTTCCTCCTTTTTTAAAGGAGCGATATTTACCAACAAATGGCTGAAATAACCCTATTTTCTAATAGGACGAAAACGTTAATTTTCAACAATGGATACCCTAAACGCATACATACCAATAGTCTGGCAAATGTAATCATTGGGGGTATCGCACACCAACGTGGAAATCCGCATACGTAACCAAGTGGCCAAATGTAGCCACCTGCGTGTAACCCGACTCCAGCAACTGTTTTGCGTCTGCGTTACTCGTTGACGCATTCTTCTCGCCGTTGACGACGACGGAACGCTTACTCGTTCGACGCCAATCCTATTGGCGTCAGCTGTCTTTTTTTTTTCACTGTAATGAGGTCGACGCGATCTTCACATTCAACCTACCAGGTTTGTACTCAACGTGGACGTTGTACTATGCAAAAAAACGATAACCGCGTCGCCATGCTTCGCGAGATGTGCGGCGTGGTCGGTGTAGACCACGACGGTCTAATTAAGTACATACACTGGATCTGCGCGAGTTCATACTTCCTGGTAAGGAGCTGTCATATACACGGTAATTACGTTCAGTTGGCTTACGCTGACGCGACATGCAGTAGACCACACGAGCACGGCTCCCGTGATCTTGCTGCATCAACGCGCATCCGATTGCAAAATCGAACGCGTCACACACGATGTGGAATGGGCCATCTTCGGCAGCCACTACATGTGCTGAATCAACGCGCATCCGCTAGCCAAAACGGACGCGCTACACGATGTAAAAAAGGTGATCTTGGTAAGCCACTACCAAGATCCGCACTTCCGTCAAGTCATGTTTGACTGTATCAAGGCCTGGTGACACTCCGCAGTTTAAATCGACTCAGGTTCCTTTTTCGAAAGCGGTGACAGCAGTCGAATCTTGCTTGTGTAATTCTCAGCGTACGTGTCTAAGTACGTTGCAATTCGAAAGAACGGCTTCCGTTCCTTCACGCTGGGTGATGTACCGCCACTGTTAATCACTTTGATGTTTTGTGAGGTAGGGCGTACGCCGTACTTCCCGACAAGACGCCCAACGACAGGTATCTCGCTTGACCCGAAGCTGCATTTCGGCAGGTCGCATAGCGCTTACATTGGCGCGTAATCCCTAGCTGCTCTTTCGGCACCTCAAAGTCGGTCTTCCCGTTTACAGCCGGGCTGACACACGCTTACGAATCTGAGCTCAAAGCAGAACTGATTCTTCGCTGAGCTCAACTGCTCGCTCTCCTGCCTCTCGCAATCGCACGAAACGTGTGTGCTGGAGTGCGAGGTTACGTCGAGACCAAGAGAACGAGTACGTCGTCGAAGTAGCTCGGTGGGAGGCCACGCACTGAACACAATAGATGTGTGACACATCTTCTGAAGGCGGCAGGGACACCCTTCTGTCCCTGCGACACACGATCCTCTCCCAAATCCTATCGCTTGAAGTGCTCACCGCCATAAGAGGGATATCTCTCTCACGCACCATGATCTGATAAATCGCGTCACACAGATCAAGGGACCTATAGATGGAGCTCCTGGCCATTCGATCAATGAGAACTTCGTTTCGTGGTATCTGCGTCTGTGTCGGTATCGTCGCATCGTTTAGCTTGTTGTACGCATGCACTATGCGCCACCCGGCCTGTGGCTTGTTGAAACAGGATGTTGGTGGACTGTGGCCTTGTCACCAAATTTTGGAAGACATCGTATCTGAGAGCACATCGCTGTGCTCCAGCAGTACATCGTTAAAGTGACTCGACATCTGTGAGTCCCACCTCTGTCCTTTTGATGCGCTGCTTCTTCGTTTTCGCTCTGAGAGTGTCCTTACTCTCGGCGGTATTTGCAGCGTGTAATTGGCTCAATATATTTGCTTCGCTTTCCATCCTTTCGGTATTCGAAAAGATCCATATATATTCGATGCGCCCATCGCACAGGTCCTTCGCGAAGCGCCCCCCGCTCACGGATGTAAGATACGTCAGCTCCGACGCACTGGTCAGAGGATTATTCAGTTGCATTACCCGATACCGGAAACAACGAGAAGAGTTCACCGTCTCGACGCACGATGTCTTCTTAATGTCCGCCCGGCAGACATCGCTTGTATAAACTAGCTTTCGTCAATGTCCAGGACGATAAGTGTTAGATTCCAGGAAAATCAAAGAATGAATTAGATGTTTTATCTGCGCGATCCAGAGGGAGTGGGTACCTATCTAGCGTCATCAGAGGCACTACCGTGATTTCTCTTTTTTGTGTCATCAGTTGAGTTGACCAGTTACAACACTTCCCCGCAACTCAGCTTGAGTCAGATGAAGGCCGAGTCCGATCCTTGTGCGATGGTCCAGAAATCGTTTCGCTCCAAGTGCTTTTGTGAGTCCGTCGGCAAGCATATTAGTTGTAGGGCAATATTCCAGTTTGACGCTGCCATTCTTGTACGCGTCTTTGGTCGAATGGTTCATGACGTCAGTAGTGTTTTGAGCTTCCGATGTCTTGCCGTTCGTAATTCGGTGAATGGTAGACTTGTTGTCTACGAGCACGAGGAGTTGATCTTCTTCGTGACTTTGTCCAATGACGTTCATGAAGAGCTGAATCCATGTGACCTCCTCGTCTCCCATTGAACATGCGATGAATTCGGCTGCAGTAGAAGACTTCGCCACCACAGATTGCCGCTTGCAGATCCAATGTACTGTACATCCATACACTTGGACAAGAACTCCAGAGATCGATTTTTTGTCGGTGATGTTGTTCGCCCAGTCTGCATCAGTGAACGCTTTGATTCTGGGGACTTGACTGTTACGGCGATAAGTAAGTGCTGCTGATCTTGTGGTGAAGTGCTTTCTCAGAAATAAGAGAATGGGCCTGACGCGGGGTCACTATCCCGAATCAGTGACAATTTCAAGTGATTAGAGAGGATTTGGGTTGGTGGCACGGATGCAAGTTGCCGGTGGTGGATTAGCCATGACGAGCAGCACCCCGTATGAAGTGACGATGGATCTGGTTTGAGCGATGTACGAGAAGGCAAGATCCACCAAGACTTACCTCGGATCCACCCTTACCTGGATTCACTTAAATGGATATGGGATATACTATACAAGAGTGGATCGGGTGTGGATCTTATGAAGGAAGAATGGTCGGTGCCCTCTGAAGATGGATCTAGTAGTCACGGCTAATGAAGAGTCAAGATCCACCGCGAGGTACCCCGGATCCCATACTTCCGAGTTCGGATCCATGGAGGGAGGATCCCGCCTTGAGGGACCTGGATCCAGGGTATAGGGATGATGGATGCAGTGGATCTCGAACTTTCGTGGGACAATGGAGATCACAGACGGTTGCGAGATGATGTTGGATGATTGGAGAGCTCAGATCCACGACGAGTGTACACTTACAGTGAGGTGGATCCAAGCGACCTGGATCCGGATGAGTGTACCCATAATAGGGTGACCATGATGATTACGTCATAGATCCGGTGGATCTGAAGATAACACAGCTGGGATGATGGGTCAAGGGAAGAAGGGACATGCAGCCGAGCCTGGTAAGGGATTTAGCAGATGAAAGACATAGAAGGTAGAAATCCAGGCAGGTATAGGCTTAAATATCAATACAGAACCCAATTTGCACAGTATCACGCAAGTGCCTTCCTGCCCTCAAGAACCGGAACTACATTGGCCGTACGAGCTAGGAGAAGGTTGGGAATTGCGAATCTAGTGTTGGTAGTGATAACTGGATAATACATTGACCAGATCCTACAACCTAGTGAGCTTTTCCTTTACTTGTGCAGATCCGACAGGTTAACCGAATTTACTACTTGGTCGGTTACACCCTAGAGGTTCTCAACTCTCAAGATCCCGTCACAGGAGGCGGCAAGTACGACGCAAAGGAACTACAAAGGCAAGGGAACACACTCGCAAGGCAACCCTACAGCCAGATCCACGATCTAGGCCCAGGATCCATAAGCTCGAGTATTCGCTTAGGATTCGGAACAATCCACGGACGCAGAGTGAAGATTTTCCACTGCTGCTCCACCCCATCCCCACGTCTCGCCAAGACACTCAAGCTTCACCACTTGAGCCCTTCGGAAGTTACCGAGAGAGCAAGATCCCGCCCTACCGACGGGTACACAAGGTGAGGAAAGTTCAGCAGAACACGGATCATCGGGGGACCCCCTCCGTTAGTCGGTGTCTGGGTGCAGTTGGTAAGTTGGATCTGGCAATCTCGCAGATTTTGCTGATCCCGCTACACCACAGTTTTCTCTAGACCTGGTATAAACACTACTTCGTCGATTTTGGTCCCTTTGGTCCCAAATAAGACCAGTGAGCCCCATTGATCACCTTTCATAACATGCCCATCCGGACGTTCCACCTCGTGAGTTGCACATTGCTGTAGATTAGTCAGCAGCTTCGCTTCCCCAGTCATGTGGTGAGAAGCTGCCGAGTCAATGTACAGCGGAAACTTTTGAATTCCAGGGTCAAACGGAAATAACTCGGTGTCCGTCAACACCCCGTGTCTTCAGTCATGGCTTTCGTTTTGTTCGCATTGAACTTCACGGCTACGGGCTTGCTGGGCGACATGACGATCGTCGTAGTTTGTCGTGTGACCTCGTTCATTGCATGTCTTGCACAAAGCGTCTGAGAAGTCCCAACGGGGCCTAGGGGTCTTGGCAGTAGTAGCTAAAGCGCTGCCCCTAATTCGGGGTTTCTTGTCACTGCCATCTCGGCTAAAATCTTCGCTGCGTCGCTTGTTAGGGTTAATTTTTCCATCACTTTTGCCTAGTTTGGTCAGTAGGACCGCTGCCCTTTCAAGTTCTCCCGGTAGCGTCCTCCGCTTCTTGATCAAGTTTGGCTTCCAGATCAACACGGAAGCGAGGGTAAGCATGGTTGATGAAAGTACTCAGCGCCTGCTGCTCAGTATATGAGTTGATTTTGCCACGATTCAACCCTGCTGCAATCTGGGAGAGTCGGTGAGCATAGGTAGCATATGTTTCCTGGGGAAATTTGCGTGTGTACGCCAGAGTGACTGCAATCGTCTGCATCGGGAGCTTACACAGGAAGTTCTCCATGAACTTGTTCGCGAGGTCACAGAAAGAGTCCTTCGGAAGATTAGAGCTGTTGCGGTAGTACCAGGTACCAGCTTCACTCGTGAGTCGGGAGGCAAGAACACCGCACTTCACCGTTTCCGGCCACTTTCGCTCCGTGAGTGTCTCTGCCAGGTGTATCTGTACTTTGAGTCGCACCAACGAATCATAAGCTCCAGGGTCTATGAATCCATCCTTGGTCGATCCATCAAAGGGCTCAATAGTGATCAATTTGGGGTCTATCTTCGTTCTTGCCGCGCGTGTCCCCACTGCTCCACTTTTAGTCGTTGGAGCAGGCTCATCTTTCACTTGTTCAAAGTCTGAATCATCGTTTGAAGACATGGTAGAAGGGGTGTCGAGTCTTGCGGCTGTTAACCTGTTAGATTCCAGGAAAATCAAAGAATGATTTAGATGTTTTATCTGTGCGATCCAGAGGGAGCGGGTACCTATCTAGCGTCATCAGAGGCACTACCGTGATTTCTCCTTTTTGTATCATCAGTTGAGTTGACCAGCTACAACAATAAGAGCAACCACCTACACCCAGAGGCCGTACCAGAATCCTACGCGTGCGACGCGCTTTTCCGTTCTGACGGTGGCCAACACTCGTAATTTGGTGTTGGGCGATTGAAGAGTTGCGATCAATAAAGTGTGTACACCCCCGGTAAGGGGGGTTCAAGGGGCTTCTTTCCGGGACAGTGTACCAACAATGTGGCGACCTCACTATGATTACGCCATGAATCCGGTGGATCTGATGCTGATAGAGCTGGGGTGATGGATTAAAAAGAGAGGGCAGGCAGCCGAGGGTGGTAGCGGATTTAGCAGGTAAAATACACAAATGATAGAAATCCAGGGAAGTATAGGGTTACCTATCAATCAGTCTTCAATTTGAACAGTATCACGCAACTGCCTTCCTGCCCTCAAGGATTGGAGCTACCTTGGTCGTAGGACCTCGGTGAAGGTTATGCATTGTGAATCTAGTGCTGGTAGTGTAAACTGGATAATATGTTGACCATATCCTACCCCCTAGTGAGCTTCTTCGGTAAGCCCAACCAAGTAGTAGTACCTTTACACGTGCAGATCCGTAAAGTTAACCGGATTGACTACTTGGTTGGTTTTTCGGGTCTACCTGATTACGCTGACATAATAGTCGACGTCAATCGGAATAAGTGCGGGCTCCATGGTCGACATCGAATAACGACTTCAAGAACGTGGGTGCGGGTAACAAATACGCGAACCAAATGCCGGATTATGCCCCCGCACCTCGTACACAGAACGTTAAAAGCTGGCATCACTTATGCGATAACATCGTCTTGCTGTGCGAATCATGTACGAGTATCACGATGTTCCTTCGGCAGCGTATTCGGGCCGTGAGAAGCGATGATCCCTTCTCTCGTGATAATTTCTAATGGCCCACTAGTACAAGTGCCTGAGCACGTACTAACGTGTGTTAGCCTGCTGCGTATTCGCAGCATGTTTCTGTTCGATTCCTGCTCTTGCTGCGCCTCGCGTTGTTTCTTTTGCATTATCAGGCTTGGCTTTCACCATCGCTTTTGCTTTAACGATCCCGATTTGTCGTTGCGGCGGCCGCCATTTTATCTCAAGGAGCTCGACGAGAATGTCTAATAGCTTTAGCAGCAGGCCCCGAATGCGTTGTATCTTTGCGAAACGTCCGGTACGTACTGGCGTACTGTGTAGTAATCTTTACGTACGTTCAGTTTTCGGATTGGGCGGCAACATCGGCTCGAGAAAGTCTCGATCATTCAAGCCACATTGGACCAGTCTATCAACAGACCGACAACCTTTCGACGTAAATTAATGGTTGTTGTCTACATCATGGAGGGTTCCTGTACACCACGACGCCCGGCTTTGAAGCGTCCATCTTGAGCCACTAGAACTGGTGCACGCCAGTTAAATTCTGGTACAGCTCGGTAAAAAGGGATTTAAACCTTTTGCAAACCCATGAGCACGTGAAAGGTTCACACTCCGGTTAGAAACCGCTGATTAGCAACCGCCGTAGCAACGTGTTCCCGATCTACCAGCCATGGCGAGCGACATACTTACCAAACGATCAAAGATCCCGTCGCACGAGGTGTGTTTGCGGCGTTCGCGCAGAAGGCTTGCCGCTTTGTACCCCGCGGTGCGATCTCAGCGGGCTCCTAATCCATCGAAGAGGGACTGCAATGGGTTGTTGGCGGGTCGTGATCAGCCATAGGTTTGAGTGGCGGAAAGGTCATTAGAGTTCCATATTAATTGCGCCTTGCTCGTTCGAAGAATGCAGGTTTTTAGCTTAGTGAAAGTTTAGACGTTTAAATCACAAACGTGGTCGTTCCTCGAAACTTTAGTTACATACGAAAATTGATCGGTCTACTTTAAAGACGATTATCTCGATAACTCTGAATGGTGAATAAGTCTTACTTTTTACTCTAGAACGGAGAGTACTGCATCACGCTGATCACCTTTAGTACGAAGGTCTTGCAGTGGACCGAAAACACAGACGGCAGGGTACCCGAAATGGCCAGACGCGGTAAGAAACAATACCGAACAGCGGCAGCGCGGTCATACGGGTGCACCGGTATCCGCGCTAGCAATACCCGCCTTAACAGTGTCATTACGAAGACGATCGATGCAATAGCAGCTACAGAAGGTCTCTAAGGCTGTTGGAAATACGGTAGCCGTTCGCATACGCTCAAGACGCTGCCAACACATGCGGTCCAAGCTAGAACAATTGTCACACACTCAGGCACGTTTCCTTCACCCGAAGTTCTCTTCGACGCATTTTACCGACCGCATGACAAAGGTCAATGTAGCAGTGTTACATTGGCGGCTTCGTCGTCAATATTGATGGTGATGTATGCGTAAAAACCCATCGGGCTCGGAGACGATGTCGAGCGGAGCCAGTTAGCGTTCGTAGATTCAGTCGGCATTTAAAGAGCACGTACCATAGGTGCAGCACGCAGTGAAGAAGGCGACATCGGCCCTGATGGATGCGCCTTTCTTCGGCACATAGCCACCTCAAACAGCAGCGTCCGGATCATCCTTAAGCGTTTGCCGTGGATCGGGCGTTGGTCTAACCGACCTGAGTCGGTGCAGAAGCCGAGGTCATCGGCTTCCATGGGGCCGTTGTTAATGTCCAACACATAGTCGAAGGAAGTGTTTCCGTCAGTAGACAACACTGGCGGACCCTTCATGACGCGTGTCGTTTAAGCCGTAGCTTGTTTGCACTTTTGCTTCTACATATAGCTATATTGGGCGAAAAAAATATTTTTCTTTCGTCGCGGTCGTATACGCTTACGTAAGCGCCGAAGTGGTTGTGCCCGCAGATGTAGTCACGGACGTAGCAGAGCCTACCGGGTAACTCATTTGTGAGCGTCTTCTCTGACGAGTTCATTGCGAAATGGGCTTGGGTCGTCGAACGTTTCGACGGTCTCGTCAATCCTTTGACTGGTGTGTTAAGATGCGACAGGGCCACACAGCACCTTGCGCTAGAGGCAGCTGGCTTCCGAGAGTAAACAAACTCTCAGGGAACAATAGGTCAAGGCCCCCTTTGGCCTAAGGGGGCGAAATGACCAATTTAAGGTAAGTTGTAAACTGAATATATTTATAGGTAGGCTAAGCTTGAGTTAATATACAAACTATAAGTCACCTATAGAAAAACTATGTCGTCAACCAATGGTTGGCCTCTGACGACCCTGGTACCGTGTACCAAATATCCAGAAGTGTGACGTGTCACACTTCATGTAGCTAGGGGCACACTTGGGGATACATACCCCGTTACATCCCCCGCTTAGGTTCGGTTTATTGACCAATCAGAATGAGGAAGTGTACGTCACAAACTGTCATTTTCAAAGTTAAAATACATCGATTGGGCTGCGCGAGCGCGGTGGGGGCTCATTATACAGTTAGAGCCTTGAGCAGCGGTTGATCGCTCTTCTGCTCGGTATCCACGTCGACCTTTAGCAAGCCCCATGGCACTGCAAAGGGCGGTACGAAAACACGCTCCAAGGCTGCTGCTGGAACGGCGCAAGCCAAGAGTACGAAGCATCGCGGCAAAGGCTCTGCACTCCAGGAGGCTGCTAAGGAGGCATTGGAAGCGATCGGTTCATCTCGTGATGCGGCTGCAAGCAAGCATGCACGCAAACGTCGTAGTCCGTCACCTCCGGTCTCTCCAGACAACCGGGAGAACCCGCGGTTCGCTGAACGTGATCTCAATTCGAGCGGTGAGAACGAGGCCGAGTCCAGGAGCACTCTAGATACTCCTGCGGGTTCCGTGGAAGGGCACACTTCAGTGATGACGACGACAGCGTGCACTCGACGAGGAGGAGAAACCTCTAAAACATCACTCGCTCGCCGAGGGTCTTGCGCCTGCTAAGGCCACCCAAGTCACAGCCGAAGAAGCCAAGTCCATAAGAAGAGCACGGCTTCGAGTCTCCCCTTCGCGAGGAGAAGGAGACTGGGTACCCCAACCGGAACCACTTCGGCTCCTCGGATGAAGCGTAGGAGGGGGGGGGGGCTATCCATGAGCCCCGGGAGATCATAAACGTCCTCGACCAGCAGGGGTACTTCCAAGCTGCCCAGCGCATGCGTGGGGGTCCGGTGGTGGCACCCGTCAATCAGGGAGCGGCCATTAACTCGGGAAGTTATTGGCCTATCGAAGGCTGCTCTGGGGCTGACCTCTTTCTGAAGATCCTCGTCGCTCTTCGTAGATCTGCCGGTGGTCTCACTTCTAAGGGCGTTTACGAATATGCCCTGGTCCAGAAGGAGAGGTTCGTCACCGACAACTTGGAGGTGGCCCGGTGCGTGCTTCTTGCGCGGCACCGAATCCCTCTGTAGGACTTCACGACTTGTCGTGAAAGAAGCTCGAGAATCGGGGTGGTCTCTACCCTCTCTGGGGGCTACCCCTGGATTCTTCCCGAGAACCGTCTCAACTGGAACTAGTGTGAGGACATGTTCTGGCCTGGGGTGGATTCTCTCCAGTACTCACCCTCGTAGTTACGGCAACTCCATGAAGATCAGCTGCTGTCCCGCATCCGGGACCAACATGATCTTCGTGTCGGGTTCGCCCACTTGTTCAGCAAACGCATCCTGCGAAGGGAGATTCTGAAACGCGCGGCTTTTACCACTCATGATGTGCGCGGGAACGGGGTGTCGTCAACATCCGTACCCCGTTCGCGCAAAAAGCCCCGGCCTACTTACGAAGCTTCTGTCGCTTCTGCTCTCAGAATGCGACAGCCTTTGGGCAGTCTATTAGGAGCCGTTCAATCGTCTCCCACGCGTTATTGGAGTGGGCATAACCCCTCCACTTCACGAGGAGCTACCGCTTACCGCGACGCCGTTTCTCCTGAAGAATCCGCTCCACGTGGTAGTGGACTTCTCCGTTCCGGTCAAGCATAATCTTGGACGGATCATCATCATGAATGGTCGGTCGAGTTGCAGGCGGCCTCGCAGCGTTGATGCCTACCGCGCCAAATGCCTTCCGAAGCATCTTCTTTCATTTTTGAAGAGCACCTCCAGCATCATGAGGACGCCAATCTTGGAACGACATCGTCGATGGTTAGGTCTCGTTCTCGAAGCCCACCGACAAGAGTAGCGAGACGGAAACCTCGGCAACTTGGCTGGTTGAACCGAGTTGCGTGGGCGTGAAGTTTCTGCGCAAGCGCGGGCCAATCGGCCTGTCGCTTGAGGATGGGCTTGAACAGCTGCATCCACTCATCATGCTGCATCAGCACTTGTACGCGGTCGAAAACGCGCTTGGTGGCTTGTGTGTCACCGTTGATATGTGCGCGAAGTGCCTTTAGCAATGCTGAATTCTTTGCACTCGCCCCGAAGGTTTCGAACCCTCGGTCCCATCGTCGTATTCTTCATAGACCGGTTCTAGCTCCGTAACGTCGTCTAGCCCGTCGGCGAGGTTCCCCGAATGGTCCTGGTCGCCCCGCTAAGCCCTGATGATAGCGTGACTGTCTCCGGTATCGCAACGCCTGGCTCAGGAGCCGGTGTTTTGGCTTAGTAATTGTCGTAATTATGGGCGTCATAACCGATGTCTGCCTCGTGCCCGAAGCTCACGGAAAGGTCGGTGACGTTTGCAAACCGTGCAGCTGACACGTCCGGCTTTGAACACTCGTTGCGAGCTCCGCCAGACTTGGCAGGCGTAGCTGGTTCCGTCGGTTGTGCGTTTGCCATGTTTCTTGTATTCTAATTTTGCTTCTTCTTCTCTTGGTAGCTTGTAAACTGGAAGGTCATGCAAGCAGTTCACCATGGTCACAATCTGTCCCAGGTCGCGGCACCAGTAGTGGGGTTGAAATTCCCACGTGCGTTTTAGCTACAGCTGTAGTTATGAAGCTCCCACAACAATACGTCTGCTAGGATAGCAAACGATCGTTTGGACGGACCTGAAGACCCCAGTTTTACCCTTTCACCGGGCCAGACTGGACCTTGTAAACTACTTATATAGGCCAACCGTTAAAAATAGGTCCACGCTACTAGCACGAGCAAAGCTAACAGGCGTTATGAATCACTGTGGTCCAAACAGCGGAAGGGTACCAGGCAGGGTAAGATTTTTACGAGGGCACCAAGTGTTCAACACTCAGTATACCAGGGATGTAATACAATCACCCCCCAGTCGTGCAAATAGGCAACAATAAGCTGTCACGTAAGCCCCCCCCCGATAGTAATTGGCCAAAACACACACAGTGTCTTGGCCATGCCGGATGAACACTCGCTACGGAGCTTCGAGCTCACCGACAGGCATAACACACTCAAGCAAGCTTACCAGACGCTTACCGTGAAGCCGGACGTCGCTCTGTGTGCTTGAGTGGAAATTCTGTATGTATTTATGTTTGCCCTTTCGGACCTATTCCTAATAAGAAGTCCTTATCATGTATACAAATATCCGCCATGGATCTTCTTGCACGTCAAGCGTCGTTTGCACCGTCGCATATGCATCATTAACTGCTCACACCCTGTCCCAGACGGTGAACATGCCTTCAATGAGTCGCTGAGTCTTCCACAAACTCATCACAACCGCTACCGAGGGTTCGTACCGTAGATGGTCTGTTCTTGGCCGCTGAATGCGAATCCGGCCAGTCCATTATTAATAATAAGGACAGCCTGGATTAAGTGACATCTGGGTCGTATCCAATATCCGTTGAGTGGTCAGAAGTGACACCGTCGAGTCTCTTGCACGTTGGAGTCATAGTTCGTCACATGACCGAGGATTCGTCGCCTGAATATCTTGGGCGGAGCCGCATTTTTGTTGACGGGCGATTATCCGCAACCCTGGAGAAATCGCTACACCACATTCGTGACTAGCCGTTGGGAGGGGTAATGGGCTTCCATATAAATTGCGCATTGCTCGTATAATGAGTGCAGGTTTCATTTTAATAAATATTCAGACGTTTCAACACACAAACATGGTCGCTCCTCGCAACTTCAGTTACATACGCAAATTGACCGGTCTAGTTTAAAGGCGATTATTTCGATAACTCTGAAAGGTGAATAAGAATATTGTTGTACGCGTAATCTCGCATATGCACCAGACCTGAGAGTACCATCAGCACGGGGTGCATCACGCTGATCACGTTTAGCGCGGCGATCTCGCAGAGCGCTGGATACACAGACGGCATTGTACCCGAGATGGCTAGGCTCGGTAAGAAACAATGCCTAATAGCGACTGTGTGGTCACACAGGGTCAGCTGGATCCGCGCTAGCAATACCCGCCTAAACACTTTTAATATGGACATGATCGATGCGATAACCGCCACGGAAGGCCTCAAAGCGGTGATGGGAATACAATAGCCGCTCGCATTGCTGGAGAAGCTTCCAACAAATGCGGCCCAAGATTGAAAAGTTGTCACACACTCAGGCACTTTTCTTTCACCCGAAGTTCTCTTTGACAGATTTCATCGACCGCATGACAGAAACCAATGTAGCTGGCGACTTCGTCGTCAATATTGATGGTGATGTATGCGAACGACCCCATCGGAATCTGGGACGATGTCGGGTGGGGTTTGTCAGCATTTGTAGACAGTTGACATTTAAAGAGCACGTACCACATGTGCAGCACGCCGTGAAGAAGGCGGCATCGGCCGTGATGGATGCACCTCTTCTTCGTCACGTGGTCACTTTTAACCTGGAGAGTCCGGATCATCCTTAAGTCTTTGCCGTGGATCGGGCGCTGTGTAACCGACTTGGCGTCGGTGCAGAGGCCGAGGGGCCATCGTCTTCCACGGAGACGTTGTTTACGTCCGACACATAGCCGAAGGAAGTGTTTCCGTCAGTAGACAACACGGACGAGCCCTTCATGACGACTGATGTTGTCATCCGTAGCTTGTTTGTGCTTTCGCTTCTAGATATAGCGATATTGGTAAAAAAAATGGTTATCTTCCGTCGCGGGCGTATGCGCTTACGTAGGCGCCGAAGTGGTTTTGCCCGCAGCTGTAGTCACGGAAGTAGCAGAGCCTACCGGGGCAATCTCTTTCGTGGACGTCTTCTCTGACGAGCTCATCGCGAAATAATCTTGGGGTCCTCGAGCGTTTCGACGGTCTCGTCAATCCTTTAAATGGTGTGTTAAGACAAGTAAGTTTAATCTTGGCAGGGGGAGGGTGTAACTGGGTAACAGACAAGTAGCTAAATGTAGCCACTTAGGTAATTTCAAACACAAATTGGCAACTGGTCTGCAAGCTTTCATTTGTAAATTAAATAAATGGAAATTACCGACAAGTGGTTGACAGACGTGTAAAAAAACAAGTTCAAAAAATACGTTCTGTCAGCCACTTGTTAGAAATTCCATTTATTTAGTTTATTTGTATAAAAAATATTCATTAACAGTAAAAAACAAATAACAGTTCTGATGTTACCGTAAATCAGCTTTCTTTTCTTATTTAAAAGATTTAATACTTTCGATCGAAAGTGTTGCTAGCAAGGGCTCAGCTGTACTTTAAAACATTAGAGCGTTTTTACAGATATTATTAAGTACTGTTTCTCAGCCGCTGATGCATCAAATCTGTCATAAGTTGCGTCTCTTCTACGTTTTAATTAATCAGATAAGGTATTGTAGCCCAATGCCTTTATTACATGTAACCGGCCTCCCGGGATCATAGCATATTATGCTCCCGTTCGTCCGACGTCTGTATAAGACACGGAGGAGAATTAATAATGATTAGATGCAGTGTTTGCTAAAACCAAATTTGGGTCGTAATCTTTGGTCGTGCAAACGATCTGGTGGATCAAAGATTGCATACTGACTTCGTCCATGTCGCAGTATCATTGCGTAGAAAATTTCTACTAGAAATATTCAAGATAAAAAACTTGAGGTGTTGGGCCAGATATTGTACGATTGACTAGGAAAGAGTCAATGCGTGTTTCCTCTAATAATAATATTGCTATCGCGCAGCCGCACCTTTGGCTGTCCCGATAAGGGCACAAAGGTACGACGCTTGCATCCTTGTATTTCTACAACATTTGTAGTATTTGCATGATGTAATATCAAAGCTCTTCTGACGAACGATGAATAAAGACCTCGATCTACTGTATACACGGTACCGCATGACCCTGCTACAGTACTTGCAGTGCATAAGTGCTATTAAAAAGAATGAGCGAACGCTAAATAATAATATTTGACGATGCTTGCGACCCATTCCTTCCGTTTGCATGCAGTGTTTGTAAACATCCATGACATCATATGTTTTTTTAGCTCACAATGTGGGTTTAATACTTCGAGGGGGCTGGTGCTGCTGTTATTAATAGGACGAGGCTGCTGAGTCTGATATGACGTGAACAAGCTACTTTTTTACACGACATGCTTGCAGTACCGGTATTTTACTCGTGTGGTCAAGGTCTCGCCTCAGAAGCCTCGAAATAACCCACCTATAAGCCTGTCATTTCAAAGTTTCTTCGCTCCAAGGCAATGAATAAAACCAGTCTAAGGACGTTTCTCAACTGCTTCGTACTGCTATCGATTCTTGTCCTTCTGGAACCTGTCGGTGGTGGTCCAGTGTCAACTACGGTGTCCAACAGGAGCGTCCTCTCAAACGAAACTTCGAATGGCGCTGTTAACGCTGACATTAATCGGATGCAGACATGGTCAGCAAAGGATGATAAGTACGACACTTCAGAAGAGAGAGTTGACATCAAGGTGCCTGGCGCAGAGAAGCTTAAAGGTTTAATCACGTCTGGGACTACAAAGCTGAAAAAACTCGCAAGTAGGGCGAAGAAAAGAATGGCTTTTAACAACCAGAAAGACACCGAAGACAGCGTAGCGAACCTCGGTGTCGGAGCGGCGGCGGAGGCTAAACGTATTGAGAGTACATCGGTCAACTCTGTAACCAACCTTGACAGCCAAAAAGCTACTGAAGACGGCATAGCGAAGCTCGGTGTCGGAGCAATGGAGTCGAAACGTACAGACACCGCGCTGGCTCAATCTGTGACCACCATCAACAATAAAAGACCTGAGCTGAACGAGGAGGCATTTCTTACAGCACTGACCGCTCAGTATGGCGATGATGCCCTGACCAAGCTACTGGTAGAAGCACAAAGCCCAGGCGCATCGCATGCTGCTACGACGGTTAAAGCCATCCAGTTCGATAACTGGGTTACTCAAAAGAAAACGGCGGGAGATATCTACAATCTTCTGAAGCTAAATGTTGAAGATGTTGATGTTTTGGTAAACCCATTGCTGCACACCTGGATCTCGTTCGTGAAGACCAAGCTCAAGGAGGATCCGTACGATTTCTTGCTGCTCAAACTGGCAAAGCAGTACGGAGAAGACGCACTACGTAAAATGCTGATGACAGACAGCACCACGGCCAGTACGAGAGATATTGCTAAAGGTTTGGAGTTTGCGCAGATAAAGAAATGGCTGACCACAGGAAAAGCGGAAGATGACGTCTTGAAGATTTCACTTGTACCTGCCGACAAGGAGCTCGGGCTCTTGAAGCACCCAGCTCTACAAACCTTTATCTCCTACGCGACTAAGCACGATACAGTGGATCCGTATGAGTTTTTGGTACTCAAGCTGGCGAAGAGGCACGGCGCAGACGAACTACCTAAAATGCTAGTTAGGGCGAAGTCCGACTCCGATTTAATATCCATGGCTGTGAAGTTGGAATCGACGCAGTTTAAAATCTGGAAGGAGAAAGGTAAAACGAGCGATGACATTTTTAAGATGCTTCGTCTAGACACCGACCAGAGTATCGACACACTGAAGAGCCCAGGCCTAGTTTCATGGTTCTCGTACGTGAAAAACATTAGCGAAAACCCGACCGAAGTGCTGTACCGAAAACTGGAAATACGCTTTAGCGATGCAGAGATACTGAAGATGTTTTTCGCTGGGAAGAAAGACGGCACTTTAAAGTTTTCGTTGGGTCCAATGGTCCGCTTGATCAAAGGCAATTGGCTGGGTCAAAAGAAAACTGCAGAAGATGTCTTCACCCATCTCTCCCTAGACAAAGATGGCATTAATTTTTTTGAAAACCCGATACTGGTAACTTGGTTCACCTACGTAAAAAGTATGCACAAGGAGGAAGCAGACAACGTGATGTCGTCGGTGATGACGAAATATTACGACGATGAAACACTGAAGAAGATGGTTACCCACAGCTCGATAACAGGGAATCTTAAAGCCACGGCAGCACAAGTGGCGTCTGCACTGTGGTTGCGCGAAGGAATGCCAGCACACGAGGCTTTTAAGCTGTTGAGGCTTCACGAGAAAGGCGACGACGCTTTATTGGATCCCACATTTGGTACGTGGGTCTCCTACTTCAACAGATTGCACAACAAGGAGAAAAATCACAACGAGTACGCTATTATATCGGAGCTAGCAAAGCATTTCAACGGTGATCTGGATCTCGCACGTGCACTTTGTGCGGTGGCTATGAAAAATCCTAATCTGAATACAGCACAAACGATCACCAGCCTGCAGAATCTACAGTTCAAGCAATGGATTCGGGAAAAGCATTGGAATGTGAAAGAACTTGAATACGCCCACATGAGTGATCCGAGGTACTTGGGTGTCCATCTCAGTTTCTACACCTTCTTCCAAGCCACACGCGGAAGTTAGTGGAGGGGCTAGCGGCAGTGTTGGATAAAGCCGATTTTTTCGGCTTTATCCATTCTCCCACTCAGCGGCGATTTGCAAAATAAAGCCGATGGCTACATCTATAAAGCCGAAAATAAAGCCGATATCTGATCGGTAAAGCCGAATGGCTACATTTGTATACGCCACCGTATACGTCCTTTCGTATGAAATTTTGTATATGCTGGGTATAGGATTGCGATACGGTACTTTCACTGAGGATCCCCCCCCCCTTCCTCTTCACTAGCTGCAGACTTCCTTCCAGCGTCAAACGTGCCTCCGAACTTCTCGCCAGGCACGAGATGGGACGTGCTCCCAAATATGAGCGACAACAGTTTCAAGATATTGGGCTACCCAAACAGAATAACAGACAGCAACTAGTGTGTAAGCACTGTTTGTTAGTATACAATACGAAGGTGACACAAGAGCGCCCTAAAGTTGTATCTGCACGTTCAACTACGTTTACAAATCACCTCAAGACCTGTCAGTTCTACCAAGAAGCTCTTAAAAGTGGTTGCGTCCAGCTGCCTCAAGTCGTGCCAGACGTTATAAACGGCTTCAAACGTCAACTTTCTGTGGCAAACGAGCGTGTAGAAACTTCTACAACAAGCTCTGACAAGCGTCAGCGCTACATCCGTGAATATTTTGACAATATATTCACGGAGGAGAAGCAAGAAGAGTTCGAGCGATTGCTCGTCCAGTTTCAAGCTGACAACTGTTTACCAGACCGATTCGTTGAGAAAGGTTTTACAGTGCGCCTGTTCACATTTCTTAACAGGGCCTGTGCAACCGCCCTTCCAAAAAAAGGAAATGACTCGGATCCTCGACAAATACAGTCGTGTGGAAGAAGATAAGCAACTGGTCGCTCTCAAGCATAGGGTGACTTTCAGTGGTGGGCGTTTACATTTTTTGTTGGACGTATGGCAAAACGTTGCCAAAATGCATCTTTTGGGGTGCATGCTCGCCATTTTCGGTACTATCTTTACTTTTGGACTATTTTCGACTGGATCGAGGCACGATGGTCTCGCAATTGGAGAACAAATGGAGTCTGTGATGAAGGATGTAACTGCAAAAGGGTGTGAAATTGGAGCGGTTGTAAGTGATGATGCTGGACAGTGTGATCGAGCTCGGCGCATTTTAGCGCTCCGTCATCCTCGTATTGCCTTTATTCACTGCTTCGCTCACGATATTAACAACTTGGTTAAATCGGTTTTAAACACATCATTTCGAACACTGACAAAGCAAGCATCCCTTACTACGGTAACGCTGAATGCGTCATCTTCCAAGTGGTTAGTAAGAGCCCAAGCTCTTGTATCTAGCACATACGGAAAATCATTGGGTTTTATTAATCTGTGTGAAACCCGTTGGAACAGCATGCAAGGGTGCTTCGCATCACTGTTGCGTGTTGAGAACGCTCTCCGTCAATTTACGGCTAAGTACGAAGACAATCAGGATTTTCCACAGCCACTTCTCGTTTTTAAAGATGACAGCTTTTGGGAAAAACTGAAGTCTGCAGAAGCGGTCATTCGTCCGCTTTCTAATGCGTCATACAAGCTACAACGCGATGAGAACACACTGGCGGATGTTCTAATATCTTATAGGGATATCTACCGTGGACTCCTCGGTAACTTGATTGATTTGGAGCTAGTTTCACTTGTGGAGAGGAGGTGGCAGAAGTGTGAACAGCCTTTAGTTCTTCTAGCACTTTACCTACATCCTCATCATGTACAAGTAGCAGCAGCGATGCATGAAGAAGCACCTCAACTACGGCTTCTGGAACGATTGTGTGGTTATGGTATTTATTACTATCGGCGGTTTGTCGCAAAAGACGATGAACACGACATCGAAAGCTTGCTATCCGATTTTCATGCTTGGTATCGAGGGGTGTTTGTGGATCCATCGCTAGTCCGTTATAATGGAGATGTTGGTCAGTTTTGGAGTTTTGCGGGAGATGTTCAGCGGAGCTCAAAGCTGCCAAAACTTGCCGCGGTCATCCTCTCCATTGCAGTTAACATGGCCACCTGTGAGCGGTACTTCAGCGAACTTGCTGCAATCCATACTGCTAAGCGCAATAGAATGAAACCAGAGAAAGCTCGAAAATTTTCCCTTGTTCGCCAAGCTGTCCGGCAGTTGGATCGCGCCGAGAACGAGGAAAAAGAACCTATGGGTCTCAAGCGTATTGTTGACGCTACTGAGAGAGAGCGGATTGACAATTGTGGCACTGCTCCATCCGAAGATGTTGAAGTAATTCATCTTGTAGAACACCAGGAGCCGACAACGGGGGACACTGCTCCCTCCATTTCAATTGAAGAAACAGAAGAAATCCACCTTATCGAACACCAGGAAACTCCAGGAGGGGACACGACTGAGTATTGGCAAAACATCTTCGACGTCTTGGACGATAACACTTCTGTATGGGATGGTGATCATTTCAACGACGTGTGTGAGCTTCCGGTAGCCGGAGGAGATGATCAAATAGTATTCAACTGGTTCGACGAGCCTATTCCAGCACCAGACACAACAGAATTTCCTCGGATGAATGGCAGGACATTTCCTCAGGAAAACAGGCTACTTGGTATTCGTGGGCAGAAGTTCAGCATTCAAACGCTCTTTTCGTCAGAGAAGACATTCGGGTTGACCCCGTACACGTCAAGAAACCAACAGTAGTCACCAGCACCCCCAGCGTGAACTTTTGTCAAATCATGGGCAACAATTGTTGAGCCTCCACCACTGATCCCGTTGTAGATTAATGATTCTTCACACGATTTTGTAGCTCGCCTGTAGACGAAAGTTGAATTGAATTTCCTCAGCTGGCCAAAAAGACTGCACCATCATCACTGTCACTCACCACTACTAGTCTCTGGAGTTACATTAGTCACGGCCATGGATGCTAGTCTTGACACTGCACTCCGATTTCGCACCAATAACCCTCGTCTGTCTTCACTCGACGATTTCAACGCCTTCTGAGGCTCTCGCGTCTTCCACATCCGCATCAGAGCTCCCAATTCCTCGTCGTTAGTCGCTCCTCCGCTCAAATACTCACCACGAGCCTGAATCACAGCTTCTTTCGTTGCTTTAGCGACTGCTTTAGCCACATTGGCATCTTGCAGCTGTTAGGCCAAATTGTCTTCATTTTCACGCTGTTTACTGCGCTCCTCATCAAATGCCAGTTGCGCTTGGCTCTCCAGTTGATATTCCAGTCACTCTCTCTACAACCTCCTGTTTGTCCATCACAGCGTTCATTTTCGCGATTTCTTGAGCTGAAGAGCCGACGGGGATTTGTTTCTGCTGCTGCTCGCGTCTCTGAGCCATTCGCTGCGCCAAAGGCTGCTGCTGGCGTCGTTCTAAAGCCTGCGTTAAAGCCGCTAAAGCGTTGGAACTCTCGTCTTTCAAGCGCTCAATCTCGCGTTCAATAGTGTCTCGAGTGTTTGCAGCTTCCTTCTCACGAGTTGCTGCGTCTTCCTCCAGTTTATCTAGCAGTTTCACCACTGTATTCGTTAAATCCTTTTATGCTTCTGCATCGCCTGGCTTGAGTTTGTTCCGAGCGAGTTCATGCAGCTGTCTACAGTGACGGATCTGAGCTTCCACACTCTTTCCCAGACTTGTGGAGCGTAGACGTCAGCTCTTTTGCTAACGCTTTCCCAGTCTGTCTCTCAGTTTCGTCTAATGCTGCCATTGCAGTCTTCAGTTCTTCTTCAATTTTCACTAAGGCAGCCCTCTCCAAGTCAGCAGGGCCAGAACTAGCTTTTCCCGTACTCTCATGACGTCTATGACTCAATTTCTCTGCCAATTTGGCTTGCGCAGACCCGCATCAGCTTTAAACTCTTGGCGTCTCTCGGGGCAAGCCAAAACGCAGTCGGCATGCAGTTTATCAAACATTTCCTGGGATTGATACTCGATTAGAGCTGGGATTTGACTCGCCAGAGTCTCCTGAAGCTCTCCCGTCAGCTCCGCACGGCTACGAGGCGTCATCAATGCAGTTGTCGTCTCTCCACCAGCTTCTTCAAGGGTTTTGCCGCTCTCCAGCTCATCTAAGAGGACTATTAGAGCGTCTGCTACAGCCACAGCGACTGCCGCTTGTTTCTTCTGAACTTCGACTGCTTCTTGTCATTTAAAGTGCTTTTCTTGTAGTTTTTTTTCATCGCTTTATTTGTAAAATCAGCAACTAGAACACCCAGTTTTTCTTCTAGAGCATTTCCATCCTCCTTTCACTGATGTCACTCGTAATTCCACCGTCATTCGACTTCTCCACTGCTGCTCGTTGCCGACGTTTAGCTGCCAATTTCTCTCGCATTTTAGCCTCCAGACGCAGTCGTTCGTTCTCAATTTCGCCTCTTAAAGCCACAAAATCACGGTCGTATTCACTCTGCAGTTTGTCCAGCTCTGTTGGGCGGCCTCGATCATCTGCAGATCATCCATAGTGGCGCGCAGCTCATCCCCTATGACGACAAAGAATTGAAGGCCAATGTTTGCTGTGACTGTCCGGATTCGTCCGGATAAATGACAGACGCTTCTACAACCGTCCGGATGCAAAAGCCGCGGCTTTATATTATAAAGCCGCGGCACAATCCAACACTGCTAGCGGGGCTTGAATAACAAGGTTTACCTTTCCCTAAGTGATAATTAGACATGTAGCCGCTTGTTCGACGACGCATTGATTTGGTCATAAAGAACCGGTTGACGACAAATATCGAATTTCACTCTGGGAATCTCTGAATTTAAAGGCATTTTTAACAGCAGTAATATGCATTTAAGAACTGCAAGCTAAGAAAAGAGTACGATATTTGTCGTATTGACAGTAATCAACCCTGATACACGTTTTTAAATATTGTTTGCTTTCAAAACGACTGTTTCCACAATCCTTGGGGGTCAAACGAACAAATGCATTAATGTGAGCTTCTGCAATGACCATCAGCTCGATCCGAAAAGGGACGAGGAGAGCGGTGCCCCCTTAAGTGGTCATGGATAGTGGCTCCACTAATGTAGCGTCGAATCCCCCGGTGGGCCTGCCACCATGTTCACTGAAAGCGTGGTGACGGACTCCTTGCAGAGCCTGGTGTAGGTCTTGTACGCGTCGGAAACCCAGCGGCCGTGGAACTGGATTGTAAGTGCATCCGTGCCAGATCGGTATATGTGCGTGGCTCCCCCGGCGCGTAGAGAATGAGAGCTGAACCGGCGGGGGTCTTCGCCAGTGCGAGCGGCAGCGCCTTTGATGGCTTCGGACACATCTTCGGTCGATACGCAGGCTGGTTGTCCCGAGCGTGAGATGAACACGGCGGCTGGGATGTTTGCAGGGAGATTCCTCCTTGCTTGATGGAGGATGAGGGCTCCAAACACGGGGCACAGAAACTGATGACCAGAGCGAGATAGCATCCTAGTCGTTGGAGCCCCACCTTGATTGGTCTTGGACCCGATCAGGCGAATCCAAGCAGCCTGAGCCTGTGACGGACACTGAGTCGGCTGCCCAGCGGTATCCACAACCACGATGTCTTGCGCTCGTAGAGCGAACCACTTGAAGGATCCACCTTGGATGGCTACGATCTCTGATCGTCTCAGAAGAAAGAAGAATGCCAGGCACACTACCCCCCACAGGGCTTGGCCACGAAGATGTTCCATGACCAGGCCTCGAAAGCATGCTTCTAAGAGGTGGATTGACACGGGTGCCTTGCGGCGTCGGGGCGTGTCGAGACGGCCAATTCCTTTGAGAAGCATGCGGATGTGTGGGTGTTCAATCGGGAACTCACATCCGGAGGCGGCGAAGAAATGGCGAACGCCATGGAGCACCGCCATGATGGAGGCGCTACGGATGGGACCGCCGGATCCAAAGCCAAACTGAAATCTATGTAAAACGAAATCCGATATGTGCTTCACCATGTCAGTGAGAGTCATGCCATGAAGCCAGGGAGAAAGACCTCGTCGCGAAGTCCACCTTTTCCACTTGTTGAAGGCTCGATTGTATTGATCAAACGTGGAGTCGGCAACGGAGTGCGCGCGGAGATATGCTGCCAGATACTGGCTAGGCCTTGAGTGTCCGTCTTCGGGGCCACCTGCGACCACCCATGTGTTAGCGAAGCAAACACAGCTGCAAACGATGGGTTAGCTGGAATGCGGGAGCCGGCATCAGCGCGCGTATTATCTGTTCCAGCGACGTGAGACGCTGAAAACCGAAGCCGATATGATGCTTCCCACCAGCTAAGCAGGCGGATCATCACTTGAGCCCTGGGGTTGCGTGAGGCCAGCTTGTTTTGCCATGCGACAGCGGATGAATTGTCGATACGGAAGTGCACGTGCCGCGGTCTGTTGCCGATGGGGCTGTTCGCGGACCATCAATCTCCCCATGCGTGCACCGCGAAGGCACACGAGAGGAGCTCGCGGAAGTTGATGTCAAAGCCGTTGGCCGCTCCCATTTTGAATTCCGCTATCAGCGATAGCTCGGATGGGGTAAATGCGTAGGTGAGCGCAGTCTTCGCCCATACGTCAAGCGCACACAGCCCGACATCCGACGCGTCCATTTCGACCACAACAACCGGGGGTGGGAGAGCGTTGAAGTATTCCAGAGATACACCGTTTAGCTGAGGGCTGTGCAGAATAAGCCACCACCAGAGCAGGTCTTCTCGCATTGCGTCTGTCACGGAGACGCCCTGAAAACGATGGAGTTGTGCCTCACGGTGGCGGAGACGCTGAAGGAACGGTCGTGCGGCCCGAATGCAAGTCGCCACATGACGTAAGCTGCCCATTAACGACCGATACGCTTTTCTAGTCAACGTCGGGGAGTGGTAAGCTGAAGCGACAATCCTGCGTGCCTTATGGATCTTGGAAACCGGTAGTGCGACCACTCCATCGACTGAGTCGAACTCCAATCCGAGAACGAGCTGGCGTGTCTTCCAATCAGTGAACTTCTCGATGTTGATGGCGTCAGCGCCCAGAATGGCCACCATTGCGTAAGGGAGGGAGCGGTCTATGTCGGAACAGGTCGTTCCTATGTCTGCAGCTACGTTAATGTGGTCATCCACCCAGTGATAATTGAAGAAACCGGCCGGAGAAGCTGCGTTGGTATGGCAGCCATGAACGTGGGAAATCGCTCCGCCGAAAATCTCGTAGAATCCAGGAGAGCCTGTCCATCCGAAAGGCGCGGAAAGCTCGATCACCAGGGCGTTCTCTTCCTCGATCAGCCCGGCAAACAGGTAGCCGCTGTTGCTGTGAATGCTAATATTCCGGAAGGCTGTAGCGACGTCGCCCGCCATCACATAGATTGGTACATCGGGGAATTCTTGCTTTGCTTTCAGGATCTCCCGTGCTACCGCGTCGCAGTGGATGTAGTCAGGTTTGGTAATGCTGTCTTGATCGGTGCAATCGTTGATCGATGTTCCTTCAGGATATGACAGATCGTGGATCGTACGTCCGGAAACCGTGTTGTCCTCGCTTCCCTTGTCCACAACGCCGAAGGGGCTAATGATTATCTCTGGCCACTGCTTCAGAAGATCCATGTCGAGGACCAGGCACCTCCCAGCATCTTGCTCTTTCCTGATATTCTTGCGCAAGATATTAATTCTGCCCCGAGCCGAGCCATGATTCACTGGGCGAACTGACTGCCGAGGTGGTATTTCTTTTAGCTGGACTTTGACACCTTCTTGAGCAATCTTCTGCATCTGCGCCAAGTGCTTATATTCTCTGCACAGTTCGCCAAGAACCGCTGGAACCAAATTCTTGTTCGGACGGTAATCCCGCTCCGTTTGTCCCCGAACCAGCTCCACGAACGCCGGTAGCAGTAAAGCTGAACGGCGTGCGAGCTCCGACAGAGAGCGTTGCAATGGCTTATTAAGCACGTATACAGGTCCATCAGCGCCTTCTTGCGTTGTAGGGAAATCAGGCGCTGGTAGCTTTATGCCGAAACTGGCCATGGCCTTCCCGAGCGTAGCCGATTGAGCTTCTCGATTCAGGTCCCGTCGCCGACGTGCATTCTCATGCATTTGGTCCGCGGTTTGACGTGAGACTACACGGCGACGTGGGGTTCTTTCGATCCGAAGTATGTTTCCTGTGCCATCTCTGTTAGCCGGGTGTAGCTTGTCTGGATTTGCTTGACTTGTACCCGACGTCGAAGGCATGCTTGTAGATATATCAGGATTCATCGAAATTTGGACCTTGGTAGACTTCGTATTATCGCGTCGGTCGTTTTGTCGTATATTCTCGCTAGTGTACAGATCGTCTGACCTGGATGGGCTGCACCCCGGGGGGCGTGTATACGTGGATGGCTGTATAGACGACATGGATTGTATTGTCAAAGCAGGCCGTATACCCGTGGGTGACTGTATTGTCGACCCGGGCTGTATAGTCAAGGGTGGCTGTATACCCGGAGGTGACTGTATAGTCGACCCGGACTGTAAAGTCAAGGGGGGCTGTATAGCCGTGGGTGACTGTATGGTCGACCCGGACTGTATAGTCAAAGGAGGCTGTATAGCCGAAGACGTCACTTGTCTCGATTCACCGCAGGTTAGGGTGAACCTGGAAGGCGAGGAACCCGGTACATCAGCAGGTGAGGAGAGGATTTCATTAGCGAAACGGAGGCCTTCCGGAGAAATTTCTCGCTCGAGCGGCAAAATCCACCGTATGATTTGTGCCACAGTAAGGATATACTAGCGTTCACGATAATACATTCGTGGTTATTGTTATTCAGTTTACAACTTACGTTAAATTGGTCACTTCGCTCCCTTAGGCAAAAAGGGACCTTGATCATGATCACTAAAAGTTTGTAAACTCTCGGAAGTCAACTTCCTCTAGCGCAAGGTGATGTGTGACGTCTCTGAAGTTCGTCGACATGGAAAGGAACTACTTCTCCATCTGAACGACTCACAGTTCGAGTCGGTTCGCAAGAAGGCTGGCATCTTCGGGGTGGAGGCCCTACAGAGCCTGGTGGCGTCAACACCGCTCCAGCCGCTCGAACCTGTCAATGCGTTCGACGCCCACGAGCGAGTGCTCATCTCACATGCGCGGGAAAACCTGCAGGCTCCGGTGGCGGAAACAAGTCCGCCGCAACTAAAGCCAATACGGCTGAAGGTAAAGCCATATGAAGGGAAGGAAGGTGGGAACCTTCTCATCTGGGTTCGAGAAGTAGAGCTCGCGATGGACGCGCTCTGATCTCAACCGAGCAACACCAGTTGCTTTTGCGCTCTCCAACCTTTGTTGTCGTGCGAAGCGTTGCGCGTACACGCGGGAGGCGACACCGCCTGGATATTTCACATCCTGGGCCCAGCTGTGCTAACGGCCCCGAGCCGTGTTCCTGCCGGCGAACTACGAGTACCAGCAGGGTTCGCGCTTTCTCTCATGCAAGCAAGGAATGCGCGAGCTGCACGAGTATGTCCAAGATATACGGGAGTTCACGGTGTCCCTAGTGGGAAACCGACTCAACGAACACGTCAAGACGACTGTGTTTATGGACGGCCTTCGCGTGGACACGGCGCGCACTCAGCTGCTCCGGGTGCAGTCAAGCACCCGTGAAGAGGTGATTCAAGTGGCCCTTAAAGAAGAATATCGCCATTTCCATCATCCAATTGATCTGGCTGTCAAGTACGAAAACTTCGACAGCCAAGAGCAGTTTACGCGTCTCGACATGGAACCTATGATTTGATGCTGAGCATGGCCCCAGCTTGGAACTCTTGATCCCTGGATCGTCTGGCGAGAAAACAAAATTGGTGCTAGCTGCAATGTCCGACGAAGCATTAATGGGTCAAGTCCCCACCTCTGCTAGGACGCGAGACGCCCGCACAGGATGCCAGGGAGACGAAGCATTTCGTAGATGCTTGGGAGTCGTCGACGTATAAGACGGCTCGGAGGAAGCTTTGGTGGTGGCGGCGCTAAGAAGCGCTGGCTAAGCGGATAACATAGATCTGTAGATAGCCGCAGCTGCCACGAACGCTGATAATAGCGTGTCCAAGATGGGTAACAGAGCTCAACCTACGGTCGCCCAGATCTTAACCGAAGAGGAGGGCATTACTCTAGCTTCTTGTGTGGTTAGCATAGTATCACACGTGGTCGCCCAGATATTCTCTGAATAGGAAGACGCGAGATGCGCTTCCTGTGTGGGTAACATAGTACCACACGAGGCCTCGAGTGCCTCGGACGTCGGCACCACGACATTCCCAGCCGCGGGTAACGAAGTTCCACGTCACGGTCGCCGTCGACGACGCCATCACCGACACCAAAAATCGGATCGGAACCTCGTTCTGATCGACTCGGAGGCCAGGGCCCGGACTCTTTCGACACGGCCGGTGAAAGAGTGTTATCACATCTTTGATGGCGAGACCGGATTATCCGTGAAGGTATCTGGCGTCCACTGGAACCGTTGCCAGTGGCGGCGGGGTACTGAACCTCGAGGAAATGACGGCCGAGGCTTTCCAACTACAAGGCTAAGGAGATTGCCAAGATGGTCACTCGGGAGGAGTTTAACTCCTACTCTGTCTTGGGAGAAGATGTCTTAGAAGCGCTGAGTACGCAGCGTCAGACACACTTTTGTTCCGACATCTTTAAGGGCCCCCAGGATCCAGTGTAGCATTTGGTGACGGAGTACGCGGGCGTGGCACCCACCGACCCAACTCCCGCCGGATCTAGGCGAACGGCATGAGATCAATCTCGTGCCTGGCACAAAGTACTGTGTCACGTGACGATGGCATCCTCTACGCGACCGGTACGAGGTCATCGATGTTTTCTTCGCTGCGAAAGCGAAGGCAGGCAGGGTGCGGAGGTTAAAGTCCCAGCACTCGACGCCAACTTTCTGCGCTCGGAAGCTGAACGGGAAGTGGCGTCTGGCTCACGCTTATAACAAGCTGAACAACGCAGCGGTGCCGGCCCAGACATAAGTCTCACAAAAGGATGTGTTGTTGAACAACATGGCCGGAACCGTACTGTATAGTGCGCTGGATTTCATAGCCGGATACTATCAGATCCTGATCCGCGAGAACGACATCCCTCTCACCGCGGTGAGCACTTCAAGGTGCATGCTCTGGGAGAAGCGCAGGGCTTGCCTAACGCCCCGGCGACATCAACCACCTGGTGACGTAGCTGCTCCGGACATTGCATGTCTTCGTACAAACGTACTTCGACGGCATCTTCGTCCATAGCCGTGGCGAGGGAGGCAAGACGGCCATGGAGGTGCATTTGGGGCACCTCCGTCGAGTGTTGGACGTGATGCGGGCGAACAAGCTTAACGTCAACAGCGACACGTGCGTCTTCGCGGCACCAGAGATCAAGGTTCTCGGCTGCTGTGTCAGCAACGTGGGCGTTCGAGCTGACCCAGACAAAGTCAAGGCCATTGTAGCATGGACGACACCCCAATCCCAGAAGGATCTTCGAAAGTGGTTGGGCTTAACCAACTACCTTCAAAAGTACAGCGCAGGGTACGTGAGCCTCACTAAGTCCTTGTCGGATCTCTTTCGGAGGGTCGCTTACTGGCTCTTGGGGCAAGAATACCAGGATACACTTGCCAGCACCCCAAGAGGCTCCTGTCCTGGCCCTGCCGGATTAGACGAACCCGTTTAGCGTCGTCTCCAAAGCCTCCGACAGTGCAATCGGTTGTGTATCGATGCGGCCGGACATGAACGAGTCGTCCAGGTAGCTCAAAGCCGCCGAACGGAGCTACCGTGTCCACGACAAAGACCTCCTGGCAATTAAGTATTCCCTTATTAAATTTCGGGCTCATCGTCTAAGCTCAAGGCCTTTGTGATCTACTCAGACCACGCGTCCATGAGGACGGCAACGAATTCGCCTTGCCTCTCCCAACGAATGGCGAGGTGGCTGTCCTTCTTCGTGGAGTACAACATCCGCGTTGAGTACAAGCTGGGGAAGCTTAACGTACTTCCGGACGCCCTCTCTTGTCGTCCAAACTACGAGTTGGCCCACGGGTGGCAAATGATCTCTATGACACGTGGCGTATCGGATAGATGAGTCTGTCGCGCCTATCGTCAAGTTCCGTTCAGCAGGGAGTTGCCGTAACTACGAGGGTGAGTACTTGAGAGAATCCACCCCAGGCCAGAACATGTCCTCACACGAGTTCCAGTTGAGACGGTTCTCGGGAAGAATTCAGGGGTAGCCCCCAGAGAGGGTAGAGACCACCCCGATTCTCGAGCTTCTTTCACGACAAGTCGTAAAGTCCTTCAGAGGGATTTGATGCCGCACGAGAAGCACGCACCGGGCCACCTCTAAGTTGTCGGTGACGAACCTCTCCTTCTGGACCAGGGCACATTCGTAAACGCTCTTAGAAGTTGAGACCACCGACAGATCCACGAAGAGCAACGAGGATCTCCAGAAAGAGGTCAGCCCCAGAGCTGCCTTCGATAGGCCAATAACCTACCGAGTTAATGGCAGCTCCCTGATAGACGGGTGCCACCACCGGACCCCCACGCATGCGCTGGGCAGCTTGGAAGTACTCCTGCTGGTCGATGTCGTTTATGATCTCCCGGGATTCCTGGATAGCCCCCCCCCCCCCCTCCTACTCTTCATCCGAGGAGCCGAAGTGTTTCCGGCTGGGGTACCCAGTCTCCTTCTCCTCGCGAAGGGGAGACTCGAAGCCGTGCTCTTCTTATGGACTTGGCTTCTTCGGCTGTGACTTGGGTGGCCTTAGCAGGCGCAAGACCCTCGGCGAGCGAGTGATGTTTTAGAGGTTTCTCCTCCTCGTCGAGTGCACGCTGTCGTCGTCATCACTGAAGTGTGCCCTTCCACGGAACCCACAGGAGTATCTAGAGTGCTCCTGGACTCGGCCTCGTTCTCACCGCTCGAATTGAGATCACGTTCAGCGAACCGCGGGTTCTCCCGGTTGTCTGGAGAGACCGGAGGTGACGGACTACGACGTTTGCGTGCATGCTTGCTTGCAGCCGCATCACGAGATGAACCGATCGCTTCCAATGCCTCCTTAGCAGCCTCCTGGAGTGCAGAGCCTTTGCCGCGATGCTTCGTACTCTTGGCTTGCGCCGTTCCAGCAGCAGCCTTGGAGCGTGTTTTCGTACCGCCCTTTGCAGTGCCATGGGGCTTGCTAAAGGTCGACGTGGAGACCAAGCAGAAGGGCGATCAACCGCTGCTCGAGACTCTAACTGTATAATGAGCCCCCGCCGCGCTCGCGCAGCCCAATCGATGTATTTTAACTTTGAAAATGACAGTTTGTGACGTACACTTCCCCATTCTGATTGGTCAATAAACCGAACCTAAGCGGGGGATGTAACGGGGTATGTATCACCAAGTGTGCCCCTAGCTACATGAAGTGTGACACGTCACACTTCGGGATATTTGGTACACGGTACCAGGGTCGTCTGAGGCCAACCATTGGTTGATGACATAGCTTTTCTATAGGTGACTTATAGTTTGTATATTAACTCAAGCTTAGCCTACCTATAAATATATTCAGTTTACAACTTACCTTAAATTGGTCGTTTCGCCTCCTTAGGCCAAAGGGGGCCTTGATCTATTGTTCACTGAGAGTTTGTTTACCCTCGGAAGCAAACTGCCTGTAGCGCAAGGTACTGTGTGGCCCTGTCGCATCTTAACACACCAGTCAAAGGATTGACGAGACCGTCGAAACGTTCGACGACCCAAGCCCATTTCGCAATGAACTCGTCAGAGAAGACGCTCACAAATGAGGTTACCCGGTAGGCTCTGCTACGTCCGTGACTACATCTGCGGGCACAACCACTTCGGCGCTTACGTAAGCGTATACGACCGCGACGAAAGAAAAATATTTTTTTCGCCCAATATAGCTATATGTAGAAGCAAAAGTGCAAACAAGCTACGGCTTAAACGACACGCGTCATGAAGGGTCCGCCAGTGTTCTCTACTGACGGAAACACTTCCTTCGACTATGTGTTGGACATTAACAACGTCCCCATGGAAGCCGATGACCTCGGCTTCTGCACCGACTCAGGTCGGTTAGACCAACGCCCGATCCACGGCAAACGCTTAAGGATGATCCGGACGCTGCTGTTTGAGGTGGCTATGTGCCGAAGAAAGGCGCATCCATCAGGGCCGATGTCGCCTTCTTTACTGCGTGCTGCACCTATGGTACGTGCTCTTTAAATGCCGACTGAATCTACGAACGCTAACTGGCTCCGCTCGACATCGTCTCCGAGCCCGATGGGGCTTTACGCATACATCACCATCAATATTGACGACGAAGCCGCCAATGTAACACTGCTACATTGAACTCTGTCATCCGGTCGGTAAAATGCGTCGAAGAGAACTTCGGGTGAAGGAAACGTGCCTGAGTGTGTGACAATTGTTCTAGCTTGGACCGCATGTGTTGGTAGCGTCTTGAGCGATGCGAACGGCTACCGTATTCCCAACAGCCTTTGAGACCTTCTATAGTGGCTATCACATCGACCGTCTTCGTAATGACACTGTTAAGGCGGGTATTGCTAGCGCGGATACCGGTGAACCTGTATGAACGCACTGCCGCTGTTCGGTATTGTTTCTTACGGCGCCTGGCCATTTCGGGTACCCTGCCGTCTGTGTTTTCGGTCCGCTGCAAGACCTTCGAGCTAAACGTGATCAGCGTGATGCAGTACTCTCCGTTCTAGCGTAAAACGTAATACTTATTCACCATTCAGAGTTATCGAGATATTCGCCTTTAAAGTAGACCGATCAATTTTCGTATGTAACTAAAGTTTCGAGGAATGACCACGTTTGTGATTTAAACGTCTGAACATTCACTAAGCTAAACGCCTGCACTCTTCGAACAAGCAAGGCGCAATTAATATGGAAGTCTAATGACCTCTCCGCCACTACATCCTATGGCTGGTCACGACCCACCAACAACCCATTGCAGTCCCTCTTCGATGGATTAGGAGCCCGCTGAGATCGCTCCGCGGGGTTCACAGCGGCAAGCCTTCTGCGCGAACGCCGCAAACAAACCTCGTGCGACGGGGTCTTTGATCGTTTTGTAAGTATGTCGCTCGCCATGGCTGGTAGATCGGGAACACGTTGCTACGGCGGTTGCTAATCAGCGGTTTCTAACCGGAGTGTGAATCTTTCACGTGCTCATGAATTTGCAAATGTTTTAAATCCCTTCTGACCGAGCTGTGCCAGACTAACTGGCGTGCACCGGTTCTATTGGCTCCAAATGGACGCTTCAAGGCCGGGCGTCGTGGTGTACAGGAACCCTCCATGATTTAAACAACAACCATAAAATTACGTCGAAAGGTTGTCGGTCTGTTGATAGACTGGTCCAATGTGACTTAAATGCTCGAGACTTTCTCGAGCCGATGTTGCCCCCAATCCGAATACTGAAAGTACGTAAAGATTGTTACACAGTACGCCAGTACGTATCGGACGTTTCGCAAAGATACAACGCATTCGGGGCCTGCTGCTAAAGCTATTAGACATTCTCGTCGAGCTCCTTGAGATAAAATGGCGGCCGCCGCAACGACAAATCGGGATCGTTAAAGCAAAAGCGATGGTGAAAGCCAAGCCTGATAAGGCAAAAGAAACAACGCGAGGCACAGCAAGAGCAGGAATCGAACAGAAACATGCTGCGAATACGCAGCAGGCTAACACACGTTAGTACGTGCTCAGGCACTTGTACTAGTGGGCCATTAGAAATTATCTCGAGAGGAGGGATCATCACTTTTCACGTCCCGAATGCGCTGCCGAAGGAACATCGTGATACTCGTACATGATTCGCACAGCAAGACGATTTTATCGCATAAGTGATGCCAGCTTTTAACGTTCCGTGTACGAGGTGCGGGGGCATAATCCAGCTTTTGGTTCGCATATTTGTCACTCGCACCCGCGTTCTTAAAGTCTTTATTCGACGACCACCATGGAGCCCGCTCTCAATCCGATTGATGTCGACTATCTTGTCAGCATAATCAGGTAGCCCGAAAACGCGCCAGCCACCACACTTAACCTTCCAGGTTTGTAATCAACCCGGAAGTTGTATTTCGAGAAGATCAATAACCATCTCGTCGTCCGTTGCGAAATTTGAAGCGACTGCACTGTCGTTCGCCGCTCTCCACGGCTTTCTAGATTGGAAGTCCCGCAGGGATTTCACCGGGAACACATTCTGGTGCTCCAGTTGAATATATTAGGCTGTCGACGTCAGTGAGCCCCCCCCCCCCCCCCCCCCCCCCCCCCGCCCCCTCGCTATGTTCCTCGAAGCGCTGCTTCTTCGGCTTTGCCCGAGAGTATCCTTAGTCTCCGTAAACGCAGCGTAGTGTTGTCTCGCCTCCCCCGCTTCGGTATTAATCCTTTCGACACCCAAGATTACACGAATGTGTTCGATACGTTCAGCATATAGCTCTATCACAAAGAATATAGCTCATGGCTAGCAGCGCCCTCAACTCCAATGTACTCCCTGAGGATTCTCCAGATACATTGATTAGTACAAAAAAAAATATGCTTGAGCAGGTCCGCGCCAATACGTTGAGCCTAGCGTCGTCTTTAACGTCTTCCCAGAAGACATCACATGTATCTTCTCTCCCCGTCACCTACTGAGTCTTGCGGAGCTGACGTCACGTGCGCCGTCGTTTTTCCTTATGGAGCAGTGACTGACGTGTCCATCCTCAAGGCCCGCCCTTGGACGGTTTCCACTAAGTTTGATACCGTCGGCTGATTATTTCGTGGTCGCGAACGAACAAGCTCCTCTAGATTACTTTCGGCTTCCCCGTGCTGGTCAGCTACACGCATGTCTGTCGTCAGCGCTTCACTGTTCTCACATTGGTACATCTTGCCAATCGCACATCTAATACACTTTGAGGGGCGTTAGTTCAGCATCAAAAACAATTCTTGTAAAAAAAAGGTTGTTTGACGCACTTGTGGCAAGCATAGCACGACAAGAGCAGGCTCGCTTCGACCCCACATTCGGGATGACACGATTAGGCTCACAATCTTGCAAATTACAGATTTCCGATTTAGTCAGCCAATGGTCGATGATCTGTCCAATATGGACCTGCACCAGTAGAAGTAGCCCAGCCTCCGAAAGACATGTACGCTGCCCAGATCCCTCCCACAATTTCAACATGTTACAAAACTTCTCCAGTGATCCAAGTTAAAATCGTTTTGTATCGACTAATTCCGAATGCGCCGCTCACCGCGTGATGCACAAATGGCCGTCGTCTTCATCCAAGTGACCAAAATTACCTTACGCTCCGCCGCAGCGCTTTGAAACCCGTAGTCAGTGAGCGTAGGAGGGCTTCGTCACCCATAGGCAGGATTTGACTCTCGCAAAAATTGGACTCGATCTGTGAACAATGGGTGAAGCTTGTGATATCGGTTTTGGCGACGAGGGCGAATGTTCGACATTGTGCTGCGCATACCGTTTGGAGATCATAACCCATATCTGGAATGCTTTTGCATGACATGTCCTGGAGCCTTGTACGAGCGCGAAGCGCACGCTAGCTTCTTCGTTTGACCTCAGATAATCGTAGGAGATAGGTATTATTCAAATCCACGAGCCACAACGGATACTTTATTTAAAGCATTCAACGTCTACAATTACGACACGCCTTCACATCTCACACGCCACTACGTTAACTAACAACACATCGAGGTTTCTACCAGCGGCATACGTCCTCAGGAGCTTACACCAGCAGGGTTTCCATATTAATCATATTGAAATTGAGAAAAAAAATGAGGCTCATTTGGCTTACGGCATAAAGGGCCTTGCTTGAGAGGAAAGGTGCCGAATTGCATCCTCATGGGATGGTGGGAGTGTAAAATAATCGAGTGCTTCGCTGGGAGCCGGCCCCCAAAGCGACGAAGCGGATCCAGTAGACTGTCGTTCGGGCTCACGAGCTGTGCGCTCGCTGATCGATGATTTTCGCAGTGGATACCGCCGGCAAGGACAAGCCACTCCCCACAACAAATAGCCAGCAAACGCGCAAAACGTATCGATCCTTTTCCCCGCTTCTTGTCACAAATTTGCCCTCCTCTGGCTTCTTCAACGCTCCTTCCTGCTGCGCGTTTCTCGCTTCTTGTTGTTCTCGTACAATACCGGATTGAAATATGGGGAGGAGGTACAATGCAGACCTATGCTACTCCAAATGGACTGTCTATCGCCGAGCACACGTAACAATATGCATATCCGGTTTAAACGAACCGGTGAACATCACACTGTTGCGGTCTGCCAACTGCGTTTGACACTCGTTTCACCTTATGATATACGTTTTGACATTTTCCTTGCTGTTGAGGCCACCAGGACCTTTTATCTCCGATACCGGTAGTACAGACTTGGTAGATGATCTATTTACTAATTAGTAGCAGATTCCCATGATTATAATGGAGATGAAGCATTTGAATCATGAGCGCATCGGGAAGCGGGCATCCCTCACCCTAGCGTGGCATATCCTGAGCGCAACCAGCACTGCAATTATTGTCCTGGTCAAGCATCTGCGTATTATCCGCGTGTAGGCCACGTTGCGAGCAAATAAGACAAATACGAAAAGAGGAAAACACATGTGTAACACTGAATAAAAACCAGGACGAAGGGAAAGTGCCCGTCGGAGGTTGCAGTGCCGACCTATGCCAAACAATAGCGCTGATCACTCGTCGCACGCCCAATTAAAGGTGGGTATTTCAATCGAAAGATACGACGAAAACTGTACATGATCCGCCGAGATCCTGTCTGGAATTCTAGGCGAGTTGTCTAGGCTGAGTAATGAGCTCCAGGCTTGGTGGGTTCGCGGTAGGAGCTTTATTAATCATTTATTTAGATTCCATCCACAAAGTGGCATTCCAACACACACGTCGATACACCTTGTGACATTATATATGTACCGACTCTGATAATCGACAGCTTCCGAACCCGCGAAAGACCATAAACGTGAGATCACCAAGTATTGGAGCACGATACCAGGATAGAACCGGATCTCAACGAGCCACGGCATACGATACTACGGTAGAACGTGATAATACGGACGACAGACCATTCGCGAAACCACAATATTTATTAGTAGCATGGACGTTTGTCCAACCAGGGAGAGCACTTAGACACGGGAGCCGTAGCCGGGAAATCGCCGAGCCACGGAGCAAGATGTAGAACCTGAGATCGCAGAGTCAGAGGGACGATAGTACATTTTTACACAATTGCAAGGACGACAGACCAGCCATAAAATCGCGGAGAACGCTTCAAGAGACCACGATTGCACACCGTGGAGCACGGAATCGTAGTAGAGCACGATAGCACGGACAAAACATATACGCTACGCGAGCACGATGACAGAGACATCAAAACCACACCGCTATTGCACGATAGCTGATACCGCGGCCGATGGAGCCACATCAGGAGAGTATGAAACACGGGCGACGAAACGACATGACTACGCGGAGGCCATAAACCACGGAATAGCACCCTTCGGCGAGTGTACCGGCGATAGGAGGGCAACGGTCAGGAAATTCTCTGTATCGTGATACCTATGGTTTAGCACAATACGTAAGCCTCTAATAACAAAGATAATTTAGAGGTCACGAAAGAGGCCGTACTACACCGATAAGTGCTAAAATTTGCGGCCACCTCATTTCCAACAAACCATGCCACTACGCCGCGTAGCGGCGGTGAACGGCAAGTCTAAGTCGTACTCTACTCTCGTGTACGTTCGTATGTCCGTCATTTTGTCCGAAGCACAAATACGCACCTATCACTGATAAACATGCTGTCCAGCGAAGTGAAGGCGGCCCGACACGGCAACCTTGCAGGCCCGAAGGACCCGCCCCAGCCACAACGTACCCACTGACCATGTGAGTAGTGTAGCGAGCCCGTGGCAAGCCGAACGGAGCCATAACACAATAATGAACATGCATGCGCCTCCGTCGCGAAGCGACGGCACTCGGCTAGCTAAGTAGAGCACTAGATTCGTACTGGCCGGTGTAAAATATGCTCCAGGATCGTGCATCCGTGACAAAACTTCACTGAAGGACTGCAGAAGAGCACCACTCGATATTATCCATTGTGCTGCTACTATTAAGAAGAGAGTGACTATTGACACAAAGGGGCTACTTGGGATTTGTAATCCGACGGGGTTTCCCATAAAGTACGAAATAGGGAGAAGGGGTGAAAGCCGACTCGCTAGGCAACACGAATCCAAGACCAAACATGACTAAACCTCGCTCGGTTCTATAAGGCTAATATCCAGAAAGGTCTGGGTTTGGGTTGAGGAGGGTGATAGAATTATCGCCAAGTCCCCTACATATGTAGATTTCCAGTCTCATGACACCCATTCCTCCCCTTGAGTCAATAGGCTCTGCCCTATTAAAAGTTACACGACTGGCACACAGGGTGTCGATTCGACACACTTCAAACTGACTCCTTACATGTCCTTTGAATTTTACACCTGAGATAGCAACTATTATACAGAGTCTGGCAGGGATTAATTTTGCCAAAATCGTTCTTTGCAGTGATACTACTACTACACAACTACTACTACTACTACCGTGATGTATGATATTCACTATGAGTATAAGTACCACTCGCTGGAGGCAGTATTATATTTCTTTAGCATACTACTTTTTCAAGAACCCCCATTGACCAAGTCCAACCTTCAATCTGCAATTTACAGTGGTTGGGCCCCTTTCACCATTAGTAGAAGATCGCTATTCTCCAAAACGCGTCGTACAACTCACCGAGAAGATCGATAGCTTCGTTGGAGCGCATCAACGTGCGGTGAGGGGCTGCCCAGAAAGCGACGAGCGGACACCAGACCCCTGCACGGTGTGCGGTAAGCCGATTCACCACCTGTGTGCCATTGGCGTGCTTAAAGGGAACGGCAGCGATCTAAACGAGAGGTAATTCAGTTATGTGTCTAATATTAAGTATTAATTACATACTACAATGTATGCATAGCGTCAGGTTCTGCTGTCTTGTGTGTGTAAGGCGTGTCAACTCTACGGAGGGCTCTAGCATACACGCTGAAAGCGGCACAACCGCGCCAGCCACGTCTTCTATTACTTCGACTGCTTCAAAGATATCATTATCAATTTTTTGGTCCAGCTCCGATTCTGACTTCGTGCTGTCGCCTGGTAATACAGCAAAGGAGAGCTCTGCCTCTGTCCGCCGAGATGCGAAGCGCTAGAATCGGCCACCCAGCAGGCGATGTTGGGTTAATTGATGCTAGGGCGGTGTAGCGGATCCCAGTAATTTCACCTTGGTTTCCCAGAATAACTCTACGAAGAAGTCCCAGGGGCGCCTGGCAGGTTTGCCATCTTCCGGTAATGGGTCTGTATGTCTTCCCGGTCGTGCTGCCAATGTTCTATCCTGGTTTTATATTAGGAACCATGCCAACTACATGTCATCTTTCTAATAGTTTTCCCAGCGAACTTTCTGAGGGACGCCTTAGGAGTAAGCTGGGAAATGAGCTCGAGCTGGTTACCAGACTCGAGACTCACTCTACGATTTACGTGATACAGTACACTTGGCTATAAGCTCCAGCGGGGTGGCTCCCGCTTTGTCGAGTGCCGATTGGGTTTTTCGCCCGGGATTTACTACAGGCGGACAGAGTGTTGTCGGAGTGGCTCGAGTAGCTGGATGTTGCGTGCCAAAAGAACACGAAGCAGACTGAAGCAGAACTTAATCAAGACACGTCTATTGACAACAACAAGACACCTACTGGTGCCTGCTTGATTTCTACCGACGCATATACATCTTGCGCTGATGGCACGAATGCACCTCGGCAAAGTGTCCTCTTCGGCCTTCCAAGAGCGGGCGTTCTCGACGGGAGGCATTGTGATGGTTCCTCTACGTACCAGGACTGTCCCTAGACGTGCCGAGAAGCAACTGCTACTGCGCCACAATCGAAAAGCTGTCGTTCTGATGAAGAAATAAGGCAAATAAAACGAACAATCAGCAAGAAACTTGATAGGAATTCCTTAGTACAGAAGTAGAAGAATAAGTATTACATGTACACATATTTCGATTCAAAACTTGGATCCATACTCATATTAGTATTTCCCCTGCAATTATGACCCGGTAGTCCCGGTACGATTACTACCTTCGAAGGGTGGTGTCAAGTACGTGCTGATATTCCTGGACGGATCCTCGAGGTATGTCGTGGCGTATTTCATGAGGAGCAAGCGCGAAGTGGTCACCTAGTTTAACTCCTTGAAACCGGAAGGATTTCACCATTGTATGCTGTATATACAGCGTATTAACATATATATTTTTGTATACTCAAGGGGAAGGGTGCGGGAAAGTACTGGACTCCCGCTAGTGTTATAGACACTAGTGCTGTATATACGGCAGTGCATAAGTGGCTCTAGCTCGTACATATACAGCATCTCATGAGCTATGCGCTTGTCAAAGATGTGGAGTTTTGCGCGTGTAGCACGGATAACGGTCTATGTTGCACTTCGATCAGTCAGTTGGCCTCGAAAATTTCTCTAAAACCCCGAAAAACAGTAATAGAGGCAGGACAACTAACTGACCTTTACTAGAAGTAAGTCAAGGTAATGCACTTGTTCTGCAATCCGGTGATGACGTCCTGTACGCCAGCCAATGAAATCATTTCGGACCAAATATGTGTCGTTTCTGCCTCCTGTCACCAAAGCGCGGTGATCAAGTGGACTTGAGTGCTTGCCTGATCAAACCATAAACAGTCTCACTTCTGGATCCAACCACATGTTATTCAACTCTCCAACACCAAACCTACTCAGAATCAACGCGACGTCGCTTGGCAGGCGATTTCCGGGCGAATCTGCGGTCTTTGGCGCATTTACGCGAATCCTGCCTCTCAAGACCTCCGGAAGGGCCTTGCCGTTCTTGTACTCCTTATGCCAGACGTCCCAGCAGCTCCACATCTTGTCACTCACGATCCACTTCAGCTTTACGCAAAGATATATAGGCCCGGGGAAGTCGCAGCCGTCACAGAAGTATGTCGAAGTAGCTCCGCGCTTGCCATTTGGTGTTTTGAGTGTACAGACCTTGCGATTCTTCTGGACACGCTTTCGCTGGCCGGAGTGATCTCGCCATTCTTCACTTTACTTAGCCACATGACCAGTAGAATCAGCTTCCTCCACTCCACCGCCTTCATTAGCAGAAGCTGCTTCGCCTACCACGCATACAGGTTAACTCAGCTGTATGTACAGCTTAACCAAAGCGGTAGATACAACACAATGACCTACTCGGTTGAAACGTGTTTTCCTCGTACATGTCGTTCACTGTGAGAGCAAGAAGATCCTGGTGCAGTTTGCACATGTACTGCACGTGTGTCAGAGGCTTGATCTTCATATTCTTTCAGTAAGCGCGATGCACAATGAAGCCGTTGGTGATCGCTAAATCAACAAGGCCCAAGAACAGGGACTTGTAGTATTTTCGGAACTTGATCGAGCGCTGCACAGAGTATCGTTGTAGGCGGAGTTGATCATGGACATCAACTCCGCCCATATAGCGATGATAATCCCTGATTACCTTAGGGCACGCCACGTAGTTTTGCTCTCCAGTCTTCTTGCGTCGTTGCACACGATCCAACGCAATGTTTCCACCCACCGAGAGAAAGTGGACAGGTTTGCTGTCCCACCAGCAAATTGATGTCATCCCTTTCACAAGCTTTGACCGTGCGAACGACAAGGTGCCTCTTGGAATGGTCTTGGGCCTTGACTTCTTATTCGTCTTTACGTCTTGGCAGAAACCCCGACGGTTAGTCATGATAGTGCCAATAGTATAGAAACCCATGAGTAGCAGCTGCACAGCTAACACGATCGAAGTGTAAAATAGATCAACCACCACGAGTCGAATTGACCCATGGTTTGAATGAGTTTTACCAAAAACGGCTCGCATGTTACGCACAACAGCGGCAGGACCTCACTGCATGTCGACCACGCCATTCTCAGCATTATGCTGCTTCTTTTCGCAGTAGACTTCAAAGCTGTACATCACGACATGACTATACGGCATAAATGGTCCAGCTAATACAGTAAAACATGTTTACCTTCGTACCGAATGCAATAAGCAGAGTGTGCACAGCAAATCATAAATAGCTTGGTGCCCCATTTGTGGGGCTTATCTTTCATATACACGCGGGTGCGATTGTAAGACGACCGACACGGAAGGTCACGTGTAGCACGGGGGTCTTGATTGCTGTTGAAATGGAGGTTTCGGGTGATTTCCATAAAGCGATCACGGGGGAGGAAGCGTCCGAAAATACCACGAGAGATTGCTCCAAAATCATCCCCGCGCCAGGGATTGGCGAGCTTCTCACGATTTGGTGACACGGTGCGCGCTATCAATAGTCCAATGTAGATGCACAGCTCGTGAGGAATTATTGGCTTCACCGATAGAAATTGTTGTCGGATGTCTCGCCGGGTCTTCGTCTTCGTAGTTGACACGGGTCGACCGGAGCTCCTATTCTTCTGTTCCCGCTCTTCCTTCCTCTCAAAATACGCGTCGACTCGGTTATCCAGTTGTTCATGCATGTAGAAGTTGCTACATTCCGCATGTGCTGCCAAATCGCCACCGGCATGAACAGGAAAAAGTGGGAAAGAGGGGATCCTCCGCGTCTCAACGCCGATTGGGTGGGCCCGTGATGACCGCTCCACAGACCAGGATACGCGTTAGCATCTGAGACAGGTGTGTATGGATTTTCCAAAACCCGGTGACGTCGGGTTTCAACATCATGCCATCCCGTCTTCGAGACCTCTTTCAACGCGGGGCCGACAACTTCACCAGCAAGAATTTATTCTTGCCCTCCGAGCGTGCTTAGGAACTTGTCCGCGAAGAACCGCTCTTCTTGATCGTACAGCTCCTCGTCTTCTTCATCAGCAGAGTCGGAAGCAGATGAATCGGAATCACTTCCATCCATTTGACTCAAATCATCTCCTTCAGACTCGATGCCAAAGTTTAGCACGTTATAGCCCTTGTTTCCGTTGGGGTCAGTGTTGATATTGCCGTCGTCGTCGACAATGATGTCAATTGTTGAGCGCCCGTCTAAAACAGTATTTACGTCATACATATACAGGTTAGTTGGAAAGAGTATCGCGTATATACAACTTTGATCTGGACATACCTGGTTGCCCCGATTCAATATCGTCTTGGCTTTGATGAGAATCAAACACAGCTTCTTTCAATACAGCGCAAAATACAAGTTAGGAATATTGTTGTATCATGTATATACACCACACTAGACCACGCTTACCGTTAGTCTACGCTGGATCAAATATCTCCAGCAGGGTAGCTCTGCTTGTCTGCGCGGACGGCATGTTGGTGGACTCGGCAGCTGTATATACAGCCCAACAACACAGTATATACAGCATTTAGAACACGTATTAGCAATAGGCGTATGTGAGCAAAGCAACTTACCCGACTTGGACGCCTTGAACGAGACCGGCATGGACGACTTGGTCGCGGACGACTTGCATGACTTAGACGTGGACGGCGCAGACAACTTGGAGGCAGGAGCCTTAATCGCGGACGACGTGGTCGACGCGGACGGTGTGGACTTCTTGGAGGCAGGCGCCTTAGTCGCGGACGACGTGGTCGACGCGGACGGCGTGGACTTAGTGCGAAGTAAAATATTGATTTACCCAGACTTCCATCGTACCGTCAAGCGCGTAGCTCACAACCGCCTGCTTCCCCAGCAAGTAGTCGACTCCATCCGCCCCGTTAGGATCTCTCCCGGGTTTCACGTACTTCCACCGCCTCTCGATGCCGTGTGGGGCCTTCGACGTCCAACCAGTGTCGGCGAATGTCTCCCATGCGGCCTTGAACGTCGCGCTTGCCACCCCCGTATCTGGTACAGTATCGTTTTCCGTGATCGGGGCGCTTCCACGCGTGCTGACCATTGCTTCCCACTCGCCCGCGAAATTCTAAACTGAGTGGAGAGGGGAATTGGCGCGAAAGTTACCTACGGAAATCTATTGTCGTGCGAAATGATTGCTTTAAACCTCCAAATATCTATGTCCAAAAATCGAGAAATGATGAGCTGTCCTTCAATCACCTAACCTGATAGGATGGGATCACATGCGCATCTCTTGTACGATATTTTAATTTTGAAGTTTGTATAGGCTTTTACAGAAATCAAGTCTATTGGCGTTATGCTGTATATACAGCGTAACGGTCACATAGCCGACACGTCGTAACGCAGCTTATATAGCTACCGGTTTCAAGGGGTTAAAGAGTTCAAGGCTCTCCACGAAAATCAATCGGGAGAACGCTTGAAGTGTTTACGCTCCGACAATGGAACGAGGCTCGTAAATAAGACGGTCGCTGATATTTGCTAACGGAACGGCTTCGTGCACCAGCGTACCGTTCCATATAGGCCTCAGCAGAACGGAGCGGCGGAACGCAAGAACCGGACTATCATGAAGAAGGCGCGTAGCATGCTACATTACAAGTCCATGTCGACAGAGTGGTGGACGGAAGCGGTGCGTACGGCGGTGTACCTCATCCGCCGTTCCACGAACTCGGCGAACTCAGATGTCACGCCATACACGAGATGGCGTTCCAAGCAAAACCTCGGATGGATCACTTGCGTATGTTCGGATGGCAAGGGTACGCCCACGTCGACGATGTGAAGAGAACGAAGCTCGAGCCCAAGCGTTTTAGGTGCACGTTCCTCGGGTACGCCGATAACGCTAAAAAGTATCGTGTTAACAACTGGGACGCGTCCAAGGTCAAGATGTCGCGTTCCGTGAAACTGGACGAGCGTGAAATTGGAGGTATTTACGACACGCCGTTACCAGCGCCCACAACGGCTGTCCAGATGGCTAAGAACGGTGATGAAGCTGGCATTCCAACAGAAGTGGAGCGCCTAGCCGTTCCGAACGAACGATGGAAGCGGTGGAAGAACCTGTCCAAGACGTTAAAATGGATGAGCTGGAACCAGAACAGAGTGGAGCGCTTCAAGCGCTGCCTCCACCAGTTGAACCAAGAACGGCAGGATTGGAGCTGACAGCGCACCCCTCGTCACCGGAGCCGTTTCCCGAGGAACGTCTGGTGCTCCACCCTAATACGGAACGCTCAAGAAGATCACGGGAGCCTGTGTTTCTACCGAAGAACGAAGCGGTGGATGACGAGGAGCACAAGTCGAGCGGAAACGACGACCCGCTAGCTCCGAAGCGTGCCAGGATCAACGAGAACGACTTAATCGCCGAGGCAGTATTAGCGTATGCTGTCGATATGGGAGGCGCTCTTGATACCCCTAACGCGTTCCAAGAAGAAGTTACTAGTGCTAAAGCAGCGGAACGACATGAGGGTACGCTGGAGAAGATAGAGACTCACGCTAAGAACGGAACGTGGCCTCTCATTCCATGTCGAGCGCCTGGACGCCCGATTGGATATGGCGGGGTGCTCGCCGAGAAGCGTGACGAGCATGGACAAATTATCAGGTTCAAAGGCGAGTTGAAGAACGCCTTTAGGATGAAGGAGCCTGGCGAGGTCAAGCTCATTCTAGGTACGGATATCATTCACGGCATTCCAGCTGGAACGCTCATGATCAAGCAGACAAGATGCACTGACGACATTGTGGAACGCTTCAACCATCGTCATTTAAAGATACTGGAGGACTCATGCGCGTCAAGCGTGAAATTTTCGACGGCTGTGTCGTCAACAACGGGGTTGGAACGCTTCAAGATGGAGTTGGAACGCATCGGGATGCAGTCGCAGCCGTGCCACTCCTTGATCACGTGTCTGATGTACATGGCTCTGAGCCTTTGCACGCAAGAGGGGCTATGCCCACGAAGAATGCGCAAGGAGACGAGTCAAGAGCAAGTGGGAGCAATGCAGGTTTGGAAGGACGCTATCGCACTGGAGAGGAACACTAGATATCACACAAGGGCCAAGCATGTCGACATCCGTCAGAAAGTGGAACGAGAAACGGCTAAGGTGGACTACGGCGACGCGCAGTTCCAGCTGGCCGACACACTAACAAAGTCGCTCGGCTTTAAAACCCTGGCGATCCAGCGCGATGCGACCGGCATTAAGAACAAGGCTACCGTGCAGTAGTGGTGACTGGGAGTGTTGCAGCTGCACTGGCTCTGCACGGTTACCGAACCGTTCGACTATTGGCTGGAACGGCTTCTGGAACGCCATTGGGTAATCACATGTTGAAGCGCTATGGTTGGATGAAGGCACATTGCATCAGTGCTTACGCCACACTTACGAGAAGACAACAAGAGGAACAACAGAGAGATACTGTTTAGATAGACATGTTGGACAATTTTGGTTAGCACTAATTTACTCACTTCGGTATTTGCCTCTTACTCAACTAACCCCAAACCAATACACATCAGCTACAAGCCTTGTTTGCATCGTCCTCCACTCTCAATTACGATGAGCTACAGTCAAAGATATTAGTCCGAAAATAAAGGGGGTTTAAAGTACTAACAAATGAGCATTTCTTACGCCAAAATGAGTCCAAAAAATAGACCTCAAGAGACGATTCGTTGGATTATTGTTTTGCTGAACTAACGTTTTAGTCTATTTACCCGAAATTGCTAAGATCAACTAGCCACCGCTACTCAGGCGATTTCGATTTTCCTAAATGCTTGAGGTGTACTACGCATATTCAGCAGGTGAACGAGATACAAATTTAGAAGGCAGCGGTGATGCTGTTGGCGAAGCTGAGGAAGTTAGCATTGCAATTTTGTCTGGAAGCCCGCGGTGAAGGTAGCGCCTGTTTTAGGACTAATTCTTTGGACGATTCGATCAGAATAATAAGAAATGAGATCAAACTTCGGCTACAAAAATCATAAATTATTATTAATTGACAAAAACCATCATGTGTGGTTTTGATAGTACTTTGATATCCCCTAGTACATGTATGAACTGGTTGTGATTACATTTGTGCGAACCCGTGTAGGGAAATTACATGTAGTAGTATCTGAAGGGTTTTGGCTTTGATATTCTGCTTTCCAGTACAAAATCAGGGCAACGACACGCATTGATCTCCTTAAATTAAATGAGAACCCTCAAGACCGCACAATGGACAAATGGCTCAGCTGTTTCGCTTACTGCCTTGTTATTTATGATAACGCCAGCTACGCTGTGGCCACGCTGGAGGTGTGCTGCGCCGACGATCCCATTCTACTTCACCTGGCAGGGACTGTTGAACACGCAGCTCTGGTGGCAGCACTCATCAAAGTTCACCGCGATGGTCGCGCGACAGCAGCTAGTGAGCTGGTCCGTTAAGGTAGAACATTCATCACGTCGACATGTCATTCTTTCGCGCCCCGCCTGCGCTTGAGTGGGCGTTGAAACGGCGACCACGAAAGCTAGTATGGCGGCGAAAGAAGTAAGAAATTTCATCGTGTACTTGCGGCTGTTACTTGGATGTAGTTTTACTGTTTTGGAAAATCGAGAACTGAGGGATGTGTGCTAGCCTAACAGCCTGTGCTGTTGGGTATGCAGCATCTAAGAATAATAATAATAATATCCATGCGTGTTATCCTGGACGTCATGTCTCTTGGTGGTGTGACATTTTAGAAGCACTGGCTACACGTTGAACCCATGAGCAGTGATTAGAACACAACTTTCGCTGTGCTTCTACTCATATTAATGTAGCTCTGTGAAGTCCCCCCCACACAAAGGTTTAAGTCTTTTGACGTTACCCGCGGTAAACGAGTCTGTAGCGTGTTCATTTCTGCCGCCTTCACCCCGCACTAAACCCGAAAGCATCTAGAAAATTTGTAATCGACAGAAAAGCAGAAGCTCTCCAGCGTTTGTTGGTCCCAGCAATTTCGTGCAAAAGTAGAGCTCAGCACAACGATTCATCTCTCAAGGCCCATTTTTTTCGGACTCATCATTGGTGAAGAAAAAGCTCATTTATTAGTGCTTTACAACCCTAATTTCGGGCTAATCTTTGTTTCATTTTTGGTGATAAAAACAACTCATTTATTAGTACTTTTACCCCTCCGCAACCTTGGCGGTTGGATCATCATATTTGATAAAAGATTCCCCTGTTATTCAGGTGGGGTCTTACACGACAAAGGTGCTAAAATGACATGATAATTGTATAAGTGACTGCAGCTCAGCGTCAAACCAAGGTCCTAAAATACCCACAATAAATATCGTTTTTACAGTGATGTGCTGAAATTCCTTCGATAGATTGTTGTAAATTTGTTTCAACGCGGTCTCTATTACATGATAATATTATTTTCATCGGTTGCTGTCACAATTTACTTCCAGAAGATTTTCTTCTATTATCAAAAATTGACATATTCAGGTCTGGATATATTTTAAGCCACAGCTATTCCTTACTTAAGTACACATTCAAGTCACCTTGGGAAAATGGAACGCAAGCTCTGATCAAATTTAAGTTTACTGGCACGAGGAAGATGCGGAGATACATTGCAATAGGAAGCGACACTCCTTCCTAAGCTCGGGCCACATAGACCACGCTAAAAACATGCACTAAATAGGGCAACCACGTGTCCACCCTTCGAATGTAAAAACGCCAGTGCCAGAGATGGCAATGACATCTCCGAAAGAGTACGCAATCCCAAAATACTATGGCGTCCAGAAACAGGAGTTTTCAGCACCACGTTCGCTTCCGGACAAAAACCTGTCAGATGGTGTTTTACAGTTTTTTAAGAGTGATGTTATACAACATATCGACTCATGATTGGAAGTGAGTACTGCGCCCGAATGAGATGGAGGGTGTGAAAAGAGACTAAGGGAGGTCTGCAGATACGAGGCCACATACCCGTCGTAAACCCGTCGTAAAGTTGTCGAGTTCCAGGTCGGCGCAGCAACGAGTTCCATATCGACTAAGCACAGCCGGTAGTCTGTGAGCAATTGATCACGGATGTCAATTACTGATAATCGGCTTACAGTATATAGAGGTAAAAAAACAACTTATCGGCTCGAGTTACCGGTATCATGATACGCACGACAAGAAGTGTAGGTTTTGGCGTGATCATGTATACAATTTACCCCGAATGTATAGGTTTAAAATGAACTGTTGTATCCAGTGCTGTCTTTTTTGTAGACACAGTCCAAACTAGATCACATCTGATGTGGGCTAGTACCCAGTGCCCCCCCCCTTCCTCCTCCCCTGGTCTGCGTCCTTCCGTTCATGGGCTCAACGTGTAGCCAGTGCTTCTAAAATGTCACACCACCAAGAGACATGACGTCCAGGATAACACGCATGGATATTATTATTATTATTCTTAGATGCTGCATACCCAACAGCACAGGCTGTTAGGCTAGCACACATCCCTCAGTTCTCGATTTTCCAAAACAGTAAAACTACATCCAAGTAACAGCCGCAAGTACACGATGAAATTTCTTACTTCTTTCGCCGCCATACTAGCTTTCGTGGTCGCCGTTTCAACGCCCACTCAAGCGCAGGCGGGGCGCGAAAGAATGACATGTCGACGTGATGAATGTTCTACCTTAACGGACCAGCTCACTAGCTGCTGTCGCGCGACCATCGCGGTGAACTTTGATGAGTGCTGCCACCAGAGCTGCGTGTTCAACAGTCCCTGCCAGGTGAAGTAGAATGGGATCGTCGGCGCAGCACACCTCCAGCGTGGCCACAGCGTAGCTGGCGTTATCATAAATAACAAGGCAGTAAGCGAAACAGCTGAGCCATTTGTCCATTGTGCGGTCTTGAGGGTTCTCATTTAATTTAAGGAGATCAATGCGTGTCGTTGCCCTGATTTTGTACTGGAAAGCAGAATATCAAAGCCAAAACCCTTCAGATACTACTACATGTAATTTCCCTACACGGGTTCGCACAAATGTAATCACAACCAGTTCATACATGTACTAGGGGATATCAAAGTACTATCAAAACCACACATGATGGTTTTTGTCAATTAATAATAATTTATGATTTTTGTAGCCGAAGTTTGATCTCATTTCTTATTATTCTGATCGAATCGTCCAAAGAATTAGTCCTAAAACAGGCGCTACCTTCACCGCGGGCTTCCAGACAAAATTGCAATGCTAACTTCCTCAGCTTCGCCAACAGCATCACCGCTGCCTTCTAAATTTGTATCTCGTTCACCTGCTGAATATGCGTAGTACACCTCAAGCATTTAGGAAAATCGAAATCGCCTGAGTAGCGGTGGCTAGTTGATCTTAGCAATTTCGGGTAAATAGACTAAAACGTTAGTTCAGCAAAACAATAATCCAACGAATCGTCTCTTGAGGTCTATTTTTTGGACTCATTTTGGCGTAAGAAATGCTCATTTGTTAGTACTTTAAACCCCCTTTATTTTCGGACTAATATCTTTGACTGTAGCTCATCGTAATTGAGAGTGGAGGACGATGCAAACAAGGCTTGTAGCTGATGTGTATTGGTTTGGGGTTAGTTGAGTAAGAGGCAAATACCGAAGTGAGTAAATTAGTGCTAACCAAAATTGTCCAACATGTCTATCTAAACAGTATCTCTCTGTTGTTCCTCTTGTTGTCTTCTCGTAAGTGTGGCGTAAGCACTGATGCAATGTGCCTTCATCCAACCATAGCGCTTCAACATGTGATTACCCAATGGCGTTCCAGAAGCCGTTCCAGCCAATAGTCGAACGGTTCGGTAACCGTGCAGAGCCAGTGCAGCTGCAACACTCCCACTGTAACGGGGTACGTAGCCCTAAGTGTACCCTGGTTACATGAAGTGTGACACTTCACACTTCAGGAGTATGACACGTCATACTCTGGGATATTTGGTACAAAGTACCAAGGTCGTCCAAAGCCAACCATTGGTTGATGACATTGCATTTCTATAGGTGACTTATAGTTTGTATCAAACCCAAGCTTTATCTACCTATAAATATACTCAGTTAACATTCTACCTTAATTAAGTCACTTCGCTCTCTTTTGAATAAAGATGGGACCTGTGAACTGTCGTTCACTGAGAGTTTGGATACTCTCGGAAGCTAAATTCCTCAAGCGCAAGGTGCTGTGTGACCCCGTCACACTTGGCAGCACTCGTAGTCAATCCACGCCATCGCGGGTAGACTACCTGAACCTCTCCGAAATTCGTTGCCATGGATAGGAACGACTTGTCCCATATGAACGACTCTCAGTTCGAGTCGGTTCGGAAGATGGCAGGCATCTTCGGGATGGAGGCCCTGCAGAGCCTGGTGGTATCAACACCGGCTGAGCAGCTCGAGCGCGTCAATGCATTCGACGCGTACGAGCAGGGCCTCATCGCGCATGTGCGGGAGAACCTGCAGGCTCCGGCGGCGGAAGCAAATCCGCCTCACCCGAAGCCAATACGGCTGAAGGTTAAGCCGTATGAAGGGAAGGCAGGCGAGAACCTTCGCTTCTGGGTCCGAGAAGTAGAGCTCGCGATGGACGCGGCTCTGATCTCGACCGAGCAACTGCGTGTTGCTTTTGCACTCTCCAACCTTAACGGCCGTGCTAAGAGCTGGGTGTACACGCGGGAAGCAACATACCCTGCCTGGGCTCAGCTGTGCGAACAGCTCCGAGCCGCGTTCCTCCCGGCGAACTACGAGTACCGCCAGCGTTCGCGCTTCCTCGCGTGTAAACAAGGAAGGCGCGAACTGCACGAGTATGTGCAAGAGATACGGGAGTTCACGGCGTCCCTAGTGGGAAACCCACTCAACGAACACATCAAGATGACTGTGTTCATGGACGGCCTTCGAGTGGGCCCCGCACGCACTCAGCAGTTCCGGGTGCAGTCAAGCACCCTTGAAGAGGTGATTCAAGTGGCTCTTCAAGAAGAGTACAGCCATCGCCAGGCGCGTACGCCGGCCTCAGCGTGGCCTCGGAGTTCCTTGTCGGCTCCCGGTCGAACAAGCCCCCACGGACCAGTTCCCATGGAACTCGGGTCCGCCGACCAGCGTGACATCCGCTGCTTCGGCTGTGGGAAGATGGGCCACTTCAAGCGCGACTGCGCGGAAAGACTCCGCAGACGGTCCTTCCCCAAGGCCGTCCTCAAGGGTCGCTGGCAGAAGCCAGGATCCCGGGGACAGGAGAACGCAGGGAACCAGTAGGGGCGGGGCGCCCTACTGGGGAAGAACTAAGTCTTCGTGATGGGTGCGCGGGTGGCGCGTACCACGGGGACTTAGCCCCTGAGAGTCTTCGCACTCTCGAATCGGCGAAGAGCAGCGGCGGGTTGCTTGTAGTACACGGATGTGTACGGGGATACGATCATCCCTTTAGAATCTTGTTTGACTCTGGGGCGTCGAAGAATTTCGCACGCCACCAGGCGGTTGCTTGTAACAGCAACAAGTTGTCCGATGCTTTGAGAGAAAGCAAGGGCAACGGGACGGTGTCAGTGCGACTGGCCGACGGGAAGGTCGTCACTGTCCCCAACGTCCAAGTGGATCTGGCCGTCAAGTTTGAAGACTTTGACAGCCTCGAACAGTTCACTGTTCTCGATATGGATCCATATGATATGATCATGGGTATGCCCTGGCTTGAGAAGCACGAGCCCTGGATCGACTGGCGAGGCAAGGCAATCGGTGCCAGCCGCCCTGCGCAGTCTGACAGAGCATTGGTGAGTCATGTTCCCACCTCTGTCAGGACCCGGGGCGCCCGCGAGGGCTGCCAGGGTACCAAAGCATCTGGCAGATGCTTGAGAGTCGTCGACGTATATGACGACTCCGAGGATGCTTTGATGGTGGCCGCGCCCAGAAGAGGCGCCGACCAAGTGGGTAACTTAGGTCCACAGGCGGGTAACTTAGTTCCGCAGGCAGCTGCAGCTGTCATGAACACTGAGAACAGCGTGTTCAGAGTGGGTAACAGAGTTCCACTCACGGTCGCCCAGACCTTAACTGAAGTGGAAGGCGTTGAACACGCTTCCTGTGTGGGTAACACAGTGCCACACGCGGTCGCCCAGACCTTAACTGAAGAGGAAGGCGCTGAACACGCTTCCTGTGTGGGTACAACAGTACGACACGAGGCCACGAGAGCCTCGGATGTCGTAGCGACGACATCCCCAGACGCGGGCAGCAAAGCTCCCCATCACAGACGCCGCCGCCGCCTCAAGGCAGATTCGAACTTCGTTCCGATCGATGTCGCTTCAAGCGACTCGGAGTCCAGGGCCCAGGCACTTTCGACAAGGCCGGTGGAAGAGTGTTATCACATCTTCGATGGCGAGACTGGTTTACCCGTCAATGCATCTGGTGTCCACTTGGAACCGTTGCCAGAGGTTGCAGAGATACTGCACCTCGAGGAAATGACGTCTGAGTCTTTCCTGACCAACCTCAAGGCTGGAGAGATTGCTGGGATGGTACTCATGAGACCTGAGACCACTCAGAATGAGCTGAACTCCTCCTCTTTCTTGGACAAGAACGTCCTGGAAGACATGAACAAGCAGCGTCAGGCGCGCTTGGGTTCTGAGATTCTTAAGAACCCCAAGGATCCGGTGTATTCTTTGGTGACGGAGTATGCGGACGTGGTGAACAAACACCCACCGACCCAACTCCCACCGGATCGAGGCGTACGGCACGAGATTGATCTCGTGCCCGGCACAAAGTATTGTGTCACGAGGCAATGTCCTCTCCCGCGCGAACAGTGCGAGGTCATTGATGCCTTCTTCGCCGCGAAAGCGAAGGCAGGCATGGTGCGGGAGTCGAAATCCCCGCACTCGACGCCGACTTTCTGCGTTCGTAAGCCAAACGAAAAGTGGCGTCTGGTTCACGCTTATAACAAGCTGAACAACGCAACGGTGCCGGCCCAAACACCAATCCCACGAAAGGATGTGTTGTTGACCAACATGGCCGGGAGCGTACTGTACAGTGCGCTCGATTTGGTAGACGGATACTACCAAATCCTGATGCGAGAGAGCGACATCCCGCTCACCGCGGTAAGCACTCCAAGCGGCATGCTTTGGGAGTGGCTCGTCATGCCGCAGGGCTTGTCTAACGCCCCGGCGACGTTCAATCGCCTGGTGACGCAATTGTTCCGCCCTTTGCGTACCTTCGTACAGACGTACTTCGACGACATATTCGTCCATAGCCGTGCCGAGGGAGGCAATACGGCCATGGAGGTACATCTAGGTCACCTCCGTCGAGTGTTGGACGTAATGCGAGCGAACAAGCTCTACGCCAACATCGACAAGTGCGTTTTCGCGTCACCAGAGATTAAAGTTCTTGGTTGCTTCGTAAGCAACGTGGGCGTTCGGGCTGACCCAGACAAGGTCAAGGCCATAGCAGCATGGCCGACACCCCGATCCCAGAAGGATCTTCGAAAGTGGTTGGGCTTGGCCAACTACCTTCACAAGTACAGCGCAGGGTACGCGGGCTTCGCTAAGCCCTTGTCTGGCCTCCTTCAGAAGGACGTCGACTGGCGCTGAGAGCAAGAGCGCCAGGATGCTTTTGACAGCATCAAGGCCAGTCTCCAAGAGGCCTCTGCCCTGGCCCTGCCGGACGAGACGAAGCCGTTTAGCGTCGTCTGCGATGCCTCCGATTACGCCATGGGATGTGCATTGCTGCAGGCCGACACGGCTGGACACGAACGAGTCATCTCGTTCCAGTCCAGGCAGCTCAAAGCAGCCGAGCGGAACTACCCTGTCCATGACAAGGAGCTCCTGGCAATGAAATATGCCCTTGTGAAGTTCCGTGCTCACCTTCTGGGCTCTCGGCCCTTTGTGATCTACACAGACCACGCGTCCTTGAGGACGGCGACTTACTCGCCTCACCTCTCCCAAAGGATGGCGAGGTGGCTGTCCTTCTTCGCGGAATACAACTTCCGCGTCGAGTACAAGCCGGGCAAGCTCAACGTGCTTGCGGACGCCCTCTCTCGGCGTCCCGACTATGAGTTGGCCCACATCACACGGGTGACAACGAATCTATATGATCTGATACGCATGGCGTATCGGGACGATGAGACTGTCGCGCCTATCGTCAAGTTCCTTAAGGCCGGAACGAGCGCGAAGTCAGACTGGCTCTCGTCGCGACAGCGCTCACGGCTCCAACGATATGAGTTAAAGGAGGGCCTCCTCTACTATCGGGTGGAGCCCACTGATCCTCCACGGGTGGTCGTACCCAACGACGAGGATCTGAAGTTCGACATCCTCGCGGAGGCGCATGACGCGCCCTCCAGCGGCCACTTGGGCCGCGAGAAGACCTTTCTGTCGGTCTCTCAGTCCTTCTGGTGGGCCCACATGTACAAGTGGGTCGTCCGGTACGTCAATACATGTGAAACATGTCAGCGGGTCAAACCCGCAGAGCACTCTTCGGCTCCACTACAGAGCCTGCCCGTACCGGCTGATTGTTGGAAGTCGATGAGCCTTGACTTCATCTTTGGGCTTCCCGCCGACGGACACGGTAGCACCGGAATTGTGGTGTTCGTGTCTCGGCTGAGCAAGATGGTACATCTTGCTCCAGTTCCCGTCACTGTAACGGGCGAACAAACCGCAAGGTTGTTCGTCGATGGCGTGTTCCGCTATCACGGTCTCCCGGAGACGATTGTCTCGGACCGAGACCCGCGGTTCACTGCTGCGTTTTGAAAAACGCTGTTCCCTTTACTGGGAACTCGTCTGCAGATGTCCACTGCGGATCATCCGCAGACAGACGGCCAAACAGAGCGCGTCAATCGAGTGCTCGAGGACACTCTGCGCAGTGTGTGCGCGGCAGCGCCACGTACGTGGTCGACGCAGCTTCCAGTTGTTGAGTTTGCGCTCAACAACGCAGTGCACGCGTCCACGGGGTTCACGCCGTTCTATTTGAACGGCTTCCGCCACCCCAGAGTGCCTCTCACTCTTCGAGGAGACACTGACTCCGCTATTCTAAGTGGGGGAGAGGCTCGGAAAGCCCTTTCCTCCCAGGTCTCGGATGTGAGGCCAGTTTCGCTGCAGAAACAGGTGGAATCATTTATGGATACCAAGTTGAGCATTGTCAGCAGGGTCCGCGATGCCATGGCAGCGGCCCAAGATAAACAAAAGGAGTACTTGGACAAACAAGGAAGAGGAAACTTAAGTATACTTGAGATTGGTGACTTAGTGTTGCTAGACACGAGGAACCTACCTCTAGACACTGTTAGCTCTGTCGGCAGCAACAAACTGAAGCACCGCTTAATCGGACCGTTTGCAGTCCTGGCCAGACATGGTGCGTCGTACACCATCGACCTTCCAAAGTCAATGACGACGCACCCGACGTTCTATGTCGGACGTCTTAAGCGGTACTTTGACTCGCAGGGGGTGGCTGACTTGCAGACCCCCCTTGACCCAGCTCCTCGAAGCGAGGGCCGGTCACAGTCGTCGACGAGGGCGTCGGAGCAGGCACTCAAGCCTCGGTCGGGACGGCAAGGCTGCGGTCAAGACCGTACGCCGGAGGAACTCCATACGAACGGACCCCGGCGCCATACGCCGAGTACGCTGAGTACGCCGGGTACGCACCATACGCGTACGTCTGGGAGTGTGCCGCAGGCGGCTCCGGACGTGGCAACAAAGCCTCGATCCGTCGGATCATGCGAAAGGCCTCGTCCAGATCGGACGAAGAGGCCCGGCGATTCACCCGCAGGTGCAGGCTCGCGACCTCTCGCTCCACCAGGTCCAGGCAGCCCGCAAGACGAGCGAGCTCGCCCTGATTACCTCAGGGTCCCGTGTCGGACCTGCAGTCGGAGCACTCGGACGAGAGTGGCTCTCGGGAGGCGCCGAGTACTCGTACTCGTACGAGGGCACCTTCCGCCCCTGCTTGACCGGAATGGAGAAGTCCACTTCCACGTGGAGCGGATCCTCCAGGAGCAACGTTGTCGCGGCAAGCGACAGCTCCTCGTGAAGTGGAGGGGTTATGCCCACTCCGAGAGCTCGTGGGAGCCGATTGAACGGCTCCTGATTGACTGCCCGAAGGCTGTCGCAATCTGGGAACAGAAGCGGCGGCAGCTTCATAAGTAGTCCGGGGCTTCTTGCCCGAACGGGGTACGGTCGATGAATACATACCGTACCCGCGCTCATCGTGAGCGATAGAAGCCGCGCGCTTCAGGATGTCCCTTGGCAGCATACGCTTGCTGATCAAGTGGGAAAACCTCACACGAAGATCACGCTGATCAAGGATGTGGGACAGCTGCTGATCTTCATGGAGTTCCCGTAACTCCGTGGGTGAGTACTTGAGAGTCTCCACCCACGCTCAGAACATGTCCTCACAAGAACTCGACGTGGGACAGTTCTCGGGCATAACCCAGGGGTATCCCCAAACAGGATAGAGACCACCCCGGGTCTCGGGCTTCTTACGACAAGTCGTGAAGTCCTTAAGGGGAATGCGGTGTGGCGCGAGAAGCACACACCGAGCAGCCTCCAAGTTGTCGACGAACAACTGTTCTTTCTGAACAAGGGCTCGTTCATAGATGCCCCTAGAAGTGTGGCCGCCCACAAGGCCACGAGGAGCGACGAGAAGCTCTAAGAAGAGGTCAGCCCTAGAGCTCTCCTCGGGAGGCCAATACCCTCTTGAGTTGATGGCAGCTCCCTGGCTGACGGGTGCCGCCACCGAACCCCCACGCACACGCTGGGCAGCTTGGAAATCCTCCTGCTGCTGGTCGAGGTCATTCGAGACCTCCCGGGGCTCAACGATAGCACCCTCTTCTTCCTCTTCTTCCTCCTTCTCCTCCTCTTCATCCGAGGAGTCGAAGATACTCCGATAGGAGCGACGAGTCTCCTTCTCCTCGCGAAGTGGAGACTTAGAGGCAGTACGCTTCTTTGAGGGCTTGGCGCCTTCGGCTTTGGAGGCCTTAGCACGCGCAAGACCCTCGGCAAGCGAGAGACGTTTGCGAGGATTGTCTTCCTCATCGCCACCGGCTTTGGGAGCGTCCTTAGCCTTGACGGCCGGACGCTCAGAGCGCACAGAGGTCCTAGGACTGTGATCTCCTTGATCGCTAGCGGGCGACTGCACGCTGTCATCTTTGTGTTCACTGGGCACTGGGCTGTGCCCTCCCACAGAGCCCGCAGGAGCATCATGAGTGCTCCCGGACTCGGCATCGTCCTCACTGTCCGAGTTGAACTCACGTTCTACGAAACGAGGGCTCGGACGATTGTCTGAAGATGAGGGCGACGGGCTGCGGCGCTTGCTTGCGCGCTTGTCCACAGCCGCGTCACCCGAGGAACCGATCGCCTCGGAGGCCACCTGAGCAGCCTCCTTAAGTGCAGAGCCTTTGCCGTGAGACTTAGTGCTCTTGGCCTGCGCCTTACCGCCTGCAGCCTTGGAGCGTGTCTTAGCACCGCTCTTAGCAGTGCCACGAGGCATGTTAACGGTCGAAGTGGAGACCTAGACGAAGAGCGCACAGGTTGCTGCTCGAGGCTCTAACTGTGAAGTGAGCCTCCGCCGCGCTCGCGCGGCCAAGTCGATGGTTTTCGACTTTGAGAATGAAAGTTTGTGACGAACACCTCTTCATTCTGATTGGTCGGTAAACCGAACCTAAGTGGGGGAGGATGTAACGGGGTACGTAGCCCTAAGTGTACCCTGGTTACATGAAGTGTGACACTTCACACTTCAGGAGTATGACACGTCATACTCCGAGATATTTGGTACAAGGTACCAAGGTCGTTCAAAGCCAACCATTGGTTAAATGACATGCATTTCTATAGGTAACTAACAGTTTGTATTAAACCCAAGCTTTATCTACCTATAAATATACTCAGTTTACAATCTACCTTATTTAGGTCACTTCGCTCTCTTTAATTAAAGAGGGGACCTGTGAACTGCCGTTCACTGAGAGTTTGTATACTCTCGGAAGATAACTTCCTTTAGTGCAAGGTGCTGTGTGACCCCGTCACATCTTTGCAGCCTTAACCCTTCCGTTACTAAGGCTTGATAAGGAATCATGTGGGGATCGTCATAGAATGGGCGTTTAGTCCGTTTAGTCCCCGGTGTACAGGGCTTGGGGTCCTAACTGTAAAGAGAAAGTTCCTTGGAGATACGCTGTCGTAAAGACAGTGCTTTAAACGAGAAGCCTCTGAGCCATCCATTCATTCTCCAAAACGAAACGCGGGACCAAGATTCCTCCCCGCCGCGTCACGCGCGCTGAAGCGGAGGCGTTCCTGCGTCGTGTTGACGGAAAGGAAGGCGCAGAACGCGCCCGGCTGCTTGAAGAGCACCGTGCGTATGTCGACGGTACGCGTGACCGCGATGCTGACTTTGGCGACGACGTTGCGGGTGAACCGCTTGTTTCAGCTACGACGTTAGCAACGACAGGAAGGCGGCCTAGGATGACAGTGGCTTCACGCAAGCCTCCTGCTCCAGCTACGTACCAGAAGAAGGGCGCATTAGTGGGGTACTACAATTTGCTGGCAAGAGCGCCGCGATTGAAAGGGAAGGCGCCTGTCGCAGCATTGTATGCAGAAGAGCTTGCTGCCGATGCTGCTTCTGCTGATGAGGATTGGGAGTGACAGCGGAGATGAAGATTACGTGGAAACGGGAAAAGACCAAGGAAATGACGACGGTGAGTTTGACATGGCGGCAGCGGCAGAGATAACAACACCGAGAAGGCGGCGAAGAAGAAAAGACCGGCAAAGGCGACGGGCACGACCAAAGCAAAAGGTAAGCGCATCGAAGAGCTCAAGAGCTGACAGATCTGCGCGGACAACAAGTCTACACGTCGCTGCTGATGACGAAGCGGACAGTAGAGGAGATTATGCGTTTTTCGTACGATGTGTTTCTCACACTTCCTGCTCGTAATAATTTGTAGCGATGCGTCTGTTGGTGGTGATTTGGACTATAGTGACACGTCGCCATCTCCGCCATGTACAACAAACACAACGCAGGCAAATCGTGGACCCATGTCGACATCGAAAGGTGCTTCCTCTGCGCAACAGACTTCACCGCTAACGCCACATCGATCTTCGGCTGCCAGGTACGGTGTCACATGATGGATATCAAGCATGTGGGATTTATTTCTGACAGCATGCTGTATATTACTGTTGGTTCTGCAAGGTCACTGGATATGGCTACTGTTATTCACACAACTGCGGTTCCCACAGCCCCGCCTCCTCTCTATTCCCGTCAAGATTCCCGTCACGATGATGACATCTATGATGGTGGTGCATTGGATTCGGATTACGATGATTCAGACACTGGGTCAGCAGAATGGTACGAGGACATGGACAATCTTGAAGATGTTGTGGATGCTGAGATCCCAAGCGAGAGCGACACGGAGACGAGTGATGAACTGTTACTAGATGCACCTCCAACTGGCGATTCACCGAGTTCTACACCTGCAATTGACGCAGCTTCTACAACAAACCGTCGCGGGGGACAGCGACCTCCACGAAGTAAGGAGGAGGCCGAACGCTGGAAGGGCATCATTGACAATTGGCGCATCGTAAAAGGGTCTGATTTATCTAATATAATAGATATAAAGCTCGCTACAACTTCTTGAGAGGAACATCTATTCTGTGGGAACCATTCAAACTAACCGGTTTCATCGCTCAGTTGCAAGCCCAGCTACTACAAGTGGGGTCAGCCGAATTTGCAAACACGGTAAGTAAGGTGCTTATTCTGCTTGTTGTTCTCATTGCTAACTATTACTGTATGTGATCAAAGATGTACTCACCTAGTCTAGTTACACCACTGCATGGCGACGCTCCACCGTCCACCCACCAGCTAAAGAAGGACGACGAATGGGTGGAGGTGAATGAAATTCGAAAGCGACGTCAACGGCAGTGCAAGGTCTGTACTATATGGAAAACAAGCAGTACACCGCGGCAGGTGACGCGATTCTACTGTCCTGGCTGCAGTAAAGGCTCTAAACGGTACGTTGCTATGCTCTATGTCCCCCCCCCCCCCCCCCCCCCCCTCCCCCAAAAATAGCGGGCGGAAGGACAAGAGGGTCGTGAAGAGGAGGGGGGCGGTGGGGACGAGGAGGAGGCCGCAGGCCTCGGCAATGAGGGAAGTGATGGTGGTGAAAATTCTGATAGTGATCAGAACGAGACAACGGAAACTGGGGGTGACGACGCGGTAGAGAGAGAGCACCAAGAGTAGGAAACAGTGAAACTGCGTAGGTAATAGCCCAAATGACTTGCTTTTAGCAAACAGATGCAATACACAAATTTGCTTTCGTAGCCGTTCTGCACGTGACTCCGTCAAAAACGATTCAATCCCAATAAAAGAGCCATTTGCACATGCATGATGTCGCGTATGGGCTTTACGGAATTTACTCACCCTGCTCGATATAAAGCATGTGGGTTCATAATACGTACGATTGCAGGATCTTGTACAAATATACAGACACCGATCTTTTTTTTCCTATACAAATTTTCCGCTAAGACTTTTTTTAACATGCTTGATATCAAGCATGTGAAAAATAGTCTGTGCATTCAAGATTTGCTCTCGTAACGGAAGGGTTAAGTGCTGGTGCAAGATTTAGGTCATTATCGAAATGCTTTAATAGCTCCGATATAATAGCGTACTCGTCTTGATTCATCTTCTTGCGTTGCAACTTGTTAAAGTATGAGACCCATGTACCAAATGCGGGATCCGATAAAGCGTTGTCGCCTTTCCCGCTTAGCCTTAAAACCTTAAAAGCCTCGTGTGCTGACATTCCTTCGCGCAACCACAGTTCAGACACCACTTGTGCTGCCGTGGCTTTGAGGTTCCCTGTTATCGAGCCGTGGGTAAATATTCTCTTCAGTGTTTCATCGTCGTAATATTTTGTCATCACCGACGACATCACGTTGTCAGCTTCCTCCTTGTGCATACTTTTTATACGTAGGTGAAACAAGTTACCAGTATAGGGGTTTCAATTAAATTGATGCCATCTTTGTGTAGGGAGAGATGGGTGAAGACATCTTCTGCAGTTTTCTTTTGACCCAGCCACTTGCTTTTGATCAAGCGGACCATCGGACCCAGCAAAAAAGTTCAAAAGGCCGTCTTTCTTTTCAGCGAAAAACATCTTCAGTATCTCTGCATCGCTAAAGCGTATTTCCAGTTTTCGGTACAGCACTTCGGTCGGGTTTTCGCTAATTTGTTTCACCATGAAACTAGACCTGGGCTCTTCAGTGTGTCGATACTCTGGGCGGTGTCTAGACGAAGCATCTTAAAAACGTCATCGCTCATTTTACCTTTCTCCTTCCAGATTTTAAACTGCGTCGATTCCAACTTTACAGCCATGGATATTAAATCGGAGTCGGACTTCGCCCTAACTAGCATTTTAGGTAGTTCATCTGCGCCGTGCCTCTTCGCCAGCTTGAGTATTAAAAAAAACGCATACGGATCCACTGTATCGTGCTTAGTCGCGTAGGAGATAAAGGTTTGTAGAGCTGGGTGCTTCAAGAACTCGAGCTTCTTGTCGGCAGCTACAAGTGAAAGCTTCAAGACGCTATCCTCCGCTTTTCCTGTGGTCAGCCATTTCTTTATCTGCGCAAACTCCAAACCTTTAGCAATATCTCTCTTACTGGCCGTGGTGCTGTCTGTCATCAGCATTTTACGTAGTGCGTCTTCTTCGTAGTGCTTTGTCAGTTTGAGCAGCACGAAGTCGTACGGATCCTCCTTGAGCTTGGTCTTCACGAACGAGATCCAGGTGTGCAGCAATGGTTTTGCCAAAACATCAGCATCTTTAACGTCCAGCTTCAGAAATGTGTAGATTTTACCCGCGGTTTTCTTCTGCTCGATCCAGCTATCGAACTGGGTGGTTCTAACCATCCTAGCAACTTGAGACGCGCCGGGGCGTTGTGTATCTTGAAGAAGTTTGATCACAGCGTCATTTCCGTACTGAGCGGTCATTGCTAACAGAATCGCCCCCTCGTTTATCTCAGGTATCTTGTTGTTGATGTTGGTCACCGATTGAGCCAGTGCGGCGTCTGTATGTTTCGAATCCACCACTCCAAGATGTTTCTTTCACTTTCTGGCTGTTAAAATTGAGTGTTTTCTTTGCTATTTTTTTTAGCTTTGTAGCCCCAGACTTGCTTAATTTTCGCGAAACTTCTCTGCACCATGTACTCTCTCCTCCGACCTGCGTCGCGGTCTTCTTCTAATCGGGGTCGTGAGTATCTTGGGCCGACGTAGGAGGTAGTAGTATTAGCGACACTACTGCGATAGTAATGTAAAAGTTGATATATTTCTGTGTTGTATGTTAGAAGGAAATCCACGACTGACTTCCTCATCTCATCTCACCTCGCTAAGAGCTTTTAGAGCTTCTTACCTTTTAGCAGATCCCTCGTGCGTGGCGGTCCAGCTCCAATTCCCGCCACGACCAGCTGCTTCACGACTTCACACTTGGAACGTCACTGTTTTGGCCTCAGGTCCCGCTTGCTTGGACGTGGTCCGGAGAGTCTGGAGTGAGTAGACCTTCTGCAGGCAGTCAGCCAGCATCGTTAATCCACCATCTAACTGTACACCGTGACACCTGCCAGAGCCTTAATCCTTTGTTGGCCCTGTCTGCATTCTCAGGCGCCGAATGAATTTTACACCCACACCGCCGTTCAAAGCTTCTTTAGAGTCGGCGCTGCTGCTAGACAGTATAGTCAACACTGAACCAGTTTTGTCGCATCCTAGAAGAACTATAACTGACAGCAGCAGCAGGAAATACCTGAAATGGTTTTGTCGACTAGTCGTAGCCATAGACATGAAATTGCGTAATGTCTGGTACCCACTTGATGAAGTATAGTTTACGGTACGGCGTCGGGTTGAGGTCAGTACCGCAAACAATAGTCCCAGAGTCATTTAACCCCCCCCCCCCCCCCCCCCCCCCGTCACTAAGGCTTGATAAGGAAGCACGTGGGGATCGTCATAGAATGGGCGTTTAGTCCGTTTAGTCCCCGGTGTACAGGGCTTGGGGTCCTAACTGTAAAGAGAAAGTTCCTTGGAGATACGCTGTCGTAAAGACAGTGCTTTAAACGAGAAGCCTCTGAGCCATCCATTCATTCTCCAAAACGAAACGCGGGACCAAGATTCCTCCCCGCCGCGTCACGCGCGCGGAAGCGGAGGTCTTCCTACGTCGTCTCGAGGGAAAGGGAGGCGCAAAACGCTCCCGCCTGCTTGAAGATCACCGTGGTATGTCGACGATACGGGTGACAGCGATGCTGACTTTGGCGACGGAGTTGGGGATGAACCGCTTGTTTCAGCTCCTACGTCAGCAACAACGGGAAGGCGGCCTAGAATGACAGTGGCTTCACGCAAGCCTCCTGCCCCAGCTACGTACCAGAAGAAAGGTGCACTAGTGGGGTATTGCAATTTGCTGGTAAGAGCACCGAAATTAAATTGGAAGGCGCCAGTTGCAGCACTGTATGCAGAAAAGCGTGCTGTCGATGCTGCTTCTACTGATGAAGATGGGAGTGACAGCGGAGGCGAATATTACGTGGAAACAGTAGAAGACCAAGGAAATGAGGGCGCTGAGTTTGACATGGCTACCGCGGCAGAGATCACAACACCGAGGAAGGCGGCGAAGAAGGAAATACCGGCAAAGACGCCTGGCAAGGCCAAAGCAAAAGGTAAGCGTAAGCTCGCACCGTCCAAGAGCTGAAGAACTGACAAATCTGTGCGGACAGCGAGCCCACACGTTGTTGCTGACGAAGAAGCCGTCAGGTGAGAAGATTATGCGTTTTGCGTACGATGTGTTTCTCACACTCCATGTTCCTAATAGTTTGTAGCAATGCGTCTGTTGGGGAGATTTGGACTATAGCAACACGTCGCCATCTCCGCCATGTGCAACAAACACAACGCAGGGACATCGTGGACCCATGTCTACATCGGAAGGTGCTTCCTCTGGGCAACAGACTTCACCGCTAACGCCACCTCGATCTTCGGCTGCCAGGTACGCTGTCACATGACGAAACCTTTCATGACGTGCTGTGCGAAGACATCTTATTGCGTCAGGTACGTGTTCCCGATAGCGTTTGCTTCCATGCATACGTTTTTTTTTATGGCAAAGTCTCACATGCTTGATGTTATGTTTGTATTGGACTGACCCATGTCGGATTATTCTGGATTTAAAATGTTGAATTTCTCGCCGTGCTGGATATCACGCATGTGAAATTACGAATAATGGGGGATAAACTGCGTGTGAAGGTCGGAGCTTTACTGTGGAAAGAAGCACAGAGCGAATAGAGGTGACAAGAGTGAAGTGGATCCTGTGGACGATAACTCTGGTCCAGTAGCAACGTTACGGAACATGAACGCTGTGCTTCCTACTGAGAAAGACGGGGTTTTCTACGTGGTGGCAACCGATCGGTTCTACACATCGATACAAAGTTCGCTACAACTTATTGAGAGGGTCGTCTATTCTGTGGGGACCATTCAAGCTAACATGAAAGGGTTTCCTCCATCGTCGAAGCATGAAAAGAAAAAGCGTCCGAAAAACACCGCTCGTGGCACAACCCAGAATGTGGTGTCAAAGTCTGTTCCGAAGCTCCCCGCTCTTGTTTGGTCCAACAATATCATCATGTACATGCTGGCGTGTAGAAGTAGTTATGCAATGAGCTCTTGTGGTAAGTTATTCAGTTTATTTTTACAGCTTACTACTTCCTGACCATGTAGTTTATTTGAATGTAACAGAGCGGCGCCTTCCAGGTAGTCAAGGACAGAAGGAGACGGTGCCTTGCCCCGCCGCCATGACGACGTACCATCGGTGTATATGCGGGGTAGATGTATACGAAAACTTCGTCTCCAGCGCTACTCGCTGCAGATCTACCTACGCTTTCGGAAGTATTACAAGCGTTTGGCCATGTGTTTTTTTTACATGGCTATCGTCAACTCCTATATTGTGCACCGCGAGGCTTGCAAGTTGCAAGGCGATCCTCCGGCCGGTCGCGCCGGTTTCATCGCTCAGTTGCAAGCCCAGCTACTACAAGTGGGGTCGGCCGAATTTGCAGACACGGTAAGGAATATGCTTATTCTGCTGGTTGTTCACATTGCTAACTATTTCGGTATGTGTTCAAAGATGTACTCACCTAGACCGGTTACACCATTGCATGGCGACGTTCCACCGTCCACCCACCAGCTAAAGATGGACGGCGAGCGGGTGGAGGTGAATGAAATTCGAAAGCGGCGTCAACGGCAGTGCAAGGTCTGTACTATACGGAAAACAAGCAGTACACAGCGGCAGGTGACGCGGTTCTACTGTCCCGGTTGCAGTTATCACGCACGGTCGCACAGATCTTAATTGAAGAGGAAGACGCCAGATGCGATCCCTGTGCGGTTAACTTTGTTCGACATGAGGCCTTGAGTGCCTCGGAAGTCGGCACCACGACGTCCACAGCCGTGGGTAACGACGTTCCACGTCGCAATCGCCGTCGACGACGAAGCCGCCGCTAAAAGTCGGATCTGACCCTAGTCTAGATCGACGTCGCTATCAGTGACTCGGAGTCCAGGGCCCGGGATCCTCCGACACGGCCGGCTGAAGCGTTTGTTTCCATCTTCGATGGTGAGACCGGCGTACCCGTCAAGGAATCCGGTGTCTACTTAGAGCCGTTGCAGAGATTTTGAACCCGAGGAAATGACGGTCGAGTCTTTCTTGGCCAACCTCAAGGATGGGGAGGTTGCCGAGATGTTGCTCATAAGACCTGAGGCCCCTCGGGCGGCGTTTTCCCCCTCCTCTGTCTTGTACAAGAACGTCTTGGAAGAGGTGAGGAAGCAGCGTCGGACGCGCGCGGGTTCTGAGATCCTTAAGAGCCGGTGTATCCTCTGGTAAACGGAGTACGCGGACGTGGTCAACAAGCATCCACCAACCCAACTCCCACCAGATAGAGGCGTACGGTATCAGATCGGTATCGTGCCTGGCACAACGTACTGTGCCACGAGACAATGGCCTCTTCCAGGTGAACAGTGCGAGGTCATTGATGTCTTCCTCGCTGCAAAAGCGAAGACAGGCATGGTGTGAGAGTCAAAGTCCCAGCAGTCAACGCAAACGTTCGGAAGCCAAACGGGAAGTGGCTTCTAGTTCACGCTTAAAACAAGGTGAACAACGCGACGCTGCCGGCCCAGAAACAATCCCATAAAAGGATGTGTTGTTGAACAACATGGTACGAACGGTACTGTACAGTGCGCTGGATTCCGTAGCTGGATACTATCAGATCCTAATGCGCGAGAGCGACAGCCCGCTCACCACGGTGAGCACTCCATGGGGCATGCTTTGGGAGAGGCTCGTCATGCCGCAGTGCTTGCCTAACGCCCCGGTGACATCAACCACCTGGTGACGTAGCTGTTCCGGCCATTGCATGTCTTCGTACAAGCGTACTTCGACGGAAGCTTCGTCCATAACCGCGGTGAGGGAGGCAATACGGTCATGGAGGTGCATTTGGGGCACCTTCGTCGAGTGTTGGACGTGATGCGAGCGAACAAGCTTTACGTCAACATCGACAAGTGCGTCTTCGCGGCACTAGAGATCAAGCTTCTCGGTTGCTTCGTCAGCAACGTGGGCGTTCGAGCTGACGCAGACAAGGTCAAGACCATTGCAGCATGGCCGACACCCCAATTCCGGAAGGATCTTCGAAAGTGGTGGGGCTTAGCCAACTACCTTCGCAAGTACAGCGCAGGGTACGCGAGCCTCACTAAACCCTTGCTGTGCCTCCTTCATAAGGACGCCGACTGGCGCGACCAGGATGTCTTGGACAGCTTCAAGGCCAGTCGCCAAGGCCAGTTCCCAAGAGGCTTCTGTCCTGGCCCTGCCAGACAAGATGAAGCCGTTCAACGTCGTCTGCGATGCCTCCGACTATGCAATCGGTAGTGAATTGCTGCAGGCCAATGCGGCCGAACTCGAACGAGTCTCGTTTCAGTCCAGGCAGCTCGAAGCCGCCAAACAGATCTACCCTGTCCACGGGAAGGTGCTCCTGGCAATGAAGTATGCCCTTGTGAAGTTTCGGGTTTTTTTTCTGGACTCAAGACCCTTTGTGATCTACACAGACCACGAGTCCTTGAGGACGGCGATAAATTCGCATCACCGCTCCCAACGGATGGCGACGTAGCTGCCCTTCTTCCCGGAGTACAACTTCCGCGTTGGGCACAAGACGGGCAAGCTCAACGGGATTGGGGGCGCCCTCTCACGGCGTCTAGCATACGGGTTGGCCCACATCACACGGGTGACAACGGATCAATGTGATCGGATACGCGTGGTGTATCAGGGCGATGCGGCTGTCCCACCTATCGTCCAGCTACTAGTTGCAGGAACGAACGCGAAGTCCGACTGGCTTTCGTCGCGACAGCGTTCCCGCGCCACCGACATGAGTTGAAGTATGGTCTCCTCTATTACCGGGTGGATCCAAGACTATTGGAAGTCGATGAGTCTTGACCAAATCTTTGGGCTTCCCGCCGACGGACACGGCAACACCAGGATTTGATGATGGCTGAGCAAGATGGTACATCTTGCTCCAGCACCCGTTACCGTCACAGGTGAACAGACCGCGAGGTTGTTCGTCGATGATGTGTTCCGCTATCACGGCCTCCCCGAGATGATTGTCTCGGTCCGGGACCTGCGGTTCACGGCCGCGTTTTGGAAAACGTTGTTTCCTTTACTCGGAACTCGTCAGCAGATGTCCAGCCGCAGACAGACGACAAGACGGGGCGCGTCAATCGAGCGCTCGAGGACACTCTGCGCAGTGTGTGCGCGGGATCCCTACGTACTTGGTCGACGTAGCTTCCAGTCGTTGCGTTTGCTCTCAGCAACACGGCGCACGCGTCCACGGAGTCCACACCTCTCTACTTGAATAGCTTCCGTCACCCTAGAGTGCATCTCACGCTTCGAGGAGATCATGCATTATCTATTCTAACTGGGGGAGAGGCTCGGAAAGATCTTTCCTCCCAGTTCTCAGATGGGAGACCGGGATCGCTGTGGAAACAAGTAGAAGGCTTGGCGGATATCAAGCTGAGCTTGATCAGCAGGGCTCGCGATGCCATGCCAACGGCCCAGGACAGACAGGAGGAGGACTTTGACAAAAATGAAAGAGAAAACTTAAAAGTTTTTAAGGTGGTTGAATTAATGCTATTAGACACGAGGAGCCTACGACTAGACACTATCGGCTCTGTGGCAAAGCCAAACTGAAGCACCGCTTCATTGACCCGTTGCAGTCCTGGCCAGGCATGGTGCGGCGTACACGATCGACCTGCCTAAGTCAATGACGACGCACCCGACGTTCCACGTTGGACGTCTTAAGCAATACTATGACCCGAAGGGGGCTGCTGACTCGCAGACCCACCTTGGTCTTACTTTGCAAAGCGAGGGCCGGCCACAGAAGTCGACGAGAGAGTCGGAGCGGTCACCCAAGCCGCCGTCTGGACGGAAAAGCTGCGGTCAAGACCGTACGCAGGGGCCCCGTACGAACGGACACAGGAGCCATACGCCGAGTGCGTCGAGTACGTCAGGTACACACCATACGCGTACGACTGCGAGTGCGCCGAATGCGGCTCCGGACGCGGATCGTGCGGAAGGCCTCGTCAAGATCGGACGAAGAGGCCCGCCGGTCTACCCGCAGATGCAGGCTCGCGACGTCACGCTCCAACAGGCCCAGGCGGCCCACAAGACGAGCGAGCACGCCCTGATTCCCGGAGCATGCGTCAGCATCACCGCCGGTCCCAAGGCCAAGTGCAATCTCGAGCACGAGGACGCGTTGACGAAGGCGGTCAACCTCAGGGACCTGCGTCGGACCCCCATGAGAAGCACTCGGACAAGAGTAGCGATCCGGTAGTGCCTGGTACTTGTGCTCGTATGAGGGCACTTTCGCCACTGCTTCGACAGAACAGGGACGTCATCTACACCGAGCGGATACGCCAGGAGCAGCGGCTTAGCGGAAAGCGTCAGATCCTCGTGGTGAGACGATGGGACGGCTGCTGATAGACTGCCCGAAGGCTGTTGCAATCTGGAAACGAAAGGGGCGGGATCTTCGTAAGTAGCTCGCGGATACTTGCCCGAACGGAGTACAGACGTTGACGGCAATCCGTACCCACGCGCGCTTTAGAAGGTCCATTGGCAGCATGCGCTTGCTGACCAAGTGGGCGAATTGGATACGACGATCACGCTGCTCCAGGATGCGAGATAGCAGCTGATCTTCATGGAGTCCCCGTAACGCCGAGGGTGAGTACTTGAGAGACTCCACCAAAGTCTAGAACATGTCCTCACATGAGTTCCAGTTGGAACATTTCTCAGAAAGAACTCAGGGGTAGCCCCAGAGAGGGTAAATATCACCCCGATTCTCGGGATTCTTTCAGGACAAGTCGTGAAGTCCTTCAGAGGGATTCGGTGCCGCGCGAGAAGCACGCACCGGGCGACATCCAAGTTGTCGGTAAAGAACCAACCCTTCTGGACCAGGGCACATTCGTAAACGCCCTTAGAAGTGAGACCACCAACAGATCCACGAAGAGCGACGAGGATCGCCAGAAAGAGGTCTGCCCCAGAGCTCCCTTCGGGAGGCCAATTTCCTCTTGAGTTAATGGCAGCTCCTTGGTTGACAGGTGCTACCACCAGACCTTCACGCATGCGCTGGGCAGCTTGGAAGTACCCCTGCTGGTCAAGGTCGTTCGTGATCTCCCAGGGTTCACATATAGCCTCCTCCTCTTCCTCTTTATCCGATGATCCGAAACGGTTCCGATAGGAGTACCCATTCTCCGTCTCCTCGCGGGGTGGATACTTCAAAGCCGTGCTCTTCTTAGACGATATAGCATCTTCGCCGCTGGCTTTGGCAGTCTTAACACGTGCAAGCCCCTCGACGAGCGTGATATGTTTGGGGCTTCCTCCTCCTCGTCGTCGCCAGCTTTCGGAGACCCCTTAGCCTTGATGACAGGACTCTCAGAGCGCGCAGATGTCCTGGGACTGGGATCACCGTGGTCACTGCCGAGCGAGCGCACACTGGCTTCGTCGTGCTCGCTAGGATCTGGAGTGTGCCCCACTCACGATGCTCCTGTGGGCTCCGAGGAGCTCCTGGACTCGTCCTCGTCCTCACTGCCCGAACCGAATTCACGATCAGCGAACCAAGGTTTTGGTCACTTGTCTGGAGAGACCGAAAGTGACAGACCGCGGCGCTTAATGCACACTTGATAGTTGCCGCGTCGTCAGATGAACCGATCGCCTCCGTGGTCACCTTAAAAGCCTCCTGAAGTGCAGAGCCTTTGCCGCGAGGCCTTGTTCTCTTGGCTGCTCCTATCCGGCAACAGCCCTGGAGCGGGTGTCCACATCGCTCTTCGCAGTGCCACGGGTTATGCTAAAGGTCGACGTGGATAAGCGCTCAAGTGCTGCTCGCGGCTCTTAATGTAAATTGAGCCTACGCCGTGTTCGCGCAACCAAGTCGATGTATGTGGACTTTGAGAATCAGAGTTTGTGACGTACACTTCCTCATTCTGATTGATCGGTAAGAGGAACATAAATGGGGGAGGATGTAACGGAGTACGTAACCCAATGGTACCCCTAGTTACATGAAGTGTGACACGTCACACTTAGGGATATCTCGTACATGGTACCAGGGTCGTCAGAGGCCAACCATTGCCTGGTGCCATAGCTTTGCTAAAGGCAACTTATAGTTTATTTATTTAATTCAAGCTTAGGCTACCTGTAAATACATTCACCTTACAACTTACCGTAAATTGGTCACTTCGCTTCCTCAGACAAGTAGGACCTGTGAACTACTGTTCACGGAGAGTTTGTATACTCTCGGAAGCCAACTTGCTCTAGCGCAAGGTGCTGTGTGACCCTGTCACACTTGGTAGCACTTGTAGTCAATCCACGCCTACGCGGGTAGACTACCTGAACCTCTCTGAAGTTCGTCGCCATGGATAGGAACGTCTTTTTCGCATCCGAACGACTCACAGTTCAAGTCGATTCGAAATAAGGCTGGTATCGTCGATATGGTGGCCCTGCAGAGCCTGGTCGCGTCAGCACCGGCCGAGCAGCTTGGGCGTGTCAATGCGTTTGACGCCTAAGAGCGAGAGCCCATCGCACATGTGCGCGAAGACCTGCAGGCTCCGGCGGCGGAAACAAGTCCGCCACACCCGAAGCTAATACGGCTGAAGGTGAAGCCGTATGAAGGGAAGGAAGTTAAGAACCTTCCCTTCTGGGTTCTAGAGGTAGAAATTGCGATTAACGCGGCTCTGAGTTCGACCGAGCAACTCCACCCTGATGTTGCGCTCTCCAAACTTAGCGGTCGTGCTAAGTGTTGGGCGTACACACGGGAGGCGACATTGCCTGGATGTTTCATATACTGAGCTCAGCTGAGCGAACGGCACTAAGCCGCGTTCCTCCCTGCAAGCTACGATTACCGGCAGCGTTTCCGCTTCCTCCCATGCAAGCAAGGAAGACGTGAGATACCCGAGTACGTCCAAGAGCTGCGACAGCTCCTGGCGTCCATCGTGGGAAACTCACTCAGCGAACACATCAAAATGGCTGTGTTCATGGACGGCCTTCGAGTGGGCCCGGCGCGCACTCAGCCGTTCTGGGTCCAGTCAAGCACCCTCGAATAGGCTATTCAAGTGGCGCTTCAAGAAGCATACAGCCCTCGCCAGGCGCGCACGCCGGCCTCGACATGACCAGGGAATGCTATGCTGAATTCAGGTCGGTCCAACCTCACAGGACCAGTTCCCATGGAGCTCGGGTTCGCAGAACAGCGCGACATTCGATACTTCAGCTGCAGGAAGCTGGAACACTTAAATCGTGACTATTCCGCGTAGGGACACCGCAGGAGAATTTTCCCCAAGCCGTCCTCAATCGTCGCTGGTAGAAGCCAGGATGCCGGGTACAGGCGAACGCCGGAGAGCAGTAGGGGCGGGGCGCCCTACTGGGGAAGAACTAAGCCTTCGTGAGGGGTGCGCGGGTGGCGCGTATCACGGGGACGTAGCCCCTGAGAGTCTTCGCACTCTCGAATCGGCGAAGAGCAGCAGTGGCCGCTTGTAGTACACGGATGTGTACGGGGATACGATCACCCCTTAAGAACCTGGATCGATTCTGGGGCGTCGAACAATTTCGCACGCCGCCAGGCGGTTGCTCGTAATAGCAAGAAGATGTCTGATGCTTTGCGATAACGGCAACGGGACGGAGTTAGTGCGACTGGCCTACGGGAAGGTCGTCACTGTCCCCAACATTCGAATGGATCTAGCTGTCAAGCGCGAAGTCTTCGACAGCCCAGAACAGTTAACTGTTCACGACATGGATCTCTACGATTGGATTCTGAGCATACACTGGTTCGAGAAGCACGATACCTGGATCGACTGGCGAGGCTAGGCAATCGGTGCCAGCCGCCCTGCGATGTCCGACAGAGCATTGGTGAGTCATGTCCCCACCTCTGTCAGGATGCCGAAGCATCCGGCTGATGCTTGGGGGTCGTCGACGTATATGACGAGAGAACAGATGGCCGAGGAAGATTTAAAGGTGACGGCGCCAAGAGGCGCTGGCCAACCGGGTAACGTAGGTCCACAAGCGGGCAACATAGCTCCGCGGACAGCAGCGGATGCCTCGGATGTTGGTAATAAAGTGTCTAGCATAGATAGCAGCGCCATCACCTCGTCGAATACCCTGTACATCCCTGAAGTTTAGGTAAGCCTCGTACCTGTGTTGAATCTGACCGAGAAGGACGTCGTCGCGGAGTTGCGCGAGGCCAAGTGTGTCTTTCGACACCCGGATGTTCGCGACCGGAATTCGGGGATGCTGGATTTGATCCCCCCCCCCCCCCCGAACGTAATGGGGCCAATGCAAACCAAGTCACCTCTTGGTTGCACGTACGAGATGACGTCCATCGCCAATTACTCTCGTCATGTCAGTGCATACTTCATGAAGGCAACCCAAAACGTGCTGTCAGGGTTCACTAATCTAAAAAGCAGCGATTAAGAACCCAATTAACAAAAAGAGCATGCGCCTGCGCTTTGAAAAATGCGGCAAGTACATGGGTCGACAGTCCAAGGACTTCTTTGACCGCAGCGACATCAGGCATGAAAAGCCGGTGCCGGATGCACCTCAGAAGAGCGGGTTGGCTAAGCTTACGAACTGGAGGCCTCGTAAAGATGGCTCGACGCATGCTCAATCACGAGGCCTTTAGCTGCAGTGGTAGGCTGAAGCGATAAACACAGCCGCTTGAATCATCAATTGGATCTTCAATTCGGTCACTGTCAAGGCGCCGTACGAGATTGTATACTGTACCAAGCCTCGGATCAAGACATAAAGGTGTTTCGTGCATTCGGCTACACGCACGTCCCTGATGAGAAGCGTTGTAAGCTCGACGCGAAAGCGTTCAAGTGTCGCTTCATTGTCTACAATGTGCATAGTTTCAAGGCGTACCGAGTCTAGAGCGTTGAGACTGGGAAGGTACATGCCGTGTGCACCGTGAAGTTCGAAGCGACGACAGGTCCAATGTACCTAATGATGCATTATTATGAGGAATACGGCAATGACTCTACATCTGCAGCACGGACCTGTCCGCGACTTGGAATGTTACAAATAGATTCAGTTGCAGTAGAAGCTGGAGACGTGACCCCGCTTCAACGTGTCGTAAGCGTAAACCGATTCATCGTGCCGTGTAGCTAAACAATTCCCAGGATTACGCGGGCTCGCATACGTCACCTTGACGAAACGACGGGCCCTGAAGAGGTGGGGACCAGTTAGAAGGAAGTTGTGGCATCATACGAGGTCGACACAAAGTGGCAAAAAATACTCAAGATCACCCGAAGGCTATTGACCAGCAATGACCAGCAGTTCGAAATTAGGTGAGCAATAGCGGCTTTCAGCAAAGCTCCTAGCTCGTACGCCGAAGCACTTCAGGTGTGGATAGTGACGAGTAGAAAAAGTTATCGCAAGCGAATTGGTGTCCCTCGCCGTAAACACAAACTTGGAAACTAAGGCCAAGGTCGGTACCAGCGGCCAATCGGTTGTATCTAGGTATTCGCGTTCAAGCGGGACGGGAAGGACTAAAACATTCGTCACAAGGTTCATTTCGTTGAAAAGTAGATTTCGCAGAAACATGGCATCGCCAATGAAGAAGCTTACGCGCCTGTGCCAAGCTGGCGAAGTGCGTTGGTGACAGATTTGAGATCGAGCAGTGTGGCGTCAACTCAAACCCCTATATGATAAACTCAGTGAGGAGACCTACGTGGTGTTACCAAAGGGATTACATAGATACTTACTTTTTCTAAGGCTAAAGACGAGGATGATATCGTGTGTCGGCTGCTTCAGAGTCTCTGTGAACTCAAACAAAGCGTTCGTGTGTGGAACGAGACCATCTACAGTCATCACAAGAATGGTGCATGGCGGCCGAAGCCAACGTATGTCTAAAAACCGACAGGCGAAGGTGATGACAAGTGGGTGGTGTTTCTCTTCGACGATTACATGCTGATATTGGCGGAGGCCAAGACTAAATCCCAAGCGATTCAATATCAAGGATCTATATTAGCTCACGGCATTGTCGGTACCAATATCAATTAGTGCAAGACGCTACGTATCATCCAACAAGCGTATTCAAAGTCAACAATTAATATGCTCTGACAGGAGGACGCTAACCCGTATCTCGTTTTACAGAAAACTGGGGTTCGTCTCAGCAAGACCGACCAACCCCGAAGCAAAGGCGACAGAATCTAAATGCAATCCCAGCCGTACCGTTTGATCGTGGGATACCTTATGTACGTAGCACGTGGTACGCGACCATATCTCTCCATTTTTGTTGCTTAGTTGAGCCGCTTTTTGGAGAATTCTGGTCAGAAGAACTGAGATGCTGGCACCCGGGATGTGCGTTACCTGTTGAAGACCGTGTACATTAGCTTCAAAGAATGGAGCTCGTCGAATACTCCGATGCAGATTAGGCCGGGAACCGTAACAACAGACGCTCCGTGAGCGGCAAAATGCTTATAATGTGTGGTACACCAGTCTTGTGGCGATTCCGGTTTCAGAAGTCCGTCGCACCGAGTTCACCTGAGGCCAAGTACATGGTGCTCAGCGACCGCATGAAGGAGGTCGTTGTGAATGCGACTTCTGCTCCAGGACATTGGCTCAAAACAAGACGGAGGAAAGGTAATCTACAAGGAAAACCAGGATGCGAGGGCACCGGCGAAATACACTGGTTATCAAGCTCGCACCAAGCACATCAGCATTCGCTTCAGGAGAAGGTTGCAAGTGGTGAAGTCAAGCTGAAGTATCCGGATACCGAGATTCAGATTGCTAATAATCTTAAGCAGTACATTTCGACCAAGACGCTTCCTCTTCTTGTCGGGCCGCAGTACCGTCGGAATTAATCTTGAAACGTCGAATTGAGTGTGGATGTTGTGGTTGCACTTCATTGTCTACTCGTCTGGTTACATACCGCTTGGCACGCGGTATGTGCGTGCCGAATGCGTGCAACAGTTGAAGAGCCAGGAAGCGTGCGACTGGATTGACAGATCATTTGGTACCCTAAATTGTGATTGGACGCCAACTTTAATTCGGTCTATCACGGGATCTACGAGAGGGCAATCGTGACTTGTGGCATGCACTCTATACAAGTGTGTCCGTTGCGAACAGGCATGTGCGCTGTATATACGAATATTTTCCATATTGTATACATGTGTGTCCGCTGCATATTAGTGTGTTCATTGTGTATACTATTTTTTATACGCGGACTGTCCGTGGTACGAGGTAGGAGGGGCTCCATGTAGGATTCAGTAACAAGTGTGATGATGTCTGAGTCAGTCAAGCTCACATTTAAATTTGCATTCATCGGTTCGCATCGACAAGTCTCGTTCGGATTATCCTATACGCTCAAATTATATTACGGCACCTTTCACGTCAGAAGCGCTTATGATAATCCTATTCATTTTGTTCTACATGGCGCTATATCAAACCTGATCGGAATCGCGATGATAAGAGGAAATCATTTCTCGTCGGTCGCGCTACGGTCGCCCCAGCATCCTGGCGTCAATGACTACTTTTGCGTGTTTTTGGTCTGCTCCTTTACAACCTGGTTGCTCTAATTACCGACTATATTACAATAACTGCAATATAGTGGTCAACTTCAGAATGTGGTGATCTCAGAATAAGTTTAGACATTCCAGGAAAAGCTTTACCAGATCAAACAAGTGCGAATGTTTATGCTAGAAGTGGCTTGACCCTTGTTTTGGTTCAAGGAGATTCATCAACAAGGATAATGACTACACGACCGCTCAACTGCTGATGGATTTTTTGCTTGAAGAGGCGGTACGGGTACTGTCCGTGAAAACGACCGGCATTTACTTAAGCATACCGGTCTTCACAAAGATTCATTCGCCCGGAGAGAGTCACTCGCTGTTGCAGAAAATCGCAAAGTTGTTGCAATCTTATGGTGTGAGGGAAATATCAATGCAATGGTAGCCATCGCCGATCCGGCATCTACTGCAACTTTTACACGTCTAGTTAGTGGTAGCGAACAGCCGTTTCAGGCCCCAACCGAAATTCTGCAAGATAGCCAGCACATACAATGCGCGGACCACCTTTATCAGCTTCAGCCAGATTTTGCTAGCAAACAAGCGTACGTGCAACAAATGGCACAATACATGGCATTAGCACTTCAGGATCTAACTCGGGTCAACGCATTTATGCCAAGACGTCTTGCAGTCGACATTTGGAGCAGCCACCATCCCCACAGAGTAATTCTGACTCAGTTAGAATCGGAGCTGGTACCGATAAAGTAGAGGGATGCTCCTAGTGACGACCGCCTGGCGTTTTGGAAGCGACCCAGCAGGCAAAGCGTCGACCCAATTAAAAGCAGCAATATTTAGAAAAGTCAAACTATTTTGCTGAAAGTGCAATGGACCTACTGTGTGCCCACTACTTTGGCTTACACGTTAGCGCATGTGTATGAGGAAGCATAAAACGCGTTTCTCTTAGATTAACTATACTTTCGTCCGAAAGTTTAGATTTACTTAAATAGGAAAGAAAAGTCGATTTTCAGTAAATTTGAGAGCTGCTCGTTTTTTTGTTTGGATTTTCCTCCTTTTTTAAAGGAGCGATATTTACCAACAAATGGCTGAAATAATCCTATTTTCTAATAGGACGAAAACGTTAATTTTCAACAATGGATACCCTAAACGCATACATACCAATAGTCTGGCAAATGTAATCATTGGGGGTATCGCACACCAACGTGGAAATCCGCCTACGTAACCAAGTGGCCAAATGTAGCCACCTGCGTGCAACCCGACTCCAGCAACTGTTTTGCGTCTGCGTTACTCGTTGACGCATTCTTCTCGCCGTTGACGACGACGGAACGCTTACTCGTTCGACGCCAATCCTATTGGCGTCAGCTGTCTTTTATTCACTGTAATGAGGCCGACGCGATCTTCACATCCAACCTACCAGGTTTGTACTCAACGTGGACGTTGTACTATGCAAAAAAAACGATAACCGTGTCGCCTTGCTTCGCGAGATGTGCGGCGTGGTCGGTGTAGACCACGACGGTCTAATTAAGTACATACACCGGATCTGCGCGAGTTCATACTTCCTGGTAAGGAGCTGTCATATACACGGTAATTACGTTCAGTTGGCTTACGCTGACGCGACATGCAGTAGACCACACGAGCACGGCTCCCGTGATCTTGCTGCATCAACGCGCATCCGATTGCAAAATCGAACGCGTCACACACGATGTGGAATGGGCCATCTTCGTCAGACACTACATGTGCTGAATCAACGCGCATCCGCTAGCCGAAACGGACGCGCTACACGATGTAAAAAAGGTGATCTTGGTAAGCCACTACCAAGATCAGCACTTCCGTTAAGTCATGTTTGACTGTATCAAGGCCTGGTGACACTCCGCAGTTTAAATCGACTCAGGTTCCTTTTTCGAAAGCGGTGACAGCAGTCGAATCTTGCGTGTGTAATTCTCAGCGTACGTGTCTAAGTACGTTGCAGCTCGAAAGAACGGCTTCCGTTCCTTCGCGCTGGGTGATGTACCGCCACTGCTAATCACTTTGATGTTTAGTGAGGTAGGGCGTACGCCGTACTTCCCGACAAGACGCCCAACGACAGGTATCTCGCTTGCCCCGAAGCTGCATTTCGGCAGGTCGCATAGCGCTTACATTGGCGCGTAATCCCTAGCTGCTCTTTGGGCACCTCAAAGTCGGTCTTCCCGTTTACAGCCGGGCTGACACACGCTTACGAATCTGAGATCAAAGCAGAACTGATTCTTCGCTGAGCTCAACTGCTCGCTCGCCTGTCTCTCGCAATCGCACGAAGCGTGTGTACTGGAGTGCGAGGTTACGTCGAGACCAAGAGAACGAGTACGTCGTCGAAGTAGCTCGGTAGGAGGCCACGCACTGAACACAATAGATGTGTGACACATCTTCTGAAGGCGGCAGGGACACCCTTCTGTCCCTGCGACACACGATCCTCTCCCAAATCCTATCGCTTGAAGTGCTCACCGCCATAAGAGGGATATCTCTCTCACGCACCATGATCTGATAAATCGCGTCACACAGATCAAGGGACCTATAGATGGAGCTCCTGGCCATTCGATCAATGAGAACTTCGTTTCGTGGTATCTGCGTCTGTGTCGGTATCGTCGCAACGTTTAGCTTGTTGTACGCATGCACTATGCGCCACCCGGCCTGTGGCTTGTTGAAACAGGATGTTGGTGGACTGTGGCCTTGTCACCAAATTTTGGAAGACATCGTATCTGAGAGCACATCGCTGTGCTCCAGCAGTACATCGTTAAAGTGACTCGACATCTGTGAGTCCCACCTCTGTCCTTTTGATGTGCTGCTTCTTCGTTTTCGCTCTGAGAGTGTCCTTACTCTCGGCGGTATTTGCAGCGTGTAATTGGCTCAATATATTTGCTTCGCTTTCCATCCTTTCGGTATTCGAAAAGATCCATATATATTCGATGCGCCCATCGCACAGGTCCTTCGCGAAGCGCCCCCCCCCCCCCCCCCCCCCCCCCCGCTCACGGATGTAAGATACGTCAGCTCCGACGCACTGGTTAGAGGATTATTCAGTTGCATTACCCGATACCGGAAACAACGAGAAGAGTTCACCGTCTCGACGCACGATGTCTTCTTAATGTCCGCCCGGCAGACATCGCTTGTATAAACTAGCTTTCGTCAATGTCCAGGACGATAAGTGTTAGATTCCAGGAAAATCAAAGAATGAATTAGATGTTTTATCTGCTCGATCCAGAGGGAGTGGGTACCTATCTAGCGTCATCAGAGGCACTACCGTGATTTCTCCTTTTTGTGTCATCAGTTGAGTTGACCAGTTACAACACTTCCCCGCAACTCAGCTTGAGTCAGATGAAGGGCGAGTCCAATCCTTGTGCGATGGTCCAGAAATCGTTTCTCTCCAAGTGCTTTTGTGAGTCCGTCGGCAAGCATATTAGTTGTAGGGCAATATTCCAGTTTGACGCTGCCATTCTTGTACGCGTCTTTGATCGAATGGTTCATGACGTCAATAGTCTTTTGAGCTTCCGATGTCTTGCCGTTAGTAATTCGGTGAATGGTAGACTTGTTGTCTACGAGCACGAGGAGTTGATCTTCTTCGTGACTTTGTCCAATGACGTTCATGAAGAGCTGAATCCATGTGACCTCCTCGTCTCCCATTGAACATGCGATGAATTCGGCTGCAGTAGAAGACTTCGCCACCACAGATTGCCGCTTGCAGATCCAATGTACTGTACATCCATACACTTGGACAAGAACTCCAGAGATCGATTTTTTGTCGGTGATGTTGTTCGCCCAGTCTGCATCAGTGAACGCTTTGATTCTGGGGACTTGACTGTTACGGCCATAAGTAAGTGCTGCTGATCTTGTTCCCCAGAAATAGCGTAGAATCTTCTTCACAGCATTCCAGTGATTCACAGTGGGTTTTGCAGCTCGTGCGGCGACTTGGTTGACTGCATACGCAATCTCCGGCCTTGTTACTCGGCTGAGGTACAAGAGAGCACCTACAGCTTGTTTGTAAGGAACTTTGGTGGCAAGAGCGTCTTTTTCTTCGCCAGGGTATAGTATAGTGCTCTAATCCATAGGAATTTCCCAAGTACGGCAATTGTCCATGGCGAAACGCTCACAAACTTCAGTGGCATACTGTTCTTGGTCGATAGTCATCACACCAGAGTCCATGTCCCGGGTTATACGCATTCCAAGGAACCACGATAATTCTCTCAAGTCCTTGATTTGATATTTCTCTTTCAATGCTTTCATCAGTTGCTGCATATCTTCGATGTTCTTGTAGCCCACCAGGATGTCATCTACGTAGACAAGTACGATCAGGACTTTGGTTTGGTGCTTGTAGACACACGGATCCTCTCGAGTAGGTTCTAAACCGATAGATCGCAAAAAATTGTCGAGTTCGATGTACCACTCTCGACCGGCTTGTTTTAATCCATACAAAGCTTTACGAAGTAGCCAAACCTGACCAGGTTCTCCTTCTTCAAAGCCTCGGGGCTGTTTAACATAAATCAACTCACGAAGGTTAGCTTTAATAAACGCAGTTGGGACATCACCTTGTCTGATGAGGAGTCCAGAGTGGTTACACTCGGCCAGGAAGACCCGAATTGAAACGAGTCGCGCAACGGGCGCGTACGTATCAATATAGTCAATCATGTAAATTTCTTGGAAGCCTTGCGCGCAGATCCGGGCCCGTAGTCGTTCGACTTTGCCATCTGCATGGCGCTTAACTTTGAAGCTCATGGTTGTCCCGATAACATGAGCACCTGCAGGGGGAGCCACCAGTGTGAACGTCCCATTTGATCGTAGTGCTTTGATCTCAACCCGTATGGCTTTTTCCCATTCCGACCACTAAGGGGAGCGCCTCGCTTCCTCCAATGTCAGTGGTTCTTGGATCACTTCAGTCATGGCTAAGAAAGCGGCTCCAATGTTACGGCTGGATATTCGCTCCGATCGCCTCCGCCTGGTTAAATCTGTAGCCCCATTGAGCTCCTCAACAAGTGCCGTTGTAAATGAAGCTGCGTTTCTTTCCCGTGTTCGGTCGTCCTCGGTGGGAGCGGATGTCCTATCCGTTGGTCTTCCCCGCATTGAGTCGCCGCTGGTTGTGGTTGAGAATTGTTCTTGTAGAGGGATCATTGGAACACCTGGGTACTGTGCCCTTCGGTGCTTCAACGGCGAACCCAGGAACTTAACGTCGCACGTATTCACAATTCTTGCTCCACCTTCTCTCACGTATACAGAGTAACCCTTGCGTTGTTCATCATGCCCCACGAATGCTCCCCTTTGGCCTACGGGTCTAAACTTGAACAAAGTGCTGCGCTTTCGGGGCGGTAGAAGCACTGTAACACTTTCTCCAAAGGTGTGAGAGTCCGACAGGTCCGGCATTTTTCCATGGTACTTAGCGTAGGGCGTTGTCGATGGTTCGCTGCGTGAAGTTACTCGGTTTCTCATGTAAACAGCGGTTCGGACAGCGTACTCCCATAGGTTGTGGGGTAAACCAGCTTGGATCAGCATTGTCCGTGCCGCCTCGATGAGTGTTTGGTTTGTTCTTTCCACCACACCATTCTGGTAGTGTACGTCGGGCTCGGAAAATTGTCGTTCCAGGCCTGCTTCATCACATAGAGTATTAAACTCCTCGTTGATGAATTCCCCTCCATTGTCCGTTCGCAGAACACGGATTTTCCTTGAGTCTTCACGGTTTTTAATCATAAGTAGGAACTTTCTAAAGCACCCCACAGCTTCATCCTTCGTCTTGATAAAGTACACGTGATTATAGTTCAGCCATTGGATTACCAGCATGTAGTGGCTCCCATGGATGCTTCTCTGGTACTTCCCTGCAAGGTCTGCATGGCAAACTAGATCCTTCTCTTCTTGAGATCTTGTACTTCGACGAGGTGCCGGGCGACTGGATATCTTGCCAAGTGTACACTTCACATGGATGGTCCGGGATTTTTCTGGAGCCAATAGTCTTCAGACCTTTTACTAACCCACTCCTTTCAAGCTCAATAACGTCTTGGTAGTGCAAATGCCCAAGTCGTCTGTGCCAGTCCTCAAGTGAGTTTGGAGGGATCATGGTCGCTGAAGACGTCGTTGCCGCTGCCACACCATCTTCTGCACTCAATCTGGTATTACTTTCTTCTTGGTAGCCATAAACCCCATTAATCATCTTTCCTCGGAGGAGCGGAGGGCCGTAGACTACACACCCATCTTCAGTAAAGTCACACTTGAAGCCACGCTGAGATAGTTTTGATACTGAAAGTAGGGTTTTGTGGTGAAGTGCTTTCTCAGAAATAAGAGAATGGGCCTGACGCGGGGTCACTATCCCGAATCAGTGACAATTTCAAGTGATTAGAGAGGATTTGGGTTGGTGGCACGGATGCAAGTTGCCGGTGGTGGATTAGCCATGACGAGCAGCACCCCGTATGAAGTGACGATGGATCTGGCTTGAGCGATGTACGAGAAGGCAAGATCCACCAAGACTTACCTCGGATCCACCCTTACCTGGATTCACTTAAATGGATATGGGATATACTATACAAGAGTGGATCGGGTGTGGATCTTATGAAGGAAGAATGGTCGGTGCCCTCTGAAGATGGATCTAGTAGTCACGGCTAATGAAGAGTCAAGATCCACCGCGAGGTACCCCGGATCCCATACTTCCGAGTTCGGATCCATGGAGGGAGGATCCCGCCTTGAGGGACCTGGATCCAGGGTATAGGGATGATGGATGCAGTGGATCTCGAACTTTCGTGGGACAATGGAGATCACAGACGGTTGCGAGATGATGTTGGATGATTGGAGAGCTCAGATCCACGACGAGTGTACACTTACAGTGAAGTGGATCCAAGCGACCTGGATCCGGATGAGTGTACCCATAATAGGGTGACCATAATGATTACGCCATGGATCCGGTGGATCTGAAGATAGTACAGCTGGGATGATGGGTCAAGGGAAGAAGGGACATGCAGCCGAGCCTGGTAAGGGATTTAGCAAGTGAAAGACATAGAAGGTAGAAATCCAGGCAGGTATAGGCTTAAGTATCAATACAGAACCCAATTTGCACAGTATCACGCAAGTGCCTTCCTGCCCTCAAGAACCGGAACTACATTGGCCGTACGAGCTCGGAGAAGGTTGGGAATTGCGAATCTAGTGTTGGTAGTGATAACTGGATAATATATTGGCCAGATCCTACAACCTAGTGAGCTTTTCCTTTACTTGTACAGATCCGACAGGTTAACCGAATTTACTACTTGGTCGGTTACACCCTAGAGGTTCTCAACTCTCAAGATCCCGTCACATGAGGCGGCAAGTACGACGCAAAGGAACTACAAAGGCAAGGGAACACACCCGCAAGGCAACCCTATGGCCAGATCCACGATCTAGGCCCCGGATCCGTAAGCTCGAGTATTCGCTTAGGATTCGGAACAATCCACGGACGCAGAGTGAAGATTTTCCACTGCTGCTCCACCCCATCCCCACGTCTCGCCAAGACACTCAAGCTTCACCACTTGAACTCTTCGGAAGTTACCGAGAGAGCAAGATCCCGCCCTACCGACGGGTACACAAGGTGAGGAAAGTTCAGCAGAACACGGATCATCGGGGGACCCCCTCCGTTAGTCGGTGTCTGGGCGCAGTTGGTAAGTTGGATCTGGCAATCTCGCAGATTTTGCTGATCCCGCTACACCACAATGGTGCGCGTGCCCGGATCTTTTGGTGAGTCGGGATTTCACGGTGAGTCCCAAGAAGATGCTCAAGTGAAGATTGAGCCAGGGGAAGAGGCGTCGTCGGAAGTCGGATCGACGAAGACGCTGCTGAATGAAACAAGATCCGCGGATCGATGGATTTTTGGGAGGAACTCTGTCGACGGAAGAGAGGTGGATCCGGATCCGGATCTAGAAGAAAAACCTCTCTATCCTCCCCAGGTCCCCTCGGGGACCCCTGCGGATCTTGACGCAAGTCAAGATCCGCTAACAAAACAAGGAAAAGTGAAGGCGAAACGGTATGCATTTGCAGATTCACCGGTTAAGCCAACACTGTACCTAAACCCAACCCCGCTAGTCGAAGAAACGAGAAAGAAGACGAAAACGAGTAAGACTACGCGGAAGAAGATGCAAGCTCCAGAGTCGGAAGAAGACCAAGCTGGATCCAGGTCAGGCTGGTCAGACAAGGGTCTCGAGTTTGTGTATCGCCACCAAGCTTTACGCGACTTCCTGCATCAAGATCCTGTCATGCAGATCCTGAATCCACGACAGATCGAAGATCCAAGAGAACCGGTGAGAGCACCAACGAAAACGGCGAACAAGTTGGTGGCAGTCAAGGATCTATTACGTTTGCTTACGGATTCAGGCATCGTAGCTGGTGTGTTCGACGCAGAGGATATCTTCGAGCTAGACCTGGATATCATAGTATCCGCGACGCGGGACCTCTTTGCCAACGTTAGGTCCATCACCGGAGAAAGGTCGCGCACTATGGATCCGGTGTCGTCGCCGAGGGTCAGCCAAGCTGCGTCCTCGAACTACGAATCCGCCGCCGAGGATGAGTCAGACACGTCGTCCGAACCACGACGCATGACTTTAGGACCCTCCGGGGCATCCATGCTGGAAGCGCGGGCGAGGAGCCGAGGACAGGAAGTCCCTGTGAGCGCGAAGGCTCGGGATCCAGTAGGCCCTTCGCGTGATCTGACACAATCCAGCCACGATCGAGCCAGATCCGGCAAGAAGCCAGTGGGATTATCGTCAGATCGGGCTCAAGGTAATCGCCTCACGGATCCGGTCTCGCCAGTGGACCAGACGGCCACAGGCTCTTCCGACACTTCCTCGGGCACCCTGCAGCGACACTTCGAAGCTGCGATGAGTCGTTTCCTGGCCGAACAGGGTATGAGAGCGCCCGTGCCACAAGTGCAAGTGCTCCACGAACATGGAGCACGAGACGTGGAGATGGAGCCCGTGGAGGGAGACAACTCCCATGATGAGTTCGACCCAGATGGTCTGGATGGCCCATCCACTTCGTCAGCAGTGGTAGCAACAGCCACAGCCGGGGCAGGTGGATCGTCCATGATCCAGAGGGTACGGATCTCAGTCATATCGGATCTGAAGGAGTTCACGGGCAAGGATCAAGATGAGGACCGAGCGAGAACATGGATCAGCAAAGTCAAGTCGGCCCTCATGAGAGATCAAGCGTCGGATGCTGAGAAGTGTTTGACCTTAGCGGATCTGCTAGCGGGGCCAGCCAGGAACTGGTATCGGCAGCTGGGCAGATCCACCAGGAACAAGTGGCCAGATTTGCTGCGCAGTTTCCAGACCCAGTACTGTGGATTGGGAGTGTCGGTGGCACGACAATACTACCACGCTCGCCGCAGATCGGATGAATCCCCGCTAGAATACCTACATCGACTAAATGTGGCCGGTCTACGGGCCAAGTTGAAGATCAAGGATGGGGGATCCAAGGTACTGCGGGAACACGTGGATCATTTCATCGAGACGGTGGGAGACGTGGATCTGGCCGACAGGCTGACCCTGTTACGACTTCCCGACGCAGACGAGCTTGAGGAAGTGCTGCGGGCGGTGGATCGCGCGAAACACCGCCAGAAGAAGGCGGCGGTCGGATCCGGCAAGTATCGCCAAAAGGCTCCGACGCCTACGGCCCCAGCTCGACGTGTCCACCAAGTCACGGCGCCCGACTCAGGAACTGAATCAGGATCCGACGGTTCGGACTCCGACCCTGAAGATTGCCGTCGGGTCTGTCTCACTGCATCCAACGATCGAACGGCGAAGACAGGAGACAACTCTCGACCGGGGGATACCGTACCCGGGGACCGTGGGATGTACAGATCCCGAGATCTCATGGACGGGGCAGCACAAGTCAGGTGTTCACAGTGCGAATCCCGGAAGCACACTGAATCTGGATGCTGGAAACACCTGGTCTGTGAGAAGTGTAACAAGAAAGGCCATCCCGGGGATCATTGCTTCTACGTGTGTCGCGGGTGTGGCGAGATTCACGACGTCGGCAAGTGCCCGATGGAAGAATTCTACAACCAGATCCGCCAATGGTTTGATCCAGCCAAGCACCGAGGGATGTTGCCAGAAGTGGCCGAGAAGATGTTAAACTAGGACGCTCGTCGGGTTTGAATCCGGTACGAGCCGAGCGTTCTAGGTACTGCATTTATGCATTTGTGAACAAGACATCGCTAGATCTAGGTAGCAGGACCCTAGATCCAGTCGATAATACACGTGATCTACATGAAGTGTCAGTTGCCAAGATCTCTAGTTTGCGCCAAGTGGATGAGTTTGCCAGATCCGAAGTCTCTTCAACCCTGGATCTACAAAGGGGAGAGGCACGTGGTTATTGGGAGAAGCGCCAACATGGCCGATGGTTTGAGCCTACCAAGGGTGAGGTCACTGCAGATCCACCTAAGGTCTGTCAGGTCACTGGATCCCGTGGATCTGAGGATGTTGGATCCATGGATCTGCTAACCGGGGAGTCCCGTGGATACTGGAAGTACCATGCCCCAGGAAAGTGGTTCAGACAAGCCAAGGTAGGGGGCAAGATCAACAATGAAAAAGCAATCCTACTCCTAGATAGTGGTGCCGAGGTGTCTATACTAGATACCGCCTTTGCTCGTAAGGTTGGGTGCCAAGTGGATGGGAGTCGGATCCAAGACTGTGTTGGGATTGGTGAAGGCGTGTACCGTACGAATGGGAGAACGCGGATCAAGATCACGCTGGCAGGTTGTTTGGTGTATTGGTTTGACATCTGGGTTGGAGATCTCGCTGGTCAAGACGCCATCCTCGGGATGGATTTCATGGTACCGGCCGGAGTGAGGTTGGATCTAGCGGATGGGACACTTTGTTTCCCTGACGAGATGCGGATCCAGCTCAGCGGACGGCGACCGTTGTATGGAGCGAAGATGAGGATCATAAGGGCGGATAAGACAACCTGGATCGAGCCCGGGGAAACCTGGGAGCTGCCAGACCGGTTAAAGTGGGTGGAACATGAGAAACTGTGGGTCACTCGGGGCGAGAAATGGGTACCTACCGTAATCCAGGGGCCAGGTCGATCACAATACCTCCAGGTCACGAACGTCAGCGATAAGAGACTATTACTGGACCATTATGAGGAGATCGGGCGATGGTTAGCGAAGGACGGTATCCCTAGGCGACCTGGATATGTGTCAGTGGGATCCCGCCGCTACAAAGAATGGCAGAATCTGGTGTACGAGGCGACTACCGAGATCGAATCCCTCGGAGAGGTGGAGCTCCCGGCGGAGCCAACTGGCCCCTTGGTGGATCGGCCTTCATATCCAACTCCGCGAAAGATCCTGCAGAGGGATCGACGGGTCGAGATCCAAGCAATGGAGGTTGGATCCACGACGGGGGACGATCCCCAGAGACGGCCCTTAGATAACGCAGGGTCGGTGGATGAAGGATTGCAGAGGGTTAAAGCCGAACAGCCGGATCCCGCTGATCCACAAGTGGATCCAAGCTTTCCATTGGATAACGTGCCTGGATCCTTATCGAGAGTGGCAACACTAGTCAAACCAGAACCGTCGGGCTTAAACTCGTTAGAGGACCGACTAGATCCAACTGTTGGTTTCCCTGATACCAGGGTACCTGATTCCCCGAAGACAGAAGGACTGCCAGGCGAAAAAGGGCCGCGGTGTTTGGATCCAATGGTGGATCCTACGAAGACGGAAGATGAGCAAGTTTGTTACCATGAAGGCGGGGATCTACACGCCGAGGACCTGGGAGAAGGCATGGCGATGATCCCAGAGGTACCACTGACCACAGAGGAGGTCACGATTGATGATATCCAAGTGGATCCAGGGGCGAATGAACCTGCTGAAGTGGATCGTCTGCGTCAGAAAATCTGGGACAGCCGACATCTGCTGATTGGTAAAGGTAATGCGTTACCGCCCGCTGCCCGCGGAGTCAAATGTGACATCGATGTCGGCGACGCGAAACCGATCGCTCAGAGGGTGAGGAAGGTGGCGCCTCAGTTCCGAGAAAAACTATCGGATCTGATTAAGGGCCTGCTGCAAGCCAAGATCATCAGTTTCTCAACGTCCCCGTGGGCATCCCCAGTGGTAATCATCATCAAGAAGAACGGGGTGGATATACATCTGTGCATTGATTACCGGCTGGTTAACGGTCTGACTCGATTGATGGTGTATCCGATGCCTCTAATCAATGAGCTGTTGGAAGATCTGGATAAAGTACTCTGGTACTGCTCTCTTGACATGGCCAGCGGTTTTTGGGTAGTTACTATGACGGATCGAGCTCGCGCGATATCCGCATTCATCACACCGCTTGGACTGTTCGAGTGGAACCGGATGCCGTTTGGATTGAAGAACGCACCCCAGATCTACCAACGTCTAATCGATAACGCTCGCTATGGATTCACCCGAATACCGGAACCCAAAAGGGGTGGATCCGGGGAAGATCATACGGAAGTAGATCCATTTGAGGCAGGAGAGCCAGGGGATCCTGGAACCCCGTCCGTGTTAGGACGCAGATCTTACATCGACGACATTCTAATCCCGGCGAAATCGTGGGATCAGTTGTGCGAAAGAGTGACATCCCTACTGGAGGCGTGTACTTAGTGGAATCTCTCTATCAGTGTGGTAAAGAGCTATTGGGGGATGCACAAGGTGGATTACTTAGGCCATCGAGTTTCCAAGGAGGGATTGGAGGCGAATCCTAAGGACCTGTCTTCGTTAGCCGATTTGCCCTTCCCGCAGTCGTTACGGGCGATGCAATCCTTCTTGGGCAGTTTGAACTACTACAGTCGGTTCATCGAGGATTACGCCCTGTTTGCCGCGGTATTGTATGAATTGAGAGAGGTAGATTTCGCTGCGATGACCACTCCAGCTGTCCGGATAAAAATCCAACAAGCTCTGGCCCGGGAGATGTCGGATCCACGAAGGAATCCAAGTGGTACGACGCCAGAAGAGGACCTAAAACAGGAGCTGGATCCACCCCGGGACCAACGGAGAGAGGATCCAGTCTGGATAGAGACGACGGATCAGAACATGGAAAAGGCAGAATCTCGGTGGATCCGAGCTCAACACGCATTCGTGGAACTGAGGAACAGGATCGCGACCACGCCTATCCTCCGTCATTTCGATCCAGAACGTCAACCTACGGTAATAGTTTATGCCAGCGACTGGGCAGTCTCAGCAGCTCTGGTACAAGAACATGAGGGGATCTGTCATCCAGTCACCTTCGTCAGCCGGACACTGAAGCCGAATGAACTGAACTACGGAGCGGTGGAGAAAGAGATACTCGCGCTCCTGCGCGTGTTGGATCTGAATTACAACCCGCTGGTGGGAAGATCCATCCGGATCCTGACCCGACACTCTACGCTAGCCTGGCTGTTCAAGTCGGCCGGGTTACAAGGACGTTTGGGACAGTGGGCAGCTTTACTCTCGCCTTGGACACTGGAGATTGTGAAATGTTCGAAAGGGGAAGACGAGATCCTGGGAGTCTTGGCCGCGAGCATCACTCCTCGAGCTAAGATGGATGAGGCGCTGGCTAGGGTCGCTCCTAAGAAAGAGCCCAAACGCCGGATCCCGATCCCGACGGTACAGGCAGACGAGGATCTGTACGTCCTGAGTTTCGATGGATCCGCTCGCGTACGACGCGGAGGCGGGGCGTACAGTGCGATACTGTGGAGACGACCTGGATGGGAAGTTGTACGGGCCAGATCCACTTATGCGGAAGGCCTCACCGTCAACGAAGCGGAGTATAACGGGCTACTGCTGGGTTTGGATCTACTAAGGGGACAAGATCCGAAAAGGCTGGTGATTTGTGGGGATTCAAATTTGGTGGTCAGACAGGTGCGAGGTGAGATTGACTGCAAGGCCCCGGCCCTAACACTGTTACGTCAGAAAGTGATGATCCACCTGCGTGGTTGGATGAATCACGAGTTGGTGCATGTCAAGCGAGATTGGAATGCCAGTGCAGATAGCTTGGCCAGCGCCGCTTTACGGAATCAATGTGGTGTTGAAGTGGAGAGAGAGGCCGAGCATCAGGATCTCGTTACGTTGAACCGACTAGACGAAGTGGTGGTAGTGGGATCCGGGAAAAGGACAGTCCAGGTGATGGCCGTCACTAGGTCCAGAGGAAGGATTGGATCCAACCCCCAAATTCTCGAGGAAACATTTGTGAAGAGAGTCCGCATCGAGCGGATCCTCAAAGCACAGAACGAGGAAGCGTGGATCCTAGGACTAAAGAAGTATCTGATGGGGGATGTACGAGACCTGAGTCGGGAAGATGCCAAATCCTACAGCATTATCGCTACGGATTACGCGGTGGATCTGAATGACTTGCTCTTCTATTGCCCCCCCCCCTACGAAGAGAGTCAACGAGGATCGGGATGGATTGATGAGACTGGTGATGCCGGAAACCTTACAACAGGATGTCCTACACCACTATCACGCTAGCTTGGAAGGCGGACATCAGGGTATTGGTCGGACCTACCAACGGATCCGGGAATGTTTTCACTGGAGGGGACTATTCAAGAGCGTACAACGGTATGTCGGGGAATGTGTGGATTGTGAGACAGGCAAGGGCAGGCCCACAATCGAAGGGGAGTCACCTGGGAATATCCAAGCGACTTACCCTTTCCAAATCATAGCCATGGATCATATCCCCTCGTGGCCCAAGTCGTTCAAAGGAAACACAGAATTGTTGATTTGGGTGGACCTGTTTACCGGATACGTGGTAGCCAAAGCTAGTGCGTCTAGAACTGCGCAGACCATTGCTGAATCGTACGAGGAGTGTGTTTTCCGAAGATTTGGAGCTAGCGAGATGATTAGACATGATCGGGAGCCAGGCTTTATGTCTGATTTCTTTCGAGCATTCAACCGGATCCTGGGGCAGCGACAGCGAGCAACCATGGCATATCGTCCCCAAGCTAACGGGTCGGCCGAGCGCATGGTACAGACGATCACGAGAGCACTCAAGATGTACGTCCAGGATTTGGATCAGAGGGATTGGGATGAGTACGCAGAGCGGCTCCCCTTCGCGATGAACACCGCCCAAGACAGGATCCGGTGTGATACCCATTTTACTTGGTACATGGGTGGGATCCCAAATCCACCCTGGAAGCGGCCATCCCAGTATGCAGCACCAAGAAGAGAAACCGAGATCCAAGGCGATGGCGATACCAAGTCCAGAAATACTACCGGCAAGCTAGATCTCAGGTGAACGAACGACTGCGGAGTGCGATACAGGATCGAGAGGATCGACACAACGAAGATGCCCGTCCACATCAAATCCAAGTGGGATCGCAGGTGTGGCTTTATTTGGATCGAGTGAAAGAAGGGTACGCCCGCAAACTGGCCCATCTATGGCATGGACCGTTCCGGGTGAGCGAGAAGATTGGAGAACACGCGGTAAGGCTGGAAACGGCAGGTACCGAATATCGCCTGTTCCCTGTAGTACACGTATCCAAGCTGAAGTTGGTCAAAGAATATCCGGATCGGCCGCAGATCCGTCTTTCGGTGGATGGATCCGATCTCGTCGACTTCGACGAAGTCCTCCTACCGGAAGATAGTTGGAATGTGGATCTCGAAGCCGACGAGTTCGAAGTCGAGAAGATCACCGATATGAGGTCGGGGAAACGAACCAGATACGGACGGATTTACCGTGAATTTCTGGTGTATTGGCGTGGATATGACGAGCCCAGTTGGGTAGACGAGGCAGATCTGAACTGTGGAGCATTACTCTATGATTTCTTGAGGGATCGTACGAATCGTAACAGATTCGGCGTGATGCAGTCTCATGAAGAAGAGTAGGGAAGGGACCCATGGATGTGAGTTGGTCATGTCGATGGGAGGATGAAGAAGGGCCCACAGGAAGGGTGTGGGCCAGGAGGAGGAGGATCGCTGATGTGAGTTGGTCACATCGGAAAGAAAGAGAAGACGAATCCACAGGGGAAGGGTGGATTAGGAGGAAGGAGTGAATGTTTATGCATAAGAGTGACGTTTTACGTGCGAGGAGCCCTGTTTGATCTCAAGCACGAGCTTTCAAGGGCCCCAACTATACTGACCCAATTGATCCTGGGTCATTGGCGCTAGATCCGGATGAAATCCAGGCGCAGATCCAACCGGATCCGGGAGCCCGCCCAGATCCAGGTGTACACTGAAAGGGTGGATCCCGCCCAGATCCAGGTGTACACTGAAAGGCCCGGACTAGATTCCTCAACCAACGAGGGAATGTTATAGACATATTCAAGTAAGAGAGTGTGGATTATGATAGCTTATGCAAAGGGCTAGCTCGACCCAGTTTCCAGTCGCTAGTTACTGCTACGAAATGAATCCACGAAGACTGAAACTGGGGGCGTGGCGTCAAAGAGTGATGAGGATCAGGTAGTCTTGGGCTGAACGTTGAAGAACTTGCCCACTAGACGCTGGATCTGGCGTCCTGGGTGTTGGCTCAAGTCCCCGCGAAACTGGATACGCCAAGGCTCGGCTTCGTCGATCTCTCGCAAGGCTTCCAATAGGCTCGTGGGCTCTGGGCGATGGGGGTTGGGATCCTCCAAGTTGGCTTGACGGGATACGGATCCCGGAAACCAAGCCACCTTATCCCCGCGTCGGGGAAGATGCAAGAAGGATGGATCCAACAAAATATCCACGTCACACCAACCGTCCTGGATTGCCAACACGAGGATCACAAGGACTCTCTTCCAAGCTCGGCCAGCATGGCTACGTCGGTTACCACGCTGCTTGTTGAAGTTAGACAACCAGGTCGAACCCTGCAGTTGATTCCGAGAGATGGGGAACCGGTGAGTGCCCTCCCATATAGCAACCCGGTGCTTGGAGACGAAATCCCGGAACGCACGAACGAATACCCCGAGTCGCCCACGCACATCACCCCTGAAGCTAACCGGATCCACCGGTGTGGTGACCAGTGTATCCCACGGGGCAGCACTTGTCAGTTCTTCCACGAGAGGTCTGGTGACGAGCGAATCCAGGTACCCGGCCCTCGGGATGGCGTCCGCCGTCCGAGGGAATATCCACTCAGCTCGAAAAGGCAACTCAGGGAACAGGACCGTGATCTTCATTGAGGTGACCGCGACCCGGTTCAACTTCTTGGCGGACCAAGGCTCGATGTCTCTGGTAGCGAAGGCCATATGAGCACGTCTACCAGGAATGAAGGCGGCATCTGGACCGAACGGAGCCACGGGGAGCATCCCTGGCAGTGATGAGTTAGGGGGAGCGGGGATCAAGACAGATCCAGGGGATCTGCCACCGTGAGACGATCCCGGGGATCCGCCACCATGAGGCGATCCTGGAGATCCACCACCATGAGGTGACCCCCCTCCACCGGATCCGGGGGACCCGCCACCAGGCGACCCCCCTCCGCCAGATCCAAGGAGTCCGCCACCACGAGGCGACCCCCTCCCACCATCGCTACCCGATCCGCCGTCACTGTCGACTTGGATCGCGGATCCCGCAGTGTCGCCTCCGGATCCGGCTGTGCCAGCGACTTGTGGAGGCGGCGTCGATAGGGATCTCCGCCGGGCTTCGGATCGAGATTGGGATAGAGCCCGTCGTGTGTCTTCCTCCAAGGCATCCTCAGCGGCTCGAGCCTCCTCCGAATCCTCCGGACTTTCATCGTCGTCGTCGTCCTCATCGTCCTCATCGCCCAGAGTGAAGGGATACGGGCCGGAGGACGACGTACGCTTCGATGACGGCCGGATAGGAGGTCCTGAGCCGTCGGACCAGTCGGATTCCTCATCCTCGTCGTCCTCCGAGCTGCCAAGTCCACATCCAGGGGGAATGACACGTTTGGCCTTCCCCTTCCCGGGTCCAGTACGGGCCGGCGGAGGGCTGATGGAAGCGGGCTGGGGAACGGCGGACGTCGTCACCGAAGGACCAGCGGTGGATCCCGTCTTGGACGCCGATCCCGGTTTGGATACGGCCGTAGATCCCGCCTTGGCAGTGGATCCAGCCTTGGATCCTACTCCCGCTTTGGACGTAGCAACGGATCCAGTCTTGGACGCCGTAGACCCAGTCTGGGGTCCAGATCCAGACTTGGACGTAGTGGCAGATCCAGTCTTGGACACCGAGGTAAATTTGGATCTAGCGGTGGATCCAGACTTGGATCCTGCACCCGACTTCGAGGGGGAAGCGGAAGTCTTGGACGCGGATGTGGATCCCGCCTTGGACGCAGAGGTGGATCCCGCTTGCGAAGCCGTTTTAGAGACCGGAGTCGTTTTGGGTTTGGCTTTCGGGGAAGCTCGAGCTTGCTTACGGGGACGGGGAGATCCGGTGCTAGGAGCGGGAGACGCACTACGCGGACGTTTCGCAACTGATGGATCTGCCCCACTTACAGACGGGAGAGGAGCAGAGACGCTGGCAGCACGAGAAGGTCCCGACAAGGGAGGAAAGGGGATCCGACACGGCAGCTGTCACCAGCGCCAGTCGTTGACTAGCCAAATCCCGCTCCGATAAGCCACGATCGCGCTCCGGACCAGCTGTTGCTGCTGAGGTTGGGCTGCAGCGAGTTGATCCCGGAGTTTCGCGGCGGTCGCATCGGCTTCTTTCAATTTGTCACCTGGATGGACAATAACGAGTGAATATGGGGTTACTAGCAAGGACTAAAAGAGGATCCACGTACTCGTGCGGCGAAGCTTGGATTCCAGCTCTGTTTGTGCACGCTTGGCAGCCGCCCACTCGGTAGCCGCCTTGTCCCGCTGGAGTTCGCTGTCCGCCAGTTTCGCTTGGATCTCGTCGCGTAATTGAGTTATACGCACGAACTCCTCGAGCGCGTACTCTCGTCCGGCAGACGCTTTCTCGAGCGACTCCTTGGTATCCTGCAACTCCTCAGCAAGCTGAGCCAGAGCTACATCCGGCGACGAGGGAGGTGGATTTGGCGCGGGAGATTCTTTACGCGCCGACCCTAAGGTGGATCCGCCATGGGTGGATCCCACATAGTCGTTGGTCACCACCTCCTCTTGGGTCAGACGCAACTCGTCACGGAGCCGGTCCAAGCTCGCATCCGCAGCTGCCCCAGCAGTCTGGGAATCCTCCAGATCCCGCTCGAGGTCGTGGATCCGGGATTAGTGCTGGTGGATCTCAGATCCAGCGAGCGCCATCTCCCTAAGGAGATGGTCGTTGTCATCCCGCATGACATCTCGCTGACGGGAGGCGCGATCCAGCCGTCCGGTCAGGTCGCGGATCTCGACCGCCTGATCAGCCAACAAGAGTCGCAGGTCCTGCGACCGAGAGGCCGCACGGTGCTCCCACCCCTGGATCTCCATAGCCTGGTCATGGATTTGGGCTCGCAAGGTCTGAAGTTGGGTAGTGTGCAGAGACGCAGCTTGGTCTTGGCCATCTTGAGCCGTCTGGAGCTCCGCCGTCAGGGTTTGCACCTGATCGGAAAGAGCCTGGGCTAGAGCCCGCAGATCGGTGGGCGACATGGAAGACGGACTGACCGGAGGTGTGGTGGATGGGGCCTTGCCCGACGATTTGCCGGTACGCTTGGCGGGAGACATGTGTCGCGAAGGGGAGAAAGCGGTTGTGGATGCTTGTAATGCACGCCGTGAACGCTGTTGTGCAGCGCCGACAACGTACAGGAGGCGATTGTGGTGAAGTGCTTTCTCAGAAATAAGAGAATGGGCCTGACGCGGGGTCACTATCCCGAATCAGTGACAATTTCAAGTGATTAGAGAGGATTTGGGTTGGTGGCACGGATGCAAGTTGCCGGTGGTGGATTAGCCATGACGAGCAGCACCCCGTATGAAGTGACGATGGATCTGGTTTGAGCGATGTACGAGAAGGCAAGATCCACCAAGACTTACCTCGGATCCACCCTTACCTGGATTCACTTAAATGGATATGGGATATACTATACAAGAGTGGATCGGGTGTGGATCTTATGAAGGAAGAATGGTCGGTGCCCTCTGAAGATGGATCTAGTAGTCACGGCTAATGAAGAGTCAAGATCCACCGCGAGGTACCCCGGATCCCATACTTCCGAGTTCGGATCCATGGAGGGAGGATCCCGCCTTGAGGGACCTGGATCCAGGGTATAGGGATGATGGATGCAGTGGATCTCGAACTTTCGTGGGACAATGGAGATCACAGACGGTTGCGAGATGATGTTGGATGATTGGAGAGCTCAGATCCACGACGAGTGTACACTTACAGTGAAGTGGATCCAAGCGACCTGGATCCGGATGAGTGTACCCATAATAGGGTGACCATGATGATTACGTCATAGATCCGGTGGATCTGAAGATAACACAGCTGGGATGATGGGTCAAGGGAAGAAGGGACATGCAGCCGAGCCTGGTAAGGGATTTAGCAGATGAAATACATAGAAGGTAGAAATCCAGGCAGGTATAGGCTTAAATATCAATACAGAACCCAATTTGCACAGTATCACGCAAGTGCCTTCCTGCCCTCAAGAACCGGAGCTACATTGGCCGTACGAGCTAGGAGAAGGTTGGGAATTGCGAATCTAGTGTTGGTAGTGATAACTGGATAATACATTGGCCAGATCCTACAACCTAGTGAGCTTTTCCTTTACTTGTGCAGATCCGACAGGTTAACCGAATTTACTACTTGGTCGGTTACACCCTAGAGGTTCTCAACTCTCAAGATCCCGTCACATGAGGCGGCAAGTACGACGCAAAGGAACTACAAAGGCAAGGGAACACACCCGCAAGGCAACCCTATGGCCAGATCCACGATCTAGGCCCCGGATCCATAAGCTCGAGTATTCGCTTAGGATTCGGAACAATCCACGGACGCAGAGTGAAGATTTTCCACTGCTGCTCCACCCCATCCCCACGTCTCGCCAAGACACTCAAGCTTCACCACTTGAACTCTTCGGAAGTTACCGAGAGAGCAAGATCCCGCCCTACCGACGGGTACACAAGGTGAGGAAAGTTCAGCAGAACACGGATCATCGGGGGACCCCCTCCGTTAGTCGGTGTCTGGGCGCAGTTGGTAAGTTGGATCTGGCAATCTCGCAGATTTTGCTGATCCCGCTACACCACAGTTTTCTCTAGACCTGGTATAAACACTACTTCGTCGATTTTGGTCCCTTTGATCCCAAATAAGACCAGTGAGCCCCATTGATCACCTTTCATAACATGCCCATCCGGAAGTTCCACCTCGTGAGTTGCACATTGCTGTAGATTAGTCAGCAGCTTCGCTTCCCCAGTCATGTGGTGAGAAGCTGCCGAGTCAATGTACAGCGGAAACTTTTGAATTCCAGGGTCAAACGGAAATAACTCGGTACCCCGTGTCTTCAGTCATGGCTTTCGTTTTGTTCGCATTGAACTTCACGGCTACGGGCTTGCTGGGCGACATGACGATCGTCGTAGTTTGTCGTGTGACCTCGTTCATTGCATGTCTTGCACAAAGCGTCTGAGAAGTCCCAACGGGGCCTAGGGGTCTTGGCAGTAGTAGCTAAAGCGCTGCCCCTAATTCGGGGTTTCTTGTCACTGCCATCTCGGCTAAAATCTTCGCTGCGTCGCTTGTTAGGGTTAATTTTTCCATCACTTTTGCCCAGTTTGGTCAGTAGGACCGCTGCCCTTTCAAGTTCTCCCGGTAGCGTCCTCCGCTTCTTGATCAAGTTTGGCTTCCAGATCAACACGGAAGCGAGGGTAAGCATGGTTGATGAAAGTACTCAGCGCTTGCTGCTCAGTATATGAGTTGATTTTGCCACGATTCAACCCTGCTGCAATCTGGGAGAGTCGGTGAGCATAGGTAGCATATGTTTCCTGGGGAAATTTGCATGTGTACGCCAGAGTGACTGCAATCGTCTGCATCGGGAGCTTACACCGGAAGTTCTCCATGAACTTGTTTGCGAGGTCACAGAAAGAGTCCTTCGGAAGATTAGAGCTGTTGCGGTAGTACCAGGTACCAGCTTCACTCGTGAGTCGGGAGGCAAGAACACCGCACTTCACCGTTTCCGGCCACTTTCGCTCCGTGAGTGTCTCTGCCAGGTGTATCTGTACTTTGAGTCGCACCAACGAATCATAAGCTCCAGGGTCTATGAATCCATCCTTGGTCGATCCATCAAAGGGCTCAATAGTGATCAATTTGAGGTCTATCTTCGTTCTTGCCGCGCGTGTCCCCACTGCTCCACTTTTAGTCGTTGGAGCAGGCTCATCTTTCACTTGTTCAAAGTCTGAATCATCGTTTGAAGACATGGTAGAAGGGGTGTCAAGTCTTGCGGCTGTTAACCTGTTAGATTCCAGGAAAATCAAAGAATGATTTAGATGTTTTATCTGTGCGATCCAGAGGGAGCGGGTACCTATCTAGCGTCATCAGAGGCACTACCGTGATTTCTCCTTTTTGTATCATCAGTTGAGTTGACCAGCTACAACAATAAGAGCCACCACCTACACCCAGAGGCCGTACCAGAATCCTACGCGTGCGACGCGCTTTTCCGTTCTGACGGTGGCCAACACTCGTAATTTGGTGTTGGGCGATTGGAGAGTTGCGATCAATAAAGTGTGTACACCCCCGGTAAGGGGGGTTCAAGGGGCTTCTTTCCGGGACAGTGTACCAACAATGTGGCGACCTCACTATGATTACGCCATGAATCCGGTGGATCTGATGCTGATAGAGCTGGGGTGATGGATTAAAAAGAGGGGGCAGGCAGCCGAGGGTGGTAGCGAATTTAGCAGGTAAAATACACAAATGATATAAATCCAGGGAAGTATAGGGTTACCTATCAATCAGTCTTCAATTTGAACAGTATCACGCAACTGCCTTCCTGCCCTCAAGGATTGGAGCTACCTTGGTCGTAGGACCTCGGTGAAGGTTATGCATTGTGAATCTAGTGTTGGTAGTGTAAACTGGATAATATGTTGACCATATCCTACCCCCTAGTGAGCTTCTTCGGTAAGCCCAACCAAGTAGTAGTACCTTTACACGTGCAGATCCGTAAAGTTAACCGGATTGACTACTTGGTTGGTTTTTCGGGTCTACCTGATTACGCTGACATAATAGTCGACGTCAATCGGAATAAGTGCGGGCTCCATGGTCGACATCGAATAACGACTTCAAGAACGTGGGTGCGGGTAACAAATACGCGAACCAAATGCCGGATTATGCCCCCGCACCTCGTACACAGAACGTTAAAAGCTGGCATCACTTATGCGATAACATCGTCTTGCTGTGCGAATCATGTACGAGTATCACGATGTTCCTTCGGCAGCGTATTCGGGCCGTGAGAAGCGATGATCCCTTCTCTCGCGATAACTTCTAATGGCCCACTAGTACAAGTGCCTGAGCACGTACTAACGTGTGTTAGCCTGCTGCGTATTCGCAGCATGTTTCTATTCGATTCCTGCTCTTGCTGTGCCTCGCGTTGTTTCTTTTGCCTTATCAGGCTTGGCTTTCACCATCGCTTTTGCTTTAACGATCCCGATTTGTCGTTGCGGCGGCCGCCATTTTATCTCAAGGAGCTCGACGAGAATGTCTAATAGCTTTAGCAGCAGGCCCCGAATGCGTTGTATCTTTGCGAAACGTCCGGTACGTACTGGCGTACTGTGTAACAATCTTTACGTACTTTCAGTATTCGGATTGGGGGCAACATCGTCTCGAGAAAGTCTCGAGCATTTAAGTCACATTGGACCAGTCTATCAACCGACCGACAACCTTTCGACGTAAATTAATGGTTGTTGTCTACATCATGGAGGGTTCCTGTACACCACGACGCCCGGCTTTGAAGCGTCCATCTTGAGCCACTAGAACTGGTGCACGCCAGTTAAATTCTGGTACAGCTCGGTAAAAAGGGATTTAAACCTTTTGCAAACCCATGAGCACGTGAAAGGTTCACACTCCGGTTAGAAACCGCTGATTAGCAACCGCCGTAGCAACGTGTTCCCGATCTACCAGCCATGGCGAGCGACATACTTACCAAACGATCAAAGATCCCGTCGCACGAGGTGTGTTTGCGGCGTTCGCGCAGAAGGCTTGCCGCTTTGTACCCCGCGGTGCGATCTCAGCGGGCTCCTAATCCATCGAAGAGGGACTGCAATGGGTTGTTGGCGGGTCGTGATCAGCCATAGGTTTGAGTGGCGGAAAGGTCATTAGAGTTCCATATTAATTGCGCCTTGCTCGTTCGAAGAATGCAGGTTTTTAGCTTAGTGAAAGTTTAGACGTTTAAATCACAAACGTGGTCGTTCCTCGAAACTTTAGTTACATACGAAAATTGATCGGTCTACTTTAAAGACGATTATCTCGATAACTCTGAATGGTGAATAAGTCTTACTTTTTACTCTAGAACGGAGAGTACTGCATCACGCTGATCACCTTTAGTACGAAGGTCTTGCAGTGGACCGAAAACACAGACGGCAGGGTACCCGAAATGGCCAGACGCCGTAAGAAACAATACCGAACAGCGGCAGCGCGGTCATACGGGTGCACCGGTATCCGCGCTAGCAATACCCGCCTTAACAGTGTCATTACGAAGACGATCGATGCAATAGCAGCTACAGAAGGTCTCTAAGGCTGTTGGAAATACGGTAGCCGTTCGCATACGCTCAAGACGCTGCCAACACATGCGGTCCAAGCTAGAACAATTGTCACACACTCAGGCACGTTTCCTTCACCCGAAGTTCTCTTCGACGCATTTTACCGACCGGATGACAGAGTTCAATGTAGCAGTGTTACATTGGCGGCTTCGTCGTCAATATTGATGGTGATGTATGCGTAAAGCCCCATCGGGCTCGGAGACGATGTCGAGCGGAGCCAGTTAGCGTTCGTAGATTCAGTCGGCATTTAAAGAGCACGTACCATAGGTGCAGCACGCAGTGAAGAAGGCGACATCGGCCCTGATGGATGCGCCTTTCTTCGGCACATAGCCACCTCAAACAGCAGCGTCCGGATCATCCTTAAGCGTTTGCCGTGGATCGGGCGTTGGTCTAACCGACCTGAGTCGGTGCAGAAGCCGAGGTCATCGGCTTCCATGGGGCCGTTGTTAATGTCCAACACATAGTCGAAGGAAGTGTTTCCGTCAGTAGACAACACTGGCGGACCCTTCATGACGCGTGTCGTTTAAGCCGTAGCTTGTTTGCACTTTCGCTCCTACATATAGCTATATTGGGCGAAAAAAATATTTTTCTTTCGTCGCGGTCGTATACGCTTACGTAAGCGCCGAAGTGGTTGTGCCCGCAGATGTAGTCACGGACGTAGCAGAGCCTACCGGGTAACCTCATTTGTGAGCGTCTTCTCTGACGAGTTCATTGCGAAATGGGCTTGGGTCGTCGAACGTTTCGACGGTCTCGTCAATCCTTTGACTGGTGTGTTAAGATGCGACAGGGCCACACAGCACCTTGCGCTAGAGGCAGTTGGCTTCCGAGAGTAAACAAACTCTCAGGGAACAATAGGTCAAGGCCCCCTTTGGCCTAAGGGGGCGAAATGACCAATTTAAGGTAAGTTGTAAACTGAATATATTTATAGGTAGGCTAAGCTTGAGTTAATATACAAACTATAAGTCACCTATAGAAAAGCTATGTCGTCAACCAATGGTTGGCCTCTGACGACCCTGGTACCGTGTACCAAATATCCCGAAGTGTGACGTGTCACACTTCATGTAGCTAGGGGCACACTTGGCGATACATACCCCGTTACATCCCCCGCTTAGGTTCGGTTTATTGACCAATCAGAATGGGGAAGTGTACGTCACAAACTGTCATTTTCAAAGTTAAAATACATCGATTGGGCTGCGCGAGCGCGGCGGGGGCTCATTATACAGTTAGAGCCTTGAGCAGCGGTTGATCGCTCTTCTGCTCGGTCTCCACGTCGACCTTTAGCAAGCCCCATGGCACTGCAAAGGGCGGTACGAAAACACGCTCCAAGGCTGCTGCTGGAACGGCGCAAGCCAAGAGTACGAAGCATCGCGGCAAAGGCTCTGCACTCCAGGAGGCTGCTAAGGAGGCATTGGAGGCGATCGGTTCATCTCGTGATGCGGCTGCAAGCAAGCATGCACGCAAACGTCGTAGTCCGTCACCTTCGGTCTCTCCAGACAACCGGGAGAACCCGCGGTTCGCTGAACGTGAGCTCAATTCGAGCGGTGAGGACGAGGCCGAGTCCAGGAGCACTCTAGATACTCCTGTGGGCTCCGTGGACACACTCCAGTGATGACGACGACATAGTGCACTCGACGAGGCGGAGAAACCTCTAAAACATCTCTCGCTCGCCGAGGGTCTTGCGCCTGCTAAGGCCACCCAAGTCACAGCCGAAGAAGCCAAGTCCATAAGAAGAGCACGGCTTCGAGTCTCCCCTTCGCGAGGAGAAGGAGACTGGGTACCCCAACCGGAACCACTTCGGCTCCTCGGATGAAGCGTAGGAGGGGGGGGGGGGGGGGGGCTATCCATGAGCCCCGGGAGATCATAAACGTCCTCGACCAGCAGGGGTACTTCCAAGCTGCCCAGCGCATGCGTGGGGGTCCGGTGGTGGCACCCGTTAATCAGGGAGCGGCCATTAACTCGGGAAGTTATTGGCCTATCGAAGGCTGCTCTGGGGCTGACCTCTTTCTGAAGATCCTCGTCGCTCTTCGTAGATCTGTCGGTGGTCTCACTTCTAAGGGCGTTTACGAATATGCCCTGGTCCAGAAGGAGAGGTTCGTCACCGACAACTTGGAGGTGCCCCGGTGCGTGCTTCTCGCACGGCACCGAATCCCTCTGTAGGACTTCACGACTTGTCGTGAAAGAAGCTCGAGAATCGGGGTGGTCTCTACCCTCGCTGGGGGCTACCCCTGGATTCTTCCCGAGAACCGTCTCAACTGGAACTAGTGTGAGGACATGTTCTGGCCTGGGGTGGATTCTCTCAAGTACTCACCCTCGTAGTTACGGCAACTCCATGAAGATCAGCTGTTGTCCCGCATCCGGGACCAGCATGATCTTCGTGTCGGGTTCGCCCACTTGTAAAGCAAACGCATCCTGCGAAGGGAGATTCTGAAACGCGCGGCTTTTACCACTCATGATGTGCGCGGGAACGGGGTGACGTTAACATCCGTACCCCGTTCGCGCAAGAAGCCCCGGCCTACTTACGAAGCTTCTGTCGCTTCTGCTCTCAGAATGCGACAGCCTTTGGGCAGTCTATTAGGAGCCGTTCAATCGTCTCCCACGCATTATTGGAGTGGGCATAACCCCTCCACTTCACGAGGAGCTACCGCTTACCGCGACGCCGTTTCTCCTGAAGAATCCGCTCCACGTGGTAGTGGACGTCTCCGTTCCGGTCAAGCATAATCTTGGACGGATCATCATCATGAACGGTCGGTCGAGTTGCAGGCGGCCTCGCAGCGTTGATGCCTACCGTGCCAAATGCCTTCCGAAGCATCTTCTTTCATTTTTGAAGAGCACCTCCAGCATCATGAGGACGCCAATCTTGGAGCGACATCGTCGATGGTTAGGTCTCGTTCTCGAAGCCCACCGACAAGAGTAGCGAGACGGAAATCTCGGCAACTTGGCTGGTTGAGCCGAGTTGCGTGGGCGTAAAGTTTCTGCGCAAGCGCGGGCCAATCGGCCTGTCGCTTGAGGATGGGCTTGAACAGCTGCATCCACTCATCATGCTGCATCAGCACTTGTACGCGGTCGAAAACGCGCTTGGTGGCTTGTGTGTCACCGTTGATATGTGCGCGAAGTGCCTTTAGCAATGCTGAATTCTTAGCACTCGCCCCGAAGGTTTCGAACCCTCGGTCCCATCGTCGTATTCTTCATAGACCGGTTCTAGCTCCGTAACGTCGTCTAGCCCGTCGGCGAGGTTCCCCGAATGGTCCTGGTCGCCCCGCTAAGCCCTGATGATAGCGTGACTGTCTCCGGTATCGCAACGCCTGGCTCAGGAGCCGGCGTTTTGGCTTAGTAATTGTCGTAATTATGGGCGTCATAACCGATGTCTGCCTCGTACCCGAAGCTCACGGAAAGGTCGGTGACGTTTGCAAACCGTGCAGCTGACACGTCCGGCTTTGAACACTCGTTGCGAGCTCCGCCAGACTTGGCAGGCGTAGCTGGTTCCGTCGGTTGTGCGTTTGCCATGTTTCTCGTTTTCTAATTTTGCTTCTTCTTCTCTTGGTAGCTTGTAAACTGGAAGGTCATGCAAGCAGTTCACCATGGTCACAATCTGTCCCAGGTCGCGGCACCAGTAGTGGGGTTGAAATTCCCACGTGCGTTTTAGCTACAACTGTAGTTATGAAGCTTCCACAACAATACGTCTGATAGGATAGCAAACGACCGTTTGGACGAACCTGAAGACCCCAGTTTTACCCTTTCACCGGGCCAGACTGGACCTTGTAAACTACTTATATAGGCCAACCGTTAAAAATAGGATCACGCTACTAGCACGAGCAAAGCTAACAGGCGTTATGAATTACTGTGGTCCAAACAGCGGAAGGGTACCAGGCAGGGTAAGATTTTTACGAGGGCACCAAGTGTTCAACACTCGGTATACAAGGGATGTAATACAATCACCCCCCAGTCGTGCAAATAGGCAACAATAAGCTGTCACGTAAGCCCCCCCCCGATAGTAATTGGCCAAAACACACACAGTGTCTTGGCCATGCCGGATGAACACTCGCTACGGAGCTTCGAGCTCACCGACAGGCATAACACACTCAAGCAAGCTTACCAGACGCTTACCGTGAAGCCGGACGTCGCTCTGTGTGCTTGAGTGGAAATTCTGTACTGTATTTATGTTTGCCCTTTCGGGCCTATTCCTAATAAGAAGTCCTTATCATGTATACAAATATCCGCCATGGATCTTCTTGCACGTCAAGTGTCGTTTGCACCGTCGCATAAGCATCATTAACTGCTCACACCCTGTCCCAGACGGTGAACATGCCTTCAATGAGTCGCTGAGTCTTCCACAAACTCATCACAACCGCCACCGAGGGTTCGTACCGTAGATGGTCTGTTCTTGGCCGCTGAATGCGAATCCGGCCAGTCCATTATTAATAATAAGGACAGCCTGGATTAAGTGACATCTGGGTCGTATCCAATATCCGTTGAGTGATCAGAAGTGACACCGTCGAGTCTCTTGCACGTTGGAGTCATAGTTCGTCACATGACCGAGGGTTCGTCGCCTGAATATCTTGGGCGGAGCCGCATCTTTGTTGACGGGCGATTATCCGCAACCCTGGAGAAATCGCTACACCACATTCGTGACTAGCCGTTGGGGGGGGGGGGGGGGGGGGGGGGGGGGTAATGGGCTTCCATATAAATTGCGCATTGCTCGTATAATGAGTGCAGGTTTCATTTTAATAAATATTCAGACGTTTCAACACACAAACATGGTCGCTCCTCGCAACTTCAGTTACTTACGCAAATTGACCGGTCTAGTTTAAAGGCGATTATTTCGATAACTCTGAAAGGTGAAGAAGAATATTGTTGTACGCGTAATCTCGCATATGCACCAGACCTGAGAGTACCATCAGCACGGGGTGCATCACGCTGATCACGTTTAGCGCGGCGATCTCGCAGAGCACTGGATACACAGACGGCATTGTACCCGAGATGGCTAGGCTCGGTAAGAAACAATGCCTAATAGCGACTGTGTGGTCACACAGGGTCAGCTGGATCCGCGCTAGCAATACCCGCCTAAACACTTTTAATATGGACATGATCGATGCGATAACCGCCACGGAAGGCCTCAAAGCGGTGATGGGAATACAATAGCCGCTCGCATTGCTGGAGAAGCTTCCAACAAATGCGGCCCAAGATTGAAAAGTTGTCACACACTCAGGCACTTTTCTTTCACCCGAAGTTCTCTTTGACAGATTTCATCGACCGCATGACAGAAACCAATGTAGCTGGCGACTTCGTCGTCAATATTGATGGTGATGTATGCGAACGACCCCATCGGAATCTGGGACGATGTCGGGTGGGGTTTGTCAGCATTTGTAGACAGTTGACATTTAAAGAGCACGTACCACATGTGCAGCACGCCGTGAAGAAGGCGGCATCGGCCGTGATGGATGCACCTCTTCTTCGTCACGTGGTCACTTTTAACCTGGAGAGTCCGGATCATCCTTAAGTCTTTGCCGTGGATCGGGCGCTGTGTAACCGACTTGGCGTCGGTGCAGAGGCCGAGGGGCCATCGTCTTCCACGGAGACGTTGTTTACGTCCGACACATAGCCGAAGGAAGTGTTTCCGTCAGTAGACAACACGGACGAGCCCTTCATGACGACTGATGTTGTCATCCGTAGCTTGTTTGTGCTTTCGCTTCTAGATATAGCGATATTGGTAAAAAAAATGGTTATCTTCCGTCGCGGGCGTATGCGCTTACGTAGGCGCCGAAGTGGTTTTGCCCGCAGCTGTAGTCACGGAAGTAGCAGAGCCTACCGGGGCAATCTCTTTCGTGGACGTCTTCTCTGACGAGCTCATCGCGAAATAATCTTGGGGTCCTCGAGCGTTTCGACGGTCTCGTCAATCCTTTAAATGGTGTGTTAAGACAAGTAAGTTTAATCTTGGCAGGGGGAGGGTGTAACTGGGTAACAGACAAGTAGCTAAATGTAGCCACTTAGGTAATTTCAAACACAAATTGGCAACTGGTCTGCAAGCTTTCATTTGTAAATTAAATAAATGGAAATTACCGACAAGTGGTTGACAGACGTGTAAAAAAACAAGTTCAAAAAATACGTTCTGTCAGCCACTTGTTAGAAATTCCATTTATTTAGTTTATTTGTATAAAAAATATTCATTAACAGTAAAAAACAAATAACAGTTCTGATGTTACCGTAAATCAGCTTTCTTTTCTTATTTAAAAGATTTAATACTTTCGATCGAAAGTGTTGCTAGCAAGGGCTCAGCTGTACTTTAAAACATTAGAGCGTTTTTACAGATATTATTAAGTACTGTTTCTCAGCCGCTGATGCATCAAATCTGTCATAAGTTGCGTCTCTTCTACGTTTTAATTAATCAGATAAGGTATAGCCCAATGCCTTTATTACATGTAACCGGCCTCCCGGGATCATAGCATATTATGCTCCCGTTCGTCCGACGTCTGTATAAGACACGGAGGAGAATTAATAATGATTAGATGCAGTGTTTGCTAAAACCAAATTTGGGTCGTAATCTTTGGTCGTGCAAACGATCTGGTGGATCAAAGATTGCATACTGACTTCGTCCATGTCGCAGTATCATTGCGTAGAAAATTTCTACTAGAAATATTCAAGATAAAAAACTTGAGGTGTTGGGCCAGATATTGTACGATTGACTAGGAAAGAGTCAATGCGTGTTTCCTCTAATAATAATATTGCTATCGCGCAGCCGCACCTTTGGCTGTCCCGATAAGGGCACAAAGGTACGACGCTTGCATCCTTGTATTTCTACAACATTTGTAGTATTTGCATGATGTAATATCAAAGCTCTTCTGACGAACGATGAATAAAGACCTCGATCTACTGTATACACGGTACCGCATGACCCTGCTACAGTACTTGCAGTGCATAAGTGCTATTAAAAAGAATGAGCGAACGCTAAATAATAATATTTGACGATGCTTGCGACCCATTCCTTCCGTTTGCATGCAGTGTTTGTAAACATCCATGACATCATATGTTTTTTTAGCTCACAATGTGGGTTTAATACTTCGAGGGGGCTGGTGCTGCTGTTATTAATAGGACGAGGCTGCTGAGTCTGATATGACGTGAACAAGCTACTTTTTTACACGACATGCTTGCAGTACCGGTATTTTACTCGTGTGGTCAAGGTCTCGCCTCAGAAGCCTCGAAATAACCCACCTATAAGCCTGTCATTTCAAAGTTTCTTCGCTCCAAGGCAATGAATAAAACCAGTCTAAGGACGTTTCTCAACTGCTTCGTACTGCTATCGATTCTTGTCCTTCTGGAACCTGTCGGTGGTGGTCCAGTGTCAACTACGGTGTCCAACAGGAGCGTCCTCTCAAACGAAACTTCGAATGGCGCTGTTAACGCTGACATTAATCGGATGCAGACATGGTCAGCAAAGGATGATAAGTACGACACTTCAGAAGAGAGAGTTGACATCAAGGTGCCTGGCGCAGAGAAGCTTAAAGGTTTAATCACGTCTGGGACTACAAAGCTGAAAAAACTCGCAAGTAGGGCGAAGAAAAGAATGGCTTTTAACAACCAGAAAGACACCGAAGACAGCGTAGCGAACCTCGGTGTCGGAGCGGCGGCGGAGGCTAAACGTATTGAGAGTACATCGGTCAACTCTGTAACCAACCTTGACAGCCAAAAAGCTACTGAAGACGGCATAGCGAAGCTCGGTGTCGGAGCAATGGAGTCGAAACGTACAGACACCGCGCTGGCTCAATCTGTGACCACCATCAACAATAAAAGACCTGAGCTGAACGAGGAGGCATTTCTTACAGCACTGACCGCTCAGTATGGCGATGATGCCCTGACCAAGCTACTGGTAGAAGCACAAAGCCCAGGCGCATCGCATGCTGCTACGACGGTTAAAGCCATCCAGTTCGATAACTGGGTTACTCAAAAGAAAACGGCGGGAGATATCTACAATCTTCTGAAGCTAAATGTTGAAGATGTTGATGTTTTGGTAAACCCATTGCTGCACACCTGGATCTCGTTCGTGAAGACCAAGCTCAAGGAGGATCCGTACGATTTCTTGCTGCTCAAACTGGCAAAGCAGTACGGAGAAGACGCACTACGTAAAATGCTGATGACAGACAGCACCACGGCCAGTACGAGAGATATTGCTAAAGGTTTGGAGTTTGCGCAGATAAAGAAATGGCTGACCACAGGAAAAGCGGAAGATGACGTCTTGAAGATTTCACTTGTACCTGCCGACAAGGAGCTCGGGCTCTTGAAGCACCCAGCTCTACAAACCTTTATCTCCTACGCGACTAAGCACGATACAGTGGATCCGTATGAGTTTTTGGTACTCAAGCTGGCGAAGAGGCACGGCGCAGACGAACTACCTAAAATGCTAGTTAGGGCGAAGTCCGACTCCGATTTAATATCCATGGCTGTGAAGTTGGAATCGACGCAGTTTAAAATCTGGAAGGAGAAAGGTAAAACGAGCGATGACATTTTTAAGATGCTTCGTCTAGACACCGACCAGAGTATCGACACACTGAAGAGCCCAGGCCTAGTTTCATGGTTCTCGTACGTGAAAAACATTAGCGAAAACCCGACCGAAGTGCTGTACCGAAAACTGGAAATACGCTTTAGCGATGCAGAGATACTGAAGATGTTTTTCGCTGGGAAGAAAGACGGCACTTTAAAGTTTTCGTTGGGTCCAATGGTCCGCTTGATCAAAGGCAATTGGCTGGGTCAAAAGAAAACTGCAGAAGATGTCTTCACCCATCTCTCCCTAGACAAAGATGGCATTAATTTTTTTGAAAACCCGATACTGGTAACTTGGTTCACCTACGTAAAAAGTATGCACAAGGAGGAAGCAGACAACGTGATGTCGTCGGTGATGACGAAATATTACGACGATGAAACACTGAAGAAGATGGTTACCCACAGCTCGATAACAGGGAATCTTAAAGCCACGGCAGCACAAGTGGCGTCTGCACTGTGGTTGCGCGAAGGAATGCCAGCACACGAGGCTTTTAAGCTGTTGAGGCTTCACGAGAAAGGCGACGACGCTTTATTGGATCCCACATTTGGTACGTGGGTCTCCTACTTCAACAGATTGCACAACAAGGAGAAAAATCACAACGAGTACGCTATTATATCGGAGCTAGCAAAGCATTTCAACGGTGATCTGGATCTCGCACGTGCACTTTGTGCGGTGGCTATGAAAAATCCTAATCTGAATACAGCACAAACGATCACCAGCCTGCAGAATCTACAGTTCAAGCGATGGATTCGGGAAAAGCAATGGAATGCGAAAGAACTCAAATACGCTGATTCGAGGTACTGGGGTGTCTATCTCAGTTTCTACTCCTTCTTCCACAACACACGCGGAAGTTAGTGGAGGGGCTAGCGGGGCTTGAATAACAAGGTTTACATCTCCCTAAGTGATAATTAGACATGTAGCCGCTTGTTTGACGACGCATTAATTTGGTCATAAAGAACCGGTTGACGACAAATATCGAATTTCACTGGGAATCTCTGAATTTAAAGGCATTTTAGCAGCAGTAATATGCATTTAAGAACTGCAAGCTAAGAAAAGAGTACGATATTTGTCGTATTGACAGTGATCAACCCTGATACACGTTTTTAAATATTGTTTGCTTTCAAAACGACTGTTTCCACAATCCTTGGGGGTCAAACAAACAAATACATTAATGAGAGCTTATGCAATGACCATCAGCTCGATCCGAAAAGGGACGAGGAGAGGCGGGTATTTCTTGACTGCTTGCTGCTTGTTCTTCCAAATACGAAGTGAGAGAGCTCGCCACGTGTGGTCAGCAACAAGCAGGAGCAGTGTATACCGGTACCGTTTCGGTATACCGGTACTAAAAAACTGGTGTGGAAAACACAATTCCCTTGCTTCGCCCTGCTTCGCTATGGAATACACCTTTCCACAATCCTTGGGGGTCAAACGAGCAAATACATTAATGAGAGCTTATGCAATGACCATCAGCTCGATCCGAAAAGGAACGAGGAGAGCGGTGCCCCCTTAAGTGGTCATGCATAGTGGCTCCACTAATGTAGCGTCGAATACCCCGGTGGGCCTGCCACCATGTTCGCTGAAAGCGTGGTGACGGACTCCTTGCAGAGCCTGGTGTAGGTCTTGTACGCGTCGGAAACCCAGCGGCCGTGGAACTGGATTGTAAGTGCATCCGTGCCAGATCGGTACATGTGCGTGGCTCCCCCGGCGCGTAGAGAATGAGAGCTGAACCGGCGGGGGTCTTCGCCAGTGCGAGCGGCAGCGCCTTTGATGGCTTCGGACACATCTTCGGTCGATACGCAGGCTGGTTGTCCCGAGCGTGAGATGTACACGGCGGCTGGGATGTTTGCAGGGAGATTCCTCCTTGCTTGATGGAGGATGAGGGCTCCGAACACGGGGCACAGAAACTGATGACCAGAGCGAGATAGCATCCTAGTCGCTGGAGCCCCACCTTGATTGGTCTTGGACCCGATCAGGCGAATCCAAACAGCCTGAGCCTGTGACGGACACTGAGTCGGCGGCTGCCCAGCGGTATCCACAACCACGATGTCTTGCGCTCGTAAAGCGAACCACTTGAAGGATCCACCTTGGATGGCTACGATCTCTGATCGTCTCAGAAGAAAGAAGAATGCCAGGCACACTACCCCCCACAGGGCTTGGCCACGGGGATGTTCCATGGCCAGGCCTCGAAAGCATGCTTCTAAGAGATGGATTGACACGGGTGCCTTGCGGCGTCGGGGCGTGTCGAGACGGCCAATTCCTTTGAGAAGCATGCGGATGTGCGGGTGTTCAATCGGGAACTCACATCCGGATGCGGCGAAGAAATGGCGAACGCCATGGAGCACCGCCATGATGGAGGCGCTACGGATGGGACCGCCGGATCCAAAGCCAAACTGAAATCCATGTAAAACGAAATCCGATATGTGCTTCACCATGTCAGTGAGAGTCATGCCATGAAGCCAGGGATGAAAAACCTCGTCGCGAAGTCCACCTTTTCCACTTGTTGAAGGCTCGATTGTATTGATCAAACGTGGAGTCGGCAACGGAGTGCGCGCGGAGATATGCTGCCAGATACTGGCTAGGCCTTGAATGTCCGTCTTCGGGGCCACCTGCGACCACCCATGTGTTAGCGAAGCAAACACAGCTGCAAACGATGGGTTAGCTGGAATACGGGAGCCGGCATCAGCGCGCGTATTATCTGTTCCAGCGACGTGAGACGCTGAAAACCGAAGCCGATATGATGCTTCCCACCAGCTAAGCAGGCGGATCATCACTTGAGCCCTGGGGTTGCGTGAGGCCAGCTTGTTTTGCCATGCGACAGCGGATGAATTGTCGATACGGAAGTGCACGTGCCGCGGTCTGTTGCCGATGGGGCTGTTCGCGGACCATCGTTCTCCCCATGCGTGCACCGCGAAGGCACACGAGAGGAGCTCGCGGAAGTTGATGTCAAAGCCGTTGGCCGCTCCCATTTTGAATTCCGCTATCAGCAATAGCTCGGATGGGGTAAATGCGTAGGTGAGCGCAGTCTTCGCCCATACGTCAAGCGCACACAGCCCGACATCCGACGCGTCCATTTCGACCACAACATCCGGGGGTGGGAGAGCGTTGAAGTATTCCAGAGATACACCGTTTAGCTGAGGGCTGTGCAGAATAAGCCACCACCAGAGCAGGTCTTCTCGCATTGCGTCTGTCACGGAGACGCCCTGAAAACGATGGAGTTGTGCCTCACGGTGGCGGAGACGCTGAAGGAACGGTCGTGCGGCCCGAATGCAAGTCGCCACATGACGTAAGCTGCCCATTAACGACCGATACGCTTTTCTAGTCAACGTCGGGGAGTGGTAAGCTGAAGCGACAATCCTGCGTGCCTTATGGATCTTGGAAACCGGTAGTGCGACCACTCCATCGACTGAGTCGAACTCCAATCCGAGAACGAGCTGGCGTGTCTTCCAATCAGTGAACTTCTCGATGTTGATGGCGTCAGCGCCCAGAATGGCCACCATTGCGTAAGGGAGGGAGCGGTCTATGTCGGAACAGGTCGTTCCTATGTCTGCAGCTACGTTAATGTGGTCATCCACCCAGTGATAATTGAAGAAACCGGCCGGAGAAGCTGCGTTGGTATGGCAGCCATGAACGTGGGAAATCGCTCCGCCGAAAATCTCGTAGAATCCAGGAGAGCCTGTCCATCCGAAAGGCGCGGAAAGCTCGATCACCAGGGCGTTCTCTTCCTCGATCAGCCCGGCAAACAGGTAGCCGCTGTTGCTGTGAATGCTAATATTCCGGAAGGCTGTAGCGACGTCGCCCGCCATCACATAGATTGGTACATCGGGGAATTCTTGCTTTGCTTTCAGGATCTCCCGTGCTACCGCGTCGCAGTGGATGTAGTCAGGTTTGGTAATGCTGTCTTGATCGGTGCAATCGTTGATCGATGTTCCTTCAGGATATGACAGATCGTGGATCGTACGTCCGGAAACCGTGTTGTCCTCGCTTCCCTTGTCCACAACGCCGAAGAGGCTAATGATTATCTCTGGCCACTGCTTCAGAAGATCCATGTCGAGGACCAGGCACCTCCCAGCATCTTGCTCTTTCCTGATATTCTTGCGCAAGATATTAATTCTGTCCCGAGCCGAGCCATGATTCACTGGGCGAACTGACTGCCGAGGTGGTGTTTCTTTTAGCTGGACTTCGACACCTTCTTGAGCAATCTTCTGCATCTGCGCCAAGTGCTTATATTCTCTGCACAGTTCGCAAAGAATCGCTGGAACCAAATTCTTGTTCGGACGGTAATCCCGCTCCGTTTGTCCCCGAACCAGCTCCACGAACGCCGGTAGCAGTAAAGCTGAACGGCGCGCGAGCTCCGACAAAAAGCGTTGCAATGGCTTATTAAGCACGTATACAGGTCCATCAGCGCCTTCTTGCGTTGTAGGGAAATCAGGCGCTGGTAGCTTTATGCCGAAACTGGCCATGGCCTTCCCGAGCGTAGCCGATTGAACTTCTCGATTCAGGTCCCGTCGCCGACGTGCATTCTCATGCATTTGGTCCGCGGTTTGACGTGAGACTACACGGCGACGTGGGGTTCTTTCGATCCGAAGTATGTTTCCTGTGCCATCTCTGTTAGCCGGGTGTAGCTTGTCTGGATTTGCTTGACTTGTACCCGACGTCGAAGGCATGCTTGTAGATATATCAGGATTCATCGGAATTTGGACCTTGGTAGACTTCGTATTATCGCGTCGGTCGTTTTGTCGTATATTCTCGCTAGTGTACAGATCGTCTGACCTGGATGGGCTGCACCCCGGGGGGCGTGTATACGTGGATGGCTGTATAGACGACATGGATTGTATTGTCAAAGCAGGCCGTATACCCGTGGGTGACTGTATTGTCGACCCGGGCTGTATAGTCAAGGGTGGCTGTATACCCGGAGGTGACTGTATAGTCGACCCGGACTGTAAAGTCAAGGGGGGCTGTATAGCCGTGGGTGACTGTATGGTCGACCCGGACTGTATAGTCAAAGGAGGCTGTATAGCCGAAGACGTCACTTGTCTCGATTCACCGCAGGTTAGGGTGAACCTGGAAGGCGAGGAACCCGGTACATCAGCAGGTGAGGAGAGGATTTCATTAGCGAAACGGAGGCCTTCCGGAGAAATTTCTCGCTCGAGCGGCAAAATCCACCGTATGATTTGTGCCACAGTAAGGATATACTAGCGTTCACGATAATACATTCGTGGTTATTGTTATTCAGTTTACAACTTACGTTAAATTGGTCACTTCGCTCCCTTAGGCAAAAAGGGACCTTGATCATGATCACTAAAAGTTTGTAAACTCTCGGAAGTCAACTTCCTCTAGCGCAAGGTGATGTGTGACGTCTCTGAAGTTCGTCGACATGGAAAGGAACTACTTCTCCATCTGAACGACTCACAGTTCGAGTCGGTTCGCAAGAAGGCTGGCATCTTCGGGGTGGAGGCCCTGCAGAGCCTGGTGGCGTCAACACCGCTCCAGCCGCTCGAACCTGTCAATGCGTTCGACGCCCACGAGCGAGTGCTCATCTCACATGCGCGGGAAAACCTGCAGGCTCCGGTGGCGGAAACAAGTCCGCCGCAACTAAAGCCAATACGGCTGAAGGTAAAGCCATATGAAGGGAAGGAAGGTGGGAACCTTCTCATCTGGGTTCGAGAAGTAGAGCTCGCGATGGACGCGCTCTGATCTCAACCGAGCAACACCAGTTGCTTTTGCGCTCTCCAACCTTTGTTGTCGTGCGAAGCGTTGCGCGTACACGCGGGAGGCGACACCGCCTGGATATTTCACATCCTGGGCCCAGCTGTGCTAACGGCCCCGAGCCGTGTTCCTGCCGGCGAACTACGAGTACCGGCAGGGTTCGCGCTTTCTCTCATGCAAGCAAGGAATGCGCGAGCTGCACGAGTATGTCCAAGATATACGGGAGTTCACGGTGTCCCTAGTGGGAAACCGACTCAACGAACACGTCAAGACGACTGTGTTTATGGACGGCCTTCGCGTGGACACGGCGCGCACTCAGCTGCTCCGGGTGCAGTCAAGCACCCGTGAAGAGGTGATTCAAGTGGCCCTTAAAGAAGAATATAGCCATTTCCATCATCCAATTGATCTGGCTGTCAAGTACGAAAACTTCGACAGCCAAGAGCAGTTTACGCGTCTCGACATGGAACCTATGATTTGATGCTGAGCATGGCCCCAGCTTGGAACTCTTGATCCCTGGATCGTCTGGCGATAAAACAAAATTGGTGCTAGCTGCAATGTCCGACGAAGCATTAATGAGTCAAGTCCCCACCTCTGCTAGGACGCGAGACGCCCGCACAGGATGCCAGGGAGACGAAGCATTTCGTAGATGCTTGGGAGTCGTCGACGTATAAGACGGCTCGGAAGAAGCTTTGGTGGTGGCGGCGCTAAGAAGCGCTGGCTAAGCGGATAACATAGATCTGTAGATAGCCGCAGCTACCACGAGCGCTGATAATAGCGTGTCCAAGATGGGTAACAGAGCTCAACCTACGGTCGCCCAGATCTTAACCGAAGAGGAGGGCATTACTCTAGCTTCTTGTGTGTTTAGCATAGTATCACACGTGGTCGCCCAGATATTCTCTGAATAGGAAGACGCGAGATGCGCTTCCTGTGTGGGTAACATAGTACCACACGAGGCCTCGAGTGTCTCGGACGTCGGCACCACGACATTCCCAGCCGTGGGTAACGAAGTTCCACGTCACGGTCGCCGTCGACGACGCCATCACCGACACCAAAAGTCGGATCGGAACCTCGTTCTGATCGACTCGGAGGCCAGGGCCCGGACTCTTTCGACACGGCCGGTGAAAGAGTGTTATCACATCTTTGACGGCGAGACCGGATTATCCGTGAAGGTATCTGGCGTCCACTGGAGCCGTTGCCAGTGGCGGCGGGGTACTGAACCTCGAGGAAATGACGGCCGAGGCTTTCCAACTACAAGGCTGAGGAGATTGCCAACATGGTCACTCGGGAGGAGTTTAACCCCTACTCTGTCTTGGGAGAGGATGTCTTAGAAGCGCTAAGTAAGCAGCGTCAGACACACTTTTGCTCCGACATATTTAAGGGCCCCCAGGATCCAGTGTAGCATTTGGTGACGGAGTACGCGGGCGTGGCACCCACCGACCCAACTCCCGCCGGATCTAGGCGAACGGCATGAGATCAATCTCGTGCCTGGCACAAAGTACTGTGTCACGTGACGATGGCATCCTCTACGCGACCGGTACGAGGTCATCGATGTTTTCTTCGCTGCGAAAGCGAAGGCAGGCAGGGTGCGGAGATTAAAGTCCCAGCACTCGACGCCAACTTTCTGCGCTCGGAAGCTGAACGGGAAGTGGCGTCTGGTTCACGCTTATAACAAGCTGAACAACGCAGCGGTGCCGGCCCAGACATAAATCTCACAAAAGGATGTGTTGTTGAACAACATGGCCGGAACCGTACTGTATAGTGCGCTGGATTTCATAGCCGGATACTATCAGATCCTAATCCGCGAGAACGACATCCCTCTCACCGCGGTGAGCACTTCAAGGTGCATGCTCTGGGAGAAGCGCAGGGCTTGCCTAACGCTTCGGCGACATCAACCACCTGGTGACGTAACTGCTCCGGACATTGCATGTCTTCGTACAAACGTACTTCGACGGCATTTTCGTCCATAGCCGTGGCGAGGGAGGCAAGACGGCCATGGAGGTGCATTTGGGGCACCTCCGTCGAGTGTTGGACGTGATGCGGGCGAACAAGCTTAACGTCAACAGCGACACGTGCGTCTTCGCGGCACCAGAGATCAAGGTTCTCGGCTGCTGTGTCAGCAACGTGGGCGTTCGAGCTGACCCAGACAAAGTCAAGGCCATTGTAGCATGGACGACACCCCAATCCCAGAAGGATCTTCGAAAGTGGTTGGGCTTAACCAACTTCCTTCAGAAGTACAGCGCAGGGTACGTGAGCCTCACTAAGTCCTTGTCGGATCTCTTTCGGAGGGTCGCTTACTGGCTCTTGGGGCAAGAATACCAGGATACACTTGCCAGCACCCCAAGAGGCTCCTGTCCTGACCCTGCCGGATTAGACGAACCCGTTTAGCGTCGTCTCCAAAGCCTCCGACAGTGCAATCGGTTGTGTATCGATGGGGCCGGACATGAACGAGTCGTCCAGGTAGCTCACAGCCGCCGAACGGAACTACCGTGTCCACGACAAAGACCTCCTGGCAATTAAGTATTCCCTTATTAAATTTCGGGCTCATCGTCTAAGCTCAAGGCCTTTGTGATCTACTCAGACCACGCGTCCATGAGGACGGCAACGAATTCGCCTCGCCTCTCCCAACGAATGGCGAGGTGGCTGTCCTTCTTCGTGGAGTACAACATCCGCGTTGAGTACAAGCTGGGGAAGCTTAACGTACTTCCGGACGCCCTCTCTTGGCGTCCAAACTACGAGTTGGCCCACGGGTGACAAATGATCTCTATGACACGTGGCGTATCGGATAGATGAGTCTGTCGCGCCTATCGTCAAGTTCCGTTCAGCAGGGAGTTGCCGTAACTACGAGGGTGAGTACTTGAGAGAATCCACCCCAGGCCAGAACATGTCCTCACACGAGTTCCAGTTGAGACGGTTCTCGGGAAGAATCCAGGGGTAGCCCCCAGAGAGGGTAGAGACCACCCCGATTCTCGAACTTCTTTCACGACAAGTCGTGAAGTCCTTCAGAGAGATTAGATGCCGCACGAGAAGCACGCACCGGGCCACCTCTAAGTTGTCGGTGACGAACCTCTCCTTCTGGACCAGGGCACATTCGTAAACGCTCTTAGAAGTTGAGACCACCGACAGATCCACGAAGAGCAACGAGGATCTCCAGAAAGAGGTCAGCCCCAGAGCTGCCTTCGATAGGCCAATAGCCTACCGAGTTAATGGCAGCTCCCTGATAGACGGGTGCCACCACCGGACCCCCACGCATGCGCTGGGCAGCTTGGAAGTACTCCTGCTGGTCGATGTCGTTTATGATCTCCCGGGATTCCTGGATAGCCCCCCCCCCCCTCCTACTCTTCATCCGAGGAGCCGAAGTGTTTCCGGCTGGGGTACCCAGTCTCCTTCTCCTCGCGAAGGGGAGACTCGAAGCCGTGCTCTTCTTATGGACTTGGCTTCTTCGGCTGTGACTTGGGTGGCCTTAGCAGGCGCAAGACCCTCGGCGAGCGAGAGATGTTTTAGAGGTTTCTCCGCCTCGTCGAGTGCACTATGTCGTCGTCATCACTGGAGTGTGTCCACGGAGCCCACAGGAGTATCTAGAGTGCTCCTGGACTCGGCCTCGTCCTCACCGCTCGAATTGAGCTCACGTTCAGCGAACCGCGGGTTCTCCCGGTTGTCTGGAGAGACCGGAGGTGACGGACTACGACGTTTGCGTGCATGCTTGCTTGCAGCCGCATCACGAGATGAACCGATCGCCTCCAATGCCTCCTTAGCAGCCTCCTGGAGTGCAGAGCCTTTGCCGCGATGCTTCGTACTCTTGGCTTGCGCCGTTCCAGCAGCAGCCTTGGAGCGTGTTTTCGTACCGCCCTTTGCAGTGCCATGGGGCTTGCTAAAGGTCGACGTGGAGACCGCGCAGAAGAGCGATCAACCGCTGCTCAAGGCTCTAACTGTATAATGAGCCCCCGCCGCGCTCGCGCAGCCCAATCGATTTATTTCAACTTTGCAAATGACAGTTTGTGACGTACACTTCCTCATTCTGATTGGTCAATAAACCGAACCTAAGCGGAGGATGTAACGGGGTATGTATCGCCAAGTGTGCCCCTAGCTACATGAAGTGTGACACGTCACACTTCGGGATATTTGGTACACGGTACCAGGGTCGTCAGAGGCCAACCATTGGTTGACGACATAGCTTTTCTATAGGTGACTTATAGTTTGTATATTAACTCAAGCTTAGCCTACCTATACATATATTCAGTTTACAACTTACCTTAAATAGGTCATTTCGCCTCCTTAGGCCAAAGGGGGCCTTGATCTATTGTTCCCTGAGAGTTTGTTTACTCTCGGAAGCCAACTGCCTCTAGCGCAAGGTGCTGTGTGGCCCTGTCGCATCTTAACACACCAGTCAAAGGATTGACGAGACCGTCGAAACGTTCGACGACCCAAGCCCATTTCGCAATGAACTCGTCAGAGAAGACGCTCACAAATGAGGTTACCCGGTAGGCTCTGCTACGTCCGTGACTACATCTGCGGGCACAACCACTTCGGCGCTTACGTAAGCGTATACGACCGCGACGGAAGACAAATATTTTTTTCGCCCAATATAGCTATATGTAGAAGCGAAAGTGCAAACAAGCTACGGCTTAAACGACACGCGTCATGAAGGGTCCGCCAGTGTTGTCTACTGACGGAAACACTTCCTTCGACTATGTGTTGGACATTAACAACGTCCCCATGGAAGCCGATGACCTCGGCTTCTGCACCGACTCAGGTCGGTTAGACCAACGCCCGATCCACGGCAAACGCTTAAGGATGATCCGGACGCTGCTGTTTGAGGTGGCTATGTGCCGAAGAAAGGCGCATCCATCAGGGCCGATGTCGCCTTCTTCACTGCGTGCTGCACCTATGATACGTGCTCTTTAAATGCCGACTGAATCTACGAACGCTGACTGGCTCCGCTCGACATCGTCTCCGAGCCCGATGGGGCTTTACGCATACATCACCATCAATATTGACGACGAAGCCGCCAATGTAACACTGCTACATTGAACTCTGTCATCCGGTCGGTAAAATGCGTCGAAGAGAACTTCGGGTGAAGGAAACGTGCCTGAGTGTGTGACAATTGTTCTAGCTTGGACCGCATGTGTTGGCAGCGTCTTGAGCGATGCGAACGGCTACCGTATTCCCAACAGCCTTTGAGACCTTCTATAGCGGCTATCGCATCGATCGTCTCCGTAATGACACTGTTAAGGCGGGTATTGCTAGCGCGGATACCGGTGAACTTGTATGATCGCACTGCCGCTGTTCGGTATTGTTTCTTACGGCGCCTGGCCATTTCGGGTACCCTGCCGTCTGTGTTTTCGGTCCGCTGCAAGACCTTCGAGCTAAACGTGATCAGCGTGATGCCGTACTCTCCGTTCTAGCGTAAAACGTAATACTTAGTCACCATTCAGAGTTATCGAGATATTCGCCTTTAAAGTAGACCGATCAATTTTTGTTTATAACTAAAGTTTCGAGGAACGACCACGTTTGTGATTTAAACGTCTGAACATTCACTAAGCTAAACGCCTGCACTCTTCGAACAAGCAAGGCGCAATTAATATGGAAGTCTAATGACCTCTCCGCCACTACATCCTATGGCTGGTCACGACCCACCAACAACCCATTGCAGTCCCTCTTCGATGGATTAGGAGCCCGCTGAGATCGCACCGCGGGGTACAAAGCGGCAAGCCTTCTGCGCGAACGCCGCAAACACACCTCGTGCGACGGGATCTTTGATCGTTTGGTAAGTATGTCGCTCGCCATGGCTGGTAGATCGGGAACACGTTGCTACGGCGGTTGCTAATCAGCGGTTTCTAACCGGAGTGTGAATCTTTCACGTGCTCATGAATTTGCAAATGTTTTAAATCCCTTCTGACCGAGCTGTGCCAGACTAACTGGCGTGCACCGGTTCTATTGGCTCCAAATGGACGCTTCAAGGCCGGGCGTCGTGGTGTACAGGAACCCTCCATGATTTAAACAACAACCATAAAATTACGTCGAAAGGTTGTCGGTCGGTTGATAGACTGGTCCAATGTGACTTAAATGCTCGAGACTTTCTCGAGACGATGTTGCCCCCAATCCGAATACTGAAAGTACGTAAAGATTGTTACACAGTACGCCAGTACGTATCGGACGTTTCGCAAAGATACAACGCATTCGGGGCCTGCTGCTAAAGCTATTAGACATTCTCGTCGAGCTCCTTGAGATAAAATGGCGGCCGCCGCAACGACAAATCGGGATCGTTAAAGCAAAAGCGATGGTGAAAGCCAAGCCTGATAAGGCAAAAGAAACAACGCGAGGCACAGCAAGAGCAGGAATCGAACAGAAACATGCTGCGAATACGCAGCAGGCTAACACACGTTAGTACGTGCTCAGGCACTTGTACTAGTGGGCCATTAGAAATTATCTCGAGAGGAGGGATCATCACTTTTCACGTCCCGAATGCGCTGCCGAAGGAACATCGTGATACTCGTACATGATTCGCACAGCAAGACGATTTTATCGCATAAGTGATGCCAGCTTTTAACGTTCCGTGTACGAGGTGCGGGGGCATAATCCAGCTTTTGGTTCGCATATTTGTCACTCGCACCCGCGTTCTTAAAGTCTTTATTCGACGACCACCATGGAGCCCGCTCTCAATCCGATTGATGTCGACTATCTTGTCAGCATAATCAGGTAGCCCGAAAACGCGCCAGCCACCACACTTAACCTTCCAGGTTTGTAATCAACCCGGAAGTTGTATTTCGAGAAGATCAATAACCATCTCGTCGTCCGTTGCGAAATTTGAAGCGACTGCACTGTCGTTCGCCGCTCTCCACGGCTTTCTAGATTGGAAGTCCCGCAGGGATTTCACCGGGAACACATTCTGGTGCTCCAGTTGAATATATTAGGCTGTCGACGTCAGTGAGCCCCCCCCCCCCCCCCCCCCGCCCCCTCGCTATGTTCCTCGAAGCGCTGCTTCTTCGGCTTTGCCCGAGAGTATCCTTAGTCTCCGTAAACGCAGCGTAGTGTTGTCTCGCCTCCCCCGCTTCGGTATTAATCCTTTCGACACCCAAGATTACACGAATGTGTTCGATACGTTCAGCATATAGCTCTATCACAAAGAATATAGCTCATGGCTAGCAGCGACCTCAACTCCAATGTACTCGCTGAGGATTCTCCAGATACATTGATTAGTACAAAAAATATATACTTGAGCAGGTCCGCGCCAATACGTTGAGCCTAGAGTCGTCTTTAACGTCTTCCCAGAAGACATCACATGTATCTTCTCTCCCCGTCACCTACTGAGCCTTGCGGAACTGACGTCACGTGCGCCGTCGTTTCTTCTTATGGAGCATTGCCTCACGTGTCCATCCTCAAGGCCGGCCCTTGGACGGTTTCCACTAAGTTTGATACCGTCGGCTGATTATTTCGTGGTCGCGAACGAACAAGCTCATCTAGATTACTTTCCGCTTCCCCGTGCTGGTCAGCTACACGCATGTCTGTCGTCAGCGCTTCACTGTTCTCACATTGGTACATCTTGCCAATCGCACATCTAATACACTTTGAGGGGCGTTAGTTCAGCATCAAAAACAATTCTTGTCAAACAAAGTTGTTTGACGCACTTGTGGCAAGCATAGCACGACAAGAGCAGGCTCGCTTCGACCCCACATTCGGGATGACACGATTAGGCTCACAATCTTGCAAATTACAGATTTCCGATTTAGTGGTCGATGATCTGTCCAATATGGACCTGCACCAGTAGAAGTAGCCCAGCCTCCGAATAACATGTACGCTGCCCAGATCCCTCCCACAATTTCAACAGGTTACAAAACCTCTCCAGTGATCCAAGTTAAAATCGTTTTGCATCGACTAATTCCGAATGCGCCGCTCACCGCGTGATACACAAATGGCCGTCGTCTTCATCCAAGTGACCAAAATTACCTTACGCTCCGCCGCAGCGCTTTGAAACCCGTAGTCAGTGAACGTAGGAGGGCTTCGTCACCCATAGGCAGGATTTGACTCTCACAAAAATTGGACTCGATCTGTGAACAATGGGTGAAGCTTGTGATATCGGTTTTGGCGACGAGGGCGAATGTTCGACATTGTGCTGCGCATACCGTTTGGAGATCATAACCCATATCTGGAATGCTTTTGCATGACATGTCCTGGAGCCTTGTACGAGCGCGAAGCGCACGCTAGCTTCTTCGTTTGACCTCAGATAATCGTAGGAGATAGGTATTATTCAAATCCACGAGCCACAACGGATACTTTATTTAAAGCATTCAACGTCTACAATTACGACACGCCTTCACATCTCACACGCCACTACGTTAACTAACAACACATCGAGGTTTCTACCAGCGGCATACGTCCTCAGGAGCTTACACCACCAGGGTTTCCATATTAATCATATTGAAATTGAGAAAAAAAATGAGGCTCATTTGGCTTACGGCATAAAGGGCCTTGCTTGAGAGGAAAGGTGCCGAATTGCATCCTCATGGGACGGTGGGAGTGTAAAATAATCGAGTGCTTCGCTGGGAGCCGGCCCCCAAAGCGACGAAGCGGATCCAGTAGACTGTCGTTCGGGCTCACGAGCTGTGCGCTCGCTGATCGATGATTTTCGCAGTGGATACCGCCGGCAAGGACAAGCCACTCCCCACAACAAATAGCCAGCAAACGCGCAAAACGTATCGATCCTTTTCCCCGCTTCTTGTCACAAATTTGCCCTCCTCTGGCTTCTTCAACGCTCCTTCCTGCTGCGCGTTTCTCGCTTCTTGTTGTTCTCGTACAATACCGGATTGAAATATGGGGAGGAGGTACAATGCAGACCTATGCTACTCCAAATGGACTGTCTATCGCCGAGCACACGTAACAATATGCATATCCGGTTTAAACGAACCGGTGAACATCACACTGTTGCGGTCTGCCAACTGCGTTTGACACTCGTTTCACCTTATGATATACGTTTTGACATTTTCCTTGCTGTTGAGGCCACCAGGACCTTTTATCTCCGATACCGGTAGTACAGACTTGGTAGATGATCTATTTACTAATTAGTAGCAGATTCCCATGATTATAATGGAGATGAAGCATTTGAATCATGAGCGCATCGGGAAGCGGGCATCCCTCACCCTAGCGTGGCATATCCTGAGCGCAACCAGCACTGCAATTATTGTCCTGGTCAAGCATCTGCGTATTATCCGCGTGTAGGCCACGTTGCGAGCAAATAAGACAAATACGAAAAGAGGAAAACACATGTGTAAGACTGAATAAAAACCAGGACGAAGGGAAAGTGCCCGTCGGAGGTTGCAGTGCCGACCTATGCCAAACAATAGCGCTGATCACTCGTCGCACGCCCAATTAAAGGTGGGTATTTCAATCGAAAGATACGACGAAAACTGTACATGATCCGCCGAGATCCTGTCTGGAATTCTAGGCGAGTTGTCTAGGCTGAGAAATGAGCTCCAGGCTTGGTGGGTTCGCGGTAGGAACTTTACTAATCATTTATTTAGATTCCATCCACAAAGTGGCATTCCAACACACACGTCGATACACCTTGTGACATTATATACGTACCGACTCTGATAATCTACAGCTTCCGAACCCGCGAAAGACAATAAACGTGAGATCACCAAGTATTGGAGCACGATACCAGGATAGAACCGGATCTCAACGAGCCACGGCATACGATACTACGGTAGAACGTGATAACACGGACGACAGACCATTCGCGAAACCACAATATTTATTAGTAGCATGGACGTTTGTCCAACCAGGGAGAGCGCTTAGACACGGGAGCCGTAGCCGGGAAATCGCCGAGCCACGGAGCAAGATGTAGAACCTGAGATCACAGAGTCAGAGGGACGATAGTACATTTTTACACAATTGCATGGACGACAGACCAGCCACAAAATCGCGGAGAACGCTTCAAGAGACCATAATTGCACACCGTGGAGCACGGAATCGTAGTAGAGCACGATAGCACGGACAAAACATATACGCTACGCGAGCACGATGACAGAGACATCAAAACCACACCGCTATTGCACGATAGCTGATACCGCGGCCGATGGAGCCACATCAGGAGAGCATGAAACACGGGCGACGAAACGACATGACTATGCGGAGGCCATAAACCACGGAATAGCACCCTTCGGCAAGTGTACCGGCGATAGGAGGGCAACGGTCAGGAAATTCTCTGTATCGTGATACCTAGGGTTTAGCACAATACGTAAGCCTCTAATAACAAAGAGTATTTAGAGGTCACGAAAGAGGCCGTACTACACCGATAAGAGCTAAAATTTGCGGCCGCCTCATTTCCAACAAACCATGCCACTACGCCGCGTAGCGGCGGTGAACGGCAAGTCTAAATCCTACTCTACTCTCGTGTACGTTCGTATGTCCGTCATTTTGTCCGAAGCACAAATACGCACCTATCACTGATGAATATGCTGTCCAGCAAAGTGAAGGCGGCCCGACACGGCAACCTTGCAGGCCCGAAGGACCCGCCCCAGCCACAACGTACCCACTGACCATGTGAGTAGTGTAGCGAGCCCGTGGCGAGCCGAACGGAGCCATAACACAAAAATGAACATGCATGCGCCTCCGTCGCGAAGCGACGGCACTCGGCTAGCTAAGTAGAGCACTAGATTCGTACTGGCCGGTGTAAAATATGCCCCAGGATCGTGCATCCGTGACAAAACTTCACTGAAGGACTGCAGAAGAGCACCGCTCGATATTATCCATTGTGCTGCTACTATTAAGAAGAGAGTGACTATTGACACAAAGGGGCTACTTGGGATTTGTAATCCGACGGGGTTTCCCATAAAGTACGAAATAGGGAGAAGGGGTGAAAGCCGACTCGCTAGGCAACACGAATCCAAGACCAAACATGACTAAACCTCGCTCGGTTCTATAAGGCTAATACTCAGAAAGGTCTGGGTTTGGGTTGAGGAGGGTGATAGAATTATCGCCAAGTCCCCAACCTATGTAAATTTCCAGTCTCATGACACCCATTCCTCCCCTTGAGTCAATAGTCTCTGCCCTATTAAAAGTTACACGACTGGCACACAGGGTGTCGATTCGACACACTTCAAACAGACTCCTTACATGTCCTTTGAATTTTACACCTGAGATAGCAACTATTATACAGAGTCTGGCAGGGATTAATTTTGCCAAAATCGTTTTTTGGAGTGATACTACTACTACACAACTACTACTACTACTACCGTGATGTATGATATTCACTATGAGTATAAGTACCACTCGCTGGAGGCAGTATTATATTTCTTTAGCATACTACTTTTTCAAGAACCCCCATTGACCAAGGCCAACCTTCAATCTGCAATTTACAGTGGTTGGACTCCTTTCACCATTAGTAGAAGATCGCTATTCTCCAAAACGCGTCGTACAACTCACCGAGAAGATCGATAGCTTCGTTGGAGCGCATCAACGTGCGGTGAGGGGCTGCCCAGAAAGCGACGAGCGGACACCAGACCCCTGCACGGTGTGCGGTAAGCCGATTCACCACCTGTGTGCCATTGGCGTGCTTAAAGGGAACGGCAGCGATCTAAACGAGAGGTAATTCAGTTATGTGTCTAATATTAAGTATTAATTACATGCTACAATGTATGCATAGCATCAGGTTCTGCTGTCTTGTGTGTGTAAGGCGTGTCAACTCTACGGAGGGTTCTAGCATACACGCTGAAAGCGGCACAACCGCGCCAGCCACGTCTTCTATTACTTCGACTACTTCAAAGATATCATTATCATTTTTTTGGTCCGGCTCCGATTCTGACTTCGTGCTGTCGCCTGGTAATACAGCAAAGGAGAGCTCTGCCTCTGCCCGCCGAGCTGCGAAGCGCCAGAATCGGCCACCCAGCAGGCGATGTTGGGTTAATTGATGCTAGGGCGGTGTAGTGGATCCCAGGAATTTCACCTTGGTTTCCCAGAATAACTTTACGAAGAAGACCCAGGGGCGCCTGGCAGGTTTGCCATCTTCCGGTAATGGGTCTGTATGTCTTCCCGGTCGTGCTGCCAATGCTCTACCCTGGTTTTATATTAGGAACCATGCCAACTACATGTCATCTTTCTAATAGTTTTCCCAGCGAACTTTCAAAGGGACGCCTTAGGAGTAAGCTGGGAAATGAGCTCGAGCTGGTTACCAGACTCGAGACTCACTCTACAATTTACGTGATACAGTACACTTGGCTATAAGTTCCAGCGGGGTGGCTCCCGCTTTGTCGAGTGCCGATTGGGTTTTCGCCCGGGATTTACTACAGGCGGACAGAGTGTTGTCGGAGTGGCTCGAGTAGCTGGATGTTGCGTGCCAAAAGACCACGAAGCAGACTGAAGCAGAACATAATCAAGACACGTCTGTTGACAGCGACAAGACACCTACTGGTGCCTGCTTGGTTTCTACCGACGCATATACATCTTGCGCTGATGGCACGAATGCACCTCGGCAAAGTGTCCTCTTCGGCGTTCCAAGAGCGGGCGTTCTCGACGGGAGGCATTGTGATGGGTCCTCTACGTACCAGGACTGTCCCTAGACGTGCCGAGAAGCAACTGCTACTGCGCCACAATCGAAAAGCTGTCGTTCTGATGAAGAAATAAGGCAAATAAAACGAACAATCAGCAAGAAACTTGATAGGAATAACCTAGTACAGAAGTAGAAGAATAAGTATTACATGTACACATATTTCGATTCAAAACTTGGATCCATACTCATATTAGTATTTCCCCTGCAATTATGACCCGGTAGTTCCGGTACGATTACTACCTTCGAAGGGTGGTGTCAAGTACGTGCTGATATTCCTGGTCGGATCCTCGAGGTAAGTCGTGGCGTATTTCATGAGGAGCAAGCGCGAAGTAGTCACCTAGTTTAACCCCTTGAAACCGGAAGGATTTTCACGATTGTATGCTGTATATACAGCGTATTAACATATATTTTTTGTATACTCAAGGGGAAGGGTGCGGGAAAGTACTGGACTCCCGCTAGTGTTATAGACACTAGTGCTGTATATACGGCAGTGCATAAGTGGCTCTAGCTCGTACATATACAGCATCTCATGAACTATGCGCTTGTCAAAGATGTGGAGTTTTGCGCGTGTAGCACGGATAACGGTCTATGTTGCACTTCGATCAGTCAGTTGGCCTCGAGAATATCTCTAAAACCCCGAAAAACAGTAATAGAGGCAGGACAACTAACTGACCTTTACTAGAAGTAAGTCAAGGTAATGCACTTGTTCTGCAATCCGGTGATGACGTCCTGTACGCCAGCCAATGAAATCACTTCGGACCAAATATGTATCGTTTCTGCCTCCTGTCATCAAAGCGCGGTGAGCAAGTGGACTTGAGTGCTTGCCTGATCAAACCATAAACAGTCTCACTTCTGAATCCAACCACGTGTTATTCAACTCTCCAACACCAGACCTACTCAGAATCAACGCGACGTCGCTTGGCAGGCGATTTTCCGGGCGATCCTGCGGTCTTTGGCGCATTTACGCGAATCCTGCCTCTCAAGACCTCCGGAAGGGCCTTGCCGTTCTTGTACCCCTTATGCCAGACGTCCCAGCAGCTCAACATCTTGTCACTCACGATCCACTTCAGCTTTACGCAAATATATATAGGCCCGGGGAAGTCGCAGCCGTCACAGAAGTATGTCGAAGTAGCTCCGCGCTTGCCATTTGGTGTTTTGAGTGTACAGACCTTGCAATTTTTCTGGACACGCTTTCGCTGGCCGGAGTGATCTCGCCATTCTTCACTTTACTTAGCCACATGACCAGTAGAATCAGCTTCCTCCACTCCACCGTCTTCGTTAGCAGAAGCTGCTTCGCCTACCACGCATACTGGTTAACTCAGCTGTATGTACAGCTTAACCAAAGCGGTAGATACAACACAATGACTTACTCGGTTGAAACGTGTTTTCCTCGTACATGTCGTTCACTGTGAGAGCAAGAAGATCCTGGTGCAGTTTGCACATGTACTGCACGTGTGTCAGAGGCTTGATCATCATATTCTTTCAGTAAGCGCGATGCACAATGAAGCCGTTGGTGATCGCTAAATCAACAAGGCCCAAGAACAGGGACTTGTAGTATTTTCGGAACTTGATCGAGCGCTGCACAGAGTATCGTTGTAGGCGGAGTTGATCATGGACATCAACTCCGCCCATATAACGATGATAATCCCTGATTACCTTAGGGCACGCCACGTAGTTTTGCTCTCCAGTCTTCTTGCGTCGTTGCACACGATCCAACGCAATGTTTCCACCCACCGAGAGAAAGTGGACAGGTTTGCTGTCCCACCAGCAAATTGATGTTATCCCTTTCACAAGCTTTGACCGTGCGAACGACAAGGTGCCTCTTGGAATGGTCTTGGGCCTTGACTTCTTATTCGTCTTTACGTCTTGGCAGAAACCCCGACGGTTAGTCATGATAGTGCCAATAGTATAGAAACCCATGAGTAGCAGCTGCACAGCTAACACGATCGAAGTGTAAAATCGATTAACCACCACGAGTCGAATTGACCCATGGTTTGAATGAGTTTTACCAAAAACGGCTCGCATGTTACGCACAACAGCGGCAGGACCTCACTGCATGTCGACCGCGCCATTCTCAGCATTATGCTGCTTCTTTCCGCAGTAGACTTCAAAGCTGTACATCGCGACATGAATATACGGCATAAATGGTCCAGCTAATACAGCAAAACATGTTTACCTCCGTACCGAATGCAATAAGCAGAGTGTGCACAGCAAAGCATAAATAGCTTGGTGCCCCATTTGTGGGGCTTATCTTTCATATACACGCGGGTGCGATTGTAAGACGACCGACACGGAAGGTCACGTGTAGCACGGGGGTCTTGATTGCTGTTGAAACGGAGGTTTCGGGTGATTTCCATAAAGCGATCACGGGGGAGGAAGCGTCCGAAAATACCACGAGCGATTGCTCCAAAATCATCCCCGCGCCAGGGATTGGCGAGCTTCTCACGATTTGGTGACACGGTGCGCGCTATCAATAGTCCAATGTAGATGCACAGCTCGTGAGGCATTATTGCTTCACCGATACAAATTGTTGTCGGATGTCTCGCCGGGCCTTCGTCTTCGTAGTTGACACGGGTCGACCGGAGCTCCTATTCTTCTGTTCCTGCTCTTCCTTCCTCTCAAAATACGCGTCAACTCGGTTATCCAGTTGTTCATGCATGTAGAAGTTGCTACATTCTGCATGTGCTGCCAAATCGCCACCGGCATGAACAGGAAAAAGTGGGAAAGAGGGGATCCTCCGCGTCTCAACGCCGATTGGGTGGGCCCGTGATGACCTCTCCACAGACCAGGATACTCGTTAGCATCTGAGACAGGCGTGTATGGATTTTCCAAAACCCGGTGACGTCGGGGGTTTCAACATCATGCCATCCCGTCTTCGAGACCTCTTTCAACGCGGGGCCGACAACTTCACCAGCAAGAATTCGTTCTTGCCCTCCGAGCGTGCTTAGGAACTTGTCCGCGAAGAACCGCTCTTCTTGATCGTACAGCTCCTCGTCTTCTTCATCAGCAGAGTCGGAAGCAGATGAATCGGAATCACTTCCATCCATTTGACTCAAATCATCTCCTTCAGACTCGATGCCAAAGTTTAGCACGTTATAGCCCTTGTTTCCGTTGGGGTCAGTGTTGATATTGCCGTCATCGTCGACAATGATGTCAATTGTTGAGCGCCCGTCTAAAACAGTATTTACGTCATACATATACAGGTTAGTTGGAAAGAGTATCGCGTATATACAACTTTGATCTGGACATACCTGGTTGCCCCGATTCAATATCGTCTTGGCTTTGATGAGAATCAAACACAGCTTCTTTCAATACAGCGCAAAATACAAGTTAGGAATATTGTTGTATCATGTATATACACCACACTAGACCACGCTTACCGTTAGTCTACGCTGGATCAAATATCTCCAGCAGGGTAGCTCTGCTTGTTTGCGCGGACGACATGTTGGTGGACTCGGCAGCTGTATATACAGCCCAACAACACAGTATATACAGCCCAACAACACAGTATATACAGCATTTAGAACACGTATTAGCAATAGGCGCATGTGAGCAAAGCAACGTACCCGACTTGGACGCCTTGAATGAGACCGGCATGGACGACTTGGTCGCGGACGACTTGCATGACTTAGACGTGGACGGCGCAGACAACTTGGAGGCAGGAGCCTTAGTCGCGGACGACGTGGTCGACGCGGACGGTGTGGACTTCTTGGAGGCAGGCGCCTTAGCCGCGGACGACGTGGTCGACGCGGACGGCGTGGACTTAGCGCGAAGTAAAATATTGATTTACCCAGACTTCCATCGTACCGTCAGGCGCGTAGATCACAACCGCCTGTTCCCCCAGCAAGTAGTCGACTCCATTCGCCCCGTTAGGATCTCTTCCGAGTTTCACGTACTTCCACCGCCTCTCGATGCCGTGTGGGGCCTTCGGCGTCCAACCAGTAGCGGCGAATGTCTCCCATGCGGCCTTGAACGTCGCGCTTGCCACCCCCGTATCTGGTACAGTATCGTTTTCCGTGATCGGGGCGCTTCCACGCGTGCTGACCATTGCTTCCCACTCGCCCGCAAAATTCTAAACTGAGTGGAGAGGGGAATTGGCGCGAAAGTTACCTACGGAAATCTATTGTTGTGCGAAATGATTGCTTTAAACCTCCAAATATCTATGTCCAAAAATCGAGAAATGATGAGCTGTCCTTCAATCACCTAACCTGAAAGGATGGGCTCACATGCGCACCTCTTGTACGATATTTTAATTTTGAAGTTTGTATAGGCTTTTACAGAAATCAAGTCTATTGGCGTTATGCTGTATATACAGCGTAACGGTCACATAGCCGACACATCGTAACGCAGATTATATAGCTACCGGTTTCAAGGGGTTAAAGCGTTCAAGGCTCTCCACGAAAATCAATCGGGAGAACGCTTGAAGTGTTTACGCTCCGACAATGGAACGAGGCTCGTAAATAAGACGGTCGCTGATATTTGCTAACGGAACGGCTTCGTGCACCAGCGTACCGTTCCATACAGGCCTCAGCAGAACGGAGCGGCGGAACGCAAGAACCGGACTATCATGAAGAAGGCGCGTAGCATGCTACATTACAAGTCCATGTCGACAGAGTGGTGGGCAGAAGCGGTGAGTACGGCGGTGTACCTCATCAACCGTTCCACGAACACGGCGAACTCAGATGTCACGCCATACACGAGATGGCGTTCCAAGCAAAACCTCGGATGGATCACTTGCGTATGTTCGGATGGCAAGGGTACGCCCACGTCGACGATGTGAAGAGAACGAAGCTCGAGCCCAAGCGTTTTAGGTGCACGTTCCTCGGGTACGCCGATAACGCTAAAAAGTATCGTGTTAACGACTGGGACGCGTCCAAGGTCAAGGTGTCGCGTTCCGTGAAACTGGACGAGCGTGAAATTGGAGGTATTTACGACACGCCGTTACCAGCGCCCACAACGGCTGTCCAGATGGCTAAGAACGGTGATGAAGCTGGCATTCCAACCGAAGTGGAGCGCCTAGCCGCTCCGAACGAACGATGGAAGCGGTGGAAGAACCTGTCCAAGACGTTAAAATGGATGAGCTGGAACCAGAACAGAGTGGAGCGCTTCAAGCGCTGCCTCCTCCAGTTGAACCAAGAACGGCAGGATTGGAGCTGACAGCGCACCCCTCGCCGCCAGAGCCGTTCCCCGAGGAACGCCTGGTGCTCCACCCTAATACGGAACGCTCAAGAAGATCACGGGAGCCTGTGTTTCTACCGAATAACGAAGCGGTGGATGACGAAGAGCACAAGTCGAGCGGAAACGACGACCCGCTAGCTCCGAAGCGTGCCAGGATCAACGAGAACGGCTGAATCGCCGAGGCAGTATTAGCGTATGCTGCCGATACGGGAGGCGTTCCGGATACCCCTAGCGTGTTCCAAGAAGAAGTTGCTAGTGCTTAAGCAGCGGAACGGCATGAGGGTACGCTGGAGAAGATAGAGACTCACGCTAAGAACGGAACGTGGCCTCTCATTCCATGTCGAGCGCCTGGACGCCCGATTGGATATGGCGGGGTGCTCGCCGAGAAGCGTGACGAGCATGGACAAATTATCCGGTTCAAAGGCGAGTTGAAGAACGCCTTTAGGATGAAGGAGCCTGGCGAGGTCAAGCTCATTCTAGGTACGGATATCATTCACGACATTCCAGCTGGAACGCTCATGATCAAGCAGACAAGATGCACTGACGACATTGTGGAACGCTTCAACCATCGTGACTTAAAGATACTGGAGGACTCATGCGCGTCAAACGTGAAATTTGCGACGGCTGTGTCGTCAACAACGGGGTTGGAACGCTTCAAGATGGAGTTCGAGCGCATCGAGATGCAGTCGCAGCCGTGCCGCTCCTTGATCACGTGTCTGATGTACATGGCTCTGAGCCTTTGTACGCAAGAGGGGCTATGCCCACGAAGAATGCGCAAGGAGACGGGTCAAGAGCAAGTGGGAGCAATGTAGGTTTGGAAGGACGCTATCGCACTGGAGAGGAACACTAGATATCACACAAGGGCCAAGCATGTCGACATCCGTCAGAAAGTGGAACGAGAAACGGCTAAGGTGGACTACGGCGACGCGCAGTTCCAGCTGGCCGACACACTAACAAAGTCGCTCGGGTTGAAAACCCTGGCGATCCAGCGCGATGCGACCGGCATTAAGAACAAGGCTACCGTGCAGTAGTGGTGAGTGGAAGTGTTGCAGCTGCACTGGCTCTGCACGGTTACCGAACCGTTCGACTATTGGCTGGAACGGCTTCTGGAACGCCATTGGGTAATCACATGTTGAAGCGCTATGGTTGGATGAAGGCACATTGCATCAGTGCTTACGCCACACTTACGAGAAGACAACAAGAGGAACAGCAGAGAGATACTGTTTAGATAGACATGTTGGACAATTTTGGTTAGCACTAATTTACTCACTTCGGTATTTGCCTCTTACTCAACTAACCCCAAACCAATACACATCAGCTACAAGCCTTGTTTGCATCGTCCTCCACTCTCAATTACGATGAGCTACAGTCAAAGATATTAGTCCGAAAATAAAGGGGGCTTAAAGTACTAACAAATGAGCATTTCTTACGCCAAAATGAGTCCAAAAAATAGACCTCAAGAGACGAATCGTTGGACTATTGTTTTGCTGAGCTAACGTTTTAGTCTATTTACCCGAAATTGCTAAGATCAACTAGCCTCCGCTACTCAGGCGATTACGACTAATGCCGTGCTAAGCCCGGTGAAGCTCTGGATATTACGGTATTTTCAAAAAGTAATAACTAGTTCAGAATGAAGGACTTTTTAGAAGAAAAAAAGGAGAAGAATTGCGATTTAACTAAGACTTCCAGTCTAGAAGAAGACATCAACAAACCGAGCGAGAATGATAGTCATTCATTTGAGTGGCTATCCCCGAACTTCGAGACCTTGAAAACAAGTTGGTACCCTAACTTAAGAAAGTACTGTATTTTAAGGAAGACCTGTAACAATTTTTCCACAGCATTATGGTTTCTTAATCTGTTCGATCCTCAATTGCATGAAGTCTCTGGGTTTCTGCCAGAGCATCACGACTTGGAGTAAAATACTCCAAAAACTCTTTCGTAAGGAGGGCCATGAGATACAACTGCGATAACGTTTTCACTCGAGTGACGGCGACATAGAAAGATGAACGCTGAGGAATCCTGCGAGTCGGATGACGAAGCCGAGCAAGAATCATTTTCTCTACTGTCAGTCCTCCCTTTGAAATACCCGACGTGGTAATTCGTTTTCTTCCTCTGATGTGTGTGATGTGTGTGTGTGTGTGAGAGAGAGAGAGAGAGTGTGTGTGTGAGAGGGAGGGGGGCTTACTTACGCGTTACGTCGTAAAGTTGATGTGTATGAGGATACAGTTTAGCCAAAATGAAGAAGCCGCGGTCTAACGTGCGTTGTCGTCCGACCTTGCTGTCTTGACGCGAGACGGCCTCGATTGGAATCCTATTAGTATTCAGCTATTCCCTTCTTTAAATCATGTAGACTTCATGTACTGTACCACCCACCATCGGTGGTATCGTATATTGGAGCAACATCCACCTAAAACCAGATAGCGTGAATGTTGACCCAGGCGGCTTGGAACGACATTCACCAGTGCTTTTTATGCTTTACCGTAGTTTATTAGGTATTCCGTCCTTTTAGCCTATCACTTGCAAGCCCTATACTTTTAATAATTACAAATGTAGCACCCTAATATTTTATAGAGGATCGTCGACGCTTTTCGATCGCCCCTAAAACTCTGGATATGAATATCCAAAGAATTTTCCTAAATGCTTGAGGTGTACTACGCATATTCAGCAGGTGAACGAGATACAAATTTAGAAGGCAGCGGTGATGCTGTTGGCGAAGCTGAGGAAGTTAGCATTGCAATTTTGTCTGGAAGCCCGCGGTGAAGGTAGCGCCTGTTTTAGGACTAATTCTTTGGACGATTCGATCAGAATAATAAGAAATGAGATCAAACTTCGGCGACAAAAATCATAAATTATTATTAATTGACAAAAATCACCATGTGTGGTTTTGATAGTACTTTGATATCCCCTAGTACATGTATGAACTGGTTGTAATTACATTTGTGCGAACCCGTGTAGGGAAATTACATGTAGTAGTATCTGAAGGGTTTTGGCTTTGATATTCTGCTTTCCAGTACAAAATCAGGGCAACGACACGCATTGATCTCCTTAAATTAAATGAGAACCCGCACAATGGACAAATGGCTCAGCTGTTTCGCTTACTGTCTTGTTATTTATGATAACGCCAGCTACGCTGTGGCCACGCTGGAGGTGTGCTGCGCCGACGATCCCATTCTACTTCACCTGGCAGGGACTGTTGAACACGCAGCTCTGGTGGCAGCACTCATCAAAGTTCATCGCGATGGTCGCGCGACAGCAGCTAGTGAGCTGGTCCGCTAAGATAGAACATTCATCACGTCGCGCCCCGCCTGCGCTTGAGTGGGCGTTGAAATGGCGAACACGAAAGCTAGTATGGCGGCGAAAGAAGTAAGAAATTTCATCGTGTGCTTGCGGCTGTTACTTGGATGTGGTTTCACTGTCTTGGAAAATCGAGGACTGCGGGATGTGTGCTAGCCTAACAGCCTGTGCTGTTGGGTATGCAGCATCTAAGAATAATAATAATAATATCCATGCGTGTTATCCTGGACGTCATGTCTCTTGGTGGTGTGACATTTTATAAGCACTGGCTACACGTTGAGCCCATGAACGGAAGGACGCAGACCAGGGGAGGAGGAAGGGGGGGGGCACTGGGTACTAGCCCACATCAGATGTGATCTAGTTTGGACTGTGTCTACAAAAAAGACAGCACTGGATACAACAGTTCATTTTAAACCTATACATTCGGGGTAAATTGTATACATGATCACGCCAAAACCTACACTTCTTGTCGTGCGTATCATGATACCGGTAACTCGAGCCGATAAGTTGTTTTTTACCTCTATATACTGTAAGCCGATTATCAGTAATTGACATCCGTGATCAATTGTTCACAGACTACCGGCTGTGCTTAGTCGATATGGAACTCGTTGCTGCGCCGACCTGGAACTCGACAACTTTACGACGGGTTTACGACGGGTATGTGGCCTCGTATCTGCAGACCTCCCTTAGTCTCTTTTCACACCCTCCATCTCATTCGGGCGCAGTACTCACTTCCAATCATGAGTCGATATGTTGTATAACATCACTCTTAAAAAAACTGTAAAACACCATCTGACAGGTTTTTGTCCGGAAGCGAACGTGGTGCTGAAAACTCCTGTTTCTGGACGCCATAGTATTTTGGGATTGCGTACTCTTTCGGAGATGTCATTGCCATCTCTGGCACTGGCGTTTTTACATTCGAAGGGTGGACACGTGGTTGCCCTATTTAGTGCATGTTTTTAGCGGGGTCTATGTGGCCCGAGCTTAGGAAGGAGTGTCGCTTCCTATTGCAATGTATCTCCGCATCTTCCTCGTGCCAGTAAACTTAAATTTGATCAGAGCTTGCGTTCCATTTTCCCAAGGTGACTTGAATGTGTACTTAAGTAAGGAATAGCTGTGGCTTAAAATATATCCAGACCTGAATATGTCAATTTTTGATAATAGAAGAAAATCTTCTGGAAGTAAATTGTGACAGCAACCGATGAAAATAATATTATCATGTAATAGAGACCGCGTTGAAACAAATTTATAACAATCTATCGAAGGAATTTCAGCACATCGCTGTAAAAACGATATTTATTTATTGTGGGTATTTTAGGACCTTGGTTTGACGCTGAGCTGCAGTCACTTATACAATTATCATGTCATTTTAGCACCTTTGTCGTGTAAGACCCCACCTGAATAACAGGGGAATCTTTTATCAAATATGATGATCCAACCGCCAAGGTTGCGGAGGGGTAAAAGTACTAATAAATGAGTTGTTTTTATCACCAAAAATGAAACAAAGATTAGCCCGAAATAAGGGTTGTAAAGCACTAATAAATGAGCTTTTTCTTCACCAATGATGAGTCCGAAAAAAATGGGCCTTGAGAGATGAATCGTTGTGCTGAGCTCTACTTTTGCACGAAATTGCTGGGACCAACAAACGCTGGAGAGCTTCTGCTTTTCTGTCGATTACAAATTTTCTAGATGCTTTCGGGTTTAGTGCGGGGTGAAGGCGGCAGAAATGAACACGCTACAGACTCGTTTACCGCGGGTAACGTCAAAAGACTTAAACCTTTGTGTGGGGGGGACTTCACAGAGCTACATTAATATGAGTAGAAGCACAGCGAAAGTTGTGTTCTAATCACTGCTCATGGGTTCAACGTGTAGCCAGTGCTTCTAAAATGTCACACCACCAAGAGACATGACGTCCAGGATAACACGCATGGATATTATTATTATTATTCTTAGATGCTGCATACCCAACAGCACAGGCTGTTAGGCTAGCACACATCCCGCAGTCCTCGATTTTCCAAGACAGTGAAACCACATCCAAGTAACAGCCGCAAGCACACGATGAAATTTCTTACTTCTTTCGCCGCCATACTAGCTTTCGTGTTCGCCATTTCAACGCCCACTCAAGCGCAGGCGGGGCGCGACGTGATGAATGTTCTATCTTAGCGGACCAGCTCACTAGCTGCTGTCGCGCGACCATCGCGATGAACTTTGATGAGTGCTGCCACCAGAGCTGCGTGTTCAACAGTCCCTGCCAGGTGAAGTAGAATGGGATCGTCGGCGCAGCACACCTCCAGCGTGGCCACAGCGTAGCTGGCGTTATCATAAATAACAAGACAGTAAGCGAAACAGCTGAGCCATTTGTCCATTGTGCGGGTTCTCATTTAATTTAAGGAGATCAATGCGTGTCGTTGCCCTGATTTTGTACTGGAAAGCAGAATATCAAAGCCAAAACCCTTCAGATACTACTACATGTAATTTCCCTACACGGGTTCGCACAAATGTAATTACAACCAGTTCATACATGTACTAGGGGATATCAAAGTACTATCAAAACCACACATGGTGATTTTTGTCAATTAATAATAATTTATGATTTTTGTCGCCGAAGTTTGATCTCATTTCTTATTATTCTGATCGAATCGTCCAAAGAATTAGTCCTAAAACAGGCGCTACCTTCACCGCGGGCTTCCAGACAAAATTGCAATGCTAACTTCCTCAGCTTCGCCAACAGCATCACCGCTGCCTTCTAAATTTGTATCTCGTTCACCTGCTGAATATGCGTAGTACACCTCAAGCATTTAGGAAAATTCTCTGGATATTCATATCCAGAGTTTTAGGGGCGATCGAAAAGCGTCGACGATCCTCTATAAAATATTAGGGTGCTACATTTGTAATTATTAAAAGTATAGGGCTTGCAAGTGATAGGCTAAAAGGACGGAATACCTAATAAACTACGGTAAAGCATAAAAAGCACTGGTGAATGTCGTTCCAAGCCGCCTGGGTCAACATTCACGCTATCTGGTTTTAGGTGGATGTTGCTCCAATATACGATACCACCGATGGTGGGTGGTACAGTACATGAAGTCTACATGATTTAAAGAAGGGAATAGCTGAATACTAATAGGATTCCAATCGAGGCCGTCTCGCGTCAAGACAGCAAGGTCGGACGACAACGCACGTTAGACCGCGGCTTCTTCATTTTGGCTAAACTGTATCCTCATACACATCAACTTTACGACGTAACGCGTAAGTAAGCCCCCCTCCCTCTCACACACACACACTCTCTCTCTCTCTCACACACACACACACATCACACACATCAGAGGAAGAAAACGAATTACCACGTCGGGTATTTCAAAGGGAGGACTGACAGTAGAGAAAATGATTCTTGCTCGGCTTCGTCATCCGACTCGCAGGATTCCTCAGCGTTCATCTTTCTATGTCGCCGTCACTCGAGTGAAAACGTTATCGCAGTTGTATCTCATGGCCCTCCTTACGAAAGAGTTTTTGGAGTATTTTACTCCAAGTCGTGATGCTCTGGCAGAAACCCAGAGACTTCATGCAATTGAGGATCGAACAGATTAAGAAACCATAATGCTGTGGAAAAATTGTTACAGGTCTTCCTTAAAATACAGTACTTTCTTAAGTTAGGGTACCAACTTGTTTTCAAGGTCTCGAAGTTCGGGGATAGCCACTCAAATGAATGACTATCATTCTCGCTCGGTTTGTTGATGTCTTCTTCTAGACTGGAAGTCTTAGTTAAATCGCAATTCTTCTCCTTTTTTTCTTCTAAAAAGTCCTTCATTCTGAACTAGTTATTACTTTTTGAAAATACCGTAATATCCAGAGCTTCACCGGGCTTAGCACGGCATTAGTCGTAATCGCCTGAGTAGCGGAGGCTAGTTGATCTTAGCAATTTCGGGTAAATAGACTAAAACGTTAGCTCAGCAAAACAATAGTCCAACGATTCGTCTCTTGAGGTCTATTTTTTGGACTCATTTTGGCGTAAGAAATGCTCATTTGTTAGTACTTTAAACCCCCTTTATTTTCGGACTAATATCTTTGACTGTAGCTCATCGTAATTGAGAGTGGAGGACGATGCAAACAAGGCTTGTAGCTGATGTGTATTGGTTTGGGGTTAGTTGAGTAAGAGGCAAATACCGAAGTGAGTAAATTAGTGCTAACCAAAATTGTCCAACATGTCTATCTAAACAGTATCTCTCTGCTGTTCCTCTTGTTGTCTTCTCGTAAGTGTGGCGTAAGCACTGATGCAATGTGCCTTCATCCAACCATAGCGCTTCAACATGTGATTACCCAATGGCGTTCCAGAAGCCGTTCCAGCCAATAGTCGAACGGTTCGGTAACCGTGCAGAGCCAGTGCAGCTGCAACACTCCCACTGTAACGGGGTACGTAGCCCTAAGTGTACCCTGGTTACATGAAGTGTGACACTTCACACTTCAGGAGTATGACACGTCATACTCTGGGATATTTGGTACAAAGTACCAAGGTCGTCCAAAGCCAACCAGGTTGATGACATTGCATTTCTATAGGTGACTTATAGTTTGTATTAAACCCAAGCTTTATCTACCTATAAATATACTCAGTTTACATTCTACCTTAATTAGGTCACTTCGCTCTCTTTTGAATAAAGATGGGACCTGTGAACTGCCGTTCACTGAGAGTTTGTATACTCTCGGAAGATAACTTCCTCTAGCGCAGGGTGCTGTGTGACCCCGTCACACTTGGTAGCACTCGTAGTCAATCCACGCCACCGAGGGTAGACTACCTGAACCTCTCCGAAGTTCGTTGCCATGGACAGGAACGACTTCTCCCATATGAACGACTCTCAGTTCGAGTCGGTTCGGAAGATGGCAGGCATCTTCGGGATGGAGTCCCTGCAGAGCCTGGTGGTGTCAACACCGGCCGAGCAGCTCGAGCGCGTCAATGCGTTCGGCGCGTACGAGCAGGGCCTCATCGCGCATGTGCGGGAGAACCTGCAGGCTCCGGCGGCGGAAGCAAATCCGCCTCACCCGAAGCCAATACGGCTGAAGGTTAAGCCGTATGAAGGGAAGGAAGGCGAGAATCTTCACTTCTGGGTCCGAGAAGTAGAGCTCGCGATGGACGCGGCTCTGATCTCGACCGAGCAACTTCATGTTGCTTTTGCACTCTCCAACCTTAGCGGTCGTGCTAAGAGTTGGGTGTACACACGGGAAGCAACATCCCCTGGATGTTTCACATCCTGGGCTCAGCTGTGTGAACAGCTCCGAGCCGCGTTCCTCCCGGCGAGCTACGAGTACCGCCAGCGTTCGCGCTTCCTCTCGTGTAAACAAGGAAGGCGTGAACTGCACTAATACGTGCAGGAGATACGGGAGCTCACGGCGTCCCTAGTGGGAAACCCACTCAACGAACACATCAAGATGACTGTGTTCATGGACGACCTTCGAGTGGGCCCCGCACGCACTCAGCAGTTCCGGGTGCAGTCAAGCACCCTTGAAGAGGCGTTTCAAGTGGCACTTCAAGAAGGGTACAGCCATCGCCAGGCGCGTACGCCGGCCTCAGCGTGGCCTCGGAGTTCCTTGTTGGTTTCCGGTCGAACAAGCCCCAACGGACCAGTTCCCATGGAACTCGGGTCCGCCGAACAGCGTGACATCCGCTGCTTCGGCTGTGGGAAGATGGGCCACTTCAAGCGCGACCGCCCCGCGGAAAGACTCCGCAGACGATCCTTCCCCAAGCTCGTCCTCAAGGGTCGCTGGCAGAAGCCAGGATCCCGGGGACAGGGGAACGCAGGAAACCAGTAGGGGCGGGGCGCCCTACTGGGGAAGAACTAAGTCTTCGTGATGGTTGCGCGGGTGGCGCGTACCACGGGGACTTAGCCCCTGAGAGTCTTCGCACTCGCGAATCGGCGAAGAGCAGCGGCGGGTTGCTCGTAGTACACGGAAGTGTACGGGGATACAATCATCCCTTTAGAATCTTGATTGACTCTGGGGCGTCGAAGAATTTCGCACGCCGCCAGACGGATGCCTGTAACAGCAACAAGTTGTCCGATGCTGTGAGAGAAAGCAAGGGCAACGGGGCAGTGTCAGTGCGACTGGCCGACGGGAAGGTCGTCACTGTCCCCAACGTCCAAGTGGATCTGGCCGTCAAGTTTGAAGACTTTGACAGCCTCGAACAGTTCACCGTTCTCGATATGGATCCATATGATATGATCCTGGGCATGCCCTGGCTTGAGAAGCACGAGCCCTGGATCGACTGGCAAGGCAATCGGTGCAAGCCGCCCTGCGCAGTCCGACAGAGCATTGGTGAGTCATGTTCCCACCTCTGTCAGGACCCGGGGCGCCCGCGAGGGCTGACAGGGTGCCAAAGAATCCGGCAGATGCTTGAGAGTCGTCGACGTATATGACGACTCCGAGGATGCTTTGATGGTGGCCGCGCCCAGAAGAGGCGCCGGTCAAGTGGGTAACTTAGGTCCACAGGCGGGTAACTTAGTTCCGCAGACAGCTGCAGCTGTCATGAACACTGAGAACAGCGTGTTCAGAGTGGGTAACAGAGTTCCACTCACGGTCGCCCAGACCTTAACTGAAGAGGAAGGCGCTGAACACGCTTCCTGTGTGGGTAACACAGTGCCACACGCGGTTGCCCAGACCTTAACTGAAGAGGAAGGCGTTGAACACGCTTCCTGTGTGGGTACAACAGTACGACACGAGGCCACGAGAGCCTCGGATGTCGTAGCGACGACATCCCTAGACGCGGGCAGCAAAGCTCCTCGTCACAGACGCCGTCGGCAAAGACGCCGCCGCCGCCTCAAGTCAGATCCGAACTTCGTTCCGATCGACGTCACTTCAAGCGACTCGGAGTCCAGGGCCCGGGCTCTTTCGACAAGGCCGGTGGAAGAGTGTTATCACATCTTCGATGGCGAGACTGGTTTACCCGTCAAGGCATCTGGTGTCCACTTGGAACCGTTGCCAGAGGTTGCAGAGATACTGCACCTCGAGGAAATGACGGCTGAGTCTTTCCTGACCAACCTCAAGGCTGGACACCACTCAGGAGGAGCTGAACTCCTCCTCTGGCTTGGACGAGAACGTCCTGGAAGACATGAACAAGCAGCGTCAGGCGCGCTTGGGTTTTGAGATTCTCAAGAACCCCAAGGATCCGGTGTATCCTTTGGTGACGGAGTATGCGGACGTGGTGAACAAACACCCACCAACCCAACTCCCACCGGATCAAAGCGTACGGCACGAGATTGATCTCGTGCCCGGCACAAAGTATTGTGTCACGAGGCAATGGCCTCTCCAGCGCGAACAGTGCGAGGTCATTGATGCCTTCTTCGCCGCGAAAGCGAAGGCAGGCATGGTGCAGGAGTCGAAATCCCCGCACTCGGCGCCGACTTTCTGCGTTCGTAAGCCGAACGGAAAGTGGCGTCTGGTTCACGCTTATAGCAAGCTGAACAACGCAACGGTGCCGGCCCAAACACCAATCCCACGAAAGGATGTGTTGTTGAACAACATGGCCGGGAGCGTACTGTACAGTGCGCTGGATTTGGTAGACGGATAGTACCAAATCCTGATGCGAGAGAGCGACATCCCGCTCACCGCGGTAAGCACTCCAAGCGGCATGCTATGGGAGTGGCTCGTCATGCCGCAGGGCTTGTCTAACGCCCCGGCGACGTGCAATCGCCTGGTGACGCAATTGTCCCGCCCTTTGCGTACCTTCGTACAGACGTACTTCGACGACATATTCGTCCATAGCCGTGCCGAGGGAGGCAAGACGGCCATGGAGGTGCATCTAGGTCACCTCCGTCGAGCGTTGGACGTAATGCGAGCGAACAAGCTCTACGCCAACATCGACAAGTGCGTTTTCGCGTCACCAGAGATTAAAGTTCTCGGTTGCTTCGTAAGCAACGTGGGCGTTCGGGCTGACCCAGACAAGGTCAAGGCCATAGCAGCATGGCCGACGCCCCGATCCCAGAAGGATCTTCGAAAGTGGTTGGGCTTGGCCAACTACCTTTCCAAGTACAGCGCAGGGTACGCGGGCTTTGCTAAGCCCTTGTCGAGTCTCCTTCAGAAGGACGTCGACTGGCGCTGGTAGCAAGAGCACCAGGATGCTTTTGACAGCATCAAGGCCAGTCTCCAAGAGGCCCCTGTCCTGGCCCTGCCGGACGAGACGAAGCCGTTTAGCGTCGTCTGCGATGCCTCCGATTACGCCATCGGATGTGCATTGCTGCAGGCCGACACGACTGGACACGAACGAGTCATCTCGTTCCAGTCCAGGCAGCTCAAAGCCGCCGAGCGGAACTACCCTGTCCATGACAAGGAGCTCCTGGCAATGAAATATGCCCTAGTGAAGTTCCGTGTTCACCTTCTGGACTCTCGGCCCTTCGTGATCAACACAGACCACGCGTCCTTGAGAACGGCGACTAACTCGCCTCACCTCTCCCAAACGATGGTGAGGTGGCTGTCCTTCTTCGCGGAATACAACTTCCGCGTCGAATCCAAGCCGGGCAAGCTCAACGTGCTTGCGGACGCCCTCTCTCGGCGTCCCGACTATGCGTTGGCCCACATCACGCGGGTGACAACGGATCTATATGATCGGATACGCATGGCGTATCGGGACGATGAGACTGTCGCGCCTATCGTCAAGTTCCTTAAGGCCGGAACGAGCGCGAAGTCCGACTGGCTCTCGTCGCGACAGCGCTCACGGCTCCACCGATATGAGTTGAAGGAGGTCCTCCTCTATTATCGGGTGGAGCCCACTGATCCTCCACGGGTGGTCGTACCCAACGACGAGGATCTAAAGTTCGACATCCTCGCGGAGGCGCATGACGCGCCCTCCAGCGGCCACTTGGGCCGCGAGAAGACCTTTCTGTCGGTCTCTCAGTCCTTCGGATGGACCCACATGTACAAGTGGGTCGCCCGGTACGTCAAGACATGTGAAACATGTCAGCGGGTCAAACCCGCAGGGCACTCTTCGGCTCCACTACAGAGCCTGCCCGTACCGGCTGATTGTTGGAAGTCGATGAGTCTTGACTTCATCTTTGGGCTTCCCGCCGATGGACACGGCAACACCGGCATTTTGGTGCTCGTGTGTCGGCTGAGCAAGATGGTCCATCTTGCTCCAGTTCCCGTCACTGTTACGGGCGAACAAACCGCAAGGTTGTTCGTCGATAGCGTGTTCCGCTATCACGGTCTCCCGGAGACGATTGTCTCGGACCGAGACCCGCGGTTCACTGCTGCGTTTTGGAAAACGCTGTTCCCTTTACTGGGAACTCGTCTGCAGATGTCCACTGCGGATCATCCGCAGACAGACGGCCAAACAGAGCGCGTCAATCGAGTGCTCGAGGACACTCTGCGCAGTGTGTGCGCGGCAGCACCACGTACGTGGTCGACGCAGCTTCCAGTTGTTGAGTTTGCGCTCAACAACGCGGTGCACGCGTCCACGGGGTTCACGCCGTTCTACTTGAACGGCTTCCGCCACCCCAGCGTGCCTCTCACTCTTCGAGGAGACACTGACTCCTCTATCCTAAGTGGGGGAGAGGCTCGGAAAGCCCTTTCCTCTTAGGTCTCGGATATGAGACCAGTTTCGCTGCGGAAACAGGTGGAATCCTTTATGGATACCAAGCTGAACATTGTCAACAGGGTCCGCGATGCCATGGCAGCGGCCCAAGATAAACAAAAGGAGTACTCAGACAAACAAGGAAGAGGAAACTTAAGTATATTTGAGGTTGGGGACTTAGTGTTGCTAGACACGAGGAACCTACCTCTTGACACTGTCAGCTCTGTCGGCAGCAACAAATTGAAGCACCGCTTCATCGGACCTTTGCAGACCTGGCCAGACATGGTGCGTCGTACACCATCGACCTTCCAAAGTCAATGACGACGCACCCGACGTTCTATGTCGGACGTCTTAAGCGGTACTTTGACCCGCAGGGGGTTGCTGACTCGCCGACCCCCTTGACTCAGCTCCTCGAAGCGAGGGCCGGTCACAGTCGTCGACGAGGGCGTCGGAGCAGGCACCCAAGCCTCGGTCGGGACGGCAATGCTGCGGTCAAGACCGTACGCCGGAGGGGCTCCATACGAACGGACCCCGGCGCCATACGCCGAGTACGCTGAGTACGCCGGGTACGCACCATACGCGTACGTCTGGGAGTGTGCCGCAGGCGGCTCCGGACGTGGCAACAAAGCCTCGATCCGTCGGATCATGCGAAAGGCCTCGTCCAGATCGGACGAAGAGGCCCGGCGATTCACCCGCAGGTGCAGGCTCGCGACCTCTCGCTCCACCAGGTCCAGGCGGCCCGCAAGACGAGCGAGCTCGCCCTGATTCCCGGCCTGGGCGGCAGCATTACCGCCAGTCCCAAGGCCAAGTGCAATCTCAAGCACGAGGACACGTTGACGGAGGCGGTCAACCTCAGGGTCCCGTGTCGGACCCGCAGTCGGAGCACTCGGACGAGAGTGGCTCTCGGGAGGCGCCGAGTACTCGTACTCGTACGAGGGTACCTCCGCCCCTACTTGACCGGAATGGAGAGGTCCACTTCCACGTGGAGCGGATCCTCCAGGAGCAACGGCGTCGCGGTAAGCGACAGCTCCTCGTGAAGTGGAGGGGTTATGCCCACTCCGAGAACTCGTGGGAGCCAATTGAACGGCTCCTGATTGACTGCCCGAAGGCTGTCGCAATCTATGAACAGAAGCGGCGGCAGCTTCATAAGTAGTCCGGGGCTTCTTGCCCGAACGGGGTACGGACGATGAATACATTCCGTACCCGCGCTCATCGTGAGCGCTAGAAGCCGCGCGCTTCAGGATGTTCCTTGGCAGCATACGCTTGCTGATCAAGTGGGCAAACCTCACACGAAGATCACGCTGGTCCAGGATGTGGGACAGCTGCTGATCTTCATGGAGTTCCCGTAACTCCGTGGGTGAGTACTTAAGAGTCTCCACCCACGCCCAGAACATGTCATCACAAGAACTTCACGTGGGACAGTTTTCGGGCATAACCCAGGGGTATCCCCAAAGAGGATAGAGACCACTCCGGGTCTCGGGCTTCTTACGACAAGTCGTGAAGTCCTTAAGGGGAATGTGGTGTGGCGCGAGAAGCACACACCGAGCAGCCTCCAAGTTGTCGACGAACAACGGTTCTTTCTGAACAAGGGCTCGTTCATAGATGCCCCTAGAAGTGTGGCCGGCCACAGGGCCACGAGGAGCGACAAGAAGCTCTAAAAAAAGGTCAGCCCCAGAGCTCTCCTCGGGAGGCCAATACCCTCTTGAGTTGATGGCAGCTCCCTGGCTGACGGGTGCCACCACCGAACCCCCACGCACACGCTGGGCAGCTTGGAACTCCTCCTGCTGCTGGTCGAGGTCATTCGAGACCTCCCGGGGCTCAACGATAGCACCCTCCTCTTCCTCTTCTTCCTCCTTCTCCTCCTCTTCATCCGAGGAGTCGAAGATACTCCGATAGGAGCGACGAGTCTCCTTCTCCTCGCGGAGTGGCAGTACGCTTCTTTGAGGGCTTGGCGCCTTCGGCTTTGGAGGCCTTAGCACGCGCAAGACCCTCGGCAAGCGAGAGACGTTTGCGAGGATTTTCTTCCTCATCGCCACCGGCTTTGGGAGCGCCCTTAGCCTTGACGACCGTACTCTCAGAGCGCACAGAGGTCCTGGGACTGTGATCACCTTGATCACTAGCGAGCGACTGCACGCTGTCATCTTTGTGCTCACTGGGCACTGGGCTGTGCCCTCCCACAGAGCCCGCAGGAGCATCATGAGTGCTCCCGGACTCGGCATCGTCCTCACTGCCCGAGTTGAACTCACGTTCTACGAACCGAGGGTTCGGACGATTGTCTGATGATGAGGGCGATGGGCTGCGGCGCTTGCTTGCGCGCTTGTCCATAGCCGCGTCACCCGAGGAACCGATTGCCTCGGAGGCCACCTGAGTAGCCTCCTTGAGTGCAGAGCCTTTGCCGTGAGGCTTAGTGCTCTTGGCTTGCGCCTTACCGGCAGCAGCCTTGGAGCGTGTCTTAGCACCGCTCTTTGCAGTGCCACGAGGCATGATAACGGTCGAAGTGGAGACCTAGACGAAGCGCGCACAGGTTGCTGCTCGATACTCTAACTGTGAAGTGAGCCTCCGCCGCGCTCGCGCGGCCAAGGCGATGGTTTTCGACTTTGAGAATGAGAGTTTGTGACGAACACCTCTTCATTCTGATTGGTCGGTAAACCGAACCTAAGTGGGGGGGATGTAACGGGGTACGTAGCCCTAAGTGTACCCTGGTTACATGAAGTGTGACACTTCACACTTCAGGAGTATGACACGTCATACTCCGGGATATTTGGTACAAGGTACCAAGGTCGTTCAAAGCCAACCATTGGTTAAATGACATTGCATTTCTATAGGTAGCTAATAGTTTGTATTAAACCCAAACTTAACCTACCTATAAATATACTCAGTTTACAATCTACCTTATTTAGGTCACTTCGCTCTCTTTAATTAAAGAGGGGACATGTGAACTGCCGTTCACTGAGAGTTTGTATACTCTCGGAAGATAACTTCCTCTAGTGCAAGGTGCTGTGTGACCCCGTCACACCCACTCACCACTACTGCACGGTAGCCTTGTTCTTAATGCCGGTCGCATCGCGCTGGATCGCCAGGGTTTTCAACCCGAGCGACTTTGTTAGTGTGTCGGCCAGCTGGAACTGCGCGTCGCTGTAGTCCACCTTAGCCGTTTCTCGTTCCACTTTCTGACGGATGTCGACATGCTTGGCCCTTGTGTGATATCTAGTGTTCCTCTCCAGTGCGATAGCGGCCATCCAAACCTACATTGCTCCCACTTGCTCTTGACCCGTCTCCTTGCGCATTCTTCGTGGGCATAGCCCCTCTTGCGTGCACAGGCTCAGAGCCATGTACATCAGACACGTGATCAAGGAGCGGCACGGCTGCGACTGCATCTCGATGCGCTCGAACTCCATCTTGAAGCGTTCCAACCCCGTTGTTGACGACACAGCCGTCGCAAATTTCACGTTTGACGCGCATGAGTCCTCCAGTATCTTTAAGTCACGATGGTTGAAGCGTTCCACAATGTCGTCAGTGCATCTTGTCTGCTTGATCATGAGCGTTCCAGCTGGAATGTCGTGAATGATATCCGTACCTAGAATGAGCTTGACCTCGCCAGGCTCCTTCATCCTAAAGGCGTTCTTCAACTCGCCTTTGAACCGGATAATTTGTCCATGCTCGTCACGCTTCTCGGCGAGCACCCCGCCATATCCAATCGGGCGTCCAGGCGCTCGACATGGAATGAGAGGCCACGTTCCGTTCTTAGCGTGAGTCTCTATCTTCTCCAGCGTACCCTCATGCCGTTCCGCTGCTTAAGCACTAGCAACTTCTTCTTGGAACACGCTAGGGGTATCCGGAACGCCTCCCGTATCGGCAGCATACGCTAATACTGCCTCGGCGATTCAGCCGTTCTCGTTGATCCTGGCACGCTTCAGAGCTAGCGGGTCGTCGTTTCCGCTCGACTTGTGCTCTTCGTCATCCACCGCTTCGTTCTTCGGTAGAAACACAGGCTCCCGTGATCTTCTTGAGCGTTCCGTATTAGGGTGGAGCACCAGGCGTTCCTCGGGGAGCGGCTCAGGCGGCGAGGGGTGCGCTGTCAGCTCCAATCCTGCCGTTCTTGGTTCAACTGGAGGAGGCAGCGCTTGAAGCGCTCCACTCTGTTCTGGTTCCAGCTCATCCATTTTAACGTCTTGGACAGGTTCTTCCACCGCTTCCATCGTTCGTTCGGAGCGGCTAGGCGCTCCACTTCGGTTGGAATGCCAGCTTCATCACCGTTCTTAGCCATCTGGACAGCCGTTGTGGGCGCTGGTAACGGCGTGTCGTAAATACCTCCAATTTCACGCTCGTCCAGTTTCACGGAACGCGACACCTTGACCTTGGACGCGTCCCAGTCGTTAACACGATACTTTTTAGCGTTATCGGCGTACCCGAGGAACGTGCACCTAAAACGCTTGGGCTCGAGCTTCGTTCTCTTCACATCGTCGACGTGGGCGTACCCTTGCCATCCGAACATACGCAAGTGATCCATCCGAGGTTTTGCTTGGAACGCCATCTCGTGTATGGCGTGACATCTGAGTTCGCCGTGTTCGTGGAACGGTTGATGAGGTACACCGCCGTACTCACCGCTTCTGCCCACCACTCTGTCGACATGGACTTGTAATGTAGCATGCTACGCGCCTTCTTCATGATAGTCCGGTTCTTGCGTTCCACCGCTCCGTTCTGCTGAGGCCTGTATGGAACGGTACGCTGGTGCACGAAGCCGTTCCGTTAGCAAATATCAGCGACCGTCTTATTTACGAGCCTCGTTCCATTGTCGGAGCGTAAACACTTCAAGCGTTCTCCCCATTGATTTTCGTGGAGAGCCTTGAGCTCTTTCAACTAGGTGACTACTTCGCGCTTGCTCCTCATGAAATACGCCACGACATACCTCGAGGATCCGTCCAGGAATATCAGCACGTACCTGACACCACCCTTCGAAGGCGTTCTCATATGCCCCATGACGTACGTGTGGACCAGCTCCAACACCCGCGTAGTCTTCGTCATCGACCGCGTCGGGAACGCTGTCATCGTCTACCCCCCCCCCCCCCCCCTTCATGCATCCACCGCACAAAGAGCCGTTCGCATTCTTTACCGGCGGGATACCGGTCGTAGAACGCTGTGGATTGATCAGCGCTTCCATGTTGGGATGTCCCAAGCGAGCGTGCCAAAGCTCCCACTTGCTCCCAGCACCGGCGTTCTTCACGAACCGTGCTTCTTCATGTTGACAGTCCAACAGGAACGCCTTGCCAACTTTCTTGCCTGAGGCAGCCGCGCGATAGGCGCTCCAGATCACACATGATGAACACTGAAGCCCCACGCGCAAACCCCGTTCCACGAGCTTCCCCCACCGACAGCAACCGTCTCTCGAGCCCCGGAATGTACAGTACGTCGATCATACGAATGCGTCTTCCGTCCAGACCCATCAGTTGAGCCGTTCCCGCTCCCTTGACGCGCAACTGCTTGCCGTCTGCGATCGTCACGTTGATACCAGTATCCAGGCCCTTGAACGCGATCAGTTCCTCCGTGTGAGGGGTCATGTGCGTCGTCGCACCACCGTCGATCAGCCACCCGGCCAGTCATTCCTGACCCACTGCAAACACCGCATCGTCCTTGCTGCCACCGTTCCTAACAGGACAGTCTCGCTTCGTGTGATCCACTTGGTCACAGTCGAAGCACTTGCCTTGGAACATGCCATTCCGTCTTGGAACGTTCCTTTTCGATCGTTGCCTCGGCCGCCCTTGGAATGTCTAGCGTTCCCGTTCGCTTGGAACGCCTTCTCGGCGGTAGTCTCCTTCTTCTCGAAGCGTTCGTACTCCTTGAGTAGCTTCTTCATAGCCTCGATAAGCGTCACGTCCTTAGCGTTCTTCACGACGGACACGATAAGCTCGTACTGGTCCGGAAGACTGCTAAGCCGTATCACAAGGTGCCGTGCCTCGTCAATTGGTTCTCCAAGCGTTTGAAGACCAACAATCAAGTCGTCGAACGCGTCCAGATGCTTGGCCACATATGTTCCACTCCCCATATTGAACTCATGAAGGCGACGTGTCATCGTAACACGACTGTGCAGCGTCGTCCGGTTGTAGAATTCTTGAAGCGTTCCCCAAGCTTCCATGGCACGCGAGGCGTTCCGAATCTTGGTCTGGTACTGGAGTTCCACGTCTTGAGCAAAAATGCCGAGAGCTTTCGCGTCGTTTACAAGCCATGCCTCGGTTATCTCGTTCTCGGGCTTGATCACTTGAACATGCGCCAGAAGCCCCTTCCTCGCCAAAGTCATGCGCATGTTGTACTCCCAGTGAAAAAAGTTCCCACTGCTAGGAGGACTTCAGCATTCTTCGTTGTCATCAATCTTGGGCGTTCCAGATCAGGCATTCCAGGCTCGGCGTCCCAGGTAGAGTCGTAGTTGCGGCTATTAACCTATTGGTTTGGGTCTTGTTGCGTAAGAGGCAAATATCGAAGTGAGTGAATTAGTGCTAACCAAAACTGTCCAACACGTCTATCCAAACACTATCTATCTGTTGTTCCTCTTGTTGTCTTCTTGTAAGAGTGGCGTAATCACTAATGCCATGTGCCTTCATCCAATCATACGCTCCAACATGTGAATACCCAATGGCGTTCCAGAAGCAGTTCCAGCCAATAGTCGAGCGGTTCGGTAATTGTTTCGAACATTACGCCTACCTGTGCAGAGCCGGTGCAACTGCAACAATCTAAGTCGACGAATAGAAATTCGATTGAATTAAAATTCTTAGTATCTCTTCCTGCCTCCTACATGTAGTCCATAGTGCCCTCCTATCGTCGTCGTCAAGTCCGCGTATACATATTGTATACTGGGACGGACGCACTTAAGTAGGACGATCACGCTTGGGTGGGACGGACACACATGTTTACAAAAATACATAAAAACCGTAAACTGGGACGGGCACATCTGGGTGGGACATACACACTCGTATACAATGTACTCGCCACATGTCACGTTTGTCCTTTCGTAGAAGATCCCGTGATCGACCCAATTTATGCTGGCGATCAAGCACAATTCATGATACCAAATGATCTGCCAATCAGGCCGCACTATTTCTGTCACTTCAGCGCATTCGGCACGCGCACTCCGCGTGCCAAGCGGTATGTATTCAGATTAGTAGACAGCGAAGTGCAGCCACAACGCCCCCAATCAATTCGATTTCTTGAGCTTCAATTCGACGATACTATGTCCCAATAAGTGTGGTACTGCACCCCGTTTTCGCGCCTTTAAACCTATAATAAAAAAATTCGGATGTAATGATCCTGAATCCAAATGAGCTACGATTTGTATGCTATAAGCTGATTTAGTTGCAAATCATATATGATCCATCCCCGCGAAAACGGGGTACAGTACAGCAGTGTAGCGGCTTGGTCGATAAGCTCTTCGTTAGATAACCAGCGAGTAGATTCTTGGTGTCGACGCACTCCTACTCAACTCCACCTCTCGCAACCTTCTGCAAATAAACGGTAGCGAATGTCGATGTGCTTGGTGCGAGCTTGATATCCAGTGTTATTCGCCAGTGCCATCGAGCCTTGGTTCTCCTCGTAGATCAATGTTCCTCCATCTTGTTCCGAACCTATGTCCTTGAGAAGAAGTCGCACCCACACGACCTCCTTTATGCAGTCACTGAGCGCTATGAGCTCCGTTCTTTGGCGGCCGTCGCACGTGATGTCAACGTCCTTGGTCTTTAACAGGTATCGCACCACCCTGATGCCAGTCTCTCAGGGCTTTTGTCCGGGGCTCGCCAAGAAGCGACTCAACTGAGCAACAGCAACGGAGACGTCCGATCGCGTACCGCGTGTCAGGTACATGAGACCGCCCACCAGTGAACGGTAAGGCTTCAGCCTCATATTGGCCATGTCGTCTTCGCTTTGCGCCTGATCAGCCTTGGTTAGATGAGCCCCAGCTTCCAGTGGAGTGGGGCACGGCTTAGCCTTCACCTGCCCGACCTTCTTGACGATCGACTTCGTGTACGCCTGTTAGCTGATGCGTAGAGTCTTGCACTTCATGTCGTAGTCGATCTTGATCCCGAGAATAAAGCGAGCACGTCCTAGATCCTTGATCTTGCACTTCTCGGCTATCCCAGCCTTCGCCGAAGCGATGATTCCCTTGTCCTTCGCCGCGATCAGCATGTCATCGACGTAGAGACGCACTGTACACTCGTCGTCACCTTCGCCTCTCGTGTATACACAAGGGTCGGCGTCGGCCACCTTAAACCCTATATTCTTGAGGAGATTGTCGATTGTCTCGCTCCACACGAGACGCTTGTTGGTGTCCATAGAGACGCTGACGCAGCAGACACACGACGTCGTCTTCGCCTTCAGCCTCAGTCAAAGTGAGCTGTTATTGCAGTCCTTCAGGTAACTCGGTGTAAATCTCTTCATCGAATTTCCCATACAGGAATACTGTGTCGACGTCGCACTGATCTATCTCAAAACCATCAGCAACGCACTCCGCCATTTTTGCGCAAATTGACTTCAGGTAAGCCACCTCTTGCGGCTTTGACATTTTTTTCTCTTCAGGATCCGTTGTTTCGTCAACGTGATGTGTTTGTGCCCGCGTAATCATGGGATGTGTTGAGGCATGTGGCACAATCGTGCTGTTTACGCTCATGCCACGTTGAAGTGAAATCACGTCACCAGCTTCAACTTCAGTAGGAACAAACTGTCTCGCGTCCTTAAATTGCAGAACGTTCAGCGTTGGCACGGAAGAACCGTCTTGGCCATCTTCTTCATAACGATACGTCATTAGGTGCCCTGGACTAGTCGTCTCGACGAACTTCACGGTGCGCATAGCTTGTACCGTCCTAGTCTCAACGTTCTGGACACGGTATCTCTTGACACCATCTTCGAAGCCTATGAAGCGACACTTGAACGCCTTTGCGTCGAACTTAAGACGCTTCTCGTCAGGGACGTGCGCGCAGCCGAGCGCACCATACACCTTCAAGTTCTTGAGCTGTGTCTTGGTTCGAACGGAGTCATGACAGTGACCGAATTGGGGTTTCGATTGATGATCCACACGGCTGTGTTAACAGCTTTAGCCCACTACGGCTTCTCGATGCTTTTGCGATAGAACTGTAGCGAGCCATCTCCACGAGGTTCCGGCTCATGCGCTCAGTCAACCCATTCTGCTGAGGTGTATACGGCACCGTCTTCTCATGCTTGATGCCGCTGCGGTTGAGGTGTCCCTTAAACAGTCGACCCGTGACATGTGACGTGTACGCTGTATACGAGTGTGTATGTCCCACCCAGATGTGCCCGTCCCAGTTTACGGTTTTTATGTATTTTTGTAAACATGTGTGTCCGTCCCACCCAAGCGTGATCGTCCTACTTAAGTGCGTCCGTCCCAGTATACAATATGTATACGCGGACTTGACGACGACGATAGGAGGGCACTATGGACTGCATGTAGGAGGCTGGAAGAGATACTAAGACTTTTAACTCAATCAAGCTCACTTTCAAATTTCCATTCACCGACTCACATCGACTACTAGACTTGCTCGCATCACCCCCCACTCTCAATTGGTTATGGATCCAAGCTTCGCCGACAGTATGAATAACATCGTGGAGGACAACTACTTTCACTGGGAGCTCAACATGTGGATGAAGCCCGCCGGTAAGGGTCTGCTCCCGCAAATTATCGAGCCGGAGTTTGACCAAGTGAGTGATCGCACCAAGGTTGAATGGAAGACCGACGATTTGAAGGCCTTTGATGTGCTCGCTGGAGACGTGAGTCTCATGTACCAAGTCGACATCCGTAAAGCGCTGACCGCTGCTGAAACGTGAACCCAGCTTGAGGAGCATCTCAACCGGAAGACGCTTAAGATCCGACTCATCGATACGAAGGAGCTCAACAGCTTCAAGATGGAGCCCGGTACGAGGTTCGCTGTCCATGTGGACAAGCTCTACGAGATGATACTCCAGATGGAGTCAATCGGTGAATCGCTTAACGAGACTCGGCAGCTTGTGTTGCCACTTGGAAGCTCAACCGACGAGTACCATATAATCGCGACTGTTTTAGATAACACGCCCAACGTACTACTCGCTTATGCGATCCAAGCACACTTTGGTGTTGAAGACTCGGATGAATCGTCATCGGCTAATGAGAGGGCGTTCGCAACGAAGAGGATAAACTTCGGAAACAAGCGTCGTTTTGGTGACAAGGGCTTCTACTGCAAGAAGCCAGCGCACGAGGAGTTTGCGTGCCGGAAGAAGAATGCCGACGAAGGACGCGGTCATGTAGCGCAAGCTCAAGCGTCAGACTTCGCGTTCACGGCTGCAGGTGCGGTGACAAAATCAGAATGGCTCATCGACTCGGATGCAAGCTCGCACATTACCATTGTCCGGGACAAGTTTGTGTCCGTGAGGGACCTGAAGCCGCCTATCCGTATTATGATTGCGGATGACACGAAGATCGACGCAGTTGCAACGGCCATCGTCCGGTTGAAACTGATGGGTGATCCGTCCGTCGCACTGGCGGATGCTTTGTACATTCCTGAAGTTGAAGAAAGCCTTATCTTGGTGTCCAAGTTGGGCAAAACGGACGTCGTCGCGCAATTCAGCAAGAACATATGTGTATTTCGCTATGGTGACGCTACCGGCATGACGACCAAGTGCCGTAGAAACGTCTACAGCCCGAAGACAGTGGAGGACGAGGTGTGGTACGTCGCGATAACTCGTAAGAAGCCGTTGGCTGTAATACATGCACGCCGCATCCCATTCAAACGCTACGAACAGCTATTGACCATGACAGAAGGGGTGCCGCGCGTCTGTGCAGGCTGCTGCATGGGAAAGACGAGGGCCGATGATTTCTCTCGACACCCAGACTATCTCGTCAAGAGTGCCGGGGTGCTAGATTTGATGCACACGGACGAAATGGGTCCAATGCAAACCAAGACGCCTTGGGGTTGCACGTACGTGGTGACTTTCATCGACGATTACTCACGTCATGTCGCTGTATTTAATAATGAAGGCGAAGTTAGATATGCTGCCGACGTTCAAAATCTACAAGCCAGCAATGGAGAACGCAACTAAAACGAGAAGCAAACGTCTGCGTTCGGATAACAGCGTTGGTGAGTACACGATTGTCCTTCCGTAGCACATCCCGTGATCGACCCAATTTATGCTGGCGATCAAGCACAATTCAAGATACCAAATGATCTGCCAATCAGGTCGCACTATTCCTGTCACTTCAGCGCATTCGGCACGCGCACTCCGCGTGCCAAGCGGTATGAATCCAGACGAGTAGACAGCAAATGTAAGTGCAATCACAGCAATCTGGAGCATCAGCTGCGCTGATATATCGCGTAAGCTATAAATAATACAGAGGTCGACAAAAGGCCCGACAAAACTCAGCTCACGATGCTGTAAAATATGTGCACCGATCGTGAGTGTACCAATTAGTTCCCCTATATAGATTCGCTCATCAAGTACACACCAGAAATGATGACAATGTGAGTACGACCAGTCGCATCAGCTGTACGTTTGATCGGAGTCAAGGTAGGCGCTACCCGCCCTTGTACGGATGAAGTGTGCCATATCTAGCGTTTATTCATATATATAGACTTTCGTCTTGTTTGTCTTACACAGTCGAAGCCAGCAATACACATCAGATTGCATGTTACATTCCAGCATTGACTTATCGGTCCTATTATGTATGTGTACGGAGCCGTCTTGCACAGAAGTGGTTCAATTTCCGCATGGTCCTATTAAAACCAATTTAATGCACAGGAATGTCGTAAACAATTTCGGTTGCCCAAAAAAACGATGCTGCTATTTGATTGGCTTACTAGTTGCGCTTGTCAATATTATGAGAAACCATAGCTGATTCTGGCTAAGCAGGCCCAATAGTGTTGTTACAGTAGGAGAACGTCATTTAATGTCCTCTTTTTTGTTGGTGTGTCCCTAACTTTACTTAGAAAAGAAAAGCAACGATGGTGACAAATGGCGTAAGTTGCTGCAACAGACGTCATGTGTCACTAAATGATATACACTTTAGTATCAAAAGAAGAAGCTCACATGCCCATTCAACATAAGTGAATATTTTTGGTTCTGACAAATAAGTATCTATTTACGATCCGTTGGAGGTCGTAAGCCTCACTCTTTTATTTTCTGTTTAGAAAAATAGTATTAAAGCGACCATGTGGGGCTGAATTAAAAATAAGTCATAGTGGGGTGCATTTACATGTAGGCAAATGAAGAGAGACAGTGCAAAGAATTGTATAATTAAGCCTTTGAGCCAGCTGTACAACATATTCCGTCTGCGACCTAGTTTAATTGAATATCGTTGGTGTCAACGGGTTTTTCGATATACCTGCTGCACTACCAAGATGTCCTACGCTACGCATGTGCTGGTCATTTTGTTGTGCGTTATACAGTATAATTGGGTTCTTTATGCAGCGATCGGACTCATCCTTATTAATAAGCAGTTAGCATGTCACTACCGGTGCGATGTTGTTGGTTTACCCCATCGGGAGATTATCGCCGTTTCAAGGAATCAGTTTACCGGATTTACAAGCGAGATATTTGCTGCCCCATTCTGCGTTTTTTTTTCTTTCGCCTTGCCACAATACAGTTTGCTATTTTCCCCGTGTTTTGCGACTCCACCTGAGACTAAAAAGGACCAATATGATGCTACGAGCGGTAAAGCTAATATTATACGCAGCTCTGCTCCTATATGTGCTTCAGTGTAGCGTCTCAATGAATGACGCGCGGGTTAATGAAAACTTCCACGGTGTTGATCGCACCACAAGTGACACTCCGGATACGGTGGCTCCAGCCGGTACTAACGATGCCGTAGCAGTCGATTGGACTCAGGAGCTGGAGGCTCTGGCAGTTTTTTCTTACTTATAGATAATTACGCTAGCCTGTTCGACTCGGGGAGCAACCTGTTCGGAGACTCTAGCAGGGAGGTAAAGTCCAAGAAGCCGACGGTCAAGAAGACCGTTGGCTCGTGATCTGAGTCGGAAGATGCGTATCTAAATACTGAGTTGTCAGGCATGCTAGGCAACTCGATCGTGTCAGAAAGTGACGATTTGTTGGCTCTGCTAGATAGCTCGGCTGGGTCTGGTAGCGGATATGACTTGTCCGCTCTACTAGGTAGTGCGAGCGGTCTCGTAGCTGACGTCGCCGTAACAGCTCAGCTGGGTTCTGGCGTCGGTGGCTCTGGCACTTTGCTTACTTTCGAAGAATTTATGAAAGCCTGTTCGGCTTGGGAAGCAACGCTATCGACCAGCCCGGGGGGCCCAGGACACCTCAGGGCGATACCATTGATGACAAAGATATTATTTTGGGCGAGCTGTACGGGGGAAATAAGCATGGGACGCCTTCTCAGGCATAAAGAACATCAAGCTCGGTCAGAGGATCCTGAACATTACTGTGCGCGGTCAGGAGCGCGTGGATGCGCTTGGTATTACTGTAATGACTCTAAAGGATGTTAACAAGCTCGTCCACGGTGGGAAAGGTGGTACTGAGGAGTTTATCGAATCGGAGACAAGCGAAATAATTGATTCCATCGAAGTGCATTGGGATAAGAACAATGGCAAGACGTGCACCTTCCACCTGAAGATGACAACTTGTGATGGTAAAAAAAAAAAAGACGATTGCGACGGGAACGTAAACTGACCACAGTGCCGCTGTTATGCCGCCCAAGGGCCATCAAATTGCTGGGTTATACTGTAATGCCAGTATTTCGGGTATATTCTGTATTGGTTCTATCTTTACTAAGCTTTCCTAACCAAAAGGCCAGGGTTATCCAGAGATAGATATAATAGGTTTACCCGACGAGGAGTCTGGTCATCGATAGGAGATATTACGTGAGCGCTAGATATTAAAATGCACCATCGGAGTGAAATCTGTTGGAGTGTCAACTCGTTCCAGGTAGACTAGGGTACGGCAAAGAGAGTATATGGGAAACTGATATTTCAATCTTAGTTAAGTACCCCCTGAAGCTCATACCAACACTCCCGGGCTTCAGCCCTCCCTCGTACAACGACCTGATTCTCGTAGCTACTCAGTACTCTTCTCATCTGCAGGACTCCAATGAATTTTCCAGCACGCCCTTCTGGAAGTTTGGTCTTTAACATTGTAGATCAGCCTTCGACCGCTAATCATCCCCAATACCAGCAATCACGAACAGCTCTCAAAATGCTTCTTACCCAAACATTTAGTGAGCGTGTCGGCGGGGTTTCGCTCCCATTTCACTTTGTGCAGCTCAACGACGCCCTTCTGCACTTGTTCACGCACGTAGTGCTACCTTAGTTACATGTGGCGCGTACGACGATTGTAAATAGGACTTATTGCCATTATATGAGCGGCTTGATTGTCGATTTCAACTTGTAGCTTTATGGTGTGATGAGGTAGGATCTCTTTCAGTATATTGCTCTCTGCCATCGCCCCCATACTTGTCTCGCACGCTGCCACGTTTTCGGCTTCGGGCGCCGACAGCGCAAAGGCTGTTTGTCATGCTATTGCGCCTCCAGACAACATGAACGCGAATCCCGTCGTGATCTTCCTTTTTTCAGGGTCGTTCGCCCAGCCGCTGTCACAGTACCCTTCAAGAACTACTTCATGAGCAGCACACTATTGTCTCCCGTAGAATATACCATAGTCGAGAGTGCCGGTTAGATAACGTTGAACACGTTTAACACATTCAGCAAATTTCGGTGGTGGCTTTGCAACGAATCGACTCAGCTGACTCAGTGTGAACGCCAAATCTGATATTGTGTTTGTGGCTACATCATATACATCAACATTCCTATCGCCTCACGGTACGGAAAGCTGGTGTCTGATTTCTCATCCTTGCTTAGCGGATTCAGTCTCGCGATCACCTCCATCGGGTTTCCCACTGTGTGTCTCCTCGTAGCCAAATTTACTCAGAATTTTGCGAGCGTACTTCCCTTGACGGATGGTGATGTACTTAGACGTCTGTTCCACCTCCACACCTAAGTAATGTGATACACCGCTCACGATAATTACTCATACCCTGACTAGTTGTGGTGCACAGCTCGAAGCTCGATATACTGGGATTATAGCTGTCCATTTCGTAAAAACTACCGGTCTATTTTTTTTAAACCGAGCAAACTGGAGCAAAGAGCTCGATGAGACCTGCTCAAATTGGCATTTTGCTTTGATCATATTTGTCAAATATCCCGAATTTGTGATGTCACTCAAGTGCAAATCCACGACTAATAGCGAGCTACGACTAATTAGCGTTAACGGTGTACCAGTCACTGATTCTTGAGACCATAAGCCTCGTTCACGTCTCCGAACAACTTAATCTTGTACTGCTCATTGTTCGTTGCCACTAAGATATTACCAACGTATACTAGCACCTAAGCACTCATATATCCTTCCAGCAGATAGTATAGGCACGGCTTCGTCAATGAACGATGGTATTCACGGTTGGCAATCCTCTGGTTTAAATCGGAGTTTCATCTCTACCAGACTGTCGTAAGCCGTAGAGAGCTTTCAACACGACATAGACATGTCCGCTGATCTTGCATGGATATCCAATAATGGAGCGCAGGTACTGTCGAACGCGAAGCCACGCATTCAGATAAGCGCTGCTAAAATCTCCACCGTACATCTCCAAACCAAGCTCAGCTTCAAGTTTATTCTTCCTGAAAAGCCGCTTGAATCGCCTCTTCGAGGGTGCTTGACTGCTCCCGGAACACCGGAGTGCGCGCTGGGTCCACTCGAAGGTCGTCCTTGAACACAATCACCTTGATGTGTTCGTCAAATGGGCTGCCCACTAGGGTCGTCGTGAGCTCGTGTATCTATTGGACGTTTTCGTGCAGCTCGCGCCTTCCTTTCTCGCATGAGAGGAAGCGCGAATGCTACTCGTAGTTTACCGAAAAGAACGCGGCTCGGAGCTGCTCGCACAGCTGATCCCAGGATGTGAAACATCCAGGCGATGTCGCCTCCCGCGTGTACACCCAACTCTTAGCACGACCGCTAAGGTTGGAGAACGCATAAGCAACACGGAGTTGCTCGGTCGAGATCAGAGCCGCGTCCATCGCAAGCTCTATCTCTCGAACCCAGAAGTGAAGATTCTCACCTTCCTTCCCTTCATACGGCTGAGCCTTCAGCCGTATTGGCTTTGGGCGTGGCGGATTTGTTTCCGCCACCAGAGCATGCAGGTTCTCCCGCACATGTGCGATGATCCCTTGCTCGTCAGTGTCAAACGCATTGACGCGCTCGAGCTGATCGGCCGGTGTTGACGCCGCCAGGCTCTGCAGGGCCTCCATCCCGAAGATGCCAGCCATCTTCCGAGTCGAATATGAGTTGTTCAGATGGGAGAAGTCGTTCCTTTCCATGGCGACAAACTTTAGAGAGGTTCAGCTAGTCTACCCGCGTTGGATTGACTTCAAGTGCTACCAAGTGTGACGGGGTCCCACAGCACCTTGCGCGAAAGGAAATTGGCTTCCGAGGAATACAAACTCCCAGTGAGCAGTCCCTTTTTTCCTAAGGAAGCGAAGTGACCAATTTGAGGTAAGTTGTAAGCTGAATATATTTATAGGTAATCTAAGCTTGAGTTAAATTTACAAACTATAAGTCACCTTTAGAAAAGCTATGACATCAGCCAATGGTTGGCCTCGGACGACCCTTGTACCATGTACCATATATCCCGAAGTGAGACGCGTCACTATTCATGTAACTAGGGGTACAATTGGGGCTACGTACCCCGTTACGGTGGTGGTGAAAAGGTGACTGGTAGGACTAAATGTGGTGTTGGAAATCCCACATTAACTCTAGCTACAAATGTAGTTAGGATGTTCCCACAACAATACGTCTACTAGGATAGTAAACGATCGTTCGGGCGGACCTGAAGACCCCAGTTCTGCCTTTGCACCGGGACAAACTGGACCTTGTAAACTACTTATATAGGCCAACCAGTAAAAATAAGAACACGCTACTAGCACGAGCAAAGCTAGCAGGTGTTTTGAATCCTCGTGGTCCCAACAGCGGAAGGGTACCAGGCACGGGTAAGCCTTTTACGAGATCACCGAGTGCTCAACACTCGGTAGGAAGAATAAAAGGGAGGCAATTCAAGCACTCCCAGTCGTGCAAATAGGCAACAATAAGCCGTCACGTAAAACCTCCCGATAATAATCGGCCAATACACAAAGTCTCTTGGCCTTGCCGGATGAACCCTCGCTACAGAGCTTCGAGTTCACCGACAGGCATAACACACTCAAACAAGCTTGACCAGACGCTTACCTTGAAGCCGGACGTCGCTCTGTGTGCTTGAGTGGAAATTCTGTTCTGTATTTAAGCTTACCCTTTCGGGTCTATTTCTAATAAGAAGTCCTAATCAAATATACAAATATCAAGTGAACAATGATCCGTTATGAATCTTCTTGCATGCCAAGCGTCGTCTGCACCGTCCCATGAGCATCTTTAACGGTCCGCGCCTTGTCCCAGACGGTGAACGTGCCTTCCAAGGGTCGCTGAGTCTTCCGCGAACTCATCCCAACCGCCACTGAGGGTTCGTACCGTAGATGGTCCGCTGAATGCGAATCCGGCCAGTCCATTATTAATAATAAGGACAGCCTGGATTCAGTGACATATGTCCGTATCCAATACTCGTTGAACGTTCGGAGGTGACGCCGTCGAGTCCCTGGCACCTTGGCGTCTCCGTACATCACCTGACCGAGGGTTCGTTGCTTGAACATCCTGGGCGGTGTCACGTCTTTGTCGACGGGTGATAATCCGCAACTACGGAGAAATCACTACACCACAACTGCCCCTGTCGCAATGGAAGCCACGGTACTGGTGCCCGTTGTGACATTTCTTCATTCTTCAATTCACCATCTCGCCACCGTATGTCCAAGCGTCTGAATCGAGCCGTGTCAGACGCTTTTCAGCGTCTCAATCCTCGTAGACGTCGTTTCGTGAATGTGGATCGAAGCGTGATCGTAGACCCGTCTCTGGATTCTACTGAAGTTATTTCGACCTGGCGTTCGTTGTTTGACTCGCCACCGGGTACTCCGCGTCCCGCTCTGGCTGCTGCTCCTGTTGAAGCTGGTACCGAGGATTCGCAGGGTCCGGCTGCAGTTCCAGCTGCCGAGGTTCAGGTTCCCGATTAAGAGGAGAAGGAGAGTGATGACTCAGCTTCGTTAGCTCTCTTGGCTACCGCGGCCAGGCAATTGGAATCGCTTTGAATCTTCGCTGCATGTTCCACGACGTTCTCCAGCATCTCAGCTAACTGTTGAGATGTCCCGCGTGACTTCGTTTTCAGTGGTCGCTCCCCGGTCGGCATTCATGTTTTCTTATTCTTAATCCACTTCCACAGCGTAATCATGTTCATGTTGTTCTTCAAATGCATATACAATTTGTTGTTGCAGTAACGTTTTTCGTCTGTTACCACAGGCTGCATCGCCCTGTGGACAGTTCACACGTGATCCAGTCACGCTAGTCTTCGTCCGCCACTTGCGCCATCTGCAGCCGATTCTCGCTCTTCTTGGCTCGCAAATAGTCGTACAGCAGACCTCCACATGACAAGTTGGATGATGGTTCCCAAGTTGTATCTTCATAGCCTACCCACTTGACTTTGAACTCGCGTACAGCACGCTCCGTGCTCGTCGTCAGAGGTGTTCTGTCGTCGAGGATGGCCTCGACTTCATATTCACCGGCAACTTGATCTGGTTCCCAGCTGTCCTCAGGCAACAGTTCCTCATCGAAGTCGAGTCTTGCTTCATTAGTCGCGTCTAGTACCAACCGAGTGTTCGGTCGACTGTTGAGCTCGTTGACACCCTTAAGTCTCGACACATGCACTACTGGGTAGAAGCGATACCCACTTCGGTCAGGCAGTTCCAGCTCGTACGCAAACTTTTCCACCTTGCGCTTGATCCGAAAAGGTCCATGCCACCGGTGAGCTAATTTCTTCGTCAAGCCCGGTTTGACGCGTTCCATGTACAACCACGCCCGGCTCCCAATCTCAAAAAGAGATCTCGGTGGGGATCTTGCAGGATCTTCCATCTCTTCCGAGGCTTCTGGAGGGTCTGCCGAGTGTGCGTTTCCACTTGGTTGAGGTACAGCGGCTTTTTCCAGTCGACTCAGAGCATCATTATGCTTTTTAGCTCTTCGCTCCTTTTCTACAGCCTGATAATCTTTGGCCATAGTGAGGGCGTCCTCATGCTGTCGATTGATCTCACGCCGCCACGCTAGTGCGTCAGACTGCTTGCCGAGCCCTCGTTTGAGTGATGACGACATTGCCCGCAGCGTCGGCTGAGCATCCCAACCGTGAACGAGGTAGAACGGCGTTTCCTTCCTCGTAGTGTCTTGATAAGTATTAATACCAAATACTAGCTTCTCTGCGATTTCGTCCCAATCTTGCTGTAGAGGGTCTTCCGCGTACACCCGTACGGAACCCATCACCGACTTCACCGAGCGTTCCTGCTGTCCATTAGTCTGTGGCCGATAGCTCAAAGTCGCTCGTGATCTTGACTGCATCATCTCTGCAAATGCTTGGAAAACCTCGCTCATGAAGCGTGGGTCGCGGTCATGCCTTATTAATGATGGGGCTCCGAATCGTCGGTACACACATTCTTCGAACACTTGGGCAACACTCAGTGCAGTCGTATCTGACATAGCCTTGGCAATAACGAATCCCGTAAGCGAGCACTGAAATAGGGGCAACGCCGTGTTGCCCCTGCGAGATTTCGGTAGTGGGATCACAAAATCCATCGAGACGATCTGGAAAGGTCGTTCGGCTAGTACGTTGCCAGGTGAGTATCCACGAAGCTGCGGACGGCTTTTACTCGAGCTGCAATCTGGACATGACTTCACATGCTTCTCCACGTCAGCGTACAAGCCGATCCAATAATAATCGGACTTAACGCGATGGAACGTTCTCACCACACCTTGATGCCCTCCTTCCAGCGAGTCGTGACAGTTCTGCAAGACCTCTTGAATCATCGTTGTCGGTACCACAAGCCGCAGCTTGGTCTCCTCTTGCCAACCGTGGTCGTACCGACGATTCAATCCAAGATAGTGAAGCACGCCGTCTTCTGACAATACGAACCGGTCAGCATATTTCCAGGCATCTCGAGCTTCTTTGTAACTCAGCTCTTCTGCTTCGCCCTGAAGTACCTTCTTGATGTTAAACCACTTCTGATCCTCGTCTTGTGCTACTAGTATCCGTCTGCGTCGTTCCCGCTGTATCGCTACCGGGTCAACATCTTCTGCATCGGAAATGCCGCTGGTACAGTCTTGTGAGGATGGTCTGGCAAATCTTCGCCGAATGAATCTTTGGTGGACGTCTCTAGTCGTTCTTCATTCTGTTCTTGAGCTTATGAGACCTCCTCCGAGTGTTCATCTGCAAACCTGACGCGTTTCTTGGCTTTCGTCTGTCGCCGAGTCATCACTGCCATATTACCATAATCGCACTTTGGTGAGCTGTAATCAACCACGAAATTTTCGAAAGTTTTCCACTTTGAAGATTCGCTGCCTGACAGTACATGTACTTGACGCTCTGCTCCACGTGACGAAACATCTACCGAGTCTTCATCCGGTTCGTAGATCATTTCCTGGATGCGATTCAGCGATGCTAATTCCGACTTGAGAGTTTCAGCCAAGATTACCCGACTGACTTTCGATTCCAGCGCTTCAGTGGCTAACGAATCCGCGGCAGCGTTGTATTCTCGTACAACGTGAAGATATTTAACTGATCGAAGCTTGGCCGTGAGTTCCTTGTGAGTATTCAGCAGCGCTAGCAAAGTTTCCTTCCTGCATGCGATCACCCCTAGTGATTGTTGAATCGCGAGCCTTGAGTCACCAACGATGACTAAATCCTCGGCACCGTGCGCAATAGCAGCCTTGACACCGTTTATCATACCTGTATACTCTGCCTCATTTACCGTAGTAGCCGAGAGGTAAGCGTTTGCAGCAATCACTACCTTCCACTCAGGAAGGCTCCACAGCACCCATGAACAACTCCCGTAGCCACCGTACTTCTCTGTCTTCGCTGATCCGTCAAAAGACATGACGAATCCGCTGTAATTACGGAAAAGCCTGGCGTACAGCAACGCGGGGTCCATTCGAATAGTCGGGGAACCCTTGTTTGGAGGCGCCACCGCCGCGAGCGAGTGTTCCAGGTCGACGAAGCTCGTGATGCTTGACTGCAGTAGCTGCGCAAAGGCGACATCCTTCTCCTTCACGCGCTGCACCTTAAGGTGCCACTGCGATAGCAGCACTGCGAACTGGACCGCGCGTCCGAAGAGAGACTTCGACTTATGCACCCACTCTAACGTCGAGAATCGTGTATAGACATGTAGCGTCTTTCCTGCCAGCTGGACGTAACAGATCTTCAACAGCAGAAGCAACGCCAAAACTTCCTTCTCAGCAGAATGGTAGTTCATCTCGGCCTCCTTGAGCACCCGACCGAGAAACCGTACGGGGTGTAACTTGCCTTCATGTTCTTGCATTAGCGTAGTGCTCAACGCCCATTCATTCGCAAAGAGCATGACGTGAACTTCTTTCGACCGATCGAAGTGCCTGAGGATGGGTGAATGTGAAACATTCGTCTTCAATTTTTCGAAGGAACGACGTGCCACAGAAAGGCCGCCTTCAACGGCAAAGTCTTCATCCTTGAGCTGGTACAGCGCTGCACCGTAGACCGCGAAGTCTTGAATGAAGCGACTGTAGTAATTAACCGCTCCAAGAAACGACTGCATGCCCTTCTTACTCGTTGGAAACGAAAGCTCGGTGATGGCCGCAAGCTTCTTGGGGTCAGCTCTGATACCTTCTGGCGAAATTTTATGCGACAGAAAGTCCACCTTGGGTTGGCAGAAGATGCTCTTGGTGAAGCTAATGCTGATCCGACACTGTGCAAATCTTGCCAGCAATCGGTCCAGCGTCGCCAGGCAGCTGTCGAAATCCTCGCCACCGAAGCAAATGTCATCCACAAACGACCGTCGACCAAATACAGGTACCAGCGATGATTCGTCTGGTTCCCCGTTCGTAAACATGTCAGCGACGGGGCTGTTGACGAGTTGTAGTACAGGGTCGGTCTCTACCGGTGCTTCGCGGTCTGCCGCGAACTTCGTTTGAAACGAACCCTCGGCGCTTGGTCCACGACGTTCCTTGGCCTGTTCTTCAGCTAAACGCATCCTCTCCGAGTATTCAAACCAACCTCCTTTAGGTTGAACGAACCCCCAGAGTGCGCTGTCAATCATACGTTGGTAGATCATCGGCGCGTTCTTTAACCCAAAGGGCATGCGTAACCACTCGAAATGTCCGAGTGCGCAGACGAACGCCGACACTTTACGCGCTCGCAAGGTCATCATGACCGCCCAGAAGCCGCTTGCTGCATCCAGCGAGCAGAACCATAGGTAGCGCTCGAGATCTGTTAACAGGTCGTCGACTAGCGGCATTGCATACTCCATGATCGCGGTGATAGCATTCACCATCTTGTAATCAATGCAGAGCCGGATGTCCAGCCCGTTCTTTTTCATCACAATCACGATCGGCGATGCCCATGGACTGTCTGAAAAGACGATCAGTCCTGCACGCAATAAAGCGCGCAGCAGCTCGTACAGCTTGCCGAGAAATCGTAGCGGTACGCGCCGGGTACGCTGTTTAATTGGGGCGTGCCCCTGTGTGTCGATATCGCATACCGCACCGTAGGCTGGCGGCGGCAGTGCGTTACCACTAGCAATCAGGATGTGCTCGTGGTTCTTTAGCGTCGCGACCAGACGTTCTCGGCGTTCAGTCGACAGCTCAGGATCAGCAACATTAGGCGCAGTGTAGTCAATTGTCGTGTTGATCTCTTCGGTCAGATCCGGCAGGAATGCCAGCTCCTTCGCGTAGTCGTCCAAGCCAATGTTGTTAGCTGGGTGTTCGTAGAATTCATTTCTCGTATTCTCCGTTGCTTCATTTCCTTCGGTCGTTAACACTCGAGCAACCGAGATGTATGTTCCGTCCAACGTCGCTACGGATTCTTCCCTTGACTCAACATTGGCATCCGCTTTGATTTCAACAGTCGGTACTTGGTCCATCTCCTTCCCATCCCGGTTTCCCATCTCTGGGCCATCTGCCGAGTCGTCGTTCGCAATATTGAATGCGCGGGCCGCCGACATATTGGGTTGCTGATTTTTGTTCAGCTCCTCGTTCTGCCGCCGTCTCGACAGGTCGGCATTCGCACCAATCTTGCAATGAATACTCGGTGCCGTACTCAACACCTTCAGCGCGATGCCTGCATCCTCTGGATCAACCACCGACGTCTCGTTCGCAGATTTGGTGACACACAAGGCCGGGACAGCTTCGTCAAAACAGGTGACTCCATTTAATCCAGTGCTGTTACTTGTCGTTTCCGTAGTCACCCCTGACTGGACACTAACACTCGTTGGCGTATGTACCACGTTTACCGGCCTCAGTAGTTCGTGTGTACGCACTACCGAGGCTTCGTTCACGTTATTGCTTCCGCCATGGGTTGTCGTGTACGTGTCCAAAGGTTCTTCGGAAGGCTGACCGTCAGCCGAATCCCCGGCTGTCACCCCAGACGCCAGACAGGCTTCCACTCGCTCACGTTCTTCCAGGATCAGTGCCCAGCGCTCTGCACACGTCAGACGATCACTAGAATCCACTAGCGAGTCCTCTAGAGGTCGTGCTAGCACCACACTGGGTTCTGGATAGTCCGGTCGATCAACTACCGAAGGCTGAGTTGCAAGCCATTGTTCGTAAATTTCACATTCACGCTGAAAGAGCTCGCGGTCACTACAACCTTCGTAGGCCAACACTTGCCAGTCTTGGTACTTCTTGGACTCCAGACGCACATAGCCGTCACCTCGTGGCAAATCCCCATCTGGAATCCACATCGCGATCGAGTCGTGTGCTGGTAGGTACACAGTTCGGTCGGACACGTTGGTCAACCGAATGCTCTGAGGCCGTCCATGTCGAAGCCTCGTTACTGATGGGATTAGCTTGTTCGTTCGACGAACCCACAGTACGTGTTCCTCCAGACCGACGTGGCGCTTCGCTAGTCGATATTCTCGCCACTCGTGCGCTTGAATGTCCAAACGCTCGGGTGGCTCGGCGTTAACATGGGAGCCGTATTCTTCGCTGTCGATCATTTTCTTGGTCTTGATCAGCGGGATTTGAACTTCGTGCGGTAATTGCGCCGCGCCGTGAAACAGGTCCAACCGGATCCCAGCTGGGATCATAAAGTCGGTCCCGAGTACCACGTCGACGCCTGCACTATGTGCCATTACCCACATCTCGAACTCGTACACCATCTCCCATCCGAGCGTAATCTTGACACACGCTCGTCGCGTCGTAGACACCTTGCCTTCGTTAATTCCTTGAATGTCAATGCGGCGTCCGTGATCGGGTACATCTCGGAGTCGCAACTTCTTGGCAAAGGCGTCAGTGATCACACTAACGTTCGCTCCTGTGTCGAGGAGGATCCTCGTTCGCTGGTCGTTCACAGCGCCTTGCACCAGAGCTCTCATTCTGATCCGTCGGTCGAATTGCTTGGTCGACCACCACCCCTGTCTCTCGCCAGGGTTCAACTTCATCATCTTGGAGTGACCCTTGGGCTCGTCTCGCGCTGCACTCGAAACCAAGCCGAACGAACCCTCGCTGGTGCCCTCATCAGCATCAGCACACTCCACTCTCTCTCCGACACCTCCACCGAGGATTCTACTCCTCTCCTTTTCATTTTCCGTCGCGTTCACACTTGTTACGTATTTATCAGGCCATTCACTCTGCCCCATGAAAGCAAAGATACACTCTGCTTCCATTGAAGGCTCGGTTAACTGTGGCAGCCCGATAGGGACCAACCCAGTTGTAGTTGGCGGGCTGCCTAGTTTAAATGACGTTCTTGAACGACGGCCTTGAGCTCTGGTGGGAGTTCCTCCTTCGTGCCTTTAGTGCGCACGAATTTGGCAAGGTCTTGGAAGTTGCGGAAAAGTTCGCATTGTCCAGCATCGTGGAGTTGTTTGCAGAACTTGCATCGCTTGTTACAGTAGTGGGCGGAGTGACTCATGCCACCGCACACCGCGCATGGTCCGTACTGTGGGCGTCGGTTGTCGCGGTTGAAGTCACGTCGACCGCGTTGGTCCTGATTGAACCCACGGTCACCACCTCGGCGATCTTGATTGAAGCCATTATCGCGATCAGGCATGTTTCCACGTGGTTGACGGTTGTCTGAACGTGCGAAGGTGCCTTCAGCAGCTGCACGGCGCTCATTTTCGTTAGCAGCGGCGTGGTATCGGTCGTTTTCATCCAATGAGAAATCACCGTCCGTATTATCAGGCTGAAAGTCGTTGTACTCGTCTTGGACATCGTTGTAAGCGTTTGGATCTTCGTTTGAATACTCGGTTCCTCCCTGAGCAGCTTCACGACCTTCTAATTCAGCTAGTAGGTCGTCCACCGTGGCTTCAATGAGTGTCACTCTTGGTTTGTTGCGGTTGTCATCGCGGCGACGGTCATCACGCCGATTGTTGCGGGCGTACCCATCGTCACGTCGCGCGTCACGACTCTTGGAGTATCGGTACTCACTGTCACGCTTGGTCATCCTCTCCTTGCCCTTGAGAACATCTTCGATGATCTCTTCGAGCTCGTGAATGTCGGTGACTCGATCGTGGTAGAGACTCTCCGCCAGCTTGTCATCATCGCATGTTGCCAGGAACTGCTGTACGTGTTCTTTCGCGTCGCGACCACTCTTCTCGAAGTGTAAACGGGCGGTCCGAGCGCAGCCATTCAGCCTGTTTATGTAGTCGCACAGATGTTCATTACGTTCCCGCTTGGCGGAGTAGTAGTAACGCGACAGTGCCGTCTGCGTGAACTGCGAGCAGTAGTAGCGGATGAACGCATCGCTCAGCAGCTTCCACTTGCGCTTCGTCTTCTTCGGAAGTTGACGGAACCAATGAATGGCTCCGTCCCGGAGACTTAGCTCAAATGGAATGCACCATTTATCGGCATCTGTGTGGGTTCCAGTCATTCCATAGACGAACCCACGGAGCCACTGCATACAGTTCTCGCTCTTGTTGCGAGAGCCTAAGAACGGCGTGATGCGATCCAGCGGTCGGTGCGAAGCCATTTCAATCCTCGGTGTTGGGTCCACGTCGTTCAGCGTCGCTAGCTCATTCATCTGACGCATCAACTCGAGTTGAGGATCTTCCTCGTCGAATGTACGCACCAAAATGTCATCGTCACTGGACGAACCATCGCTGTCGACTTGACGACGTCCGGCACCACCTTTGGGAGCTCGCGCGCCGCCTCGGCGACCGAACGAACCCTCGTTACTTGCGTAAATACGTTGCATACGGCTCTCCGAACGTGGCGTAACCATGTGTGAGTCTTGAAAGTACGGTGAAGCTTCGGTAGCGCCAAAGGCACCACGCTCAGCTCCACGCTTGGTCGGGGGAGTTTGAACGAGTCGTTGGGGCGTCGGCGGCAGTAGAATCTTGGACGGATCTTCATCTTGAATCATCGGTCGACTCACAGGCTGCTTTCCGGCATTGATGCCAACAGCGCCAAACGCCTTCCGAAGCTTCTTCTTCCATTTCTGGAGAGCAGCTCCGGCTTCATGTGGACTCCAATCCTGGAGCGACATTGTCGATGGGTACGTCTCGTTCTCGAAGCCCAGCGACAACAGTAGCGAAACTGAATCCTCGGCAACTTGGCTAGTCGAAACCGAGTTGACTGGGTATTGAAGTTCCTGCGCAAGCGCAGGCCAGTCGGCTTTTTTTCTTGGGGATGGGCTTGAACAGCTGCATCCACTCATCATTCTGCATCAGCGCTTGTACGCGGTCGAAAACGCGCTTGGCGGCTGGTGTATCACCGTTGATAGGTGGGCGAGGTGCCTTCAGCAGTGCTGAATGCTTTGCACTCGCCACCGAAGGTTTAGAACCCTCGGTCCCATCGTCATAATCATCGTAGGCTGGTTCTGGTCCCGCAACATCATCGAGCTCGTCGGCGAGGTTCCTCGAAAGGGACCTGGTCGCCCCGCTCACCACCGATGATAGCGTGGCCGTCTCCGGCGTCGCTGCGCCTGGCTCTGGAGCCGGCGTCTTGTCTTCGTAATCTTCATAATCGTGGGCGTCAGGACCGATGTCCGCTTCGTCGTCGAAGCTCACTGAAAGCTCGGTGGCGGCTGCAAAGCGCGCAGCCGGGCTTGAACTCTCGTTGCGAGCCCCGCCAGACTTGGCAGGCGTAACTGGTACCGTCGGTTGTCCTTTCGCCATGTTTCTTGTCTTTTTCTTGTTCTTCTTCTCTTGGTAGCTCGTAAACTGGAAGGCCATACAAACAGTTCACAATGGTCACAATCTGTTCCCGGGTCGCGGCACCAGTTGTGGTGTTGGAAATCCCACGTGAACTCTAGCTACAAATGTAGTTAGGATGTTCCCACAACAATACGTCTACTAGGATAGTAAACGATCGTTCGGGCGGACCTGAAGACCCCAGTTCTGCCCTTGCACCGGGACAAACTGGACCTTGTAAACTACTTATATAGGCCAACCAGTAAAATAAGAACACGCTACTAGCACGAGCAAAGCTAGCAGGTGTTTTGAATCCTCGTGGTCCCAACAGCGGAAGGGTACCAGGCACGGGTAAGCCTTTTACGAGATCACCGAGTGCTCAACACTCGGTAGGAAGAATAAAAGGGAGGCAATTCAAGCACTCCCAGTCGTGCAAATAGGCAACAATAAGCCGTCACGTAAAACCTCCCGATAATAATCGGCCAATACACAAAGTCTCTTGGCCTTGCCGGATGAACCCTCGCTACAGAGCTTCGAGTTCACCGACAGGCATAACACACTCAAACAAGCTTGACCAGACGCTTACCTTGAAGCCGGACGTCGCTCTGTGTGCTTGAGTGGAAATTCTGTTCTGTATTTAAGCTTACCCTTTCGGGTCTATTTCTAATAAGAAGTCCTAATCAAATATACAAATATCAAGTGAACAATGATCCGTTATGAATCTTCTTGCATGCCAAGCGTCGTCTGCACCGTCCCATGAGCATCTTTAACGGTCCGCGCCTTGTCCCAGACGGTGAACGTGCCTTCCAAGGGTCGCTGAGTCTTCCGCGAACTCATCCCAACCGCCACTGAGGGTTCGTACCGTAGATGGTCCGCTGAATGCGAATCCGGCCAGTCCATTATTAATAATAAGGACAGCCTGGATTCAGTGACATATGGCCGTATCCAATACTCGTTGAACGTTCGGAGGTGACGCCGTCGAGTCCCTGGCACCTTGGCGTCTCCGTACATCACCTGACCGAGGGTTCGTTGCTTGAACATCTTGGGCGGTGTCACGTCTTTGTCGACGGGTGATAATCCGCAACTACGGAGAAATCACTACACCACATAAATACCAAAAATACCAGAAGACACAGTCGATAATACCCAATGATACACACCAGCACCAATGCAAGAGACAGGAAACATCCGCCAATAAATTTCTCAACGGGCAAAGTCTTCCTAATTAAGCAACACCTCGAAGTTGCAGTCCCACATCAAACTTGCAATGCCCTAAACTAGCAACTTTCTTCTCCAATACTGCAACAGCATTCAAACACCAGCAGATAAGCGCGAAGAGGGGAGATCAGCCGCTGTGCGGTCAGGGAGAAGCCGGAAGTGCCCAAGCTCGGTTGCTGTGTGCCCTTCGCAAAGGTAAGAAGAGTGCACCGATTGATGTCTATGTGGAGGGCTAATAGTGACGGCATGTACTGTATTGTGCTATCCACGTATGGGTACAGATAGTTTAATGCATCGTGGCCATGAACGACTACTAGAAAACGCGCTAGACTCACAGCGGATGCTGACATAAAATACCAAGATATTGGTCTATACAGGGGTACATGCAACTGTGCGCTAATTGGGCTGCTTTCCTCGGTTTAGTGTGCGGGTGGATGGCGAGGAAGGCCTGAGTCGTGACAAACGCTGCAGTGATGGTAGGGCTAAGCTATGGTATGTGCTGAAGGAGCTACGAAGTGATGATATGCGATGCAATACTAACTATGATGCTCTCAAACTATTTCATCATCGTAGGCTGCCAGACAGTACCAATAACGCGCAAGCAAGAGCGCTATATGGCCCGCTGCGCTATGCGTTTGACTTGATCCGTACGTGCGGCACGACCGATTCTCATACGATCTCTCTGCTTCGCGAGTGCTTTGCAAACGCGAGAATTAGGTATCAGTGCTGCCGTAGTATCATGAATTTGTTGTGAATGTCATTATCTGCTCCGATTAATATTTAATCTCTGGCAGTATTGACCTCTAGTTCTTATCGAGAGCGTAGCTGTTTTGAGCAAGGCGACCAGACGCTTGAAACTCCCCCATCAAGCGGCGCGCTTTATTGGGGCATCGATACACCAGCGTTTCTCGCTTTCCAGCACGTAACAGACCACGGACATAGAGCGCATGCACCAAGTGAATGCAACCAGCGTACTTTTGAAAGAATCGACAATCGCAGCGCGTTGAAGTGTCCACCTGCCAACCTGTGTTTGGCATGTCTTGGACTTCCGCGTGAGCAAGATGCACCCCCAGTTGCGCTGTTACCATGAGTGCCTCGTGGGTCCGTCCGACATCCGGATCGAAGATGCGGGGGTATGCCTTCGATATTACGGAGACGACATCTGGCGGGTTGACGATGGGCTGATAGCCATCAAGTAGGAACAAGATACTCGTGCGGCTAGGCGGGTATTCGTGCAGAAGCTTTACCGCTGCTTACTCCTTCGCGCGCCTCATGAGGGACTTGGGGATAGCTGGCGTCGTGGCAAAGGTTTTGCCATTCAAACTTTCCGCAGTACAGCAGGTAAGCAACTGCCCTAAGAGAGTGCCCACCTTGAGCCTTGTGTGAAGTGTGTACTGACGCTTAATTGTTCGGTTAAATTGCTCGACAGGGTTATTAGTGGTAGCCCAGCCCTGCGGCGTGTGGAACACCTGCCAACCAGTGAAGCGGCCGATTAGCCACTGGGACGTGAAGTATGTCTTGAAGGCGGCAAGCTCCGTCACGTCACTCCACTCGGCAAGCACGCGCGCCTTCGTGGTGGTAAATTCACTCTCGCTCATAGCAAAATGCATGCCGTAGACGCCCGTCATTACCATCTTGTTGTGTACAGGCTGCAGACTGCGCGTCCTCTCGATCACTTTTGCGACGACATGGTAGAAACACATGAGGTACTTTACCTCCGCAGCTCCAGAACCAAACGTGTGAGCAAGACCATTAAATTGCGCGTCGTCGGCGTCGCCCATGACTCTGTCGAAGACCAAGGCCTTGCCAATCACGCGAGTGTAGATTCGCTGCTAGACAGCAAGCATCTCTGTGTAGTGAAACGTCTTACTTTGCGATGACACACACAGCGCCAGCAAATGAAAAAATCGCGCGCAATCTGACACCCCCACGACAATCACCGGGTAGCCAATCTGGTTGAGCTTAAAGGTGGCATCAACGTGGAGCTAAAGAGACCCGGGCTCCCGGTCCGCTTGTAGGAGCAGTCTCCGAGATGTTACCCCAACAATTAAAAGTTTTGCGTCGGAACCATTGCCCACCGCAGGAAACCCATTGCTATCGGAAGCCAGTGAAAACATAAAGCTCTCGTGCTCATCCATAGTGCTGCTGTAGCCCGCGTCGCGAATCAGCTGGCGGGTTTCTTCTAAGTAGTCGTTACTACCGAGCTTTGTACTCGCATAGTACTGACAGAACCGCTGAATCTGTGACAGCGCTGGCAGGGCTTCAGGAGCGAGGCTGAACTTCCTCAGAATGGCGTTCCGAATCCGAACAGGCTTGAGACCCTCGGTCGTCATCTCCTGCGCGAGCACCTTCATCTCCTCTGTGATCCGCGGTTTCAAGGCAGCGCGCATCTCAGTTACGTGCTTCCCGGTTTCAAGAATGTCGACGACGTCGACTTTTTCACAGTGTAGTGTTTTGGCTCTCCATGGACACTTCACGTAGGGTGCGTCCACTGCAGAGGGGTCACAGCTACAGCACCGGAGACGATAACGCATGTTGTGCGGCGCAGCAATTTTGCGTGCACGTGACTAGCTCGCTCTTGATGTCTTCAGCGTCTCCAGCAGTGTGTTGGCATCGGTTTTCGAGAATCCGTTGGCAAGCGGCGTCCAAAGAAGAGTTCTAGGCATGGTGGCGGTAGTGCGAGAACAGTACGCGGTGAGAGCGGGTTACTTAGCTTCTCGTAAAAGAAAATATGTTAAATGCAAGCCGTTGGGTGCTGGCAGATTGAGTGATGGGTGGCAGTGTACCAATCTCTGGCGCTCGTTGTGCATATAAGGTATTGATGTAAAATATGGGGTGCTTGTGGTTGTCGCTTATTGGCTTTAAAGGTATTGGTGGTACATAGTTAGTCGACTGGTGGTGGCAGTCTGCCAATCAGGTTGTACAAGTACACGGTAAGGAATTGCTGTAAACTGCTGGATGCTTGTGCTGTTGGTATTAATAGTACACAGCTGACGGCTTTATTCGTATCTGCATTTGAAGCCCACTTTAGGAGGGACTTCAAGCCCCGGGTTTATAATAACGCTGTAACAGGACATCGGATAAATTCAATGGCAGCTTCTCTACCTCAAAATACTGCCGAAAACATTTTTACTTGAAATGCCTACTTACAGCTCGCCGTTTCTGAATGAACCCGCTCAAAAGTTGCCTCATATACACACGGAATTCAGCCTTTCGCGTATCTTTATTAGGCGTGGAGTGGAGAACATCGCTTGGGTTGCGTTCACGAAGCCAGTAGAGCCATACAAGATGAATGCTTCTCTGCAATTGTGAGTTATACAATATAAGAGGTTACATGTACCAGCCGATCCGGTGCCAACTTGTTGATTTAATCATTCCCGCACCCACTCTCCAATCTGTTGACCACCACGGGACATTTGATTATTGGACGCGGGAGACTACATGAACGAATTGCTGCTTTGTAAGCATTTGCTGGTGCTTCATGCCAGCCGACGCAAACCCCATGTTGTACCGGTACCCACAATCGGCCAGCACAGTGCCCCGCACCCAAAAGTCTTGCAGAAGCCGGCTCGAATGCCCATTTAGGCACAGAATAGGCTTTCTAACAGAAAAATGTCGTCCCTTTGTACACGTACCAATGCAAGTCACACATGCTCTTGTCGGTACAGCACAGCTACTGTGACAGTAAGTGTGTAGGCAAATCAGGTTTACTTTATCATAAATGCTCGAGTCGAGCCAGATGTCACTGTTACTGTCAGCCCTCTACCGTATGGGACCCATAATGGGTAGAGTCCACAGTAAACAGTGCTCATTCGCAAATATTCAGGCGGTGGAGGAGCGGTCTCCATGGACTCGACCACGCGTCAGAACGATGTCCACTCAACTCGTCTCCGGTTCCCGGAAGTGCGTTCGCTGAACGCCGACAACCTCGTCATACACAGCGACAATGATACGAAACTCCCTCGGCCATGGAGCTGGTCACTTCGAGAGGTAGACGTGGCTTCTCTCCCGTGGCTGGGATGGCTGTTCGTCTACGCATTCGTTCAATTCTACTTCTCCATCAGTCGATGCCTCGCACTTAAGGCATTGGTGGCAATGTACGGAAGTGCCACGGACTACACGGCGTTCGTCAAAGTGTCCGCGTTGAGTCTCGGATTCTTCGAGGATTTCGTGTGTACGACGTACTTCGCGAGCGCCTTGTGGGTATTCGATACTCTGAAGCAAATACTGATGGAGCGATACGGTTCAACGGGCGGTATGGCGGTCGATATTGTCGGAGGGATCGCCACATTCACGGTATCGTGGGTGCTGTTTATTGCAATGATGGCGCCATTTGTGGCTGATATGATGTTGGTGGTATACCGAGACATGCGCTTCTCCTTCCGTCTCCTCGCCTCGTTGATTAAAGAGAGGGAATACCTCAAAGCCGCGCCGATATCAACGGACGAGATGCAGACCGCCTATGTGACGGCAGGCTACCTCGTCGTAATTGCCACACTGTTCGCATTAGTGCGTATCTGGACAAAGTGGGCGGATCTGGCCCTCTGGAACCCGACGCAGCTAGTACTGAATCCCGTGACTAACTTAACAATCGGGAAATCCTCCAAGAAAGGTGCGGGAAGTGTCAAATACGAAGCTCTTTCTCTAGAAGAGGGCACGAGCTCGAGTGCTAAAGCCTCAAACAAGGTGAGCGAACCCTCAACTACACGACACCAACTGGTACGCGTTGCTGTCGTCGTCCTAGGCCTTGTGGTTGTACCTGCGATGGCCGTAGCGTTGCGTAGCGCTTGCTCACCACTCGTGGCCTACGCAGCGCTGAACGTGACACTGAACGAGCTGCTTCTCCACATGTTCGAACCTGCCCCCATGGAGGTGGAGCTCGCAAACTTGATCGGGAATAAACCGTGGGTGGAGAAGTACATCGACAAGACCGAAGAACACGAGCGCTTTGGAGACGATACCATGTTCCGACGCACTACTGGCTTCAAAGGAGAGCTGGCCTTTAATATCACTATTGACAACGACAATCCGCCAAATGTTTTAATCATTGGAGTGGAATCTTTCCGGTACCGAGACTCGCGGTACCTCGTGGGAGAGGAAGACCCGTCAAACTTGTTCAAAGGCACAAATTTGACAATAACGCCGAATTTCGACCGATGGGCGAAGCGAGGCGTCGCCTTGCGCAATATTTGGTCCAGTATCCCCACCAGTCGGTCTCTGGAGAGCGCGTTGTTTGCTCAAATCCCGTATCACAGCAACACCCAGAGCGGGGTCACGGGAGGGAAGGTACAAACCAAGCTGTCAGGAGTCCCGCAATTATTCTCGGAAAAGGGATATGAGACGTACTTCACCACGGGATCCACGCTAGAATTCGACAACTGGAACACCTTCCTGCCTTCGCATGGCTTCGACAACGTGTGGGACGCCAGGAAGATGAAGAGGATGGCAGAACAGACGCTTAATATCAGTCATCAAGACTGGGATGGCGTCGAACACCGCGGGTTCGGCTGGGGTGTCCATGATGACCTAAGTTTTAAACTTCTAGGTGATTTTTTACTCAAGAAAAGAGCCAGACAGATGGAAAAGTCAGCTCAGGGAGAACCCAAGATGCCCACATTCGTGACGCACTACACCATTACGAGTCACGAGCCGTACGAGTCGTGGCCCAAGTGGTACGATGAGGCTGAGAAACCTGATTTTTCAGTCATGTACGAAGGCGAACAGAATGCCCACCGGATCGAAAGATACATGAAAGCGCGGTATTTTACCGATATGGAACTGGGCAAGTTCATGGACCGTATGCAGAGGGAAGAGTTCCTTAACGACACCATCGTAGTCATCTTTGGAGACCACGGACAGGCTCCAGAGAGTGTCAATGCCAACTTACATGAAGAATCGGTGACGCGAGTGCCTGCTACTATCATTGCCGAAGGGCGACTGGGTGACGCGGTGGGGCTTGTGCTTGACGACGTAGCCGAGCAGTACGATCTTCTGAATACTCTTGCCGACATAACTGGGTTACCGAAGGGAGGATTCCAGCAAAATGGCGTCGGTCGGTCACTGAAGCGTAAGGCCTCTTCCAAAAAACATGTCGTGTATAGTAACGACCCGTTGCGCAAGATGGCGATTGTGCGAGGCCACGAGCGTCTTCGTTATGATGAAATTACAGACTCCATGATGCTGCACGACACGGAAACGGACTTCCACATGACCACGGATCTCTTACCGTTCCTCAAGCCGGAAGAACGTGCCGAGTGGGAAGCGCTGCGAGAGGATGGACGTCTCATTACGGCGTACTACAGGAAGCGGTGGGACGAGAACTGCCTGCTTGCTGCCAAGTGTGATCCCTAAGAGCCAAACAAAACAAAGGTAGTTGCTTGTACATATTGTATTATACTTCAAGTTGCAGGTTATAAAATGCCGACCAGCAACAGCAACAATACCTTTTTACTTTTTTATCGTGGAGAACTTTGTACGTGCACTCTTGTTAGGCAACAGACCGTAGGCTGCAGAACTTTTAAATTTAAAGTAATACTATTAAATACTACGCAGTAAAACGTACTAATACGTACTGTATTTTTATGTTGATTACGGGACGGCATGCTTCCGTTGCGGATCATTGATGTATCCCTGGAGTCCCATATGGAATTGCGGAACACAATGGTAATCTGCTGATAAGGCTACATGTATCTTTTTCTGCCTACGAAGTACATGTACATGAACAACGCTTTTATTGTGCCTTTCTGCCAAAATGCCCTCAGTTTTATGGTCCTACGTAGGAGATGGCCCTTACGAAAGACCTCCTATCTGATCGGTTGCAACCGACTAAAATTTAGCCTAACCCTTTGACGAAAAAAAGACGATGCCAATCAAAGACATACGTCAAACAAAATGATACTTATGAGCCTAAGTACGAATCGCGATTTATTAATAAGCACTCTAAACGAAAGCGGGGCGTCTCCTCTAGTATTTGTTTGACGCAGCCTCAACACGCGTGGTCCGGTCAAATATTATTTGACCGGACCACGCGTGTTTTCTCAGGGAGGACCTAAACCATAGCAATAACATACAACAAATTAACAAGGTAAGATGTAGCAGTCACAAAATTGATATTGTACAATCCTTTGAAGTTTCATCGACAAACACGATTTGATCTTGCCCGGCAATAGCCTGTTCACATACTCTTGCCTCGCCAGCGTATGTCTGATGAGAACCCATATTCGATTTAAAATCGTTCTGTTGTGGATACCTTACGTAAGGGTAAATGGCCGGCAAATACTGGCCATTCAGCCCTTAATTTGTTAAAAGGTACCCTTTAGACCAAATCGGAGCCCTTACGTAGGGCCTCCACAATCAAGTATTATTGGATCATAGTCGGCAAAATCAAACAGTGTTATTGGTCAAATATCATTTTATTTAGTGGTCTGGTTTAGCAATTCAACCCCAGTTCGTCCTCAAATCCCACCTTTAGCCCTACCCACCCTTGCTTAGGACCAGCCTTTAAAGGTCAGATTGGCCAAAACTTTGGAAAGGCACAATACACTGTACTGACGAGCTCGGCAAAACTTCAGAAAGCGAAGTACTATTATTATATAGTATTATATAATACGTATTCATGGAAAGTATAGTCCGAGTACATGAGTTTTAATAATGTCACCATTTTTTTAAAAAAGAAAAGGCCTCACAGGGTGATTATGGTACGATGCCCAGAAAAGCATACTGTACTTGTGTCTACTAAGGACCTTACTGTACTTTGAAGTAGTTTAAAGTACTATTACTATTCATCACTACTACAAGTATTAAAAATAGTATTTTTAAGTTTAAATCTAGATAGCAGTATCCAGAATTTTAAAAGGTTATCAGTAGTAGCTATCGCGAAATACTATAATTTACCCCATAGCTCCTATGATAACCTTCACGTCCGGTATTACATGTACGATACCCTCTATGAGTAAGGCTCAGTCTTATATCGTCCCAAAAGAGGGATGGACCAATCAGCGATCTAGTTTGCGGGATATTGGGATGACCTGTAGGGTTGACACCCCTTCTCGTCCCACTGGGACGTTGTGTGGCACGGTCTTGGGATACACAAATCCCGCTCATCTCAAGTCCAATCGTCTATAATATAGACCGCGCAAAACACTCTAATGCTAGTTAACCATTTGAAAAAATTGGAGTTAGGCACACCATCGCAAAGCTGAATGTCTCCTCTACAAAATGAGACCTTGCGGAAAAAATTTCATTCAGCCGTTTTCACACAAAGTTGGTTTGAAAAAGTTGTCTCCGATTCGCCGAGACAAACTTAATAAAGTTTTATTGGTCAATCCTGTCTATAATTGTCATACGAATCGATTGGCACCACTCCGAGGCTTTAATTCGGAGCCAATCCCAGTTAAAAAGCTTTGCAAAAACATTTCCTCCACAAATCCAGGTGTATATTTCGGAATGAAGATACTATTTTTAGAGATTCGAGACTAGCATCATTTTGATTTGCTGACAATCTGGTTACCAGCTAGTCCGCGATTTCACGAGTGCATTTCTTCTTCTGCTGAGTTGGCTTCTTTCCCTGTGCTTCACCAGTTACTTCCCCTGCTACATCAGTTCCAGACTCAGACGCTGCCGCCCTCTCACGCTTTTTTTTCTTCGCTGCCTCTTTGCGCTTCTCGGCACGAGCCTTCTGAATCTCTTTCGCCTTACGTTCATCCTCATCGTTGGGCGGGTCGTACAGTGGGTCGTTGACAAACTCCTCAGGAACGTAGCGACGCACCTGGTTGTAGATGGTCTGAATCTTCTCAGAGTTTGGCGGTGGCTTCGGCAGTGGTTCGAGATCAGTCGTAAAGAGCATTTGTACGCGAGTTGCATCCGTCACAATTCCGTCATACTTTCGGCGCAGATCTCGGACGACAGCGTCAGAGTCAGGGCCCTCCTTGCACACAACTACGCCTGGAGTGTTCTCGCGCATCTCAAATAGCTGATACTTCTGTATACCGGCAAGAATCTTGTAGGCATCCTTGACCACATCTCGATATTCTTTGAAAATATGATTTTCCGCCTCAATGTGCACTAGAGCAGACGTAGATGATGCCTCGTTGACCGCTTCAATAAGTTGGTCCGTCGTCCAGATATCCAAACGGGCCAAGTGCTTCCGCACATGACCAAAACCACGGTCCACGGCATTCTTAGTGTGCCCTTTGACAAAAAATTTCAGCTTAATCACCTCAAGGTCGGACATATGGGTCAGTGCCAACAGCATTCGTACGACGTAATTGTTCTTGTTCTGGCCGCCACAATTGTCTGCATAGATCGTGAGACGACGAAACCCAGCGGAATAGTACAGTTTGACGGCTCCGTTCTCAGTTTTCTGCTTTCTCACGCGTACTGGTACCACATCACCGACAGAGCGAGCAAATTCTTCAAACCAGGATTTCAGCCAGCGGAGGTCAACTGCACTCGCGTGCTGGTTAAGTCGATTGCCGTGAGCTTTAATGGAAAATGTGCCTTCTTTAATACGCGTTCTGTAGCGCGTGACAGTCGCTGTTGACACGCCGTAGCATGCACACCACGCCCACCGACACACACGGCCAACCATAGGAAGATAGTAGTGAAACTGCTGTCGTAAACCATGATCTCGATGACGAAGAACGGTGTCCGTCTGCATAAGCACCGCCAACGTTGTGATGATACTTTGCTTTTTCTCCCCACTCGTCATTTGAGAAATTGAGCACAATAGCTGCTCAATCTCCTTTGCCTTGCCCGTCAAGCACTTCTGCTCGCACTGATCTTCGCGGAGCCGACTCACTTGCTCTCTAAATTCTTCGCCAATCAAAATGATCCTAGTATCCCCAGGGTCATCAACTTCTTCTTCACGTGAATCGGCGATCTCACCCCCACTTGACCCATCGTCTGCCTCTGGAACCCAGTCGCTGTCCAAGCTGCAGTCGCTCATGCCGCTAACAGCCTCCTCGTTGTCGTCGTCGACGCTAGAGTCGTTGCTGGGGCTTTGCGGGATGTCAGGAAGCGCTACTAGCTCCTCCATCCTGAATCTTCTCCGGTGATACACCTGGCCAAATTTAGACAATGTGAAGGTATCACCTTCCTGTTAAAAACCACTTAAGTACGAAAATCAGTGGACAAACTTTAACGGCGTTTTTTCTATTTTCTATTGCGGACAGTAAAGTAAAAGAGAGGTAAGTCATGCGAGACCCGATCCCATGATCACACTAATATTCAGCAGTGAAGCTGAACTCTTCCAAGTCGATCCACTATCCATTTTACCACGTCGAGGCTGGAGCTCTTGTCATACTCAAGTGACCATGAATCTCTCGCTCCTGTTCACCCTGGCTGTCAGCTCTCTTGCGGTCGCAAGCGGAGACACCATCACTAAATCGACCTACAAGGGCACGAGCGGCTTGCATGACATGGCCAAGGCTTCTGGAAAGTACCTGGGTACGGCAGTGGACCAGGACATGAAGGACACCGCAGCACTGAAGGTGCTTAAGAACATTCACGACTTTGGAATGCTCACGCCCGGTAATGCTATGAAGGTACGCTTTTTGTGCTATGTATTACCTAGAAGCTCATAAGCTTTTACTAACGCAGTAGTTATATAGTGGGATGCTACGGAGTACACGCAGAACACTTTTAAGTTCGACGGTGGCGATGCAGTCGTGAAGCTCGCGAAGGAAATGGGTGCTCAAGTGCGTTGCCACACGCTGCTCTGGGTACGTTGAAAATAGTTATTTATCAGCTAAGTTCTCCACAATTAACACGTTATGCTTGTTTTGTAGCACTCACAAACCCCTCAATGGCTACAGACTCTAAGTAAGGCGGAGATGCTCAGTGCGTTAAAGAACCACATTACCAAGGTTATGACGCACTTTGGAGACTCGTGCTACGCTTGGGACGTCGCCAACGAAGTCATGGGCGACAACGCGCAGATGCGCGATACATTTTGGTACAAGACGACGGGCATGGAGTTCTTAACGACGGCGTTTAAGACTGCTAACTCTGTTAAAAAGTCGCTCGGTCTTAAGACGAAGTTGTACTACAATGACTACAACACCAACACGATCAACGCGAAATCTACTGCAGTGTTGAACATGGTCAAGAAGCTGATGGACGAGGGAGTCGTCATTGACGGCGTTGGCTTCCAGTCCCACTTCCAGTATACCGACAAGTCGACAGCCGCTGACCAGGTGGCGAACTTTGAGCGCTTCACAGCCCTCGGATTGGACGTTGCTCTTACTGAAGTGGACGTAACGGCGAGCTCGAACTCGCCGTCGGCAGAGGAGCAACAGCAGCAGTCCAACGTCTATAAGAACACTGTTGCAGCTTGCAAGCAAGTGAAGCGCTGTGTCGGTGTGACGATCTGGGGCTACGTCGACAACTACTCGTGGCTCAAAACCAAGGCCCCGCTGCCGTGGTACCAGCCGGGAGGAGCCAACACGGCACTGGTGCGCAAGTCTCTGTACGACGGCATTGTCGCTGGCTGGGACGACGCTAAGAATTCGACGCAGTCTTCTGGCTTTGCTCCTGGAACGGTCAAGCCTGCAAACTAAGCCACACACTTGCGTGGATGTGGAGGTAATGATGCTGTAATAAACTTTCTTTGTCTTCTCCCTTTACTGTTGGCAACTTGACGATTGGCCACGAGTCAGAGCATGATCACATCTACATATTAGCTACATGAACATTTTGCCGACTCTAGCCGACACAATGAACCGGTAGCATGCACATGTATCAATGCAACTGAACATGTACTGTTCACTGTATTATTGATCTGAGGTAGGCTGGATTTTTCCATGTGATGTTGCTCCAATCATAATCATTTGGGCCAAGTCGGGGCTATAATCATCAAAGCTGCATCGTCATTTCCTCACTTTCACAACTGCTTCCTTTATCAGACTACAGCCGTCTACGATGAGCACAGTCAACTCGCCCAAGGTGTCGGAATTCGAGCGCCCTCCGATCATGGAGCATTTCAAGCAGTCCAAATCGACCAGAAAGCTCAACACTCAGCCGAGTATGCCCATGCTTGGAGCAGGTGGCAAACAGCTTTCACAGGACAGTGCAGTGGGAGTCAACGCCGGACCCTGCCACCAACTACGTGAGGAACGATCAACCGCCTCAGACGCCGTCAAACGATGCACATCAAAGCAACTCGACAACGTTCAGTAAACTCGGCTCGCTGCTCTGTTGCAGGCGACGATGAGGTGAATGTCCCAACTACACTGTAAGAATCTCCGCTAAATCGAGTTTTTGCGTCACCAAATAAACTTCACGAATCGAAATCAGCATTAGTTTTTTTTTTACTGTAGACGCATGTAGTGGGATTATGTGCACTTGCATGGACACTTTCCACACGTGTGGTGCTGTTCTCACCACGTACAGGTAAACACTTTACACCGTTCAGTCATGCCACGACAAATTATGGTGACTCTAGGTTGGAGCACAGATTTTTGGAATTTAGCTGCCCACTATTTAAAACCCACTAGCTCAAATTTCAATACTAGAATAAAGTAACGTTAAATGTGCAGTCCAAAGCCGGTGTTTTTGCTTAGAATTGATGAGACTTCTAAAATATACCAGTCACTAAAAGGGCGACATGTAACGGGGTACGTAGCCCTAAGTGTACCCTGGTTACATGAAGTGTGACACGTCACACTTCAGAAGTATGACACGTCATACTTCGGGATATTTGGTACAAAGTACCAAGGTCGTCCAAAGCCAACCAGGTTGATAACATTGCATTTCTATAGGTGACTTATAGTTTGTATTAAACCCAAGCTTTATCTACCTATAAATATACTCAGTTTACATTCTACCTTAATTAGGTCACTTCGCTCTCTTTTAATAAAGAGGGGACCTGTGAACTGCCGTTCACTGAGAGTTTGTATACTCTCGGAAGATAACTTCCTCTAGCGCAGGGTGCTGTGTGACCCCGTCACACTTGGTAGCACTCGTAGTCAATCCACGCCACCGCGGGTAGACTACCTGAACCTCTCCGAAGTTCGTTGCCATGGACAGGAACGACTTCTCCCATATGAACGACTCTCAGTTCGAGTCGGTTCGGAAGATGGCAGGCATCTTCGGGATGGAGTCCCTGCAGAGCCTGGTGGTGTCAACACCGGCCGAGCAGCTCGAGCGCGTCAATGCGTTCGGCGCGTACGAGCAGGGCCTCATCGCGCATGTGCGGGAGAACCTGCAGGCTCCGGCGGCGGAAGCAAATCCGCCTCACCCGAAGCCAATACGGCTGAAGGTTAAGCCGTATGAAGGGAAGGAAGGCGAGAATCTTCACTTCTGGGTCCGAGAAGTAGAGCTCGCGATGGACGCGGCTCTGATCTCGACCGAGCAACTTCATGTTGCTTTTGCACTCTCCAACCTTAGCGGTCGTGCTAAGAGTTGGGTGTACACACGGGAAGCAACATCCCCTGGATGTTTCACATCCTGGGCTCAGCTGTGTGAACAGCTCCGAGCCGCGTTCCTCCCGGCGAGCTACGAGTACCGCCAGCGTTCGCGCTTCCTCTCGTGTAAACAAGGAAGGCGTGAACTGCACTAATACGTGCAGGAGATACGGGAGCTCACGGCGTCCCTAGTGGGAAACCCACTCAACGAACACATCAAGATGACTGTGTTCATGGACAGCCTTCGAGTGGGCCCCGCACGCACTCAGCTATTCCGGGTGCATTCAAGCACTCTTGAAGAGGCGATTTAAGTGGCTCTTCAAGAAGAGTACAGCCATCACCAGGCGCGTACGCCGGCCTCAGCGTGGCCTGGGAGCTCCTTGTCGGCTCCCGGTCGAACAAGCCCCAACGGACCAGTTCCCATGGAACTCGGGTCCGCCGAACAGCGTGACATCCACTGCTTCGGCTGTAGGAAGATGGGCCACTTCAAGCGCGACTGTCCCGCGGAAAGACTCCGCAGACGGTCCATCCCCAAGCCCGTCCTCAAGGGTTGCTGGCAGAAGCCAGGATCCCGGGGGACAGGGGAACGCTGGGAACCAGTAGGGGCGGGGCGCCCTACTGGGGAAGAACTAAGGTGCGTGATGGGTGCGCGGGTGGCGCGTACCACGGGGACTTAGCCCCTGAGAGTCTTCGCACTCTCGAATCGGCGAAGAGCAGCGGCGGGTTGCTCGTAGTACACGGATGTGTACGAGGATACGATCATCCCTTTAGAATCTTGATCGATTCTGGGGCGTCGAAGAATTTCGCACGCCGCCAAACGGTTGCTCGTAGCAGCAACAAGTTGTCCGATGCTTTGAGAGAAAGCAAGGGCAACGGGACGGTGTCAGTACGACTGACCGGCGGGAAGGTCGTCACTGTCCCCAATGTCCAAGTGGATCTGGCCGTCAAGTTTGAAGACTTTGACAGCCTCGAACAGCTCACTGCTCTCGATATGGATCCATATGATATGATCCTGGGCATGCCCTGGCTTGAGGAGCACGAGCCCTGGATCGACTGGCGAGGCAAGGCAATCGGTGCCAGCCGCCCTGCGCAGTCCGACAGAGCATTGGTGAGTCATGTTCCCACCTCTGTCAGGACCCGGGGCGCCCGCAAGGGTTGCCAGGGTACCAAAGCATCCAGCAGATGCTTGGGAGTCGTCGACGTATATAACGACTCCGAGGATGTTTTGATGGTGGCAGCGCCCAGAAGAGGCGCTGGCCAAGTGGGTAACTTAGGTCCACAAGCGGGTAACTTAGTTCCGCAGACAGCTGCAGCTGTCATGAAAACCGAGAACAGCGTGTTCAGAGTGGGTAACAGAGCTCCACACACGGTCGCCCAGACCTTAACTGAAGAGGAAGACGTCGGATACGCTTCCTGTGTGGGTAACACAGTGCCACACACAGTCGCCCAGACCTTAACTGAAGAGGAAGGCGTCGAACACGCTTCCTGTGTGGGTACCACAGTACCACACGAGGCCACGAGTGCCTCGGATGTCGTAGCGCCGACATCCCTAGACATGGGCAGCAAAGCTCCCCGTCACGGTCGCCGTCGTCAACGACGCCGCCGCCGCCTCAAGTCGGATCCGAACTTCATTCAGATCAACGTCGCTTCAAGCGACTCGGAGTCCAGGGCCCGGGCTCCTCCGACAAGGCCGGTGGAAGAGTGTTATCACATCTTCGATGACGAGACCAGTTTACCCGTCAAGGCATCTGGTGTCCACTTGGAAACGTTGCCAGAGGTTGCAGAGATACTGCACCTCGAGGAAATGACGGCTGAGTCTTTCCTGACCAACCTCAAGGCTGGAGAGATTGCTGAGATGGTACTCATGAGACCTGAGACCACTCGGGAGGAGCTGAACGCCTCCTCTGTTTTGGACGAGAACGTCTTGGAAGACCTGAACAAGCAGCGTCAGGCGCGCTTGGGTTCTGAGATTCTTGAGAACCCCAAGGATCCGGTGTATCCTTTGGTGAAGGAGTATGTGTAATGGGCCCAACTCCAATGACATAAGTAGGTAGATATTTCCTTAGTTATTACATAAGTAGGTAAAGTGGCACACGGGTAGCGTGTGCCAAGGTGTCATCATCTGATTGGTTGATAGTGAGGAGCCAGACTCACTTATTGACCAATCAGATATAGATATGTGTTTGAGTGGTTCACACGAGGCCAGGGGTAGCCGCCCTGGTCCTAAATAAATCAGAGTTGAATTTGACACAAACCTAAGACTTGGTTTTATTATTGCGAGCTTCCTCCGCACTATAGTGTAAGCTAGTAACGGTATCTCTTACCCCGTTACACCTGGTAGCACTTAGTAGTCCTTCCAACGACCAAGTCTACGATGAGCCAAGTCCAGATCTCCGGGGCGACCCTGGAGCATGCTGCATTCCCCCATCTCACTCGCGTGGAGTGGGAAGCGCTTCACCGCCTCGTGGCGGTGTCCGGAGACGCTGTCGCCGCATCGCTGCTGAGCTCAGCGACGCCCGACCAGCAACGTCTTGCAGCACAAGAGTTCATGGAACGCGAGCTCGCCGATGCGAATCGGCGGGTGTCAACTCCCTCGCGTCCATCCCAGAATGACGTCGTCAAGATGGAGACGTCTACGTATTCTGGCGCCGGTGAAAACCGGCTTCCGCTAAACCGGTGGTTCCGCGAGATCGACATCGCTATCGCCTCGCGACGCATCGAGGCGTCATCGGCCAAGATGAACTTCCTCCTCTCCCGGTTAACCGGGAAGGCCAAAGAATGGGCCCTCGGGAAGCTGGTTGTCGACCCCGAGGCTTTCCCGACTCTGGAAACTCTCCAGAGCGACTTGCGCCTCGCGTTCGAGCCCCCGCAAGATGAGTCTCGCGTTCGCGCAGAGTTCTTCGCTCTGCGACAAGGGCAGATGTCCATGCGTGATTACGTCCAGAAGACGCGACATCTGGCGTCATGCATCGTGACCAAGCCAATCGACATGGCCTCGCAAGTCCACGTATTTGTGTTCGGCATGCGCGAGGGTATGACTCGCTACTGCCTCACCAGAGCTGAGCCCTCCTCTCTCGAGGAGGCGTTTGCACTCGCGACCCGCGAGGATTACATGGTCGCTGCATCGTACGCCGCAGCCATACCTGCGGAAGCCCGAGAGTCTACCCCCGAGCCCATGGAGATCGACGCCATCAACGCGTCGAGCAATTGACGTCGCGGGTCCTACCGCGGCAGCGCTGGGCGAAGCAATCGCTCCCTCATTTGCTTCCGCTGTGGGCAGAAGGGTCATCGTGCGGCGGAGTGCCGCGCGCCAGCCCCCGTCGTCTCTCACGTCGACGCGGAACACTCCTCGGTCGCTCATTCAAAAAACGACCAGGACCAGTAGGTGCGGGGCGCCCTACTGGCTTTAACGAAGGACCGGGCCCTCCGGTGGCAGCCCAACTTCAAGCCCTCCCGTGCTCCAAGCACACACCAATGCCACCACTACGCCGGGCGACTCGAGACTGATCATTGTCAGCCTCCACGTCACCGGTGCCCGGCGACCACTGCGCGCGCTCCTGGACTCAGGAGCGACCAACAACTTCTTTCGCGCGTCGTGTTTGTCGGTACTACCCAAGAACGTCCGCGTCCGGAATGGTCCGGGCGAGATCCAAGTCAAACTCGCAGATGGTAAGGCTCGCCGCGTTGCGCGGCGTGACGTGTCTTTGTCGTACACGTTCGACGGCTTCCGTAGCAAGGACGACTTCTTGGTGATCGAGATGAACTACGCGTTTGACTGCATCCTGGGCATCCCTTGGCTTGCGCGATATCAGCCAGAGATTGACTGGCTGGCCCAATCAGTCAAGCGTCGACGTGGATTCGACGTGTGCGAGGTCTTCACACACCTCTTGGTGGCGCCAAGAGACTGGCCCCACGTCACAGTCGTCGACAAAACAGCAACGACACAAGCAGTGCACAGAGAGAGCGATGGCCCTCTCTGCATGGCTTGTGCTACGTTGTTGGACGAAGAGCCCTCGCGGTTTCGCGAGGTAGATGATGAGGTGGTTGAGCAGCGGCTCCCACAGTACAAGATGGTGGTCGAGCAGGGGCTCCCACAACACGAGATGATGGTCGAGCAGGGGCTCCCACAACACGAGATAGTGGTCGAGCAGGGGCTCCCACACAACGAGACGGCGGTAGAGCAGAGGTTCCCGCCGAACGATTCGGCGGTCGAGCAGATTGGGCTCCCGTCAAACGATGCCGCGGTTGAGCAGGGGCTCCCGCGTGTTCCCGGCCCGGTCGAGTACGGTCTCCCGCGCCTAGAGGAGGGTGATGCATCGTCGAGTAGCAGTGCGTCAGACTCGAGCGTTAGCTCGAGGAAGTCGAAGAAGAAGTCGAAGCGACGACGCCTGAAACCTCGTCGAGACTACACGACCAGCGATAGCCCGCCGATAGAATCGGTCAGCGCGCTGGAGTACGTGGAAGGAGGCCCGAATCGGTCGCGCAGCATCGCAATCGCGACCCCGCCGCTTCGCGCGGCGGCGATCACACGCCTTCCAGGCTTGTCCTGGAAGAACTTTCTTCGGGACCTCAAGGCTGGAGACGTCGAGCAAGTATGCTTGGTCACCGAGGCAGTCTCGGTGGATGAGGCAGCAAATGCGGTCGCAACGGACAGTGAACGGTCATGTCCGCTAGGTGCTGAACCTAAGTCTGCTCGAGAGGAACGATTCCAAACGCAGTCTTGGGAGGCCTTGCGGGAGTCAGCGAATCCCGTATACGACACCGCCTGCGAGTACGCCGACGTCTTCCCGGATGAGATCCCCGCCGAACTACCGGCGGATCGTGGGGTTCAGCATGAGATCGACCTCGCGCCAGGTACGAAGTACTGCGTTACCAGACAATGGCCACTTCCGCGTGATCAAGTGAAAGCGATCGATGACTTCTTCGAGGGCCGCCGAAAGGCGTGTCACGTGCGTGAGAGTACCTCTCCCCATTCCAGTCCAACGTTCTGTGTGAAGAAAGCTACAGGGGGATGGCGTATCGTTCACGCATTCAACAAGTTGAATGATGCCACCATCCCCGCGCAGACTCCGATCCCTCGGAAGGACATGGTACTGGACTCCATGGCTGGCAGCGTCATCTACAGCGCCATCGACCTGACCGATGGATTCTATCAGATCCTGATGAGAACATCTGATGTGCCTCTCACCGCCGTAAGTACACCGAGCGGGATGCTCAGGGAGTGGCTCGTGATGCCACAGGGCCTCAAGAACGCGCCTGCCACCTTCAATCGCATGGTCTCCCATGTGCTTCGCCCGCTTCGAGACTTCGCGCCGAGTTACTTCGACGACATCTTCGTGCACAGCCGCGCTGAGGGCAACCTCAGTGCCGTGGACGTACATCTGAAACACCTGAGACAAGTCTTCCAGGTGATGCGAGAGAACAAGCTCTACGCAAACCTGAAGAAATGTGTCTTCTGCGCACCGGAGATTCCGGTGTTGGGATGCTACGTGAGCAAGAACGGTGTGCGCGCGGATCCCGAGAAGGTATCGTCTATCTATGCTTGGCCAACGCCGACAAGCCCCACTGAGTTGCGTCAGTGGCTTGGCATGGCCAATTACTTGCACAAGTACACGAAGAATTACGCTGGGTTGATCCAGCCGCTGTCCTCGCTGCTGAAGAAGGACGTGATCTGGGAGTGGAAATCGGACCACCAAGCTGCATTCGACTCGGTGAAGAAGAGCTTGGCGTCTGCGCCGATACTGAAGCTTGCTGATGACTCAAAGCCATTCCACGTCGTCTGCGACGCGAGCGATTTTGCCATCGGCTGTGCGCTGATGCAGTTCGATGACGACGAACACGAACGCGTTATCAGCTATCAGTCGCGCCAACTGAAGCCAGCCGAGAAGAATTACCCAGTCCACGACAAGGAGCTCCTGGCAATGCGGTACGCTCTGATCAAATTCAGAGTGTACTTGTTCGGTGAACAGTCATTTGCGGTTTACACTGATCACGCATCGCTGCGGGCAGCGATGAAGAGCCCTCACTTGTCGCAACGGATGGCCCGTTGGCTGTCATTCTTCTCCGAGTACAACTTCGTTGTTCACTACAAGCCGGGCAAGAATAACATTCTCGCCGACGCGCTGTCTCGGCGTCCGGACTACGATCCCCGTGAAGCGCTAGGACATCAGCTCGCTGATGAGGACGACGACGAATGTGCGGTCTGCGTGTCGTCAGGCATCAACTTGACGTTGACCACGCCCACGCTCCCGCTGGGCGACGAGATTGCTACAGCGTACGATGATGACCCTATATACGGCGCCATCATGAAGCACCTGCGTGCTCCTAGTAGTGACACGCTAAGTGCCCTGTCAAAGACCACGCGGAATCAGATCGATCGATATCGACTGGACGGTAATCGGCTCAAGTACAGCATCGACAGGTTCGATGGACCTCGAGTCGTCGTCCCAAACGACGCTGATCTACGTGCGCGCATAATCCACGAGTATCATGACGCCCCGACTGGAGGACATCTCGGTCGCGAGAAGACGTACGCGGCTCTGTCGAGAGACTTCTATTGGCCGCACATGTACAAGTGGGTACGCAAGTGGGTCCGCACATGCGAAACTTGCCAGCGAGTCAAACCGTCTTCGACGTCTCAGGCCCCATTGCGCCCTCTTCCGGTCGCCACGGAAGCCTGGCGCTCCATTTCGATGGACTTCATCTTCGGTCTTCCGCCCGATACAGCCGGGCGCACGGGTGTACTTGTGTTCGTCGATCGTTTCAGCAAGATGGTCCATCTCGTTCCGGTGGCGGCCTCAATCACCGCGAAAAAGTCCGCGGCCCACTTCGTCGACGTGATTTTTCGTCACCACGGCCTGCCGGAGTCTATCGTGTCCGACCGCGACCCGCGGTTTACATCCGCGTTCTGGTCACGCCTCTTCGAGCTCTTGGGAACCAAATTGCTGATGTCAACTGCGGCACATCCGGAGACGGATGGACAAACAGAACGCGTCAACCGCGTCCTTGAAGACGTTCTCCGCAGCTATGCAACTTCGTACACGAGCTGGAGCTCGTTCCTACCGCTAGCCGAGTTCGCACTCAACAACGCCGAGCACTCCTCGACGGGTATGACGCCGTTCTTCGTGAACAACGCTCGCCACCCACGTGTTCCGGCACTTCTCGCCGTGGGTCACCCCACGGATGCTGGCGGCTCCACCCTTGGTGGGGGAGAACCCCCTTCGGTCGACATGGATGCTGAAGCTGCGCTGAGCTCTAGGGACAACATGTCCGTGTCGTGGTCATCACCGGTACGTGAACCGGTGTCTCAGCACGCACCGGTAGCCTCACCGGTGTCAACAAGCCTGCCGGTGCACTCGACTTCAGGGTTATCTTTGGGTGTAGCCAGTGCGAACGCCCTGACTCGTTCTCCGTCCAAGCAGTCCATTGAGCCTCCTCGGCATACTGCATCTCCGATAACGAGATGGACGTCGCAGAACTTGATCGATCCAGGCCGCAAGATTCGTGAGCAAGAAGTTACCACGGCAAACTATACACCGAAACCCTTGGTGCTTCCTGCCGATCGCTCGGCAGTTGCGGAATTCGTCATGCAAAGGCAATCCATCGCAAGGTTCGTCCGCGACGCACTGCAGAACGCAGTGGACAAGCAAAAGGAACAAGCTGATAAGCACGGTCGAAAGAACGTGAATGTATTCAAGATAGGAGATCGCGTTCTCCTATCGACCGAGGGAATCCGCGCTTCCGCCGTGACCAACCTCGGCGCCAACAAACTTGCCCCACGCTTCACCGGTCCTTTTCGTGTAACCAAGGCTGTGGGCGACGCGTACACCTTGGACATCCCGTCGTCACTTAGACTCCACCCGACGTTTTACGTCGGGCGACTCAAGCGGTACTTCCCTGCGACGATTCCTGATTCGAGCCAGCAGACGGAGCATGCGTCGGGCGACCAGCCCGACGAGCCTGACGCGCCAGAAAGCCGTCAGCCCCTGGCGCCCGCTCTCGCGGACGATCTCCCTGCTGGGCAGAGCCAAGCACATGCGTCTCCAATCCCCGTAGGCGAGATAACAGCTCCCGATTCGACTGACGAAGCTCCGACGCGATCTGCTCAGCCCGCCAGGCACGATCTTCCGCCCGCTCAGCTCCAACCTGAGCGTCCAACGCGCGGTTCGAAGCTGCCTCCACCTCGCCCTGAACGTACAGGGCGTACGCCGTATCATCGTGAAGGCCCACCACCGATAATTGACTCGGTGGGTGATGCGCGCTGGATTGTGGAGCGTATCGTTGACCACGAAGATCCCCACAGCTCGACCGCTCAACGAAACGTCCGTAGTCGTGTTCCTCCCGCGGTTCCGACCGCGCGCCACTACTTGGTACGTTGGCTCGGTTATCCCCCAGAACATGATACGTGGGAGCCCCGCGCCAACCTTCTCCGCGACGTTCCGGACGTGGTCCACGAGTATGAGACCATGCTACTTGAGAAGAAGAATTCCGCGGGTCACCCCGCGGAGACCGTGAACGAGATCGAGAACGGCCACGAGAACGACCCGCACGAGGAGGCGACAACGACGCCGCGCTCCGACGCGTGCAACGTCGGCGTGAGCCGCCGCGATTAGCCGCCTGATCCATACTGGACAGGGTGTGCTCGTACTTCCCGATCCATCCCGACTCCTCTCCGCTGAGTGGCCGCTCAGCGAGATGTTTCCTCCATTCGCGTTGAGTCGGACGGGTTGAAGTACCACAGGACTCACATCCCTCTCTCACGTGCACGAAGCAGAGTCGATCCATATCCCACGCGTTGTTGCAGACCTTCACGCGCAGCTCTCCAATCGAATGATCCGCGAGGATCTCCTCGCAATACGCCAACCAGTCAACAAAGCTTTCTCCAGCACGCGACATCCGGTTCCATCGCCGGATGAAGGCACACCAGGAGCGACGAAGTCCCTCACGATCAGCGCCTTCAATGTATTTCTTCCGCGTCGCGCGGAAGCGACGAAAGTGGTTCTTCATAGTGTCGAGCGTATCCGGATTCTCCGCTCCTGACAAGTCGTACAGGTCCCAGGGAACCAGGGCGTCGTCCATCACGCGCGACCGCGTGCTTCCGGCGCTGATCCTCGTGACTGTCGGCTCCGCCGGTGTCTCGGCTGTCTGGGTTACCGCCGCCGTTAGTGTGTCGATGTTTGCTGCTGTCACCAGCGTCGCGCTGGTGCTAACGCCCGTTGACTGCGTCGTGTTGTCCTCGGCCATCTTCGATCCGTTGGGTTTTCGAGTTTTCTTCAAATGTGTTCCGTGCGCTTATGTTGCGTAAGCGCAACTTAGAGAGGAGGGTGATGTAATGGGCCCAACTCCAATGACATAAGTAGGTAGATATTTCCTTAGTTATTACATAAGTAGGTAAAGTGGCACACGGGTAGCGTGTGCCAAGGTGTCATCATCTGATTGGTTGATAGTGAGGAGCCAGACTCACTTATTGACCAATCAGATATAGATATGTGTTTGAGTGGTTCACACGAGGCCAGGGGTAGCCGCCCTGGTCCTAAATAAATCAGAGTTGAATTTGACACAAACCTAAGACTTGGTTTTATTATTGCGAGCTTCCTCCGCACTATAGTGTAAGCTAGTAACGGTATCTCTTACCCCGTTACAGTATGCGGACGTGGTGAACAAACACCCACCGACCCAACTCCCACCGGATCGAGGCGTACGGCACAAAGTATTGTGTCACGAGGCAATGGCCTCCCCCGCGCGAACAGTGCGAGGTCATTGATGCCTTCTTCGCCGCGAAAGCGAAGGCAGGCATGGTGCAGGAGTCGAAACCCCCGCACTCGACGCCGACTTTCTGCGTTCGGAAGCCGAACGGAAAGTGGCGTCTGGTTCACGCTTATAACAAGCTGAACAACGCAACGGTGCCGGCCCAAACACCAATCCCACGAAAGGATGTGTTGTTAAACAACATGGCCGGGAGCGTACTGTAGAGTGCGCTGGATTTGGTAGACGGATACTACCTGATCTTAATGCGGGAGAGTGACATCCCGCTCACCGCGGTAAGCACTCCAAGCGGCATGCTTTGGGAGTGGCTCGTCATGCCGCAGGGCTTGTCGAACGCCCCGGCGACGCTCAATCGCCTGGTGACGCAACTGTTCCGCCCTTTGCGTACCTTCGTACAGACGTACTTCGACAACATATTCGTCCATAGCCGTGCCGAGGGAGGCAAGACGGCCATGGAGGTGCATCTAGGACACCTCCGTCGAGTGTTGGACGTGATGCGAGCGAACAAGCTCTACGCCAACATCGACAAGTGCGTTTTCGCGTCACCAGATATTAAAGTTCTCGGTTGCTTCGTAAGCAACGTGGGCGTTCGGGCTGACCCAGACAAGGTCAAGGCCATAGCAGCATGGCCGACGCCCCGATCCCAGAAGGATCTTCGAAAGTGGTTGGGCTTGGCCAACTACCTTCACAAGTACAGCGCAGGGTACGCGGGCTTCACTAAGCCCTTGTCGAGCCTCCTTCAGAAGGACGTCGACTGGCGCTGGGAGCAAGAGCACCAGGATGCTTTTGACAACATCAAGGCCAGTCTCCAAGAGGCCCCTGTCCTGGCCCTGCCGGATGAGACGAAGCCGTTTAGCGTCGTCTGCGATGCCTCCGATTATGCCATCGGATGTGCATTGCTGCAGGCCGACACGGATGGACATGAACGAGTTGTCTCGTTCCAGTCCAGGCAGCTCAAAGCCGCCGAGCGGAACTACCCTGTCCACGACAAGGAGCTCCTAGCAATGAAATATGCCCTTGTAAAGTTTCGTGTTCACCTTCTGGGCTCGAGGCCCTTCGTGATCTACACAGACCACGAATCCTTGAGGACGGCGACTAACGCGCCTCACCTCTCCCAAAGGATGGCGAGGTGGCTGTCCTTCTTCGCGGAGTACAACTTCCGCGTCGAATACAAGCCGGGCAAGCTCAACGTGCTTGCGGACGCCCTCTCTCGGTGTCCTGACTATGAGTTGGCCCACATCACGCGGGTGACAACGGATCTATATGATCGGATTCGCATGGCGTATCGGGACGATGAGGCTGTCGCGCCTATCGTCAAGTTCCTTATGGCAGGAACGAGCGCGAAATCGGACTGGCTCTCGTCACGACAGCGCTCACGGCTCCACCGATATGAGTTGAAGGATGGACTCCTCAACTACCGGGTGGAGCCCACTGATCCTCCACGGGTGGTCGTACCCAACGACGAGGATCTGAAGTTTGATATCCTCGCGGATGCGCATGACGCGCCCTCCAGCGGCCACTTGGGCCGCGAGAAGACCTTTCTGTCGGTCTCTCAGTCCTTCTGGTAGACCCACATGTACAAGTGGGTCGCCCGGTACGTTAAGACATGCGAAACATGTCAGCGGGTCAAACCCGCAGGGCACTCTTCGGCTCCACTACAGAGCCTGCCCGTACCGGCTGACTGTTGGAATTCGATGAGTCTTGACTTCATCTTTGGGCTTCCCGCCGACGGACACGGCAACACCGGAATTTTGGTGTTCGTGTGTCGGCTGAGCAAGATGGTACATCTTGCTCCGGTTCCCGTCACTGTTACGGGCGAACAAACCGCAAGATTGTTCGTCGATAGCGTGTTCCGCTATCACGGTCTCCCGGAGACGATTGTCTCGGACCGAGACCCGCGGTTCACTGCTGCGTTTTGGAAAACGCTGTTCCCTTTACTGGGAACTCGTCTGCAGATGTCCACTGCGGATCATCCGCAGACAGACGGCCAAACAGAGCGCGTCAATCGAGTGCTCGAGGACACTCTGCGCAGTGTGTGCGCGGCAGCACCACGTACGTGGTCGACGCAGCTTCCAGTTGTTGAGTTTGCGCTCAACAACGCGGTGCACGCGTCCACAGAATTCACGCCGCTCTACTTGAACGGCTTTCGTCACCCCAGAGTGCCTCTCACTCTTCGAGGAGACACTGACTCCTCTATTCTAAGTGGGGGAGAGGCTCGGGAAGCCCTTTCCTCCCAGGTCTCGGATGTGAGACCAGTTTCGCTGCGGAAAAAAGTGGAATCCTTTATGGATACCAAGCTGAGCGTTGTCAGCAGGGTCCGCGATGCCATAGCAGCGGCCCAAGATAAACAAAAGGAGTACTCCGACAAACATGGAAGAGGAAATTTAAGTATATTTAAGGTGGGGGACTTAGTGTTGCTAGACACGAGGAACCTACCTCTTGACACAGTCAGCTCTGTCGGCAGCAACAAGCTGAAGCACCGCTTCATCGGACCATTTGCAGTCCTGGCCAGACATGGTGCGTCGTACACCATCGACCTGCCAAAGTCAATGACGACGCACCCGACGCTCTATGTTGGACGTCTTAAGCGGTACTTTGATCCGCAGGGGGTTGCTGACTCGCAGACCCACCTTGACACAGCTCCTCGAAGCGAGGGCCGGTCACAGACGTCGACGAGGGCGTCGGAGCAGGCACCCAAGCCTCGGTCGGAACGGCAAGGCTGCGGTCAAGACCGTAAGCCGGAGGGGCTCCGTACGAACGAACCCCGGAGCCATACGCCGAGTACGCTGAGTACACCGGGTACGCACCATACGCGTACGTCTGGGAGTGTGCCGCAGGCGGCTCCGGACGTGGCAGCAGAGCCTCGTTCCGTCGGATCATTCGAAAGGCCTCGTTCAGATCGGACGAAGAGGCCCGGCGATCCACCCGCAGATGCAGGCTCGCGACCTCTCGCTCCAACAGGTCCAGGCGGCCCGCAAGACGAGCGAGCTCGCTCTGATTCCCGGCCTGGGCGGCAGCATCACCGCCAGTCCCAAGGCCAAGTGCAATCTCAAGCACGAGGACACGTTGACGGAGGCGGTCAACCTCAAGGCCCTGTGTCGGACCCGCAGCCGGAGCACTCGGACGAGAGTGGCGTTCGGGAGGCGCCGAGTGCTCGTACTCGTACGGGGGCACCTCCGCCCCTGCTTGACCGGAATGGAGAAGCCCACTTCCACGTGGAGCGGATCATCAGGAGCAACGACGTCGCGGTAAGCGACAGCTCCTCGTGAAGTGGAGGGGTTATTCCCACTCCGAGAGCTCGTGGGAACCGATTGAACGGCTCCTGATTGACTGCCCGAAGGCTGTCGCAATCTGGGAACAGAAGCGGCGGCAGCTTCATAAGTAGTCCGGGGCTTCTTGCCCGAACGGGCACGGACGATGAATACATTCCGTACCCGCGCTCATCGTGAGCGCTGGAAGCCGCGCGCTTCAGGATGTCCCTTGGCAGCATGCGCTTGCTGACCAAGTGGGCAAACCGAACACGAAGATCACGCTGGTCCAGGATGCGGGACAACAGCTGATCTTCATGGAGTTCCCGTAACTCCGTGGGTGAGTACTTAAGAGACTCCACCCATGACCAGAAGATGTCCTCACAAGAACTTCACGTGGGACAATTCTCGGGCATAACCCAGGGGTATTCTCAAAGAGGATAGAGACCACCCCGGGTCTCAGGCTTCTTACGACAAGTCGTGAAGTCCTTAAGAGGGATGCGGTGTGGCGCGAGAAGCACACACCGAGCAGCCTCCAAGTTGTCAACGAACAACTGTTCTTTCTGAACAAGGGCACGCTCGTAGATGCCCCTAGAAGTGTGACCGCTCACAAGGCCACGAGGAGCGACGAGAAGCTCTAAGAAGAGGTCAGCCCCAGAGCTCTCCTCGGGAGGCCAATACCCTCTTGAGCTGATGGCAGCTCCCTGGCTGACGGGTGCCACCACCGAACCCCCACGCACACGCTGGGCAGCTTGGAAATCCTCCTGCTGCTGGTCGAGGTCATTCGTGACATCCCGGGGCTCAGAGATAGCACCCTCCTCCTCCTCTTCTTCCTCCTTCTCCTCCTCTTCATCCGAGGAGTCGAAGATACCCCGATGGGAGTGTCGAGTCTCCTTCTCCTCGTGGAGTGGAGACTTAGAGGCAGTACGCTTCTTTGAGGGCTTGGCGCCTTCGGCTTTAGAGGCCTTAGCACGCGCAAGACCCTCGGCAAGTGAGAGACGTTTGCGAGGATTTTCTTCCTCATCGCCACCAGCTTTGGGAGCGCCCTTTGCCTTGACGGCCGGACTCTCAGAGCGCACAGACGTCCTGGGACTGTGATCACCTTGATCACTTCTCAGCACTGCACGCTGTCATCATTGTGCTCGCTGGGCACTGGGCTGTGCCCTTCCGCAGAGCCCGCAGGAGCATCGTGCGTGCTCTCGGACTCGGCTTCGCCCTCACTACCAGAGTCGAACTCACGTTCTACGAACCGAGGGTTCGGACGGTTGTCTGGAGAGGCCGAGGGCGAGGCTGCGGCGCTTGCTTGCGAGCTTGCCCACAGCCGCGTCACCCGAGGAACCGATCGCCTCGGAGGCCACCTGAGTAGCCTCCTTAAGTGCCGAGCCTTTGCCGTGAGGCTTAGTGCTCTTGGCTTGCGCCTTATCGGCAGCAGCCTTGGAGCGTGTCTTAGCACCGCTCTTTGCTGTGCCACGAGGCATGGTAAACGGTCGAAGTGGAGACCTTGAAGAAGAGCGCACAGACTGCTGCTCGAGGCTCTAACTGTGAAGTGAGCCTCCGCCGCGCTCGCGCGGCCAAGTCGATGGTTTTCGACTTTGAGAATGAAAGTTTGTGACGAACACCTCTTCATTCTGATTGGTCGGTAAACCGAACCTAAGTGGGGGAGGATGTAACGGGGTACGTAGCCCTAAGTGTACCCTGGTTACATGAAGTGTGACACGTCACACTTCAGAAGTATGGCACGTCATACTTTGGGATATTTGGTACAAAGTACCAAGGTCGTCCAAAGCCAACCATTGGTTGATGGCATTGCATTTCTATAGGTGACTTATAGTTTGTATTAAACCCAAGCTTTATCTACCTATAAATATACTCAGTTTACATTCTACCTTAATTAGGTCACTTCGCTCTCTTTTAATAAAGAGGGGACCTGTGAACTGCCGTTCACTGAGAGTTTGTATACTCTCGATAACTTCCTCAAGCGCAAGGTGCTGTGTGACCCCGTCACAACACAGCATCAACTCTTGAAAATATGAACGTGACTTAAGAGTTTCGCTCACAGTATTGGGCCCACGATCGCCAGACCGCTCTGGTCAACTCACAGCCTTTTACGTTGATAAACGTAAACAAACCCGTCGAATAAGGTGTCGGGTGGGCGTAAACTTCTATCGCCAGGGACTTGATCCCACAGTTTCTCATTTTTGATGTGGTCGCGGAATTTACGGAATTCCAGACTTTGAGCGAGTTCGCGGCGGTGATGTTCAAGCTGATGCAACGTAACGTTAGATTCAGTCGGATTCGGGCGTCAGGTCTGGATTTTCGTTCGGGTATTGCTGCAGACGCGTGTGTCAAAATTGGTCCTGGGTGAGCTTGTAAAATGTCGGTTTGCCCCGCCTTAACACTAGCAAACGAACACAGTGTACTACTTCCAGCACCGGGATTCGAGAGAAGATCCAATTAAGTCGCTGTGTGGTAAGCTCCGCTGAATGCTTGCTGCTTGCGAGGTAAATGCAATTGTGAGACTGATACGAGCTAGCTACAACTACCTAACACCCTGCTTGCTTCTAGTTCTGGCATTGGCTGGCTCCGAGCGTCCGGCGTCAGGGGTTGCAGCTCTCGCCATGGTTGTGGCTGTCGTCTGAATTCCAGATAGCCTCGTTGCATCTGGAGATGCAATGTAGGCTGTGCGTTTGCCTAAACTGCCTCCCAAGACGACACCCATGATAAATATGTAGAAATAAAAACTTGACGCCGATAAAAACCAATAGAAACGATCCACCTATAGAAATCCCTTAGCCTTGATAGAAATTTGTCACCATCGGGGGTAGACAGGTCATCCATGAGACGGGGCGGTGTTACCGGTCAAGTTGCGCCTCAACACGTTGAAGTTGGTCCATAATACCTACTAGCGGTCGAATTATTTGGAGCTAGATTGCACCAGAGCATTGTAGGCACGTACAAGCATGGTGTCGCCGCTGGAGTGCACATATTGCTCCACACGTATAGGTACATCCTTGAGCAGCGCTGCCAGCAGTTCCCACGAGTCTTCTTCATCCTGCAATCCTTCCCACGACACCAAAAGCTGCCATGCGTTGCCTTCTTACGGTGACTGGTGAATTTCTCGACTCTGAGTACCATGACCTGGTTGCCAACATGAGCCAGTAACTCCTCGCCGACTTCAAGGCTAGAGTCCGCATAGAATTTAAGCCGCGAACCGTGTACTACGTAACGCTTGTTCGTCACTAGGTGACGGATCATGAGCGAGTGGGGTGCCGTGCCGACGACTTCAAATGGTCCCACCCATCGAGCCAAAAGTTTGTTAACGGCAAGTCGGGAGTCGATACGCGACCATAGTACGAAATCACCCACGCTGAAATTGCACTCAGCCCCCTTCGACCGAGCCATATTCTACAGACGTCTTTTTTTGCGCTGGTCTACCACCTCCATGTGCAAGCCAGCCAGGCTTGCACGCAGTTGCTCTAGTTTCTTAGCCGGCGGCGGCGACGTGTCCAGCACTTCAGTGCCCATGTCGCGCTCTAGTAAGATAGGCTCAAACGGGGTCGGTTGTGGTAGTCCAGTAAAAAGTTCGCTCAGGGACTTGTCGCCCAACGAGCTCACTGGGGTATGGTTGAGGTTGCCAAGTACGAGCGGCAGTAAGTAGACCCATTCATGAGTGTCCAGTGTATATTCCATCAGTAGGACTCGTAGCACTTGTAGTACATCACGGTTTAGACGTTCCACCGTTCCGTTGATCCATGGCGAATAGGCCGCCACCAAGCTCCTATCGATGTCTAGTTTTTTACAGACCTGGCTGATCAACTCATTCTTGAAATGGCTACCTTGGTCTGATATCAAGACCGACGGGGCGCCAAATCGTTTCCACCAGTCCACTAGGGATGTAGCTGCTACCACACTGGTAGGCGAATCGCATGCCACCAACTCACAAAAATGCGTGAGTCCGTCCTTCAATACCAGTACATACTTGCATGCACCCATACTATTGCCGAGGTAGAGAAAGTCGACATGCAAGAGCTCGTTCCACTCTTTGGCGTCGTAGATAGGCCCCCACGGACGAGGGATGATATTTTCTCCCTTTACGTGCTTGCATAATAGACATCTGCTGAGGAACCGACGGAAGACTTGGGCCAAGTTTTCGATCTCGAACAGTTGCTTCACTGTTGTCATCATCGGCTCAATTCCGCGGTGTCCTTGGGCTCCACAGTGAGCGACGATCAGAATCCGTTGTATTAATGCCACTTCAACTTCAGGCACCCATAGTCGTCCACTAACTACCAGAGTGCCGTTGTCGTCACGTCTCGCAGTCACTGGAGCGTCACCCTTATGCTGTCGTTGAGCAGCTTGGATCTCATTCAATGTAGGAAATTCAAATTCGCTAGCACGCAGGTGCACGCGCTGTAGTTGGGCGTTCACTGCTGTGACCTCACGGATTCTGCTACGTGTGACGGCCTTGCACTTCGTTACAACTCCCTCCTCCGCTGAAGAGAGACCCCATCGGGACAGCAAGTCTGCCCACAGATTGGCTGTGCCATCAACATGCTTGACTTGGTACTGCTGTCCCGTCAAGGAGAGCGCCCAGCGTTGAAGTTTCCCACGCACGTGGCTCTTCACCTCCTGATCTGGAGCGAGCACGTACACCAGATTCTTGTGATCACAGTAGAGTCGGAACCCATTGCCACGAACGAGCAGGTATGTAAGGTTACGAGACGCCCAAATTATGGGGAATGCCTCTTTTTCAATGATGCTCCAACGTTTCGCAGTATCATCAAACTTTCCGCTCTTGCATATTAGCAGTTCATGCTGTTGGCCGGTCACCTTCACCCCATCAAGCCATTCCTGGACCTGTGTGACGACCAGCCCCCATCCACGCTCCGATGCGTCCGACATCAGCACGATCGACGCGTCCGGCGACGGATACTGTAGGGTTTGAGATGTAGTAAGCAGCCGACGAGCATCCTCAAAGGCAGTCGTATCCTCGACACTCCACGTGATGTCCGCTCCGGCAGCGAGTCGTTTAGTTCGCCCAACCACCTTCAACACTGCTTCTAATTTGTCGTGCAGAGGCTGCATCACACGGCTGAAGTCCATGAGCGAGTCACGCATCCAGCCGGTTGCACAGAGAAGTTGTTGTAAGTCGGCAGCAGTAGACGGAAGGGGTAGCTGGCAAAGGCCAATGAGTCGTTCAGGGTCATGATACACGCCGACACCATTGAACACACGGCCACACCACTTAGCTTCTTTTCGAAAAAGAAAACTCTTTCATCACGCTGAGTTTCAATCCCAACCTGCGCACCCGAGCCAAGAAGCAGCGGAGTGCTACGATGAAATCCTTAGGTGAGCGCGCATACAACAAAATGTCGTCTATCCAGATCAATAGGTGCGTGCGAAGCATGTCCTCAAACTTAAAGTTCATCTGGTTCTGAAAATGTAAAGTAGAATCCATCGCCCCTTGTGGAACACGACACGGCGTCCACACACCTTCGTCGGTTATAAAACTCATGGGGTCTCTACTGTCTTCATCAAGAGGTAGCTGTGAGAAACCACTTGGCAGATCAAAACCAGCGAATCCGTAAGCACCCGCAACATTCTCAGAGGAGGACGTCAGGTCTGCACCTGTGCCCGCGATTGGCACCGTCATTGCGTTTACAGGTCGGTAATTCACCGTCAAACGGAATTCGTTCGGCCGTCCAACCTTCGGGACTGGTACTGCCGCACAAGCCCACAGACTCATGTTGTTGCGGTAAATAAATCCCATTTTCTCTAACATTTGAACGTGTTGTCGAAGGAACGTACTCTGCACAGGAGAGTATCTGCGTGACCGCGCTCGAAAAGGCTTAGCGTCGGCTCTTAATGTGATGCGTAATGGCTCCACATCTGCTGGTGGATCGTCAAGTAAGTCTACACGAAACACATCTTCGTGTTCCAGTACAGTGTCCCGAAGAAACTTTAAGTATTCCGTGTCAAAACCGTTATCACCGGCAGCCACCACCATTTTCTCCAAATTTGTGTATACCTCACTGGGGGGCAGCACCTTTGGAATCTCATCGAACGGGTCTTCATCTGCAACGTGAGGTCCAGCCGCAAGCTGCGATAATTGGTCGTTGATATCAATGCCCACGGTTTTCAAAGTGTCGTTACCAAGAATGAAGTCTGTTTCAAGACCTTCCATCACCTTACAGTACACTTCAGACAAATGTACCTGCCCAGCAACAGTTTGCAGAAGCAAGTCCAAGGTCACAGCTTCACGACATTCCATGATATTTCCCCCTGCAGCACTCTTCTTCTCCACACCGGCCAGTTCCACCACATCCAGGTCTGCCCCAAGGCCAACCAGCTCTTCCAGGTATTGGCGAGGCAAATACGTCTCATCCGAACCCGTATCAGCCAAGTACGGGATAGTCAGTAGGTTATTCACCAAGACTTCACCCGGCGCAGGTGTCACTCCAATTTTCTCGACACGTCCACGTGACAGTTCCCGAACCTCTTTCATTTTCTCTGTGGCCCGAGTCTTGTCATCCTCGCTGGCCACGGGGCAGTCGCGCAGCCAATGAGGTCCATGACAGTACCAGCAACCGGTCTTTGGTGGAGGTGCCTCCCTCTTCGGCGGGTGCTGTTTAGTACCGCTACCCAGGCCACCAGTCTTGCTATTCGAGCCGACGGCACTGCCTTGCATCCCTGTGTGCTTCGGCCTTGGCACTGCTTTGTTGTTGCGATCGGTCGTCTTCTCTTTCTTAGAAAAGTTTGATTTGACCTTTTGCTCTTGTGCTAACACGTGGTATTTATGTTGTGCACGTGCTTTCTCTTTGATAATCCTGAACTGCATGAAGTCATTTCGCTCAGCTTCTCGACATTCGTACTTTACGTGCCGACGAACGTCGTCCCGAAGCATCTTTGGTTCCAAGTTGTCGATGAGTACCGTGCACCGCAATTTCATGCGGTCATTGTATCCACTGTCGGCTGGGTCACCCACTCCAAGGATCTTACTACGTCCTTTCTCCTTGATGAGCGTTGCGAAGTCCCGATAATACATGGGAATTCAAGCGTCAATGTCGTCCTCACGGAGGTCGACCTTCAACTGCTGCGAGAAGAAATCATCGAGATCGGGCACCTGAGCGTTTTTCACGGACCCAAGCTTTGCGTCAATCAGAGCAACCAATTCCGTGCTGGTTACATCATCGACGGCCTTACGGAGTTCATAGAGACAAAGTACTTCAAGCAGCTCCGGGTCAACACAAGTCTTCACCGGACGAAGTGCAGCCTCCAGTCGCTAACCACTCTCAGTACAACGTTGGCGAACAATACCAACGTACTGCTCCCATCTCTTCTTTCAACTGACAGCAGCGTCCTGGCTCCAGTCGGTCAACTTGGGAGCTTGAACGAACTCGAACACTGGTTGGGGGACGTTATGGCAACACTGCATCACCGTCCACGTCGTATCGAGCTTCACTTCCTTGCATATTTTCGCGGTCCTTCAAGGACTAAAGTTAACTTTGTGGTAAGTTCCGCTGAATGCTTGCTGCTTGCGAGGTAAATGCAATTGTGAGATTCATACGAGCTAGCTACAACTACCTAACACCCTGCTTGCTTCTAGTGCTGGCATTGGTTGGCTCCGAGCGTCCGGCGTCAGGGGTTGCAGTTCTCGCCATGGTTGTGGTTGTCGTCTGAATTCCAGATAGCCTCGTCGCATCTGGAGATGCAATGTAGGCTGTGCGTTTGCCTACACGCTGGCAGTGTACTGCGGGTCTACTCTGCGTAGACTTGGCTTTGAAGCTCTGTGCTCGGCGATGGTTGTGTGCCAATCCACTACCGAGCTGCACTTACGCTTCAACATGGATCCGAATAAGGTGGACACGCAGCATTGGTGGAAATGGATAGCGTACGCTTTCTTTTCAACGCGAGCACATACTAGCTCATCTATCGAAACGTTAAAGCTTAGTAGGCTTCACAAAATGTCCACTACAGACATGGAGGGCTTTTTAGCGGTAGTGAAGTTCGAACATCGAGAAGAATTGTTGTTTATGAGCCCGCGAGGGAAAAATGACGATAGAATCGCAACGTTGAAACCAGATTCTCGTATTCGCTGGCAGGGTGAAACTTGGACCATACCGGGAAATGGATATCGCGACCTCAGCTTTCCATCAGCTGTTCCGCCCGTACAGTACGTACATTCAGCGATGACGGTAAAATCAAGAGGGTAAATGTGCTAATTCCAGGATTTGGTCGCTGTCAAGTGCAAAGAAGCAATTTGAAATTTGGAACGCAGTTCGGTTCTAGAACAAATGTGCATCGAATGGAGCAAATGAAGGTACTGCTAAACACGATTTGCTCATTCTATCGGTTTGTAAAGGTGCTTACAAAGCTGATATACCGAATGTATCATTTTCAACAGAACGACACCACAACTCCAACGCATTCGACGCTGTGCGTGTCTCCTTCGGCCACTGCTTGGAGCAGTGCTCCGTGCTTTCATAGCCACAGACAACCCCGCTACAATTCTAATCGTCCACTTAGCGCCCATTTAGCTGGTCGTTGGGATAACAGATAAGAGAGACCAAGCTTGCGTCCATCAAGGTGTTTTTGACTCCTTGACAAATTGATCAACTTTGGCATCCTCTTCACCTGCAAATTCTCCACAAGCGACACCATCAGCTGTATTTCCGCAATGCCATCACTTCGTCTCCGAAGTAGCAACAGTGCTGCGTCACCCACTCCAGCCTCTCCACAGCCTTACATCGGCGTATCAACTCCAAAGAATTGTCCAAGCGAAGGTTCTGTCAAAACTGATATACCAGCTCCTCGACTGACACTCGAATGGCAATCGCTGCAACTGCAAGTAAACTTGCAAAACGCACAAACCAAGCAACTGGAGCAGAAAGCAATCCTCGAATCCATGAGCGGCGTGGCTCAACCAGGTGAACTTTTGGTGGTTATGGGTCCTTCAGGAGCTGGAAAGAGCTCGCTGCTCGACTGTATTTCCGGGCGCAACAATACCGTCAATGGCCAAGTTACCGTGAACGGAAAGCCATGGAGTAAAAAACTCAAACGCTTTGCCGCGTACGTGATGCAGGAGGATTTATTCCATGCCACACTGACAGTTAGAGAGCACTTGATCCTCCAGGCGAGACTGAGAATGAGTGGGGCTTTCAGTCGCCAACAGTACCTCGGACGAGTGGACACGCTACTGGAGGAGTTTGGCTTGTCCAAGAGCAAAGACACGCTAATTGGCGGCTGGATGCAACGAGGTATTTCCGGTGGCGAGAGGAAAAGATTGGCGCTGGCCACAGAATTGTTGACGAACCCATCTGTGTTATTTGCCGACGAACCGACGTCAGGACTTGATAGTTTCATGGCAAAATCGGTGGTGCAACAGCTGCGAAGACTTGCAGTGCACGAGGGGCGCACCGTAGTGGCAACAATTCACCAACCGTCGTCGGAAGTATTTGCGCTGTTTGATCGATTGGAGCTATTGGCGGACGGTGCAACAATTTATCAGGGGAAGGCAACAAAGGTGGTGGACTATTTTGCTGGTTGTGGCTATGAATGTCCGATGTTTATGAACCCGGCGGACTATTTCATGGAGAAGATCGTCGTAGTCGATGCTGATTCGGATCAGGCTGGTGTCGAACGAGTACGTGCGTTGAAAGAAGCGTGGAAGACCCACGCGCAACAACGCAGCGAAGCAATCGAAGTCGTGTACCCACATGATATCGGATCTAAAGAGATGGCTACATTTCACGAAACCCTGGACTTTGCAGACTCAAGAGCGTCAGTCTGGGGCCAAATTCGCGTTTTAGCGACGCGAAACGCGCTCAGACTACTACGTGATAAGACAGCATTGAGACTGCAGAGCGTCAAGACTCTGGTGACGACTCTACTGGTTGGTATTATCTTTTTCCAGTTGACTTTGGACCAACAAGGGGTATCGAATTTCTCCGGCGCCTTCTTCTACATTGTAACGGAGCAAGTATACGGAGCTTCCATGCCAGCCATCATGTCTGTGCCCATGGAGCTTCCTATCGTTTATCGTGAGTACGACATCGGCCTGTACTCTGTTGCATCTTGGTACGCCGCCAAAAATTTGTGTGAGTTGCCTCAGCAAGTCATTCTCCCGATTATCAGCTTGTTGCCGCTGTATTTCTTAGTGGGAATTGGCCACGACTTCAGTATGTACATTCAGATGCAACTCGTTCTGATTCTGTTGCACAGCTCGTGTGTGGCATTTGGATACTGCATTTCTTGCGTCTGTCGGCGTATTGACATCGCCCCCCTCGCTGGCAACATCGTGTTAATGCCTCTGCTGTTACTTGGTGGTCTCTTCATCGACCCGAGTGACGTGCCTGGGGTTCTTCGCTGGGTTCAGTACATTACACCTTTCCGGTATGGGTACTACGGCCTCATGCGGGTTTTCTGGCGACGAGTTGACGAGATCTCGTGCGACGACGTCGCAACGGGAGCGACCTGTGCTGCCACCACGGGGCTCGACGTGCTCGAGAACAAAGGCATCTCCAACAGATCCGTGGTGTCGAACTTAATGCTGCTCTTAGCATTAAGCGTCGGATTCCGGGTCTGTAAATGTCGGAAAGAGGAAATAAACGACGTCCATTTTGGCAATTCCAATTTGGCAACATCCGTTTTCTTTCGATAAAAAACTTTTGATGGCGTCGTCAGTTTGCGACTTTCAAAATAAATTTCTCACAACTCGACGATTATAATTTTAGTTCACTTCCGATTTTCACTTGTGAAACCCTTCAGTCTTCAGCAACTGAAAGAAAATGGTGCAATTATCGCTGGCAATTCCGGTGGTGTTACTTGTATCAGCGGTGCCCATCGCCCCTGTAACCAGCCACGAGGCGTATGCTACCAAGGTTCCCAACGGCCGCAACGTCGAAGGTGTTAAAGCGATTGGACACACCGACGTGAACGGCGGCGGGATAAGGAACGCGTTTGGCCGAGCGTTCTTCGATGCAGGCCACACGTGGACCAGGGAACTTTGCCAGACCGACTCCGATCGCGATGGTCAGACGAATGGCGAAGAGCTGGGAGATCCGTGCTGTGAGTGGACGTCGGAGTCGGCTAAAGACCCGCTGTGGACAAGTGGCGTGTCGAATCCTGGAGACGACGCAAGCACGTCGGACAACACCACGTGGCCGGCTTATGAGTGCTCGGCTGCGGCCACCAGCAGCTCCCAGGAAGGCAGCACGAGTACGAGCAGTAGCGCTGATGGTTCCAGTACCTCGACTTCAACGGCGCCAGTTGCTTTAAACGGCGTTGCTGGTGTCGCTGTGGCCGGTTTGTTGACACTTTTGGTAGGAGTCGCTGCTTAGATAACTGATAAAATGAAGCAGTGTGAAGCGCTTAAGAAGGACTTAGCGGTAGTTTACAGCTAACAAGACATGCTTGAGGCGCTCTATTTCGTTGTTTCCGTGATTTTTAAGCACTTACTTCAATAGCAGTAGTAAATACATGTAAGAGCTTATATTTACTGGAAAAACAAGGCGTAAAGCTCACTGAGTTCTGGTGGCGATGAAGAATGGCACGAAGATCCCCATACCAGAAGATAAGTCATTATGGAAGTTGCAATATAAGTACCATACGAACATGTGTACCGGTAGTGGTGAACGAACTATTATTAATAGGTAGTGTCTAATAGCAAAACGACCAACATGTCAGCGGAGTATTTGGATACCCTTCATAAAAACGTTACCAACAGTGATGCATCGCTCTGCGCTGCGCGTTGGCGCTGGATGTGTGGCATCCAAGGGAGCAGAAGTAGTGGGATCCGTTTGGAAGACGTGCGTCCAAGCGTTTTCGAAAGAACTGATGCACTTGCCTCGGACCATTTGAGTTTGTTAATCGTGGTAAGTGAACTTGTCGATGGCTACAAACGGCCCCAGAAGAACACGTTTCTACTTGGCGACTCCGACGGCATTTCTAGCAGCGACCCCCCCCCCCCCCCTCTGGTCCACAAAGTGATTCGTTTGACTTGCATCACTAAGGTGAAAAATCCCTTCAGTTCAACGAGCACTTGCAGCCTCTGCCCTCCATTTGTCCGTCACCATCAGATGGACTTGCAGCCTCTGCCCTCCATTTGTCCGTCACCATCAGATTCTGAAGCGGTCTCGCAATGATCCTTAGTCCACCAATGTCCTCAAAGTTTTCGCCAAACTCATTATCGCCGCATCAACGTCCACGTGTCCCTGTGCCGCTACTCCTTTAGCATTATCTCCATTTGGAAGCTACGCAACATACTTCGGGTGCTCATTGACATTGTCGAAGGTGAGGGAGAGTTGCCCCACAGTCAGTTCGAGTGCAGATTAAAGTCACAGATCGCATTTGATTGGTTGCCCAGATTGAAGTGCATCTTTGAAGCGTTTCTAACACGAAATTGGCGTTTAATACACGAATGTATCCACTTTCTCCTGCAAATGCACGCGCTCTCGCCCAATCAAAGCACGCTTCATTTAGCCAATCGCATCGCACCCCACAACCCAAGAGCTCCGCTAGCCATGTCATCGCGAAAACTCGTGGCCGTTCTCGCGCTGCAGCTATTCTCTCGAGCGAATGGCTGCTCAGACTTCCTGCTATCGCCTGCAGCGTCTCCGCAAAGCGTCATCAGTGGCCGTTCGATGGACTTTGAGGCGGATTTGGACTCTGCACTTGAGGTGATCCCAAGGAATACCCATTTCCAAGAGTTGCCTGTTTCTGGGTGCCCTGATTGCCCAGATTTCGAGTGGCAGAACAAATTGGGCTTCGTGGCGGCAAATGTGTATGGCGTGAATGTGGCAGCTGACGGAATGAATGAGGCCGGACTCTCAGCTGCGTGGCTGTATCTGGATGCAACTAAGTACCCAAATCTTGAAAATGGAGTCGGCAACTTCAACAAGACCAAGCCAGTCGTCACTTCGATTTGCTCGTATATTTTGGGCAACTTTGCCACCGTGGACGAAGTAAAAATTGGTCTCAAAAAGGTGCAACTCGCTGGAATCAATGGCGAAGTCGCGCAACAGCTTCTTCACGTGTCTGTTCCACAAGACGGCAACGCTCATTCGGCGCCACTTCATGTCAGTATCCACGATCGCAACGGCAACAATTTGGTAATTGAGTTCTTGCAAGGGGACCCCATTCTCCACGATAACCCAAATGGTGTTCTTACCAACGACCCTCCACTTGAAGAGCAACTAAGATTGCTAAACAAACATTTGAGCGAAACTACGGGAACTGTCAACACAGGAAACCTTCTACCTGGAGGATACGGATCGACGGAGAGGTTTGTGAGGCTTTCCGTGCTGAATAAAAAAATTAGCGAGGGCTACAGCGCACCGTCGGTGCACGCTTCATACGTTGAGGCCACTGAGGAACAGCGCGCAGTATCGGATGCTCTACATTTACTAAACACCGTAGTACGTCCCCCCATGGGGGAAGCTACACAGTGGTCGATTGTGCGAGACCACAAACGACGTATGCTGTATGTCCGCTCTACAGCCAACCAGCTACTACGTCGCGTGAGTTTGGACATGCTGGATTGGGCAGATCCTCACGCGCGGAGATTAATTCCCGTTTCATACGGTTTTTGGTTCTTGGACTCGACAGTGCCACTACTTGACGACCGCAACGTCATGCGTACTAAGGATCTACCAGCGCGTTCTATGGTAGAGGCTGCGCTCTCCCAGACACAAGAACCTGCTGTTGCGTTCGGCAGAGTTAATTATTTCAAGGGAGGCGACAATTTGGAGGAGACGAACGATCAGCTGCAATTCCTTGCTGCCACTAGCCAAATGCAACAGGCAAATGAAGTGGGAAGTCTCTCTCCGGTATTTGTCTTTGTCGTTGGATCGGTCGCTGGTGGCATGCTGACGGCGTTGCTGTTAGTTGGCTGGAAACTGATCATCACAGACTGCTTGCGACGTCAGAATGGGTACAAACAGATCGCTGAAATTTAACTGCCAGTTGCCAAGGAAAGAGTATCAGTTTAGCGGGGTGTTCATCATTTTAGTTTTAAGCAATTGCTAACCGTCTGTTGTTGTCTTTCCCAACTCTTCAAAGGTATTATATGTAAAGTACTGTACATGTAATTCAATGACGAGAGAGCCATTACGGTGATCAAATCCAGTTCTTAGAATGGAGCGACACCACGTTTGCAGTCCGTTGGTCGATCGTCAGCATCATCTTTTATGATGCATCACACGTAAAATGCAGCTCTTGAAGAGACATACACCAAGAGAAAACTAGCTCGTAGCTCACTTTACAATATACTCGTGACATCCAACGCAACAACGTACCGGACACAATGAAGGTATACGCGCTTCCTATCAAGGTTCTCGCTATCCTCTCGGTAAGTGCGACAGCCACGGCCAACATCGAGTGTTCGAGTCCAGACTCGTGGACTGAAACACCCACCACGTCAGGAATGTCGTACCACGCCTCCACCTGGTGCCATCGTTGTCGATACAGTGGCAGCTACAAGACAGTGGCGGAGGGCGTAGCACATATCCTTAACACGACGGACGAGATCACCCTCTTCGTATTTCCAGGAAGCTTAATGGTTCTTCGGTGTTGCAGGGCGCAGGAGACCCGATTTTTTTTTAGAATATGTTTTTTCATTTTTACCGTAAATAATTTACTTTCGGGTAAAGAGGCGGTCAGCAAGTTGCGGTTGTCCTTGATCTCGAGAGGGATGTCCTTCTGCGCCTTCGCCTAGGTGGTGGTCACCTCATTGGCAGCATACGATATGGTGTCGCACGTGTAGCCAGGAAACCCGACAATATCATTTATACCTATTTGCTGGATCTACGGTAATAAGTAAATCTCTATTATCAAAAATAAAAATCTGCAGCTCGAACATTTCAAAAATACATTATCAGTGCATTAATCGTACATGTTCACCCCTTCCTCATAATCGAGAGTCCTCATGCGTATAAGGCTCTTTATTACAATTAGTGTAAAATCCAAACAGAAGGCCATATTTACCCTTATGTTCAAAATGTCCTACCTTTATGCACCCACCGACAGTAGAAACGTCCCAGTACTTGAGAAACAAGATCCTCGAGCATCACAAGCGAGCAAAATAATCATGCGCTACACACAAGACCGTAAATACATTTCGGGTATTTGCCGCATGCGGTTCCAGTCGAAGAGTGGGATCAAAATGTACAATCTGAACGCCAGATTAAAATCATTGAAATTTGGTACTTCAAGTAACAAATTAGTAATCGCACTTTTTTTAGCAAGATATGTATGTGGTCCACCCTGGACGAAATTATCAGCTCGACGCTTTGGAATTTTGCGATCTTCTCAAGTCATGTTGCGACTTTTGACGTTTTTCGTATTCCTCGCCATCTATGGACGCGCTGTTGCCTTCTCCATCGATATCAATGGCTGGTATCCTTGTACTCTGACCGACGAGTCTTCTCAGCCACTTCTCAACGACATCAGCTTCGAGTGCGCCACAGTGGGAGCGCCACTGTGTCATTCCGGAACCTGCAACAGCTCAAAGACAATTGAACTCTTTGTCAAGCGGAAACTCGCGTCATCAACGCCATCACAAAAAGGAAGCACACATAAAAGCGTGTGGTTCTTGGCTGGCGGACCCGGGGCATCTTCAGCTGATTGTACGTAAAAAAAAGTATATTTTTCAAGAAAAAAAATCGCTTCTTTAAATTTATATACTATGCAGTGGAGATGGCGATGTTGGAGATTTATTTTTTATCCAAGAGTTCAATTGACGTGTACACGATGGATCATCGAGGAACCGGACGAAGTTCGTTTCTGGACTGTATGGCAGCCCAAGCGACAGCAGAAGGGAGTCCAGGGGGAGCGCAGTTGGTTTTACAAGAACTTCCATACTGTGTGAAAGATATTTTGCACCAGATCGACGGCCACACAGAAGCCTTCTCGGTCACTTCTGCTGCTCAGGATTTAGTTTATCTCTTGGATGTGTTCGAGAATGATACGGAAAGTTCTGGAGTGGGGGATGTTTATCTTTACGGCACCAGTTATGGCACGTACTTAGTGGAGCGAGTGATGCACTTGGCTCCATCTAAAGTGAAGGGCTACATTCTCGACGGTGTGGTGTCTGAAGCTGGGTCTACTCCTGACACTAGATTGTTCTTCTCGCACTGGGATCGGAATATTCTGGCACCGACAAAAAGATTTTTCGAACTCTGCTTAGAGCAACAGGAAACGTGTCCTCTCCAGCTAAATCTTGGCGATAGAGGTGATGTTTTGAGTGCTGTACTAGAAATTTACACTGAAATCGATGAAGCCATGAACGACTGCGCCTTGCAGTTGATGCTACTCACGGGTGTTGACACGCCATCTCAAATTCTGCGGCCAATACTGGGACTGCTCGTTCGAGATTTCTCCGCTTGCACACTAATTCCGTCAATTTTAGGACGGATGCATCGATGCAGCAAAAAAGACCAGAAGGAACTGGAAATGTCACTTGGCCCTATGTTGGATCTGATACTTCAGCAAGTAGGAACAGCGGTCTCACCCGTTATTAAGACACCGGTACACCCTACATCGCTAATCAAGTCACGCCTTGACTCATCGGTAACTGGGTCCATTGATCAGCTGGTGTATCTCTTAATTTCCTACTCGGAGCTCTGGGCCAACCCCTCTCCAACAGAAGCAGAGCTGGAAAAACTATACGTGGACGGGATCTTCTCAATCGGATCGGTAGCGTTAGCTCAGTACTGCCTTCTCTCGGGCAATCAAGCCCGACGATGTCAGCTAGTAGTCGAGACCCAGCGTGTAGCCAAATTGCCCTCGACTTTGGAGGTAATACCTCCGACTTTACTCAGAACTTCGTGTACCCTGTAGACGAGTATTCGAACATTACCGCCTCCGTACCGCCTAATACCACTCTGCTAGTGATCAATGGGGGACTGGGCTTCCAGACGCCTATGGAGTTTGGTCGACATCAATACGAATCGGCAGCTTTAAGCGACCCCGAAACGAGTCGAAAGATGATGGTGGAGTTCGAGTTTGGAGCTCATGTGTGCGGCCTAACAGCGACAACTTCAGATGACGAGACGCTATGTGGGCCGAAGATCGTGACGTCGTTTATCGCTAACAACGGCGACCCAGAGCTGGTTGACACGTCCTGTATGAACGACTTGCCAGAGCTTGAGCTCAATGACAAGGCGTTCTCGATGCTGGTCGAGTCTATTATCGAGACTGAGCGTGAACAAATGCTAAAAGGCTTTGGCTTTGAAGAGTAGAGTTAGTCAATACATTGAATTACTTTCTACTTTTCAGTACTGCACAATTAATCCTTTTTGTAAGATTTCTTACTTCCAGCTCGAAAAAAATCCAATAATTATTTGATACACACAGTAATTATGTAATTGCGATGCAATACGAAGCCTGGGGTCTTCCTTTTGATCACGTTTACTGCTGGCACCATAAGTGCGAGCATCATGCTGGAAAAGGCAAAATAAAGTTAGTGGTGGATTTCCGTGGACATCCCGCTCTGACCATCGTGGCCGTCACTCCACCCACGCTCAACTAGCGTTTGACTCCTTGTCTTCGTTTCAGTTCCATTCATCGGTATGGATAACAATCGAATCTGCGACATCGTGTTAATCGAGCAGAGCGATCAGCTCAAATCCCGTCTGATTATCGAGCGTCGGACAGCAAACCACTTTTCGGACTTCAGCAAGTTTCCGACAAAATGCCAAAAACACCGTTCGAAACGGTGTGCAGCACCCTCAAACGCATAATAGCACCTTCCGGGGAGGGGCGACGCAGCTATGACGCCAACTAAGGCGAGCGGGTGCGAGGTCGTGTAGCCGCAGCAAACCCGCGCGTGGAGCCCGCGAAGCAGGGCCGCGCGGTATTTGCGGAGGCGGGCCCAGCGCCGAGCTCACCAGCGAGCCGCGCATTGCACTTCCCAGGTGAGAGAATCTATTAATCGCGAGCGAAGCGAGCCCCAGCCAAGCGAAGCGCGGCTGGTAACGACCTCTTACGTTATATAATGCCTTTCCACAGGAGAGCCGGGTAATCCCCCCCGGCTGCTCTTACAAATGCCAAGTCAAAACAAAGCTTAAGTGTTATCCTGCAAAACAAGGTGTTTTTGATGTGTTCTCCAAGTTTCCAAGTTTACCCTTAAATTCGGCTTCGACTTGGCGTATTAATAGCGCTGGTGCTGATCAAGTGTAATCATCGAAGCTTCGCATGGCTTCAGATACCGGTACATGTACTCGATCCAACAGGAAGCAAGCGTGATGCATCTCTACAGTCCTGTATCGCTTTGCCATGTTCACTCATGTGCGTAAGACTCGTATCCATATTATGCACTATTGATACACCACATGGACATACGTAAACGTGCTTCATGACACAGGAGCATCTACGATGTTGATACAGGTATGGATCCATTCTGCTCTTCACTTTCAGGTCTCATTCTCAAAAAGTCATCGAGTCTGACACTTGACTTCTCCACGATGACCTCGCCCAACTCGCCTAAAACGCCTAAGGCCGACTATACCATGATGGAGCGTGGCAAGCACTTGAACACGCAGCCAATTCTCCCGATTAATGGGAAACAACACTCTCAAGACATGTGGGAGCCGACTTCGGCGCGTTCGACCGACTTCATCAGCGACTTGCAGTCCGTTCCGCCTCCGTCAAAAGAGTTGTGTCTTCCGTCTCCACTTCGGAAACTCGCTCGTGCGTGGCTGGTGCTGCGTTGGCAACTAACACGCAACTTGTTCTCCGTGCCGTTGCCGTTCTTGACGTCGCTCTTTGACGTCAAGCTCGGCGATCTCTTGATCACTCTCCCGATCTGTATCGTCTTCCTCGTCACCACTGCAATCCAGGCCAAAGACCGCGAAGTGGAAAGCAGTGGCAACCCCCCAACGTATGGTCTCTTAGTCGTGTTCATCCTTACCGTGCGTAACAACTCGGTTTTTCTGGCACTGACCGGTATCTCGTACGAACGCGTACTGTTCTACCACAAGCTTGCCGCGTTCGTGACCATCATCCTGTCGGGTCTTCACGGTCTTGCGTATATCCTCGCATACGACAAGGGAGAGATCTCTGGAGAAGGAGACATGGTCTTCACTGGAACTGTAGCGTTCGGTGCTATGGTGCTTATGTTCGTGTTCTCCTTGGGCTTCGTGCGTCGTCGCTTCTTCGAGTTCTTCTTACGCACTCACTGGATCCTCTTCATTGTCGTATTAGTGTTTGCAGTCATGCACGGAGCTTCGACTGCACTCATCGGTGTCGTTCCTTGGGGTATCGACATGGCATTCCGTCACGCGTACCGTCCTCGTGTTTACGCTCACGGCTCTATCGTTTGCGGTAAGCAATCATCACCGCAAGATTCTACAGACAAGAGCATGGGCGTTATCGCACGCGACCAAGTCTCCATCTCGACGCTACCTGGTAACGTCGTCCGGATCCAGTTCCCACGAGTCCGGAAAGATACCGGAGAGAGTTTCATCTACCAAGCGGGGCAGCACTGTACGTCTTCCTGTGTGTCCCGACTATTTCGAGTCTAGAGTGGCATCCGTTCACAATCTCTTCGTCTCCTCATGAGTCGATGGTGACGTTGTACATCAAGGCACTTGGGGACTGGACGAACAAGCTACAGGCACTTGTTGCTGCCTCGCAAGTGACTTCATCGTTCGATATTCTGGTCGATGGTCCGTACGGGAGCGTCTCTATTGACATCAAGACGCCTACTACGTACTCGTACTTTGCGCTGTTCTCCGGTGGCATTGGTGTGACCCCCATGCGCTCAATCGTCAACTGGCTGCACTACGAGGTCCACCACGAAGGTCGTTCGAACATTGAACGCGTCCAGTTCGTCTGGTCCGTTCGAGACCCAGAGATGGCCCAGGGTCTTGTCGTTGACGAGGCTAATGGCTTTGGAGACTACCGGGGTGAAAGCTACTTCCCGCATGGGATCGTAGGCAACGTGACGGTGTCTTCTGTAGCGAGGTTTATTTATCGCGTTCGGAGCGAGACGTCGAGGCCGCTGACTTGGATCGTCATCTTGAGAGTAGTCTCCGTTACGGTGTTCGTCCGGATATCACGGCTACTTTACGTGCAATAGGCGAGCAAGCCAAGCAGACTGGCAAGAAGCGTGTTGCGGTGCTAGTTTGCGGTCCTCGAAGCATGGTAAACGACGTGATCAACAAGAGTTTGTCGCTCTCGTGGGAGATGAAGGTGCGTTTCGACGTGCACAGCGAAGTATTCGAGTTCTAAGAAGAAGGAAGAACAGAAACAAACTAGCAGTAGATTGTACGTCGAGCCTTTGTTTTCGCACAAACAGATTTTTTCGGGGTAGTCTAAGAGGTGATGCTCGATCGGATATTTCTGAATGGTCCCTAGCTTCCAGTATAGGTTGAATGAACTGGAGACAGGTGGCTTGTAAGGCCGAGCTTTTTTAAATATGTAACTATGCGACTGAAAGAACTAAATGCACGAAGGAACTTATAGTCTGCTGGTCACGTTTTTCGAAACTCTTGAAACAAAGCCGTTTTTCAAACGGAGAAGCTCTGGATTACACTACTGTGTGTAGGGCGGTTGCTTCACCATTGGTTTTACATGTACAGTGTTGACGCGTGTTCTTCTCAGCACTGCACTTCGCGCACTTATGGGAAACTATGCAAAAGAGAGAGTGAGTTATGGCTCCTAACTAACTGATTTCTACCGTAGGCGATCGCAGCTGCTCGGTGCCTTTCATCTCTGGTCTGGATTCCCAGCCGGATTCCATTCTTTAACACTCCTCCTCACCGACAGTAGCGAGCGTTCTCAAATGACAGGTCTTCTGGTCTCTGTTCCTTCCCTCTTACGACCCTAGTGCAGACTCACTTCCTCACGAAGATCCACCAGTCGTGGTGCATCCAGAGCCTTCGTCAACCGGTCGGCTGGCATGCGCTCGCTTTCGCAATACTCAGGCTTCGATAGCCCCTTCTGGGTGTAATACCCGACGAACTTGATGCGAACATTAATGTACTTCGCCTTCACCGATGCGCTCTCCCCGTCAACGCAACCTGGTTATCTACCCTGAGCGACATCGGCCTCTTATAGGCTATTCTTAGTTCCTCCATTAACTGCCGAATTCCAAGCAGCTCAGCTTCCAGTCCCCCAGAGTCGGGCTATGAGTCCGTCGCGTCGCCTTGTGAACGGCGAGCATATTATCGGGCCGCGTACAGCACGTTATTCACATTAAACTCCCCACCAGCGACTGGAACCTTTTCACGGTCACCGACCCGTTTTTACCTGAGGCTGGCAACACCTCGGACACATCTGTTCATTCCATTCGGCCCCTATCGGCACTCTCACGCCGTTTGTCATTTCCATTCCGTATTCTCGCAACATCTCATCGATCCCAACCTCCTGGTCCAAGTCGTACCCGTCATCATCACTATACGTGACACGCATACCCAGGAGCTTACTGACTGCCCTAAGGTCCATTACTGCCAGTCCGGTCAACTCGCCGAAGAACGCGTCTACGGCGTCTTGTTGCGTCACAGTGACTAGGAGATCGTCTACATATACTCCGACAACGACCAACACCTCTTCTCTGAGTCTGCAATACACGCACATGTTTCCGTATCTGCTTGAAGCCTACGTCCATAAGCTTTTGATGCAAAAGCCTACTCCACAGTCGCCCCGGTTGTTTCAGCCCGTACAGGGCCTTCTGGAGCCCCAGAGCCAGCTCGTCGCTTTTCTCGACCTTCAGCACCTCAATAGGAACCGATATCCCTTATGGCAGGCGGGTGAAGATGTCCAGATCCGCCTCCTTGTCCGCCTTCACGTAGGCGTTGGACACGTCGCGCTTCGCTGGGACGCGTCATTTCCTTGCCAGTGTCAATATCACTTTCACACTGCTCATTTCTATTACCGCGGTGACCGTCAGGCCGTAGTTCACCCCAAACTACTGCTCATTTCCACACTACCAGCCGCGCCTTAAAGCACTCGATTGCTCCTGCGGCGTCCAGTTTTTTCTTGAACACCCACTTAGTATGTAGTATCTTCCCTTCCCTGGGCTTCCGGATAATCTTCCAGACCCCATTCGCTTCGAGAGCGCTAAACTCCTCGGAGACGCCCTGAGCCACTCCTCTTTGCGCTCACTGCGCATTGCTTCACCAAAATTCTTCCGGTTTGGCGTCCAGAACGCTGTTCACCACGCCAGCCGCCGCCTCCTCCTGCTCCGCAGGCTCGTCCACCTTTTCGCTCGACTTGCGCGCCACCGATCGCGTCACATGGCGCTCTCGCTGCCAGGCTTTCTTCCTGGGCTTTTTCTTTGTTCTGGATAGAGTCTCCCCTTCAGCTCCAGCCACCGAAGCGGCACCAGCGGACTCTACCTGCTCCTGCTCGTCATCGTCATGTAGGTAGGGACACCGAACCTTGATATTCTGGTCCTTGCTGAGCGTTTCGAAATTCTTGACGTGCTGGGTGGTCACGACATCGCGATCATTGAGCAAGTAGACCCTGTACCCCTTCGTCTCCTCACCGATCCCGACTATTATACTCTGCTGTGCCCGTTGCGAGAAGTTCTTGTTCTGCGGGTCCCTATACACCGTACACAGGGACCCGAACACCACAATCTCCCCCAGCGACGGTGTCTGCTTCGTCAACACCTTCAGCGGCGATGCCCTTCCTGCGTTGGAGCTGCTCGGCGACCGGTTGAGTATGCACGCCGCGTACTGCACCGCGTCTCCCCAGAAATTCAGCGGCAACCCACAGCGAACATCAGGCACCTCGCCATGTTCATGATGGTGCCGTGCATGCGCTCTGCCTTCCCGCTGGTCGCCAGGTTATTGGCTTCACTTCTCGGCCTAGCCACTCCGGTCTTCTTACATAACAGGTCCACGTTCTGCCTGATTTGGTCCGTAGCACATGAATTCTACAGTTGAACCTTTTCTCGAAGAATGCGAAAAAATGCTAGGACTGCTTCGCGGCTGCTTCCTTGGTCCGAGCTAGGAAGACTCGACAATAATTCGACTTATGGTCCACGAAGTTTACCATGTACCTGTTGTTCTGACGATCCTTTGGCGTCATCGGTCCCTTGAGGTCCGAACAAATGACGCCACTAATGCGGTCAATGGGCGAGTGCTCGCCCGTGTCTCTGCCCGACTGTCGATTCTTCGACTGTTTTCCCTGCGCACAGGTGAGGCAATTGACCCGCTTGCGATCCGCTAGCATGATCCCCGAACCCTGCTCCCTGGCCAAACGCTCGACCGCGTCGTAGTTCAAGTGTCCAAGGCGACGGTGAAAATCCACCAGCGTGCCGCTCTGCACGTCACTCGACGAATCCTCGTCCGATCCGGTTGCCACCTCTTCCAGAGCCGCCATGATCACTTCTGCTGGCGGTCGCAACCTCCCCTGTACCGTTCCTGGTCCACGAGCACGTTTCTGCGAAATCTGACATAGAAGGCAACTCGTCCGCCGTCCCTGGCAGCAATCACACGACGTCCATCCCTGCGCGTCAGCACGAAGCCCTTCTAGTCCGGCTGGCCGTACGAGATCAGGTTGTGTATGACACTCTTCGCATAGTACGTCCGTCAACTTGACGGTCTGCACTGCGCCGCCCGCGGTGACCTGCAGCGTCACTCTGCCCTTCGTAATAACGCGGAGCGGATCTCCATTCGGCTGAACGCACTAGTCCGCACAATTATTCACATCCTCCAGCTACGACGCGTCGTTGACTAAATGCCCGCTGGACCCCGAGTCCAGTACAGTACTGCACCCCGTTTTAACGGGGGTGGACCCTATAGGATTTGCAAATAAATCAGATTTTTAGCATTTTAATTATTGCTCAATTGGATTCAGTATCATTACATCCGGAAGTTAATCAAAGGTCCAACGGCGCGAAAACGGGGTGCAATACTGTATCCTGAACTCTCCTGACTCATCCGAGTCACCCTCGCTTACTGCCAGCGTCACGTCTGACTTCCTGCCTCCTGTCTGGACATGCTCTGGGAAAATAAGGGGAAATGTGCCCGACCCTCCCGCATTCTGCCTCCATCTGCGCTTGTGCCTTTTCTATGACTCCGTCATCTTCTCGTTCGTCTGCTTCATGTTCTCCAGCTGCTTGGGCATACCTGAGACTATCGCGATCAAGTCCTCGGTTGTGTGAGCCGCACATGGCGGTTGGGCGGTGCTCTGCTCTTCAGTGTCGTCAGCCATACCAATCCTTTCGCGACCGGCAACGGGAGCCACTGGATGGAGCACCGTCACTGGTGGTTTCATCAGTGGGTTTTTGCATCTTGGGCTCAAAACCTGTTGACGCGTGTTCTTCTCAGTCACGCTGCACTTCGCGCACTTATGGTAGCTATGCAAAATAGAGAGTGAGTTATGGTTTTATTGCTCCTGACTAACTGATTTCTACCGTAGGCGATCGCAGCTGCTCGGTGCCTCTCATCTCTGGTCTGGATTTCCAGCTGGACCTCCATTCTTCAACATACAGCTCATGTGTCGACAAGTCACCTTTCTTCTTCTGTTCACGAGGTTCGTGACGAACCGCCCTCGTGGTCCCGTTTGCAAGCACTGCAGTTACCAGTTCATATTGGAACGATGCTGCAACCCCACGCTCACACGTCGCCTAGAAATTCTGAAACACAAGCACGACTTGATTGACCCTGCGTTGCTTGCAGGCTAGCCCGCAATATTAAGCAATTACCACCGCCATCTTAGGCACATTCCATTTGCGTCAGAATCGATGCGCCTGTATAACAGAGCCATAAGTCGAAGGAAATCTAGTTGCGTGCCTCGAGGTGTGGCAGATGCCATGAGTCATCAGTCCTGGTGTGTAGGACAAAACATTAGCTGTGCTATTTTCAAAGCGACAAGGAGCTTAGCATACTCAAAATGCCAGAAAAAGGTGCATTTCAATTTGATCTGTACAAATGCTACTAGAAAATTAGACCCCATGCGTTCCTTATTGCCGAACTCTACAGTATACTCAAGTGCAAACCCACTATATGGGGTACGGCAATCCAACGTAGATCTTGTATAACAGGCGTATCAATTGTTGAAGTAAATTTGTTTACTTTTTTTTACTGAAAGTGCTAGTTTAGGATCTGAGTATAAGCAGTTAGAGTAGTTTTGAGTCAGAATGACTTGCCTCTTAAAACGCTGGATATAAAATCCAGAGAACTACTGAAATGTTCCCCAATAATCAACTACGTTACCAATGTCGGTTTGCTGGCCAAAAGGATTTTTAAATGCAAGTGTATATATAACATTATTCGCATGAAAAAATTAAAACTAAACTAACATACCACATTATAATATGTCATAAAAATATTTGAAGCGACACGCACTTTTAAAGAGTTCAGCGTGCTAAAAGATACATGACATATATTTATTGTAATTTCATCAATTTTGGCAAAGAGGAGGACCCGATTCCGATATAGCTAGTGGCTTTGATTTAAAACATCTAAAGTTCGAAATGATACACAGATACGGATTGTGCATTAAACGCGGCTCTGCTTTACAGCGCGACCGCCATAATTGCCGCTTTTTGGTGGTAAAACCAAGTGGCTTGTGCTCATCCAGCGGCAAATTAAATATTCAGTTTTAGTCAACATTTGATGCATCACTTTGACCTACAGCGACGCCTTCCGGTTGCTAGCCGTAGCTCTTATGCATGTCTACGACGTCTCTAGTGCGTGAGTGTCCGAGTTATTCGGCCCGAAGCAGCGAGCACTTCGCTGATGGTAAATTGTCAGTGAAAATCAGCCTTATCAGACCTACACATGCTGCCCCCCAGCGGTTTTAGCTGCTGTGGAAGGTTACGCTGAAGCACACTCGATGTTCCACATTAAAGAGCTTCGCGAGTTTGTGATAAAAAATTACCAGCAATTGCAACAGTTTCGACAGCTACAATATGCGGAGCTCTGAACTCTGACCTCAATCTTTGTCGAAAGGTGCTGTCCAAGACAGCTCGACAGGCTGTACCTCCTGCAATTGAAACTTACCGCTCGAAAGCGCTTCTTATTTTCTCATTTACTGAGCCGCCAATTTCATCTTCAGTTTGTACACTGGAAGTTTTTTTTAGACAGCGCTGGCGGGTCGTAATATATTTAATAGCCTGGGATTTATGTTGACGCTGGTACCGGTTGGTCTGTTTCACGATAGACACCCACAAACCCCTCGGTAGAAATAAGAAGAACAGTCCCTCCAAATTGCTCTCAAGTGCACGTGCCGAGTCTATCGGTGCCGCAGTGCAATTTGCGAGCTCTTCAGCATAGAGACGAAGGGATGTACCTAATTAAAAAAATAAAAAGTAAAAAAATACTGTTTGTATTTGTGGTGCGACATTAGTTTGGTGTGACAAACACAGCTTTCATGTGAATAGTCTATAATACTCACTAAATATCCATGTTTTGTGTGTCAAAACGTGGTCGTAAATGATAAACCGTACACCATCTTATTCCCAAGCTGAGTTTTACTTCCGTTCTGCAAGATGTAGATGAGTATCGATTAAGTGGGGATCAAACTAATTGCATTTGCGAGCTACATCAGGACCGCGCGTCGGTGCGTCACTGTGTAGCGCGAGCCCAACTACGGTGCGAGTCACGGTGTTGGCGAAATAATCGATTACCAGTACCGTTCATAACAGCTGCGAGAGGCGCTCTTAATTCGTACGAGTAGTGTGTGTATCGCTAAAAAGGTTGGATTTCCATCGGTCATGGATCTTAATTGTGTTGCGTCAGCTCCTCCTGCCATTAGAGCTAAAGCTCCGCCGCTGCGAAACGAATGACAAGAGTAGTGCCGAGGATCAAAGCCTGTTGCAGAAGCAGCCGCCATTAGGATTTTGGATAATTCATCAGTCTTCAGCACGCGTGTCCTGCCGAGCGTGCATATCGCGTCGGTAAAGCGTAAATTAATCACTGTATCGAGCCCCAACAGTATTGCGGAAGCAGGGTTTCGACACACTCGCTTGTGACCTGAAGAGATGTACCGCGACTTTCTTGATCCGTTTTGCTACCATAGAGTCTTACCATAGCAGAAGTCCCACCTCGAATAGTTGCTGTCGGGCAGCCTGAAGACCTCCATATCGCATACTTTAAGAGCGTAACGATGCCTGTCTCCCTTCATTGCGAGGCGCTCGGAACTCTTTAGAAAATAGAAGTAACCCAGCAACACAGCCCCAAGAAAGAGGCGGTGCTGAGGATTTTGGTAGTCGATGTGCGTGGCAATCCAGGCAAGTATGGTTGATGAGACGGGTGCTCGTGGCTGTGGGATCGAACTAACGCTTTGCATCCTGTAATCGCTGTTGAATGACTGGAAACTCGAATCCGGCGTATGCACGATGAAATAATTTAACATGGCTGATCTGGGCGTTAATGAAGGGAATGGACCCAGTACTCTGGCTTGACGACGACCATTCAGCAATGGCAAGTATTACTAGGATAAATCGATCGTTAGGGTCGAGTTATGGGATCCAATTTGCTGAGAAAAAGGACTGGCATTTAAAGCCTGTTACACAGAGCCACAGCTGCGATGTTGTCGATCCAGAATCTTACATGGGTAAGCAATCCACGGTTGTGCGAGTTTCACAGCTGTCCCCAACATGTGACGGCCAATAATACACTAAACCATTCCCTGCATAATATAATTTTCCGTGTCATCAAACTGTACCCGAAGTAATTCCCGACGGGCTGGATGTAAGACACATAAGCCCATGCTACTGGCATCCATGAAGATGAGGATGTCTGGTTCTGGAAGCTTGCAAAAAACCTCGAGGGGTGCACTTTGAGCCTTACTATACACGAGAGTGTGGTCAAATTACAAACGTTTTAGCCGAATCCTAAGTGAAAGTAGCTGGTCGAACGTGTGATTATTGGGTCCACAGTGAAGCCAATCGATGGAAGAAGGGTTTCGAGCGGTCTGATATACAAACAAACAGACATAGCGCAGACTACCCAACAGTTGAGATATGCTGTTGGGATGGCTGGATAGCCTGGACGAGGCAGCGACCAAAATCTGGGAAGCGCTGGGTCGCCCTTCCCAGATTTTGGGTCGGACATAGATACTGTCACCATTCCAGGTCCAGTGCCTTGCGGCGCGCTGTCCAAGTCGTGAACGATTCGTTTTTAATAGATCTGGGATCCAGAATTGCTCCCATCGCTATTTGTAATGCACTCTCGCCCATCGCCAAGCGATGTTCCACGTCTTCTTCACCCCCACAGTGTGATCATCGACACAACTAAAGCTAAAAAAGGAGTGGTATCAGAATCGAAATAATTCATAATGTGAAGGCTTCCCGCCGCACCAGAAGTGATATAGCTTGACGAAAGATACCATAGTGTGCTGGAGAGCCTGTCCATCCGAACAGAGGTGCCATGTCGATCACAACAACGTCTTCATCTGGAAGTGACCCGGCGAGAACCGCTCTGGCATCTTCGTGTACAGGGAAATTTCGGAACGCTGAGTTCACATCACATTTCATCAGCCTGACCGTTGCAGATGAATTAGGCGTACGCAGCGAAATGATGCGTCTAACAATGCCATCTACGAGAAGATACACCAGTACGGGTAATGAATCGTAATTAGATCTAGCCTTCGTTAAGACCCTTTGATTGAACAACAGATCGGGAATCGTCCTAGCTTCCGCAGTAGGATCCACATCAGCTTTTAATTGACACAGCCAGTGGACTATAATTTAGATTCCATTTTGTAGCGGTAGTTCTGGTAACGACCAAATATGTTCCACAACTTTCGCCTTTACGGATTCTCCGAATGGGCGTATTCTACGTCATTTGTGCTGAATTATGATTTCTTACTGGCGTTTTACGTTCCAGTGCTTTGGGCCCAGGATTGGACTGTACTGGCCAAAAAACGCCTAGGCTGCTGTTGACTCATGTTCATCCCCGGCGGTTCGAAATACGTCTTCCGCAATGAAAGCTGGCCGGAATTTCTCGATTGACGTCTTTGTAGAGATCGAAATCCAGCACATGCCCAACCCCAAGGCTCTTATAGACTTCTGGGGACGCCTTCAGGGCATGTAGTCGCTTGGACGAGGCATTGGCGAGCGAGCCACGAGGCCAGATAGCATTTTTGCTATTGCCTTCGTGGCTCTCCTGTCTTTTACCCGGCGATCGAACTAATGTAGTATTATGTATTTTGGCAAGGGCAGTAGAGGTTTTGATTATTAGGAGTAAGACTGCCTGTAATAGATGAATACAAATTTCGGTGCGACTATCTCTACAGCACCTCGAGTACACCCTCAGTAGTTTGAACTCGTAAACGCCATCGTGATATGCTGTGCCTTGACCGTGAAGAATAAATCTGTTGACAATAGCAGCAACAGGACGCCACAACAACAGCTCAGGTAGTCCCGTGGTGAGCTCGTCTCGGGAAACCGGACGAGTCGAGACCTTTTCGGCTGCCACTGAGGCTGTAGCCGTAACTTCTCCATCAGAGCTCGGTAGAATTCGAATGTGTCTCCGGGCTTCTCAGCGCGATGGCACCACACCGTAGCGTGGTCCGGCGTTGGACTTGTGCGGGGCGGCTCAGGGGTACAGACGAGCAACCGGGGCATGAGGAAGTGGGTGGGTCGCGTTGTCAAGAGACGAGGCTTGAATGTGAAGGAACCGGTTCTTGGACATGGAGGTGGATAAAGCGCAAATGAGCGAGAGCTTTCGGCTGAGGACTGCTGTGGTGGGTATAGTCTAAGAGCAGGAGCCCTGACTTTTCGAGCAGGGTTGGCATTTGTGACAACCACCACTGCATCTTGTCGAAACGACTATCCACTCAGAAAAAGCGCTTTTCACCTCCATACATAAGCTTCAATTTCTCCAATTAAACGAGAAAGACTCAAGTCAAAAGATTAACAATCGCAGAATGACCTAAAAGTCTAGTCATAATGTTTCCAGCGGGATATTTGCGAGTCGACAAGTTAACGGTTCTGAACACAATAGCAAGCACCAAGGGTGATGTGATGATTTAATCATGCATATTAAAGATTGTCTTAATTTAATTGAAGATTTTTTTTTAAATTTATATGTGAAATGGTGTTAAGGTATGGATAACCCAAAGTTTGCTTCAGTAAGAAACGGACGGGTATTATGCACTATGTATTAAAAAAAAGATATACAACTTATTATGTGGTAGTTGGCTTGGCACGTGTGCCCACATCTACATTCAAACTATTGTAGATCGTCTGCGACGGTCAACAATACCGGATTTAACCGAGGGTTTGCCTCTGTGAAATACGGATAAATTCGGGTACTGGTAGCCGAATCCCTGAATCGATATCAATAGGTTATATCTGGCGGATGGATATTTGAAGATGTTTATTGCTGCTTGTATTTCATTATCAAGCGTTTTGGCTACGCCTCGTGCCCTCGCGCTTTTCAACGAGACAAAATGCTTGACAACTTATTTAGAGCGAAAATTTGAAACAAGAAAACGTTTTTCACCTATTTCCATTCTTTACAAAAATTACACGTATTGTGCCTTTCTGCTATTTTGTCCTCCCAATCGGACTTCTTATTTGGGCTTTGGAGCCTTAACAAGAGATCGGTAAATTGAAGTAAGCAAAAACGTAAAATTAACTATGTGGGGGACATCACAACTCAACTTTCCTCCTGGCGTCCAGTCGCTTCATTTGCTGATAGGAGCAGCAGACAACCCCCCTCTCTCCTGTAGAGACTTTATTTACAAGATAACTAACGTGGTGTACGTAGCGGGCGGTGTACACACTCGGACAGCGGACGGAGCGCGCAGAGGAGCGTACAGAGGTACCATGGGACCCTGGATTGGAGAGTGTGTGAGTGACAACGAGGCGGCATGATGTCGGCTTGTTTGTCGCTGCGCTATATTTATGCACAATGACGGCTAACGCTGAGCTGTTTTTATTTGTAGGTGGTTTAAACGCATCGCGTCTGTTAGGAAGACAAGCACGCGTCTGCGGTGGCCTTGACCACATTGGAGGTACTATTGTGCGGGTAAGTGCATGCTCACAAGGCGTCATGCTGCAAAAAATTCTCACCGCTTGCCATACATGTTGATACCGTAAGATCTAACACTTCATGCCACTGTCGCGCAGGTGCATTCAATACTACAGTACGTAGGATAGATCCTAATTGGCGAGAAGCGTGTCTACTGAATCGAAAAAGAGGTGAGCCCAGCTGTATTTGCAATGATCGTGTCACTTGTACTGTTGCTAACAAAATACAATCCTTTTCAAATGGTCTGTAGATTAAATGGAAATCATAACTGGACTTCCACCTCAGCTCAACTGTCGTCTATGCGTGAAATTGGGGGAACTATTCAGTCCCGTCCAGAGACAAAGTTCCAGGGAACGATTTCGTGTTCTTAGTCTCAGTCGGCTATGGCGCTCGATTGGGGCATATCAAGCGTGTGCTCGATACGACGTTAGGTTTCACGTGGAGCGAGCCTATCAAGGTGTACGTGAAACTCACAAACCACGCGCCACAGAATAATACGTGCTGGTGCCATCCACGTCGAGCGACATGGAAGTACCACTCGTTACAATTTGACACAAGGCGCGCCTGCGGAAGCACGGACATGCAGCTTTCGTGCTCTTATTGCTCGTGTACGTGCCACGCCCGAGAGCACAGCGTCTGACGTCACTACGACGGGCAACAGACACGCGCATTCAGGAGAAGCTACCTAGAGTTGCGGCGTTCCTGTGTGAGAACGGAATCGAAGGCGGAGCTTCCACACAGCGATATGCGGCTGTTAGCCAAGCACGGCTGCCCGACGGTAGTGTCGAGGAGGTTCCGCACAACACTACTTTTCGCCAGCTGCAATTTTTCAATCGCCAACATAATACAATGGAGCAAGAACGAGCGGTCCAGCATGCGAGATGTGATGAAGCGTATCGGCTAGTGAGAGTACAAATACATGGTGTTGCGGTGCCCAGGCTCTTTAACGTGGGCGACTTGCGTGATGCTCTAGAACTTCTCTCCTACCGTTTGCACCCCCATCGTATACCCCAACACCTCGATGTGCCCGATCCAAGCGTGGGTATTACTGATGTTGATCACGTAGATGGCGGCTTGGACGCAGAAGAATAGGAAACGGATACACTTGCTCAAATCGACGGAAGTTGTATTTGATTAGGATGATATCCACTATGACCGCATAAGTTGGTACCAACGAATTTACGCTTTTCCGTGCAGTAGTGCATATCTATTTTCAAAACGTCTTCTGGGTCTTCTCGGAATAAATATGTGCGTGCTGTTGGATCCAGCGCTTTAGTATGGAAAACCCAACTTCAATTGGGTTCAGGTCCGGCGAATATGGTGGTAAAAAAACATAACAGAGTTCCCGTAGCGTGAATCAGCGCTTGCAGCTCTTGATACATATGTATCTTAGCATTTTCTAATTCGACGATAGAACGAGGTAGCGGCCATAAGCTCAGGAAATGTATAATCTTGGACTTGAAAACACCGTGAAAGCTGGTCCTTGTGAAAGTATCATCAACTGTCCCCCACGAAAAAAAACTGTCGTTTCCATGACTACAAGAACTGATACGCGCTTCCCCCGAGCAAATGGGACATTAACTATAGCTGGTGTGTTTCGAGCCGACCAGCCATGTTTTCGCAACAAAGACCTATAAAAACCAAAATTATATGAAATTGAACCTAATATACTTGCCATTGTTCATACCTGCCGTCCTTGGAAGTCTCATCTACAAAACCTAGCTGATCTGGTCCACTGTAGTAAGAGGCAAGACGCTGGACAGATTCCTGGCGCGCTCGAGGTAGACTCTTCACAGCACGCTTGGTTAGAACCTTACAATTGAGGCCCTAGTCAAACTGTTGCGCACGGTATATTGTGGCATCTGACACGTTGCGGTGCATGTCAAACCGTTGAGCTAGTTCAGCACTCAGCTCTTTTAAGTAAAAGCATGGATGTCTTTGACATACTCCTGAACAAACAAACACACATTCTGAGGTCTTTCACTTGGGCTCTTTTTATCTACATTGCCAGTCTTGATACCACTTAGTGAGGCTTCTTTCAGATACACATAAGACAGTAGAGAGCGCGCTTATCTGAACGTCATAAACATACATGAGCCCGATACCGCGCCACTTCATATCTAATGAAAAGGTCATTTTTTTTAGATACTGATGAGGCTGGGAAGAGCTTTGTTTCCAAATGAAATATTTGAATGTCGACGAAGACATCGGTAATCGGTATTTCGATGAAAACGAATTCCGACCAGCCATATCAAATGCTTGAATTAAAACAGTACATTGGTACAATATTTCAAATTATCCTTTCTTAAACTAATTGCTTGTATAAAAAATCTGCTTGCCCTTAATTTTTTTGTTCAGTACGACTCGGAAAACCAACTTTTTCTTGCCGGATCAGCCGAAATAAGGAGAAGGCACAATAATATTCGGTTAAATGTAGAGTACGCTCGCATCCTGGAATACCATAATAAATGAAGTATAATAGCCATACCGCAAAGCTTTGGCCCGAAAATGCGGACAAAACGGTGATGTCAATGCAATTAGTCGAAATAACCGAACATTTGGTGCAGAGAGAATGTGAATGCGCTGGAAATTGGCGATGATATGAGCTGCCAAAGTTCCGGTCGGTTAGCTATCACGCACACCCCATACATTACACAAGATTTCAGATCATGAAGGCTTTTTTACTTTAGCTAAGTTATTTTGGTTATGTGATTGCAGCCCACTCAAGCCTTCATGACTTACGTCCTGGTACGTTTCCTGTCTTATTTCATATCTAAGCAGTCACATTTGATGCGCAATTTTTGGCTGGAAATTTCAGATCAAGAGCTTTTCAACGGTAAAAATAAAAGTAAATGACCGCGCCATGATATCCGCACATTCCGAAGATTCCCGCCCGCCCGGTGGCGGGACCTCGTGTTAATATTTTGGTAAATATTACAAAATATATTTGAAAAATGCGACTATTCATAGAATCTTCATTGGAGACTTCAATGCATCATCGTCCCTTTCTTGCTATTATAGCACGCTCCCTGATACTGTACAATAATAATGATACAAAGCCGCTCTGGATTTACAGGCGGTTGCTTCCCCATTGACTTTACAGTAATGTGCGTCGGTAATGAGCCTCTGATATGAATAGAGAATATTCATTTTACTCAATATGCCAGAAAAAGGTTCTTGTCAATTTGGTCTCTACAAATTCAGCTTCAAATGCGTTCCTTAAAAACTTTATTGACGCATATTACTGTATACAATTACTGCGGTCCTGTATTCGGTTGGATGTTTTGTTCTAGCCGTCCCAAATATAACACTTGCAATGATTTCTCTAGATAAGACCTTTCTTAGCTCTCTGAAAAATCTGAGTGGACCCCAACTCTGATAAGATAATTCCAACTGTACACATAGCTATTATTTTTGTTCTCGGCACCTGTCGCACAGCCAATCGTGTTTATTTGACAGACTCCTTTTGTGCCCCTTGTTCAAGACACGAGCTACATCCCCATCGACCGCCACCCCGCCCATGGGCAAGCCTAAGGCTAAGAAGCCGCCATTGTATGGCTCCGATCCATTTGTGGTGGAGTGTGCCGAGCAAACTGAGAACATATTTTAAAGTTAAAAAAAAATTTTGTTAAAAAATAAACACTAGATTAAGCGATCTTAATTTGATCCGTTCTCAAATGCATGACACTACACTCCGTCATGAATCGCATTCACTCCAAGACAACACGCTCTCAGCAAACAACTAAGAAAAACATTGATTAATTTTCACGTTGGCGGTTGCTCACCCTGTTCTTCTGATTCTCGCCACGTATAATACAATGGGGTGAAACCTACTCCAGTGTTCAACTATAAGAGCCGCAGACTTACACGTCAACACACTTCTGCGTGATGCTTTCATGGCCTTGGCCTTGCTACTCAGCACGATAGCGCGCGGTAGAAAACTTCTTCGGCTACGCGTCAAGAAGAATACCGAGCTTCTTTCTGGCGTAATAGCTCTTTGCCGCTGTCACGAGAATCACAACTTGTGATTCTTGTCTCGCTGCAGCTCGAGCAGCGACAGAAGCTGGAGCACACCTGAGCTTCTTCGACAAATGTTTCTTGAGACCTTGCGCTGTCTTTAGCTTCCGGTGGCAATGAGGGCATGTGCGGCTGGGCCCTCTTTCGATCTTCCGACCTTCTTGCGCGGTGCCGTCTTCTTCTCAGGCTTGGAGGTGCGGGGCAGTTGCGAAGCTCCATGGCGAATGATAACGGGAAAAAAATTGGGAAGGATATTGTATTGTGACAGAATTACTGATGGGAAAAATTTGAGTGGACATACACTCAGATAAGATAATTCCTCTGCACAGAGTCTGTGCCATATACGTACAATAGTTTAGATTGAACCTGGAATCAAGGAATTTCCATAATCCAGTACTAGTGTACTTTTTTTTTGAAAAGGAGGTGACTATTAAAAGTACTGTTTCCAGTACATTTTAAGTTCGTGTTTTATTCTTTACGAACTTAAGCTAGTCGTTACTCCTGATTCGCTACGCGTTCGCTGCGTCGTGTAGGTACAGTAGTCTTTTGCGCCGTCTTCCTCTTGTTGGTTGGTAAAGCCGCACGAAGTCGATGGTCTCTAACTCAAAGTCGACTTTGAGCTTCCACGGGAATTTTTGACGGGCTCCCATTAATTCGCGAAAACCAACCCATTGCACCAGATAAAACTCTTAATTAGGAGCCCAGCGCTTGGCGTAGAGGCGTTCTACATCGTAGAGCTCTTCGCTTCTTGTCGTTGTTGTCCAAGCCTCTTCGCTATTGGGAGGGCGCGCAGGTAGGTTTTTATTAATCTTGAGGTTGTAGAAGGATCCGTCTGCCTTTCGATTGAAGTCCCTGGCGTGCTTTTTGCGCTTGTTGTGCGGCGGCATCTCGATAAATCCAAAGCGAAGCGCGCTTTGCCAAACTGGTCTGAGTTGGTACAGATGCTGCTACCAGCTTGAACAGAACGTTGCGCCGTGCCTTCTGCAGCATTAGTCTCATCGATACGTGCGTCGACAGTTAGTTGTGGAGTAGAATATGCTTTTGACGGACAATGTGCTGTTGGACACGTCATTCCCAAAATGACACGACAGGTAAAATACTTCGTTCATTAAATGCTGCAATATTTGCTGTCACATGGGCGTACTTAAACAGTGTACCAGTACTGGATTTTTACGTGGCGCGGGGCTGTACTGCTTTTATAATCCAAATTCTGAATTATTAATAACTCGCCGATTTTCAGAATCCAGATCGCTATAATAGTACTGGATTATGAAAATTCCTCACCCGAAATCTGCCGACCAGATCAGAGTCTAATCACCAGTCCGCTGATTACGAACCAATAGTTACTAAACAGCGTTTTCCAGTACCGCCTTCCCCCTGTCCTAAGCGAAGTTTTGTCCTAAGCGAATTTTTATTTTAGCTAATCACATTTCTTCATTTAAGAATTATGTCCGCAGCTAAAAATACTCTCACAACCAGTTAATTATGAGACTGTTCCTGCCACACATTGGACTTTGTCACATGCCGAACACACCATGGGGAGGCCACGCTCATCTGGAACAGGCAGAAGGCCAAAGAGGTTTACTCGTATTGCTGTAGACTATGCTCACAAGCGTACCATACTACAATATCTGGAATCTAAGCATACTGTGAGTGAAGCAATAGCTCACTTCTTTCCGCCCTTATCTAGCTCAGACAGAAAGCGCAAGCAAAAACAGATATCGAAGTGGAAAAAGCAGGCAGCGCAGATACAAGTCGATGTACGCCTGCGCCGAAGTGGACAGCGTCCGCTTGGCGCGTTCGCACGCCGTACGAAGACGACGCAGAGCTCGCTGGTTCGACGCCATATCCTTGCGGTGCTTACGCTTGAACTCGGTCACGAAGAACTCGACCAGACGGTTGTCGAAGTCCTCACCGCCCAAGTGCGTGTCACCCGCCGTCGCCTTGACCTCGAAGATCCCGTCTTCAATAGTTAGCAGTGAGATGTCGAACGTGCCGCCTCCGAGATCGAAGATCAGCACGTTGTGCTCGCCTCCTTTCTTGTCGAGCCCATAGGCGATCGCAGCAGCCGTCGGCTCATTAATGATACGCAGCACGTTCAAACCAGCAATAGCTCCAGCATATTTAGTCGCCTGACGCTGCGAGTCGTTGAAGTAGGCCGGGACCGTCACCTCGGATGCTCAACAAACTATTCCGGTTAGCTGCTGGATGTGGCAGTTGGTTTGATCACGAGAATACTGGACGCGGGTTCGAATTCCGCCGTGTCCACTTTTTATTGGCTAAAATAAACAACTTAAGTATCAGTGAATTTACCTAAATCTTAAGTTTTAGCTACTAATTTTGTGTAGCAACCCAAAACCTACAACAAGCTGCGCACACGGCCGTTCGCTTAGGACAGGGGGAAACCGGTACAGTCGTGCACCTCCAATTCGACACCGGTATCAGTCGATACCCTGCCAGATTTGATGATTACGCGAATCGGATGCGCAATTACCTTTGCCCATCACCACCCTAGCAATTAACGAGGAAATAGGAGAAACACACGTCCATCGCTGGGATAACACACACGGGGCTGGGCGACGTGGGTGCCATAGCCGCGGCGCCAACTAAGGTGAGCGGGTGCGAGGCGGGCCCAGCGCTGAGCTCACCAGCGAGCCGAGCACTACACTTTCCAGAACATTATATCTCCATATTGCGAGCGCAGCGAACCGCGGGGGCGCCGAAGGGGCGCCCAGCCAAGCGAAGCGCGGCTGGTCCCTTTTCTGCTGTGACCTCTAATCGTCGATTATGTCTTATTGCGACACTCAGAAGGTCAAAGGTATACAGAAGTCAAGTCAAATGATTTGCTGTGTGCTGAAACAGCAAATACATGTGTTTGGCATGTTCTGTCGCAATTAACCTCAACGGTTTTCCCCTCCTCGCCGAGGGATGACTAGGGTTGTTATTTAGTTGGTTAAATACGAAAGTAGTATTCTTCGCAGTTAAATGCAAATAAGTAGCGAATTAAATATAATTAAATACTTCAATAAGTACGAATTGCATCATAGAAGAAGCAAGCATATTTCTCTAATTACACAGAATGGTACGAAATTTATGTGAAATCCCAGATATACTCTCATAGTGAAACAAAGTGATAGGACCTTCTTCACAACGGGACACTGCTCCATAGCGAAGCCTCTTCGGTGACTGCACAGGTATGTGGCGGAGACCTCATGCGGACGAACAGCGAAAGTTGCGGCCGCTCAGCGTTCACCAGACTGCTGTTTGAGCTCAAGAGAGCCGTCTACCAAAGTGACGTCATTCACACCTGGAGTTTGCCAGGAAGCTGCGACAGAGTCTGGAGAGGCCAACGTGACAACGTGGCTGGATCTCATGGACCCCAGCGGCAGGACTCGATGACAACCCTTTCGCGGAAGGACTAGAAAACGAGGCCGCCGTGGATCAGCTTGCTCCAGTACGTGACCAATATGATGATGATCACGCACTTACAGAGAGGATCCGGCACTGCTAGCTAACACAATTGCATTGAATACAGCACACTGATTATTTAGTGGCCTACATCTAGACTGACGATCGCATCCAATATGTACTCAAACTCCATGTCGTCGAGATCGAACAGACTATCAACCTCGTGACCCTCGGTGGCATTGGCGTCACTATCGCAGGCCACGAAGTTCAGCAGTAGTGAGCGGAAGTCGGCTGAGCTCTGCCCCGGTGGAAGGCCAAAGCGCTCCGCGAGCGCCACGGCATCTGCGACCGTGTCGCGTAAGCTGTTACCTTTGAATACCGATGTTTGCTTCGAGGGGTCCATCAAGTGCGCAATTGCCGTAACGTTGGAAGGAGGAGAAATGAATTTCCAACGCTCGTCGACCAACTTCACTATACGTTCTCGAACAGAGAAACTCGTCAGACCGGCTGCGTTCGTGTTGAACTCTTGAGCATTTTTAAGACGATCAAACTCGTGAAGGATCATAGAGTTGGAGCACGAATCCGGCTCAAATGCAGCAAGCACATGTGTGATGGGCTTGGTCAGCCGGAGTATGAGCTTTGCGTTCGTCCAAAATTGGTTGTCTCCCAGAATTTCTCGGACAACGTTCAACTTGTTCGTAGTATCTTTGTCGGTGTAGTGCTTCATTAACTCCGGGTCATTGAACGCTGCCGTAAGAGGCACCTTGTTGCGAGCGACGCTCTTGATACACTTTTCCTGAGCATACCACCTCGTCGAAACTGGAGTAGACAACTCACCAGCCTTGACACACTTTTTAACTTGGCCACGCTCCGCTCGAATTCGACCCAGCAGTAGATGCCTCGCTCTCACAAACTTCACTATTTTCACAGCCTTCTTGAGAGTACTAGCGAAGAAGTCGATTTTGAAAATATCTTTTAGGAGCAAATTGACAGCGTGTGCAGCGCATCCGCTAAACACCACACCTGGGTGCTTCAGTTCAACCAGCTTCCCAGCTTTCTTCATGTTGGCGGCGTTGTCCGACACAACTGCAGTCACCTTCCCAACCCCAGCGACAACTTCAACTTCACTAATAACTCGGGATATCTCCGAAGCCATGTACTCGCCAGTATGAGCCTCCGTACCGGTCGCTCCTGACGACCACATCATAGGCCGCATCGTCGGGGACGAAAGTACGTAGTTTATAATACTTTCGCGGTTTACATTCGACCACCCATCTGTGACCAGCGTCAATCGTTTTTGGCGTTGGAGAAGTGCAGCCAATCGAGTTTTCTCAGTCGTGTAGACTTGATCCAGAAGGGTAGTCGCAAGACTCTGGCGTGTTGGCAGCTTCATACTGGGGCGAAATCGAGTGAGAGCACGACGCATATCAGCGTTTTCAATGACGCGAAAAGGTATCCTAGACGTGTAGAAAGCTCGAGCGATATCCAGATGCATCTCCTTCTCTTCGGTCTTGTTTACGTCGTACTTGGTGGGCGTTTGACGTGCCGAGCCACTGTAGCTTGTGCGTCAAGCCTTCGTTGGAGAAACGAAGTCGGCTGTACTTCTTAAGTGCGCTTTGCGCTTCTTTTCAAGAACCACTTCGCCATATTTAGTCTTGATTTGGGCTGATGCCTCGCCGCAGTACTTGATGTGTGGGTACAGGTGTCGCCCAGGCTGAGCATTCATGATCACCTCATTACAGTGCTTGCAATATACGTCAGGATGCTGCTTCGTCTCGCTCTTGGATCGACTGACAGCAAATTCAGCCCAAATGGGCTCCTCCTTGCGGCCCATTGAGGTGTCTTCAATCGTAGGGGTTTGTGAGGGTGGTTGGGAGAGCGCTTGTGCGGCTGGATAACGTTTTAGTTGTGGGCTACTGACATCGCGCTATAGCTTTGACATGTAGTGGTTAGTAGACATCAAACCTCAGGAGACTCCGGTGGACCGCTCCATTAAGTGGAGCACTTAAAACTGCTTGCTTCAAGGAGGTCTTGCGATCAGGTTGAAGCGATCAGCATCAGCGGTTGCTGCGGAAATACCGCCTGAGCAAGAAAATGTGAAATTACAAAAACAGCAACCACGCATCAAGTATTTAACGGTATTTAACCAAAGTAGGGAATTTAACGTACTTAAAGTTAATAACGCTAGAAAAAATCGTAACAACTCTAGGGATGACACGCCGCATCGATCTGATTTTAAATTTTGGATCGGACGTCTTCTTACAAACACACACTTTGATTTTTACCGCCAAAGACAATGGGACTTCGCCCTTCCTCCTACATGTCCCTAACTCTAGCACAAAAGCAGTCTTTGTGCGAGAAGCACAAGTCAGATCCTGCATGCTCTCCTCCGAACTTGCTCGTTGAGCAACGGAGCGCTTTAAGACCCCCCAAGCAGTAAAGCGCACTACCGTCCAGAGTATTCTTAAGCGGTCGGCGGACGTTCCCGCCTTGCCGGATGCCTATCGCGACCGGAAGCGCTGTTGCGCGCCCGCGATTCGCGCGTCTGACTCCCAGAATATGCAGAAGATTGACGAGTTCAAGACTTGGCACGGAAACGCAACTATTCAGGGCTCTACGGTATTAATGATTGCTCAGCGTGAAGGAGTACAGGCAATGCACCTAGTCGAGGGTGGCTGTACCGCTTCCAGCAGCGCATAGGGCTGTGGTTTTCGCAAGCTCCCGCCTAATACAACTGCCGTACTGCAGCCCATGGACCAGGGCATCATTAAGTGCCTGAAGAATGAGTACCAGAACAAGAAGCAAGCCGCGGAGCTGGACCTGTTCTACAAGGGTGTTCCTTACACGCCGGTCGACGTTTACTCCGCCATGAAGTGGTTGTCTGAAGGCTGAAACAACATATCTGCAAAGACTATTAGAAGCTGTTGGTGCCACACAGGCATCGTAACAAAACTAAACGTAAATTTTGTACTGAATTAACAAAACAAATATCAGTGCACTGGATTTACGTTTGTTTTTTGCTTTACGTTGTGCACTTATGCCCTGGCACTGTTGGTATTGTGCCTTTCTGCCAAAACGCCCTCAGTTTTATGGTCCTACGTAGGAGGATGGCCCTTACGAAAGACCTCCTATCTGATCGGTTGCAACAGACTAAAATTTAGCCTAACCCTCTGACGAAAAAAAGACGATGCCAATCAAAGACATACGTCAAACAAAATGATACTTATGAACCTATTAATAAGTACGAATCGCGATTTATTAATAAGCACTCTAAACGAAAGCGGGGCGTCTCCTCTAGTATTTGTTTGACGCAGCCTCAACACGCGTGGTCCGGTCAAATATTATTTGACCGGACCACGCGTGTTTTCTCAGGGAGGACCTAAACCATAGCAATATCATACAGCAAATTAACAAGGTAAGATGTAGCAGTCACAGAATTGATATTGTACAATCCTTTGAAGTTTCATCGACAAACACGATTTGATCTTGCCCGGCAATAGCCTGTTCACATACTCTTGCCTCGCCAGCGTATGTCTGATGAGAACCCATATTCGATTTAAAATCGTTCTGTTGTGGATACCTTACGTAAGGGTAAATGGCCGGCAAATACTGGCCATTCAGCCCTTAATTTGTTAAAAGGTACCCTTTAGACCAAATCGGAGCCCTTACGTAGGGCCTCCACAATCAAGTATTATTGGATCATAGTCGGCAAAATCAAACAGTGTTATTGGTCAAATATCATTTTATTTAGTGGTCTGGTTTAGCAATTCAACCCCAGTTCGTCCTCAAATCCCACCTTTAGCACTACCCACCCTTGCTTAGGACCAGCCTTTAAAGGTCAGATTGGCCAAAACTTTGGAAAGGCACAATATGGTCCGCCCTGTCGAATTAGGTGCACGACTGTAATACCGGCACACTACTTTCAAATCAAAAGCGAATGGACATTCCCAGGTGGGAATCCCAGCTGTCTGTTCAAGTCTGGGGAAGTTTACGTTTGCAACTACCGATAATGTAAAAAATATAAATTTACATTCGTGGACTGGCCAAAAATGATTCACTCTTGGCCTACATTCTGAGTGAAACGGTTTCAGATGCAGTACTGGTACCCGACAGCATTTGTAAGTTATTCGAAATTCAAATAGGTGCATGTACTTACTTGCACGCCATCGTACCGGTACTGTTTTCTGAGCATTTACTGTCCATTCACTTGGACATGTAAGTTACTATTTAGTCGGAAAAAGCTTACGGCATACTTAAGTACAGTAACTCATGTTTGTGATTTTTCAAATCCCATATCGTGCCAGCGTGTCATGCTGGCAAGCTGAGCGTGTGTATTTACTGCATGTACTATTACCGTAGCAACACCCTAAACATTTGGTTGCAACGGCTCTCAAGAACAAAAAATCGCGCTCAGATTGCGCAGCTCGGAGTTGCCTCAGTTAGGAATCATCACTGGAGAGCAGAAACGAAAACCGTCGGCTTCGAAGGACTGCGGCTACGATGCGCGTCCAGTACATCGCTCTGGTAGCTGCTATTTCCTATCTCTCGAGTATCGACGGTCTTCAGATCGTCCCGAATTCGGCCAAATCCTCATCTCTTCGAGCGCCTGCTGACGCCCGCAACCAACCTTACGTGGAAGGCAAGACAGACCGGTTCCTTATCAGCGAGTCTAAGACTTACGAAGCCACCAAGGCTCCGACTGGGTACGTGTTTGATACACTCCACGATGATGATGATATGCTACGGGAGGACGAGGATGATGAATACGAGGACGAAGACGAAAACTCGGCGTTTGACAACGACGAGCGTGGTCTTTTTAAGAGGAAGAAGAAGAAGAAGAAACACAAAGAAACGCCGACGCCAACCCCTGCACTAAATAGTACGGCGACACCCACTCCCACACCCACACCAACTCCAAAGCCTACGCGTGGTGGTCTCCTCGGGTGGATTGATCGTATTAGCGATTAATGAATTGGTACAGAAGTCCCCCAGAATAAGCGTAGGGTTTAGACGGGGCACATTTTAAATACTTTCAGAGGAAATATGCGGAGCACGCCTTTTAAAAATTTCATTTGAGCGGGTTATTCAAATTCAGAGCTACGCTTATTCATGGGGGCTTCTGTAGAAGCTTTGAAGTATTTTGTCGGAGCAACGCTGAAGTCGCAATACCAACATTAAATATTCTCAGGTGGGTCGGTCATCGAGTCCATTGATTTACTTTTGGGTGAGCTAACTCAGCAGTTACATCTATACGACAACTACTACCGTTGTACGTGCCAAACAGGTTGCTTTCCTCATTTTGTTGCACGAGTACTAAATAAGTATAATCAGATAACTTCTAGTGGTACTACAGTAGTTTCTACAAATACAGGCTCACTACTATTACATGCATAATACTAATAGTAGTACGTACTTTTCCCCGTTGCAAATTCTCAACTCCAGGCAGAATATAAACGAACACCCCCAAAAAGTGTCGTAGCTCTTTCAATTCTTACTAGTATGATTTTACGATGCGGTTTATAGTAAAAATATTCGACATGTATATCATAACACGGCTCTGATAAGCTGGGCTTCTTGTTGCTCTTGATGTCAAGATGTACTACGTAGTATTTTTTTACTTTTACATTAAGGCTCTCGCAATTATCATGCTTTCGCACTTTAGTGACGTCACAAACTCAGGATATTTGACAAATCCGATCAGATCTAAATTAAAATACCGGTTCTGACAGCTGGAATCTAAATATTTTGGCCTTCACTCTGTACAAGTTCAATAATAATTAGCCTTGAATGGTGTAGTATACCGGGTGCACTGCTTCAGTTGACTGCTGGAAGTGGTCGAGTAGTTTTATGCCATCCTTTTCAAAAGAAAACATGGCGACATGAATACATTCCTCAGAGTTTTTTTTAGTAGTATTTCGTTTCGAATCCTGGACTGAATGCAAGCTCTTTATTTTAGTCAAAACTAAAACGGATAAGAGTCCTTGAGAATCGGCGTGAAGTTGTCATCGCCCAGTGGCATCACAACCATTGCTCGTGACGAGTCTGACTCGAAGTCGAACTCGGTTAGAGCATCACGCGCTTCATCTGTTAGCTGTTCCCACGTGATGAGGTCTTGAGTTTCACCGAGTTTTTTCGTTAACCGGAGAGCCTGTACACCCACCCAGAAACTCGCATAGGAGTCGAGCTTCACTGTTGTACCTTTTACAATGTACTTTGCCTTCGGGGAAGATTCCTTCACGTAACCTCTACTGCCGGACATCGACACTCCGAGAATAGTCGAGTTGTCAGGATTGGGATCGTCCGTCCACAGAATTGCATACGACCAGAAGTGACGGTGACCCGTGTCAAACCTAAGCACAAACTGTGGCCCCTTCGGGAAGTACCAAGCGTACATGATGGCCCACTTGCCCTTGAACCAGGCGGAGCGCGAGTAGACCTGGGGCCCCAAGCCAGGCTCTTTGCAGTCACCGTTGGCCTTACCGGACCATTTCAAACCTCCACTGATTGAGCCGTTGCTCTGGACAACAGGGTACGGATGACAGCCGTCCGAGATATGCAGTTGCGGCTTGTACTTGATGGCAGACCTCTCCGAGTCTGTGGCTGGTTTTATCTGCTCGAACGGCTGAACTTGGTCATGGTTGATTGTAGTGCTGGCTGTTACGAATGAGAGAAGGGCACCGAAGAAGAGGAGACCAAGGTTCATCTTGGAGCTGGGTGCTAGGTAATTCGCACGGTGTGGTTTATTAAGAAATGAATCCGACAATGGGCATAAAGTTTTTTTAAAATGCAATAGCATAGCATAATAAAGATGTGTTTGTTTGCAGTACTTACTGATTACGGTATGGTACGAATCAATTTTACAGACTTCATTCTGTCTATTTATTGATTTTGGTAGGAGCGGGGTGACCTCTTCGCTTCGAGTATTTTCTTAAGGCCCCACAAAAAAGAAGAAGGAGCTGTTTACTCTTGTGCCTGTTGATTGAATCAGGTGGAAAATGGTGAGTTCTGAGCCTCTTTAGAAGAAGGAGCTGTGAGTTTGATGTTGCTCTTGTTTAAAACATCTGTGTTTCACGTAATGATCTAAACCTGGCTCTCACCAGGCGGTTCTGGGCGCATCAGAAAAGTTCGTGGCAAGGATGTTGTTTATGATTGTCACGACCGTCACAAGACGTGTGACAGTACCGTTAAGGTGCTCTCTTTCTAAGCTGAGATACCGGCACATGTAGGTCTACAGCAGCTCAGGGGCTCGGAAGGTTTCCCGCAAAAGAAAGTTTTCGATCAATATTTGAAGCACTTTAGGAAGTTGCTTTCTTTATGTATGTGGTCTCACGGCACCACAACGTAGACCAACGAGGGTCTGGGGGGGTGGCGTACGATATTATGAGTTACAAGCGTTATTACAAGGCTGCGAGTTTCACAGATGCTCTTAAATAAAGTATTTGACTTTCAACTACTAGAATATTACAAGTTAGTAGCTTTCACGATGACTTTTTCTTTCCAACATGGATTATAAAACATGAACTGATTGATGCTGCGCTCATTTCAAGCCAGTCGCTAGCGATAGGTGACGCTGCTGCATTTGTAGGGCACTCTTCTAGTCATGAAAGCATGGGCCACCTGGCCGTAAGAAATTAATTCAACGATTTCGAGCAATGTACAATTTTGGTCGACCGAATGTGGTCACCATTTTGTAAATGCTCGAAACTCTTGAAATAACTAAACGGATCTCATCATTTAGCATTTTCAATTTATCATAGAAAAAGTATTTTTCCGTTTGGTACGCTTCCAAAACCGACGCAGATAAAATCTAAATCGCAATATGTGCTCAGTTTGTGAGAGAAATACGGGTTTCAACTAACACGAATGTGGTCTACATTTAGGATGGAGGCCAGCAAGTTGCTTGCCATGTCCACCCGTTGCTTAGCAATGGATGGACACGACAAATCTAATAATCCGTGCCGGTCTAAGCATTCGATGCTTATGGGTGCTAAGACCGCATGAAGACAGTGCACGGCCGCTACTACTAGGTACCACTACTCGGTTACTTGCTTACTGTTGAATTGAAATTTGCAGAGCAGCTCTGAGAACATTTTTTTCTTTACTCTTAGCTACCCATTCGCTAAACTTGTGCTCCGTCCGAGGCAGAAGAAGAAGTGAGGTCGTCCTCGGACTGCTTCCATGTGCGGTATCTCTCTCTTCTCGAATCCTCATCGCACTTGTGTTTGGTTGGTAGACAGTATCTGCCTATTGGTACACTGTATCCTCGTGCCCTTAGGATCTGTTTTACTGTAGGACTTACTATTGCAAGAATGAATGTAAATCTTTATTTGTGCTGTTACACATCTGCTGAGCAGCTGGCACGCCTCAGGCCCAGAATCGGTCATTGTCCGATTGTCCGCCGCCTTCGGTGACTCGGCAGCTTCTCATCGCGCTGACCAATACTTACGTGTAAAACCAATCGAGCTAAGGCTTAGTGCGCTGTGACAACGTTTGGAGACATGACGTACGTTTAAGTGAAATACGCTGGATTTGTGTTTGATTTACGTGCATCGTAATTTTCTCATTTGCGTGGGTTTTAGAGGGATTTCACTAGATCTAGAAATTAATCTATCCGATTGCATTTCTATTCCTCGAATTGTTTTTCATCTGGGCAGTGTATATAGTGTTTTAGGCCGTATACCTGGTGAAGCCACAAAATAAAAGCAATGGTCTGCACGTGCGAATAATAAAGCTGAGGACTCACGGCGCAGGCAAGCGCCCTCTGGTTGTAATGGACGGCGACGACTGCGAGAGCGGTGGGTCGGACGTCTGGCAGCCAACACCGCCTTCGCAGTTTGTGATTGAAGAAGGCCAATCGACGACGAAGTCGTCGGCAGAGGGTGTGAATAATGGAGGAGAGCAGGGGTCAACAAGCAGCGAGAGCGGATTATCGTATCGTGTGATGGTCCTGTCGGCGCCTAAGAAGTGGTGTTTGTCTTGAACGGTTTTCGAGAACTACAAGTCTAACCAGACATTCAACGTCACCTCTTAGAGGTGATACTATCATCTCTAAGCTGCTCCTATGTCGAGCAACGGTATCATGCTGTTTTCCAACGTGTGTTTTAGGTATTTCGTTCTGCTCTGGCACTGCACTGACTGAGTGTAACGCTTGAATCGACAGTAAGCAGTCAAAGGCTGCCAAATTACCTTAGAGCTGACTCAGTATGCTAGAATATTCGTCTGCATGCACGAAGGCATAAGCTCCAAGCTTCGAGCAAGCAGCCACGCCCAGACGTCTCGCGCAAAGAGCTCGTTGGTCGTGTCCAGTAGGGCCCAATCTTTTCCAGCCGGCCTCAGATGGGGATGTTGAACTAGTGGTTTAACATTACAGATGTACTATCCCTATGGCTTCCATTCAAGCTCTTGGCGTGTAAGCGATTGCAAAGCTGATCATAAAACAGCTCTTGAACTACGCCAAACGCTCGCCGTACAATTCGACAGTTACAATTGCGGGGTTCACGTCCTCATGCGATTTGAGAAGTGATTCCTGGTGATAAAGGTCTTAGTTTACTAAGCAGAGAAACGAGCTGCCGTATCCGCGTTATTTATATCTTTGTATTTCTGTAGCTCTTAACAACCTGTCAGACAATGACTCTCTGTTAGATTTGAAATTGTCTTTTGTGAGATGATCTACGCTTTGCGAGATCGCTTCAAGCTGGTTCTTGTTTCCTTGAATGCGACCAGCACGTCAGAGCTCACGATGTTCCACTTAGACTATTGAAAGGATAATATAACATTATACTTGAGATTACAAGCACATATCCATGTATCGATAGCGTAAGTACTGAAGTAAACTTTAGCTACGCACACGAGTTTATCTATCACCTCAGAACAATCTCGAATGCTAACAAAACGTAAATCCCACAATTGTAGCTGTCTGCTTGCGTGCCCAGCTCAAAACAAATGGGCGGACTTGCTACCTTGTACTGTCAAAATTGAATGTAGCGGGACGAGAGCTCTATCAGCCTTACGTAAAACAGCGCCCCATGGGTACTCTAGATGTATACACTTGCCTTGACGCGCACTAAAAACGTTTTGTAGCAGCACTTCCAATGTATCCTCACCGAAAGCACCCTTGCCGGCAATGTCGAGCAGCTCCATCTAGACAAATCGAAATTTTTCAATGCGAACTGTTAGAAAATAATTAAGCAATGTAGCGAACATTAACTTTACTTTCGACGAAGACACGGGGAGGACTATGAGTTGATCTTTGAGGACAGAATCGTTGAAACTTTGAAGTCCTCGCCAGTCACAACGTAAAAGTAAAAGCGATCAGCTCTCAACAGCGCTATCGCCACAGCCTCCATATTTCTAACTGCGTTGTGCCATTGGCACACCGTTCTAATAATACAAGTTGTTAAACACCGACAGTGTCGATGACCGGGACAACGTGTTTTTCTGGAGTATGCTTCTGCTTGTTTTGCAGTGATATCACCTTGCCATCGCACCGCCGTAGTATAGCCATCGGTAACAATTGGTTTATTTGCTTGGGTGGTGCAATAGAGTCCGAAGCCCCCTTTTTAAACAAATGTGCCGTAACCTTGGGTGTAGTAGAGAAGCGATATAAACCAGGATTTCTGAAAAACGATTCAGCTTCATAAGTTTTTTTAATATTGCACCCAGTGACTTCAGAGAAAGCGGATCGCAAGGATTGGTATTATTTTCGGCGTGTTTCTCTGCACTTTCTTATGCCATGGGTCCGTGCACAGGGGCCACGGCTTCATTTGGAAACCCCGGGTCGTTCACAAGATCATTGGTAGTAGGTGCTGGCGGAGGCGTGGCTTCTGTCGGTCCACTAATAGGGAGACCTGGGGAGACGCTGACGACGTCGCTAATGTGCAGAGAGTCTAGAGGCTTAACTGGAGTTTCAGAAAGTTCTTCATAATCCATTTAAAAGCGGCGTATCCAGCCGTTTTGATTACTGTCAGATTTCAGCAGGAATTGGGGAAACTGACTACAGTATTGACGTAGCTCCGCTTGTGTAAGCCCCCCCCCCCTCCCCCCTCCCCCGCAGCTAGTGCAGGCATTGTAGTACTCGAGCAACTTGGGGCCCATAGCGTTTTGGCTGGCGAGCAGCCCCCCCCCCCTTCTTTCGGAACCTGCCTCCGTCGAGTGTCAGATTTCTAATGAAGGATAGCGTTGCCTCCGACAGCCCTTTTGCGTCATCCCAGGAGCGTTCCTTTTTTTACGCCAGCTTCGGCCGCAGCTCTGGACGGTGTCCACTCGCGGTTTTCTTGCGAGATCTTCAGCTTCTTCACTTAATCCTCCATCGATGATTGTATACAGGTACAGTCGTGCACCTCCAATTCGACAGGGCGGACCATATCAACAGTGCCAGGGCATAAGTGCACAACGTAAAGCAAAAAACAAACGCAAATCCAGTGCACTGATATTTTATTTGTTAATTCAGTACAAATTTACGCCAACCTTCTGCATAATCTTGGCGTCAGACCGAATCGCGGGCGCGCAACAGCGCTTCCGGTCGCGATAGGCGTCTGGCAAGGCGGCAACTTCCGCTGACCGCTTAAGAATACTCTGGACGGTAGTGCGCTTTACTGCTTGGGGGGTCTTAAAGCGCTCCGTTGCTCAACGAGCAAGTTCGGAGGAGAGCATGCAGGATCTGACTTGTGCTTCTCGCACAAAGACTGCTTTTGTGCTAGAGTTAGGGACATGTAGGAGGAAGGGCGAAGTCCCATTGTCTTTGGCGGTAAAAATCAAAGTGTGTGTTTGTAAGAAGACGTCCGATCCAAAATTTAAAATCAGATCGATGCGGCGTGTCATCCCTCGGCGAGGAGGGGAAAACCGTTGAGGTTAATTGCTAGGGTGGTGATGGGCAAAGGTAATTGCGCATCCGATTCGCGTAATCATCAAATCTGGCAGGGTATCGACTGATACCGGTGTCGAATTGGAGGTGCACGACTGTATATTTAGCCGCCATTGGTGATTAGAGGAACAGGTAAACTAGAGAGGCGGGGGGGGGGGGGGTATAGGAGACCAGTCAAAATTAATCGTACCTAGTAATTTAAAAACGGTTTACACATTATTGCTTCATCCGGTCGTGTCAACTTGTATCGGGAAGCGGATTACTCCTTCCGGTCGAGTTAACTTGTATCTGGATTGCCGGATAGCTCAACCCGGCTGCATTCAGGATGCCGGATAGTACGACACGGTCGAGGTAAGCTATCAGCATGCAGAGGGTTGGCTCGTCTCCAGACCATTACCTGATAGACGACTTGCTGAGCGTAAAGACGATTGTATGAGGACGCTTTGTTTGAAACATTGCGTCGCTCGATATGATGGACATATGTGAGCCTTTGCTTCACTTCCCCGGGACTTCCCCGCTTTGCTAGACTGAGGACCCCGGAAAGTTCCCGGGGTCCTCAGTCTAGCAAAGCACTTGTCGCTCAATCTTACCACCAGGTGCGGAGTCGAAAGTAAGGTGTTAAAGTCTCCTACAAAATCTTGATGGAGTGTAAACAAAACATAAAACGGGACGCGAGCAAAACAAATTATCACGTCTCTGCACTGGTACACACACATCATCGCGCAGCTTGCGAGACGAAGACGACAGATCATAATATAACCTTTAATAATAAATTTACTAAAACAAGCCAATGCTTCTTTTCGTGCAGTGACGTATTGTGTTTTAACTGCGTTACAAAATAACTCGACCTGTAACGACATAAAGATTTAGCAGCGCAGCTGCTCTACCGAGGGCAACAGGAGCATCACCACAGCGACCAGCAGGTGCAGCACGACCGAGGCCAGCAGGTGCAGTACCACATAGGTCAGAAGGAGCACACGACCAAGTCCAGCTGAGGCAACACCACGGAGCCGGCTTTCCTCATTCATTCAGCTTCAAGGGATGCGCTAGGTCGAGATGTTGTTTGTAGCATTCGATCTAAGCCTTTTTAAAATCTTAGCGCTATCGGATCGCCTGTGATGTTGAAGTCGATGAAGTCGGTTTACTTTTTTTGCGTTTAAACACTTCACAGAAACAATAGTTTACGGAAGTGACGATCCCACCTTCAACCCAGGGAGTCGACTGACGACCATATTGCATGACGTGCAATGCCGACGAGTTTCAAAGTGAGCTTAGAATTGATTGCCAACTGCCAAGCCTGGTTTTGCATCGGGGACAAGCGATGGCAAATAGTGCTATCGACGTCATCAAAATTAGACATCTGTTGACATTATCCTTCGTCGATGCCAAGTGGATGTTATCGCTATTAATTTACACCCCTTTAACAGTTGGATAGCATCACGACAAATCGTGCTGTTATTGGACAAAACCAGCAGTAATGCTGTGCAGAACCGATCATTGACACGCAAATTGGTACCACATCATCGGTCCATCCAATATGTGGTACTGACACGAGTTCCACATTCAGAAAAATGGTTTGCCACATTAAAGGGTGGCCTTGAAGAGCGCACATACCCGCCAATGACCAGCCCTGTGAGCACGATCCAGCTCACAACAACATCTCGTATCAGGAAGATGTCGTGATTCAAAGTCGATGTGGAGTTAGCTTTCGCAAGCAGCTCTGCTATCTCTGTTTATTTAATATTTACTTGGCGAAGCAAATACATATGTCGAGCGCGCTGACGAGCGGTTCTATAAGTTGTCGTCTCGTTTTGGGTTGGAATGTCCTCGTGCTGGGTAGTGGTTCATTGGGATATCCTTCGAGCGCGCTTCCTTTGTCGTCTGATTCTACGAAGCGAGGCCGTCTCCGTAAATGCTCATTCTGAATGTTTTAAACATGCACACAGCTCTCGGGCACGGCCAAAATGAAGGCAGAATTGCCGCATGTAGAAGCCTTGAGCAAGCATGGGCAGCATTTCGGTACCTTGGTGCTCTCATCATGTAGTGTCAATGGTCGGTAAGTTTCGGCACGATTGCCATTTCGCATTGTTTCGGGCCGTAAACTACTGTAGATGAAGCACTTGTCTTCCTGTACGACGGCTGTGGCCGAGCGAGCATCGTTTCTAAAACAAAAGAGGTCAATCGTTTGTTAGATCGCAAAACTAGTGCCCTTATTGAGCGATAAGCATACCCCTGGTAGACCGAAGATGCGGTGAGGCTGGGCGTGTACGCGGTCGGAACTCGATCCCGGAGCATGTCTCGGGAGGCTTGGTCGACAGGCGAGTACGTCTATCTCATGTCGGCTGCGAGCACCGCACGTCTAAGAGATCTTCTGTTGAGGCTACCAGCGGGAGTTCTTGGTTTGGAGCCGCTACACGTCACTTACGCAAGCATGACCGTGTCCACTTATGCACGCTCGCTGCCACAGTTAAAACGGCATAGTGTGATCCCCTCCACATTCTACTTTCTTGTATTGCGTAAAGTGACCTGTGAGTATGTGTTTTATTACAGTGTTATCCCTCCGTCAAATATGACGTCAACTACGCTTTAACGAGATTTAGCGTTATCTCTTGTAACATCCGGATAACATTCGACGTCGACAGCACTAATAGCAACGTGAGTTTACCCACGTGCGTCGGTAGGGACCAAAATGTGTCTCAAGGTCAGCGTCAGCGCATCCGGAGACGGATGGCCAAGCCGAACGCGTCAACCGAGTCCTTGAAAGTATTCTCCGCAGTTACGCGACTTCGTACACGAGCTGGAGCTTGTTCCTGCCGCTAGCCAAATTCGCACTCAACAACGCCGATCACTCCTCGACGGGCCTGACGCCGTTCTTTGTGAACAACGCTCGACACCCACGTGTCCCGGCACTTCTCGCCGCGGCCTTAAGGACGGAAAGCGTTTGGTTGACTTTTGGTTTGGGCTGCTGAAGATTCAGAGTGTTGTTGGAGCGGCGCTTTGGTGCCATGTTGTGGAACCAAGAATGTGAGGAGAGGAAGAGCAATTTGTTGCGTGAGAGGGGTGAGATAACCAACGCTGTAACGACCGAAAATGCGAAATGTCTTAAAAAACGAAATTAGTTATGAAAAATGGTTTCTGGGTGCCGTTTTAAAATATAGTCTCAAGGGCACTAAAATTCGAAATGGTGACTGATGTGCCGGTCAGCCAGACCGTTTGCGTCTCCGCAACTCTTACGCAAGTGCCGTGTAGGCGTTGCATGTTCGCAGACACGGTGGCTAAACAGATCCCAATACGTATTCCATTTAGGATGCGACAGACTTTATAAAAGAAGTCGAAAAATGCTGTCTCTCTTGAAGCGTTTTCACACTTTTGAGTTCTCTACAGATATATATTTAAAACAAAAATAAGACATACCATCTCGAACTGATGGAGCAAACTAGAGTATTCTAAAGGTAAGTTAATGATTTTACGTCACAAAAAAGCAAGTATGGAATTCTTAAGCACCTTGGCATATTGTATATATTTGCAGCAGAACAATGTACGTGAAAAAGCAGCTGTGGTGACTCTAGCCAGCTCTTAAACGAAGCGATCCTTGAGCGGTGAATGCTGCATGATAGCAAGTCATCGCGCATCTGTGGAACGACGGGATGAAATGTTAAGCCTCGTGCGAGACGCAAAGCGGGGCGTTGAGTAGTGTACCTGCCACAACTAAGTGGCTATCTCGTATGCCACCACACAGTTCGGAACGTTGGCCAGCAGAGGAAAAAAGGCCTTCCAACTATCTCCCTTTGGGCCCACATATTGCACCAAGTACTCGCAGTGCGGAGGGGCTTCGTCGTCACGGTGACAAAAGACGCGACTTCGGTGGTTAGAGACACGGACAACATTGTGACAAAGAATCGCCTCCACGGCCAACAAAATGTGATAGACCTTTGCGCTGAACGGATCACCAGGATGAATATGGGAGCGATCAGTGTCGAAATCGCCTTCTGCGTTATTTGACACCTTAAAAAGCGGGCGCTCGGAGCTCTCTGTCGGGCGTTCCCTCGAGGGGCGGCAGACTATGCACCACAGTCGTGAGCTTGCCAGCAATTATGGCCGGATAATGGGTGCCTCGCGCCCCAGAGGTAAGTGCTCCTCCATAGTCTCTAGAACGCTTTGCAGCCTATCTACACCGAAGCCGGCCCCACGTCTACTTAGCGCTACACGCTCTCAAAGGAGCCTGAAGGCTTTGTTGGAGTTGCTGGCGTAGCTGGGATGTCCATGAGCAGAAGAGCACGGGCTGTCGAGAGACGACTCAATATCAGAAGACAATGTTTTTTGAATGGAGCTTTGACATGCTGCTAATCGGAGACTGACTCTAAACAATCAACTAAATATGTGTTTGTGGCAACTATTTTTCTCTGTAGCGCATGCAACATCGAGTATATTTCTGCCTCAAATGTTTTATCAGATGGACAAATTCGCGCCTAAAAAAGAAAAGTGATTTCAAGACGAGTATTCATAACCAGCACTTTGGTGCCAACAACCGCACCATTGTCCCGCTCCGCCCAACATTTGTTTTGTGCCGCTCCAGGGTTCCAACGGGGAGCCCTACCTGGCTCGCAACTATAAAGTGTGTACGTTATTGTGCTTTGCATGTATTTGGCAAAAATGATTGCCAAAAGTATGTTTATCATTGCGGTTAGGGATGATAATCTCGTAGTTAGCGTGTTATGCACACAGACAATCTCTAAATAAGAGCTGACCAACTCAGTCTATGCTGCTGTTTTAGCGTCGGTACCCCCCGAGTTGCACAGATCAAACTGCATTTCCAACTTTTCTCAATTAGCACAGAGCTCCCAAGACTTCACCACTAATGACGTAATCTGCGGACTTTCGTTGGCGAGCTGTTTCACTTCTACATGTCTATGGAATCGACGTAGGGTTTATTAGCGACCTCTTTGGACCAACGCCACGCACAATTTATCGCTGGTATAGTCTTTTTCTTCAGAAAGGCGTGGTGTACAAAGGCAAAGAGCCCACCCGCACCTTCCGTTGGCCCTAGGACGTCGTAGCTACTGTGAGGTAGTACGTTAAAGGCCATCATACCTTCTATCTAGAAGAGCTGTAGCAATATTTACAAGACGAGCATCCAACAGTGACGAATGTGTAACGTTCGACTATCTGCCGGGCTCCACATTTGATTTGGGTCAAACTAGAAAAGTCCTGGCCCCATGAAAGTGTTCTTCTTGAGGTGAGTTTGTTCAGCAATTTTTTTTAAGTATAGTGATTTTGACATTAATATTTTTTATCGTTAGGTTGCTAACTATAAGCTAAACTCCGTGTACACCCGAGGCTCATTTTCATTGACGAGCCCTCCAAAGATGGTCACCACGCGTACGGGAGGTACGGGTGGTCGGAAAGAAACACTAAGTGCGTTGTCAAGCGGCTGTTTTCACGTTCGCGGCCCTTGACCATTATGGATTCGCATCTTGGGAGACAATGGCGTGGTCAATTACGAGATCTTCGTTTAATCGTGCTTTTGCTAAGAACGTTGTTCCTCTCTTAAATCAAGCTAAATACCATAGTCAAACGCGTCAAAAATGTTAACAAACTGATAGTAGCGATGCCCAAATACTTCAGGACGGTATCACGCACGTAGTGCTGTTTTACACGCTAACCCACCGGGGTTTACCTAGATATACACACAATGCCAAGCTTTGAATACGAAGCGACCACACTGAAAACCTTTTATGAGAGCGACAGCACGTACCTCGCCTGCTGTTCGTCCACGGGGGCCTAAAGTATCTCAAGCACGTGCACATTCATACCATTAGAACGATCGTCGGTTCCTCTTAATTGAAACTTACGCGCAGACTAGTGTGGCCGCAGTTGACGGGCCCAAACGCTTCACCGCAGGCACTTTCCTTGGGCTTTACCTGAATGACAGTTTAATTAGGGGCTGGAGTCGATATTATAAGAAAAAAATCTAAATAAGAGCAAGTCCGTTTTGTTAGCGTCGGTTCTACCTATTCAGCAAACTCTGTATTTGAAAGGGGTGCTAATTATAATCTGTTGTTCTAGCACTGTTCACCTGTTAAGTACCTGTGATCCCTACTGGCCTGTTGTCAGTATTGCTCAGCTGTTAGTTGTTCTCGTTTCTGAGTACCCGCATGAAGAATAACCATTTTGATAGTTTTGTGGAAGTGATATACGGACACCAACTTCAACGAGTTGCAGTGTTACATGTTGAAGGAGACACAATATAATTAATATCTTCATTATTTTTTATTATACGTTGATGAAACTAATTTTTACGTTATTACATACGCTTTGACGACAAGTAATAAACCTCACATATAAAATAATAAAGTACTTCCATAGCGCAACTTGTAGAGACATTGTATGTATCCAGTGGTATGCATCAGTACTATTGAAGCTGCACGCATCTTTTGAATGTGGTTGTGACCTTAACATACTCGAATCAAAAGGTAGATTAAATTGTTAGCAGGTCCCTAGTTCTCAGCACCCGAAGCGCTCGATACATCTAGCCTCTAATCTTCAAATGTATGGTTGCCACATGAATCATTTCGCCACTATTGCCTAGTTTGTAACACGAATGTGTAGGTTGTGGGCTCGGTTGACAGCTGTGGCTAGCTGTTCAGCTTCATAATCCTGAACACTACCGTTGCCAAAACGCACCGACCATTTGTACACTCCGTCTGAGAGCCGTACAGCAGTGACGTCGCCAATGACCGAGCTGGATTCGGCTGTTTGGTTGGGAGCAACGTTGAAATTGCCCACTATTTTCCATTGTAGTGGCCGTCCCGGTCGCTTGAGAAAAAATCGAACGAGTCGATTCACCTCATAAACCCGTCCTCGTTACTCTGTGTTGTCAGGGCTAGACGCCTAGCTGGAGGCCGACCTGGTGTACGTCGAACTGGAACAGTAGTCATAGCAGTACGTAGATCCAAAAGGTCCAACAAGGACAGTACAGCTAGTACGTGAGAACACACCCATCCTGATCGGATAAAGGCCTCGCATGTACATTGCAAGAATTTCCGTAGTCTCGTGTGACCAAATTGGTAAAAGTTCGAAAGGGGGTGGGTACTCTTGGTGCTTCACCATCACTCTGTGCAGAGAAAGCAGCTCAAACGCTAGCTCCAAGTAAGTGATTCGTCTGGGGAAACGACCATCGAGAGACTTCAGGAATTTATTCACTCGTTCATTGTCCACATTTGCTCCAAGCATATTTTGACCACCAACGATATGCTATGTAACGTTAAATACGACAGCACGTAGGCGTCGTAGACGTCCTCTGCCTTTGTAGACGAGCTTGTAGTTACGCTGGGTAGCAACCAGAAGTTCAGCTTTTACCATCATTTCTGGTGGAACGGGACCTTCGCTGAAGTGTGCGACCCTAAGAGGGCAAAGATCCTCTCCATCAGCCTAAAGAATTCTAGGTAGAATACCGCTTAGTACACCATTGGTGGATGCACGAGAGCTGGGAACGCAGGTCTTCTTAATGACGCTGTGGTGCGACTCAATCCCCTGTTGACTCGGTAATACTCCTCCAGCTCCGGCCCCGTTAACATGCCACCTATTCCATCTCTCACTCAGGTAAACTTCTTTGAACCAACTCGGGTAGGCACTCTCTACATTAGTGATCCAGTGTTCTGTAACTACGTCCGCAAGCTTAACGAACTGCTTGTGAGTGCGAGCGGCTCGAAGGAGGTCAATTCCGAGCCTAATCATCTCGGCGTACAGCTCTGCATTCACCAATAGAGTTTTTTTTGTCGCGAGTTCCGAGCCATATGAGGCCAGCACGTAATAAGAGTTACCTCTGGTCATACCTCACAAAAATCAGACGCAATAGCTTCTGAGTGGTCGAGACTTCCAAACACAACTTGTACTTCCACTCCTAGAAACGACAGAGCTCGTTCGCAGACAACCTCAAACATCTTGGCGTATCCAGCTTTTGACTCCGTCCTGACGAACATATACACCCACGGAATAAACCTGTGAGCGTACTTGCCTTTGGACCACGTCAATCCGACGGAGCCACAGTCAACCACAGTCCACCCTCCAAAGTGTAGTTTATAAGTTCCATCCGTTGCACAGACGAGAGTATCACCTTGATCTCTTACTGACCGGGTTACATTCCTGAAGACTCGTCGTGTTGTGACCACAACACCAAATGAAGTACCCTCATCAGGAGCTTGACCATCGAAGATGAATGTGTCAAGCACTATCATTTCATCCATCCGTCTATCGTTCGGGTCGTCTCCGGCCATGAACTTTTCACGAGTATCACACACTCTCTGACTTGCCCAGGCAATTAAAGTTACATGGTTCGAGATATCCCAACCATTAGCGGAGCTACGAACAAGAAATGCTTTGCGATTCTCAAGCTGTTTGCAGCTCGGTACCATGCGAAGGGATCTTGGTTCGTCGTGGTATCGATGATTTAGCATAGACCGGAGCTGCTTAGCTCCCCAACCCATGTTCAGCAACGCGTCCACTTCGTCTAGAAGTAGGGGTGAATTCCTCGACGGGTGACCGTAGCTGGCTGTGATCCGTGACTTCCGGTTCGTTCGAGATAATACTGTGTTGGGGCTTCGGGTTCAGCCGCAGTTTTGATTTTGAAGAGAACCCCACAATTAATGTGCGAACGGCAACGAAATACCCTAGCCAGTAGTCGATCGCTCTCGTATCGAGTTTCGTAGGTATAGACGTCATCGCTTCTGTCGACCATCGCCCTGTATGCTGCCGAAAACGAGTGGAAGGTGGCTTCACGTACGTGTGGTCGCTGCGAAGCCACTTCTTCGTTTGCAGTCGTCGATATTCCTTCTACTTCATCTTCGAGCTCGAAGGCGGAATCATTCGAACTTTCCACCGCATGGTCGAGGTCCACATCAGAAAAGTCTATATCGCTCAACGCGATAGAATCCGCGTTGCTGTCGGCGGCGTCGTTAGACCCAACAGCGGCGTTGACTGTCATACTGGGCCGGTTTAAAACTTGAGCTGCTGCTAATACGAAGTCTTAGTGTTGATTATATTGCGAAAGTAGAACTGTCTAACTTACGATCGCTGTAGCCTGGAACCTTGGCGTTTGCTTCCAAGTGGTAGTCCATCAGCAGCTGTAACCTCGCACGTGTCTTCTTATGATTCGGCTGAACGGCGTTCCCACTAACATCATGATAGCGTTGGCGATCTGCTTCAATATGCTCCATCAGAGATAACACCAAGTGTGCTGGCTGCGGGGTGGAGGAGCTGATACAAGATGTGGCTCTATACGCCACCGTCACTCTGGATTGGCTCAGGAAGTCCCATGTAATCGGTTGCATGCTGAAGCAAATGTGCAAGTCGTTAGTTCGCAGATGATGCTATCTACAAGCATGTGCTATCAAAGGGTAAGTAGCCAAAACTCTCGTTAGATGGTGTTTTCCTCAGCTCCTATGCTCACTTATAGTAGAAATGAGATAAATATTCGTAACGAGAAGCTAACGAGAAGCTCGTAAGATTGAGGTCAATTCATATCACCTTGTCGACATGTTAGTGCACTGAAGATGGTACTCGCCTTGCGTTACAGAACTTCGTCAGACTCACGGTATCGATATGTCCCGCGTATGTTGAGCTGATTCCCTGTTGATGTGCAACAGGTCACCAGGGTGGACAACAGGCCAGCAGGGGCTGTGAAGGAGCAACAGGTCAGCAGGGGCAGAACAACAGGTATTAATTATTTTCCATTTGAAAGCTTAAATAGACGGGATTGCAATGCAGAATACCCCAGGGTTGAGCGAGCTGACATCGGAGCAACAGACGATGGGAGCGAACGTGACATCGGTATTGTGGTCAAAACAAGTCAGGAGCAGCAGACGCAAGATCAAGACCCTCCAAGAATATCAGTCCCTTTCTTGACATCCCCCGTTTTTTTGCTTGCCCAAGCGGCTGCTCCGCATGCTGTTCCAAGTACCCAGGACTCTTCAAGCACGCCAAGGATCAATGTACCACGACGTCTCGTCAACTAAACAGCATAATCTGCAGACCAGCAACGTAGCAACGATGATGACGAAGCGCATGTGGATGCAGCTGCTCCAGAGCCAAATGGAAGAGCGTGCACGACGTGAGGAGCGGTAAGATCGCTTGGAAGAGGAACGCCTCCGCTGGGATGCAAAGTGCAACCAGAGAGAGCAAGATCGCGAAGAAGCACGCACGTGACGTGAAGAATCTGACCGCCGCCTCGAGCTGTTTATGCAGATGATGGTATCTATGGTAGGCTTAGTGGTGAAATCCCATGAGTAAGTTGCCGGGCTAGTTTTAAAATAGTTCATTCGATTTATCGATACTACTAGCGTAAAACATAGATTGGGTCTGGTTGAGTCCGACGAGGCGGGAACGAGAATTGAACAAGAGATCTGTCAATATAGATGCTCTTGCGTTCTCCTCTGTCCTCGTAGGGTTTTAACCGTGGACAGACAGCATATAGTCCCCCTCAGCTGTCTGTCAAAGCAAGTTTACCTGTCTTCCATTTGTCGGTGACAAAAAGACGTATTTCCCCCCTTTTTACAAGACGTTGTAGGTATTCTTCGAAAAACCAGAATCAATAACGACTTGTCCGCCTGTGCGCTGGTACAATTGCTAATTCTTCGAGTACACATTCCCCCACTCAGACACTTGACAGTCATGTATACACCCAGGTACATCCAGCGCTCACGCAAGCACCAGTCCAGCAGGCGACAAAAATAAAATGCTGCTGACGTCCAGCCATTGTAGAGCATATTCTGATTTTCAGAAGGACACGACGCCTGCAGACAAAGGTTTAGCTCATCCAAAACAGCGTGAACAGAGCTTAGCCCCTTGAACCCGAAGGGTGTTTGGGCCCCCCATCTCCCTAAACCCTAGCTGATTTAACGTGTATATGAGGTAAGGGTTTCGATACAAATTTATATACACTTTGCTATCGTGTATAGTGGATAGGCGCAAGCTAAGCCTATTCATCAGAGGAGGCACCACTCGCTATCGTGTATGTACATTATTGAATTGGTCAACAATACACGTTTGTACTTCAATCATGTAGGTCGTTCAATAAAGTTGAGCCTGGTATGTGGTAGAGTCATGGCGTCAAAGTGTAAAGTCGAGTGAGAGAAGTGCATAACACTAACACTAACAACAGCTGCAACAAGGTTGTTTTGCGCGGCATTATCAATAGTGAAACTAGATCAAGATAGACGGACGGTATCAGTTACTCAGGCAGTCATCACAGGGCTGGCAGGAAGACGGGGCCACTTGGAACGGCTGGGACTCGTATTGGGCTCATCATTTGGTTCGTCGCTGCCCTCGGCTCCTTCTGAATCATCCCCCTGGGCTCCTTCTCCAGCACTCTCCTCACTGGAGTGCTTCTTCGCCGGCGCACACGCGCCAATCGTTCGCTTTTTTGCCCCAGTAGGTGCAGGTGCCAACGTCCCATTTCGCCACGCACTGTGCCAAATGTCAAAGCAGCTCATCGCCTTCCCATTCACTACATGTCGTGCTTTCTCACAGAGAAAAACACGCCAGGCCAGAGGTTTCTTCGACGAGTTTGGAAGCTTGCACTTACTGCAGTACACGGATGAGTCGCCACCGCGAGCTCCGTCAGTGCCTTTGAGTATCGAGCAAACTTTGCACGCACGAGCTCGTCGCTTCCTCCCCTTATTGTTGTTGCCAGCGCGCCACTCGTCCTTTAGCTGCGGTCGATGGGCGGGTTGTCGTCGGCCAGTAGCATCGCCACTTCTAGAAGGTGTCGCTTGGAAGCATTCGTTGCTGCGTAGACTATCCCAGTCCTCCTCACGCAGCTGGCACAGCTCCAAGTGCAACTTCTTCAGAAATGTGACGTGGTTCACCTTTGGAAGGTTTGCAGCAGCACGAGCAGCGTTGTACACGATGTATGCGTTGATAATTACGAGGTCAATAAGACAAAAAAAGAGAGACTTGTAGTACTTCTTGAATTTGATGCAAAGCTGCAGCGAGTATCTGTAAGATGAACATACATGATTAGATGCTAAGGTAGGTTGTATAGACACGATAAGAACACTTTACCTTTGTAGCCTTAGTTGGTCATGCACGTCGACGCCCCCCATGAACGTTTGATAATCTTTGACAACACGAGGGCACACAACTTCTTGTTGTTCTCCAGTCAGCTTGTCGCGACGTACGATGCGGTCTATTTTCACGCTACCACCCGTGCTTAGCATATGCACCGCCCGAGTATCCCACCACCGCAAACATCTCATGTTCGGAGCGTGGAGCGCATCTGAAGTGATGAACGTCCCTCGTTCAATGTTTGCAGGTCGATTCTTGGGTATTTTAGGAGACTTAGTCCCACCCATTTTCTTCTTCGGGAAGAGCTCTGCACTGAGCCCCAGTCGGTCGGAGCGCACCGTTCCAATAGAATAAAAGCCCATCATCAGTAACGCCATTGACAGCGCCACAGCCGAGTAATAGTTGTCCATTACAACGAGTCGCATAGTTCCATCTGAAGGTGGTTTCGGTCCAAAAACTTTGCGGAGGTTCCGACCCACAGCAGCTGGCCCTGTCATCTCGTCAGTTGAGCTGGTGACTCCTGCTCTATCCTTCTTACCACAGTAGACTTCAAAACTGTTGCATACAACATAGAGCTAATGTCAGCTAGGGCCATACATGATAAGAGAACTTCGGAGCCAAAAAAAAATATGGACGTGTCTTTAGACACGCCCAATACTTACCGGATGCAATATGCCGACTTCGCACAGCAGAGCATAAATAATTTAGTGCCCCACTTGTGCGGCTTGTCCTTCATGAAGACACGCATACGGTTGAAAGTAGATCTCGAGGGTAGCATCGCTTCGTCAAAGGCCATGATGGCAGGTGCAATGTATCTAGCAGCAAAACGCGCATGTAGTGCTATTATCACCGGTCGTAACTTCCAAGCACGATCAGTGAAGGCACGCTCATCGCTGTTACTGCTAAAGTGAAGGTTACGCGACACATGCATGAAGCGATCGCGAGTCATGAATTGCCCGAAGCAACCGCGAGGAATAGCCCCTTCATCAGTCGTTTTCCAGTGGTTTGCCATTTTTTCCTTGTTTGGGGTTATTGATCGAGCGATCAAGAGGCCGATAAATACACACAGATCTCTAGCGGTGATGGGCGCCGCTTTCAGCACGTCTTCTCTGATACGCTCTTGCGACTTGCTCTTGAACTCGGGGTGTTTCCGCTCACGCGCCATTTGTTTTGCATGCTGTCCCTTCACCCGTTCGTCAAGTTTCTCTTCGAAGTAGTCATTCGACTCAGCAGCAATTGATTCCCATAGTTCCGGCTGGGCGAAATAAAAGAAAGCTCCAGAAGGTGTTGCGGCAGCTTGTAAGGCCTTAGCGGTAGGGCCAGACTGACCGCTGAATAGATTCGGATAGTCCTCTTGCATTGAACCTGCCGGTCGTGTTTCGTATGGCTCCATCAGGTGGCCGTACGGTGTGTGCGTCACTTGATTCGACCAGCCCGTTGCCGACATCTTTCTCAGAAAATCACCTGGTACTGTTCCGGCAGATATGTTTGCCAAACCACCAACCGCCGATATGAAGTCATAGTCAAACTTTCGCTCAGGGGGGACAGGAAGCTCCACGTCCAGATCGTCAAGGCCATCCTCTGACGACTTGTCGTCTTCTCCGTCATCGTTTTCAGCATCGGACTCAAGTACAGCAAATCCAAGTTGGGCATGGCCAACTTGGTTGCCGTTTGGTGTAGCTTCAAACACAAGATGCATGATAGTGAATAGTATTATCGTGTATGTACATGATACAACATATAAGTACCTTCAACACGTAATGGATATACCACATTGACGCCACTGCTCTCTCCAGTATCCGATTGATCATGTCGACTATCGCTGTCTTCTAACAAGACCCCACCATCTTCAGCTTCGTCAAATGCATTGTTGAGATTGCGCCGGCCTACAGGATAGTGGAGACATACACGATTAGACAATCTGCTAACATGTTCATACACGACAGGTACACTCGCCTGTCAGAGTTTCCTCTTCGTCAGAAGCTGTTTCTTCACACGCCATAGAGTGGGGAGACACTGCCCAAGTTACGTCACCACTTTGAGCAGTCACAGCGATAGGACGCGGGCTTCCACGCCTTGGTGTTACTGGACTCTCCTGTAGCTCTTCAGTGTCATGTGCTGGAGGGATACAAGCTAACGCAAAAATACATGATTAATGTCAAGATAACGTGTATATACAAGCTGCCTCACGTACCTTTAGCTGGAGCTGGATTTTGTGGCGACTCACTTTGCTGGCAGACTTCGGACGCTGCTGTAAGCTCCGCTACGACATTAAAACGTGTCAATGCAAAGCGAACAAGTAGAAGAGCACAGGTAGTCCTACCCCGATCCATCGCATCCAAGTAGAGCATCAACTCGTTTTTTCCAACGAAAAAGTCGACACCGCGCTTGTCCTTCTTGCTCTTCCCCGGCTTCAGGTACGTGAAGTCGACCGAGAGACCGGTTGGTCTCTTCGAGGTCCATCCTGCTTTCTTCAGCTCGCACCAGCGAGCGCGGAATGCCATGACTGTGGCTTGAGTCTTGTCCGCCAAATCAAATGAAACCGTTTGAGTGGTGTCGGTCATTTCCCTGCCATTACTTATATGAGATTTGGCACGCGTGTCTATCTCCTCTAACTTCTTATACGGGCGTCCTTTCTGCGCGACTCATCTATGCACTTCCAGCGGGAAGCTTGGATACATCACCTACCCCGCGTTGACTTGACCTTTGTAAGAGCATATACAAAACACAAGTATAAAATTCCTTAACGTGTATGGTCCACGTTAAGAAAAGGAACGTAACGTGTAAGGTCCAGGCTCTCGGGCTCAAGGGGTTAAAAGCGGATACCCCACACTTAATGCGACTTGTAGAGCGGTCACGTCATTCAGACCAGGAAGCTTGATTTGAGCCTTGGCATCGCCTTTTAAAGCAGTACCAGGACGCATCTTCCGAAACATTAAATTACAATGGGTGGAAATTTTGAGTCGGGTACTTTTATATTTTGAATCGGATACTTGCGAAATTATATGCTCGATCGGATACTTATGAGTTGGTTACCCTGGTTACTAGTAACCTGCTCAACCGGCAAAAGTGACCAACATGGTAACAACAGGTGGGGCGACATCAATATAATGCGGGCAAGAGTGATGGTCATTGAAGTGCGACATGAACAGCAAGTGGTCCTCAAGTCCAGGAGACGGTCAACTTATCGTCGTACAACTTCATACCGGCGAACATTAACTTGTGCCATCCGCTCCTTCTTCTATTTACCGACGTACGCAAACCTACCTCCAGCTCTGTGCACGTAAACCAAGGTAGTCTTCTCCACTTGAAACTGTCACCAAACTCGCGCTACGCGCGGGCCCAAAAACCCTTAGTTGCTCGCTGAGCTCGCTTCGACAAAACCCTAATCCCGCTCCGGCTTCGCCTTCGCTTGTCCACTTGTACAACTGGGCTTAACCCCGCGTGCTACGCACACGGATCTTAAACGCCAGCAGGATGTTCATGTCGTGGCCTGCTACGGCTTCGCCTTCGCTCGTAATTCGCTGCTCGCGGTGGTCTTCTTCACATGAAGCTGTCACCATACTCGCGCTTCGTATCCTAGGTTACACGTGAGGGGTACATGGATATCTCTAGAATTACAAAAAAAATATAAATATATATCACATATTGCAAACATAGCCATAACTGACAAGTAAAGATTCAAAAGTACCCGATTGGTTACTTATTTTTTTCAGTGTCCGATTCAAAATACAAAAGTACCCTTGTCAAAATTAAGTCTCAATTACAATCACCACCGACGTTGTCACTCCGGAACGAGGGTGCGAAATGACGTCGGCCCCGCGGAGCACCTCTATGCAAGTACTAGAGCCAAGCCCTGAGCCGCCGTCATTGAACGCGGTCTGCCACGACGCGTTGCAACTTGGTAATCGATCCATCAAGAGAATATGGCGAGTACATAGAGTAGAAAGGATCGAAACTTATTTGTAAATAGCGCAAACCTGCTTGTTGAAATCATATGAGTGTGACGAGCGACTGATTACATCTAGACCCATAAAGCTACTGAAAAGCAGCCGGAAGAAGTGCTCTTCTAGTGGCGCGGCCCTGCATTCGCCGTTCAGCAATGAGGGCTTTTCCATCTCGTTTAACACGCTGTCGGTGCCTCAAAAGAGTGGCAACAGCTGTTGAGGACAGTATTTAAAAAAAGCAAATACCGCGGGCCACCAATAAAATCGTATTGCTTTACGGTCCAGGCTATTTCCCCAGAGTAGCGCTTCGCCCCTAACGTCCCCTAGTCTTTCACTATCTAGCTTATTTGCATGCCCACGATAAACGCGGACTTAATAAAACATCATTTTTTTATATTTACTTTCACTTTGTTAAATTAAAATAATTACTTTGCTGAATTTAAAAATGGTCTTGTTGGCAGCCGAAGTCCAAAACGCCATGCCAATTCTCAATAAAAGGAGGAAAGATTTGACGAAACTAGTAAATTGATGTGTGTGTACCTAAATCGGCACTGTAGTCCCTAATTAAAACGGATAAGAGTCCTTGAGGATTGTCTCAAAGGTGGAATCCTTAAGCGGCATCACCACACTAGCGCGTGAAGAGTCGGACTCGAAGTCGAACTTGCTCAGAGCATCACGCGTTTCGTCTGGCAGTTGCTCCCACGTGATAAGAGCCTGGGTTGTACCGGATTTCTTCGTCAGCCGAAGCGCCTGGATACTCTTCCAGAAACCTTTGTAGGAATCAAGCTTGAGTGTCACCCCATTTGCAATATGTTTTGCTTTGGGAGAGGTTTTTTTCACGTGGCCCAAAGTACCAGTCATCGATACGCCGAGAATTGTCGAGTTGTCGGGGTTTGGATTGCCCGTCCACAGAATGGTATACGACCAGAAGTGACGATGGCCTCTATTAGACTTGGACATGCGATGCGCTCCCTTCGGAAAGTACCAAGCATACATGATGGCCCACTTGCCCTTGAACCAGGCGGAACGCGAGTAGACCTGGGACCCCAAGCCAGGCTCGTTGCAGTCACCACTGGCCTTACCAGACCATTTTAAACCACCGCTGATTGAGCCGTCGGCCTGGACAGCAGGGTACGGGTGGCAGCCGTACGCTACATGAAGCTGAGGCTTGTACTTGATGGCAGACTTCTCCGAGTCTGTGCTTGGTTTTATTTGCTCGAACGGCTGCACTTGGTCATGGTTGATTGTAGTGCTGGCTGATACGAATGAGAGAAGGACACTGAAGAAGAGGAGACCAAAATTCATCTTGGAGCACCGAACGGGGTAATTCACAGGATGTGGCCGATTCGGAAATGATCGGACTATGAATGGTCAGTGCGAGCTTCCTTTCCGAATACTACTACTATTTTATTCTGAAAAGGATTGTGCAATCAGATTTTGGGCGTTTCAGACAGCGATCAATATAATTACGCCCAACAATTTGAGTCGAACATAGCCAAGTAATACTGCAGTAGTATCCGAGTCGTCTAACAAGGATCTCACGCATGATGCTTTTTTGCCGTTGTGTGTGTCCATATTGATTTATTTATATTTAAAATTTATCACTTTTCAAATTATGTAAGATAATTTAAATTTTTGATTTTTTGTAAATACCTTACAGTAGGATATCTGAGTCTAACATGACGGTAAAGTATTGCGTCAACGGTATTTTTCATTCCACCCGACCAGGATGACCAGCCACTGCCTCGTAACCCTTGTAGTTATGTACATACTAAAGCTCAAAGAGCTCAAAGTGCAAGTCGAACTGTACATTCATCGCTCTCGAAAGCGTCCTACTCGTGTCAAGCACATCGAGATGCTTAGGGGCCGCAGACCAGAACTGCTACGCGGTCTTTACTGTCTTTCTAGGCCTGCTCTCCCAACTCACAAAGAACAGTTCCCTGTCAAGCGTGAGCCGTAGTGCCGTCAACGACGTAGCTGCTGGTCCACCGGATCCTCAATAACGCGCTCGCCATCTGTAACGTAGAATTAGCTCCGGAATATGCAGCCCATGTCGTCACTGCAGATTTCCCAAGGAAAATAGCCAGCGAATACAGCGCTCTCTTCGTCGTTTGGCACTGAAGTATCCACGAGCACCTTGATAGCTTCGAGACTTGGAACGGCCCATTCAAATCGCACATACTTGATCTTTGCTCGATCGAGGGTGTATCGCGGATTATGAAGCCAGTTGAGAATCGCACGCATCGGCATTATTCCGACACATGTACCTTCAGCGAAGAGAGTAATGTGCGAGTACGTCTCCGGTTTTCGAGGTCGATATATTCTCGTGGTTTATCCACGAGAATATTGAATGGAGCTGCATTAGTCATCGAAGCCCATTCAAAGCGTTTATTGGTCGAGTCACCGGAAGCTTTGATGTAGAGCGAGACAATCTCTTCATGTGGAGTCGACGCCATTGGAGCTAGGAAATATTCCAGGAACATGTACTGATCAGACAGGAACTTAACGATCTCCCCGGTATCTTTACATACACTTATACGTGTGGTGTTACCGGATAGAGCAGTCATAATCTCGTATATTCTAGTTCGATACACCAGTTTGAAGACGAAATCAATGACCCAAGGTACGATACTGACCAACGCTAGGGCCGCACCATGAGCTACACCAACGACAAAGACGGTCAAGAACAGTATCCAGTGTGTCTTGATGAAGACCTCGAAGAACCGACGACGGATAACGTTTAGACTCTATTTAGACACAACGAACATAGCACCATCATGGCTGCAAAATGTGGTGATCCCTGTAGGGGGAAATATTAGTTTCGAGTAAATGTTGGATCACCTGCAAGTAATCGTTAGAAACGGATGCTTGTCGAGTAGAAAATTTGCAAGAAATTTATGTCAATAACCTCGGATGCTTTTTAAGTACTAGTATGTGTCTGGTTCTCCTACTCTAAAGTGTGTCCTATTGGGCACCAACATTGTGGAAGAGTCTACACTGCTCCAGGATGCATTTTTCCTGCTTCCAAGGACGTGGTCGAAAATGTGAACTGACCGAGTTTTTTTTTTCTTGAGCCTATTTGTTTTGAAATAGTTAAGAACTAGTCGGGACTGCAATAAGTTATTACCAATAATTCATCACTTAAACAATTGAATTATATTATTTTAGAAGGGCAGCGTTCTCAGTAACAGATAGTTGTAGTCCTGCTTGAATGTTAGCTCTCGACGTCCAATTAACGGCTCAAATATGGTATACCTTGTTGGAAATTAATGGGGATAAATACCGACGTTTGATGGAGAGAGCATGACTCATGACGGTAAGTTGAAAAAGTAAACTGATTGGAGAGCCAGGAAATGTTAAACTACTTGACTAACACGTACTGCTCTCAGGACGCTTCCTTTTGCACTATGCAGCTTCGACTCGAGGCCAGTCTGTCGAAATCGTACCATCAAGATGGCGCGGTATAGCGCTTCTGAAGCATGCCACTGCTATAGCCACCATCTTCTCTTGTTGTGTTAGCCGTCGTGCCAACGCTACTGCACGCATCATTTGTAGAGCACGGTGTCGCTCGGTCCCAACATTCCAGTTGATAGCATAATTGGACAGTATGGGTCGTCATTGTCAGACACTGGGCTCCCAACGTCGAATAACATGCGAGTTTTTGCGGCGAGCTAACGGTGTTCCCGTGTTTCTAGTTTACTTGATAGACATCTACTGGCATGCAGAAAATCCATATTGGAATTTCTTAGTCGCCGAATAGGGGCCTTACTCGAAAGAAATCCGTCAATTACTCGAGAAAAATCCGCACCCTCCCTGTAGTTACTTTGCTGTGTTTCAGGGGTCTGAATAAAAAATTCAGTATCACTAAAATCAGTTTTATAAAATATAAAAACGGATTACTGCAACCTTTTTAAAAATATGAATATGATATTGCTCCAATATTTCCAGTATAATTTACAAAAGTGTGTTTATCCTGCTTATCTCCACGATGAGGTGCTATTAATAATAGATATGCCAAGCCATGTATTATAATGATAAGAGTAATACGGTAGTGTAGGTGAAAAATTTGTTAGTAGAAAAGTGCTCTTTCCAAGGCGTTTCTGGTGGCTTCCAAGAGCAACACGTTGTTTCTTATAGTGAAGAGGAAAGCTAGTAATAGACCTAGAGCGATAGTCCCAGGACCTCCTTCCGATCTAGAACCTGCTAAAATAGCATAGACGTCCAGCAGTACCACAACCACTGGTGCTAACACTTGTCTGGCGGTCAACAGCGGGACTGGCACCTAGAAAACACGGGGAGACAGTAACCACCGTGTCACCGTCCAACGGCGCAGATTAATCTGGCAGACAGGAGGACGAGGACTGTTCTCTTGGCTCTTCGTAGGGTTCTCAAAGAAGATCGGGCGAGGATGGCGTCGATACTCCTTTGAAATCGCTGGCCTTGGGCGATATGTCCATTGTGTAGGAATTCTAAACCTGCTCACCTTCAAAAAGGCAGATTCGTACTTCAGTATGGCAACTCAAAATTCAAAATGTCATGATGCTGCCAATCACCTCTAATTTCACTTGTTGGATTGGAATTTCAAGCTAATGCCGTCAATTGTTCAACTTGGGTGGCAGGTGAACATCGAAAAGTGCGAAAGAAAGCGAGGGGGGGGGGGGGGGGGGCATCTCACGGCCGCAGCGTGCACTTTCAGTTTTGGGCGTTAACAGCTGCTAAAACGCGATCATTTTGAAGCTGCATTCGATAATCCATCAAAGTATACTCAGAAAACATTTCTGCCTGACTTATTGCCTTAATTTAAATGTGTACTTGTGTCGATAGTATTCGGTTTTGCGGTTTTAGATTTATCTAAGAGCACAATACCGGTACGAAGCAAATGAGCAGCTCCATTTACTCGTGCAGGTGTGTCATACAGTGGTCTCGACTAACAAGTAGACACCTATTCCATATGCAGGATAATAGTACAAAGTCAAATAGTACAAGGCAACAAGCAGTGAATATTTTCTAATTGAGAGCACATGATACTGCGTTAAATGACCCTTTAAATCCTGATGCGACTTCGTCATTATCACCTGACCGTGTCACACACTTTTGGCTCCTCAAGCACTCGATAATCGATCAAAGTGCTCTCGTTTCCAATAAGTCGGAGTATAGGTAAACCAGGTATCACTATCGCTTTGTGAGTGGATATATTTTGAGTGTTATCTTATCCTGTCGGTGACATATTTCAGTTTAATTGCATATAATATATAATTAACACAAAGCCTGTGGTCCGAAAAAAAAAACTACATCAAATATCAAGACTACACAATACTGTAGTATCATATATTGTAAACATGATGCCATTATGCAATCTCAATTAAGCCTCTACTATTAAGCTTCCCCAACCTCCTTGTTTAATAGCTTTAGAATTCCAGAGAACGGCACGTTTTTCTAGCAGGTTTTGTCGCAACTATCACGCAACGTCACAAAAAACGCTACACACTTGCGATAAATTAAAATCGAAACACAAACGTTGAATCGCCATTTGACGACAAAATAGCTACATTACATGTACGGTATAATGTTTACAAACTCAGTAATCAACGCAAGCTGCCATACCATCTGACGACATAATAGCTAGATTAACGTGTAGGGTTACAATGTTTACAAACTCTAGCAATCAGCGAAAGCTCCAAAATTATATTAAGATAAGAAAGTCGACGCCATCCACCAAGACTCAGTCACTTCGCAATTAGTCCTCAGTGATCCAGTCTCAGCAATGAAACATCTCAACTTGGCCGGACTTCTTATAATTATTGCTGCTGTTCTGCTGGCAAAGGCTGAACGAGCTGTATGCCTCGAGCTGGCACGCACGGACTATTCAACTCCTTACCGTTCCTTCGCTAACCAACATAACGGCATCACTCCTAAAAGGGTACTAAGACGGTCCGATGTAAGCGACGAAGAGAGAGGCTTTTGGGATGGCATAGTATCGAAACTTGCGCCCAAGATCAAGGGTCGAGCATCACAACCATCGCAGCCCGTTTTGGATCAAATGAAGGTATATGAGACTAAAGCGGCCGAAATGATGAAGCTTGGACAGATTCAAGACACCTTCGCAAGCTCGAATCTCTACAAGTTGAGAAATCAAATCAAACTTTTCAATTCCAAGAATTCCGAGATAAAAGTATCACTGGTTGGCACACTTGCCACCAAATATGGAGATGGAGCTGTAGCGATGGCGCTCGCGGCAGCTCAGAAGAGTGCACCATCGAAGTCAATTGCAGACCAGTTCCGAGCACTACGGAGTGAACAATTGAAGATGTGGAAAAGTGGAGGCAAACCTCTTGACAGTGTCTCCACGTTACTGAACTTTCGCAAAGACTTGGATCTCAGTGACAAATTCCATCTTCTGAACAGCTACGCTAGCCTCGTCAAGGCATCTGATGATGCACTTCTCCGCGCCTTGATTAAGGGTGTTGGAGGTGAAGAGAATATAGGGGCCGTGCTATACGCTGCAAGGCGAAATCCTTCCACGCGATCGAAAGCCAGTAATTGGGAAGATTTTCTTATCACTAAGTGGGCAAGTGAAGGTCAATTACCGAATAATGTTCATCAGTGGCTCAAGCTCTACGACAACGTGGACGACGCGTTTAGTGCTGATAACTTGAACAAGTTCATGACGTACGTGAAGAAATTTGACGAGAAGTATCCGCGCCAACAAAAACCAGCGATTGATCTGTATACGAGTGCTTTTGGAAACACTGCTGTGTTGACGAAGCTCAATGTGGCAGCGGAAAATCCAGCCACTAGAGATGTAGCGAAGAAGCTGCAGGCGCAGCAGCTGAAGGGTTGGATTAACAGCGAAAAGTCTGTTGACGATGTGCTCGCAAAGCTCAAGATTAACAGAAAAGAACCCTCATCGATTATCAGCCAGAAGATTGACGTGATAGAAGAGCTCGTTAAGGTGAAGGGTGCAAATCCAAGTGTGGTCAAGACGCTGACTGAGACGGTTGGTGGTAAGAGAATGCTTGCGAAGATTCTAGAGAGGACGGGAGCTACCACGTTGCAGAAGAAACAATTTGCGTCGTGGATGGATGATGGCGTAACACCGAAGGACCTTATGACGAAGATCTACAAGAAGAGTGCTGCCTCGGCTTCTGTTGAGGAGAGCAAGATTGCGGATAAGTTCTCGGCGTTCTACCGTAGTCAGAAAGCCGGTAATTAAGGAAAGCTCCCTTGGCGATTGGGCTCAGGCGTAGTTTACCAACTTACTCATTGAAATAGTAGTTCAGTACACAATGCAATGATGTCGATCCGTGAAACACGAATCTGTGCATATCTGTGGTTTATTAAAAGGAACCGAGCATAGTGCGCTGCACACCGGAATTGAACCAGACAGCATACTCGGTCAGTATTTAGATTTATCTCCAAACAGCACAAAGCGAATTATTCTGCGTGTTAAACTACATCATCATCATGAAAACACTCTTGATCTTGAGCACTGAGTCATCTTAAATGTCCCCACTCTAGGATCTCCATTCACCCAATCATCCGATCTCACAACTTCTTGGCAGAGATTGATAGTGTCTTCAAAAATCAATTCTTTCTTACGAAATATCAGGAAATGCCAGTATTAAGTGTTTCACGGAGAAGCTTAGGATTACAATACTGTTGTAGGTAAATTCTTTCTACCCGATGTTTTTTTTATTACAGTCCTTATCTACCTAAGACGGGATAATATACGGAGCGCCGGTTGCGGAGTGCCGGCGCAGAAACGTCACTCAATTTCTGACTCATGCCGTGATTCACACAGAGAAGCTCTGAATTTCCAAAGAAAGCGAAAAAAAATCGAATGAAAGTAAGCAGATAAATTGTTTCGAGTGTTCATCTTTACTTTAATTAAGTTAAATGCTAATTCTGTAGAATACAGAATAAATCCCCGCTTTGGAAGGGTTATAGGCACTCAGGAGGGCGAAGAAACAGGAGTGGCTGGTGCTGACGTGATATTGGGACGACGTCGGGATCCGTCCGCGGCTTATTGCAATCTTGAAATCCTAAATTTTTCAATATGCCATTTTAGAGGGAAAACGCAATAAACACACGATTGGCCCGAAATTGCAAATTTCCAATGGCAGTTTTCTTTGATTGCGATTGAGGGGTTTGTTTGGAACCGCGATATTTTCGATAATGCCATTCTGAGCGAAATTACAATCGGACCCCGAATACATATATTGCAATTCTGTGGTGGTTCCGAAGGGGCCCTACACCTCTCCAATACGACGCATTATTCTTGCTCGTAACCGTACTGCACCGAATAACTTTTGGATGTTGTCCGAACATTTTTCAGGGTACGTGGTGTATCTCGACAATCGATTCGACTATATGAACCGAGACACTGTTTTAATAAGAGTAAAGGACACCAATAGACAGCGATGTGACCATCAATAGACACAGGTACTGGGGCTAGTGTACACACATTGTGCACATGTATTAATAACATCGACATACAGTGTGTCACGCTTTATGGCCCTGTGTGTGGACCACACACACCCTCTTTCTCTGTTGTGGCAAAACCAGAGATTTAAGCTAAAGCTGCTGCGTGAGCGCTGCAGACGAACGTTTCTTGTGATGTGTCGGAGCTGCCGACAAAACACGACCACTCAACTGGATATGTGTGGACCACACACCATTGCTTTGTTCTGCAGGAGCGTTTCAAGCGGCTGTGTGAGCACGGCAGGCTGCTTGCGAAGAGTGCGGGGCGAGTTGGAGCTGACAGACCGGCAGACTACACCAGACCGATGTTAACACTGCCTATGTGGTTTATGAAGCTCCAGGGCGTGATAATTGATGTATATACACCCGAAAGGTCGGGTTAAACGCTCCCAAAATGTGTTTAGCCATTATTGAGAGTGCATTAAGCTACAATGTAATCTAATGCTTCAAAGTAGAAGAAGAAGTATCATTAAAAAGACTGAAGCTTTATTGGCAAGCATGATAATACTAACACTGCCTCATCACGACGACTTGTAGCGTTTGTAGGACTCTTCAGCTGCTTCTTCAATTCTGCGATAGTACTCTTCTCGGAATTTGTCGCCTTTTTTGCATTGAAGTCACTAGTTGTCCACGCCTTTAACTTCGACTTAATGGAGATGACCTTCGACGAAAACATGTATTTCTCCTTAACTATGCAATTTGCAACTTCCTCCAAGTAAAAAAGCATGAGGATTCCACACTTAATCGTATTCCTCTGCTGGGGCTCTGTGTTAAACACATCGTGGCCCCAGTCGCATCTTCGAAGGTAGACATCTCGTGTAAAGCGCTTTTTAGCTATTACCAATTTCACGGCTTTAAATGCATAGGCCGTGTCGTGGTAATCTTTCATAGGATTGACATGAAACAAACCTGCCGTGTCCTTTCGCAATGCATTAGCCACAACGACAAAACTCCAGTGGTCATTTCCGGCTATAGGAATTAGTACAAATGGGTAATTAGCCCAGTCTACCAGACCGGTCAGTTGCTCCATGCGAGCAGCTCTTTTGACTGCAACGGTCGATGTTCGGGCAAGGTCAATTGTCTTGTACGTTGCAGCTCCACATACAAATACAGAACGAGTTTCAGATTTGGTGTACCGATGAATGTAGTAGTCAACCGCAGTCTCGGATAGCCATCCACCAGGCAAAATACTTTTGAGGTCGTCACGAAAAATACAAAGATACGTGTTATCGTTTCTCCATTCAAGGCATGTTCAAGTTTCGAGTATCGCTTACGAAAAAAGCGTTGTCCCACGGTCTGGTGGAAATTTTTATCTGCCTTTGTGATAGGCAAATCAGCCTTAAACAGATTTTCTTCTGAGTCATCAGTACCACTACTAGAGACTGACTTCCCATCAGGGCTGCCGAAAATACTGTCATCGTCACTGGCAATAGCATCATTACTACCTAAAACATCACATCCAGTGTCAGGAATTGTTTTGCCTCCGGAATTATTGCCGTCCCCACCCGAAATGTTTCTATAAGCAGCGCCGTTCACACAATGTTCACTGGCGCTTGCGTCGCTAATTCTGAGACCTCCATTGGAGGTTGCCTCTTGAGTTGTACCACCAACAATCCAACTTACACCACCAACATTTGATATTGTACCACAAGCAGTGGAGTTTGTACCGCCATCAGGAGCTGCAATATCACCGGCAATTGCGACATCACCTCCCGAAATATTGCCCCCGCCAAAATTTACACCACCACACGAATTACTATCCTCGTCAATAATTACACCATAACACATAATATTGTCCTCGCCAATAACTACATCATCAGCCGCAACATTGTTTCCGCCAATATTCCCATCACCACCCGAAATTCTGTCGCCGCCACTTGAGCTTGTACCCCCTCCACCCAAGACATCAGTACCGGCAATCAAACAATTGCCATCTTCACCTTGAGTCTCTGCGCTATCTCCGCTGCCATGGGCACGGCTAGAGTAGTACTTGGTAAATCCTTCCACCCACATTTCTTGGGAATGACAGCTGGGAATATCTTGCTGGAATTATTCCAGCTCCCGGCAATAGACCAACAACTCTGAAAATCTACACACACCTTTTCTCGAAGGCAAACGTGAAAGTACCTCAGTACTATACCTTCGTACGGTCTCAGTTTCCTTGATGGCCCGGCCCCCTTGCGTCGGGTGCGATCTGAGCCTGTAATAGAATCCAAAATATCCCAGTATCGCTTCTTCCAGTCACGCAGCGTTTGGGGTGAAGCTCGTAGCTGCTGCGCAGCTTCTTCGAGGCTCCACTCAGGATGTTCCTTCCACGGCTTCAGGAGCGCGATTCGCTCCTTTTCCGTCCCCTGCACATTCACCCGTTTCCCCATGTTTTAAACCCCCTTGCTCCAAATCTAAAATGGGGCTATCACCCAACCAGTCACAATGAGTATCGGATTTATTAGAATAGTTTTGAGACAACAACCTAACGTGAATCTGAGACCACGAGCTAAAGTGAGACCACGAGCTAATGTGAGACCACGAGCTAAGGTGAGTCGGAGAACACGAGCTAAAGTGAGACCACTAGCAAAGGAAAGTAAAGAGAAATTTGGCAGACCTTACCTGATTCTACTAAGCTTGAGTACGGTAAGTACTAGCTATTACACGGTGATAATTGTAGCAGTGTTGCTGGTATTTTATAAGCACGGATGACGTCGCTACTTCGATTAAATAGAATTCTGCTTCAACTACAACGTTAAATTGAGAGACTGAAGTAGACATCAGCAAGATACGGAATTTTCACGGAACGCTATTGCACCCAAGCTACATCATAACAGCTATTAAACGATGTTTCTCAATAACTCAAAAAAAACTACAAGACCATAAACAAGAGCTTTTATATAATCTTGAGGGAAATATGTGCTTCCTTGTAAGTCTTTCTTCTTATTACCATGTACGTAACCAGCTGAATCTACTCACGGTAACCTTGGCAAGCGTTGACTGGAATAGATTGCTCGACCGATGAAGTGAATAAGCTTTGGCAATAATGATAATCCGATTCAGAACAATGGTACTTAACATGCCAGCAAGGTGCTGGCCAGCACCATGCAATTACCAAAGAAGAAGAAGAAGAAGAAGAAGAGCTACAGCACCAGCAAGAAGAGACTTGCATCGACGACGCCTCGCTGCAAGCTGGGAGCTTTTCGATCCACACAGCTGGTGCTGTGGCGTCGACGCTACTTTGAGAGAATATAACGCTGGGAATCTGCGCTCCGGATGATATCGTAGACTTCCCGAAGCTGGCCTTCAGGCGCATCGACGGCGCGCGCACTATCGTCTCGTTTTTCTTCCTATATGTGATGCTGCAAGCGCTGGCAATTCTCTGGGGTTTCTTGTTTGATGTCGGAGCGGTTCTGGGCGAAAATATGAGCACGGTTGTCACGATGCCATTAGTACAAGCCGTCTGCGTGTTGGAAAGTTAGATATACCAATGATAAACTAATGAGAGAATAAAATCAATAGCGCTGCCATGCCACAAGCCCGTACTAAGGTGTTATAATCGCTTGTATGTGTTGCATATTAAAAGACAGGTTAATAAACGAAATGTACAAGTTTACGTAATTATCTAGCGTAGCAAATACTAAATTTCTAAAGCAGGAGATGCAAGCGGCGGTCGCTCCACCTGTCTTCGTAAAGGAATTCCTTCTTCCTGATTTGGAGGCTGTATCGGCGACAGTAGCGACGATATGTCGATCCTTGAAATATTGGATGAGGCAGTAGATTCTTGGATGCTGCCACTTGTTGCCTCATGGATGCTGTCTGCAAATAGATGCTCGTCACCCACCTGAGTTTGCGTCCATCCACTTGCTGACTTCGCAAAATCAACCGCACTAGTCTCTATGTGTACATCCATCCGACTGTTAGCTCCGCCATAGGTTTTTGCAGCAACTGGCCCGTTCAAATTGACGTTGTCATCCGTGAAGTCACGTAGAAACGTCTGAGCTGATGCACTAAGAAGATCGAAAGTCAGCGAGGAGTCACTGCTGACATCCGAAACGGGGCAGCTAACACAGTGTCTATAGCGTGATCACTGCTTTGCAATAACAAGCGAGCTGCATGCCTTCGTTTATCATCGCGGGCACGGCAAATTCTGCGATCCTTGCGTTTCACATGTAACCCTCCAACGCCAGATACACGTAGCCCGATGACCATGCGTCCACATATGACATGCGCACAATATATAATTTTTTTGTAGTACGCGCAACCGCACTCAGATGCAGTAGTGCTAGCAAACCCCGTCGGTGGCATACCAACACGGTGCGCTCTTCAGGCTAACCATTTCACTGCTGAGCGATAAAACGTTGATGCTGACGTTTTCTCATCGTCGGATAGGCACACAACAGAGCTAATTAAATCCACTTCCAGCGTTTTGTCTACAACCCGCGAATCATCTATTGCGGCAATGTTTGCATTGTCCTCGTTATCACGTCCAGTGTCTCCAAGAAAACGAACCCGAGCTTTTGATTCGTCACGGGTTCGGAGCACTGCAATTCGACGAGTTAAAACAAGTACTTTAGCTAATCGTTTGGCCTCTTGAAGGGGGAGCTGGTAGCGAGCCCGTTGCTGGCGTAGATGCGCAAATGGAGTAGTCTTCTGCAATCGTGAGCAGCTTTATCATTAAGCGTCTTGTATCCACCGCTTTCCGTTGCGTGTAGCGTTTAATGCTGGCGTTAAAGCCCTTACACGGGCTGTTTGTCGTAGCAAAACCACCACGAGAGTGGTAGATTTGCCTACGCCAGAAACTACTTGCTATCCACTGTTTATAGAAATAATTGACAAAGTCCAGCAAACGCGAATCACGCTCCCAGTCACTCATCACTTGGTTCCAGACCGAAATCAAATCTCGTCGCAATGTATATATTGCCTATCATCAATTCCACGGTAAATAGCTGCCCGGGTCGATTAGGTCAAGTGCCGGATGCATTTATGAACGGTTGTTTTTATACAGCACGTAAAAAAACACATCAAGTACTTGCAGCTGTCAAATACAGCAGTCTTTGATAGTGCGTTTAGCTGGGCAGCTTCGGCAGCACCCATAACAGCATCAATTCTGAGTGGGATTTGTGTCTGTCTGTCTGAAAAAGCCTCGTAAATGTTCCAATTGCCTCGAAGTAATCACTTTCCGTGCGCTGGTTAGCAATAAATAAGGCACCCAGGTGGTACACACGGCGCTTATCGGTGAAGTCACACGTGATGACAGGGTACCCAGGATCACTGAGCTTAAAAGTTGCGTCCCGATGAAAAATTAGGAAAGATTCCGCTCGTTGTAGTACACGAATGTCTCGCAACAATTTCATCGTAGTGATGCCCAAATTCAACGGTTGCTCGGCCTCTCCGTTCTCCACAAATGGGAAACCGTTTTTCGTCTTCAACGTTTCCAAATACGAAAACTGTCTCAGGGTCAATGTCCGCTACATAAGCCTTAGAATGCACCAGCTTCTTCACTCGTTGAACTGCGTTTTTGCTCCCTTGGAGTCAGCGTATGTACCTTACGCTGCGCTGTACCTGGGTGTACGATGGGTAGCCCAGGACCGATTTCAGGATGCTAGGAGCTCGCAGGAGATTACTCCAGATTAGCCGAGGTAGTACTGCATTTTCGTCCATTCGGTGGATGTAGGCTTTCATTTCGGGTGTAGCCTTAGGGCGTGGTGGCACAGTACACTCAGTGTCGCCGCGTAGGTGAGGTATTCCGTTGCTAAGAATGACCCAAATAGATGCAGTAGGGCGGTGACGGACCTTCCAGCGAACGGGAACTTTATGCATGACACGCTATTCTCACACGTTAAACTTGCAACTCTTGCAATGAAGATGTCGCTCGATCATTTCATGATCACCCGGACAAATTAAGCAGACAAATGGTCTCACACCGCGCACGACCAAGCAGCAGAAGACATACCATCGGTAGCTAGCGAATTTAGCTTCAGTTCTGCATTGCATCACCCTTGACCAGGCTTGCGAAGGGGTCATCGAATCTGGAATGTGGTGGTTCAGTGTCTGGAGATATGGCTAAATTGGAATGGGTGGCGGGGTATGCTGCACGTGGCTGTGACGCATGGGCGTCACGGCAATCCACGCCTTGTACGCGTGTCCAGTACAGACGACACGGAAAATACGCACCACCTAAAAACACGTCATGCGACAAATCCCTCGGTCTGGTCCGATACTATAAGCAATCAGCAATTTGTCCAATCAGGTGTTAGAAGTTTTTTTTTAACTAGGCATGTTTACTTTTTGCGAGTGGCATCAAACGTTTCCACGATATATTATATTGTGGAAAAGTTTAATATACACCTCTAGGTCCGACAAACACTTTAATACAGTATGTTATTATGGTGGCACACAAGTTATCCTACAGCCGCAATTACTTTTAAGTTGCACAGGTGGCTTTTACGACGATTTATGAGGTGTAGATGCAGATACGAAAGAGTCTATCATATACTGGTGATGCCTCCAAATCCCAAAATGATCCAAATATCTTAGGGCGCAATTTGACGGTGTTACAGCCGCACTTTTGTATTAATAATATTTGCTGCGTAGAGCTGCCTTTGTCCACAAGACAAAGTACATGCATATTTTAACCCCTTGGGACCCGTGGCCTGGACCGTACATGTTACGTGAAAAAACTTAACGTGGACCGTACAAGTTAGAAAATATTGAACTTAGTTTTTGTATCCGCACATACAAACTTCATGTCAACAAGGGGTTGGTAATTATCCACACTTCCTGCAGAATCGACATAAATATGCGCTTCAGAAAGGCCAAATTTTAAAAAGAAAGTACACAACAGATCAAACTTGCAAATTGCATATGTATTACGAAAGGAAAAGACTGGTCGCCACTCAATTTTCTCTCATTTGAAGATTCGCCGCGAAGCACGCAGAACTCACGCCGTCGCCGGTAATGGCGTTCCAGGCGAGGTGGCGGGAGCTCAAGAAAGCTGGCTGGCACTCGAAGAAACCGGCAGGCCTGTCGGTGGACTTCACTTATCTGAAGCCGAGCAAGACGAAGAAGGATATCCGGGGCGAGGACTATTTCGTCGGAGAGGAGGAGTTAATGACGTACCTGGACAAATTGGACATTGGTAGGCAAATGCTAGTGGTGTACATTTTTGATTTATTCTAACGCTGATGTGAGATTAGCTGCACTAGAGGCAAAGAAGACAGCGAGGTGAGAAGGGTCTGCGAATGCACAGAGAGCTGCATTGAAGCGCGCAGCAGAAGCCATGACGACCACAAACGACGGTAACTATCATGTATTCGACAAGTTTTGAGATTAACTAATCGTGTATGTTGGTATTATCATGTACAACAGCAGTACTGCGAACACCGCCACCAGAGGTGCAGGCACCACAAGAAGCGTCTGCAGTAGTTCTGGCATCGCCACACATGACCATTTCTGATGCCACAGCTGGTTCGTGCACGTCATGTTGCTGCGTGCCTTTGGTTCTGCTGGCCTAATTGTGAATATACTGTTGTAGATCAGTCACCTGAAAGGCAACGTAACCTTGCATCGGAGTTTGACGATATAAACAGCGGCAGTGAGCCATCGCATGACGCAGCAGAAGATGCCCAGGACTCAGAAGGTGATGATTTCACACCTGCAGTAAGCGCGGATGAGGAGTCAAACGGAGGCTCAGGAATTTGTGATGTTTCTACTGGAGGTTGGTCAAAGCTGTACATACACGTTTGAAAATTTATATAACTTGTATATTCAATGTTAGGTGTTCTTGCAGACGCTAATCTCGTCGAAGCTTCCGACGACCCCCGGGTGTTTGTGACCTTCGATTCTGATGCTGAAAACGACGATGGAGATGATGAGAGTGAGGATCATCTTGAGGATATTTCCGGGGCTGATATTCAATTACCCGGTCCTCCCCAGCTACGTTTTGACGGTGATTTGGTATCTGCTGTCGGTGGTATGGCGAATATTGCATCGGGTTCCATGTCAGACACATTTCTGAAGACGATGGCGGACACAGGATGGTCCGACGTAGCGACTACAACACCATACGAATACTTGCAGCAACCGTATGAGCCTCGCCCTGCTACCGCTATGTATGATGACTATCCCAACCTGTACAAAGGAGCTTCAGGGCCCACAGACAAGGCAATTCGAGCTGCAGCTTCCCATCCGGTGCCTTCTTCTATTTCATGCAACCAGATCTCTGGGAATCTATCGCTGAGGAGACAAACACGTACTTCAGAGAGCATATTGAAGAAAGAGTAGATGGTCTACACGCGAAACAAGTTGTTCGTGAGCGGAAGAATACTGGCTACAAATCAAAGAGCAAAGAAAAGCTACGGAACGAGTTGGAGAGTTCCGCGGACATTACGCCCCGAGAGCTTTGTGCATTTTTGGGTTTATTGATTGCAAGATCAATTGTTCCCAACAAGGAGAAATTGGCGCATCACTGGAGGACTACGGACGAGGGGGCAATTCCACGAGGGTGTTTTGGTTTTTTCATGGCTCGAAATCGCTTCATGCATCTCTCGAGGAACCTTCACTTTAGCCGAAACGGGGACGAACGCGCTGCAACAGATAGGGCGTGGAAACTACGGCCGGTTATTGACGCTCTGCAGAACCGCTTCGCAGCAGGATACACGCCTCCATCAATCATGGCCTTCGCTGAGGCTATGTTGCCTTCGAGATCAACGTTCAACCAGATGAGAGTGTATATGAAGGATAAGCCACACAAATGGGGAGCGAAACTATTCATGCTGTGTTGTTCAACGACTGCATATTGCATCCGGTATGTAGGACGTGCTCTTTGGCACGTCACCTTTTTTTTTTGGTGGATAAGTTGGCTTATCATGTACGGTACAAACTAATCTATTTACTATGATGTACGATACAGGTTTGAAGTTTATTGTGGCAAAAAGGAGAGGGCTGGAGGAACAAGTTCTACTGACTACAAGTCCGGCCCTGCAGCCGTCGTGCGCAACCCCCGCGCGGTATTTGGCCCCACGGCTCCTGCAGACGGTTCCATGCGCCTCGTTGTGACAGACCGGTTCTACACTGCAGTGCCGCTCTCGGTTCAGCTGCTTACCATGGGTTTCTACTCTATCGGCACTGTGCGTACCGACCGCTTGGGGCTCAGCACTAAGTTGATACCAAAAAAGCAGAAGGGTGACAAAAAGAAGCCGCCTCAGATACCGAAGAACCGACCATCAAATATTGAGAGAGGCACGTACTCAGTGGCCAAAGCACTCCAAGTTCCTGACATGAAAGTTGTGCGTTGGTGAGATACATGATCGGTGCACATGCTAAGCACAGGTGGAAGTGTTGCGATTGACCGGATAGTACGCCGTGAGAAGCTGACGGGCGAACAACAAGAAGTGGCCTGCCCCCGTATTGTGAAGGATTACCAGACGTACATGGGAGGTGTCGACGTGCACGACCAGCTGCGTCTGCAAAGGTAAAGTGCATCAATATTGTACATCCAAGTTATGGATATATCTAATCGTGTATGATACATGTTGTAGATACTCGCTGCAGCTATGTATCAAGTACAAGAAATACTATAAGTCTCTATTTCTCGGATTCGTTGATCTTGCCATTATCAATGCCTTCATTGTCTACAACGCCAGACAGACTAAGGCAAACAACTCGAAGCTGACTCACGTAAAGGTCTTGAAGCAACTACATCTAGAGTTGTGTCAGCTACGCGAGGAGGACTGGGCGACTTTGCACGACAACGTGTGCTTACAAGTGACACCAACCAAACCGATGCAGCGCACAAATTCTCGCCAAGCCGCACACCAACCTGTGCAAAATGACGAGTGGCGCAGTGGCAACAACCAGCAAGGGCGGAAGCGCCGTACGAGAGCGTGCAAGGTCTGCTCGCTCTTGAAGGGCACCGACAGCGCGAGAGGTGGAGATTCGTCGGTATACTGTAGCGAGTGTAAGCTGCCCAACACGTCGAAGAGACCCATGGCTTGGCGGGTTTTCCTCTGTGAGAAGGTTCGTCACACGTACAACGGAGCTGCAATGTCTTGCTTCGACATCTGGCACAAGGCCTGGAGAAACGAAACGCTGCTCCCCAAGAAGGCAGTGAAGCGCACGATCCGCGCACGTACACCGGGACGTCGCGAATGCTCGAACGAGGAGAAGGATGAGGCTGAGAGTGTCCAGTCGTCCGGAGATGAAACCACGACGAGCGGCTTGCATCACCCAAAGCGGGCTCGCCGCGCTCCGGATGCTGAGATGACTGACTGATCAAAGGCGTCGATCGTAAATTTTTACTTAGGTTTTGTATGCCCTCAATATTACGATATTGAACTTGACTGCATGTGTTCCATTGGTTTAGTTATGTACCAAGCTTGTTCAACCTATGTCCGCCTTACCAGTTCCTGTCACACATGCAGGTACCGGTTTTGTAGTCTACTATACACGCTAATATGACTAAAGTGTATATCGCTCGTTTTCGGGCCTTCGACAAGATGAAGGTACAAGATAACAGGAGAGACAGTCTTCCAGGTTTAGGGTTTTAGTGCGGCTATGCACTATACATGTTAGCAAAACATGAAGGAATTTATATGAAAGCCCTTCCCCCCACATACACGTTTGAGAGACTAGGGATTCGGTTAAGTTTGCGCCGAAACAGCTCGGGTCTCAAGGGGTTAAGGAAGTATAGCTTCAAGATTATCTTTCTGATGTGTCTGGGTTTTGTACCGTTTTGGCAATCATTGTAGTCTTCCTGTGTAAAACACGTTCCTTCTTTAACCCCTTAGTTCCCGCGACAAAAGTGGGGGTATATTTTGTTGTTATGTTGGAGGTCCAACATAAATTAGTATGGGAGTTTGTATGCTTCAGAATCCGTCCGGTTTTGTCCTGTGGATAGTACAGGATACCTCCAGTAAAAAAAAAGACGAATCCAACTTACCAGCATCTTATGTTGGCTCTAGTGATTGTCAAAATAGTTTAAGATGACTGGGCAACATAAGAAATGCCCTGTTTATTTGGAGGCCATGTTTCTGCATCATGGCACGCGTCTAACACCACTGCCTTGAAAAGCGAGAGCCAATAGAAAATGTAGAGAAGAAGACGTTTCAATTGATTACATGCCCCAGCGACAAAAACAAACTAAAAATACTCAGAAAAAGGCTTCCTAGGCGTCACTCGCCTCCGCCTCGTTGTCCAAGTCGTTTTCAGCTTCTTCGCGGTCGCTGTGAACGGTGCTCTCGACATCCGCGCTGCGCCGACGTCGCTTCTTGCCAGGGTGACGTGAAGGCGGTCGGTCGCGGACTTTGTGGTCCATCAGCAGGCGCTGGGGAATGTCGTTCCCGTTGTTCCAGTCCGTATGCCATACGTGGAAACACGTCTTAGCTCGTCCTTCACGAGCTACGTTACACATATACTTGCGGCGATTTCCTGCAGAGCACCCGGGACAGAAGTATTTCGTGTACTTCCGCGGCTTGACCTTGAATAGCGCGCATACTTTGCAGGATCGGTGGCGTCGCTTCAGTCCGTGTTCTCCGTCTACGGTGTCCGGATTCTCCTCCAGTGTATGCCCATTAGCGATAACATCGTCTGGATCTGTTTGTCTGCTCGAATCGGATCTGGCTGGAGACGCAGCAGTCCAGGCTTGGGCTCGAGTTGATTGCGCGATAGTATCGAAGGCCTCAATAGAATCCACGGCCAGAAGCTGGCCCATCAAGGTCTCGAAGAACTGAAAGTGTTTCGCCGCGCTCAGGTTGTTCATCTGTCGGTAGTGGCGAAACACGATGAAGGCGTTTACGAGCGCCATGTCGAACAACCCGAAGAACAGGGTTTTATAGTATTTTCTCGTCTTGTAACTGAGCTGGACGCTGTAGCGCTGCATCCGGAGCTGGTCGTGCACATCGACGCCACCCATCCAGCGGTGGTAGTCCCGTACCAACTCCGGAGCAGGTACTGGGGTCATCTCTCCGTGCACACGACGCATTACAGTCCCAGTGACTCGGCTGCCTCCGCTGGAGAGCATGTGGACCGGGTTACGATCCATCCACATGAGTGCCGTGATTGCTGGGAACATCTTGTTCTCTGCCATCTTCACCGTGCCCTGAGGAGGAACTACCTCTTTTCGACCATTCACTTGCTTATACTTCTTTGACGTAACCACTCCATCCGCATATCCAGTGCGATCTGTTTGTATGGTGCCAGTCAGGTACATTCGTCGATGGAGGAGCTCTAGCGCCAGGCCCACCGAGGTGTAGAATCTATCCGTGACCACTAAGCGCCAGGGGCTTGTAGAACTAGGCGGGCACAAAGTATTCATGTTCCGGATCACAGCGGCTTCTCCACAGTTGTTGTCCTCAGGTACTGGTGTCCGGAGATGCGTCTTGGCTCCACAATACACTTCGAGTCTGGATACAAACGCCAAACACATCTAAAGTTAGCCTTATGTTGGATGACATTGTAGAGAGCAGTGCTTATGTTGATCCAAGCCAACATAAGCACTTGGACCAAAAAAAAGAAGCGCAACTAGCAATGGCTAGTTGCGCTTCATACCAGACTCACCTCAGGCAGTACGCTGTCTTGGCACACGCCGCGACGAATACCTTGGTTCCCCATTTATGAGGCTTATCTTTGTTGAACTGGCGGGTTGGATTGTATCGCGATCGGGACGGGAGGGTGGCTTCATCGAAGCTGATGACAGGAGGGGTGCGGTAACCTCGAGCAAAAGTCCGCTGTAGCACGTCGACTACCGGTCGTATCTTCCATGCGCGGTCGAGCTTCGCCTGAGGCGACTTGTTGTTGCTGAAGTGCAGGTAGCCCATTATATGGAAGAATCTGTTCTTCGACATGAACTGACCGAACCTGTTGGACGGAAGTGCACCCACCTTCTTTAGCCCCCAGTGTGCGGCGATTCCTTTCCTGATCGGAGTCAACATCCGCGCGATCAGCAACGCCATGACGCGAAGAATTTCCCACGGTTCAATCTTAGGGACGCTTGACAACCGTCGCCGGATGGCACTCAACTCTTCAACCTCCCCTCCACTGGTGCGCTGCTGGTCTCGGATCCCTCGGGCCCGATGCACAAGTGTCTGCGACTGATAGTTGTTCGATTCCAACGTGATGTTCAGCCACAGTCTCGGTGGCAAAAAGTAGAACATCAGTGCAAGCGGATCTTCCGCAACAGCCATCACACTCTCGCTTGGTCCAAACGGTCCGTCGTAGAGGTCAGCATACGTAGGGTCGGGGCCAAATTTGTCAGGATCTGCAAGAGTAAGAGTGATGAATGATAGTTAGTATATGTTGGAGCTTATGTTGGATCAAGTTGAAACTCGATCTCATTATGTTGGACTGTATCAACGTGAACGCACCGTATTCCCACCCAGTCTTTCGCATGTTCTTGAGAACCTTCTTGTTCCGAGCAGCAGACAAACAAAGCGAGTCTGGAAGCATCGTCGCCTTGGGGTCACCGACCTCGTCTTCATCCGTGAGCTCGCCGAGGCTCCAGTCTTCACTTCACCCGCTATCATCGTCTTCTTCTTCTGGTTCCTCATCGAATCCCGTCTCCTCGTCAGAGTTCAACCTAGTGCATTGCTCATTACCAATCTCCATTAGGTTCGGGTCTCCACTCACCATACACGTCGGACTTCCAAATGGACGTTCCACTTCTCCCTCCCCATCACCCGTGGACAGACCCGGAGGGGCCCCTGTGGTGCCCACTGCGTCCTCGTCATCACCACTGACCAGGTTGTCGTCTTGTAAAACAGGACGTCGACGTTTCTTCGATTGACTTGACTTCCGAGGCTTGGGGGGTCGACGGCTCGTGCCAAGAGATGGCGGCCTCGGCGTAATCTGCTCTTTTGTTGACCTCCGTGAAGAAATACGCGCAGGGGTGTCCGCATCGTTGTCCACGCGAGTCGCGACATCGCTCTCCAAATTGGACATCAAGTCGGCCATTATCTCGACCACGGCTGGTTCTAGTGACACCTGAGCCTCGGTAGGTGCTGCGGATGACGACGGTATCGCCATTGCCTCAGCAGCGACGTCCGTCGCGTCAACCTCAACGTCCTCTGCGTCCTTGGCTTCGGCGTCCTGGCTAGGCTTCCCACGGTTTGATGGCTTGTACACTCCCGTCGCCTTTCGGACTTCCATGGCTGGTGTCGTTTGTTTAGCGCGGTCTTTAGCAGCTCGTTTCTTCTGCGGCTTTGCGGTAGCGGGTTGCTTAGCCTCCGCAACGGAAGAAACACAATCAGCATTCGCAAAAGCACTTTCAGCGGGTTCCGCGTTCTCCTGAGCGCCAGCTGTGTCTCCACCACTACCGCCAGCACGATCACGGTCATCACGAGCACCTACAATCACAACAGAGTCAGCACTACCGCTTTCATCAAAGTATAGGCACGCATGAGCAGTACCGTCACGATGACGTGGTGCCACCACGTCGCGCTCTGCAAGCGCCACAAATCGGCCCAGCGCTGCGCTGTCCCGAAGAAGATGGCGGCAATGTCGATCGCTGAGCTTGGTCAGCAGCTGCGCGTGTCGCTCCTTTGTCTCTCCTGCAGTGTGTCCTGGCTCCGTGGTCCGTGGTGTCCGCCCGGGTGGCCCTTTACCTGCCGTAGCGACCATCGCTTTTGGTCTTACGTGCAAGCTGCGAAATTGAAGAATGAGGAGAGATTTGGGCTGGCGGCCACCAGTTCAAACGGGAATGGCGTGCTTTGACTTTGTCACACTATCCTGATCCAAAACCCCGAGCCCTGTGCAATGGCTCGTCTTGAACCAATAATACTACCTTGACTTCAGTATGCCGATCTCAATAGATCTGTTCCAATACAAAAATCAAGTATGACTTTTGCTTATGTTGGACCTCCAACATAACATAGATGCCCAAAAAAAAGATACACCCGTTATGTTGAGCGGTCCAACATGCGGGAACTAAGGGGTTAAAATGTGCAAACCTTTCCTGGTCAATATATCCAATCAAAACTATGGCATATTTTTCGTAGCATCTACTGTAGTTCACTATGGAGGATACTGGTCACTGACCAGTATCCTCCATAGTCCAGGTCAGTGCTGGCGTATTTTTCCGTGGTCCCTGTTACATGTATCTGCATACATGTACTACTGGACATTTTGGCTTCTTTGTTCACACTATTGTCATTTTGTGTCTACTGACGACTGATCTATTAGCGTACCGGTATCAATAAATGTCTGCCGACGAACTAGACTCTTTTAATAACTGTACACCTTTTCCAGTCCAATAAGACCAAGAGAAAATGGTATTAGCCAAGTGCGAGAGCAGTTTGGCCAACAACAAAAGCGAATTGATGAAGAGCAAAGGCAAATTGGCGCAACCTATCAATATGCATACTTGAAGATCATTCGTTAGCGCAGTGAATGACTGCGTATGCAGGCAGCGCACGTAGGCTTCGCGCCTTCACACGCTCTGCATTCCTTCATTCCACCAATGCGCACGCGATCTCTTTGGTTCCGCCAATAAGCAGCCTCAAATCGAGCCCAAAGGGGAATTCACGAGCTTCAACATGCTCTAGCGAGAGCTTCCCCGCCTCAAAGGCTTCTCGTTTCGGTCTCATTCCTCCATTTTCTCCCTTCGACGCTGATGCCGACTAAGTATCGCCGCTACACGCTCTACACGAAGCTTCGCGTGCTCGAGGCTGCCCGTAATGGTCTCGACTGGGAAGCTGTCGCTGAAGACAACAACGTGAATCTCAGCACTGCTCGCAATTGGGTACAGCGCTACCCCAACTTGGAGGACGTGATCAGCCCGGCGCCTCGTGGTGGAAAAACCGCGCAAAAGATGACCCCACCATGCGTGAAGTTCCTACAAGATCAGCTCGCCACTGACCCCGACCTCACGCTACGGCAGCTTGCAGACATGCTCGAGACATCGCTTCGTGTAACGGTGTGCCCTCAAACCGTGAAAAACCACCTCGATGCTGCTCTAATCACCATGAAGCAATTCCACAAAGAGCCCCAGTACATGAACACTGCGCAGAACAAGCTTAAGCGCCGTGATTATCTCATCCAGCTGCAGCGTTATCAAGCGGCTGGTAAGACGATCATCTACATGGACGAGACCAATTTCAATCTCTGGTCTACTCGCACTAGAGGGCGCAGCCGCCGTGGCCAGCGTGCTGTGAAGAAAGTTTTTGCTGGTGGCGGCCAGAATTTGCAAGTGATTGCGTGCATCGGCATCGGCGCCGTCGTGCACTACGAGCTGCGATTCGGCGGCAACAAGTATCTGAACTCGAACGAGTTCATCCGAGCCACGCTGCGAAAGTTTGAGAATCTCGACAACGTCGTTCTTGTCCTAGACAACGCGCCATGCCATGCTCGAGCTGAGCACGTCTTTGAGGAGCCTGAATTTGCTGGTGCTACACTGCTGCGTCTTGGGCCTTATTCGCCCATGCTGAACCCGATTGAGAATGTATTCTCTGCGTTCAAGTCTGCTGTTAAGGATTACATGACCGAGCACCGTGCAGACATTCTTGCTGTCCCCGAAGGTGTCACGATGAAGGCGCACAGACAGTTCCATCTCACACGCGCTGCTCGCTCGAAATTCCCTGAGGTTGCTACACCAGGTCTGTGCGAGGCATGCTACCGCCACACGCTCACCTTTCACGTGAAGGTCACGGACCTCGAAGACATGCCTGTAGGGCGTTGAAGCGAGCCAGACGAAGTGCGTGCATCACGACACGCACTCACTGTGTAAGTGCATATGTAGTGTAGTAGTTCTTCCAATTTGCCTTTGCTCTTCATCAATTCGCTTTTGTTGTTGGCCAAACTGCTCTCGCACTTGGCTAATACCATTTGCTCTTGGCCTATTGGACTGGAAAAGGTGTAGTGCTCGGAACTTGTTCAGTATTGCTTACTGTTGAGGCTTTACATGTTACATGTACTGTATTGATTGCACGGATTTACGCCACAAATGGATGATATCTTATCATCGTCTTGAAAAGGGTATTAGGAGGTACAGTGTATTTGGTGCAGCTGTGAATTCAAATCACTGACTTGTGAATCTTTGCGAAGGCAAGTCTGACCAGGCCGATCAGATACATGTGCACGGTTTCCATTACACAAGGAGCAGACCGACGGAAATTATGTTTTGCAGACCCAGTCTGCAAAATCAGCCTGAGACGGTGAGTGAAACACATCGAGTTTGCTTCTCATACAGCTTGTCAAGGTCGTGCACAGCGTCGGAAAATATCGACGGCATACTTTCCACTTTTGGATCTGCCGCCTTCGAACCCGATCACTTTTTTTATAGTCGAAGTCGTCTTCCATCTAGATGAACCTCCGTGTCTTCCTCATCGCCGCCTTCGCTTCCCTAGCTGTTGCCAACGCTAAAGTCAGCCGAGTCAACCACGATGAAGTGCAGCCGTTCGCCCAGCCGCTACCGATCACTGACTCACAGAAGTCTGCTGTCAAGTACAAACCCCAGCTCCACATATCGTACGGATGTCACCCGTACCCTGCCGTCGAGCCCAACGGCTCTGCTAGTGGCGGTCTCGAATGGTCTGGACCTGCTGATGGAGACTGCACGGGCTCTCCACTGGGCTCACAAGTGTACTCTCGTTCGGATTGGTACAAGAACAAGTGGGCCATCATGTACGCTTGGTACTTCCCCAAAGGCCGCTATGGGCTCACTGGCCACCGTCATTACTGGGAGTACGTCGTCGTCTGGACAGACAGCTCTACGTCTACCAACTCATCTATCCAGGGCGTGTCCATGTCTGCGGGTGTCGGTCACGCCAAGGCTACTCCCCCGATGCTCAAGTACATTAACGGATCAAGTGTCAAACTTGACTCGTATTTCAGTTTTCTAGGAAGCAAGGCGGCTCTGCAACTGACCAAGGAGACCGGTGAAACCCAGGATCTTATCACTTGGGACCAGATGACCGTAGCAGCTCGTGATACGCTCAACAGTGACGCTCTCGACGGTAACGTGTGATAAAGACGAAGTGCCGTTCAAGGACACTATTTTCTTGAAGCGACTCGAGGATGCTTTCCCGTTTTAGAAGGTTGGAAGTAAACAGCTTATGCCAGTCGCCTTTTTTGATATTTTTCTTCATTTTCAATTACTACAGTAATAATAGTGATAAGGAACCGTGGCCAATGGTGTTGTTTAAACCGTTCTCCACAACCCGCAACTGAAGAAGAGGCCAAAAATATGTGAAGCTCCGCTTCGTGATGTGAACAAAACAGGCATCGTAATTCCCCAGCATTGGGAACCCAAAAACTAGAACTACTACATGTACAGTACATGTATGATCGATGGACTGTGCGTAGTACATTAATCGGTCAGTACTACTACTATTAACAAAGAAGATTTATAAAACTCTTGTCCATCGTTACGACTGGATCTTCGTAGCGCTCGAGGCAGGGAGAATGATCGTCTGCATCGAGTGCGCCGGCAGCTTGAGCGTGAAGGTCTTGGAGTCAGTCTGCTTGACACTGACCGTGACGTCCGAGTTATCGCGGTTCGAGAACTGCAGCACCACGTTCTTGTCTGGCGTCACAAACGCCGTGCGGTGGAAGTTACTGAGCGTATTGGACTTGGGGAAGTCGACGCGACGCGAGCCAGCAGGGACGAACTTGGACAAGTGGCCCATGACGTAGAACATCGGCTGCTTGTAGAACTCGGCGCCGCCCTCTTCGTCCACCAGGATGGGCGCGTCCACGAAGTTCTCGGCCCAGTTGGGGCCTCCCGCGGTATCCAGAGCCAAGTTCCAGTCGGTCCAGCCGACCACAAAGTTGTTGACGTCCTCGATGATGTCGCGGCCGTAATTCTCCGCACGAGACCAGCTCTTGTCCTCGTCCTTCAGAGACGGACCGGAGCCGGTGCCTAACCAGCTCGGAAGGAATCCCTCGCACGCCTCGGTGGCGAGCATGAAGACATTGGGGAATTTATTATGGAACGTCAAGAGTTTGTCAAAGTCTCCGCCGATGCCGAAGAAGAAAAAGTCCAAGTTGCGGTACCAGTGGACGCCCAGTCCGCTGATGTACTGGAGCGACTCTGGGTCTTGGAACGGCGCCAGTTCGTCCAAGATGCCTGACTTCTGGTCATCGCCTGCAATGATCTTGAGGTCAGGGTGGCTCTGGGCCATAGTGGGACCCAGATCCAGCTTGACAAAGTCACGTTGCACCTCGGCAGACATCCGCAGCGACTGCCACGCCGACGTCTGGAGAATGGACTTGGTGGGCTCGTTCTGCACCGTCATGGCCCAGAACTCGATGCCCTCCGTCTTGTACGCGTCGAAAAACTTGGAATAGTACAGAGCCAGCGACTTCCAGTACGCCTCACCGGGTTTGCCCTTGACTGCGCAGTTAATCGTCGTGTTCTCTGTCGTCATCCAGGCAGGAGGAGCCCACGAAGACGCGTACAGCTTGACATCACGCGTGGACGTGCGGAGAGCGCGTTGGATCAAGTCGATCTTGTTCGACTTTCGGTCCACGTCGATAGAGAACTTGGCCTGCGCGAGATCCCCCGGGTTGTCGTTGTACGAGTAGATGCTCGTGGAAAAGTCCGTGGAGCCGATAGTCACGCGTCCTAGAGAGTACTGTAGCCCCTTGTCCGAGTAGTACTGGTCCAGAACCATCTGCTGTAGCGTGGACGACAACTTGTACACGTTGATAGCAGCTGCATCCGTGAAGGAGCCCCCAAAGCCCACCATCGTCTGGTACTGCGTCGACACATCGACCGTGAACGTGGGGTTACTGGCAGCCGTCGCGTCGACATTGACGACCTTGTACGCGAAGCGGTCGCCGGCCTTGGACGACGTGTACACGCCCACTTGTCCCTCAATCAGCGTCTTGTAGTCATTCGAGACGGTGTCGCATTGAGTGGCGTTGCAGACGCAGACGCCCTTGAGGTTGGTCTGGTAGCGGCTAGACCAGCTACTGCAGGCAGCAGAAGCCTCTTGAGACGCCAGCAGCAGGCACTCAGCGTGAATGGCCCAAGCATGCTGGGTGATGAATACGATGAAAGAGGTAGCTGACAAAATCGAAAGTGCCCGTTGAAAAGATAGCGTGTATGAAACGCATCCCTTAATGTTTTGCCGCCACGTGATACTGTACATGTACTGAGTGCAACCGAGTCCGGTGAATCTGATCTCTCGGTGCGTAGGATGGCCAAGATGTGTAAAGCCGTCGCTGCCTAAGCGTCTGCATGGTAATGTGGGATGTGGCGTGTGTGTCATGCCAGTTTCGACCTGAAACTTGGTTTCGAGCAGAGAGGCAGGTGCACTAAATGTGCAGCCACGGATACATGTTGTATCCCGGATACAGTATCCGTGGCTTTATGTTCAACATAATATGTTGTATCTCGAAGTACCAGTAGAATTTTAATACATGTACTTCAAGTACTGTACATGTAACAAGCTGTTACTAACAACGATGTGTCCACTGGGCGTGATCTTGACGCCAAGAAGTGAAGTCGATAAAAAAGCATAAGTAAACGATGAATTAATCAAATACAGTATATGTACATGTACCAATAAAAATAATGGCTGCTTCACTTTTAATTCTACAGCTCAGTTCATGTATTAAAATGTGTCAGTAGTTTATTAATAGCAAGAAAAAGCAAAAATTATACATTTTGGAATGATTTAATTTCGAGGAGAAACTCTTTATGAAAGCAATTAGATAGTTGCTGAAAAAATAGTATTTTATGAACTTTAAAGCTGCTATTTTAAAGGCGTTAAATACCAATACTGTAGAAATATCGGCCGTTTGTGCAACTTGGCTTGCAACCCTTTTTTGATTGGTTAACTAGTGCTGATGACTGTGTTGAAGTGCACAAAGCGGTAGCTACACACGCAGAGTAGGATGGCCGCGATTCTTACGATCCGCACGGAGGGCCACCAAGATACTTGTCACTGAGAGCTGCCTTCCATAGACTAAATATACCTTGTCTATCGCTGCGTCACTGGTAAAACCAGAGCGCACCAAGCTAGCGACTACGTCCCTTTTCGCCTAGAGAAGACGAATTTGTTCGCACCACGCTCGATTACCGTAAAGTCTTTTGCTGCTTTCAGGTCACCGCATCCGACCTGGTATTCGTGCCAAAGTTTGAATAGGTCTTTTGGCCGCTTTGAAAGAACAGTCGTAGACGCTCAGCGAGTCGGAGGCGGATTAGGTGGAGATGTAGTTATATCCTGCGTAATAACGTCGCGCCGAAAAGTTGGCTGCATGGCAATTCACTTTAGTTTGGCCTGAATCCTCTGTAGCTCTCGTTGGTTCTCACGCCGTAAACGCATGACTTCGTTCAGCACTTCGGCTGTTTGGCGTCGCCCTGCTCCAATCTGCGAGTGAAGGGCTGCTAATTCACGGTGACTACCATCTCCGAGTACAGCGCTACCACGGCATGAACCTCGTGAGCTCTCGCTTGTACTGGCTTGTCATAGTGCTGGGGCTTGTGGCGTTCTTTTCTTTCTCTGCAAACTTCTGGCTTGATATTACTTGGATTTTGATATCTGGCTCTACACTAAGTACGTTTGCAACCTTACTTGTTTTTTGTATCAGATTGGGTTGCAAAACTGACTTGAACATGCCACCGTGTGAACAACTCAAGTTGCAATCACCACCCCACCGTTTCGCGCTGTGCAAGGCACAATTGTGGTCTATACGCTACGTGCAGCCAATCAGAGAGCAGGATTTTCAAAAATACAACCTTGGTTGCAAATGGCCGATAATGTGGATGTTTCAGTTTTAGAAAGTAAAGAAAAGGCCAATACACGTTTAATTAGCAAACTACCCCTGCAACCAAGCCGGGGTTTTAGTTGTTTCAAACTACTTTACGCCCCCTAGCTCAATAAGTGGCTTATTCTAAATTTTTATTACGGCAAAATGCTGCACCAATGCAATATAGAGGGTACCGTATTCCTTATGTGCTTGAGTGTGGTCCAGCCTACCCGCCACCATAAAAGATACATGTAAAGTAAAAACCGTGTAGCGTGTGAAAAATGTATTTGTCGCTAAGCACATAAAGCGCGACGACTCGAAATTTAAATCAATTTGATTGGCTGCTGGATTTGTCGCTAATGACCGAGCGTCGCCAATCACATAAGGAATACGGTATTGCATTTTCTGACCTTTGTTTGCCACACTATATTTTGACTAAATATGTGTCAAGGTGACTTCTTCCACAAACACGGTGATAACGTGAAAAAGTCTTGGCTACTGGTGGGAATTATTATAATAAAGAGCGTATTGGTTGGAATTGTTTGCAAAGCGTTTCATACTCAGCAACATACAGCTCAAAGTTCAGCAAAACAAAATGCTGAAAACAAAGTGCTAAAAATGGCAGTCCAGCCCGAACGAGCGTCGACAGCTCAGTTTTATGGCGTTGGGAGAGCACAGACAATGATGTTGTGGTGTAGTAGAACACACAAATACCGTCAGATGTGGATTCCTTACACAAACCACAACGAATCGCCGAGTTAGGTCGGCGGTTGTATGGCCTGCGCAGAGGGTGGTCCCCTCGCGGTCCGGCCCTTCCGGGACAGAGGAGTGGCTCGCTTCCACTCGGTTCCGACTAACCAAGTCAGATCACTTCCGAGGCTCCGCCGAGTTTGGTTCGGCTGAGCTCGTTCACAACCCTGTGTCCTCCACCAAAGGATGGACGACGGCGCGCGAGCGCTTTTACAGGTCACCGAGCGCGGAGGCTGCTCAGCTAGAAGTGTTACGGCACCCGGGCTATCCGACGTACCGGCCCGCTGAGTATGCGGGACTTTCTTTCGCGCGTAGCGAGACTTTGTCCTACCCGGACCGACCTAATCTCTTGGCGCTACCAGTCAATACCCTACAAGCTATGCCTCTCGAGTACTGATGGCAGGCATAATCCAGCCCTATGCAGGGACTTACCGGAAAAGTGTACACGTGTCTTGGACTAGGAAAATTCTGCTCTGTTATCTTCTGGGAGCCCTTTCGGCTCCCCCTATTTAATCCTATGCTTTTCATACAAATATCTAGTGAAATGTAGTCGTTTCGGATCTCTACCGACCCTTCAGCTGAGTTCCGGTGACCGTTGAGCTCAGCGGCTATCCGGATAGCATATCCGGACAGATCGCCGAGTACTTACCGTGATCCTTTGCTCCTAAGCTCTGGGTTATCAAACCGAGCCGATTCTTGACCTAAAGTAGGTTGGCGTATGGTCGAATCTGGAAATCCCTACACCACAACTGCCCCGGTTATGATACGAGCCGAGCTGGTGAGTGTCTTAATCCTTCATTTGGTTCTGCCACCGTTGGTCCATACTCGGCTGATGACGTCCCGCGGCTCTCCACCACCTTCTTCGGTACGTTTGCTGCTTCCGCTGTCACTCCCTTGGCAGCTCCTTACTCCTCGCTTGTTACTCCAGCACAACTCGCGGCACCATCATTCTTCTCCAACTCCTCGTCGAGGTGAAGGCGTGCCAGCTGAGTCGATTCCCCGACCCGTCGGTACTCGTGGGGTCAGCGACCGGCCTGAGGCTAGGCTGGTCGACCTGACAACTTCTCATGAGTCTGACGCGGAGTCGGCGGGGTCTTCTCGCGTACGCCTTCCTGGTCCACCGAGCTTGCCGGGCGCCACCACTTCGGGCGCCACCAGTCAGTTAAGCTCGGCTGCTCCAGTGAGTCTTGACTCCCTCATGGCCAGAGTTAACGAGCAAGGGTATGAGCGCCGAGAAGAATTGACCTTCTTGGCGAGGCTCATGGCTTACGTATTCACTCGTTCCGTGGAGCCCTCCGATCCCGTGCAGCGGCGAGCGATCTTGCATGCTGCTTCCGCGGGGGAACTGTTGGATATCTTGAAAGGCAACTACGCCGCTCTTGATTATCCGCAGATCATTGGCGATCTCCGAGCTGACAATCAAGCAGTTCAGGAGGAGAACCGCGCACTGACTCGGCGACTGGACTCGCTTGCTCTCAGCAACGTCGACTTGTCAACTCAGCTCTCGTCGGCTCAACAGCAAGTGTCTCGATTGGAGGCTGCTGCCACGCAGACGGCTAATCTCCTCGCGTCACTGCGAAAGGCTGTAGCTCTGAGTGAGGCAAAACTTGCTCGGGCCATCGCAGCTGAGCAGAGCAAGGTTGACGCTGCGTTGGGCCAAGCCCAGCTCCATCATCGGCAAGTCTTGGATCGAGGCGCTGAGATCGACGTCCTTCTCCGATCTATTTCCGAGAGGGATGCGGCGTTTGTCACTCTTCAGGACATCGCTTCCAAGCACTTCGAGCAGCTGCAGGAGTCGGTGCGGTTGTACAGCTCCACCGGCACTCAACCTTTGCGGCACGCTCAGTCGGTGATCGCTGAGCAGCGGGCTGTAATCTTGCGACAGAAGCGGCTCATCCGTCGGAATGGTATTATTCCGATGCACGATCCTCACATGGCTGCTGCTGCTGGCGGTGGCTTGCAGGTTCCTGGACTTGATCCGTCCGACCTTCTCCTCAACGCCCGGCTGTGTCGTGTCTTGGAGTCTCGCTTTCCTGAGGTTCTTAACATCCCAGCTGGTGAAACTCGGCGGTTGGAGTTGATTGTCCATCCTCGCCGAGATGCTCCAGTGGCGAGTTCCGTTATCGGTCCTAGTGTGGCTCCCTCAGCTAGTCAAGCGTCTTCGGTGACTTCATTGGCAGACTCGGCTGCGGCTCCAGTCAGCTCAGCGGCGGCTACGAGCCAGGCTGAGCCGACTCTTGCCCAGCTTCACCGTACGCCTTTGGCGAACTTGACTTCGACTCAGCGGCTTCGACGTTATGCCAACCCCAAGTCTCCCATTGCTGCAGGTCCTCGTCATCGTCCACCGGCGCCGCATCCGCCTCAGCCGTACGCTTGTCCACTTCCCGGTGAGGATGGACACGAGGCTATCAGTGCCCTTTTGCACTCAAGTTCTCCTCAAGCTACTGTGTCCGACGGAGGAAGGCCCCGCTCTGGAAAGTCTCGTCGTCGGACTCGGCGGAAGAAGGTTCGTCACCTTCAGCTGAGCTCTGCTACTCAGCCCGCTGTCTCTGCTCGCTCTGAAGACGACGATGACGCTTCGAGCGAAGCTGAATTCGAGTTTGAGTTTCCTGAGCCGCCCGCCGACACCGTTCCTGCGGTTGCTTCGACGACTTCGGCGGGTTCTTCGTCTTCCGGGCCTCCGGTGACTTCGTCAGTCGCGGCTACTCGCCCTCCGCCGATATCTTCATCCGATGTCGTGGCTTCGCTGCCTGTCCCGGCTACGAGCGTTTGTGCCCCAGGCTCGACTTCGCCCATCTCCGCTGGGTTGCCCCAGTTGAGTGCACCACTCAGCGTCGTGCCAACGGTGGTTGGGCGCTCCCAGTCGTCTTCTGGCCGATCCTCTCTCGTCTCTCCTTCTCGAGGTCTGAGCGTATCCACCACGCCGACTGACCTAGTGACTCCGGCCGTGCGTGTCCTCAGACCGTCTCTCCCTGTGACCCCGGCCGTGTTGACGTCCCCGTCTGGGCGCCCTATCCGGAGATCTGCTGCGACTGCCCGCACTGTGACTGCTCAGCTGCTTGAGGACCTCGACGCGTCTGACGACGAGGTGTTAGAGCCTGGTGATGGTTCCGCACCGTCCACCGGCTCGACAAATCCTGCCACTGAGTCGCTCTTGGATCCCATTTCCTTATCCGAGAACTCGGCTGGCAGTCCCTCAGTTTCCGACTCAGCGGCCGAAGATGCTCGTCGTTCTGCCAAAGCGAGAAGCCTTCATGCGGCAATCTTCGGCTCTGACGACGAGATGAGTGATGAGTCCTTGCCGCCGAGTGATCGCCACTCCTCACGGCATTCATCGAAGGATTCTGGTGAAGGGACGAGTTCTGCCTCTGCGCCGACTTCGGGGAAGCAGCAGCATCGCAAACGTCGTGCCTCGTCGAGTCCTACCGGTCACCGGTCGAAGCGATCCAAGAAGCACAAGAAACACAAGAAGCATCACAAGACGCACCGACATCACAAGCATCGGCACCTTCCGTCGACTCCTGATCCAGCTCCGGCTCGATCCATTCCGGCTGCTCCTTCGCCGAGTAGGCTCCCGGTTGTGTCGATTCTCTCTCAGCCGAGTTCGACTGCCTCACGTCCGGCTTTGGTCGCACTACCCAGCGCTCTTACACTCCCGCTGGCGACGTTACGGACCCGAGCCTCGCAAGCGGTGTCCAAGGATTGTCGCTTGACTCTTCACATGGCTCAACTCCGCGAGGTACCATTTATGCATTTCGGCTCAGCCCGTTGTTGGAATGCATTATTGGATACACTGAGCGGAGGGGTGCAGATGGAGCTCGTAGGAGGCAAGAGTCGTGTGCCCCCTACGCCGTGTTCTCTTGACGGCATTCGAGCTTTCATGGCCGTTTTCGATCCGGGCCATCCTTGTCAGCGTCGTCGGCGGATGCTCCCTGAGCTTCCTTTCTTCTTTTCTCCGTCGATACTGGAGGAAGCTCGGCGGTGTTTGGCTTCTCAGACCCGACCCCGAACTTTGATGCAAGTTCTTGGAGATATGTGGGTGAAGCTTCGTGGCGACAGTCCCTTGGACTCGGCGGGGAGGCCCATCCAGACAGATGGTCAGATGACCCGTTATTTCGTAGCTCTCTATGAGCGTCGTCATTGGATTGTCTAGTCAAGTGTGTTGATGGGTCTCCATCCTGATGTCAACCCGGCTGCCACGCCCGCTCAGCTTGCTGAGGTGTACGAGCTGTGGTTTGTGTACAAGCGCGAGCGCAAACGTCGCAGTGATACCCTGCGATCTTTGGTTGTCGCTGTCTACGACCAGCTTTACTCGGCGGTCACTCAGAAGCTCGGCGATGAACCCGCTCCTCTTGTGGACGCAGAGGTTTATTTCGATCCGTCCGTTCCCCATTACTCTCCCGTTAACCTTTCGTGGGTTCCTTCCGAAAGAGACTGGGTTCAATGTGCTCACGATGTGGATCTAGTCGAGCCCTGGCGAGCTTGGTGGCTAACCGACCCGGCGGTCCACCCGTACAACACCTGCTTCCGCGCTCGGAACGTGGACTTCTTGGTTTTCGCTCCGCGCGGTATGGATCCTCAGGTTGTTGACGACGCGATTGAAGAAGACTTCGATCTTGCCGAACAAGCGCCTCCTGCATATGCCCCGGGTGCTCCAACTCGGCTGAATCGTCAAGGCATCCACATCTTCACTGGGTCTTCAATCGGTGAGCTCGGCTCAGATGATGATGAGAGTGCGTCTGATGACGACTCGGCGGACGATGGGTTGGGTTCTCCCAATCTCCGTGGCGCGTCTCCGAGTATGTCTTTGTTCGGCACCCCACTCCCCAGTGGAACGGATCCGCCTCAACCCACTTCAGCCGAGTCGGGTTCTGAGGTAACTGGTTCGGCGTCAGCTTCGTTGGCTAGCTCGGCGATGATACTTCTTGCCACGGCTGCGAATATTGCATCTCCTTCCGCAGTTTACCAAGGGATGTCGTCTGCTACGACGCCACGCCTCCAATCGTCGAGTCCGCTGAGCTCTTCCCAGTTGTCTCCGTCGGGTTCAACTCACTTGGAGTCCGGATCGCCGACTTTTTAGTTTTCTTCTTTTGACTGGGCGTCCCGTAGGTATCGTTCAGGACTTCATTTCGTAATTAATCAGTATATGTAGTTTCGACACAGTAGCATTCCATCTCAACTCGGCCTGTGTCGTCCGCTGAGTTGGTGTAACTTTTGGTGCAATAGCTGTTAATCCTCATCTGCAACTTGCACCATTTGCAGACGGTTTTCACGCTTCTTCTGTCGTAGATAGTCAAACAGGAGACCTCCACATGACTAATTCGACAGTGGTTCCCAAGTAGGCTCATCGTAGCCGACCCACTTAACTTTAAACTTCCGTTGTGATCGTGACGTACTCGTGAATAATGGTAGCTCATCGTCGAGAATTGCTTCGACGTCATACTGGTTCGTACTTGTGTCTGGCTCCCAGCTGTCTTCAGGCAGTAATTCTTCGTCAAAGTCAAATCGCTGAGTCTCTTCGAGGTCGGCGATTAGCCTCGGCTTTGGTCTTCCGCCGAGTTCGGTGACTGCCTTCAGTCGTGATACATGGACCACTGGGTAGAACCTATATCCACTCTTGTCGGGTAACTCCAATTCATAGGCGAATTCTTCCACCTTCTTCTTCACCCTGAATGGTCCATGCCATGACGGAGCCCCGAACTGCCTGAAGACGCATTCCTCAAATACCTTGGCTACTTCGAGTGCTCCGGTGTCATTCAAAGCCTTAGCGATAACGAATCCCGTGAAGTGGTCCTGGAACAGCAGCAGTGCAGTATTGCCCCGCTGAGTTCGAGGAAGGGGAATCACGAAATCCATTGACACGACTTGGAATGGATGGTCTGACACCACATTTCCCGGCGAGTAACCTCTCAACTGTGGCTTGCTCTTACTGGTATTGCAGTCTTCGCAGGCCCTAACATGTTTCACCACGTCGGCGTAAAGACCAATCCAGTAGTAGTCGGCCTTGACTCGGTGATAAGTCCTGACGATGCCCTGATGCCCTCCTTCGATCGAGTTGTGACAGTTATGAAGTATTTCGTCGACCACCGTTGACGGAATCACCAATCTCAATGAGAGGTTCGGTTCGCCGAGTTCGCCCAGTCGGCGAGCTTCATCTCGGCGGTATAACAAGCCGTCTTCGCTGAGTACAAAGACTTCTGCGACTTTGCCGGCATTCTGAGCTCGACGGTGTGTAAGGTTCTCAACTTCACCTCTCAGGTACGCCTTCAGATCGGCCCACCTGAGTTCTTCATCTTGTGCCTTCGGGATTCGTCGTCTCCGCTCAATCTGTACTGTCACTGGATCAATGTCGTTGGCATTTTGAGCTGTCTGGGCTGACTCCATCTGCGATCCTGTTTCGACATTCGGGGTCGTGTCGTTAGTCCGCCGAGTCGACGCCCTGCTGACTTGCTCGAATTCATCTCCACTGCTTTCAAACGCAGATTCTCCAGGGTTTGCTGACATGGCTTCGTGGTCCTGACTTCCTCCTATTGCTTTAGCCGAGTCTTCATCCAGCTCGTCCTCAAAGTGAACTCGGCGTACTCGGCTACGAGTGACTGCCGTGACAATCGGGGTTTCCGCTGGGTTGTCTGTCGCGTACAGTTCTTCGGCTACTCGGTTAATCATTCTCAGTTCTGCTTTCCTATCCGTCCCTAGAATTACTCGTCCAGCTTTAGCTTCGAGTGCTTCCGTAGCGAGAGAATCAGCCGCTGCGTTATAGTGTCGCGCTATGTGTCGATACCGGACCGAGTTGAGTTGCTTCGTGAGATCCTTGTGTCGAGCTAGCTCCACTTGCAACGTTTCCTTCTTGCATGCTATCACCCCCATGGATTGCTGGATTGCAAGCCGGGAGTCACCCACGATAATCAGATCGGTTATCCCTCGGTCAATCGCCGCCAAGACTCCATTGTTCATGCCGGTGTACTCGGCGATGTTGACTGTGGTGGACGACAGGTTCGCACTCGCAGCAATCTCAATGTCCCAATTCGGAAGGCGCCACAGTATCCACGAACAACTGCCATACCCGCCGTATTTAGCCGTCTTCGCTGAGCCATCAAATGACAGCACGCATCCTGCAAAGTCAGCTGGTATTCGGGCATATAGCAGCGCTGGGTCCATTCGAACCGTCGCCGATTTCTTGGAGGGATGCGCCAGGTGCTTCAAGGAATCGTCGAGTCCGATAAACGGGGTTATCGACGCCTGGAGCAACTGAGCGAAGTCCATATCTCGCTCACGGACTCGCTTCACCTTCAAATCGTAGGGCGACAACATAACTGCGAAACTGACTACGCGGCCGTACAGCGACTTTGACTTAAACACCCACTCCAACGTGGAGAAACGGGTGTAGACGTGTAGCGTCTTTCCCGCCAAGAGAGTGTAGCACACTTTCAGTAATTGTAACAGCGCGACTACTTCTTTCTCAGCGGGATGATAGCCGAGTTCATTCTCCTTTAGTACGCGCCCGCAGAAGCGAACTGGGTGCAGCTTGTCGTCGTGCGGTTGCATCAATGTACTGCTCAGTGCCCACTCATTGGCGTACAACATTATATGTACTTCTTTCGCCGAGTCGAAATGACGCAGAATTGAAGCTTCTGCTACCCGTCTTTTGAGCTCGGCGAATGACGCTTTTGCTGACGCCAAGTCACATCCAGGGCCAAAGTCCGTATCCTTGATCTGATAGAGTACTGCTCCGTAAACAGCCAAGTTCTGGATGAATCGGCCGTAATAGTTCACGACACCGAGGAAAGCTTACATCCCTTTCTTTGATTTCGGGAAGGCGAGCTCGGCGATCGCGGCTATCTTCTTCGCATCAGCGCGTATGCCACTCGGCGTAATCTCGTGCGATAGGAAATCAACCTTGGGTTGGACAAAGATACTCTTGGTAAAGCTGATGCTATTCGACAGTCTGTGAACCGGGCTAGTAATCGGTCGAGTGTCTCCAAGCAGGCGTCGAACGTCTCCCCTCCAAAACAGATATCATCGACAAACGACCTCCGCTTGAACACCGGAATCAAGGAAGACTGGTCTGGTTCTCCATTAGCAAACATGTCGCCATCCGGTCCGTTGACCAGGTCTTGGACCGGATCACAGTCAGCTTGTGATTGGTGGTCAGCTTCAAACTTCGTCAGCTGACTCTGCGTTGAATCGCTGACTCCGCCGAGCTCAACTCGCCGAGTTCCCGATTCGGCTTCAGCAACAGCCATTCGTTCGACAAACAGCTGCCATCCTCCCTTTGGTTGAACGTATCCCCATAGAGCGTTGTCGATCAGTCGCTGGTAAATCATAGGCGCATTCTTCAATCCAAACGGCATTCGTAACCATTCAAAGTGTCCAAGTGCACAAACGAACGCTGAGATCTGCCGAGCTCGGCGTGTCATCAAGACTGCCCAGAATCCACTCGCAGCATCGAGCGAGCAAAACCACAAGTAACGTTTCAATTCGGTAAGCAGGTCATCAACCAGTGGCATAGCGTATTCCATCGGCGTCGTAACCACATTAACCAGTTTATAGTCAATGCATAGCCGAATATCCACACCATTTTTCTTGAGCACTATCACCACTGGCGAGGCCCAAGGGCTGCTCGAGAGCGATATCAACCCGGCTCGAAGTAGCCCCTTCAACAACTCGTAAAGCTTGCTCAAGTGGCGGAGAGGTATCCGCCGAGCTCTCTGCTTAATGGGTGAGTGCCCTTGAACGTCGATGTCGCACAATGCTCCGTACGCTGGAGGCGGCAGGGCATTACGACTTGAAATCATTATCCCTTTGTGATTTTGCAGCTCTGTCACCAATTTAGCCGACTGTGCTGGCGTATGACTACTCGACTTGACGTTTGCAGCGCCATAGTCGAGTTCGGTAGGTTCAACTTCAGTGAGGTCGGGAAGGAAGGCCAGCTCGTGAGCGTAGTCCGTCAATTCCAGATCTGTTCCACTACGCTCAAAGGCGTTGGTCGTACCATTGTCAACATCATCCTCTTGCTCGTCTTCGGTCGCGGCGATAGCCAAGTAGTGTTGTCTTAGGGTTTCCGTTGGGTCTCTCGTCGAGTTGCACTCGTCATCTTCAGCTTGTCCTAAACCGTAGTCAATTCCGCCGGGGTCGAACACCGTCGCCGCTGAGTTCGTTACTCCGACCTCAGCTATAGTACCTTCCAACAGTGATACCTCTGGTAATTCATAGTTGTCGGCTGCGTCAGGGCCCGCATTCGCTGAGTTCACTGCGATGGTCGCTCTGACTCCTGCGTTTTCAAACTTGGCTCCGAGGTAGATGGTATCATCGCCACGCTGTCTAACCACTTCCGGACCGGTCGTAGTCTCCACAGTCTCCAACGCTGAGTTCGCCGTAGCTGGGTCGTCGTTCGGCTTTATTCCTTCAGGCAGTAATACCTCCCGATTATCATAGTCCTTGGTCGCGTCGGAGTGATCAACCGCTGAGTTGGTTGTGACGGCAGAACTAACTTCCGTGCATGCAAACGCGTCTTCGGTATAGCTGACATCCTGACAACATGCTATGGCCACGTCCGAGGCACTCTCAGTGTTTAGATCTGCTGACGCCGAGTCCACTGCCCCCGACTGGATAATGCAAGCTTCCGGTGTACCCATCGCTGAGTTCACCACGGCTGCAGAACTTGGTCTAATGACTCCAAACTTGGCTCCGTTGTCAGCAACGGGTTGGGCGTCACTTAGGGCGCGTTCCAAGCGTTCTTCAAGGTCTCCTTCCGTTATAGCTGAGTCTTCAGTCGCCGACACGTCTTCATTGGCCCTTACTTCACTTGTTCCTTCAACCGCTGAGTTCGTGTTGACGTCAGAAATGTCGCCATCGTCTTCAAAATTGGACAGCTGATAGGAGACATCTTGGCCATCGTCTAGCACCGGCGTACGATCCGCTCGGACGTCTTCCAGCTTGAACGCTGAGTTTATAGCCGGGTCACCCCTTGTCACCCCTGAAGTCGATATGACGTCGGCGGTATCACGACGCCTCTCGTCGTCGCCGGCTTCAGTATCAGCTTCGATCCTTCGCCAGCGTTCGGCGCATGTTAATTCTGGTCTACTTTCCACTGGAGGAGGTCGTCTTTCCACCGCCGTCGGAGTTGGGTATTTTCGTCTTTCCACAGCTGGCGGCTGGTGTGACAACCAGTCTTCGTACTGTCGTTGTTCTTTCTGCAGCAAATCTTTATCCATTGCCGACTCAAATGCCAATATCTGCCAGTCACGGTATTTCGCCGAGTTCACGCGGACATATCCCTCATTGGCCAGTACTCCGTGTGGTTGCCATTTTATCACATAAAAGTGAGGTGGGCACCAGACTGACGTTGGTCGTACGTTCGTAATCAAGACATGGGTTGGTCTTCCTCGGCGATTAAAAACAACCGTTGGAATCCAACCCTTCGTCCGTCGCACCCACAAGTCATGCGTCGACTCACTGGGCTGCCGCCTGGGCAATTTGAACTCAGCGGTCATTCGACTTTCGATTGTTAGCCCGTCTGGGGGCCCGCATGGGACATTTGGTCCGAACTCGGTCTTCGTCGGCGCATTACTTGGTCGGATGAGTGGAATCACCATCTCATCGGGTAGCTTGACCGCCGAGTTGTACAGATCCAGACGGATTCCAGCTGGGATCATGAAGTCGGTGCCGAGAATCTAATCAACTCCGGCATGATGAGGCATTATCCATACTTCAAACTCGTATGCTACTTCCCAGCCGAGTGTCACCTTCACAACTGCTCTTGACGTTGTCACCATTCTGGCTTTACTTATTCCTTGTATGTCGATTCGCTTATCTCGGCTGGCCACTCTCTTGAGACGCAGTTTCCTCGCGAAGTATTCACTAATCGCCGAGACATTTGCTCCGGTATCCAATAATATATTGGTACTTCGGTCGTTCACTGCACCCAATACGAGAGCTCTCATTCTAACTCGGCGATCAAACGTCTGTGCTGACCACCATCCCAGCCGTTCTCCCGGAAGCAGATTCATGATTCTGGTACGATGCACAGCCTGGTCTGACGCCGAGTTACACTTGCAATCGCTCGGTGGTTATCATCTAACACACCGAGCTCACGTTCAATTCCGTCGATTTCACACATCCAATTGCCATCCCCGCTTCTTCCCTCGGGCCGTCCTGCTTCGCCTACGAAGGCAAACAAGAAGTTCGCCTCAACTGCAGGTTCAGCTGACTGTGGCAGCCCGGCATATTCCAACCCAGTCAGTGTTGGCGGGCTGCCGAGTTTAAATCACTCGGCGCGTAAAGGTTTTGCAGGTCTTCTGGCACTTGCGACTTGTCGACAGAGTTTTTTACAAACGCAGCCAGCTTCTCATATTGACGAAACAGCTCACACTGGCCGCCTTCATGGACTTGTCTGCAGAATTTGCAGCGTCGTCGACAGTAGTGAGCCGAGTGCCCCATTCTTCCACAAGCTGCACAAGGTCCACGCTGAAAGTTGTCGCGTGATCCGTCTCCACGGTTCGACTGTTCTCGTTGGCTGTACGGTCGCGAAGGTCGGTTCGCTGAGTTTCCCCAACTTCGATTTGAGCCATTCTGGTCTCCCGCCGAGTTCTCTCGGCGGTCCGGTGTATTTGCTTTATCATTGGAAACGCCGGCGTCTATGTAGTCGTCGTCTTCCGCTGAGTCGTGTCCTCCGGACTGGTCCTCATGATCCCATTCGTTTTCGGAGTTGTACGGACTCGGCGGGTTCTGATCGATGAGTTCCTCCCCGTCGGAGTCAGCGTCAACGACAGTGACTCGGCGGTCGCGGTTTTCTTCCTTGCGACTGCGCTTCTCATCTCGACGTCCATCTCGGCGTTCATCTCGGCGGCTCTGATCCTTCCGCTTGTCATCTCGGCCTCGTGCGATCACGAGTCGTTCGCGTTGCTTCTTGCGCTTCTCGCCGAGGATCCGACGATTGATTATCTGTTCCACCTTACTGATGTCTTCCAACTGCAAGGGGTACATCAAATCCATCACATCGTCATCACCACAATGCAGCAAGAAGTGTTCGGCATGGTTAGCCGCGTCGGCGCCACCCTTCTCGTACTGGATCTTGGCTGTCCGAGCATACCCGTTGAGTCGGATCAGGAAATCGCAGATCGGTTCGTTGACTTTACGTCTCGCCGAGTAGTAACGAGTGCGGGCGGATTGGTCGAACTGTGAGCAATATAAATCCAGGAACGCCTCGCTGAGTAGTTTCCAACGTCGCTGAGTCTTCTTCGGCAGCTGCCTGTACCAACCTTTCGCCGCGCGTCCCAAGCATAGCGAGAAAGGTTCGCACCAGGCACTTTGGGGCATCCTGGTGCTCTTCATCTCGTAGATGAAACGCTTGAGCCACTGGGGCGACGCGTCAGAGCGGTAGCGCTTTCCTTCGAACTCGGCGATTTTGTCTAGCGAGGCGTGGGTTCGGACTTCTAGGTACTGCGTCGAGTCCTCCTCAGCCGCGTCAAAGCTCAAGTTTCGGATGTAGTCCTTCACGGTTTCTTCACGGTTACCTCTCACGTCGAAGCTGTCGTCGTCTTCTTCTTCCTCCTCGTAAGCCTCAGCCTCATCTGCAGCGTCATACAATTCACGGTAACGACCAACATTCCGCTGCCCACGACTCGGCGCTCGCTGAGTCGGGTTTAGCTTCATTGGAGTCAGCATGTGGGAGTCTTCGAAGTACGGAGTCCCTTGCGTAGCGCGGAACACTTCACGTCTCTTCGTCTCCGGGGTCTTCGGCAAAGGAATCTTGCTCGGGTCCTCGCCGAGTGGTTTGAACTCGGCTACTCGGCTGTACACCTTCTTCGTTCCACCAGGGGCCTTCTCCAATCCAAACGCCACTCTCAGCTTCTTCTTCCATTGCCAGAGCTCGGCTCCGCCACGGGTCAGACTCCAGTCGGACAGGATGAGGCTGTTTGGTCGGCTGTTGCACCGATAGCCCATCGCCTTCAACAGCAACACAGTTTCTTCCACCAACTGATTGATGTTGGCTGCACGCACCGGCTGAGTTAACTCGGGACCCAACATCGGCCACTTCGCCTGCGCCATTGCCACAGGCGCGAACATCATCATCCATTCCGATCTCGTCCTCATCTCTTCGCCGAGTCGAGCCAACACTTTATTGGCGCTCGGCGTATCGGCGTTCCTCGTCGCTTTCGGAATAAGGGGCGGACGGTCCCCTTGAGCAACGCCATGTTCTTCTTCATCTTCTTCATCGTCCGCACCTTCGTCGAGCTCGGCGGATAAGTTGCGCTCGACAGGACGTGGGGCTCCCATGCGTCCCACCTGCAGCGTCAACTCTTCCACCTCGCCAAGTAGCTCGGCGGTAGTCTTCGTTTCTCCGAGCTCAGCGGTCTCGGCCTTCTCTTCATACTCTCCTTCACTTGCATCTCCGTTCTCGCTCCCCTGGTCTTGGCCATCCTCGTCGAACTGGACGGTTCGTCCCACCTCCATCGTCATGGCGATGAGTCGTTGATCCGCCGGGTCCGACCCCGCGAGAGGCGATCCTCCAGCCGTCGCTGGGCTTCCGTCGCTCGGAGTTGCTGATCCCTTGACCATCTTCACTCTTCTCTTTCGCTTCTCTTCCTCTTAACTTGGTTAGCTGGCACCTATAAAAACAAGCACACACTCCTGTTCCCGGGTCGCGGCACCAGTTGTGGTGTAGTAGAACACACAAATATCGTCAGATGTGGATTCCTTACACAAACCACAACGAATCGCCGAGTTAGGTCGGCGGTTTGTATGGCCTGCGCAGAGGGTGGTCCCCTCGCGGTCCGGCCCTTCCGGGACAGACGAGTGGCTTGCTTCCACCCGGTTCCGACTAACCAAGTCAGATCACTTCCGAGGCTCCGCCGAGTTTGGTTCGGCTGAGCTCGTTCACAACCCTGTGCCCTCCACCAAAGGATGGACGACGGCGCGCGAGCGCTTTTACAGGTCACCGAGCGCAGAGGCAGCTCAGCTAGAAGTGTTACGGCACCCGGGCTATCCGACGTACCGGCCCGCTGAGTATGCGGGACTTTCTTTCGCGCGTAGCGAGACTTTGTCCTACCCGGACCGACCTAATCTCTTGGCGCTACCAGTCAATACCCTACAAGCTATGCCTCTCGAGTATTGATGGCAGGCATAATCCAGCCCTATGCAGGGACTTACCGGAAAAGTGTACACGTGTCTTGGACTAGGAAAATTCTGCTCTGTTATCTTCTGGGAGCCCTTTCGGCTCCCCCTATTTAATCCTATGCTTTTCATACAAATATCTAGTGAAATGTAGTCGTTTCGGATCTCTACCGACCCTTCAGCTGAGTTCCGGTGACCGTTGAGCTCAGCGGCTATCCGGATAGCATATCCGGACAGATCGCCGAGTACTTACCGTGATCCTTTGCTCCTAAGCTCTGGGTTATCAAACCGAGCCGATTCTTGACCTAAAGTAGGTTGGCGTATGGTCGAATCTGGAAATCCCTACACCACAATGTCATCGTATTTAGCGGACAATGCAATTTTAAAAAGATCGTGTCCAGATTCTACTTTTATCACATTTATTGTGAGTAATTGACCCCATATCTTATTGTATTGGACTTGTCAACTTCCAATAATTGTGTTTGGCATTCAGGTGGTCCATTGTCTACATGTACCATTCAATTACGCGTTACAAGCAAACTACGCTGAGAGTGAGCACCAATAAGCTACTACTACAGTACTGGCTCGGACGTGCTAAGCTTCCGCATCGGGGCAACTTTGCTCAGAAATAGTAAAAAATAAAAATGCATTACTAGCCGATTCATGGCGGTGGCGCATGCATGTGTTGCAAATACCCGGGGTGTGTTAAAGAGTAAAAGTTTATTAGTAAGAGAGAACGAACAGGTACACGGTCACGGAAGGCTGCGCCTTCACCGTGCCTTAAACGTGCAGTCGTGGACGCGTGTCAGCGTCCACTGGATTCCATGCAGCGTGCCTCCAGTCCACCCAGGTTTTACGGCGCAGTCCGTTAGGCATCGAGGTATGCGCCCGAGTCCACCATTGGCCAAGACTAGACTACCAGCGTGACCACAGCTTGAACATATTGCGCCGAAGGACGTAATCGGTGACACTGCCCTAAAAATCTTGGTCACTACGACACTTGAAGCATGACTGGACTAACCAACCTAATCACGCAGTTCATCATCCTCGCCAGTCGTGGACACATAGTCAGTGACCTTAGTTGGAACATCTTGGAGGAGCGTGGTCAGAGGCTCCCAGGAGCTCTCGATTGCCTGCAGTCCCATCCAGGACACGAGGAGCTCCCAGCGGCCCAGCATATTGCTGTAGCGGTAGTCGTCGAGCTTGTCAGCACCAAGTAGCATTCCTTAGCGCGACACCAGCTCTAGTAGTTTTGCATTTGTGTCCAACTATCCATCAGAATAAAACTTCAAACGAGATGCGTGAACGTCATATTTGCGCCCTGTCCCTAGATGCTCGATATCGAACGAGTGTGGTAGGGAGGCGACGACCTTGAATGGGACAACCCAGTGTCTCAAAAGCTTGTGACTAGGCAAACGCTTGTCAATTCTCGACCAGAGCACGTAATCGCCAACGTCAAAGTTGGCAGTAGTTCCGTGATGTGCGACGATATCGCGAAGTCGTCGCCGCTCTCGGATATCGATCACTTCTTTGTGAAGAGATTGGAAAGTACGCGAAGCTGGTCAACAAAATCATCCAAGTTGTCCAGATTGACGATGCGCTCATTACCTTCGGGAGTTGCCGTCACTACGATCGCATGAAGAGCTGACGATGCTGGGGGCCCTGTAAATACTGTAGCGTATCCGGGAGTCCGTAACGTGCATGCCATAGCGTCAACGTCTCAGCTGCAATGTATGCGGTCGGAGTAGCACACGGGAAAAGCTCACAGACATGGGATATCCCATCCTTCACCACCAACAAGTACTATAAATCGCCAAAACCTTCGTCGAGCGAAAAAAAAACCAGTGGACGATCTCGTTCCTCCGGACAGGAGTTAACAACGCACCATAGGGTCTTTGGCGAGGTTCTCTAAAATGCTTGCAAATCAAGCACTGACGTACAAATTTGTCCACTTTGGCCTTCAGTCGTGCAACTTGAAAGAGAACCTTCAGCACCAACATCATCGATTCTTGACCACATACTCCTGAAATCCGCAGTGTGCGACTAAGAACAGCCAAGCGAGCAGGTCCTGTGGTATCGTGGGGGCCCAGATGCGGTGATTGATGATCACCACATCATCCGCCTACAGCCGTGCACCTCGTTTTCGGTCCCGGTATGGCTTAATAACCTGCACAATCTAATGATTGCGCCACATGCATTGCGCAAATGAGTTGCCCATCTCCTTTGGACCAAATAACCTCAATGGTATTCCCCTTCTCGAGGAGGGATGAAACGCCGCACTTCCGCCACGATGTATCAGCTCAATCACTTCACCATACAACAGCTCATTATAAATTTTGTCGCAAAACGCCATGGCTCGTCTCCTGTCCGCCTATTCTACGTTGAATCTCGCCAATAAGCAAACATTGTGCAGAAAGGCAGCCACAGAGCCATCATGGACACTGTCTCTGTTTTACAAAGGCGAGAAGTATACCCCTGTCAATATTTATACAGCGATGAAGTGGTGCTCAGAAGGTTGGCAAGACGTATCGACAATGACCATACGAAACTGTTGGAATCACACTGGTATTGTGTCGAAGATGGATTTGAGATTTGTACTTAATTAAGGTAATACAAAGTAGTACATTTGGATTCCATATGTTCCTCTATAAATATTCGCAGCTCGTAGACTCTATATGGTCCACCCCGCCGAATACGAGTTGCACGACTGTACTCAAAGAAGTGGGTCAACCGAGAACGTTCGTATGTGGCGGCGGCTTGAGCAGTTTCAATGTGTTCACGAGATGGAAACACGAAATCCTCGGCGACGAGAGGTCGGAGGGGCGAGAGCGAGAAAATTGGAGCAACTTGATGACTGCGCGTTTGAGCTGCTGCGACCTGCACGGTATCACGCGTGTACCAGCGGGAGACGATGTCGGCTCAGACATTCATCTCCCCTGGAATATGCTCGATGGTGTAGTGGTCACAGAGGCGCATCGCCCAACGCTGCAACCGATCGCGGACGTGTCTCTTCAGTTCGACATCGGGAGCAAAGATGTAGGCGAAGTTGGCATGGACGCACAACATGCGACATCCTTTCGGCCGAAGGAGGAGATATTCGAGGTCCTGACAGGCTTTAGTAATCGGGAAAGCGTCTTTTTTTACCACAGACCAGTTGAGCTCGGAGTTGCAAACAACTAGTTCGTGGTGTTGCTGGTCCACTGGCAATGACGCATCCCAATAGCGAACTTGGATAACAACAATGCCGTATCCACTGGCAGAAGCGTTCGTGAAAAGCGGTAGTTCAGCGTTGGCATCCGGGAACGTCATGAGAGCTGAATCAGCCACCAATGCCACGACCGCGGCAGACCATGCAGTTGCCACATTCAAAGCATTTCGATTGCGACGTCCAATCCGGCTGCGTTCAGCGTTCAGCTTGGCTTGTAACGGGGCGATCATACGCGTGAAGTCAGGGAGAGAATCGTGCAACCAGTTTGTAGCGCAGACAAAGTATTGTAGATCCGCCACTGTATCAGGAAGCGGCAAGTTGGCGAGAGCATTGACGTGAGTAGGGTCGTGGTGGACACCTTCACTCGAGATCAAACGACCGCACCACAGCATTTCCACTGCAAACAGCAATGACCTTTCCATATTGAGCTTGAAACCAGCACCGTGCACGATTTAAAAAAAACGTGCGGAGTGTCTTCAAAAGTTGTTCTACTATCGGCGTGAACAGGAACCCATCGTCGACCCAGACGATTGCCGAGTGTGGTATCAAAGGAGCCAACTTTGTCTGCACTTGCCTCTGAAAATGCAGCACGAAGCCCATGGCTCCTTGCGGCACCCTGGTAGGCGTGAAAATGCCTTGAGGAGTAATGAACGAGAACATTTTGCGGCTTTCTTCGTCCAGAGGCTCCTGCCAAAAATGGCCTGTGAAAATTGACTCGGCCAAACACCTTCTTGGTCTAGAAGTTCTCGAACGCATCGAGCATGGACGCAGCGGTGGGCATGGTGGGCATTCCGCCAGCGATAGGGATGGTAACATTGTTGACAGGCCTGTAGTCGATAGTGAGACGAAACTTATCCTTCGCGCCTGGATTGCGCACAGGTACTACCGCGCATGTCCATCGCGACGCATTGTTTGGCTCCACTAAATTGTTTGGGACGAGTGACCTCACGTAGTCACGAATGAACTGTGCTTGCAGCGGTGCGTACTTCCGTGGTAAGCTGCGGTATGGCACCGCATCCGCTCGCAACGTCACACGGAGTGGCTCTACATCAGCTGATGGGCCAGGACCCACTCCTTCGCGCCAAATATCAGGGAATGCAGCGAGAAGGTCACAGATTGCTCCGACATGTTCAGTGGGGAGGCCGTTGGTGAAGGCACGTTCCAGTAGTTGGTTCAGCGATTTTATAGGCTGGGTTGCATTCACAGGCTGCGGAAGCTCATCTCCCACTGGGAACTCGTCCACCTCGTCCTCGAGCAGCGGCGAGTCTGCTATTTGCGAAAGTTGTTGCTCAACGTCAATGACTAGTTCTTTGAGTACCTCGCGGCCCAACAGGAATTCATCACCATTGCCAGCCAGCACCAAACATGGCAACGACCATAGCACCTCTAGCCCGGCCACGGTAGTCAACTCCAAATCCAAAAGCACTTCCGCGTCGCACAGCTGCGTCTGTCCATTCGCCATAACAGCTTCCACAGCAACAGGGAGCTTTGTCACTTGGAGCGTAGGCGGTATTACACGGAGAGAATCCAGTGTTTCTTGGGGCACTATGCTCTGGCCAACGGCCGTGTCTGGAACATAAGGCGTCTCAACTAGACCATTAATACGGACAGAACTGGCAGCCGCCGCGTACCTAGCAGCCTTGGATCGTGTGGCGCTCGGCCTTTGTGCTTTAGCCTCTCGATATTTGCGGAGAGCTTCTTCACGCTGGGTGTCAGTTGCTGTGGGGCAGTCCTTGAGCCAATGCGACCCCTTGCACACCAGACATCCGTCGGATGGCGGCATACCCGACTGTTGATGGGACGTGCGGGCGGCGGCATTACCAGTAGCACTAGCCGGTCTCGACGTCGCTTGGGATGACGCTATCGATCCAGTCGTGGCTTCCATTGGTCTTGTGCGACTTCCGCTCGACCTTCGCAGCCTTGGTGTCGGTCCTTCCGGCACGATCTTGGGACATCCGGTGGAACCGCTGCTGTTCCTTCGCATGCTCAAGACTCAAATCAAAGAGTACAACATCATCAGATTTGCAGCCACGGTGCTCTAGCTCGATGAGACGCCCGATTTGATCCTTGAGGACCGGTGGCTGTAGGCTGAGACCAGGATACATCACCAAGCCTTCATCCTGCTCTTGTGCTGCGGATCATCTTCCTTGTCGAAGCCAATAACGCCCTGGAGACCGTTGTCTTCCACTATACCAATTAAACCTTCATAGTATTGATAGATGCGCGCGTCGCAGTCGTCATTCGATACGTTCATCCTTAGGTTCGTACGAAGTAGAAACGTGACATCCGGCACAAACTCTTTCTTGAGAGTGCGATATCGCACTTCCACAACACCCATGATGCCGGCGTCGATGACGGACGCAACATACTTCTTGAGCACATACTTGGCCATGTTTCTCAGCGTCTGCCGCCGAGCTGAACCCTTCACAGTGGCCACTACGCTCTCGTAGGTTTCTCCCGTGGTGGTACAACGGTGTCGTGTCTTCTCGACGTACCGCTCCCACTCACGGTGCCACTCAATAAAAGCAGCATGCTCCCAGCTAGCCAGATCCGAAGCCTTGATGACCTCAAAGATCGGCTGGGGATCGACATCTCCGAGTCTCTGTCGGAGTCCACCGTGAAGCGCCCCGTCATGTTGAAGTTGCCTGAACTTAGGTCGCACTTAGTGGTTCCCGCACTTAAGTGAAATCGTATTTAGAGGACGGTAGACTTGAAAGCACAACCGACAACGATGATTTTCAGCAGCACGTGCACTGAATAGACGATCCACAAACTCTACGCTTCGTGAGCGCAAAGCTAGCTTTGTCGCGAATACCCGGGGTATGTTGAAGAGGGAACGTTTATTAATGAGAGAAAACGAACAGGTACTCAGCTGCGGAACGCTGCTTTCTCACCGTGCCTTAAACATGCAGTCGTGGACGCGTGCCAGCGTCCACCGAAAATGCATGCAAGTGCCCCAGATTTCACGGCGCAGTCCGATAGGCATCGAGGCATGCGCCCGAGTCCACCATTGGCCAAGACTAGACTACCAGTGTGACCACAACTTAAACATCTTGCGCCGTAGGGTGTAATCGGCGGCAGCATGTTAATTATCGTGTAATGTCTTTGTTCTGCTCGCCACGAGCTCTCTGCTCAACTCACATGGGTAGTTGGTACACCGTTCACCCTAATTAGTCGTGTGACTTAAATAGTCATGCATCGTACTTATACGAAAGTAAACTGTGCATACACCTTAATTAGTCATACACCACAATTAAACATACACCAATATTAGGCATGCTGGCAACAGCAGCCATGCATTCTGTTACTGTACTTTTCATTCGCAACCTCCATGTGTTTTATCACTTTAAGACAGGCATGATAGAAGAAGTGCCGCGCAAGCTTCAGCAGGTCGTTCCTCTCTGCGATCGTGTACGGCGCGCCGACTGGATGGAGCTGGATCAAGCTCTCCGAGGTTCTAAAGGTCTCTATGGTAAGCTATCGATTTCTTTCCTTCGCTGTTTCGCTCCTCGGATAGAAGGGTGAACATGAACAAGGCTTGCGACTGGTGGAAGAAGCGTGTTGACACAGCTACAAGCCTAGAGGACCCTAAGCAGCTCAAGTATGCGAGTGGAAGACAGCGTATCCGACATCAATTCGTCGAAAACGCTCTGGATGGGAGGAGCAGCAAATTAGCGGAGCACTGGATGCGGCTGTACCCACTTTTACTGAGAGAGTTTCAAAGACAACAGAGAGCTGGTGTCAAGCTCTCGAACTAGCACGTCGCTGAAATGGACGTCGTTTTTATTGAGGATAGCGAGCACCCAAGCTTCAACTCTCGCTTCATTGTCAAAAACAAGCCATTTACGAGTCTTCTGACCCCTCGTCGCGTTCAAGACTTCTTGGAGCGCTACATCATCGTCTACAGGAGACACAAGGGCAAGAAGCAGGTCAGCGTCGAGAAACAGGCTCAGATTGACGTATCTATAGCGAATCACATGGGTGAGCTTAAGCGCCAGTTTGAAGAAGGAACGCTTCACCCTGATCAGCAGTACGACATGGACGAAAGCCACTTCGTTATTGACCTAGACGATGGCAAGACGCTGGACTTCGTGGGATCCCAGTCCGTCAAATACCGCAGTGTCGTGTCAGGTATGTAATATGTGGATCTACGCAGTGATAATCTGAATTAACTGTGTTGCTTATGTGATAGGTCGTGCGGGCATCACAATGTGTGTTCTTTTGAAAGGGGGTAGCGATGCACGCATCCTGGGTCCGATGCTGATATTCAAGAACAAGAACGCTAGCTACCCTATTCAACATTTGGCCGATTCGATACCTGGTGTGTGCTACCGGACTTCGCCGAGTGCGTTCATCAATGGACGCCTAATGTGTCAATGGCTGCACGACCCAAGGTGCTGGGGACCGGGTGGACCGTTCGCGTCTGGACGGATTCTTTGGACGGACAACGCTAGTGGACATTGCGGTACACACGTCGCGGACACAGCTCACGAAATGCGGACGAAGGTGAGGCTTTTTCCTGCTAACGCCACCGACAAAGTCCAGCCCGCAGACCACTTCCCGATTCATCGAGGACCACTGGCGTCGCCTTGCCGAGCGACGGAATACGGAAGCTATTTGGAATGGCGATTGGAAGACCGGCAATTCTTCATTTGGAAAGCTTGCAAATTCTATGATGAAGTTTTTTCTTGAACTGGCGGCTGAGTGCATCCACCTCGTCAACTTAGAGAAATACAAAAACGGAGAAAATTGGGTAAAGAAGTTCATGGTTCACTGCGGACTGGATCTTCCTCGCGACGGTGTCTGAAAAGTCGGGCAGCTCAGTAGAGAGCTTCAAGAGGTTATTGCGATGTATCCTGACGCTTTTAACGACGGATACAAGGAAACTGCCAGGTCTGCAGATATTTAGCGGTACAATATTTGTATTCATAATGCATAAACATATTTTTTTTCGTTGTTTTGCCAAAAGGGCTTACATGGCGGCTCCAGACCCCTAAGGGATCCTTCTGTGTTATCGCTGCGCGCGGACTCGAACCCGCGATATTGCGCGTGGAACGACGCGGCTAAACCTCTCCACCAGTACCATCGTTTATGTAACGGGGTACAATCCAGTGTGCCCCAGGTTACATAAAGAGTGACCCGTCACTCTTGTGGACACCTCGTACACGGTACCAGGTGCTCTCGGAGCCAGTCAAGGCATGACTACCTAGCTTCACTAAATGTAACCTCTAGTTTGTATGGAACCCAAGCTAACCTTACTTATAAATACATCAGTCCTAAATACACTCTTCTAAGTAACAAACCGTTCCCTTTGAGGCCGGGAACACGTGGACTAACGTTCACTCGGGTAGTTAATACCCTTAAGCACTTCCTCTGTGCCAGGTGCTGTGTGACCCCGTCACAGTTTATTACGTAAGTGCAAAAATGTCGCACGTGACCTTTTTTGGAATAAACCGGTTATAGTCGTGCACATAATTTAGTCGTGCACCAAAATTGATCATGAGCAATTTTGAGCATTTGGGGGATGCACGGTAAATACGACTAATTGGTGAACGGTGTACTGGTACGGAATGACCGAGCTGGAGAGTAGGTATTAGATTAATTTCTTAATGTGTTACTGATATATTAATCAATAATTGCTTTTTTGGATCCCTGCCACTATATAATCAGCTGTATGCATGCGAGAACAACCCATGGCCACGTTTTTTTTTCACGGATCGGCATTACTCTTCAATAAGTAGGTTGGAAAACTACGCAAGTGATCAGTTACCTGAGGACAATGACTTTGCTCAATCACCCGCTTTCTGACTTCGGTAGAACGTCGTGAACTTATCCGCAATCTTGTTCTCCTCAACAGCAGCATTTTTCTTGTAGATCTCCGTCATTAGGTCCTTCGGTGTTACGCCATCATCCATCCACGACGCAAATTGTTTCTTCTGCAACGTGGTAGCTCCCGTCCTCTCTAGAATCTTCGCAAGCATTCTCTTACCACCAACCGTCTCAGTCAGCGTCTTGACCACACTTGAATTAGCACCCATCACCTTAACGAGCTCTTCTATCACGTCAATTTTCTGGCTGATAATCGATGAGTGTTCTTTTATGTTAATCTTGAGCTTTGCGAGCACATCGTCGACAGGCTTCTTGCTTTTTATCCAACCCTTCAATTGCTGCGCCTGCAGCTTCTTCGCTACATCTCGTGGCTTGGTTTTCCACTGCCACTGTGAGCTTCGTCAACACAGCAGCGTCCCCAAAAGCACTCGTATACAAATCAATCGCAGGTTTTGTTGGCGCGGATACTTCTCATCAAATTTCTTCACGTACGCCATGAACTTGTTCAAGTTATCAGCACTGAACGCGTCGTCCACGTTACCGTAGAGCTTGAGCCACTGATAAACATTTTTCGGCAATTGACCTTCACTCGTCCACTTAGTGATAAGAAAATCTTCCCAATTACTGGCTTTCGTCCGCGTGGAAGAATTTCGCTTTGCAGCGTATAGCACGGCCCCTATATTCTAATCACCTCCAACACCTTCAATCAAGGCGCGGAGAAGTATATCATCAGATCCCTTGACGGGACTAGCGTAGCTGTTCAGAAGATAGAATTTGTCACTGAGATCCAAGTTTTTGTGAAAGTTCAGTAACGTGGAGACACGATTTGCCTCCACTTTTCCACATCTTCAATTGTTCACTCCGTAGTGCTCGGAACTGGTCTGCAATTGACTTTGATGGTGCATTCTTCTGAGCTGCCGCGAGCGCCATCGCTACAGCTCCATCTCTATATTTGGTGGCAAGTGTGCCAACCAGTGATACTTTTATCTCGGAATTCTTGGAATTGAAAAGTTTGATTTGATTTCTCAACTTGTAGAGATTCGAGCTTGCGAAGGTGTCTTGAATCTGTCCAAGCTTCATCATTTCGGCCGCTTTAGTCTCATATACCTTCATTTGATCCAAAACGGGCTGCGATGGTTGTGATGCTCGACCCTTGATCTTGTGCGCAACTTTCGATATTATGCCACTCCAAAAGCCTCTCTCTTCGTCGCTGATGTCAGACCGTCTTAGTGCCCTATTCGGAGTGATACCGTTATGTTGGTTAGCGAAGGAACGGTAAGGAATTGAGTAGTCCGTGCCGGCTCCAGGCATATAGCTCGTTCAACCTTTGCCAGCAGAACAGCAGCAACAATTATAAGAAGTCCGGCCAAGTTGAGATGTTTACAGCTGAGACTGGATCACTGAGGACTAATTGCGAAGTGACTGAGTCTTGGTGGATGGCGTCGACTTTCATATCTACTGTACAGTAGAAGTTAATGTTTACAAACTCTAGTAATCAACGCCAGCTGCAAGATTATTTTGAAAACCTGTACTTCATGTTGAGAAACCTTATATCCTGTCGTACATGATATAATTCAGGGCCACCAAGTTTGTTTCCAGATATTACTATGGAGTAAACTTGATATTGCTCAAAGGACAAACCTGATACACAGTTTTAAGAACAACAACTTGTAAACTCAAAATGCTGTCAGCAAGTGTATAATATACACTTGGTGACACATATTATGTGTAGCCTACGACTACGAAGTGGCCGTGGAAAAACTTGTACTGTATTACTGTAGTAATAATTAGTTTTATGTCAGTCGACTGATCATTTTTAAAGCACGTTAAATTAACCAATGGCAGACATTCATGCGCAAATCCTGAAGTAGGTATCGTGCGGTGTACCGGTACCGGTACTACAGTACTACGTAGTATTAGATAAGATGCATGTTCACGATCTGTTGGAGGTCACGCTCAGTCTCCCCTGGACTCCAGACTGGAGAGTCTTCGCCGTGGAGCTTATTGCTCATTTCTAAAAACATCGCACCCACCGCAGATAAAGGATCTCTCGATGAACCTCCGTGCTCTTCTTTTTGGTGTCGTCGCCTCGCTGGCTACCGTTTCATCCGATGTCGTCATGATCGACCATGACGCAGTCCAGCCGTTCGCCCAGCCTGAACCAACAACGGAGTCGCAGGAGTCTGCTGTCAAGTACAAACCTCAGCTCCATATCTCGTACGGCTGCCACCCGTACCCTGCGGTACAAGAAGATGGCTCAATCAGCGCTGGTTTGAAGTGGGCCGGGTGGTCCAACGGAGACTGCAAGGGTTCTGGTTTAGGCTCACAAGTTTACTCGCGCTCCGACTGGTACAAGGGTAAGTGGGCCATCATGTACGCCTGGTACTTTCCCAAGAGCCGACAATACGTCGACAAATATCGATTTGGCCATCGTCATTACTGGACGTACGCTATCGTCTGGACAGACAATCCGAACCCTGACAACTCGACCATCCTCGGCGTGTCCATGTCCTCCGGGGTGGGCTACATGAAGCGATCGCCTCCGAAGTCGAAGTATGTTGTTGGTGGCACTACAGTGAAATTGGACTGGTACTGGAGTTTCTGGGGCAGCAAGCAGGGACTTCAACTTACAGAAAAATCCGGCGATACGCAGGATCTTATTACGTGGGAGCAGCTGTCGGAGGAGGCACGAAATGCTTTGAGTGAGGCCGATTTCGACGTCAGCTGGGCTTTCACGAAGGTTGTCATGCCATTGAAGGATGACATATTTACGAGTAGACTGAAGAAGGCGTATCCGTTTTAGGTGATCAGTGTTTTCAGAATTTGTCTGATCCATTCACGTTATATTACAGCAAAAAAACTTACTACTTCAGTGAAATTCTGCGTGAAGGTCATACTACATGTACATATAATGTGATAAAGGTTAAAAAGTATGTTTAGCTTCTGTAGTGTACTATAATTTATGGTAATTACTAGTAGTAGTATCCTTACAATCTTACAGTAGGACGCATTTTTCACGGTGACTGTAGAGACGCCATGCTTGCGTAGAATTTTTGAGGATAAACAACGTCCTTATTCAGTGTATCTTATGCAATATGGGTGACATCACAAGTGAACATGTACATTTTCACAAATTACTTGCTGCTTGTTTTATTATTTGTTTTGTGCCTTTGACAAATGTGAGCTCAAAATGGAGCTCGAGCATGCGTTGTTACGGTGCCTGAGTGCATACCATTGGGGTAAATTCTTTCCATCGATTCTTGGTGTCAAGAGTGTTTACCATGGAAGAATGTGCTATGTACAGAAATTACTGCGTGTGAGAAGTCGTGTTATTACAATGTATTAATAATATTGTGCCTTGCACAAACTTTGGCGTGCGATTTAGGCCCGTAACTCAACGACAAATCATATGAGATAAGCTTGGCTTCTGCTCGTAACTCAATGCTAAAAAAAAGCTAAACCTCAACAACGGATGGCCCTCCAAACAAGGCAAAAGCGCTCTTACTGCTCACACCCCACTTGGTACCTCGGTAAGAGCCATATTCGTTCCCTTCGAGAGTCACATACGCACATTATAACGTTGTTGTACAGCTGCATTATCGCCATGTCACTCCCAATGCCGCAGGAACTACAAGTGCTTCTCACTGTGAAGGTCGGAAAGCCTTACACCAACTGCAGAACCCCGTATGGAGCACCCATTGTCTTTGAGTTCATGCCGACAGACGGGCTTGCCGTTCTACATGCTCGAATCAGCAACCAGCTAGCTGAAGATGTTACTTGGGACGCCGATGCTCCCATTTTGATCAAGCCATCAGCAAACATATCGCAAGTAAACTATGTAGCGCTCCCTTCTTCACAAGACGAGTTTTCTAACAGCATCGACCGCTTATGGAAGCAAGCCGCCCGCCGCAAACATGGGTACGAAACACTTCGTAATTCTGTTGACATGCAAAATGACATAACTACGCGATGATTTAGGCAAGCCGACTTTCAGCTTGAGTTGTACATTTACGTACAACGTAGAAATACGAACAGGTATTCGCCGTGCAACAGAAGCACGCGTTGAAGCATCGGCGGCTGCAATAAGAGAAGTGCTGGAGAGAGAAGGAAGCAGTAGCACTTACGGGCCTGCCGCACAGCGCTACTGGGCTATTTCTCATGCCCGTCAGCCCGAGGACACCCCTATCGAGCCTCCAACTAGTGCTTCATTTGCGCAACTACAACGAATTGACGCGATGCACTCTGACATTTCCGCTACATTAGATAGCAATGGCTCGAGTACGAGTCACCAATTTGTGCGGGTGGCTTGCAGACTAAACGGGGGTATTATTCACTTGGAATTAGACGTAGCTGAGTTGCGTCGAGCTGTTGGGATGCCATCCTACGATCTATTTCCTCCATTTCGCCCCGATCTTGAAGCTATTGGTCCTACTGAGAACGTGAGTGACACTGATCATGCTGAACAAGCTGGCGAGTAAGAAATTAGAAAAGAACTCATAGCATTGCGCATTTACCTAAAGAAAATTTCTCGATTGAGACCTACTCTTTCATAGCCGCAATGACCATACAAATTTCCACTCTCTTCTTTTCCTTCCTCTATGCATTTACGCATAGCAACCTGCAAGGTTCTTCTTGCATCAAATCGAAACGGGAGATGTGCGTGACGGGTTAGCCACCGCTTCAGAAGCCCAAACCCAACCTCAATCGGATTCAACTGCGGTGAATAAGGTGGTAAGAAAAGTAAAAGCGCTCCTGTCGAGTGTACGAGGTCTTCCAGCTCCTTGTACATGTGTATTTTGGCGTTGTCTAGAATGACAATTGAACTGAATCATGATTAGTGCCAAGTACAAACAATGAAACCATGAAGGATGCCGTACCGTGGTAGCGGCCACGGATTTAAAGGTGGTGCTACATTCTTGAGGAACGCAGCATGAAAGCGATTCCGGTCAAACGTTCCTGGAGTAGTTTCCCAGGCAAAAAAGCCTGAAATGTCCATTGCAGCTAAAATGGACAAGCGGTCACCTACATTTCGCTAACATCAGAAGAGGGAAAAAGCAAAACAGAATAAATCAAAATACTGAGTACATACCTCGGTCGAATGGTTGCCGCACAATTGCTGGCGTGTTTCTGGCTGACCAGGCAAACCGACGTAGCACATCACGACCATCTTTTGCTGTTTCATCCAGAAAAGCTAATTGCTCTGGGTTGCTGTAAAACGGGGCGAGCTTTTTGTAGTACGCATCGATTTCAGCAGGAATGCTCTCTCTTGCACGCTTGGTCAATACTTTGCGAGTAAGACCGAGGTCAAATCGAAGCGCACGACATATCGTCGCTGTCGACACATTTTTTAGCGTAGGAAACCTTTGCTTGAGTGTAGATTGCAGTTCCTCAATGTAGAAGCATGGATGCTCTTCTACGTAGCCGTTCACGAATTTGATGGCCTTTGGAGGCCAACGGGTCTTGCGCTCAATTCGTGCGTTGGGGATTACGTTTCCACGACGACGAAATAGCATACCCCAACGAGAAATCGACCTCGCAGAGACTCCCATCACCGACGCCACCACAGATACATCAATGTCGTAAAGGTATGTTAGTACTACTGACCGCCAACGCATGTCAATGGAGACGGTCATGGTTTCTTGGCAACTGCAGGGGGTCGACGATAAACAGCGAGTGTGAAAGCGTTGGTTAGGCGCTTTTTTCATGGCCATTCAACCATTCCTCGTATAACACAACTGTAACTCTTCTAATAAGAGAGCTATTCAACCATAATTCGACGAATTGCCTAACTAAATCAACGTTGTGTTGATCCCAAGATTTGCTTAAACAACGAGTTACGACGTTGCTTAGACAGAAAGAGTGCAAGGCACAATACATGTCATGAATAATACTTCGATTTACAGGTAGTGTGCTGAGATGTATAATACTTCGAAGTAGTCAAGCTGCAGACGGTGCCCTGGATGATGCGGATACATTAATGTTGAGTAACTCTGACTAGCAAATATAAAACCACGCTTCTAATTGGTTGCCGAATTTATCAAAACTAGCTTTTTTTAAGACGATTTAAATTTGAGTCCCTAAAATTGAATTGGTCCACTACTTTCTGTAAGGAACAAAAATAACAGTAAGTGATCAGTTGAAGTCTCCGGAACAGTAAATTTTAGTACATGTAACCGGTTATGGGATACTCTTTGCTAAGAAATTTACGCCACGAGTACAGAAGTCCATAATAATATGCGTTTCATGCACTTCATATACCCCTTGATATTGGATCACAAGGACTGGAGGGATAAAAACAAATCACCAGATCACATTGATTGACCTATGTAAATTTATCAGACCATCTCCTACGTTTATTGAGGGGGACTTCTGCATACCTCAACTATCTACACTGAACATGTACAGTAAAACGTTCCCTAAGCTAAGCTTGGTACCGGCTACCGGTATAATAATCGTTCAGTATGTGTCGCCCCTTCACTCCGCATTTCTACACTGCAGATCAGGTGTTTCCCTTAGCTATTAATAAGGTGATACGGTAAATGCAATCCCAGCTTTTACTACCCGATCAGATCTCAACTTCAGCGAAAACAGACGATATCGCATTTTCTCAAATAATGACACACAGCGCGCAAGCACACTGAAGCGACCAGCAACGAACTTCATTAAATGAAGCAAATTAAAATCAAATTTTGAAGGGCGTCTTCAAGACGAGCGCATGATCGTTTGAGCTGCAGCCCTAAGGGCTCCAGCGTCATGCAAATGCACGGATAGCTGCATGAAAGCACCGGTAATGACATCAAAACGAACGACATGTTCCACTGGAACTTCCAGGATGCCTGGCTCATATTAGATCATTAAATGTAAGAGCGGTAAGGACTTTTCCTACCGTCGTTTACCCCATCTCTAGCGGTTCCACCCAATCATGTGGTCGGGGTGTCAAGTTGAGACTCTCTACTCGCAATGAGCCTAAGATTCTCGCTCACTTTTCATTTCAAAGATCAATAAGATGAAGTTTCTCCCACCTGTAGCCATTGCGTGTCTGTCTTTGGCGAGTGTCAATGGTGCTCTCTTGCCATCCACATACACGGGCACCAAGGGTCTACACGAGCTGGCCAAGGCTCAGGGCAAGTACATGGGCACAGCCACGGACAACGGAGAGCTCACAGACAAGTACTACGTCGCAGCGCTCCAGAACGTCAAGGACTTCGGCATGATCACTCCTGGGAATGCCATGAAATGGGACGCGACAGAGTACACTCAAAACGTGTTCAATTACACCAAAGCCGACGCGATAGTGTCGCTGGCGGACAAGATGGGCGCTCAAGTGCGTTGCCACACGTTACTGTGGCACCAGCAGGTCCCGAATTGGGTCCAAAATTTGAGTAAGGAAGAAATGCTTTCTGCTCTCGAGATCCATATTACCAAGGTAATGACCCATTTCGGAGACTCTTGCCACGCCTGGGACGTTGCCAATGAGGTCATGGGCGACGACGCCACGTACCGCAAGTCTTTTTGGTACGCTAAAACGGGTACGAACTACATCACGACGGCGTTTAAAACTGCCAACGCGGTTAAAAAGTCGCTTGGCTTAAAGACCAAACTGTACTATAATGACTACAATACCAACACGGTGAATGCCAAGTCGACGGCAGTTCTGGAGATGATCCAGACGCTGCTGCTCGACAAAAACATTGGCATCGACGGCATGGGTTTCCAGTCTCACTCGAGCTACTCGGACACATCTACCGCGAAAGATATGGTTACGAATTTGGAGCGTTTTACTGCTCTAGGACTGGAGGTAGCCTATACAGAGCTTGACGTCAAGACGAGCTCTCCCACGCCGTCAGAGGATGAACAAGAACAGCAGGTTCAAGTCTACACCAACGTCATCTCTGCGTTTCAGCAGGTGAAAGATTGTGTCGGTGTGACGATCTGGGACTTCGATGACTCGTACACGTGGCTGGAGAACTCGGCTCCTCTCCCTTGGTACCAACCCAATGGCAAGGGGACAGGGCTAGTGCGTAAGCGCGCGTACGACGGGATTGCTGCTGGATGGGGAGCATCCACGGCGACCTCGGACACGTCGAGTAGTAGTCCTAAGGAAGCGAGTGTCCAGGGCGAGAGTAGTGTGGAGAAGGAGCCTCCGACGGCTGCTAGCAGCACCACCGACACCACGAGCGACTCTGCAGATTACGAGTCGACCAGCAGCTCGCTGACGGAAGCCTTGAGTGGGTCAGACAGCGCTACGCAGAACGCGAGTTCTGGCGACGCTGAAACTACAGGAGATGGAGATGCTGCTGCCTCTGCTACTGAGAATAGCGACGAGACGAGCTTGACAAGCAGCAACACGCCTACGAGTCCGACCGAGAGCAGTAGTAACGCGGAAACGACCGCACAGAAGCCGACTGCTCGAAAGTCTGGAGCTTGCACGCGTCTCCTTCGTAAGTAGAGCTTTTGAGTGTCGTTGTTAATTGTGAATTTTTGTGACACACTTGACTTTTGCTGAGCAGAATAAATAAATAAATGGACACAAATAATTTGCAGTATGCAGCAGAAAAGTGTCTTAATATTAGGTGTTAACTGTCACCCAGCCTAATCCTATTGACAAAAAAAAAACTCATGTACCGATTTTCAGCTAGGCATAAATTTTGTGCTGTTCGAACATTACGTTTTGTGCAACGTCTTCGGAGTCGGCTGGAGAGGCCTGTCCTTGCGGCTTCTTGCTCGGAGTGACAGGCTGTAGCGTGACAGGTAAGATGCCATCCACGTTGAAGATGCTGCGAGCACGGTCGACGGAATGTCGTACATTGTAGCGATATCTAGAGCTTCCTGCTGCAACATGGTTGCCGAGACCGGAATTCCATTGCGACACAGCTCTACAATCCACACAAAAATGTCAATCTCTGCGACGTCAGGGAGAGTCTTCGCCAACCCCACCTCTCTGCACCTCCTCATCTTGGCTGTCTTGGTGCTGGCAGCGAGAGCGTCGATGCGAGAACGCTGCTGCTTCCCTCGCACAATCACCCTCTTCTTGGTTATGTAATCTTTACTGCGTTGCGGAATTCCCGGCCGAAAGGACGCGACAACTGACGACATGGTACGGTACCTCTCTCTCTCTCGTACCATTGGTACCCGTGTCACAGAGAGTAAGGACGGCGGCCTAAAACTCGAATGTTTCGGCAGTGTTCTTGTACTTGGTAGGCTTTCTGCTCTTTCCCTTCACAGTCACAGAGACCCGCATTGGGGGGGGGGGCAGGGGGCTGTTGGTGTAAGGATCTGCTCAAGAACATCAAGTGATTAGTCCAGCCACACATCAAGACGATACAGCCAGCTTCATATCCAAGGCTTGCAGCGGAGCCGACAGTGCTCCACAGCCAACCGTTCACTGCATGTCCAGGTAGCTAGCAAACACAGAGAACATAACGATCAATGTCAGTTTCCGATTTACCTCCAAGTCCGCAAGCAGCCCTTACACTTGGTAGCACTTGCGATACAACGCTTCGCTTCTCCGCCCTCTTCCGTCCGTCCGAGTCTTCTCCCGTCTTCTCCCGTCCGAGTCTCCCGTCCGCCTCCAGCTTTTTCTTCTGGGGGAGGGGTGTCGTGGTGCATTGTCCCAAGACCCTTCCAAGAGTGCCACCCGATTGGTTGGCAGCGCCATAGCGCATATTCCGTGCGCACGCAGCAAACAGTCAGTGATTTGCTGTGTGCACCGCGATTGTAACCTCTGTGCGGTTGCAGTTTGCGTGCGAGCAGTAGTAGTCTCCGTGCTACGAGGCCGTCGTAAGCTAGCGCCGACTGAGCTGCACCCCGTTAGTACCTGCAAGTCGTTGGCTCCTGGAATTGACGGAAGCGGCTCTCCAGGGAGTAGCTGCGATTTCAGTGATTGATTTGGCCTAGGAGCTTGCGAGTCTAGGTCATCTAGTGACGACGTTGGACATCAGAGTAGGCGCAATGGATACCGAAAGTGTCCAGCAGATGTTTGCTTCGCTTGCAGCTATGATGCGCGAGCAGCAACAGTTCTTAGCACACACTGCAGAACTACAACAACAAATGGCAGCGACGCTTCAGCAGCAGCAGCATCAAGTGCCAGGCCCACAACAGCAGCCTGTGGATGCGGTGCCGGCTCCTGATACAAGGGAGTATCGTGCAGAGGGCATCACAATGCCCACGTTTTACGGAACGAAGGACGCCGACGTAGCGGACTACATGTTCAGCGCGCGGTTGTACTTTGAGTCGAAGAATATCCAGTACGGTGACGAAGCTCCACAGCAACGGCCTTTGTCATTGCTGGTGGCCAATCTCAAAGGCCCCGCTGCTGCGTGGTACCGCGAGTATGTCTACCACGAAGGCAACTTCCTGCAGTCGGTGGCTCAGTTTGAAGAGTTGCTGACGAGCGAGTTCACGGCCCCAGACAAGCAAGAACACCTCCGGGATCAGCTGTTAAGTTTGCGGCAGAAAAACTTTGCCTGCCTTGAAGACTACGTTTCCAGCTTTCGCAACATTATCTGCAAAGTGGAGGACATGTCGTACATCGACAAGGTCATGCGCTTCCAGAAGAGGCGCTTGGTAGAGTTCCGTCAAGAAGTCAAGCTGCGCCAATTTCGCAACACGACCGATGCCATCTCGTTTGCGCTGATGTACGACCGCACCCACTCCGTCGGTGCTCGAAGGCACGGAAAGGATTCAACTCACGTGCCTGCACGTCAACCGCCTCGAGCATCCGTCGACGAACCGACACCGATGGAGATTGGCAGTTCACGGTTTGTGTCACGTGATGAGTGCATGCGAAACAACTTGTGTTTCTATTGCAAGGAACCAGGTCATCGTTTATCCAGTTGCCGCAAGCGTCAAGGTCGCAATGCCTCGCGTGGTCCCTCCACTCGAACTCGTCGGCAGCCATCCTTTAGCGCCCACCAGAGCACCTTCCGTCGTGTCGTGGCAGACGAGGGCGACGATGACAGTTGTGACGAGGTGGAAGTAATGCATAGCATGCAGCTGAACATGGTGGTTGCGCGGCTGAATGATTCCGACTCATCGTCCCAAGGACTGTTGCGGCTGGATGGAGTGATGAACGAACAGCCTGTACGGATCCTTATCGACAGCGGCGCAGGGCAGAACATCGTGCGTCCTGGTCTTGCTCGACATGTCGTCGATGCCGGCAAGGTCACGACGGAGCGCTTTGACGGCTCTACCACACCGACTCGTGTGGCGCAACGCTGTTTGGAGTCGCTGACCTTTGCGGGTCGTGCCTTCAGTGATGTCCCTCTCATTGAGTGGGAAGTGTCGACCAATCAAGACGTGATTCTTGGTCATCCATGGCTCGCCCAGTTCAACCCAGACATTGATTGGAAGACCGGTGAAATCCCTCCACATCGATCGATCGAGCACGAGGTAGTGCTCAAATCAGGAGCGAAACCTAGTTACCGCGCTCCGTTTCGGCTGTCAAAGGTGGAACAAGCCGCATTGGAGCTCTTTGTGGCTGATCTATTGAAGAAGAACTGGATTCAAGTATCAGACTCGCCATGGGTCAGCAACATCTTTGGGGTTCCGAAAAAGGATCCTACTACTGGCACGTTTCCGTCACGGTTGGAGTGGTTGCGCTCTGCAGATCCCCACATGCCAATTCGCTGGATTATTGACTATCGGCTCGTCAACGCTGCTTCGGACGTGGCGAAGATCCCGCTACCCCACATTGAGGAGCTATTCGATCAGATGGAAGGTGCGACGGTGTTCTCCATCCTCGATCTGGCTAGTGGGTACCACCAGATGCGTATGTCGCCTACGTCCAAGCCGTACACAGCCTTTCGTACCAATCACGAGATTTACGGGTGGAATGTTGCCCCCATGGGCCTTGCTGGCATGCCGGGCACTTGGACCCGTCTGATGCGGAAACTCCTGCATGCTTTTCGCTTTGTGGTGGTTTACTTGGATGACATTTGTATCTTCTCGCGCTCCATGGAGGAGCATGTGAAGCATTTACGTCAACTTTGTGCGGTGCTTCGTACCAACAAACTCTACGCTCGGCCCGACAAATGTGACTTCGGCCAAAGCTCTGTCGACTTCTTGGGCCACACAATTTCTACTGAGGGGCTTCATGTCGACGCCCGCAAGACTCGTGCTATCCCAGAATGGAGGGAGCCTGGTAACGTCCAAGAGCTGCAGCGCTTCTTGGGGCTTACCGGGTACTATCGCCGGTTCATTCATGGTTTTGCGCAACTGGTGTTGCCACTGAGCTCTTTGGTGAAGCAGAACGTAGACTGGGTCTGGGAGGAACCCCAACGGCGCGCTTTCAATGCCATCAAGCTGGCGCTCCAGCAGGCTCCCGTCCTCCGTTTACCCGACTTTGGCAGGCCCTTCATTGTCACGACAGACGCCAGCCACGACTGCGTCGGTGGTGTTCTCTCGCAGATGCACGACGGGCATGATTTACCAGTGGTTTTCTATAGCAAGAAGCTCGGCGTTCACGAGCTCAACTGGCCCGTGCACGAAAAAGAACTCTTTGCAATCAAGCAAGCCTTCACAAGGTGGCGCCACTACTTGCATGGGACCCATTTTGACGTTGTCACGGATAGTTCGGCTTGCAAATGGTTTTTACAGCACCCCCGAGGCTATGGACGACTGGCTCGGTGGCTTGACTTCTTTGCATCATTCGACTTCCAGCTACATCACCGGCCCCGCTCGCAGAACGTGGTAGCTGACACCCTCTCACGTCCACCGACGGCTTCAGCTACGCCAGGGGGGGAGGGGGAGACAAGGATGCCATCTCGACTACATCGGTCTGTGCCCTCCGGTTTTCCTGCGGTACATGTGCAACTATTCGGCAGTCCAGTGCGCGACGCATGGCAACGACGGAAAAGCTGCTGAGCATATCGTCGCGCGATCAAGCGATTATGCTAAGCACCAAGCACCCGGCATCGCCTGCATGTGTTGTTGGGGCTTCACAGAAGCAAATCCAGATGAACGCTGCGGCAGTTGACCCTACGACGACGGTCAGTTCCATCCAACTCGATAGGGCCACGAAGAAGTCGTATCAGAAGGCCTACACGAGCGACCCTGCCTACAAGAAACAATGGCGTACCAAGACCAATAGCAGCGACTACGAGTTGCTCGATGGACTGATCTACTTGAAGGGTAGTAACAGCGTTCGACGTTTGTGTGTACCGAATGATCGACAACTGCGCTTGGATGTCATCCACAACGTTCATGATGCCGCCATCATGGCACACCCTGGTGTTCGCCGCACGCAGTTAGCCGCTGCGCAGTGGTACTACTGGCCTGGCATGGATATTGACATCAAGGCGTACGTTCGAAGCTGTGAGTCCAGCATGTGATACAAGTCTAGCACGGGTCGTAAAGCGGGCAAGCTTCAACCAATTCCATTGCCATCGGCATGTTGGGACGTGGTCTCTACCGACTTCATCACGCATTTACCAGTATCGGATGGATTCGATGCGATTATGGTGGTTGTTGACAAGTTGTCCAAGAAGCCAGTGTATATCCCGACACGCACAACGGCTACTGCGGAAGATACAGCGAAGCTGTTCTTTAACAATGTCATCCGATACTATGGCATCCCGTCGACCATCATTTCCGATCGAGATCCAAAGTTTACATCCAAGTTTTGGTCGGCCTTGACAAGCTTGATGAAGATCAAGACTGCGATGACCACGGCGCACCGTGCTCAAGCCGATGGCCAGACTGAACGCCAAAACAGGACGTTGGAGGAATCGCTGCGATGCTCCTTCTCATATCACGTCAACGATTGGAACGAGTATCTGCCGATGGTTGAGTACGCGCACGCAACCTTGGTATCTAGCTCGTCCAAGCTGTCTCCATTCTTCGTCGACACCGGCCGGAAACCCAAGAATCCTCTGCGTTCCGTGGACAATGGAGAACCTGTGGCAGTGTCGAGAGTGGAGTATGCTTCACGTTTCGTGCATCATCGCCAGGAAGTGATTGAGCGGGCTCGACAAAACCTGATGGATGCTCAAGCTGCTCAGAAGCAGTTCTATGACAAGCGCCGCGCCGACAATCCTTTCAAGGTTGGAGATCAAGCGCTGTTGTCCACACAGGACTTGAACATCCCTCATGCTACTGCTGAAACGTCACTACGCTCGGGCAAGTTCATCCCACGATTCATCGGCCCATATACCATTCTGGAGTTACATGGCAATGTTGCCTTACTGGATCTACCCGCGAATCTCAAGCATCTCAGCGCGCGCTTCAATATCGATCAGCTGAAGGTCTACAACAGCAATCCAGACCAATTCCGTGGGCGTGTGATCCCAAAATCAACACCGGTGGTGTTCGACGAGAATGGCGAAAACCTCCATGTTGTCGAAGCTCTGATCCGGAAGCGCATGTTCAACCGGAAGCCAGAGTACTTGGTCAAGTGGCATGGGCTTGCCTCTCATGAAAACACTTGGGAGCGTGAGCGTGACATTAAGCATGTGAGCCACTGGAAGGACTTACTCAAGGACCTTCGCCAACGCAACAGCGCAGCTCGTGCTTTGCAAACGTCTCTTCGCTAGGGACTTTTCGGTACTAGTCCTTATCCAGAAGGGTTACGGTACTACCAACTTCAACTTCATATTGCGGCTTCAAGGTTCAAGATATTGTGGCTAAGTCAAGTCGGGGGGAATGTAAGGATCTGCTCAAGAACATCAAGTGATTAGTCCAGCCACACATCAAGACGATACAGCCAGCTTCATATCCAAGGCTTTGCGCAGCGAAGCCGACAGTGCTCCACAGCCAACCGTTCTCTGCATGTCCAGGTAGCTAGCAAACACACGATCAATGTCAGTTTCCGATTTACCTCCACGTCCGCAAGCAGCCCTTACAGTTGGGGACTGAAGTGTGACTGAGGTTTTACTAGTGGTGACAATTAACTAAATTTAGTGAGCTGGCAGAATTCTAGCCACTCATTAGCTAATGGAGTGGGGTGACAATTATCAAAGGGTGACAGTTAACACCGAGATCACAGTAAATTAAGTGGACAAAGCCGTGTTTCACGGCATGTAGGGCGGTTGCTTCACCTTTGATTTTACATATACAGTGTCAGTATTATACTATAGTAGTTGCATGGGACTGTCTAAGGAGGGCCATTTCTAAATAAAGCCACTTTCAAAAAAGGCATCATAGTTTGGGATTGTCTAAGGAGGGCCATTTCAAATCTGCAGCCATTTAAAAAATACCAGCGTGAACAAAACAAAGTCTGACCATATCTGGATTCATTCTGACCGCTTACAAAGTCCAGCTATAAAGCTGTGCGTTTCCGGCCCAGATGGGTTTTTCCGTCCCACGCCAAACCCGTTTCAGTCTCAAACCAACGTTGCCGTCCCACTTCGAGATGGTGTCCAATCGAGCCAAGCCTTCACTTCCTGACCGAGGCTACCAAGTGGTGTACCTAGGCTTGTCCAACCGCGTTCCGGCGGTTCTGCTCAATGAAGCCAAATAACGTGACTACAGATTTGTCTTCGCTGAAGTCGGGGCTGAAAATGACGACAGCTTTAGGGCCTAATCCCGTGTAAATCCTCGTGAGTCATCGGCGGCGATCAACGAACTGAGCCGAGCCCTTCGCGCCAGCACAGCTTGTATGGACCCACGGTGGATATCTCGCGAGTTTTCGTACGTGCGATCACTTCCAGGCGGTGTGGAGCAGGAACCACACGTGGACTACCCACCGCCGGTTGTTCATACCACAGCAAACAAGCGATACCAGCGTATTCCTGCCGGCATGCTGCTAGGACTTCCACCTGGCACCAGCTTGCGTGTGTTCGACGGTTGCTTTACTATTCGTGATGATTCCAAAGCTCGTAAAGTGGAGATTTCTGTTGGATATGCTCTGATATTTCGTATAGACCTGATTCATACTAGAATGGCCTACATCGACTGTCTTGGAGAAAAAAAAACAGTCATGAAAGAGTTTGTTTCCCACGTATTTTCTTTCGAGGAGATTCCTGTGGACGTTCCTACAACCGACACCTGTCCGAGCTGCTTCCAGGCCATAGCTTCTACTTTTTTGTTCATGTGCCATCGGCAAACCATTGCAGAAATTCCTTCGAATACATGGTCTTTCGCATTCATGCAAGCCTGCTCTCTGTCAGTGAGAACTACATCGGGCTCTTCCACTCTTCCATGTCTTTTTCGATCATTAAGAGACGCAGCATGTTCAACGCCCACGTGTAGTCTTCTTCTTTTTCGCTGGGCAGCCAGCACTAACCTACCGGTAAGGCAGTGTTTAATCCAGTCACAGCTTTGATGTTGAGCAACGGAATCTTGTACTTACTGGTTTTGTAGGTGCAGTCCATGACCAAGACGTCATGGTGCCGCCTGAATCAATCTCCAACACCGTGGTGAGCCCAGAAGAGATACCGCACCTTCAGTGTTTCTTCGCTTAAAGAGTAACGAAAGAAAAATCCCTCCTCAGTAAGAGCCGAGAATGGGGCCTTCATGACTGTATGCGTGGACATCACACGACGTCTCACAGCATTTTGAGTGTTTGCAATATCCTTGGGAGTGACTAATTAGTTGGGGTCCGCTTGCATCGGTGTAGCACGAATGCTGCCAACAGACACACCAGCCGCAGTCTGGGCTTCCACAAGCGACTGCACAGTTTGACTCCCGGTCAAAGAAGTACTCGCAGCTACACGTTGTCGATGACACGCGTGGACACGGGCATCTTCAGACGGAGGATGATTGTGAAATCGGGTGGACACGGGCATCTTCATACGGAGGATGATTGTGAAATCGGCTTCCATTTCTGGAGTGGACAATCTGCCACGGCCTTTGTGGGTCAGACGCCGAAGCAGCTTTGATGACAAGCTTCATGTTGCACCCCATTCTTTTCGACCCTCGCATAGGCCTAGCACAATCTGCAGCTAGCAAGTGCTGTATCTCTTTCGGCTTATCCGACCGATCGCAGTCGAGGCCTCTTTTACAGACGAAGGTCTTAGCATCGTCAGGGTAGAATGGCATGTTGAATCTGTGCTGCCTACTCCAGCGACGCACAGCAGCAAGAGCTTCAGACTCCGACTGAAACGTCTCTTCAGGTGGCGGTGTAATGACGAAGCAGTCCATTTCCACTTCAGCTTCCGTGATGCTGTTTGGGTTACGAATGGCGGTGTCGGTCATTTAGAAGAAGCGTTCGGCTAGTCCAGTGGTTGTAGTTGTGATATGTTGAGCTCAGTTTTAAAACTGAATGAGGCTAGACATACGTTAGCTTTCGAACCACCTATACCATTCGCATGTCAGAGGTATACATTGATGAACGGTAAAAATGCAATAGCTGTCGTTGGGTTTCCGCACGTATCGATCACACGGACATTTGGACTCAGGTGCTCGTCTACCAGTTTGATTGAAGTCGAAACACCCAACCATTGACTTTGTTTTATTCACGCTGGTCTTTTTTTGAAATGGTTGCAGATTTGAAATGGCTCTCCTTAGACAGTCCCCATAGTTTATGCTCACGGGTTTGGGCTATAAACTTCAATATGCCTGTACACCAAACACATATTACTTTACTAAAATTGTACAGGTATCGGTAACGGGGTATGTACCCCAAGTGTACCCTTAGTTACATAAAGTGTGACGCGTCACACTTCGGGATATCCGGTACATCGTACCAGGGTAGTCCGAGGCCAATGACATTGCTTTTCTATAAATGACTTATAGTTTTTAAACTAGCTCAAGCTTAGCCTATTTTTAAATGTATTCAGCTTACAACTTACCTTAAATTGGTCACGTCGCTCACTTAGGCAAAGGGGGCCTGTGAGCTGCCGTTCACTGAGAGTTGGTATACTCTCAGAAGTTAACTTCCTGTAGCGCAAGGGGCAGTGTGACCCCGTCACACTTGGTAGCACTTGTAGTCAATCCACGCCAGCGCGGGTAGACTACCTGAACCTCTCTCAAGCTCGTGGCCATGGAAAAGGAGCGACTTCTCCCATCTGAACGACTTACACTTCGGGTCGGTTCGGAAGATGGCCGGCATCTTCGGGATATAGGCCCTATAGGGCCTGGCGGCGTCAGCACTGGCCAAACAGCTCGAGCGCGTCAATGCGTTTGCTGTTTACGAGCAGGGGCTCATCGCCCATGTGCGGAAACCTGCAGGCTCAGGCGGCGGAAACAAACCCGCCACTCCCGCCAATACGGCTGAAGATTAAGTCTTACGAAGGGAAACAAGGTGAGAACCTTCTTTTCTGGGCTAGAGAGGAAGAGCTCGCGATGGACGCGGCTCTGATCTCGGTCGAACAGCTCCGTGTTGCTTTTGCACTCTCCAACCTTAGCGGGCGTGCTAAGCGTTGAGCGTACACGCGGGAGGCAACATCCCCTGGATGTTTCACATTTTTTGGGCTTAGCTGTGTGAACAGCTCCGAGCCGCGTTCCTCCAGACGAACTACGAGTACCGGCAGCGTTCGCGCTTCTTCTCATGCAAGAAAGGAATTACATCACCAGGCGTGCACGCCGGCCTCAGCATGGCCAGGGAATTCTGTGTCGAATCCCGGTCGAGCAAACCCCACCAGATATGTTCTTATGGAACTCGGGTCCGCAGAGCAGTGCGACATTAGCTGCTTCGGCTGCGGGAAGCTGATCCACTTCAATCGTGACTACTCCGCGGAGAGACACCACAGGCGGACTTTCCCCAAGCCCGTCCTCAAGGGTCGCTGGCAGAAGCCAGGATCCCGGGGACAGGGGAGCGCCGGAGACCAGTAGGGGAAGAACTAAGTCTTCGTGAGGGCTGCGCGGGTGGCGCGTACCACGGGGACTTAGCCCCTGAGAGGTTTCGCACTCTCGAATCGGCGAAGAGCCGTGGCGGGTTGCTCGTTATATACGGATATGTAGGGGAATAAGATCACCCCTTTTGAATCTTAATCGATTCTGGGGCGTCGAACAACTTTGCACTCTGCCAGACGGTTACTCGTAATAGCAACAAGTTGTCCGATGCTTTGAGAGAAAGCAAAGACAACGAGAAGGTCGTCACTGTCCCAACGTCCAAGTGGATCCGGCAGTCAAGTTTGAAGACTTTGACAGTCTAGAACAGTTTACTGTTCTCGACATGGATCCCTACGATATGATATGGGCATGCCCTGTCTCGATAAGCACGATCCCTGGATCGACTGGCAAGGCAAGACAATCGGTACCAGCCGCCCTGCGAAGTCCGACAGAGCATTGGTGAGTCATGTCCCCACCTCTGTCAGGACCCGGGGCGCCCGTCAGGGCTGCCAGGTTGGCGAAGCATCCAGCAGATGCTTGAGCATCGTCGACGTATATGACGACTTCGAGGACGCTTCGATGATGGCGGCGCTAGGAGGCGCTGACCAAGTGTGCAACTTTGGTCCACAAGCGGGCAACATAGTTCCGCAGACAGCTGCAGCTGTCACGAACGCTGGTAATTGCGTGTACAAGGTGGGTAAAAGAGTTGCACACACGATTGCCCAGACCTTAACTGAAGAGGAAGACGTCGGATACGCTTCTTGTGTGGGTAACACAGTACCACACGAGGCCTTGAGGGCTTCGGATGTCGATGCTATGGCATACCCCGACGCGGGAAACGCAGCTCCACGTCACGGTCGCCGTCGACGAGCCGCCGCCGAGAGTCGGATCTGAACCTCGTTCAGATCAATGTCGCTTCAGGCGACTCGGATTCGAGGGCCCGGGCTCCTCCGACACGGCCGGTGGACGAGTGTTATCACATCTTTCATGGCGAGATCGTTTACCCGTCAAGTCATCTGGTGTCCACTTGGAGCCGTTGCCAGAGGCCGCAGAGATACTGAATCTCGGGAAAATGACGGTCGAGTCTTTCCTGGCCAGTCTCAAGGCCGGGAAGGTTGCCGCGATGGTGTTCATAAGACCTGAGGCCACTCGGGAGGAGCTGAACTACTCCTCTGGTTTTGACAAGGGTGTCTGAGCAAGCAGCATCAGACGCGGTTGGGTTCTGAGATCCTTAAGAACCCCCATGATCCGGTGTATCCTTTGGTGACGGAGTATGCGGACGTGATGAGCAAACTCCCACCGACCCACCTCCCACCGGATCGGGGCGTACGGCATGAGATCGATCTCGTGCCTGGCACCAAGTACTGTGTCTAAGACAATGGCATCTTCCACCCGAACAGTACGAGGTCATCGATGTTTTCTTCGCTGCGAAAGCGAAGGCAGACATTGTGCGGGAGTCAAAGTCCCCACCCTCGACGTCAACTTTCTGCGTTCGGAAGCCGAACGGGAAGTGGCGTCTAGCTCACGCTTATAACAAGCTGAACAGCGCGATGGTGCCGGACCAGACACCAATCCCACGAAAGGATGTGTTGTTGAGCTACATGGCCGGAAGCGTACTGTACATTGCGCTGGATTTGGTTGACGGATACTTCCTGATCCTGATGCGCGAGAGCGACATCCCGCTCACCGCGGAGAGCCCTCCAAGCGACATGCTTCAGGCGTGGCTCGTCATGCCACAGGGCTTGTCTAACGCCCCGGCGACATTCAACCGTCTGGTGACGCAACTGCTCAGGCCATTGCGCGCCTTCGTACAAACGTATCTCGACGGCATCTTCGTCCACAGCCGTACTGAAGGAGGCAAGGCGGCCATGGAGGTGCATCTGGGGCACCTCCGCCGAGTGTTGGACGTGATGCGAGAGAATAAGCTCTACTTCAACATCGACAAGTGCGTCCTCGCGTCACCAGAGATTAAGGTTCTCGGTTGCTTCGAAAGCAACGTGAGCGTTCGGGCTGACCCGGACAAGGTCAAGGCCATAGCAGCATGACCAACGCCCCGATCCTAGAAGGTTCTTCGAAAGTGGTTGGACTTGACCAACTACCTTCACAAGTACAGCGCAGGGTACGCGGGCCTCGCTGAGCCCTTGTCGGGCCTCCTTCAGAAGTCCGTCGATAAGAGCACCAGGATGCCTTAGAGCATCAAGGCCAGTATCCAAGAGGCCCCTGGCCTGGATCTGCCGGACGAGACGAAGCCGTTTAGCGTCCTCTGCGATGCCTCCGCCTATGCCATCTGGTTGTACACTGCTGCAGGCCGACAAGGCTGGACGCGAACGAGTCATCTCGTTTCCATCCAGGCAGCTCAAAGTCGCCGAACGGAGCTACCCTGTCCACGACAAGGAGCTCCTGGTAATGAAGTACGCCCTTGAGAAGTTTCGGGTCCATCTTCAGGGCTCACGGCCCTTCGTGATCTACACCGACCACGCATCATTGAGGACGGCGACAAATTCGCCTCACTTCTCCCAACGGATAGCGAGGGCTGTCCTTCTTCGCGGAGTACAACTTCCGCGTCGAGTACAAGCCGGGCAAGCTCAACGTGCTCGCGGGCGCCCTCTCTCGGCGTCCTGACTACGCGTTGGCCCACATCACACGGGTGACAACGGATCTATCTGATCGGATACGCATGGCGTATCGAGACGATGAGGCTGTCGTGCTGTTCGTCAAGTTCGTAGCAGCATGAACGAACGCGAAGTCCGACTGGCTTTTGTCGCGACAGCGCCCCCAACTCCACCGGTACGAGTTGAAGGATGGCCTCCTCTATTACCGGGTGGAGCCCAATGTACCTCCAAGTATTGGCGTACCCAATGACGAGGATCTGAAGCTCGACATCCTTGCGGAGGCGCATGACGCGACCTCCAGCGGCATTTTGGGTCTCAAGAAGACCCTCCTGTCGGTCTCTCAGGCCTTCTATTGGACCCACATGTACAAGTGGGTCGCCCGATACGTGAAGACATGTGAAACATGTCAGCGGGTCAAACCCGCAGGGCACGCTTCGGCCCCACTACATAGCCTCCCCGTTCCGGCTGACTGTTGGAAGTCAATGAGTCTTGACTTCATCTTTGGGCTTCCCGCCGACGGACACGGCAGCACCGGAATTTTGGTGTTCGTGTGTCGGCTGAGTAAGATGATACATCTTGCACCAGTACCCTTCACCGACACAGGCGAACAAACCGCGAGGTTGTTCGTCGATGGCGTGTTCCGCTATCACGGTCTTCCGGAATTTGACTGTCTCGGACCGAGAACGCGGTTCACGGCCGCGGTTTGAAAAACGCTGTTTCCTTTACGGAGAACTCGTCTGCAGATGTCCACTGCGGACTATCCACAGAAAGACGGCCAGACAGGACGCGTCCATCGAGTGCTCGAAGACACTCTGCGCAGTGTGTACGCGGCAGCACCACGCACGTGATCGACGCAGCTTCCAGTTGTTGGGTTTGCACTCAACAACGCAATGCACGCGTCCACAGGACTCACGCCGTTCTACTTGAATGGCTTATGTCACCACGGAGTGCCTCTCACCCTTCGAGGAGACACTGCATCCTCTATTCTAAGTAGGGGAGAGGCTCCGAAAGCCCTTTCCTCCTAGGTCTCAGATTTGAGACCGGTTTCGCTGCGGAAACAAGTAGAATTCTTTGTGGATACCAAACTGAGCATGATCAGCAGAGTCCGTGATGCCATGGCAGCGGCCGAAGACAGAGAGAAGGAGTACTCAGACAAACATGGAAGAGAAAACTTAAGTTTGTTTAAGATGGGTGAATTAGTGTTATTAGACACGGGGAGCCTACCACTAGACACTGTAAGCTCTGTCGGCAGCAACAAGCCGAAACACTGCATTATTGGACCGCTCGCATACATGGTGCGTCGTACACCATCGACCTGCCCAAGTCAATGACGACGCACCCGACGTTCTACCTTGGGTCTTAAGCGGTATCATGATCCGCAGGGGGCTGCTAACTCGCAGACCCACCTTGGCCCAACCCCTCGAAGCGAGGGCAGACCTCAGACGTCGACGAGGGCGTCGGAACAAGCACCCAAGCCTCGGGCTGAGCTGCAAGGCTGCGGTCGAGACCGTACGCCGAAGGGGCACCGTACGAACGGACCCCGGAGGCATACACCGAGTAAGTCGGGTACGCACCATACGCATACAACTGGGAGTACGCCGAATGCGGCCCCAGACGTGGCAGTAGAGCCTCGATACGTCGGAAGGCCTCGTCAAGTCCAGACGAAGAGACCCGCTGGTCCATCCGCAGATACAGGCTCGAGTCCTCACGCTCCAACAGATCTAGGCGGCGCGCAAGACGATCGAGCACGCCCTGATGCCCGGTCTGGGCCGACGCATCACCGCCTGTCCCAAGGCCAAGTGCAATCTCAAGCACGATGACGCGTTATCGAAGGCGGTCAACCTCAGGGCCCTGCGTCGTTCCCGCAGGAGAAGCACTCGGACGAAAGTAGCGTTCCGCAGGCGCCGGGCGTTCGTACTCGCACTCGTACGACCGCATGCTTGACCGGAACGGAGAAGTCCACTACCACGTGGAGCGGTTTCTCCAGTAGCAATGGCGTCGCGGTAATGGACAGTTACTCATGAAGTGGAGGGGTTGTGATCACTCCGCGAACTCGTGAGAAGCGATTGAACGGCTCCTGATTGACTGCCCGAAGGTTGTCGCAATCTGGGAACAGAAGCGGCGGCATCTTCGTAAGAAGTCCGGGGATTCTTGCCCGAATGGGGTACGGACGTTGACGACACTCCGTACCCGCGCTCATTGTGAGCGCAAGAAGCCGCGCGCTTCAGAAAGTCCTTTGGCAGCAGGCGCTTGCTGTCCAAGTGGGCGAGCCGGACATGAAGATCACGTTGGTCCAGGATGCGGGACATCAGCTGAGCTTCATGGAGTTCCCGTAACGCCGAGGGTGAGTACTTGAGAGGCTCCACCCAAGCTCAGAACATGTCCTCACATGAGTTCCAGCTGGGACAATTCTCGGGAAGAACCACGGGATAGCCCAGAGACCCTAAACCATAAAACCCTAACCTCTTGAGCTAATGGCAGCTACCTAGCTGACGGGTGCCACCACCGGACCCCCATGCGTGCACTGAGCAGATTCTAAGGCATCCTGCTGCTGGTCGAGGTCGTTAGTGATCTCCCGGGGCTCATGAATAGCACCCTCCTCTCTTCCTCTTCATCCGAGGAACCGAGGAGGCTCCGATAGAATTACTAGTCTTCTTCTCCTAGCGGAGTGGAGACTTCGAGGCCGTGCGTTTTTTTAGAGGCTTGGCGTCCTCCGCTTTGGCGCCCATCTCGCGCGCAAGGCCCTCGGCGAGCGAGATACGTTTAAAAGGTTTCTCCTCTTCATCGTCGCCAGCTTTGGGAGAGCCCTTAGCCCTGACGGCAGGCCTCTCAGAGCCCACACACGTCCTGGGACCGCAATCACCGTGATCACTAGCGAGCGAATGCACGCTGTCGTCGTCGCGCTCGCTGGGCACTGGAGTGTACCCTTCCACGGCGCCCAGAGGAGCATCGTGAGCGCTCCCGGACTCGGCCTCGTCCTCACTACCCAAATCGAACTCAAGTTCATCGAACCGCGGGCTCGGACGGTTGTCTGGAGAGACCTAAAGTGACGGGCTGTGGCGCTTGCTCGCACGCTTGATCACAGCCGCGTCACCAGTTGAGCCAATCGCTTCCGAGGCCACCTTACTAGCCTCGTGGAGGGCAGAGCCTTTGCCGCGAGGCTAAGTACTCTTGGCTTGCGCCTTTCCGTCAGCAGCCTTGGAGCGTGTTTTCGCACCGCTTTTCGAAGTGCCACGGGGCATGCCACAGTTCGATGTGGAGACCGAGAAGACGAGCTCTCAACCGCTGCTCGAGGCTTTAACTGTAAAGTGGACCCCCGCGCGCTCGCGCAGGTATTTCGACTTTGAGAATGAGAGTTTATGACGTACACTGCCTCATTCGGATTGGTGGGTAAGTCGAACCTAAGTGGGGGAGGATGTAACGGGGTACGTAGCCCAAATGTACACCTAATTACATGAAGTGTGACGTGTCGGTGCCATGGTACATGGTACCAGGATCGTCCGAGGCCAACCATTGGCTGATGCCATTGCTTTTCTTTTGGTCATTTATAGCTTGTATGTTTAACTCAAACTTTGCCTACCTTTAAATATATTCAACTTAGGCCCGTTCCCAACCGAAATATCTCTCTGACGCATGCGTTCCGTGCGCTCCCTAACCCGACACTTTGGTTGGGAATGGAATTCAAAAATCATAAAACAGTTTGATTGGATAGATTTTACGTGATAATAACCAATCCAAGTGAACGACACTGCGAATCACAGCAAAGAAGTAGAAACCCACCGAACTATGGAGCCAGACGTCCCCATTGCTCGACGTCTAGACCCTGAGCTAGTTAACGATGCAGCCCCATCACTAGACGTTGACCGCCGAGGTGCTGCTGCTTCTCCCCATAGACAATGGGATATTGATGTGCAAGAAGATAGTCTACCTGCTGCACGTGTTGTGGAGGCAGTCTTCCCTGGTTGCAGCGGTGGTATAATGGAGGGGCATTTCGCCTGGGAGCCGTACGAAAAGAAGTCGCAAGATCTCATACGGAAAGAGTGTAGTTTACGTGAAATCAAACTCAACACTAGAACAAACAAGGCGGATAGGATCAGGTGTCTTCGGCGCTACGACGAGCTAATAAACAGCGGACAAAGTGCTTCGGCAGCTTCAACAATGGCTGCGGGGGGAACACGACGAACGAAGCACTGCATGTTTCGTTCAGCTAATGTTGTGCTACCCGATAACTTGTTCATGAGGGATATTGAAGCTACATGTGACGTAAGTCATATTGTAACTAATGCAGCGACTAACAAAATCATTATTAAAAATACGCAGGAAGAAGCTTTGATCGAACTGACTTGGATGACGTTCAGTCTTCAGCGAAATCTCCGTTTTGGCGCGACGTGGCTACCGCGTATCACTCAGTCTTTCGAGGGCTTATCGAAGATGATCCTGCTTTTGAAGATATTGATCATGGTGTCATTGTTCCCCACAACCCAGCTAAGCTGGAGGAGCTTTGGAAAGAAGTGACTTCGTTTTTTAGCATTTGCGCGGCAAATTTCCGTTTATCCGGAGCTCACGAACAGGAGTTCAAGCAGTTTGTGCATGGCAAAATGGACGTACTGTATTTATGGTACTAGTTGAAGGTAAGTCTATAGAATGGGAGTGGCAAACATGCAATCTAATAAAGTTGTTATTCAATTAACAGAAGCAACCAGAGGCTCTTAACAGTGCCCGTGGCGGAATGTATGAGGAGGACGAATTCAATTCACGTTCATCGTCAACTCCGACACGTGAGCGCCGAAATGCAACCCCAAGCAAGCCCAGTTCAACGAAAAAGAGGCCACGCGAGAGCCTTTCAAGCAGACGAACTCCTTACAAGAAGCCCAAAGCTGATTCCGACTCAATGGAGGTGCTGGTAACGCTCGTTGGTAGAATTGCAGCCGCGAGGGAGACTGACATCACACTTGCAAGAGAACAGGATCAAGAGACTGCTGTCCGAGTGCGTTCTGAGCACTACAAGATGCTCGATGATATTCGCAAGTGCATCGATAAAATCGAATGCGAAATGAGCTCAGCGGCAAGTCCAAAAAAGCACCGTCTTCAAGTTGATTTAGACTTTTTCCTTGAAAAACGTCAGAGAATCATGGATGCAGTACGCACTCAAAATCTGTAATCGCCCTGAATTGCACTTCAACGTTTGTAATCAAATTATGAATCCGATAATACAATTCAAGATGGACGTACGTGCATCGTGCATGCAAGGCGATATTTTCCTCTCCACCCAAGAAGAAAATACATTTTTTCGTAGTTGTACTAATGCAAATTTAAAAAATGCTCTTCACTCAATAATTTTGAGGGTGACCTAGCATATCTTGATTCTCTAATTGAAATTCAGCCTGGACAAAGTCGTGTACTGCTCCTTCCAACAGCTTGTCGGAGTCTTCCTTCTCAGCCAGTGCTTAAGCAAGCTGTAGTTCTTAATGCTGATGAGCTTCAGCAAGCGCTTAGGCTTCTCGAAGCCGACGCTCTTGTTTGGTAGCGACTACTGCCACGGCCGTATCAATCACAGACACCTTCAAAGTGCAGTTTAACCGTTTTATCCAGAATATCCGCAAACCAAGCACGGTCTTTATCGTCAATCAGTCGATCTGAGAAAACCCGACGACACTCGTGACTCCAAAAGCGAACGTAAACTTTCCCGTCCTTAATTGTATCACTCGAAGCTTGCGCGACGCCGTGAAAAACCTTGGATAAATCTCGTAGATTAAACGTGTAGTGAGATTTAGCTGGGGTAGGCAGTAAAGCCTGCGAAATGGTGATGTAAATGTCGATTATAGCACTCACAACCGCCCCACCGAGTTTTTTCAAAGCCTGAGGGAAATTTAGCAGGAACCAGTCCGTAATCCGAGTAGAAATGGCTCGGAGAAACTTATGTCGAACGGCACGAAGTTAATCAGGTTGAAATAACGTACATACCGCTGGGTAACACGAGTCCGTCCACCTCCAGGAGGACCCATCGAAGCGATAAATTGAATATCCACGAGCTGAGTGAAGGAATTGTCCTTGCGGCTGTACCATCCTCCGTGTCTCATCCACAGGCTCACTAGTTCAATGGTGGTTGAGCGCCGTACGTCTCTTTCGCTGGCATATTGAGGTCGTCCACAAAGATCACATAGCTCTGACCCAGCAGTGGACCTAGTACGCCTTTACGGCGTTTATCCAGCTTGGCCCCGATCAGATCTTGAGCTTGATTAGCACTTGTTTGGGCCGAAAAGCTGAGGAAGATCGACGGGGCGGGTTTTAGCGGGGTTTCGCGGCCTGGTGGGTTATTTAACCCACCAAGCAGCTTCTTCTTGATAGACACGGACTTGCCGGTTCCTGTATCACCAGTGCAGAGAACCTGAAACTGGTGGCGAATGAGAGTATCTAACAGCCACACGTTGCGTTCTGAGTCGATGGCTGGGACTAAAACTTGAGTAAATTGGGCATCTCTGGGAATCTCGAACGTGCCAGCAGCTTTCATCCAATTAACCCACACACAGCGTCGGGTATCAAAGCGGTAGTCATACACCAGCCCTTCGTCAGGTACCTTCGACATCGCTTTTCGGTCCAGAAGCGGTAAATACGACGGAGATTAATCCACAAAGTCCTTAAAGTAAAGTAGAGACGGAGATGCTGGTACTCCCGTGTGGTCAGCCGGTTCTTCACTAGCAGCGGCGGCAATAGCTACGGCGAGTTCAGCGGGGGGAAAGTCATGTAGATACTTGTCGAAAATCCAGCGGGATTTCGTGTCGATACAAGCCCCAATCGACCAAATTACTGCTTTAACCAGTACAGACTCGAGAATCTTCTGGGCATCCGATTCACTTGGGACTGCAGACACCGTCGAACCTTCCGTTGGGTCTGGACGTAGAGCGCATTCAACTAGTCTCAATAACGACGCCGCATGTTCCAGAAACGTGAAAGACTTGCTCCGTTTGTACGAAGCTTTCCACCACTCCGTTACTATGCCTTCGGTCGTCCCTTATGTGAGCTCCAGGAACGATCCGTTGAGCCACGCCTGGTGACTCGCATGAAACTCGGAGCTCATAGTCCACAGTTTAAAGTACGGGGCGAAGTCTCCTTCAAGCTTTAACAAAAGTGGCGTGTACTCAGCTACATGTGTCACAAACCTCCATTTTGGCCACTTGTAAGGCGTCCAGGCATTCCGCTACCACTGCGCGACGAGCTGCTCTTTGCTCTTCATCGGATTCTTTGTCAGTATCAATGCCAAAGTCCAACAGTGGCTTCCGCTCAAGAGACAGAAGTCCCATGATGTTACAGTCCAATCTATCAATCTTCTGCACTGCAAACGCGATTGCACCCAGCGGTTCTAGCAGAGCGGCCGAACTCCTTGAGCTGAAGGTTCCACCGCAACCTCATTGTTCACAAAGGCTAGCTGGACGCTGACCAGCGAGCCACGGGGAGCTCGGATCTCCTTCTGCTTTCGAGGCGAAGTGAATCCCTTCCTAAGTGAATGACCCAGGACGTTATCCTCGTCTGCTTAATAGATTTCAGCTTGATCATCCCCCGCTTTCGACGTTTCAGGTCAAAGGATACCGCTCTCAGCATGGCGGTGTACGAAAAGGACCCACTCACGCACGGATCGATAATTTCACATAGCTGATCTACCAAACGCAGCTCCAATCCAGTGAGAGTTCTCTTCAGTCGGCTTACATCCTACACGACACGGTCAGAGAGGAACAAGTCGAAGTGGCCTTGAAGGTTATCGATCACGTTCTCAGCAAGAGCGCGTCTCCAATCCATTAGTAGGATCTTTGCCACCTTATTCGCGTGTGCGGCTTGCAATACCTCGGAGCGGCATTTGGGCCACTAGTGTTGGTGCTCCGTTACCTTCTTTCGAGTTTTTATCCACCTGAACCAACAACAGCCCTCTGGAATGTCTTCTCCCAGCCCGTATACACGCGTTGCAACACCGCGAGTAATTGAGGCGAACTGGTGTACGACGCGGTGCTCACGCGTCGACTTTGTTTAAACTCATGAGCGGGGATCGCCACTTTGCCGTACGTGATAGCTCCGGGCTCAGTCTGTTTCTTAGATCGAGGGAACAAAAATCAAGACTGCGAAATCGAGCCTGCAACGCGGTGTTATTGCGTAATTTGGTCAGCACCGCCGCCTTCTTCATACTCCGCGTGTACTCTCGAATGTTAGTGTCTGTGAGCTGTCGTAGCAGAGACGTAGCCGGCTACGAGTCCAACAAAGCCACACGTTCAGGTAAACCTGCCACCACTCGAGCATGCACACGCTCCAGTGTTGGGCGTCCCCTCGCAGTTGGGACGCGTCTTGTTTAGCTAAGAAGTCGTCAAACCTGAGCATCGTCTTCACTTGATCTTGTCGTCCCCGTGCTGCAGCTACCCTCCTTTCAAACGTAATGGCTAACTTTCTCTCAAAGCGGAAGTTGATCCTCCGTACCAACTTCTATTTGTCTAATCCTTGAAACTGCGCCAGATACTGTGCACGGTCCACATCGTTACTTAACACTGCACAGCTCCTTCATCTCCAGTCTACCTGGAAGCAATACGGCGAAGCTCCCACGCGTTACCTTTCGACCCATTCCTTTGGACTGTACTCTTCAAACACGTCGCTATCGAAGAGATGCAACGGGAATTGAGACTGATCAAGCTGGAGAATATCTTCGTCCGGATTCGTGGAGCTCTCTTCACGGCCGTGTCTTGGGCCTCCGCCGCCTCGACGGTCGTATCAACACGGTCACCTGCAACATCCATCACATCATCGCAACATTGGACTACACCACCTGACACTGTACAATGTCACCTGTAACTGAGCTTCCGAGGCTGGAGCTACTGTAGACGCTTCATGAACGTCAGATCTTGTTCAGCGGCATCAGTCTCTTTTTGAAAGTTCGCCTCTGGTTGGTTTCTCGTCCTATTTCTCTCGGGGCGGAGCCAATTTTTGCTTGCCAAGTACCGAACGAGGTCTGAGCGAACCTTTTCATCCATTAGGTCTACGTGACTGCCATTTCCGAGCTCCACATCAGACCGTTCATATTCAAGAGATCTTTCACCAGTCCACGAACGAACCTCTCGTAAAAAAGACTGTACAAGTTGATCTGGAGATGACTTGGTGGACTGACAACGTTTCGTTATTCAAAAATTATGCAAACGGAAACATGCCGAAATTAGAATACGACAATGTCGAAGACTAACCAGCAGTGGTTGCTTTAAAATTCTCCTGGTATTCACCAGTAGACCAAACGCCATCTCCACTCGAATTCGAAGCTGGCTAACATGAAAATTGTAGCTATCACGTTCAGGCCGATCGTCAAGCTGTGGCTTGTTAACTGGGGTCATCACGCCTCTGCTTTGGACATAGGCATTATCTCCGATAACAAAGTACGGCCCATAAATTCTTGAAGCACTTGGCTTAGTTTCCACTTTTGAAATGCATATGAATCGTTCATACCACCAAATGAATTAACTGAAAATGCGGTAAAACGACATAGCGAATCAGCACATGCTTGAACGTTTAATCCATACTTCTGATAATGACCCTAAAAAAAAGACTAAACACGTCCACATTTATCGTAGCGAGGTACACGGATTGGACATAGCCATCCGTCGATAACACTAATGCAATGCTCAATCACTCCGTAGTTACTGCAAGACCGAAATGCAGCTGCGGCTTCTTCCAATTTATCTGGTGCTCTCGGAAAACGAGGTGCGAGCTTCTCAGCATCATTAATTGCGTACACACTATAAACAACACGATAAACGTAGACTCACTAATTCCAGTAATCACACGAATATGATGATAGCTACCACCCTAGCCACGATAGTGCACACTGCAGCATTGCAGCTGGTGTAAGCGGAAGAATACCTCGAGAACAGCAAAGAGATTGATAATAGTCGACCACTAGGTATGGTCCCAAAACACACAAAAGTTCTTAAAATGTCGAAATATACATCCAGTAATACTTCTTGAACGCTGACTTTTTTAAAAGAGTTGTGGCATGCACTTTCCAGGTAATTCTGTCGCGGACAACGGGGTCCTTCTTTCTGCCTATAAGTCATTTAAAGATGACCAAGCAGATTAGCAATCCAGACAACTCGTCTTCCGCTTTCCAGCCACACCGCCGACGCGCAGGAGGGATACATCGCTTATGCGTGGAGAACGGGGAAGATTGCCTTGGGACTGGGCTCATAGTAGAAATTCAGCGGGTGTTCAGAACAAACGGTATTAATTGGTCAAAATACGTTTTTAAATCATATTTTGTTTTGAGCGCATGCGTTTTAAGTACTATTTTTGCAAAAACCAAAAGTAGCCAATCAAATTGCAAAGTGTCCGAAAACGCATGCGTGCACTCCGGTTGGGAACGGGCCTTATAAGTTACCCTAAATTGGTCACTTTGCTCCCTTAGGCAAAAGGGACCTGTGAACTTTCGTTCACTGAGAGTTTGTAAACTCTCGGAAGCCAACGTCCTCTAGCGCAAGGTGCTGTGTGACCCCGTCACAGGTATTAACGTACAGTACTGCACCCCGTTTTCGCGGGGGTGGACCATATAGGATTTGCAAATAATTCAGATTTTAGTCTACAAACAATACAGTAGTTCATTTGGATTCAGGAGCATCACACCCGGAAGTTTATCAAAGGTCCAAGGGCGCGAAAACGGGGTGCAGTACTGTACTTGGAAAATCTCTTATATTGCAAAAAACGTGCTCAATTTTCCTTCGGATTACGCTCACATTTTTGACAACAACCTGCTCACTTTCAAAGTAAGAGGTGGCTTACATTCAAAATGAGCTAGCCCTTTTTTTCTTAAATAATCCTCCCTTCCACCGACCAGACCGGCATGGAAATGGAGGAAGGTCCGTGTATGGCTGTGTCGCTCTGCTGCAGAGTCTACCCGTCTCCGGCGAGAAGTCGGGTGCCCCAAGGCGCGTCGTGCAGCACTCATGTTGGAGATAGATGACGCACAGAAGGCTGCACCCATAGCACGGCGACAGTGCACCAGGGCACGCGTCCCTGTAGCCTGTGGCGGCGCCACAGCAGTATCCGTGCGCTTCGCTTTAGAAAGCAAATTGTCTCTTCTTAAGTGCGAAATTAAGCCTCTTTGTTCGACTCCCCTTTTACTGTTTCTGCTCAGTAATTGTGCACTCCTCTGCTTACAATTCGACTCCCCCTAATACGAGGATAATAGGATATTTTAGTTCTCTTGAAGGATGCATTATTCGACACCACAGACAGCTCGGCAATGACGAAATAACTTACTAACCCGACATGATTCCATATCATCGACCAAGAATACTGTAACGAGCTCTTTCACGATGGCGCGGTTTATCCCCGTAATCGTGGCCTAATCGCTGATGGCGGCGATTCATCCAGTAATCTATGCAGCAGTACATAAACAGCTTCCACAAACACCAACCAATGGCTTGGCATTTCCAAACCAGCCACAAAGAACACACGTCAGCTTAAACAATGAATGTGTGTCTCTTGCCCTTCGGTGTCTTTCTTCTTATGGTGCCTGTCCATAGCAGCATCACAATTATAAATCACGATCAAGTGGAGCCGTTTGAGCAGCTTGAACCGACCAGTGACTCGGAGAAATCTGCTGTCAAGTTTAAACCACAACTTCATATCTCTCGGGGATGTCACCCTTATCCTGCAGTTCAGGCTAACGGATCGATCAGTGGAGGTTTAAAGTGGTCTGGACGTCCCAACGGTGACTGCAAAAGTCCTGCTTTAGGGTCTCAAGTCTACTCGCGATCGGACTGGTTCAAGGGGAAATGGGCCATTATGTACGCTTGGTACCTCCCGAAAGGACCACAGTTTCAAACTAGATATGACACTGGTCACCGTCACTTCTGGCTTTCCGCAACCGTCTGGACAGGCTCTCCGAATCCTAAGTACTCGACCATTCTTGGTGTGTCTCTATCTGGCAGTGCTGGTTACATCAACGAGAACTCTCCCAAGGCAAAATATATCGCTGATAAGACGACCATCAAGATCGATTCCGACGTGTCTTTCTGGGTTGGACAACAAGCACTGCGGCTTACGAAAAAGACTGGTGAAACACAGGATCTCATCTCGTGGGAGCAGCTAACAGAGGAGGCTCGGGAGGCTCTAAACGTGTTCGACTTTGAATCTAAAGAGTCAGTGTCGAAGATTGTGATGCCCTTGACGGACGACGTCTTCGCGAGGATCCTCCAAGACTCCCACCCGTTTTAGTAGCCTAGTCGAGCCCCAAAGACTGAATTTAACATGCAAGGTGTTTAAAAGGAATCTACTAAACCACACCATGCCAAGGCGTGGTTAACCATAGAATTTCCCTGCTATTGTGCATCGTGAGACCTATTTCTTGAGCAAACAATAATTATGATAAAGTCACATGGCACCTGGAACTTGCAGATGCCATCCGTAGCACTTCCTGACATCTCACTTTCTTTAAGCTCAAGTGTTTATTCCATCAGATCACATCATTTTGCGGGCATAACGTGGTTAAGAACGACCCTAATGGGCAAGTCGACTAAGACCCAATTTCGAAACAGTATGGTAACTTGGCTAGTTGCGTTTTGGGTAAAATTACTTGGAGGGCTCCAAATTATCTGCGTCTGCCATCTCATCACTTCTTAAAGTCCTTTTGATATTTGTCTGTGCTTAAACCGAATTATCTGGATTTTAATTCAGAGTTTCGCACTCGACCTAAAGAAAAAAACTTACTTCTTATGTGATTCATCAGTAAAAACTCGCGCTGACTTTAAGAGCAACAAGAAGCGTGGCCGCTAGTCGAAGGGTGTTGGAGGGGAAAACCTGTCAGGCAGTTTTCACTTGCGTTTAGTACGACATATTCCCCTTTTGAAATCCGATCGAGATGAGTACTCCTGTGAAGCAAACATTAGCGTCACAAGGTTTCAGAATTTGATGTGATTTGTTGCGGCTTAGTCGGCTAACTACACTCAATGCTGCACGGACAGCGCGTCGCAATGACACAGTTCCGCGGTAGCAGCCCCATCGATGCCTCGAGTTGACAGTGTCTCGATGACATTACCGAGTTCCTTCGACAAAGATATGTAGAGTATTCAGTATGAAACAGCTAGAGGATTCCGCACAGAGCTCAAAAGCGGTAATGAAAAAATATTTTTTTAAAGTAAATTTCTGAAACAATTTATTGGTGTGACCAAGTTATGATAACTCGTTGAAGTGTTTACTGCAATAAGCTATCCATTTGGTTTTAGACGTTTGGGGCGTCCGAAAGCAGTCTGAAGCGCTTTTTCAGTGGACAATGAAATCCCCACTTAAAACACGTGTCATTCAGCAGCTTTACCGGAGTAATTGTGCTAAGGCGCTGGCACCTTGGCACCTGAGCTGAACTCTCTACAGCATGGACTCGAGATGATGCGACCTTTGCAGCAACACACGAAGTTGGTCGTGACTGGAAACTTCACTAACAATGCCGAGCATCTTCACCGATAACACCTACTACACCTTTGCCAGGTCAAGATGGTGCTACTCCACTTCAAAACGGATATTTTTAAAAATATGAAAACAAAAATTTGATTAGAAAAAAGTAACACTAAAAAGGAAATTCAAAGTGGTGAAAACGCAGAGCAAAGTGGTTCTCTCAGGTTGAACTGCAGCTAGGTGCCGTACTGCATGTCCTCCATGCGCTCCGCGGCAGCAACGGCATGCTGGCAATGCAGTGCCATCCTGCTAACAAGGCGCAAGTCGATACAGCCGATGCCGCGCCTCGCCGCGCGCTCCAGTATCTCCATCCGAGCAGCCGCAACCGTCCCACGAGGACGCTCCGCAACCAGCTCTTCACGGGACAAGGCAAGGTCGGCCTTGATCTTGGCCTTAAGAACGCTGAAACACCCTGTAGTACCAGCTCAAAAGTCGATTAGCTGGCCTTTTAAAAATATATTGTAGTACAGTATACTGCGTACCTTCAATGGGGTTACACATTGGAGAGTATGGAGCCAGCCGTAGAAGTACGAAGTCGGCTCGTTCAGCGACGCGTTCTTCCGTTTGGTTATGGGCAGGGGCGTTGTCGAGAACGACAACGATTTTCTTGCCCTGGAAGTGCTCTTGAAAGATTGGCGAGGACTTGACTTTATTGTAGATTTCCTCAACAAAAGCAGCGTTAACATCCATGCGGATGCTGCCCCTTTGTAACTTATAATGCACCAGCCCTAAATCCGTTGAAACGGCGCACTGTACTTGCAGGTTGGCGCCCCTGGATGGCGGTAAGACGATCGTCGCCCGCTCGCCCCTTCTGGCACGCCCTTGGCTACGTTTACAATACAAGTTATAATTTGTCTCATCGTAATATACGATGAGGTTTCCTGCACTCATGTGCTCGCGCAGCTCTTTGGCAAACTCCATTCGCTTTGCTTTGTTGACTTCGCTGTTGCAAGTCATCGGCTCCACGCGGACCTGTTTCATTAAAATAAAAATATTATTTAAAATAAACATAATATATATTTTACCATTGTAACATACCTGTTTGGTGGTGTACAACTTGCCAATCAGCTTGTTGCTGATTGTCGAGGTGCTTAGGTCCACGCCGAAGTCGAATTGCACCATGTCTCTCATTGCACTGAGAGTGTAGGTGCAATTTTCTTCGAGGTACTCCTCGAGTGCCGCCTCGATCTCTGGAGTGCATTTGAAGTTGGACGGACGGGCTCCTCCGCGCGGGAGCAGCTCCGCCCGTCCTACTTCCACAATACGACGTGCTGTGGTGGCGGGGATGCCGTTGTGGGCGGCCACAAGCATCCAGTCTCCGCCCGCGCGGTGGCTGTCGAGGACACGTGCTCTGGCAAATGAAGGGTGCGGGGCTCCGGGCATCATGAAGTAGGAAGAGGCTTGGGGCTTGGGAGAAGATTGAAAAGTGAGAGCGAGGAGTGGCAATGAAGTGCTCGCGGGCACGTGGGTTGATCCGCTTTGAACTGCGAATAAACCACTTTGAAGTACGGAGTGCGTTTACTCAACAAATTTGTGAAGTGACATAAATTCTAATGTAAAAGTTGAAAATAAATTTTATAACGTTTTGGTTACTTCACCACTTTGAAGTGGAGTAGCACCATCTTGACCTGGCAAAGGTGTACTTCGAAGTACGTAGTATTTATATATATATATATATATATTTTAAAGGAATAGCGCCTTCTATGAGCTGACCTACCGGCTGCAATTTGCAGGTGTAAGCGTGTCAGCGCTCGCTACCGGTGGCAGTCGAAAGGGGTCAAATTGTGGCGACACCTGCATACAAAGATCTTTCCGTGACCGCCATGTTCCTTATCTAATTCACACCTGGTGTGGGTGAGTGCATTAGTACTGTCGTGATTTCAGTCTACGAAGAGACAAGCAGTGGGACATCATTTTTGCACATGCCATCGTAGAGCTACCAAAACTTCGCGCGCTAAGAAGACTCAAGCTCCTTCACAAATCGAATACTTGTTACTTGCTGTGTACAGGGTTGTAGAGGCACAAGGGCCCTGAAGCTGGAGCACCAGCCATGAAAACGGGGTATAAAGATTACTGAAAAACAGTAATTCATTACCCAGTTATTAACTGGCCAGTCTCCCTCCTGCCAATAAAATAATTACTTAACTTATCCGAACTCTGATTCCGCAATGGTTAGACATGGCCCGCCAAGAAAAAGAAAAACTCTGTGGACGTGCGAGAATCCGGTCCCGCCTTTCTAGTATCTGACGTGATAATTGTGCCTCTGTTTGATGCGCCCATTCCTGGCGTCGTACTCGAATCTCGGTGTTGATATCACACAACAGCGTTTGGATCTCCTGAGTCGGCTCCTGGCATCTCTACTGCATGTAAAATGCCAGTACTCGTGGAGTTGATCGATCCCACGTGCTTCAAAACACTGAGCCGTGTTGCACTTTGGCCCGCCCTAGTGTGTATGATACTGCCTCCGCCCATGCGATATAACCACGTGTCATAGTTGGGTATTTTCTCTAGGCTTCGGGTGCCAGGAACATCACCAGTCCATGGCGATCTAACTGATGACAAACACGTGCACCAGGATGGAAGTCGCGCATGTGTGTTATCAATATTGCACCGGTCTAAGATCGGGTGGTAGAGGAGCCCAATATCGTCGGCCGGAGTACCGCTGTTTAAGCGTTCGTCTTCTACCAATTTGACGTTTTAGTTGAAAAAGTGCCGTACAACGTGTTAATACTATTTTGCAGACAGTCTCCTGAGTGGCCACCGCCTCGTAACGAATTCGATCGGTTGATCACATATTACGCAGGAATAGGCGGCAGACTTATGTCTGTGTATGTCCTGACCAATGATTCCACTATCCTTTATAATAACATGCCTAGCAACAACAGGCCCCTCCGCATATTTAATAGGATAATTAGCGGAAGTGGATTCAGTTTTTTTTTAGAATGTCCCTTCTTTACCATGAAAAGATTTTGAAGCTGAAATGGTGACTACCGGTACTACTGTAGTGACTCACCTTTTCAGCTTCAAAATGGCAAATCGCTGAGTACGGGTAACCGACCAGGATCGGTTGGTTTTGGTTGGCCGAGCTCACCAGAGAATCGATATTCGGAGCTTTTTTTGCATGTTTTTCTTTTTTAACCCTTTTTAAAAAATTTGGCGACGGCTCGCGCCTTTAAGGAAAGCGGAAAAATTGAATAAGAAAATGGTATTTCACCTTTTTCATTCTTTACATAAATAACACGTAATTGTCGGCTACTAGTTTGCTAATTTCATGGTTGTCCGAGCGGTCCGTACGGTTGGCCATGGTCATTCGGAACTCGATGACCAGGGCTTTTGGACGGGTACGGCTAGCCGAAAAATTACGTTTCCGACCTCTTGTGACTAGTGATACGTAGTACGTATACTAGTAGAACTACTGTAGAACTACTGTAGAAATTTATTGTGAATTTCGCACAAACTTGATTATTCTGGCGGTAAAGCAAACCTGTCAAAGCCTCCGCTTACAAAAGTCACGTCACAAGCCAATCGGGCAGCTTCCATCAATGCAATGAGGCGTATAACGCACAATCCAAAGATTACAAAGACGTACGTGCGTTTTTACTAGCAACGCCCTCCGACGTACCGTGGTATAACAGACTAAGTCTGCTAAATGGCTAGAATTTCTCGTCATCTGACGCAATACAAACGATGATTAAAAGAGGAACATGTTATTTCTTACGATATCGTGATGTGCCAGCGGATAGGAATCATTCAGTCTCTTTTAAAAAATACCGTCTTTTAAGGGCATCTCTCTCGTCAGCCTCTTGAAAAGTCCGGTGTTATATTCGGCCTCGCTCAAGGCATCGCGTGCTTCATCAGTGAGCTGTTCCCAAGAAATGAGGTCATGGGTCTCGCCTTTAAGCTGCGTGTACCGCAGTCTCGGCCTCGGTCCTCCAAACCCCTTGTAAGACTCGAGCTTGACGTGTGAACCATCAAGGTACTTGGCTTCCAGAGGGAATCTGTACTCGAGGTGAAAGCCATAATTCAGTGACACACCGAGAAGCGTCGAATTGGCTGCAGGGCCATCGATCCAGACGACTGCGGCTTCCCAGGAGTGACGATGCTGAAGGCCAACGGTTCGACCTTTCGGAAGGTACCAAGCATACATGATCGCCCAACTGTCCTTGCACCAGGTTGACCGAGAATACACCTATGATCCCAGAGGCGAGCCCTCGCACTCGCCATCCATTGGTCCACTCCCTCTAAGCCCAGCACTCACCGATTCGTCAGCCTGCACGGCGGGATACGGGCGGCAACCGTAAGAGACGTAGAGTTGCGGCTTGTATTTGACGGCGGCCTTTGCCGCGTCGGTCGTGGGTTTGGGCTGGGCGAACGGTTTGACTTCGTCGTGGTTGATGTAGATGCCTTCGGCATGCACGACGATCAGCGCGGCGATCGTAGCAATGACGAAAGCACGCAAGTTCATGGTGCTTAGAGAATGAGCCGGCGAAGACGTGCGTCCGAAGCGGAAAAATGACGATTGGATTCACCAGAACGGGGCGTTCATCGCACAGCAATCCAGCCATTAAACCTTGAACCCTCGCGTGGACTCACAATTTTACTGCTTGGCAGACGTTGTTATTATAGTTGGTGTGTTGGATTGCCTCATACAGCTCGTGCAGTGGGTGGCAAGGCAATCTCCAGATCGGCAGTGGTAGGGTTGTCACTGCCAACCTTCGAGTGAATGGCTGGTTGAAAGGCTTGCTGGTCCGAGCTGGCAGATAGCGTAGTAGAATAGAGAGAGTAACAATTTGTGTTTTGGTTAATACTCCGGACAAAGACGTGAAGGGAGTGCCAGCTCCCCCATTTTGGTGCTCATTTGCGAGACTCACTACAAAGTTAACTTTAGTAACCGCTTAAGCATGGAAAGCGAAGCTAAAGGCAAAGCTAGATCGACTGCAGTGTCGTTTTTCGCTCCGCTCGTGACATCGATGATCGAGAGCACATTGCACGCAGCGCTAGTGGAATGCAAACGACGACGCAAGGAGTACGATCTGAAAGTGGTCATCCGTTGCTGCCACGACCCAGAACAAATCTCATCCATGACGACAGACATCTGCGGCTCGTTCGAGCCGAGCTTGCCCGAGGTCCTGTGCGACCCGGAGTAGGGAATTGACAAAGATGACCTGACCAATGAGCTACTTCTGGGCAAGATCGACGTGTTCCTCGCTACAGTGAAGAACAACACAGTGCCCAACGTTGCGGCTGAGTTCAAGGCTACCGTACGGATGAACTTGCAGGAGACAGACGGACGAGAGCGAGTAGTGCAATACTTTCGATCTTGTCGCCAGATGATTGAAGAACATGGCTGGTGCAAATTCTCTATTGATCAAGAAGGTATTAAGTTGCAGTGCGAATTGGTAGTTGCGTCTCTTGAGTCCCAGGCACTGCGGGAAGAGATAGCGTCCATTCTGGCATATTAGAATCGGGCTGTGCGTAGTGCCTCAAGGTACTTCTCAAGACCTTTTTGGAGAAAGCTCTTGAGCACGAAAGATACTTTCAGTGCCGTAAGCGGCAACGCAGCTCGACTCGAGCCGGGGAAAAGCTGGACAGCTCACGGGAACCGAGTCGCTCAAAGAAAACAAATAGGACAAAGGACAGTGAAGCAAAGACTGTTCGCCAACAACCACAATGTGAGTAGAAAGCAAGGTCGAAACGTCCAACAGAGAACTTCAAAGACAGGAGCTGCAAATCCGATCGGTGGCTGTCGCAAGTGTAAGGGGGCTATGGGTTAGTAAAGGGCCCAGTTGCGACTCACGACGAGAATACCGATCTATTTCGGCAGCACCATGGCGGCGCAACTGTGAGAAGGCTGACCGCAAGAAGGTCGCTCATGACTGAAATGTTAAGCGCGTTAAAGAGTGCTTGTTTGGGCCTGTAAAGCTAGTCGAGCTAAACAGAGTGCTCTCGATGCCCTTTTGCGCTGATTTAGGGGCAGATACAAGCGTCATCAGCAGAATAAAGGTCAGAGAGTTGATGACAAAGGATCCAGCGGTGAAGCTGGAGAAATTAAAGGAGACGGTTGTAGTGAGGACAGCTGGACGACACATTATCCGAGCCCATGATTGTGTGGATGTGAATTTGCGGATAAATACAGATGCATGGCCGGTGTGCCTTACTAAACCAGCGTAATATTTGGTAATTGACGAAGATGAAGAGGAATTTATCCTTGGGAAGGATATTTTTACTACGCTCCGAATTGACGTGGGCCGTCAGCTTGAACGGCTTGTGGGAAGGGATTTTACTGGCGATGGAGAATCTGTAAATTACAACGACGACGTTGAGATCGGTGTGGAATGGGACAGTGAGGTGGGAGCTACAGTTGATTACCTAGTGGATAAGGCGATTGATAACGGGTTCCCACGCGAGCGAAGAGATGATTTGAAGAAGATAACAGTGATGTTTGACATTTGATGACTGACACGCGGTGATGACCCTCTGGCAAAGGTTTACCACTGTTAGTAAAGCTGAGGGATGGTGCCAAGCCGCAGAGCGAGGCAGTATCCGCCGCACTTAAGAGAAGTTTTGAGAGACTTTAACACTGAACTGTAGCGTAGAGGGTGGGCTTATGAAAATCCACAGAGTCGATGGGCCAGCCCTGCACTGCCAGTGAGGAATCCCGGCTCTGACGAATAACGACAGACCTGTGACTACCGTGCGGTAAATGCTTAGCCTGAAGCTGCGGCGGGTGTGATGCCGATTCTTCGTGTCATTACGAAGCACGTACGTGGTATTGCTCATGTCGGTTTGATTTACTTTCTAAAAGGGTTTTGGCAGCTCCCTTTGGCAAAAGAGTGTCACGAATTGCTTTCGTACATGACGGATAGTAATGTGTATACACCTATCCGAGTGCACAAGGATGTAGTGATGCTGCCATCCATTTTCAGCGAACGCTGAGTGAAATATTACCAGTTTTATCTCCAGAAGCAATAATTCTCTACGAAAGAATGGCTGTGGAGGACATTTCAACTATACCAACTCAAACTTAGTTTACAGCATCAGCCTCAAAGAGCCCGTGAGCAAGGTAGATCTGTTGTGAAGCAAGGGGCTCTGTAGACCACGATACAAGATATCTATCGTTGTATAGTCAGCACCTTTTTTTTCAAATCGTTAGCAGCTAGAACGAGGGCCTTTCAATGTTAGATAGTGATGAAAACTTTTACTACCCACCCGTCAGCCCGGGTCCGTATTAGTACGGCTCTTTATTCCTCGATTACGGCTTCGTATCTACTGCCAACACCTGAAGACATCAAACAATTATGCGATTCAAACCGTATGTATTAGCGAAGCAATCAGCCCTGATGTCAACACAGACAAGGCTGGACTGATTGAACCGTGTAAAGAACTTGATTAAATTATTTATTTTTGGCATTTGAGGTTTCTGTAGCGTGCTGAAATTTTTGCATCATCTAGATCCGTGCAATCCGCTTTGATAAAGTATACTTCTAAGATGTATAATTCACTTTTTAAACCATTGATTGCCCCCATGCACCTCACATTCTCTAACGAAGTGGATAAGCTCTTAGTCTAGTGCACCTACGAATATGCCCTGCAGAAACAGCGGGTCATGTGGTCTGACGTCGCACGAAAGCTCCACAAGAATTGCATCAACAACTCAGCCAAGGATCTGAGCGTGCACAGACCTGTCGAAATTGCCTCCTTGTATCTACGAAGAGTCAAAACACCGTGCTATCTGCGCAGCACCGATGCCACCAAGTACCCGCGCTCTTGATTTCCAGGCAGCGTCACGCCTCCTTTCATTCATCTTTGGATCGGTTACTAAAGCTGATGTTCGACAGAAGGCCGGTGTAATACATGAAAACGCTGGTGCAGTTTTTTTAAAGGCGGTGGCTATAATTTTGGAAACGATCGGTCCCGTCGTGGCTGAAGATATTTTGCTAGATGTTGGCATTGGAATTGGTAACATTGTTGCTCAAATCGCACTTCAGACGCCCGCTCAACTATCGATTGTGTGGAAATTCGTTCCGAGTCAGCGAGTCATGGCAGTCAATAGATCAAGAGATACTCAAATGTGGAGTCATTGCTCAAGAAAGTGTTGCTCAAGGGCGGTGACGCGAAAACCTGTGGTTTATCTACGCAGCCACCATTTTGCCATTTATCGATCGTGTACTTGAACAGCTTTCTCTTCCTTGACGAAGTAAAGATGTTTGTGTTGAGCGAGCTGAGCTTTCTCCCTCGCTACCTGATTGTTATATCAACAGAAGCGTATTGCTCAAACATCGACCGTCTTGAAGAAGTAGCTTTTGCACCAAATGACAGATGTAACAAGTGATATGTGAGCCTGCAAGTTGGACGACGAAAACAATCAAAATATACATATATAAACGCATCAATAAATAGGGAAGTACTTCGTTCTCCACGCTAACCAAAGCCACATCGTCTAATAGCTTGTTTCCCAGTAGCCACCTTCCAAACCAAAAGCAATTCGCCTTGGGAATGACTGCCACAGCTACGTGTAGCTCGATCGCGCCCAGCTCGCCAGCCTGCAAAACCCACACACACCAGCCACAACACCCACAGCATTAACTTAGCTACCTTCTCACTATCCTGCACCCACACACACGGCTTATCCTCAGCGTTAAAAAAATACTTGTAAAATATTTCAGCGAGCAATTTCTGGTTGGTGTAGCATTCTTATTGGCAGAAACCACGAAAAGGGTCTTTTTGCCTCTTTTTTATTAATTATTTTAATTTTATATTGTCGAAATGTTGTCAACAGGAGCATTTTTACCCTTTCCGCAAAAGGGTTTGCCCTTTTAACCCGACCCCAATGATTACATGTACCGATCAGAACTGGTTCCTGGTCCATTTCTCCGTACAGTAACTGGCTTACCGGAACAGTATTAAATGTATAATACAGCCCTTTTTTCAAATATTACAGACAACGACGGTGAAATCCGCCCGGCGTCTGAACACTATTCTTCATATATATAAAAGTATTACGCGCGACAGGAATACCCGCCCATATCGCAACCGTTCCGACACCCTACCCCTTTCCGACATGTTTCCGACAGTTCGGAACAGCAGATAGATTCGGGTACCAAACACCACATATACTATAAAACAAATATCTCTAACTAAAACTAAAGTTTTAAATTATTAAAACGTTTATTTTAAAAAGAATGACCTGCGGTGCAGCGGTCGACGGCGCCAGTGCGTCATTCGGTTGGTGGGTGAGCTAGTGCGGAGGGCAGCGGATACGGCGGCGATTGTGGCGGGCGAGCGAGCGTGAAGGACAGCAGCGGCAGGGCGGCGTGCTGGTGGCAGTGAGCGACATTTACGGCGGCGTGCGAGCGAGTGTGAACGGGAACGGCAGCAAGGAGGCGTGTTGGTGGCGTGTAATCGAGTGTAGAGCGGGTGGTCCTGGTGGGGATACCGGAGGACGAGACGACGCAGGTGTCGATGCCCAACTTGTATGCACGCTCGGTGCGCGCCCTACAGAATGATGGTGTGATCGGAGTACTGGACGTGGACGTTTATGGGCGCGACATGAGCTCGTCAATGAGTACGATAGTGTTTGACGGCGTGCAGGCCGACGTGGAGACGCGCGATGGTACTAGCACGGTGAGCGTGACGAAGTTGGTTGTGTTGGCGCTGGCGTCGGTCGGATCGGACATGTCTGCAGCAGGTGTACTCGGTGGCGTCGTTCTATGGTGATGGTTTACGAACGCGGGATGCGGCGCAGCGCGAGCAAGCTGGCGGAAGAGGTGGAACAGGAGACGCGCAGTGCCATTTCTGAGGCCGTGGCGGTGTAGATGAACATGACGCTGGTGGGCGTGGCTATCGTAGCGACGACCAAGGCCATGAAGGCGGCGTTCGAGACTGTGGAAGATGCCGAGGTGAAGGCAGTGGAGGTGGACTGTCAAGTAAATGTACTAGAAATACCCGGCGCAGGCTTGTTGCCCGTACTGGTGCGTTGGTCGTACACATCACGTTGGTTAGCGTGGCCTTCTTCTGCTGCTTGGTGACTGGTGGTCCTGACCACGCAACAAGACTGCGTCACACCCAGGCCTCTAGAATCACAATGAGAGGTTAGCAAAGACGCTATTTTAATAAAAAAAAAAATGCAGTACATGTACATGTGTATCTAAGCTTAATTCTGTTTCAATAGTTTTTGTTGAGGCATGTTATTTTATCATTTTCCAAAACATGTACTTTAATACTTGCTCCTTCGAAGTAGGAATCCTACTGGAGGACCTTGTTGTCGGAATGACAAGAATATTTCAAAAATACTTTTTATACTGAGTATTCGTATCCAGCCATAAATATTTTGGCTGGGCTTCCGACAAATATTTGTCGGAAGCTGTCGGAATAAGAGACCAACCCACATGGGATGCCATTGGCCAAAAGAAGAAAATGAAGATATTCAATTGGCGTAAAATTGACAACCCCTAACCTGACACACAATCCTACCTAACTATCTGTCGGAAAGACGTGTATATTCATCCATAGATTTATTGGTTGAAAGTGGTAGTTTTAGCTCAAAGTCTGAACACAAATGTCATACCCAAAGGTACAAAAACGATGCAATAATCTACAGATCCTGATTGGAATGTACAGAAACGCCCGAATACGGGACACGAATTATTAATATGAACCCTAAAGCGTCAGGAACCAACATTTTATGCCTAGTATTGTGGAGTGGCTCAGCCAAGTGTACCTTCGAAATGGTACACGACAGAAGCCAACCGAACACAATCATCCATTGCATTCCGTGCGTTGGCGGTTCTCCCAAAGTATCTCTCATGCTTCAATACTCCAAAATAGTGCCCCCGATATGCCAGTGGAACCTAAGTCAACGCGCACTATGCTCACCAATTGGTGCCTGCGAGGATACTAGATGCGAGGCAGATAATAATGATGTAGAGCTCGATTGTGCGGATATTAAGGAGCATCTCAAGTATTACTATATTGCAAAGCTGCTCATTCGAGCTGATTTAGCAGATAGTCGTGTACAAGGGTTTAGAACGATGCAGAGAGAGCTGCGAGACAAGCTAAGCAGGAAGGAAGGGTGCAAGCAGCAAGTGTCATTGCTGGATGTGCTGCACACGTAGTGGATTTCCCATAGTTATTGTAGGCGACATTGAACATTGGGCCAGAATCTAGAGAGGCATAAGAGGTCTACATTTAGGAAAACCTATATCGACATTTAGATATAGGGTGCAATCATGCGTTTAGATTTCGATTTTGTGGTAATTTTTAGCCAATTCCCAGCCGTTTTGGAGCTACAGTCGTTTAAAAATGCCTTCTCAGAACACTGTCAATAAGCACTTCAGAACAGTCGTTTTTTCGTAACGTTGCATTCCATTTTTCCGAGGGAGGGGTGGGTGTTTTTTTTATCTCAGGCTTGGAAATTTAACACGACTTGATATTTTATTCTTGTCGGAGGGTATGCCATAAGCAGTCATTATTACCGAAGGGTTCATCTGTACCATTATTTAGGTTTGGCAGTCTGTACAGTTCTAGCTAAAGCGTCATCATGTAGGACTCGCAGATTACGTTTAACATGACCATCGAACGTCATCATTAAGGACTCGTAAATTACGTTTAAATTTGCCTTTTACTGCTAGCATTGTGCATCCACGTGAGGGTTCAAGGATTAATGACTGGCTTGCTGTGCGACGAATGCCTCGTTCTCGTTCTGGTGAATCCAATCGTCATTTTTCCGCTTCGGACGCACGTCTTCGCCGGCTCATTCTCTAAGCACCATGAACTTGCGTGCTTTCGTCATTGCTACGATCGCCGCGCTGATCGTCGTGCATGCCGAAGGCATCTACATCAACCACGACGAAGTCAAACCGTTCGCCCAGCCCAAACCCACGACCGACGCGGCAAAGGCCGCCGTCAAATACAAGCCGCAACTCTACGTCTCTTACGGTTGCCGCCCGTATCCCGCCGTGCAGGCTGACGAATCGGTGAGTGCTGGGCTTAGAGGGAGTGGACCAATGGATGGCGAGTGCGAGGGCTCGCCTCTGGGATCATAGGTGTATTCTCGGTCAACCTGGTGCAAGGACAGTTGGGCGATCATGTATGCTTGGTACCTTCCGAAAGGTCGAACCGTTGGCCTTCAGCATCGTCACTCCTGGGAAGCTGCAGTCGTCTGGATCGATGGCCCTGCAGCCAATTCGACGCTTCTCGGTGTGTCACTGAATTATGGCTTTCACCTCGAGTACAGATTCCCTCTGGAAGCCAAGTACCTTGATGGTTCACACGTCAAGCTCGAGTCTTACAAGGGGTTTGGAGGACCGAGGCCGAGACTGCGGTACACGCAGCTTAAAGGCGAGACCCGTGACCTCATTTCTTGGGAACAGCTCACTGATGAAGCACGCGATGCCTTGAGCGAGGCCGAATATAACACCGGACTTTTCAAGAGGCTGACGAGAGAGATGCCCTTAAAAGACGGTATTTTTGAGAAGAGACTGAATGATTCTTATCCTTTTGAATGACTCCACAGCGCGATCTCGTAGCAAACAACATGGTTTTCTTTCAATCATCGTTTGTATTGCGTCAGATGACAAGAAATTCTAGCCATTTTGTGAGGGGTTTCTGGAAAAAAGTAAAAAAAAAATACATATTTTCAGTACGTGTGAAGTCCTTGTAAGCATATAGGATTACTCTTACGTAGCATTACTGTAGTAGTAGTTTTTGTGTACACCTTTTCAGCCAAATTCTAAGGTCATAGTGACAAAATGTGAGTTTAAAATGTCATCGAAAAAAAAAGCAAACGTTTTCCTGAAACCACTCCCGCTTAGTCTTGCGGAGGTAGTTCGCAGTGGCATGTGCTGTTTCTAGGCATGCTATTATAAAAAGGGTATTGGAATTAGTGGACAGGGCATGCATCATCATAAGTCTGCCACCAATTCCTGAGTAATATCTGATCAACCGATCGACTTCGTTACGAGGTGGTGCTCCGTTTCTTCTCAGCCAGCTCTACATCATTTCTTGTTTTGCTCAGACCACTCCAGTGGCGGTGCGTTGGATCTTGCTGCATCGTGCAAATGAACCGACAACAGCTCACTGGCAAAGGGAGATTCCTGAGCCATCACATTAACGCATTGATTTTCAAAAGTTGTTTTATAGCGAAAATTCGGCCCGTCTGTATCTGGCTAAATCATTACGTTTTGCCCAGTGAGAGACGAGCTGCAGCTATCGCTGTGACCCTGAAAGCCGCGATCGAGATAAGATGTTAGCTCTTGATTAGGTACTAATCGCACAGATCGTCAATCTTCACCAAAAGCGCATTTCAAATCTAATATCTATAAATAGATAAATAGAAAATGCATATTTAAATTGAGTACGCTACTTAGTTGTATCAACATAAAAAAAATCAAATTATTATCTTGATTGACAAGCTAATACCTCTATACTTTGTACTCTGGTTGCCAAAGAATATTATGATTTGAGAGAAAAGATCAAGCGAAGAACGAATTTTCGGGTTCTTCACAGCTGCAAATTGTCGTAGATTCGTAGGCTGACTATCGGCACTGCCCGGATCCGGCCTAGTGTATACAGTACACGTCCACTCCTCGGTATGGAATCCCGGAGCTATTCCGGGCATTCAAACTTTAGCATATGCCATACCATTGCCCCCAAAATATACACTAGCAGGTTGTATATATTGCACCTTTTCTGTTAATTTCCGGCATAGTGCGAGCTTAACGAGCTTAAGCAATGCCGGTGACGTGTAGTGTGACCCCCTCATCCCCCCCTATGAGACTTTGTTTGTAATCGTAGGATATTGGGCGGCATTTTTTATTTTGGCTACAATTACTGTGACCTCAAGTATCTTGGTTTATGTAAAATCATCATATTAGAATGCATTAGCTGTGACCGGCTGTCTGACGCAAAGACCTCCCTGTTATTCGCCATAAACCGATCGACACAATCCGAAGCAGCACAACGAGAGACTGTCGCGCCTCACTTCATTGTCAATGCACGCCAGCGGTAAGGCCATCTCGTTCAGAAGACGTTGATGCAGCTTCCTTAGGTGTCGTCGAAAAAGCCAACCCTTTGGGGTGTCAAGAATCGAGTGCGAGCTGTCGGGTGGTACCAAACGCCAAGGATTCTCATCGTTCAGCTCTCTTAATACTGCCGCTAGTACCAGCGGCCGTGGGGCTTGGTGCTGGTACAGCGGCAATGCCAGGGAAAGCCACTCAGAGTAGTACAGGACCTAGCCATCTGCAGCACCTGCTTGCTAGAAGAGAGACGTGATGCATCCATTGCGCTGTACACGCATTAGTACGCTAGGTTGTGATAGAGAGAGTCGCAAGGTGACAGCCAAGGATGTTCGAGACGCTTTTATTGCGCCAAAACCCCTGCAAGCATGTCGACGCAGCCTCCGCGTCACTTTAACGTGGATTGTTGAGACCAAAAAGCAAGGGCGTCTGCTCTTTTTTTATTGCTACTGGAGCGATTCATTTTGAAGCGCTTCCCTTTGACTGAGTGCGAGTCTTTACGCCTGGAAAGGCGAAAAATCGTGGGCGTGAGTACTCGCAATGTCCACCGTAGTGCTTTGAGCGATTAATATCGTCGGCAGGAGATTCCACTTCCGGAAACATTTGACAAAACCAGGGGCACATTTGTTTTAGAGCTGAAGCGCTTGCAAGCAGGTAAAGTTCAGTCTGGTGCACTAAGAAAATCGGAAAGACTCCCCTCCCATACTCTCTATACTAGAAGCTGTGGGGCAGAACATGTGACTCCCCGATGAAATTGAGGGGGGGGGGGGGGGGGGGGCTAATTACCTTCGGCATTCGAAGCTACGCAAACAGTAATCCGTTGCTTTTTCCTTCTCTTTATTGCTGGTCGTAAGGGTACCCTTTGGTTATCAACGGTTGAAGCATCCATATTAAAGATATCACGTGGAAGGTAGCCAGCGGGGACGTTGTAGAGACCTTGGAGCCCTTCGTCGGCATATTTCACTTGCAGCAAGTATCCCTCTCCATACCGCACAGATACCCAGAGGCCAGTCCATTGCTGAGGCGATACAGCTACCCACGACTCGGTAAGTTGCCGCTCGGCAGCCGTACCTTTTCACGCTCGGCTTGTCTAGTACAGTGGCGCCCGTGACGGTTGCATCCACGTGCCACCCCTTGTACGCGTAGATCTTCTCAAGCAGGCGGGAATCTACATCTCGATGGGGGTCTGCGCGGTGGCGCTTGCGGGTGGGGGGGGGGGCGACGAGCACGCTGTTAAAATGCTGTTTACGCCTACAATTTATTGTGCAATAGATCTTTGGATTGGTTGAGCGGTTTTAAAGCGAAGTGGCGCCCAATCTTCTTATTAATACCCTACCTACAGATCTGCCCCTTCAAGCTGCTACGCAACTGTATTCAGCAACATTAAAAACAAATCGAGCCTTCATTGGCTTCTTGTAGTGGTTGATTATGTCCAAGCCTTGCCCACTGCACTGGGCCGCACAGAACGTGAGGCCAAGCTGGTATAGAAGTACGAGGACGTAGTGTAGTGAGCTCTATACATAACGTTTCCTTAGTTTAGTCAGATTGAAATCTACCGGCTAGCAAGCAATTCAACCAAAGTTAACAGGAAGCGCCAGCTTCCCTCGAGTGTGTTCGTGTTATCAGACCCACTTCAAAGATATCTTTAGTTGCGAAGGTCGTAACTGTGAACAAGCCGACGTGACGAAGAATCAGCATGTGATCAACGCTAGCGCGGCCATTCAGGACGCAGACGACGTGGACAAGTGACAGCCGTACCGTTGGTGGTCCCGCGTGTGCCGCAGCCAATCTTCGCGATCGTGAAAACGCGCCGCTGATCGACGACATCTCGCGCGAGTCGTTGTTACAGTGGCTCAGACTGAGAAAGGAGTACATCGCGGTTACTGAAGCGCGGTGCCGAGCAGCTAGCGAGGATGTGAAGTCCGTGCTACGCACAGTACGTGATTTTTTCAACGAGGACTTGCTTGAGACCATGTGTGAGACCCGTTGGGACATTGACATCGACGATTTGACCGACGAATTCCTAATGGAGAAGGTCAAGGAGATAACCTCCAGCTTTATGATCAAGGAGTTGCCGGACATGAATGAGCTGTTTGGCAACGAATTGAAGCTGAATGAGGCAATTCCAGATGTCGAGGCTAGAGTGACAGCCTACTTCCATCTCGCCAACGAGATTATCAAGCGGAATGGTGTGGCTGATCTTTTCGCTGAGGAAGATGGAATCAAGCGCAAATGCAAGATATTAACGAAGTTCCTACCTTGCCCCTTGTCGAAAAAGGTGGCAAACGAGCTAGAGTACCGCAGTGGCGAGGCCAAGGCGAGTGTACGGAGCTTGTACAAGGTGGTGAGCAATTTAGCGCTGGAGTTCGAGAAGGAGACCAAGGCGGTAATGCAAATGAGGACAAAGATGCCGAAATCTTCAAAGCCATCCAGCACTCGAGGTTCCATGAAGATTACTGCCAACAAGAAAGCCGCGATTGTCGCTAGTATCCTACCTAAAGCAAAGCAGAAATTAACTGTTGGATTTAAGCAAGGCGTGCAGCGCCAAGTCACGGGGGATCCTCCAACCAAACAGTGCTTTCTTTGTGGTGGAGAGCATGGATTTATCGACTGCCCGACAGCGACGGAAACGGGCAAAGAAGTCATCAGAGCAAAGCGACGTGCAGAGTTCAAAGCACGGAGGCAAGCCAACAGCCAGCAAGGAAAACGCAACTAGACTATGTCGCATCCGCGAATGCTTACCTCCTGAAGGTGGGACTGTACTACTTGAAGGAGTGTGTAGTGTTCCGTTCTGTGCGGACAGCGAAGCTACGAGGACCAGTATTAGTGAGCGTGTTTTTCGGAGGTTAATGGTGGAGTGCCCAAGCGTAAATTGCGTGGAGTTGGAGGAATCCATATCGTGCATTACGGTTGGTGGTGAAGTGGAGGTGAGCCGTGCGGTGAACGTACATGTGACGCTGCGGGCTGCTGCAGGACCGGTGTCCATTAACCCACCTGTGCAATGTTTGATTGTTCCTGGAGAACTCGACGAGTTTCTGAGAGATCCTGGCCTCTCTGGGTATCGACGTAGACAGAAAACTGGAGATGCTGGCGTCTCAAGGACACCAAGATGAACATGATAAATTTGATGAGCTCGTGGTGAGCTCAGCACCTGAACCTGGCGATGAAGTGGACAAGTTTGTCCGTGAAATGGTTGATAGGGCAGGTCAAAAAGGATCTCCGAAGGAGTATTTAGACGCACGCTTAAGGATTTCTTGTCGCTTCGACCTGTGGAGGAAGAAGTTGGGTAACGACCCCCCTGCTCGAGCTCCACCAATGAAGATTAGACTTAAGGCAGATGCCAAGCCCTACAAGTGCAAGGCGCGCAAGTATTCACCAGAGGTTAAATCTTTCATGGAGGATTTCAACGCCAAGCTTGAAGGGTTGGGATGGATATATGAGAACCCAACAGCAGGTGGGCCTGCCTGGCGCTACCCGTACGCAAAGGAGGTTCGAGCGACTATCGTCAGACTGCAGATTATAAACCACTGAACCGCCAGGTCGAAGGTATTGCTGGAGTGATGCCGAACTTGCAAGTTGACCTGGAATTAGGGCGTGGATCCCTGTTTTTCGGATTATTCGACTTTATTAAGGGCTACTGGCAGATTGCGGTCGATGAGGCTTGTCAGGAGCTGCTATCGGACATGACTCACCGGAAGATCTACACGCCAAGGCGAGTTCCTCAAGGGTGTTGTGATGCGGCCTTATTCTTCCAAGCAACGATTGAGAAGTGCCTGCAAGAGCTGATGTACCAGCACTTATTGGTATGGATAGAGTGCCTGCTTCTTTTCGCTAAAGACGTGGTGACTTACCTGGCAAAGTTGGAAAGGCTATCTGAACTGCTTGACTTTTTTGGTTTCAAACTAAGTGTGACAAAGTCCAGCCTGTACGAGCCGCAGGTCAAGTGGTGTGGCAAAATAATCATCAGCAATGGCGTCAAACATGACCCGGAGCGCATCAAGGCGCTGACAGAGCTTCCTTACCGGACCAACGCAGCTGAGCTTCAGCAGTTTTTGTGTGCTGCAAATTGGATGAGAGAGAGCGCGGTAGACTTTGCCCGGGCAGCTCAGCCGCTACAAGAGCGATTAGATCTAGCATTGGCGGCTGCGTCTCGACGAACGAAACGTGTAGCAGCAGGAATTGACCTGGAATTCGGTGCCGTTGAGCGCATGGCTTTCGATAAACTGAAGAACAAATTAGCAAACTCGGCCAGCCTAGCGTCCCCACACCCGGACTCCGTCATGTGCCTGATAACAGACGCCTCAGATGTTGGATTCGGAATCATCGTCACGCAAGTGTGTCACTGGCAAGTAGGAAAACCTGTTGAAGGACAGCAGCACGAACTACTCGTATGTGTGAGTGGCACGTTTACAGGATCGAAGCGTAATTGGAGTGTCATCGAGAAAGAGGCGTACCCCATAATCTGTGCCTGCGACCAACTGAGCCACCTACTGCTTCGGACACAAGGATTCAAATTGTTTTGCGATCACCGAAACTTAATTTACGTCTTTGCGCCTGGGAAAGAAGTCAATAAGCATTATAGGGGGAAGCTACTGCGGTGGACAATGAAACTAATGGAGTACAAGTATCAGATCGAGCACATCGAAGAAGAAAGCAATGTCTGGGCGGACATGATCTCCCGGTGGGTAGGGAATCTCCAAGCGCGAGTGGCACTGCGTGCAATGGTACTGCGGAAGCGAAGGCGTCAGGAGGAAGATAGGACCCAGCAACTTCGCAGCAAGCGTCAGCGAGAGGAGGAAGAGAGGACCTCTAAGACCCGAGAAGAGCGTTGTGTCGGGGAGGCAGATAGGACCCCAGCAGCACGGCGCAAACGCGACAAACTCAAAACGAAGGACATTGAACAGCAGGAAGCTGCTAGTGTGGCAACAATTCGGCCGTTTGATGACCCGGGCTTTTCGTGGCCAACGTTGCAGGATATTGTTCGAGCTCAAGAACAATTTCGAGACACGGTGCCAGACAATTTCCATACCTCGAGTGGTTCGGGTAAGGGCTGGTACCGCAATGGAAAACTGTGGATTCCGACTAAAGCCACAACCTTGCTGCAGCGTTTGATGATAGTATCGCTTTGTGGCGCACAGGAACACCGCGGACGAGCTACAATGATGAAGCAGCTATAACGACATTTCTACGTGGACCATTTACGTGAACATGTGGAAAGATTTTTAGCTGCATGTCTATTGTGTAATCATGTAAAGGGTGGAAAGGTGGTACAACGACCGTGGAGTGAGACGTTCCGCTGCTACGAGCGAAATGGCGCGTTGCACTGGGATTTACTTACTGTGGGAGAATCTTTTGGCGAAGACAAATACCTGCTTATCTTGAAAGACGAAGCGACGCACTATTGCAAACTAATACCATGTGCTACACCTACAAGTGCAGTGGCTGTTTCAGCTATACTAGACTGGCATAGTCGTTTCGGCATTCCCCCGATTTGGATCGGTGACCAAGGAAGCCACTTCAAGAACGAGGTGGCGGCCAAGGTCTGCAAGAGGCTCAAGTCAGAACAGCACTTTACGGTGGCATACAGTCCTTGGATCAACGGCAGCATCGAAAGGGTCAATCGTCGTGATCCAAGTCTTACGGGCAATGAGCCTAGAGTATGGAAAGGACATTAGAGAGTGGACAATGTTCGTCCCGCTACTGAGGGCCAGCGTTAACCCCCCCCCCCCTGCCATCACTAGCCAACAAGGCACCGGTGGAACTATTCTGTGCTCTGCCATTGCCGAGCCCCCTCGACTTTTGCGTGGACATGAAGCAAAGAAATGTGCTTGTAATGACTAAGCATCCTGAGCAGATCGAGGAAAAACTACGCGATCTGCGAGCAAGTGTCCTTCTGATACACAAGGAAGTAGTAGAAAGGCGCGACCAGCAAACGAAACGCAACAAAAAAGAACAGAATGGTGCAAAGAAAATCAACTTCAGCGTAGGAGACTTCGTGCTGCGGTCACGGCTTGACCAGAAGAAACAGAACAAACGTTTGCTTACATGGATCGGCCCTTACCAGATTATCAGAGCTGATGTGCATTCGTTCGTGATCCGACATTTCATCACGGGTGCAGAGACGGACGGCCATGCTTCTAGGCTAAAGTACTACGCAGACGAGAGCTTCCAAGTGACTGAAGACGTGCGTGAGCACGTCGCGTCCCAGGGCATCGTACTGGCGGTAGATATGCTCAATGAACACCGGTGGTGTACAGCTAAGCGCAGCTACGAAATTCTAGTATCGTGGAAAGGCCTGGAGCCCATTGAAGATTCGTGGGAGCCACTGCAGTCACTGTGGAAGGATATTCCGGTTATGGTCATATGTAGAGCGTGTCGAAGACACAGGTCTCTCGAAGCACATCGCACGGACAACAAGATTGGCAGCCACTTCAAGTTGAAGTAGCAGAGTGAAGGTCCAGAATGATGATACAACCACCATATTTCGTATCACATTCAGACAGCATTCGTGTGACATTATCAAAGAACGAAAGTCAAGTTTTGGAGTGTCCAAGGCTTGACGGGGCGGTGTAGTAGTTGATTGAGTCCAAGCCTTGCCCACTGCACTGGGCCGCACAGAACGTGAGGCCAAGCTGGTATAGAAGTACGAGAACGTAGTGTAGTGAGCTCTATACATAACGTTTCCTTAGTTTAGTCAGATTGAAATTTACCGGCTAGCAAGCAATACAACCAAAGTTAACAGGAAGCGCCAGCTTCCCTCGTGTGTGTTCGAGTTTATTGAGACCCATTACACTTCTTTCGTTTAAACCAGGCTAATTAGAGCGATCTTGACGATATATATCCCGCACCAATTTCACGCATTCTGGTGTCGCTGTGCTGGATCTCCTCACTCCCATCATCGAAGTTAACGTCAGACTCAACCTTGCTCTCATAGCCGCACCATCTTTTTCAGGTTCCATCAGATCCTCGTCGTCTTCGTGGCCACCTTCTGAGACTTCTTCCACCCGGTGCTGCTACCACGTTCACGTCGTCCGTTAATACTGGACCAAACAGCGCTTCAACGAGCAGGGTGTCCAATAAGAAATCATTGTCAAACTCACCCACGCCGTTGCCCACAGTGGTTTCAGTGCTCGTACCACTATTGTCCCACCGATTCCATATCCAGCTTCTCCGGAATAGGCTCACTCGATCGTGGCGCTTCTTCTGTAGCATTTGGATTTGCTACAGCAGGCGCGACTAGGGAGTTCACAGGCGCTACAGATTCTTCGGAATCTCCCTCTAAATAAGTGTGTTTCCGCTTAGATGCCTGCACGCCGGATGTATGCTGAACGACTTGCTGTGGTCCCATGAACACTGCCGAAATTGCATCAGCTGAAATACCTTCTCTTTTCAGCTTCTGCTTCTTGTGGTCATTTAGCTCAAGTCGATAGAGATCAAATTTCACGTGCGGTAGCAGGTTGAGAACCGGTTCGCTACCCACATTCGTCTCAACATTGTGTCTATCGAGAGAGGAATTTACCTGTGTTCTTGTACGCCTTGATAAAGTTCTTCTCGAAGATGGTTCCTTTCAACTTGACGTGCTCAGTGGTCTCTACACCTTGTCAACCTTCGCTCATCAATCCAGCAAGACCGAATGGTAGCGGAAAGTTAGACAACAGCTCTTCATAGTTGTGTTTTAACGAAGAAAACACAGTGTCGTCAAGAGGATGCGTAAATTGACTTGTGTGTGAAATATATGGATCTTGCATTGTACAGCGTACCCTAAAGCATTCACGTGCGAAAAATGACCATCCAATATCAGCAGAACCGGTCGAGATACTCATTTCTTCTTCATCTGCTCATTGAAGATCTTTAACCGATGCAAGAACAAGAATCCGCCAATGTCTGAAGACTATGATACAGCGCATGCAGAGTCTTGTAATCAGCCAACCGTCCAGTCGGGTTGACGTTGCTTCCCTGGAAAGATGAAGATTGACGAATTAGGATCACCCGACGCACTATCACCGACCATTATAGACACGTTGTCCCGATTGTTTGAGCGCATAGTATTCGCTCGCATCCCCTTGGCACATATCACACGCGGTGCTTTCCGTCCTTGAGGTCAGAAGCCAGTTTCGTCGCAATCACACACTTGAAATGGTCCGAAATGATTTTTATTACGTTTTCTAATTCATTGTGAAAAGACCGAATCCGTTCTTCTGTAGACATATTATAGCGCCTGATGTTTAGAAATTGGTCTTACTTCCGAGTCATCTGGTCACCATGACGACGAACAAGATTTAAAGGCCATTTTGCATTTGGAAATGTGTCGTTCACTGGCACACTGTCAGCTTTCGCAACCTCACGAGCCAGTATACGAAGCTCGTTGTCGGTCATTCAAATGCCTCAGCAAGACCGAAACAGAATAATCTTGACAGCTCCTTCCTCAGCTGCCTTCGACAGCGCAGTTTTACGCCCAGGTTTCGCGGCGAGGGTGACCTTACCGGTAGCCCTGCGATACAGACTACTTCTAGAAACATCGAATGAAGCAGATGCGTGTGAAAATGAAGCCCCTTTATCGCCAATGAAATGAGTGGCATCATTAAAACGTGTAACGGGGTACGTAGCCCTAAGTGTACCATGGTTACATGAAGTGTGACACTTCACACTTCAGGAGTATGACACATCATACTCCGGGATATTTGGTACAAAGTACCAAGGTCGTTCAAAGCCAACCATTGGTCAACGACATTGCATTTCTATAGGTGACTTATAGTTTGTATTAAACCCAAACTTAACCTACCTATAAATATACTCACTTTACAATCTACCTTATTTAGGTCACTTCGCTCTCTTTTAAATAAAGAGGAGACCTGTGAGCTGCCGTTCACTGAGAGTTTGTATACTCTCGGAAGATAACTTCCTCTAGCGCAAGGTGCTGTGTGACCCCGTCACACTTGGTAGCACTAGTAGTCAATCCACGCCACCGCGGGTAGACTATCTCCGAAGTTCGTTGCCATGTATAGGAACGACTTCTCCCATATGAACGACTCATAGTTCGAGTTGGTTCGGAAGATGGCAAGCATCTTCGGGATGGAGGCTCTGCAGAGCCTGGTGGTGTCAACACCGGTCGAGCAGCTCGAGCGCGTCAATGCATTTGACGCTTACGAACAGGGGCTCATCGCGCATGTGCGGGAGAACCAGCCGGCTCTGGCGGCGGAAGCAAATCCGCCACCCGAAGCCAATACGGCTGAAGGCTAAGCCGTATGAAGGGAAGGAAGGCGAGAACCTTCACTTCTGGGTCCGAGAAGTAGAGCTCGCGATGGACGCGGCTCTGATCTCGACCGAGCAACTGCGTGTTGCTTTAGCACTCTCCAAGCTTAGCGGCCGTACTAAGCGTTGGGTGTACACACGGGAAGCAGCATCCCCTGGATGTTTCACATCCTGGGCTCAGCTGTGTGAACAGCTCCGAGCCGCGTTCCTCCCGGCGAACTACGAGTACCACCAGCGTTCGCGCTTCCTTTCGTGTAAACAAGGGAGGCGCGAACTGCACGAGTATGTGCAAGAGATACGGGAACTCACGGCGTCCCTAGTGGGAAACCCACTCAGCGAACACATCAAGATGACTGTGTTCATGGACGGCCTTCGAGTGGGCCCCGCACGCACTCAGCTGTTTCGGGTGCAGTCAAGCACCCTTGAAGAGGCGATTCAAGTGGCCCTTCAAGAAGTGTACAGCCATCACCAGGCGCGTACGCCGGCCTCAGCGTGGCCTGGGAGTTCCTTGTCGGCTCCCGGTCGAACAAGCCCCAACGGACCAGTTCCCATGGAACTCGGGTCCGCCGAACAGCGTGACATCCGCTGCTTCGGCTGCGGGAAGATGGGCCACTTCAAGCGCGACTGTCCCGCGGAAAGACTCCGCAGACGGTCCTTCCCCAAGCCCGTCCTCAAGGGTCGCTGGCAGAAGCCAGGATCCCGGGGACAGGGGAACGCCGGGAACTAGTAGGGGCGGGGCGCCCTACTGGGAAGAACTAAGTCTTCGTGATGGGTGCGCGGGTGGCGCGTACCACGGGGACTTAGCCCCTGAGAGTCTTCGCACTCTCGAATCGGCGAAGAGCCGCGGCGGGTTGCTCGTAGTACACGGATGTGTACGGGGATACGATCATCCCTTTAGAATCTTGATCGATTCTGGGGCATCGAAAAATTTCGCACGCCGCCAGACGGTTGCTCGCAACAGCAACAAGTTGTCCGATGCTTTGAGAGAAAGCAAGGGCAACGGGACGGTGTCATTGCGACTGGCCAACGGGAAGGTCGTCACTGTCTCCGACGTCCAAGTGGATCTGGCCGTCAAGTTTGAAGACTTTGACAGCCTCGAACAGTTCACTGTTCTCGATATGGATCCATATGATATGATCCTGGGCATGCCCTGGCTTGAGAAGCACGAGCCCTGGATCGACTGGCGAGGCAAGGCAATCGGTGCCAGTCGCCCTGCGCAGTCCGACAGAGCATTGGTGAGTCATGTTCCCACCTCTGTCAGGACCCGGGGTGCCTGCAAGGGCTGCCAGGGTACCAAATCAATCGGCAGATGCTTGGGAGTCGTCGACGTATATGACGACTCCGAGGATGCTTTGATGGTGACAGCGCCCAGAAGAGGCGCTGGCCAAGTGGGTAACTTAGGTCCACAGGCGGGTAACTTAGTTCCGCAGACAGCTGCAGCTGTCACGAACACTGAAAACAGCGTGTTCAGAGTGGGTAACAGAGTTCCACTCACGGTCGCCCAGACCTTAACTGAAGAGGAAGACGTCGGATACGCTTCCTGTGTGGGTACCACAGTACCACACGAGGCCACGAGTGCCTCGGATGTCGTAGCAACGACATCCCTAGACGTAGGCAGCAAAGCTCCACGTCACGGTCGCCGTCGTCAACGACGCCGCCGCCGCCTCAAGTCGGATCCGAACTTCGTTCCGATCGACGTCGCTTTAAGCGACTCGGAGCCCAGGGCCCGGGCTCCTCCGACAAGGCCGGTGGAAGAGTGTTATCACATCTTCGATGGCGAGACCGGTTTACCCGTCAAGGCATCTGGTGTCCACTTGGAACCGTTGCCAGAGGTTGCAGAGATACTGAACCTCGAGAAAACGACGGCTGAGTCTTTCCTGACCAACCTCAAGGCTGGAGAGATTGCTGAGATGGTACTCATGAGACCTGAGACCACTCGGGAGGAGCTGAACTCCTCCTCTGTCTTGGACGAGAACGTCCTGGAAGACCTGAACAAGCAGCGTCAGACGCGCTTGGGTTCTGAGATCCTTAAGAACACCAAGGATCCGGTGTATCCTTTGGTGACGGAGAATGCGGACGTGGTGAACAAACACCCACCGACCCAACTCCCACCGGATCGAGGCGTACGACACGAGATTGATCTCGTGCCCGGCACAAAGTATTGTGTCACGAGGCAATGGCCTCTCCCGCGCGAACAGTGCGAGGTCATCGATGCCTTCTTCGCCGCGAAAGCGAAGGCAGGCATGGTGCGAGAGTCAAAATCCCCGCACTCGACGCCGACTTTCTGCGTTCGGAAGCCGAACGGAAAGTGGCGTCTGGTTCACGCTTATAACAAGCTGAACAACGCAACGGTGCCGGTCCAAACACCAATCCCACGAAAGGATGTGTTGTTGAACAACATGGCCGGGAGCGTATTGTACAGTGCGCTGGATTTGGTAGACGGATCCTACCAAATCCTGATGCGAGAGAGCGACATCCCGCTCACCGCGGTAAGCACTCCAAGCGGCATGCTTTGGGAGTGGCTCGTCATGCCGCAGGGCTTGTCTAACGCCCCGGCGACGTTCAATCGCCTGGTGACGCAATTGTTCCGCCCTTTGCGTACCTTCGTACAGACGTACTTCGACGACATATTCGTCCATAGCCGTGCCGAGGGAGGCAAGACGGCCATGGAGGTGCATCTAGGACACCTCCGTCGAGTGTTGGACGTAATGCGAGCGAACAAGCTCTACGCCAACACCGACAAGTGCGTTTTCGCGTCACCAGAGTTTAAAGTTCTCGGTTGCTTCGTAAGCAACGTGGGCGTTCGGGCTGACCCAGACAAGGTCAAGGCCATAGCAGCATGGCCGACGCCCCGATCCCAGAAGGATCTTCGAAAGTGGTTGGGCTTGGCCAACTACCTTCACAAGTACAGCGCAGGGTACGCGGGTTTCGCTAAGCCCTTATCGAACCTCCTTCAGAGAGACGTCGACTGGCGCTGGGAGCAAGAGCACCAGGATGCTTTTGACAGCATCAAGGCCAGTCTCCAAGAGGCCCCTGTCCTGGCCCTGCCGGACGAAACGAAGCCGTTTAGCGTTGTCTGCGATGCCTCCGATTATGCCATCGGATGTGCATTGCTGCAGGCCGACACGGCTGGACACGAACGAGTCATCTCGTTCCAGTCAAGGCAGCTCAAAGCCGCCGAGCGGAACTACCCTGTCCACGACAAGGAGCTCCTGGCAATGAAATATGCCCTTGTGAAGTTTCGTGTTCACCTTCTGGGCTCTAGGCCCTTTGTGATCTACACAGACCACGCGTCCTTGAGGACGGCGACTAACTCGCCTCACCTCTCCCAAAGGATGGCGAGGTGGCTGTCCTTCTTCGCGGAATACAACTTCCGCGTCGAATACAAGCCGGGCAAACTCAACGTGCTTGCGGACGCCCTCTCTCGGCGTCCTGACTATGAGTTGGCCGACATCACGCGGGTGACAACGGATCTATATGATCGGATACGCATGGCGTATCGGGACGATGAGGCTGTCGCGCCTATCGTCAAGTTCCTTATGGCAGGAACGAGCGCGAAATCGGACTGGCTCTCGTCACGACAGCGCTCACGGCTCCACCGATATGAGTTGAAGGATGGAGTCCTCAACTACCGGGTGGAGCCCACTGATCCTCCACGGGTGGTCGTACCCAACGACGAGGATCTGAAGTTCGATATCCTCGCGGATGCGCATGACGCGCCCTCCAGCGGCCACTTGGGCCGCGAGAAGACCTTTCTGTCGGTCTCTCAGTCCTTCTGGTGGACCCACATGTACAAGTGGGTCGCCCGGTACGTTAAGACATGCGAAACATGTCAGCGGGTCAAACCCGCAGGGCACTCTTCGGCTCCACTACAGAGCCTGCCCGTACCGGCTGACTGTTGGAATTCGATGAGTCTTGACTTCATCTTTGGGCTTCCCGCCGACGGACACGGCAACACCGGAATTTTGGTGTTCGTGTGTCGGCTGAGCAAGATGGTACATCTTGCTCCGGTTCCCGTCACTGTTACGGGCGAACAAACCGCAAGGTTGTTCGTCGATGGCGTGTTCCGCTATCACGGTCTCCCGGAGACGATTGTCTCGGACCGAGACCCGCGGTTCACTGCTGCGTTTTGGAAAACGCTGTTCCCTTTACTGGAAACTCGTCTGCAGATGTCCACTGCGGACCGTCCGTAGACAGACGGCCAGACAGAGCGCGTCAATCGAGTGCTCGAGGACACGCTGCGCAGTGTGTGCGCGGCAGCACCACGTACGTGGTCGACGCAGCTTCCAGTTGTTGAGTTTGCACTCAACAACGCGGTGCACGCGTCCACGGGGTTCACGCCGTTCTACTTGAACGGCTTCCGTCACCCCAGAGTGCCTCTCACTCTTCGAGGAGACACTGACTCCACTATTCTAAGTGGGGGAGAGGCTCGGAAAGCCCTTTCCTCCCAGGTCTCGGATGTGAGACAGGTTTCGCTGCGGAAACAAGTGGAATCCTTTATGGATACCAAGCTGAGCGTTGTCAGCAGGGTCCGCGATGCCATGGAAGCGGCCCAAGATAGACAAAAGGAATACTCGGACAAACATGGAAGAGGAAACTTAAGTGCATTTAAAGTAGGGGACTTAGTGTTACTAGACACGAGGAGCTTACCTCTTGACACATTCAGCTCTGTCGGCAGCAACAAGCTGAAGCACCGCTTCATCGGACCATTTGCAGTCCTGACCAGACATGGTGCGTCGTACACCATCGACCTGCCCAAGTCAATGACGACGCACCCGACGTTCTATGTTGGACGTCTTAAGCGGTACTTTGATCCACAGGTGGTTGCTGACTCACAGACCCCCCTTGACTCAGCTTCTGAAAGCGAGGGCCGGTCACAGACGTCGACGAAGGCGTCGGAGCAGGCGCCCAAGCCTCGGTCTGGACGACAAAGCTGCGGTCAAGACCGTACGCGGGAGGGGCTCCGTACGAACGGACCCCGGAGCCATACGCGGAGTACGCTGAGTACGCCGGGTACGCACCATACGCGTACGTCTGGGAGTGTGCCGCAGGCGGCTCCGGACGAGGCAACAAAGCCTCGATCCGTCGGATCATGCGAAAGGCCTCGTCCAGATCGGACGAAGAGGCCCGGCGATCCACCCGCAGGTACAGGCTCGCGACCTCTCGCTCCACCAGGTCCAGGCGGCCCGCAAGACGAGCGAGCTCGCCCTGATTCCCGGCCTGGGCGGCAGCATTACCGCCAGTCCCAAGGCCAAGTGCAATCTCAAGCACGAGGACACGTTGACGGAGGCGGTCAACCTCGGGGTCCTGTGTCGGACCCGCAGTCGGAGCACTCGGACGAGAGTGGCTCTCGGGAGGCGCCGAGTACTCGTACTCGTACGAGGACACCTCCGCCCCTGCTTGACCGCAATGGAGAAGTCCACTTCCACGTGGAGCTGATCCTCCAGGTGCAACGGTGTCGCGGTAAGCGACAGCTCCTCGTGAAGTGGAGGGGTTATGCCCACTCCGAGAACTCGTGGGAGCCGATTGAACGGCTCCTGATTGACTGCCCGAAGGCTGTCGCAATTTGGGAACAGAAGCGGCGGCAGCTTCATAAGTAGTCCGGGGCTTCTTGCCCGAACGGGGTACGGACGATAAATACATTCCGTACCCGCGCTCATCGTGAGCGCTAGAAGCTGCGCGCTTCAGGATGTCCCTTGGCAGCATGCGCTTGCTGATCAAGTGGGCAAATCTCACACGAAGATCACGCTGGTCCAGGATGCGGGATAGCAGCTGATCTTCATGGAGTTCCCGAAACTCCGTGGGTCAGTACTTAAGAGACTCCACCCATGCCCAGAACATGTCCTCACAAGAACTCCACGTAGGGCACTTCTCGGGCATAACCCAGGGGTATCCCCAAAGAGGATAGAGACCACCCCTGGTCTCGGGCTTCTTACGGCAAGTCGTGAAGTCCTTAAGAGGGATGCGGTGTGGCACGAGAAGCACACACCGAGCAGCCTCCAAGTTGTCAACGAACAACTGTTCTTTCTGAACAAGGGCTCGTTCGTAGATGCCCCTAGAAGTGTGGCCGCCCACAAGGCCACGAGGAGCGACGAGAAGCTCTAAGAAGAGGTCAGCCCCAGAGCTCTCCTCGGGAGGCCAATACCCTCTTGAGTTGATGGCAGCTCCCTGGCTGACGGGTGCCACCACCGAACCCCCACGCACACGCTGGGCAGCTTGGAATTCCTCCTGCTGCTGGTCGAGGTCATTCGAGACCTCCCGGGGCTCAGCGATAGCACCCTCCTCCTCCTCTTCTTCCTCCTTCTCCTCCTCTTCATCCGAGGAGTCGAAGATACTCTGATAGGAGTGTTGAGTCTCCTTCTCCTCGCGGAGTGGATATTTAGAGGCTGTACGCTTCTTTGAGGGCTTGGTGCCTTCGGCTTTAGAGGTCTTAGCACGCGCAAGACCCTCGGCAAGCGAGATACGTTTGCCAGGATTCTCTTCCTCATCGCCACCGGCTTTGGGAGTGCCCTTAGCCTTGACGGCCGGACTCTCAGAGCGCACAGACGTTCTGGGACTGTGATCACCTTGATCACTAGCGAGCGACTGCCCGCTGTCATCCTTGTGCTCACTGGGCACTGGGCTGTGCCCTCCCACAGAGCCCGCAGGAGCATCATGAGTGCTCTCGGACTCGGCATCGTCCTCACTGCCAGAGTTGAACTCACGTTCCACGAACCGAGGGCTCAGACGGTTGTCTGAGGCCGAGGGCGACGGACTGCGGCGCTTGCTTGCTCGCTTGCCCACAGCCGCGTCACCCGAGGAATCGATCGCCTCGGAGGTCACCTGAGTAGCCTCCTTGAGTGCCGAGCCTTTGCCGTGAGGCTTAGTGCTCTTGGCTTGCGCCTTACCGGCCACAGCCTTAGAGCGTGTCTTAGCACCGCTCTTTGCTGTGCCACGAGGCATGGTAACGGTCGAATTGGAGACCAAAGACGAAGAGCGCACAGGTTGCTGCTCGAGACTCTAACTGTGAAGTGAGCCTCCGCCGCGCTCGCGCGGCCAAGTCGATGGTTTTCGACTTTGAGAATGAGAGTTTGTGACGAACACCTCTTCTTTCTGATTAGGCGGTAAACCGAACCTAAGTGGGGGAGGATGTAACGGGGTACGTAGCCCTAAGTGTACCATGGTTACATGAAGTGTGACACTTCACACTTCAGGAGTATGACACATCATACTCCGGGATATTTGGTACAAAGTACCAAGGTCGTTCAAAGCCAACCATTGGTCAACGACATTGCATTTCTATAGGTGACTTATAGTTTGTATTAAACCCAAACTTAACCTACCTATAAATATACTCACTTTACAATCTACCTTATTTAGGTCACTTCGCTCTCTTTTAAATAAAGAGGAGACCTGTGAGCTGCCGTTCACTGAGAGTTTGTATACTCTCGGAAGATAACTTTCTCTAGCGCAAGGTGCTGTGTGACCCCGTCACAAAACGTGTCACAAGGTTAGTCTGCATGTGCTCTGGAAGCTTGAAAGGGGTGATGGTGATTATGCTGTCCCGGCCGGGTAAATGGCATAGGACGCGTCGCCGCAGTCTTTATCATCGCAGCTAAAGTATGAATACGTTAAGCTCATTGGAAGGATAAAAACCTATTTCTAAATTTGTGTTCTAACAAAGTCTCGATTTGAGGGCCATTTCAAATTGAGTCAGCACTTCATTTGGAAAATGAAGTGTGGAAATTGAGAAAAAAAAGGAAAATATACGAGCACTCCATTTGAAATTAGTAACCTGTTTACTATTAGCCACGAAAATAGTGTTCTATTGCAAGAAAATTGTTCAAGCAACAACAAGGTTCTTACACTAGACGCGTATAATACATTTTTATGTAGTGCAAGTGAAGCTGAGATCCGAGCCGTCGCTTGCAAAATGGAGAAGCTAACGTATGTTGTTCTCCAAGCCAGCTTCATACTTTACTGTCGAATTCGGTGTCAAACCTGGTGATATTGTGATCATGTTTCTTATTTTGCTTGCACAAGTTCTATTTTCTGTAGTCATCCAACAAGGACAGTAGAATTTGGGCTGAAGATAACTCTTATACGGACGTGAACGCGTGGAATATGCCCGCCTATGTTGCTAGCATACCATCCCAAGAGCAGAGTCCGACAATACGCTGTCTTTGAGAATTAAAACCCACACGTACTTCTCTTGCTCTTCTCTTCGCTGGCGAACTGGACGAGAAAGGACTGTCCTACAACGTCTTCCAGTCCAGCGCTGACAGGCGCTCTATTGCGCACACTCATATATAGATAGATACGTGTTTAGATGATAAGATCTTCTCTTCGATCGCAATGTTTACGGCAACAACAACAAAAACTAGAGCTCGAATACTTCTCGATGTACATCGAAGTGGACTTTCAGTTCTCTGGCAAGTCTGGTACTGGCGTAATGCACATCGTCGATAAGAGCGGACGGTCCACACACCAAGACCGCGACTCGATCTTTTCCACTGTTCTTGGCTTCTTCTCCCATTTCTCGTAGAATTGCGATGGCATCAGGTCGAGCTCCAATGTGCAGGCAGTTGCTCAGTTCTGGGAGATCTTGAGTTTCGTCGTCCAAGATATCTCGCGTTAAATAGACCTCACTTACGAAGGCATCAGTGGGTTGATTCGTGTTCCTCGGGTGGGATAAAATATGAGGAAAGTAGGACGCCACCTCATCCACTTCAAGACAGCTATCCCGTCTCCGTTCGTCTCTTGCAAGTAAGCTTGAGATCGTCTCCTTCTCTTTAACTGACCAGATAAATCGCACGTGAGGGATGACCCCACGACTTCGATAATAGCACTCGTGATGTAGCCAATTTACTATTGATCGCATGGGAGTCATGCCGATCCCTCCGGCGAGTAAAACCACGTGAGAATACACCGTGGGAGTCGACAAATCGAGCGCGAGTTTCCCGTATGGACCGTCCACCAGCAGATCGAACGTCGAAGGGCCGTCGAGTCTCATGGCGCTCGCTTCCCGCTTAAGAGCAACAGTCAAAAGCTTGGTCGTCCAGTCTCCTACTGCCTTGATATAGAACGTCACCATGGCCTCGTGTGGTGACGACGCTATTGTAAAGGGATGCCATTGAAAGTACGAGATAGAAGGGATACAAAGGAACGCGTATTGACCAGGTTCATAGGCGAATGTCTCGCCTGTGTCTTGACGTACTCGAGGGAACTGAACTCTTGTGATATTTCCGGGAAGAGCACAAATGGAGAGCTGGTTACGTGCAATAACACCTTTGTTCACACTCCTAACGGAGCCGTGAGCATAGATACGAGAACGATACGCTAGACGATACACCATGTCGATCGCCCAGGGGGCTACTCCAACGATGACATACACTGCCCCATGGATAATCGCACACGTTATCACTGCGATAAAGAGTATCCAATGGACTCGAATAAAGAACTCGAAGAATCTTCGTCGAATGCAGCTTAAAGACAGTAGAGACATCGATACCAACGCGAAAAAAGCGCCACTCCCACTGATTACCTGGGCATTGCTAAATCTCTGTTCGTCTCTTGATAGATAAGTAAATCCGTGAAGACTTGCGATTATAATTGTAACAAAAGCTGCCAATTTGTGATAGAAGAGAGCGCGTTCGAAGGGAATACCCGTGAATATCAGTAGTATGGAGTTATTTCGAACAGCGAAGCCAAAGACTACTGCCAACGCGATAGAAGACGGTGTCCCAGTACCTGGAACATCGTATGCCTTTGCTTGTAATACAGTGTACGCGATAGCTCCAGCAACGATAGGAAACGTTATTAACGCGTCGCCAAGCTTCAAATTAGCTACTGAGGTTAGAAATGGCACTGTAGTGGAGAAGATTTTCCGCGAGAGTTTCCATCGTAACACCATCCATGACCGTAAAAGTCGCTGTAGAGGACCTGGAGGAAGCGGTCGATGTGGCGGCGGCTCAAATTCTTCAGTAGCTGCGACGGTATGCACGCTACCGTCCAAGTTGTACGTGGCAGATCCTCCGTCCTCGACGTCTAAGATCGGAACTTGCGACGTATGCGCGTGAGACGACCAGGAGAGCGCACTTGCGTCGATCCCGTCGAGGACGGGGACATAGTTGATGCTACTTTTAGGGGAAACGGGGGCGTCTACAACTGCGCGCGATTTCCGCTTGGAATTGTTCCGCATCCTGGCGACTTCGAGGCTTCGGTTGGAGACTGGGAATGCTCTCCATGCACCGTGCTATTAATATGAAGGACCCGCTCCATTTTAAAGTGCTAGTAACGAAGGAAAGCGCAAGTGTGGTCAGAATAGCAACGAAACGCTCTTGAACTTTCTTCCTTAAGATTTCGGTGGCACCGACCATTAACTGGATTTCTAACGCACGCCAGTTTCTTCTGCACTACATAGCTGGCATTTCTGGCGAGTAGCTGACAGCTCAATGATCGAGAGTCTTGCTTTTGGAAGTCATCAAGGCAACGCCCTTAGATCAGAATATTATCAGATATTCTCAGATATCTGAAAGGAGAGAAGATGAGCAGCACTTGATTTTATTAAGCTACATGTATTTTCCCAATTCTCAGATTTAAAAGCTGTCCCGTACCCGGGAACTACCCGACCAGTCTGGTCGGGTAGTTCTGGTCACCAGACGTGTTCGGCGGCCCATTTTGCGCTGGAACATAGACCGACCTTTACCGTTTTGACCCTACAGATGGTCCTCTCGTTACTGATCACGCATCGATCTCTCGAGTTGTCGCTATCCACAGGTGTACCGTTTTTAAGGTACTTGTTGAACAAAGTGCGGTTCGTAATCGCGGCTCCGGGTATTCACACCGAGGACGAGCACATTTTCCAAGTCACCCGTGACGCACAAAGGAACGAGGACGGACGCGCGATGGACGGTGAAGCGACCCCCGGCTGAACTCATCGTTGGCAAAAGTGAACGGCAAAGCTATTTATCCACGCGGGTTGCGATGGAAATTCCGTCAAGTGTCGTGCGTGGGTTTCAAACGATATGCTTTTAAGGACGAACATGGTAAGAAGCGAGGACGCAAACAGCAAATGTCATTGCTGGGGCACTTCGATAGACCTGAACGAAATAGCTCACAAACTCTAAAGAACAATATTTATGGATTTTTAAAAATATTGGGTACGTAGAGAATTGAGGAAAGTTTGACTTGATTGTATCACTAAATGGGATGATCTGTACCTATTTTTTAAATTGGGCAATTGGGTCTGGAACAATGCTCATGTGTAGACAATCAAATACTGTACAAGCCCAAGTTTGTGCCCCCCCCCCCCCCCCCCCCCACTCCACTTAAGTTTTGGCCTACATGTATGTATTGGTGCACTTCGAAGTTCATGTTTTAATTCATGTACTGTAGCCATGGAGATAAGGGCACATTAAACACTTGCACAGCCACAAATAGCATCCGGACAGTTATTTTAGCTCCCTCGATTTGGTAAATCTGGATTGTAAAAAATCCAGTTTGTGATCATTTGATCGCTCCTGAACAGCATTAAATATCACAGACGAGAGGATTATCTGAAATTAGGGTTTTCGGATACCACGTCAGACAATCCTCTCGACCGTGATACCCCAAATAGTGATACTAATATACTCATAGAATTGGTTTCCCAATTACAAACTCCATTCTCTCGTGTACTAGATCATCCAAAATAGAGGTCGTTAACTGGAGTCATGAATCATTCACTGTGTAACCTTGATTGGTTGATCAATGATTTCCAGCTTGTGCTGCCCGTTGGACAGGCAATTCCGAGGGGCTTGGGAAAGATTGGTCGACAGTATTGTTGCATGGTGCTGATTGTGGTGAAGTGGTACAGAAGTCCCCGTGAATAAGCTACGCTTATTCAGTTAAATTAAACCCCTTAATATTGGATCATATAGAGTGAAGGTATGTTTGACAAATCACAAGATCGCTGTGATTTTCGGATGAAAAATTATCAGACGGCCTTCTACGCTTATTAAGGGGGACTTCTGTAGATTCTCCGCCCACTGACAAGTCGGATACGTTTTTGTGACTGTACACTCTCCCTGCAGGCTGGAGAGTGAACTTCACGTGCTCTGTAACGTTCAAAGACACTTTGAAAATACCCTTTTTTGAAAGAGCCTTCTATGGATCAGTAATCAGTTCTGATCTTGGAAAACATGAATTCGCGATCAGATTTCCGGCTTCTTTTTAGCAGCTCGCTCTTTAAAGGGCCAGCTACAATTTTACCAGGTTATGTATTGTAGAAGGTAGTAAATGTTTTAGTTTCTCTTTTTTTCTTAAACAGTACATGTATTTTTAAAAGTATTTGTCTTTTCATAGACTATGATATAAAAGAAAGGGGTTGGGGTTGGCAGCGTGGTTGTTTCTATCAGAGACCTATAGAATCAGACCAACCAGAACGAAGCATATACAGGTACCGAAAAGAAGAAATACCCAGAATGTTGCAGCAGGACTGGCAGCAAGACACGTGATTACTGTGTGTACATTGTATTGAAAGAAACGAACATGCCATGATCAATTTAAAGCGTCATCAATAATGACTCCCCGCATTACCGTACGGTACTGTACCGTTTTTTAATTCAAGAAGGTATAATCCGATTTGGAGTGGTATCCCAAAACATAAGCCATACCTAAAACGGCGGAGGTTCCCTTGAAATGGTACAGCTCTGGATAGTGAATCTTCCGGATAAAGCGGCTTCCCAATGGTATCACTATTATACACTGAGGAATAGTACTTAAAAATACGGTACCGGTTCAAGTTTTAGAAAAAAGACGTGACGTCTGCTAAGCAAATCCTCCATCCTAGCACTGTGCATTCAATGAATTGCAAGACGCGATGTCTTGTTCTGGTAGATTCATTCATCAGTTTTCCGCTTCGGACGCACGTCTTCGCTGGCTCAATTTCTAAGCAGTATGAACCTGCGGGCTTTCGTCATTGCTACGATCGCGACGCTGGTCGTCGTGCATGCCGAAGTCACGTACATCAACCACGACGAAGTCAAACCGTTTGCGCAGCCCAAACCTACGACCGACTCGGAGGTGGCCGCCGTCAAATACAAGCCTCAGCTCTACGTCTCGTACGGTTGTCGCCCGTATCCGGCCGTGCAGGCTGACGGGTCCGTAAGTGCTGGTCTCAAAGGAACTGGACCAATGGATGGCGAGTGCGAGGGCTCGCCTTTGGGCTCTCAGGTATATTCTCGTTCGACCTGGTATGAGGACAAGTGGGCCATCATGTATGCGTGGTACCTTCCCAAAGGTCGAAACACCAACTATCAGCGTCGTCACTTCTGGGAAGCTGCCGTTGTCTGGATCGATGATCCTGCACTTGCTAATTCGACGATCCTCGGTGTGTCATTGAATTATGGCCGTCGTCACAAATCGAAAGCCCCTCTGGAGCGCCGGTATCTTGAGGACTCAAACGTGAAGCTTGAATCATACAAGGGGTACGGAAGACCGAGACCGAGGCTGCGTTTCACGCAGCTCAAAGGCGAAACCCAGCACCTCATCACGTGGGAACAACTCACTAAAGAAGCCCGCGATGCCTTGAGCAATGCCAAATTTAACACCGGACTGTTTAAGAGGACGAAGGGAGAGATGCCCTTAAAAGACGGCGTTTTCGAGAAGAGACTGAAAGATGCTTATCCGTTTTGAATAATCCCACAACACAATAGCATCAACAAAATTTCATCAAATTTTATTTGATGGTTAATTCACCTGTATCAGAAACCCTGGTCGTCTCCTTGAACTGAATAATACATGTACTACTACTCCGTAGTACTTACGTAGTACAAGTAATTGCCTCGGTGGTCTCTTGTATGCAGGGCCCCTGCAGCAGGGGTTAATGGTAACTCCAAAATCGGTGAAGTTAATATTGTGAAAATATCACCTGTAGACCAGTTAATATAAAACATATCACCTAATATTTTCTTCTGAGACAATATGATATTATTAAATATCAACTTAGTATTAGCCAATACAATATTATATTTTTCAATGATTGCGTAATCGGGCTACATTACCAATCAGATGTCGTTAACGCTCGACTAGCTGAAATATTACTAATCAATCGTGAGGGAGGGACAATTGTGAGAGTGACGGCAAGGTTGGCGTCGTGTGTTGGCACTGCTGAGCGGATTAATCTAGCGCCACAGGCAGCAGGTTTATTAGACGCACGATGTCGACGAGGAGATCGGTAGAGAACAAGAACAAATGTCTTGATTTCGCTCTTCCAACGTTAAACAGCTGCAAGCGTTTGCAGTTTTCCATCTCGATCGCCTTTGTCTGTGTCACAGTGAAATACTAGAGCAAATACTCGTCAGTCTTAAAGCCTACTGCTTTTTTAGAACCTGATCGAAAAAGTTATTTGGCTCCGCTCGGTTCACAAAGGTTAAGCTGCAAGAAACGTACTTAAGTGGGAAAATGTCATAAAATATCATGTATTAGTATCTAATATTTTTCAGTTCTCCGAGTTAATATAAAATATTAAGTTAATATTTGCAAAATTGAGCTACTATTAATATTTAATATCGAAAATAGTACTACTACTATCAAAAATATCATATGATATTTGGTTACCATTAGCCCCTGCTTGTATGACCCATCGCAACATAAACTTCTGTAGATTTTCATTGACCTATTCCTTAACGCAAGTAGCCAATGGCACGGAAGTGTTTTTTTGTCCTGAAGTTAAACGTGTCAGCTATCTTCCATGCCCAATGTAATGTAATGTATAACGTTTTCGCATAGCCACATTACCCCTGCGCTAGGCGCTCAGCTTTGTTGTAAGTGGTGTCCGCATACGTCGCGTCTCTCTTTGCCGGAAGTGAGACAATCCATGTCCAATAATGTTGGAAGTTTCGCGTCGTATTGGATGAAACTACCAGACAGTCTCCCATGTAGTGATATCACCACCTTTCAGAGGAATATCAATCCAGAGGTGTACCATTTTAGGAGTATAAAGTTTTGGCCTTCAATGGATTATTTGACGGCTGCTATGCTGTACAGCGTGAGCGTGCGCCAAGCCCTTATATCCGGGTTGGACACTTACCTGGCCTAGACAATATTATGGTCAAATACGAAGTTTACATCAAATCCCATTTCGGGTGCTCCACATTATTGACCAGTTGGTCCACTCTAAGCTAAATACTGCGGCATGGACGCAAAGAGGAAACCCTCCCGCATCGTTTAAGCCCTCAATAGCCTCACAAAGGCCTCATATTTTACCGTTCCTCGACCAGCAAACGCCCCGCCAACCTTGTGATGCCGTCCTTCAAAACAGCTGTTCCTGCCAATTTCAAGGCAGATTTATACTTGTCTGTAGTATGCGCTGTCCTGGGTGTGATGTCGATTCGAAAGGCAGCCAAGAAGTACAACGTAACTAGGGAGTCTCTCCGTCTCAGAGTGCGTGGATATGTACCAGTCGACTGTCAACGGGGCCCCCAGATCGTGCTCATCGACTAAGGAGCTGATGCAGGGCTTCGTGAAGCGATAATTACCGTTGTGCTCATGGAATGTCAGTGCAACTGATCTTGTCCACCAAGCCGCTCTTGCTACAAGCATCAAGGCGGTTCCCTAAGGATTCCACAAATATGAAATGAGTTAAGCGGTGGATGGAAAAGCATTTAGATGTACTATCGTACAGAAAGGGGCCAATGGACGTGAAACACGCGGAGTGTTCGTCCGAAGAGAATTTGAGCTTCTATTTTCAGATGCAATCGTGAAGCTCCATCTCGAGGACGAGCCAGCGCAGCTATGGCACAGGATGGAACTGTGCCGAAACGGGTGTCACTGCACAGGGCAACGTGTGATATGCCCGGAAGGCATGTCGGCGACAGGGCATGGGAAAAAAATATAATATCAATACTATTGATATTATATTGACGGAATAACATATTATTGCTACTATCACATTTTAATTCACTGTATAATACAATTGTATTGTACCGTTTGAACGCTGTCCGTCACACACCAACCATTCCACATCGGCCTTTAGTCAATATTATGCTCCTCAGCTTCAGTACGAAGCTTTATTCTCAAATTCGCTCACCAAGCACCAGACAACCCCATCACCACCACGTTATGACGTATCGCCAGCTCTGTAAACGTTTCTACGTGGACCTTGGCGAAGGTCTATTTGAATGCAAGAAGTGCGGGTGTAGCCGTAAACAAAGCGCTGGTACGGGCTACAGTAACCTTCTTGGCCACCTTGGCACCAAACACGTCGGCTACGTGGAGGAGTATGCCGAGCTTCAGGCCGCATCTACCTCAACGATTGACACGTTCGGATTTGTGGACGATGCGACGCTGAACATCTACTCGTTGATGAGGTGGATTATCCAGCGGAACCTGCCGATCACGGAGGTTGAGAACAAGCTAACACGCGACGTGGTGAAGATGAAGTCGACAACAGTCAAGACAATGAAGCACTACATGCGCTATGTTGCCGGCAAGGTTGGTCAGGCAATCGCATCTGAAATGGGCGAGTCATTTGCGCTCATGTTCGACGGCTGGACGTGTAATTCGTTACACTTTCCGGGCATGTTTGTTGTGTACGTGGCGAATGGAGTGCGATACCAGCGGCCAATATCCCTGTCCCCCATGGATGGAAGCCAGGCAGCTGATGCACACTGTGAACACATTGAGTTCATTTTGTATAGGTGATGTAGGTACAGCTCTCGAGCTCAATGCTTTTCAATATTTGCAATAACGACTATTGTCAGGTCTCGTATTGCCATGCATATTACGGAGAGGTTACCACATACAATACAATGGCAAATTTTATTTGCCATGCCCTGGTCGGCGAGCATTCAACGCTGTTGCTATCATCATGGATGTATTAGCGCGGTAGGGGGGTATCCCCCGTTGTACATGTTTGGCGATGCTCGTCGAAAGATCAATTGTTTGATGACGCCCCCCAACGCGAAGTGTCAATTATCGGAGTCGTTAAACATTAACCGAAACATTTTCTACAATGATTCAAATGGTTTATTAAGCATGTTCCACATTTTAGGCCACAACTTTTGATTCTCGACGGTCATTTGCACATATCTCACTGAAAGCGGTCAAGTACGGGGAGGAGATCAATTTGTACGTCTTCGACCTCCCCGCACACACCTCGCACTTCTTGCAGCCTCAAGACGTCGGTGTACATCAATCGCTCAAGTCATTGTAAATCAACGGCTACCCCCCCCCCCCCCATTCACAACGGTTCTCTGCTATTTACTCAGTGAGGTCAGCCAGATTTCATTTGGGAGGGTTTTTTATAAAGAATATCGTTCGCGACTTTTGTGACACAGGAATAGTCCCACCTCATTCGAAGAGATGTTGACCAAGATGGTCGGATACAAACCCGCTCCGAGCGCTATCACTATGAGCTACCATTCCAGGATGACTCATTACTTTGATGGCGAGCCAGTAGATGCACATAATCAAGCAGTGTGGAAGCGTCGCAAGTTAGATCTGATCACGCTAAACGTCGTGAACTTTCTCAGAAGTTGCCACTAGCCCACGACAACAAAAGCGCCCAAAAGATAATTTCGTAGAAATCCGGATTTAAACTGTTAAATGAAAGACAAAACAAAAGAATCGCGTGAGAAAGAGGCGGCCAAACACACTGTAACGTGTCGTTGCTCTCCTGTACGCTGGGGTTGGTCGCCCAGTGCTGATGGCGCCCAAGATCCGGATGGACGACGATGAACAACTCTGTTCACCGCACCGGCGTGTGATCCACTGATCGCACACCTACTTTATTACTGACCGTTTACAATCCAAATACAGATAACGTCCTCTACGAAATGTACTCGAACCCGCTGCAGTTCAGAAAGTTTCCAGCGTCGCCGACTGTCCTTGGTCCTCGTCCACCGAGGCGTTACCCGTCCGTCCGTTTGTGCACTTCCACTCGCTCCACTGAGCTCGAGCAGCACACCGTCCAATCTCAAAGATACCGACACCACTAATATCCTAGCCTACACCGCTCATCTTAAAGTTGAGACCGACACCGCCAATCTCAAAGATGCCGACACCACTAATATCCGAGTGATGCCTACACCGCTAATCTTAAAGTGATGCCGTCTCTGGCCTTCTCTCGTTCGGGTGCTCGCCGTATCCTTCGAATTCGGATACGGGAGGCACGTACCTACCGTCCTTCAATACTGTCAGCAGCCAGATGCCACACTTCGTCAGTACCGTCCGTTCCTCGCAACTTCTGCGCTCTACCTGGCCACCATTTCGCCCTCCGCCCATCCTATCGTACTCGTCAAACGAGTCACCGTACTCGTCACGTCCGCTCCATCGTACACGTCTGCATCATCGTTCGCCGTGAACGAGCGATCGTACTCGGTCGCGTCACTGAATTCGCCCGTACCACAATATGTAACCGCCTTACCGTACTCGTCCGTATCATACTTGTTACAACACCGTAAAGTTGACTCAACGCGAAAAAGCTCGAGCGAAAGATGCCAATCTCGAAGCCGAAAAAAGCAGAAGTAAGGGCAGAGATGGCTCTTCACGACAAGCCCAAGCAAGGACTCGGAAGCGCTCACAGCAGCCTAGTGAGCTTATTTTTTTTCATCTGCTTCTGGTAACGTTCGTGCTACTGAATGCGAGCATGGATCAGCTGAAACATGGGTGTTCTAACCATACAGACTCCCTATCGCTTTAGAGTGACCGACCTTGTTTGTATGCGACGTGTGCAGACTTAATATTTGTACTGTTGTTTTAGCTGACCACATATTATTATCATACCTTTTCACCCACGCCATCAACGAATATAAGTCATCCGCTCCTGGTTCCATCCCCCAACTCTGACACCACTTCTTCAAGTATTTTCCACATAAGCTCGGCCAACTACCACTCTCACAATTATTTTACTTCTCATCGCGAGTTTTCAACTTGGCGGAAAAAGTTATGGATATCATGTGGCGTCGGGCTGCTTTCCAAAATTGTATTTGATACACTTCTAATAATTTTTGTTTTTGCCCCCGCCTTCCGTAGCCCATTTACCGCCTTCAACACCCTCATCGATGAAGATGCGCTTAGAGGCCGATCCCTTGACCGAAATAGCTCAATCTGGGATTGTGCTCGAGATGACGCCTAGCTGTCTTGTGCTGTTGCAAACATTTATCGGCATGTGCTACCTACGTGTATTTAATCCAACAAGCTACAACACTTCTTACCTCTTACGTGACTAAAATATGTCTGTCTGTGTGTCAAAGCACTTTCGAAACCCCAGCTAATGCTTTTACAAAATTACAAGAAAGTGTGAGTCCAAAGCTCACCAAGGACTACCTGTTACACGTATACTGCAAAGGTCAAATCAGGTGATGATTAATCCGGCTCGTGGGATATCAGGCATCCCAGTCGGTGTCGATTGGGTATAAACGCACAGTCTCGTTATCCCAATCGGTAAAAAAAGAGTACCTGTTTTTATTGTGCTGCATAACATAATTCATTGTTCGCACCAAGCCTGCAGCGATTCTGTTTGGTTGTACCTGTATAAAAAAGTACAATTATATTTTAACTGCCATATGGGTACTGAATTGCAGGCTCATGGAAAATGAATGATCTTTGCTTTAGCCATATACGACGGCTCCTCCTCCAGTTCAGTGCTGGATTGACCGCGAAGCAAATTAAGGAAGGACCCATGTTTGTAGCATTTTTTAATTGGTTGTTAAATATTTTTTAATTTGTTTTCTAGGTCTGCTACACTACTGAAATGAATTGAATTATGCGTAACCCCATGCCCGCGGCGGTAATTATGCTATAATACTGGCATTATCTTCCTCTAAAAGCGCTTGAAAAGAAAAACCAGGTGGATCTACATAGTCGGCTTGGTCGTTTCTCTCGAACCACGACGGCTCTCGACGAGTGCTGCTTGAACCGTTTCCAGCAGTATGTGGGTTTTGCTGATTGGATGATCTGCGTCTGGGGTTCAAGTTTGCGGGCTCGAGAATTTGACTTTGTAAGCGTGTGTCATTTGCAAGAATCCACCAATGTCTATCGAAGCGTTCAAATAAGATATTCAGCTGGCCATTTGACTCGTAAATGTCCACTAATTCATGAATGCATGGTCTGCAATGTGTGCGCCGAAATACGCCTGAGCATTGGGTTCGCTCGCCTCCAGTAGTGACAAGCAGCTTGCGAGCTTCTTTCCACAGTTTGTCCGTCTCTGTGAGAGCATACGTCGAGATTAAGCGAACTTCTGCTGAATACTGATCATAACGCAATATGTGCGGTGGTATTGTTGCATCTTGTGAAGATTGGTAGCTGATCGTCTTTGCACCATGATAGGAGTTTTACAAACACGGTTAGAAGATCCCCTTTTGACGTTTCGAGTCATCGTTTTATCTTGGCATGTGTTTCTTCTACCGTCGACGTGCCGTGGCATCCAACGTGCGTGTACCGGTCCGTTCAGCAATTGACAATCCGTGTTTTGTACTTCCACCACGTTCGCTCCAGATAGTTTGCCGTAACGCCATTAAGCGCACGAAGTGCAGCACGATGTTCATCGAATTCATTTTCAGCTTCCGAACCAACAGCCTCATAATACTTTGCCATAAAGACATCGGTCTCTACTGAATTCTGTTTCATCTCTCCATTTGGTTCTGGTTGAGAGAGTCGTACAGCTCCTAAATCGTCTTGGACACGTGCGAGAACATTGCGGTTGACATGCCAGCGGCACAAAATCTTCGGTATACCAGGAAATACAGCATTACTTACATTTATGCCCGCAAGATCTCGATCCTTTGCAAGAAGGCGAGGGAACGGGACAGAAATTTCTACAAGCAGAGACTTTAGCTGAGAAAATGCCCACGTGTAATTAGTCTCGGCTTCTTCTGGTAACCAACACTGACCGAGAGGGAGTACCTTGTTAAGCCCGGTGGGGGCAATGATGTTGCTCAACGACCAGTTATGCTTATTCGTTTTGTACGTACAGTCATCAATAACTGCACTCATGTAGTGTTGTGCAAGTGTTATGGTGTTGGGTGGGCTCACAACAGGTACTTAAGACGTCGTGAATCTTTGTCAACTTAATACTTGAAGTGGAAAGCCATGCTCAGTCAATTTGCGAAAAAGAGTTTATATTGCTGTGTCAGCTACCAGCAACTCTCTTCGACTAGCATTCTTTTCATTACAATGTCATTGGGAATGAAAAGCGATCTAGTGTTTGCCAGTAAGAGAGTGGCGTACACATTCGAGACGGGAACCCCTGCCGCCGTTTGGAAAATATTAAATCGCTCACTGTCGACACTTCTGGTGCTATGTTCTGCTGTGAGCTGCGTCGTCTGTGGTCGACATGTACTCGAACGTCTAAAGAAGGTGGATGATTATGTTCTCCCCTTCCATCACGAGTGTGTACAGCTTTCCATGGACCTTCATTATTGTTCTCGTCGACTGCTACAATCTTGATACGCATCAGTGATGGCCAAAAATACATTGCGGGGCATTGTAAAAACATTAAGCGCAAACAATATCTACGGCAACTACCCCCTTGTCTCCAGTAAGTATTACAATACTCGGCGAGTTTGCAGTACTATTGCAGTACTAATCCTGTGTACCAGCCTTGCTGCTGCTGCCACCGGCATCCTTCATCGCCTGAGCTACCATGGTGGCGCTCCAAAGCAAACGATTATGCTTGAGGAACAAGATTTTCTCGAAGTTGACGGGTGTCAGCCGCTTTCTGGTGAAACGAAGAGCGTGTTTTGCGCTGCTGAACAGCCGCTCCGCTGACGCAGACGTCCCTGCAATGAACCGCAGATCAACGTACTCATCAGATTGCTCCAGGCGCTGTCGCTTCCTTGCGCGGAGGCCGTCGGCGTAGTTGGGCGCGTTTGGTTGATCCTGATTGCTCCTGTTGTGGCTGATGCACAACGAAGCGCTTTGCCAGCGCTCGTTCTTCAAGCGTCAGACTGTATTTCTTGCCGTCCAAAATCTTCACGACTGCTGTCTCAAAGAGAGGCGAATGGGCGATATTAGCATCGGCTGCGAGGTAGTCTTTCAGTTCGGGGTAGTCTTCAGTCATCTCCTGAAAAAAGGCCTGCACGTCACCAATGTGCTGCCCCCGCTTTTGAAGGTCCGTCATCACGCTTCGAAAGTTCCGCAAGTGACGGCATGATACTACGAATTCGCTCTGTGTCTGTACGTCGGAGGCTGTTGACGTCATCCAGCTGCTTGGCTTCCTTTTCGATTTTGAGGAACCGCTTCAGCATTTTGTGAGTTGATGACCACCGCGTCACGTTCCGTTTGATCGGGTGGAGAGGAGTAAGTTCACGAAGCGCTCCAGCTTCCTTCAGATTTCGGAGCTCAGACACGATCCTGTCAACCTTCGATATAGTGGCTTGAACGCCAGGGCGTCGCTCAAGGAATGATTTCACGGCGAGGTTGATTTTGTGGCAGCCACATCCAATTAGAGGAACCCCCACCAAGTCTGCTAGTGCCTTGTTCGTTGGACAATTATCCCCTATCAAAACCGACGGTGACGAAATCGACTTTCCGTAGAGTGATAGCACGTACTCCAGAAGAGCGTAGTGCTCAGCGGCCGTGTAGTGCTTTTCGTTGAGAGGCGGGGAGCAGCCCAGAAGAACTTCTTGGTACGAGCCGTTGTTCATGAAAGTGGCAATGATGCCGATGTAGTGAGTCGATCCGTCTGACCACCCGTCAAACATGATGCCGTAGTGTTCAGGGAGTTTTTCACGAATGCTTTCTTCAACTAGAGCAACCAGTCGAGTGATATAGAGCATGAGGCTGTTACTGCACACATGATCCAGCTTAGAGATGCCTCTCGTCAACGGGTTATCCACCTCGGACAGGGGCATGTCGCGCATTATAACCCACTCCAGCCAGCGAAACACACTCAGCTCCTTCGCCGACAGAAACTGCTCTCGGTCAAATCCAAGAGGATTAGGTTGATCACGAACACTCTGCTCGTATCTCGCCACGTAATCTGCGCCAACGCAGCTCGTTAAGTGCTTCCGCAAGTTCGAGTATCCGGACTTCCAGGCCTGTTTTGGTCTGGCGGGGCACTTTCGGCACTGGTACGAGACCTCGCCGTCGACGACCGATATGTCGTAGTAGAAGCGGACGTCTGCGGGAATGCGGTCGATAGAAAGCGGGCTGGACTGGAGGGCCATGGCGTCTGCAGGGAAGGCTGCAAAAAGCAGAATGAGAGCTGGCTGGTGGTGGAGCGGTCAAATTCGCGCCCATTTTGAAGGCGCGAACGCTGCTGGCCACTCGATGGGCCTCTGCGTTCGCGCCAAAAGACTTGACGCGCAAACACTGCGACCTTTGGGAACCGACTTTAAAAGGGATCGCCGAAATCGCTGGAAAATATGTACTGCAGTTCCCAGCGTTGTCGCAATATGTATTGCAATACTCCAGAGCGCTTGCAATAAAGTATTTCTTAGTATTGCAAACAGTACCAATACCTGCAATGTATTTTTGGCCATCACTGATACGCATTGGGCATTCCATGCGTTTTGATCCGCGCATCGTTCTAACACGATCCTCTTCTCGAAGGTGACGAGTATTCTTTGGGTTTCCACTTTTATCACAAGTGAATAGCCGGCTCGGATGGCACCATTCTCGTTTCTCTCCTCCTTGCACAAGCTTCCGGCTTCATTCTAATTCATGGCCCACAGTGATCACATCACGAGCTCAGACAACTCGCCCAACAAGTATTATCGCCTCTCCGCTTTCTCCTGTTCGTAGACTTAGATTAATAACACGTAAATACTTCAGTTGTCACCAGAGGTAGAGTGTTTTACACGCATCTCCCTTATCGTACTTTACGAGAGAGTTGACCTGGTAGTGCGAAAATATCAGCCGTTTACATGTTACCGTATTCCTTATGTGATTGCCGACGTTCACGCATTAATGACAATAGAAATAGCCAACCATTGCACTTTAAATTGTGTACTATTGCGGTTTGTTTGCTTACTGACAGCATACAAAGTGCAAGATTAAAAAACCTGATCAATTTACCGTAGGTACGTTTTCGTTTAGCGATAGGCAGCATTCACTTCAAGAAGTTGGCTCCCGTTAATCACAGAAAGAATACGGTAAACGTGTTACGTAATCTGAGGTCTTCAGATTTGAGTGGTAACAACCGTTACCGATCCCAATACCGACGTACTACTGATACGGTTTATTCGAGATCTCGACAAAACAAAACACGCCTTTCTCAGGTTGCAGAGCTCATTTTGTGGTGTGTGCAACAGCCAACTTTAACTATCAAAATCCAAAGGGTCCTTTCCAAATCTCCGCAAACGACAATTTTTGTAGGCCTTTGCCTGACATTGCAGCGACATTGTTACCACGGAACCACTGATCATCTTGTATTTGGTTCAATTGGTCGAAGCGGGGTTATTGAGTTTACTACATCGCAAGACAGGGGCGATATACATATATGTATGAAAGTGTACGATCATGAAAACTGTGGTCAAATGAGGAATTAAAAGATATAAAACCTAATTGAGTAGAACGTTGCTTGATATGATGGCGCTGAAGCCAGACCACACAGTTGGATGGTGCTGCTATCTGGTCAATCCCCTGTGACCGCACAACGTTTCTCTTCTTCACTTTACGAACGTCGAATACACCAGCTTTCAAATTGGGTGCTTAAGTTTGTTACCGTCCATCCCTGTCACATCCGCTCTTATTTGACAGTTTCGATATTTTTTCTTTTGATTCATCATCACAGTTCCCCACGGCTTTTTGCATAATCACGAATATTCACCAGGAGCAATGCAAGGTGTAACAACATACACACCGTCCGCACATAAGGTAACAATCTCCCGCTTCAGCATAAATGCCATCGCTATCCGTGGAACCTGCCCTGAGTAATAGCAATACTGATTTGGTTCAGCCACTAGTTCTCCAACACATATTGACCCGTCGCGATATGAGTAATCTATATGTGATTCATCAACTAATTGCTCTACAACACGAGCAGCTGCCACTCTCAAATGGTATGCATACTGAGAGAACGACATCCCGAATGGCTTGCGGACACCTGCAAGTTCGGCTTCCGTCCAAACGGCGTGATAACGGCAATTGCTAATACCAGGAACATTTACGCCAAAGACTTCGACAGAAATTACATTTACTCCAGCGCTGCACGGAATACGACCGACACTCCCAGTGTTAATGCCTACGCGGCTTTCAGGATATCGCTGTGCCCAGACTACGCACGAGACGACCATGCACGCTCCACTATATCTGCCATCTGACCCGTTAGCTCTCAAAATTGACACTGGTGAAGCTCGCTGCTGTACTTTGATTAGTCCGTGCCCATCAATCAAGTGAAGACTGATACAACTAAAAGTGTAGTTCTAACTGTTTCTCATAATATCTTAGCAAAACCTTTTGCGAAAATAAAGCCTTCATAGTTGGATAGAGTTTGGTAAAAAAAAAAATAAGGCCATTTCATTAAAAATTTGTATCGAATCGATACCTACTATTACATAGGCCGAAGTAATCCCGATAGGGTTGTACGTACTACTACTCGTAGCACTACCAGGATAAAAAGCAAATAAAACACTTCAGCAATACTTAGTGACATGCACGTACTAAACACACCGAATTCGGGCAAAACTTCTTACTGCAAAAATTCCAAAGTACTTAACCCCCCCCCGTCACTAAGGCTTGATAAGGAAGCATGTGGGGATGGTCATTGATGGGCGTTTGGTCCGTTTAGTCCCCAATGTACAGAACTTGGGGTCCTAACTGTAAAGAAAAAGTTCCTTGGAGATACGCTGTCGTAAAGACAGTTCTTCAAACGAGAAGCCTCTGAGCCATCCATTCATTCTCCAAAACGAAACGCGGGACCAAGATGCCTCCTCGCCGCGTCACGGGCGCTGAAGCGGAGGCGTTCCTGCGTCATCTCGATGGGAAGGAAGGCGCAGAACGCGCCCGCCTGCTCGAAGAGCACCGTGTGTATGTCGACGGGACGCGTGACTGCAATGCTGACTTTGGCGACGAAGTTGCGGATGTATCGCTTGTTTCAGCTCCTACGTCAGCAACGACAGGAAGGCGGCCTAGGATGACAGTGGCTTCACGCAAGCCTCCTGCTTCAGCTACGTACCAGAAGAAGGGCGCAGTAGTGGGGTATTACAATTTGCTGACAAGAGCGCCGCGATTGAAAGGGAATAAGCCAGTCGCAGCACTGAATGCAGAAAAGCTTGCTGTCGATGCTTCTTCTGCTGATGAGGATGGGAGTGACAGCGGAGACGAAGATTACGTGGAAACGGAAGAAGACCAAGGAAATGACGACGCTGAGTTTGACATGGCGACAGCGGCAGAGATCACTACACCGAAGAAGGCGGCGAAGAAGAAAATACCGGCAAAGGCGCCTGGCAAGGCCAAAGCAAAAGGTAAGCGTAAGCGTGCACCATCCAAGAGCTCAAGAGCTGACAAATCTGCGCGGACAACAAGCCCACACGTTGTTGCTGATGAAGAGGCCGTCAGGTGAGGAGATTATGCGTTTTGCGTACGATGTGTTTCTCACACTTCATGTTCGTAATTGTTTGTAGCGATGCGTCTGTTGGTGGCGATTTGTACTATAGCAACACGTCGCCATCTCCGCCATGTGCAACAAACACAACGCAGGCACATCGTGGACCCATGTCGACATCGGAAGGTGCTTTCTCAGCGCAACAGACTTCACCGCTAACGCCACCTCGATCTTCGGCTGCCATGTACGCTGTCACATGATGGATATCAAGCATGTGCGAGATTTATTTCTGACAGCATGCTGTATTTTACTGCTGATTTTGCAAGGTCACTGAATATGGCTACTGTTATTTACGCAACTACGGTTCCCACAACCCCGCCTCCTCTCTATTCCCGTCAAGATTCCCATCAAGATGATGCCATCTATGATGGTGGTGCATTGGATTCGAATTACGATGATTCAGACACTGGGTCAGCTGAATAATACGAGGACACGGATAATTTTGGAGCTGATGTGGATGATGAGATCCCAAGCGAGAGCGACACGGAGACGAGTCATGAACTGTCACTAGATGCACCTCAAACTGGCGATTCAACGAGTTCAACACCTGTAGTTGGCGCAGCTTCTACAACAAACCGTCGCGGGGGACAGCGACCTCCACGAAGTAAGGAGGAGGCCGAGCGCTGGAAGGACATCATTGAAAATTGGCGCATCGTAGAAGGGTCTGATTTGTCTAATCTAATAGATACAAAGTTCGCTACAACTTTTTGAGAGGAACGTCTATTCTCTGAAGACAATTCTAACTAACCGGTTTCATCGCTCAGTTGCAAACCCAGCTACTACAAGTGGGGTCGGTCGAATTTGCAGACACGGTAAGGAAGGTGCTTATTCTGCTGGTTGTTCACATTGCTAACTATAAATGTATGTGTCCAAAGATGTACTCATCTAGACCAGTTACACCATTGCATGGCGACGTTCCACCGTCCACCCACCAGCTAAAGATGGACGACGAGTGGGTGAAGGTGAATGGAATTCGAAAGCGGCGTCAACGGCAGTGCAAGATCTGTACTATACAGAAAACAAACAGTACACAGCGACCGGTAACGCGATTCTACTGTCTCGGTTGCAGTAAAGGCTCCAAACGGTACGTTGCTATGCTCTATCGTTCTTATTACTGGCATCTAACACGTATAATGCCGTGTCTACTTGTGTGACAAGGTGCGCCAAGCACATTACCCAAATAACAACCAAACTTGCTTCTCCATTTGGCACCAACTTTGGCGCAATGGAAGCGAGCGCCCACAGCCGCGCCACGGCTGCGGTATCCAGCTGAGGGCCCCACCAAAAAAGCGGACGGGAGGACAAGGGGGTCATGAAGAGGAGGGGGCGGTGGGGACGAGGAGGAGGCCGCAGGGCTCGGCACTGAGGGAAGTGATGGTGGTGAAAATTCTGATAGTGATCAGAACGAGACAACGGAAACTGGGGGTGATGACGCGGTAGAGAGAGAGAGCACCAAGAGTAGGAAACAGTGAAGCTGCGTAAGTAATAGCTTAAATGACTTGCTTTTAGCTAACAGATGCAATACGCAATTTTTCTTTCGTAGCCGTTCTGCACGTGACTCTGTCAAAAACGATTCATTCCCAATAAAACAGCAATTTGCACATGCACGATGTCGCGTATGGGCTTTACGGAATCTACTCACCATGCTGGATATAAAGCATGTGGGTCCATAATACGTACGATTGCAGGATCTTGTACAAATATACAGACACCGATATTTTTTCCTTACAAATTTTACGTTAAGACTTTTTTAACATGCTTGATATCAAGCATGTGAATAATAGTCCGTGCATTCAAGATTTGCTCTCGTAGCGGAGGGGCTAAGTACATGTATGATCAGTCCTCAAGATCATTGAATATGAAAACACGAAACAATTTTTTTTCTCGAGCTCCTATCTAATGGTATTATAAGAGTAAACGAAAATATCATTTACTGCAGGAATTGCACTATTTTGTTTTGCCAATGGCAAAATTATTTAATGTGGCAATTTGCCCCTAGGATAAGTAATTTTAAACTAATAAAGCTATATATACTTTAATTAAAAAAAATTCAGAGCTATGTTCGATCGGCCAGGGGCTGTTTACGATGATATATGGCGTAAACATTGTTCGTGATTTGTTTACTTGGACACGTCTATGCCCCAAGATCCAGAACAAATTGATCAGAAATAACTTCCATTTTCCATATGTTGAGACTCTGAAAACTGCAGTAGAGCAACTAATATCCATACAGGTACGGAGGCTTTGCTGCATTTACAACGTGCCTGCCAGCAAAATGGTAGGTCCTGTCTCTCTCGCAAGCCCAACATTGTTCGCCAACAGAATTTTGTATACATGTAGTGGTACCTGAGTGTGTCCATGTGCGCCTTCTGAATAAACCGGGTACAGTACAATATTAAGTAATAGGCAGCTGGTCCGTATCGATGCAGCACAAACAACATTGTTAAGGAATTACCGCAATCCAGTAGAAAAGAAAAGTACTGAATTGTACCCCGAGGTGATTAGTACTTCTAAAATGCAGTAGAAACCTAGGTGCGCACGTGAAACAAGCTGCATACTTTTTATGGGCTCGTAATCTACCGACAATACTTCGTTTTTCTTAGTGATTTTGCAGAGGAAACCCCATATAAGAGTCAAAAGTAAACGAGGAAATTACACAAAGTAGATACTGTACCTTCATGCAAGCAATCGATCCACAAATCTCTTCGGCCAGCCTTGAAATTAATGCAGCGATTTCTCTGATAAGTAGCTTGAAACAAGCATTCCTAGTATGATTGCTACTAAACTTTTTTCGTGAAATAGCATATTGTACCGGAAGCTAAATCATGTCTCTCAGCATTTTGCTGAACTCTGAAATGGGCATCGTCAGAGAAATTTCATTGTTTTTGGTCGATCATTTATTAAAATTAATTAATGTTATTCTACGTTGTGTTTCTAGCTAAGATATCGATTGGTTAACAAGCCTCGATGTACCAAGGTTCAGCTTCTTCGACAAACCCCATGATAAAATATTCTCACCGAATGCGCTTTTCTATTCCTCTTTCTCGGCAAGATATAGTCATATTTCATGTAGTCCGTCAAGCTGTAAGGATATTTCAACAAATCGCCCATTAGTGCCGGCCTCAATCCATTTCAACGTTCAAACACATTTTTTACTGTTCAGCAGGCGTAGTTTCAAGTAGGAAATGGCCTTTAAAATCGAGGAAATCCCGTTTGAGTGATATTGACACCTGCCCGGTGCTGGAAGATTAAAAGAAGATGTTTGGGCATTAAATGGAAGTCCCAGTAAACGGCGGCCGTAACTCTGACGGTCCTAAGGTAGCGAAATTCCTTGTTGGGTAAGTTCCGACCTGCATGAATGGTGTAACGACATCCCCGCTGTCTCCAATATAGACCCAGTGAATTTGAATTATCCGTGAAGATGCGGATTTTCTATAGTTAGACGGAAAGACCCCGTGAGCCTTTACTACATCTTTATATTGCTCGGTGCGCTAAAATTAGAACGCGAACTTTATAATTCGGCGACAGTAGTTGATTTTTTTACTCGACTTTCTACTGAATTATGGTAATTCCTCACTGTTATTTAATAATACTAATAAAATAGAAGTAAAAGCAGAGCATGAGTCTAGTTGTTGGTTGCGCATACAGGCTCAGTCCCGATCGTACTGTGCATGTATTTGACGCATTAACCGGCCTTTTTCACAACACAGAAGGATTGCGAACAACAGAGCCCTGTCCGATTGTTAAATCGATTCATGCAACTTCAGGCGAATCCTTTGATAAGAGAGTCGGCATGGGATGCTTTTCCCGTTTTCTTCGAGGTACAGTATTAATTCATTATTTTTAATCTCTGGTCCATCACTTCAGGAAATCCCCTCGGTAGTAACCCAAAGACTTGGAACACACCCTCAATACCAATAAAATGCTAGATTCAAACTGAAGATAATTTCACCTCTCGCGCCTCTGTTGTGAAAAGGAATACAATATCTGGCAAGTATTTCTACTGTGGACTTAACAATGTGAAAGTCCCAATTGTACAGGACGCCGGAAGGCCAACAAAGAAAAGAAGCGGTTCCACTCTATATTTTTACGAGCATTTCTTGCCAGTCGTAACAGTACCATTTTCTGCTGGTTTGAGTGATAATTAAATCCCGTGATTGATATCCGCTTTACCCTTTAATTAGGAATAAAAAGCTGACGCTTTGATACTTGTCTTTAACGAGAACAAACCTAAACTTTGGCAGTCCAAGGTTTATTGGCAGGGACAATGGTGCTGCACAATCATTCGTCTTCTCTACGCGAAATTGTTCGCAATCTACTGAGCGTACAAAATAAAAGCCAAGGCAAGACAAAGCAGACAACCACTATCACAAAGGTTGCCGCGATCGGTTAGCGGTAGCTCATTTTCAATCCTGCCGCCTTCGACGCAGCTCCATCCATAGTCACAAGATATTTCTTCATCATGGCGAAAGGACCTTTCCTTACGGGCGAAGACATGAAGGCGTGCTTCAACCTCTTTTGCTGCATCTACGGTATCGGGACGCTCGGTATGCCCGGTAACTTTGCCCGCGCTGGTCCTTTTATCGCTGTGGTCGCCATGGTCTTCATGGCCTTCGCTAACACTTATTCGTCGATCGCCATGTCCAAGGCTATGCTGATGGCCCCGCGGTCGGTCAAGACGTTTGGTGACCTCGGTGAATGGAGTATGGGTACAACTGGGCGCTGGCTGTGCATAATCTCCCAGATGAGCTCCTGTCTTTTGATGCCGTGCGTCTTTCTTGTGCTCGGCGGCCAGTTGCTTGACGGTCTCTTTCCAAGCGCTTTCAGTCAGAGCACGTGGACGATCCTCATGGCCTTGACAGTGCTACCGGTGTGTCTAGTGCCGACTCTAAAAGAAGGTTCGGGGGCTGCTTTTGCGGGCTGTGTGGGGACGATTATCGCTGACAGTATCGGTGTTGGGATTGTGATGCACGGCATGCGTGGCCACCCCAGCGTTCCGTACCCGGAGCTCAAGTTTTCTCAAGTGGCGGGTGTGTTCGGTAATCTCTCACTCGCTTACGGTGCCGGTATCGTTATCCCCGACCTGCAGCGTCAACACAGCGACCCTCGTCGTATGCCTCGTGTTGTCGGTATCACTGTCGCGTTCGCCTCGGCACTCTTTCTTGTCCTCGCCAGTACTGCGTACTCGGTTGTCGGCTGTCAGATCTCGGGCAACTTGTTGTTTACGATCTACCCCGATAGCGATACGGGTCTAACCTCTTTGGGATTCGCGTCGGACTGGGGCATGGTGGTGCTTGCCTACATTTTCATGCAGTTACATATCTCGATCGCTTTCTCTGTCGTCCTGAACCCGGCCTTCTACCTCGCCGAGTTTGTAGTTCTCGGTATGCACAAGAAGTCGATCGTCGATGCTGAGAACGGCTTCGCTTTCGAGGAGAACGTTACCCCCGCTGCTATTGATGCAAAAAGCGTGGACCTCGGTGTCTCGAACAACTCGGGACAGCCATCGAATCGGCGTTCTAAGACGTCGTATGTGTCGGTGGCGGACTCGGAGCGTGTACATGACAACGAAGAGGAGGAGGCTGCAGAGTATATCGGCACAGGCGTCACCATTAAGTACGTCTCACTGCGTATCGTCATCATCACTATCCTAGTGGTCCTTGCTATTGTCTTCAAGGATCACTTTACCGAGCTCGCTGACTTCGTGGGGGCCTCCTGTATCACCATGAACTGCATCTTGTTGCCAACCACCTTCTACCTCATCAAGGCTTGGGACCGCATTGCTATCTACGAGAAGGCAGCGGCTGGTGTTGTTCTCGTTGCGTGTTCTTTCTTGGGTTGCTACGTTACGTACACTGCTGGCAAGGCGCTGTTCGCTCCCACGGAGAACGACGCCCAATTTCCGTACTGCCACGCCGATTTCGAGAACACCATCTACTACAACTACACGGCTGCGCACCAAGAGTAAACCATTCGATTTAGACATGTAGCCAGAATTACAAGCAAAAAAATACTTGTACAGTAAGGTTTATTTGTCTGAGAGAAAACAAGCTCGAGGTGAAAGACATTCTTGACATTTTGGATTTGTCTGTACATACCTGGGGGGGGGGGGGGGGGGTCCCTTTGGGCCCAGTCCTCGCTACAGTATCTACCCAGGCGCGGCTCAATTCATAAATAACCTTCTCATCAACTCCATTCCTTACTAAAACCAAGTGAACTATATTGGCAACGTTGGTATTAGTTGTGAGTTGCGACCACTTCGCCAAAACCATGCTCTTTTACGAGAGAAGAGAGTCAAACAATAAGCCAGATTCTACCTGTAGCGTACCACTAAACCAACGTAATGGCTTCTTAGTCACTTTGAAGTAGCCGGGAAAGCCTTAGAAAGAGTCAAGTTGCGTTTTCGAGCCAACTTCTATTTGAAGCGCTCGGGGCGCTAACTCTTCATCTGTAGCGCCGAATTACGTTGAACTGCGTCAGTTTTTTTGGACACCTAACTTTGTGCAAGAGTACTGCATGGGAACAGCTTGAAACAAACGTCTTTAGCCGACTAATTTCGCTTAAGTCGTTATAGTTTCTTATAGTACAGTAAAAAATCCGCCAGGGCGTAAATTTTGTCGACTTGTTAATTTTGGCCCGATTTTTACAAAAAGACTCGATTTTGATCGCATTTGAAGGTCAAAATCTAAAAAAAAGTTCAGTTCTTCTAATTAGTGCCGACACTGTAAAGATCACGCTTTATCGCATGTTACCGTAACCACAAAAAGGCACCGGCTCCGTCAAATATATCCATAATAACTGGGGGGGGGAGGCGCGGGGGATGATCAACTCGACATAAAATGCGGACGGGTGCTTTATTGATCCTATCGGTATTATGCGCTCGGGTTTGCCATTTAGGATACGCACCGATTTGGACATTGAAATAGTTATTAACGAACCGCAAGTCGGTGGACTTATTAGCAGTACGGAATTTGCTACAAAACCACTGCGGTTAGTACCGTAGTGGGCATCAGAGTTCTTAGCGCACCCGAGATACTAGTAGTAGATTTTCAGGCTTTGGATTAGACATGGGCGAGCTGGCCCAGTCGGTCGTTGGACGCGTAAACATTTGCTTGGCTTTGCAGGGTATTGCATGCATAATGTCAGCCAAATGCGGACTTCGGTATTTACTTTTTCGTAGCTGGGCATTGGAACAAAAAGATTGCCTTCGGATTGACAGGGTTAACCGGACTTTGTCATTCCTTGCGAGCTTTGGTGAACACTCTTTGACGCTTCGTAGTAAATTCCGTAATCTTTACAAAGTTACTGTAGTAAACTGTGAAATCATCGCTCTTGACGAACACGATCTCGTGGTTTACTTTAGTATTCATATATGATTTTGCGACGGGGTGATTTTATTGACATTTTTCAAGTCCACTACCGTGAATGTGATTCCAATAAAATTAAAAGATAATTCCCACTTATGATTCCAACGGGTGGCATTTACAGCCAATCTCAGTTCGTGTTCTCCTCTCTATTAAGTACGATATTGTTTCTATCTTTTCTAACGAGTCGAGTCATTACGGATCAAAAGCAGGAGCAATCGCCGCGTAATTTCCCTGTCTTAGCGCGTCCATATCTCCCATGACAGAGCCTTCGAGCGCCTCCGCAAGCGCTTCATATGTAGCTAGAGGTGTCGACAATCTTCCCAGCGATTTATCTGCGTCTATTTCTTCCCCTGGATCGGGCAAACGCTCCGCTGCTGACGCCTTTGAAGGCGATAGCGTGGAAGACCTAAAGGACAGCGAGACGACACTAGACGACGTTCTGGTGTCCCCGGTGGCTAAAAAAAGCAAAATTCTCGACGCAGAGCTGCCCGATGTCGACGACAACGAGGAATTCCCGCAACAAGAGGAAGATATGGACGCAGATCTCGCTCTAGGCTTAGAAAATGGCGACAACAACCCAGATTTGGACGACGAGAACCTGAACATGGCCACCAACAGCTCCGATATGGAGAACAACGATCTTAATATTGAAAACAACCAAGATATCGAGGATCTAGCGCCTCCAGAAGAAGAAGACGACGAAGAAGAAGAAGATGCCGACGAGAGTGAACCTCCGACGTCTCAGAACAACGAAACTGACATTGTGGACGTTGGCAAGGACGACGAAGAGGAGGAATCTGCCCCTGCTACGTATCAGACATACAGTGGCCAATACGAAGACGACGAGGACGAAGATGGGGACGAACACGAGACCGCGAGAGCCATCGCTCGCGCTCAGAACCAAAGAGAAGCCCGACAACTTTTACAGCAGCTGGACGACTCTGCACGCAGTAAATTATGTCTGACCGCGCTTGAAAAATACGGGGAGGAGTTATTTTACGGCCACGAAGACGCTCGAGACGCCATTTTAGTGGACGCGTGTGCCCAGGACTCGGTCCTGTCTCTTATGCGAGACGCTATCCGAGTGAGAGATTTGTATCTAAGAGGAACGTCCGCTGCCGCGCCGGTGGAGCTGGATGACGACGAAGAGGACGAAGACGAGAACGAAGAATACGAAGAAGAAGACGACGATGAAGAAGAAAAACCGGAAAGTACCGACGACATTGTCGTCATCTCGGAAGAAGAGAACGAAGAAGAAGAAGAAGAAACAGAAGACGTAGACAAGGACTCGACGTGAGCTGTGTACCGCACACTTTTTTTTGATTTTTTTTTAACTCATTATCAAAAGTCTCGTATTCTTTTATGTAATTGTTTGTATAACTTTTCACAGGTTTTCACTACAAATGAGCTTCAATCACTGCTGCGACTGCAGCAGCTTCCGCATTCTTCTCCTCCGTGGTCTTGTGCTTCGAGACTCGAGCCGTGATGATCGTGATGTCGTCTGGGATCCCTCCACCCCACAACAAGTCGTTCTCCTTGGCCAGACGCGCAAAAGGCGAGTCTTTGGATCGATCTAGAGACAACTCGTACGCTTTCTGGACCAATTTCCGACACATCGTCTCGAGATCGGGCTCGGCTCGTACAATTTCCAGTAAAACATCCTCGTCCACATTGTCGAAAAGGCCGTCTGTGGCCAGAATGATGAGGTCTCCTTCCAGCACCGGCACTCGCAGTCGCATGCCGTTCTCTGGGGTCTCGAAAAGGGGCTTTTCTTTCATCGGAGAGTGCGTGCCCTTAGCCAAGTCGTCCACGACGTCACTCACAAGTTCAGCGCCAGCGAAACCTAGCTGGAAAGGGCAGTTGAAGTAGTGTAGTTGTTGAGGAGAACGGTACGTGACGTGTGCTCCTTTCCGACGTCCAGCCGGAGTCAAGTCGTGGTCGCGGTTGATGATCTTACGCATGAGCGAGCCGTCCAAGGTGCCTCGCAAGCGCGCAGTCTCCAGATCCGACGTTTTATCGCGGATAATGAGGAAGCCAGAGTCCCCCAAGTTGACGCCGTGGAGTTCTCCTAGTTCCGGATCTAGAGCCAACACACACGCAGTGGAGCTCCCCACGATCTCTTTTTGAAGGACAGTAGACCACGCAGCATGCAGAACTTCGGACGGCTCAATGTCGTGGTCTTTAGCGTACGAGATCTGCACAGCTTGGTGGGCGGCGACCATGAGCTCCTCGGCGTATTGACGAGCACTCACACCTTTCTCGAACCACGAGCCGAGACCGTCAGCGACGCCCATTGCTAGGACGTCCACGGGCCCCTGAGTGCCGTGTGTTACGGTCGGAATGTACGGATCGATGTCAATTGGACGGTCTTCCAGGACTGGAGCCGAGGCGCCGCCTTCTTCCACGCCGTGTGGGACGACACCCAGGAAGAACGCGTCTTCTCCGCCTGTATCTTTCTTCTGAGGGTGGGGGATGGACATGCCAAAGGAATGGAGGTAGTACGTCCAGTAGTTGGGGTGGGTGGTAGCACTGCAAGTAATTTATCTTGTCAGATTCATTACCGTGAAACAAGGAGAGTTATAGCTGTACGTACTGTTTCACGACAGTTTGGTCCAATAACGTGTTGGCAGGTAGGCCCTTGCGCGGTAGGATCAAGTTGATGTAGTCCGACTTGGCACTATTAAAACGCCCGTTAGATTCAGCGTAAAATAACGTCATTAAATAACGCCGTTTGTTTACCTTGTAGGATCGGGGTTTAGCTGCGCGTCATGGCGATGGATCAACGATGCAATGTCTGTTAAGGAGACAGTACCCAGTAGCTTACTCCCTTGCAACACTGGTAGCTCCCCCACTCCTGACAATGCCATCACTGCTCGACACTAATAAAAAAATAACGCCCAGTTAGCCAGCCTACCAATCAAAATCCTGCTCTACCTTTAAGATCCTGTTCTACCTGCTACTTACGTCTTCTAGGGAGTCTTCGGGCGATACATGCAGCACTTTTCTCGCTGGAATCGCCACCTCCGACACCTGGGACAGCACGATCCGTTAGTATCCTCTGCGCAGACACGCTTTCTTTAAGTCGAACCATATACTACGTCGCTCTACCTTCATGTTCCAGTCTGATCGCTTGCCGGTAGAGCGCATCCGCATCACTCGCTGCAACGCCAGTCTGTTGGTGATAAGCCCCACCACTTGGTGTTGAGTATTGACTACCACGAGTGTGGCCGAGTTCTCGTTCTGTGCCAGACACTTTACGGCTTCGTCTAGCGTCTGATCTTCGTGGATATAGTTGGTCTGTTTACTGCGGAACTGCTTGGACACTTCCAAGAGGTCCGCCACTTTCATGCGAGATGGCGACGGCAACGGCTTCGCACTTGCGTAGTGACGTCGACTGTCTAGAGGACGGGGTGATGTGGTGGAAGATGCCCATGAAGTGGACATGGCGGCGGTGAGGCGTGACGGACGTACCGGTACGCAACGGCGGCCGGCCCCTACGAGCCGCTGCATCTTCGGAGTGAGTGTGTTGGGGGGATGGGTAATAGATAAAACCGTATTTAATGGGGAGTTATCGGACACAAGCGAGTTTTGTTGAAGCTGCTTGGACGTGCGTATTGTATTGTCCTGATATTGTCAATTCTGCCCAAATTTGCAAAAGTGGCTGAATCTATCCTCGACTGTAATTGGTCAATATTTAAAAAAATTGTCAGATCTACTGCATTTACGCGCCAGCACGCAGACGTTAACACTGTATACCTGCCTGTAAGCCCACCTCAAGCTTGGGTACTCCAGAAGCCACCTAGCCCATGTTTTTAATAAATCAGAGCACACAATCGACGACTGGCTGCAAAAATACAGCGAAATCGGGACGTTTGAGCGCACCAGCACCACCAGAGAGCAAAAATACACAGAGGTTGAGTGCATGTGGCTATTTAACTTCTACCAACAGCACCTGCTTTTATTTCTCGATGAAGCACAGGTCGCGTTTAGAAGAGCGCACAGCTCTGCGATATTCAAAGCCTCTGTATGGCGAATCATTCACTCGTTCGGACTTACCAGGAAAGTATTAGAGCGACGCGCAATTTGCGTCAAAGAGCAAGACGCTTTTCGCTTCGTGAGAAAGCTTCACCAGATTAATTGAAGCCACCAGCACCTTGTGCTCCTCGATGAGGTATCGTTTGACAATAGAGGCATGGCTCGTAAGCGCGGGTACGGTGTCTGAGGAAAAGGTGTCAATTCGTGGTGTATTTGTGCGGACACCGCGAGTCTGGATACTTGCCTTCATCGGTGTTGGCGGCGTGATCAACTATTTTGAAACCGAGGGGATGTTTGATCGGCTAGAGTTCGTCCGGTGTTGTCAGAATTTAGTACACGCTGACAGAGGCCCAATACGCTAATACCCAGGACCGAATTATGTCTGGATCCTGGATGGGGCTACAATCCATCGCCATCCGGATATTATTCACTACCTACGAAGCGTTGGTGTCGTCCCAATCTTTTTACCAGTGTACTGCCCGTTTTTCAACCCGATAGAGTTCCTCTTTGGCTATATCAAACGGTCCTTTCAGCGGAACTGCTCAGAATCTAGAGAGAGAGAGAGATCTAACACCATTTGTCACAAAGACATTCGAGCACTTCAGACGTTTTAACATGCGCAAGGTCTTCGAGCACTGCGGCTGGAAACTTCAAGTCTACTCTAATCTAGTGGGTCCGCTATCAAGTGAGAGTAGTGCTCAAGTCGACTTCGCCAAACGCAACCAAGATGAACTAGATTAAAGCGAGTGTGAATCGTAAGCCTAGCCTAAAAAATAAAAATAAAGACTAGCTTTTACTCGACGTGCTCCGTGTCCTCAATGTTCTCGATACGAAGCAACGGCTCGATCACATCATCCACTTGTACCGTCGGGATCGGGATCTGGATTCGGCGTTTGGGCTCTTTCTTAGGAGCGATCCTAGTCAGCGCTTTATCCATCTTAGCTCGAGGTGTGATGCTCGCGGCCAAGACTCCCAGGATCCCGTCTTCCCCTTTCGAACATTTCACAATCGCCAGTGTCCAAGACGATAGTAAAGCTGCCCACTGTCCCAAACGTCCTTGTAACCCGGCCGACTTGACCAACCAATCTAGCGTAGAGTGTCGAGTCAGGATCTGGATGGATCTTCCCACCAGCAGGTTGTAATTGAGATCTAACACGCGCAGGAGCGCGAGTATCTCCTTCTCCACCGCAGTTCATTTGGCTTCAGCGTCCGGCTGACGAAGATGACTGGATGACAGATCCCTTCATGTTCTTGTACGAAGGCTGCTGAGACTGCCCAGTCACTGGCATAAACTATCACCGTAGGTTGACATTCCGGATCGAAATGGCGGAGGATGGGCGGAGGATGGGCGTAGTCACGATCCTGTTCCTCAGCTCCACGAATGCGTGTTGAGATCGGATCCACCGAGGTTCCACCTTTTCCGAGTTCTGATCCGTTGTCTCTATCCAGATTGGATCCTCTTTCCCTTGGTCCCGGGGTGGATCCAGCTCCTGTTTTAGGTCCTCTACTGGCGTCGTACTACTTGGATCCCTTCGTGGATCCGACATCTCCAGGGCCAGAGCTTGTTGGATTTTGATCCGGACTGCTGAAGTGGTCATCGCAGCAAAATCTACCTCTCTCAATTCATATAGTACCGCAGCAAACAGTGCGTAGTCCTCGATGAACCGACTGTAGTAGTTCAAACTGCCCAAGAATGATTGCAACGCCCGTAACGACTGTGGGAACGACAAGTCTGCCAACGAAGACAGATCCTTAGGATTCCCCTCCAAACCCTCCTTGGAGATTCGATGACCTAAGTAATCCACCTTGCGCATTCCCCAATAGCTCTTCACCACGCTAATAGAAAGATTCCACTTAGTACACGCCTCCAATAGGGATGTCACTCTCTCGCACAACTGATCCCACGATTCTGCCAGGATTAGAATGTTGTCGATATAAGATCTACTTCCTAACCCAGACGGGGTCCCAGGCCCCCCTGGCTCTCCTGCTTCGAATGGATCCGCTTCCTTAGGATCTTCCCCGGATCCACCCCTTTCGGGTCCCGTATTCGGGTAAATCCATAGAGGGCATTATCAATCAGGCGTTGATAGATCTGGGGCGCATTCTTCAATCCAAACGGCATCCGGTTCCACTCGAACAGGAGCTGTACGTCCTGAGTTTCGATGGATCCGCCCGCGTACGACGCGGAGGAGGAGCATACAGCGCAATACTGTGGAGACTGCCCGGATGGGAAGTTGTACGGGCCAGATCCACTTATGCGGAGGGCCTCATCGTCAATGAAGCAGAGTATAACGGGCTCCTGCTGGGTTTGAATCTACTAAAGGGACAGGATCCAAAAAGGCTAGTGATTTGTGGGGATTCAAACTTGGTTATCAGACAGGTGCGAGGTGAGATTGACTGCAAGGCCCCGGTCCTAACACTGTTACGGCAGAAAGTGATGGTCCACCTGCGTGGTTGGATGAATCACGAGTTGGTGCATGTCAAGCGAGATTGGAATGCCAGTGCAGATAGCTTGGCCGGTGCCGCTTTACGATATCAATGTGGTGTTGAGGTAGAGGGAGAGGCCGAGCATCAGGATCTCGTTACGTTGAACCGACTAGATGAGGTGGTGGTGGTTGGATCCGGGAAAAGGGCAGTCCAGGTAATGGCTGTCACTAGGTCCAGAGGAAGGATTGGATCCCGCCCCCAGATTCTCGATGAAACATTTGTGAAGGGAGTCCGCATTGAGCGGATCCTCAAAGCACAGAACGAAGAAGCATGGATCTTGGGACTAAAGAAGTATCTGATGGGGGGTGTACGAAACCTGAGTCGGGAGGATACCAAATCCTACAGTATTATCGCTACGGATTATGCAGTGGATCTGAATGACTTGCTCTTCTATTGTCCCCCTACGAAGAGAGTCAACGAGGATCGGGATGGATTGATGAGACTGGTGATGCCGGAGACCTTTCAACAGGATGTGATGCATCACTATCACGCTAGTTAAGAAGGTGGACATCAGGGAATTGGTCGGACCTACCAACGGATCCGGGAATGTTTCCACTGGAGGGGACTATTCAAGAGCGTGCAACGATATGTCGGTGAATGTGTGGACTGTGAGACAGGCAAGGGCAGGCCCACAATCGAAGGGGAGTCACCTGGGAATGTCCAAGCGACTTACCCTTTCCAAATCATAGCCATGGATCACATCCCCTCGTTGCCCAACTCGTTCAAAGGAAACACAGAATTGTTGATCTGGGTGGATCTGTTTACCGGATACGTGATAGCCAAAGCTAGTGCGTCTAGAACTGCACAAACCATTGCCGAATCATACGAGGAGTGCGTTTTCCGAAGATTTGGGGCTAGTGAGATGATTAGGCATGATTGGGAGCCAGGCGTTATGTCTGATTTCTTTTGAGCTTTCAACCGGATCCTGGGGCAGAGACAGCGGGCAACCATGGCATATCGTCCCCAAGCTAACGAATCGGCCGAGCGCATGGTGCAGACGATCACGAGGGCATTCAAGATGTATGTCCAGGATTTGGATCAGAGGGATTGGGATGAGTACGCAGAACGACTCCCCTTCGCGATGAACACCGCCCAAGACAGAATCCGGGGTGACACCCCATTTTACTTCGTACATGGGTGGGATCCTAAATCCACCCTAGAAGCGGCCGTTCCGGTATGTAGCACCAAGAAGAGAAACCGAGATCCAAGACGATGGCGATACCAAGTCCAGAAATACTACCGGCAAGCTATATCCCAAGTAAACGAACGGCTGCGGAGTGCGATACAAGATCGAGCGGATCGACACAACAAAGACGCCCGTCTACATCAAATCCAAGTGGGATCGCAGGTGTGGCTTTATTTAGATCGGGTGAAGGAAGGGTACGCCCGCAAATTGGTCCATCTATGGCACGGACCGTTCCGGGTGAGCGAAAAGATAGGGGAACATGCGGTGAAGTTGGAAACGGCAGGTACCGAATATCGCTTGTTCCCTGTAGTACACGTATCCAAGCTGAAGTTGGTCAGGGAATACCCGGACCGGCCGCAAACCCGTCTTTCGGTTGATGAATCCGACCGGGTGGATTTCGACGAAGTCCTTCTACCGGAAGATAGTTGGAATGTGGATCTCGAAGCCGGCGAGTTCGAAGTCGAGAAGATCACCGACATGAGGTCAGGGAAGCGAACTAGATACGGACGGATTTACCGTGAATTTCTGGTGTATTGGCGTGGATATGACGAACCCAGTTGGGTAGACGAGGCAGATCTGAACCGTGGAGCATTGCTCTATGATTTCTTGCGGGATCGTACGAATCGGAACAGATTCGGCGTGATGCAGTCTCATGAAGAAGAGTAGGAAGGGGATCCATGGATGTGAGTTGGTCATGTCGATCGGAGGATGAAGAATGACCCACAGGAAGGGTGTGGGTCGGGAGGAGGAGGATCGCTAATGTGGGCTGGTCACATCGGAAAGAGAAAGAAGACGAATTTACAGGAGAAGGGTGGATTAGGAGGAAGGAGTGAATGTTTATGTATAAAGAGTGACGTTTTACGTGCGAAGAGTCCTGCTTGATTTCAAGCGCGAGCTTTCGAGAGCCCGAACTATACTGACACAATTGAGACTGGGTCGTAGGCGCTAGATCCGGATGAAATCCAAGCGTAGATCCAACCCGGATCCAGAATCCAGCCCAGATCCAGGTGTACACTGAAAGGGTGGATCTAGCCCAAATCCAGGTGTACGCCGGAAGACTCTGACTGGATTCCTCTACCAACACGAGAATGTTACAGACATATTCATGTAAGGAAGCGTGGATTAGAATAGCTTATGCAAAAAGGATAGCTCGACCCAGTTTCCAGTCGCTAGTTACTACTACGAAGCGAATCCATGAAGATTGAAACTGGGGGCGTGGCGTCAAAGAACGATAGGGATCAGGTGGTCTTGGGCGGAACATTGAAGAACTTGCCCACCAGACGCTGGATCTGGTGTCCTGGGTGTTGGCTCGGATCCCCCCAAACTGGATGCGCCAAGGCTCGGCGTCATGAATCTCTAGCAAGGCCTCCAGTAGGTTCGTGGGTTCTGGACGATGGAGGTTGGGATACTCCAAATTGGCTTGACGGGATACGGATCCCGGAAACCAAGTTACCTTATCCCCGCGTCGGGGAAGGTGCAAGAAGGATGGATCCAACAAAACATTCACGTCACACCAATCGTCCTGGATCGCCAACACGAGGATCACGAGAACTTTCTTCCAAGCTCGACCGGCATGGCTACGTCTGTTGCCACGCTGCTTGTTGAAGTTGAGCAACCAGGTCGAATCCCGCAGTTGATTGCAAGAGATGGGGAACCGGTGCGTGCCTTCCCATATGGCAGCCCAGTGTTTGGAAACGAAATCCCGGAACGCACGAACGAACAATTCGAGACGCCCGCGCACGTCACCCCGGTAGCTAACCGGAAACACCAGCGTGGTTGCCAGCGTGTCCCATGGGGCAGCATCTTGCAATTCTTCCACGTGAGGTTCTGGTGATAAGCGAATCCACATAGCCGGCCGTCGGGATGACACCCGCTACCCGAGGGAATATCCATTCAGCTCGAAATGGCAGCTCAAGAAACAGGACAGTGGTCTTCATCGAAATAATGGCGACCCGGTTCAGTTTCTTGGCGGACCAAGGCTCAATGTCTCTGGTGGCGAAGGCCACAGGAGCACGCCGACCAGGGATGAAGGCGGCATCCGGACCAAACGGGGCCACGGGGAGCATCCCTGGCAATGACGAGTTAGGAGGAGCAGGGATCAAGACAGATCCAGGGGATCCGCCACCATGAGGCGATCCCCCTCCACCATCGCTACCCGATCCACCATCACTGTCGACTTGGATCGCGGATCCCGCAGTGTCGGCTCCGGATCCGGCTGTACCAGTGACTTGCGGGGGCAGTGTCGAGAGGGATCTCCGCCGAGCTTCGGATCTGGACTGGGACAAGGCCCGTCGCATGTCTTCCTCAAAGACATCATCAGCGGCTCGAGCCTCCTCCGAATCCTCCGGACTTTTATCGTCATCGCCGTCGTCATCGTCCTCATCGTCCAGAGTGAGGGAATAATGGCCGGAGGATACGCTTCGACGACGATCGGATAGGAGGCCCCGAGCCGTCGGACCAGTCCGATCTCTCATCCTCGTCATCCTCCCAGCTGCCAAGTCCACAACCAGTGGGAATGACACGTTTGGCTTTCCCCTTCCCGGATCCAGTGCTGGCCGGAGGAGGGTCGGTGGATGCTGGCTGGGAACGGCAGGCGTCGTCACCGAACGGCCAGCGGTGGATCCCGACTGTGACGAGCCGGATTGGGCCGTGGACACGACTAACCCCGTCGTAGAAGGGGTAATCGCCGCAGATCCGGCCGAAACCACAGCCTGTGACGACCCAGTCTTGGACGTAGATCCCGTCTTAGGCGTAACGACCGATCCGGTTTTAGATGTCTTGGATCTAGTTTTGGACGCCTTGGATCCAGCCTTGGATCCAGCCTTGGATGCCGATCCCGACTTGGATGCCGCGGATCCAGCCTTGGCAGACGATCCGGACTGGGATGATGTGGATCCTGGTTGAGGTGCAACAGCGGATTCTGTCTTGGGCCCAGACCCAGATGTGGACGATTGAGTTACGCGTACGAATTCTTCGAGCACGTAATCCCGCCCGGCAGACGCTTTCTCGAGTGACTCCTTAGTATCTTTCAGCTCCTCAGAGACGAACCAGAGCTGCAACCGGCGACGAGGGAGGTGGATTTGGCTCGGGGGACCCTCCACGCGCCGACCCTAATGCGGATCCGCCATGAGTGGATCCCACATAGTCGTTAGTCACCACCTCTTCTTGGGTCAGGCGCAACTCGTCACGGAGTCGATCCAAGCTCTCGTCTGCGGCTGCACTAGCAGTCTGGCAATCCTCCAGATCCCGCTCGAGGTCATGGATCCGGGGTTGGAGCTGGTGGATCTCAGATCCGGCGAGCGCCATCTCCCTAAGGAGGTGGTCGTTGTCGTCCCGCATGCCATCTCGCTGACGGGAGGCGCGATCCAGCCGTCCGGTCAAGTCGCGGATCTCGACCGCTTGATCGGTCAACAAGAGTCGTAGGTCCTGCGACCGAGAGGCCGCACGGTGCTCCCACTCCTGGATCTCCATAGCCTGGTCATGGACCTGGGCTCGCAAGGTTTGAAGTTGGATGGCGTGCAAAGATGCAGCTTGGTCTCGGGCATCTTGAGCCGTCTGGAGCTCCGCCGTCAAGGTTTGCACCCGATCGGAAAGAGCCTGGGCTAGAGTACGCAGATCGGTGGGTGACATTGAAGAAGGGCTGACCGGAGGAGTGGTTGATGGGGCCTTGCCCGGCGATTTGCTGGTACGCTTGGTGGGAGACATGCGTCACGAAGATGAGGAAGCGGTTGTGGATGCTGGTAGTGCACGCCGTGAACGCTATTGTGCAGCGCCGACAACGTACAGGAGGCGATTGTGGTGAAGTGCTTTCTCAGAAATAAGAGAATGGACCTAACGCGGGGTCACTATTCCGAATCAGTGACTATTTCAAGTGATTAGAGAGGATTTGGATCGTCCGGCGTGGATGCAAGTTGCCGGTGGTGGATTAGCCATGACGAACAGCACCCCGTATGAAACGACGATGGATCTGGTATGAGTGATGTACGGGAAGGAAAGATCCACTAAGACTTATCTCGGATCCACCCTTACCTGGGTTCACTTAGGTGGATATGGGATATACTATGTAATGGTGGATCGAGTGTGGATCCTATGAAGGAATGGTGGTAGGTGTCATCTGAATGTGGATCTAGTAGTCACGACTAATGAGAAGTCAAGATCCACCGCGAGGTGTCCCGAATCCCATACTTCCGAGGTCGGATTCAAGGAGTGAGGATCCCGTATAGAACGACCTGGATCCAGGATGCAGGAATGATGGATACAGTGGATCTCGAACTTTCGTGGAACAATGGAGATCACAGACGGTTGCAAGATGATGTTGGATGATTGGAGAGCTCAGATATACGACGAGTGTACACTTACAGTGAAGTGGATCCAAGCAACCTGGATCCAGATGAGTGTACCCATAATAGGATGACCATAATGATTACGCCATGAATCCGGTGGATCTGAAGAGAATACAGCTGAGATGATGAGTCAAGGAAAGAAGGGACATGCAGCCGAGCCTGGTAAAGGGTTTAACAAGTAGAAGACATAGAAGGTAGAAATCCAGGAAGGTATTGGCTTAAGTATCAATACAGACCTCAATTTGCACAGTGACGCGCAAGTGCCTCCCCCCCCTCAAAAATTGGAACTCCATTGGCCGTACGAGCTAGAAGAAGATTGGGAATTGCGAATCTAGTGTTGGTAGTGATAACTGGATAATACATTGGCCAGATTTTACAACCTAGTAAGCTTTCCTATACACGTGCAGATCCGACAGGTTAACCGAATTTACTACTTGGTCGGTTACACCCTAGAGGCTCTCAACTTTCAAGATCCCGTCACAGGAGGCGGCAAGTACGACGTAAAGGAAACGCAAAGACAAGGGACACACCCGAAAGGCAACCCTACGGCCAGATCCACGATCTAGGCCCTGGATCCATAAGCTCGAATATTCGCTTAGGATTCGGAGCCATCCACGGACGCAGAGTGAAGATTTTCCACTGCTGCTCCACCCCATCCCCGCGTCTCGCCAAGACACGCAAGCTTCACCACTTGAGCTCTTCGGAAGTTACCGTGAGAGCAGATCCCCCCCTACCGACGGGTACACAAGGTGAGGAAAGTTCAGCAGAACACGGATCACCAGGGGACCCCCTCCGTTAGTCGGTGTCTGGGCGCAGTTGGTAAGTTGGATCCAGCAATCTCGCAGATTTTGCTGATCCCGCTACACCACATTAGTGTTGTACGACGAGGCCCCACCTGCCAAGCGACCCGCCTCCGTATTCACTGCTACCGCTGATCTACCGGACAAAGCGTCAACCACTGCCGCTTCGCCACCCCGCTCTGCCGATAAAACTAGCTCAGAGCTCTATGCCCACGCACCGACCAGTCCACCGGTCAGTACACCGACCAAGACGCCGGCCAAAGCGCCAACCAAAACGGTGACCAAGACCCCGACTAAGTCGCCGCCCAGTTCGCCTGCCAAACCGACCGCCAAAGCACCTGCCAAGTCGCCCGCTAAAACGCCGTCGAAGTCTCCAGCAAAAGCACCGGCTAAGCCTCGTATCAGGTCACCGGTTAAGCCACCAACTACTCCAAAGAAAAGAGCAGGTACTTCTACAGCTGCAACGCCTATAGCGACTGTGGAACGACGTGTATTTCCGCCTCGGAGTGCACGCCCGGCAGCTCAGGTGGTTGATATATCGGCTGACAACGATCAAATGAGCTCCGATGATGAGGATGAATACGAAATGAACGACGACGATATGTCTTACGTTGGTGACACCAGTGATGGCACTGAAGCCGAAGAAGATGAAGTAATTAGTGATGAAAAGGATCTTGGGAATCTCTCCGTCATTCGCAAGATGAGAAAGAAGAAATTGAGTGAGCATGCGGCGACTGGCTGGACAACCTACTTAGAAGACGAATGTAAGTATTGTGCTGTATGATACAGGCTATTTTGCACCTTACATTATGTATCCTGTATTCGACACTAACATAACTTGATTTATTATGCAGGTACTTTGCTACAAATGCCTGTCGGAGCTCACGCAATGCACTGCAGCTCCTACCGAGCTAGCTGAAGCACTCCGCAGCAATCTAGAGAAATTTCTACTTCTCTATAATAAAAATGTTTGCAATTGCCGATGAGTGCAATCGGTATAAGCATCAGTACCGCACGCACGCATTCATCAGCTTCGTTTCACGCGATAAATGAATGAAACTTACCAGCTTGGTCCCCAAAGGACCCTCTTGCGATTTAAAATCTTTTATTTTCCTTGTACTACCCCGCAGAAGGATGAGTAAATTCCCTGACGTGCGTTCTGTGGCGTATGGCAGAATTGTAGCAGCGCATGAAATGTTTGAGTCACCTTCATGTAGATATCAAAACTGGCAACCGCGGTACACTTTTAATAGCCTGAGGCAGGCGTTTGATAAAGCTGACGGGCTCCCCATTACCACGAACGCAGATAATGATGTACCCAACGAGCGATTTTACAGGAGTGCCCTAAACGAAATGCTAGCTTCGTTGGCTAGTAGCTCGGATGACAGTCCAGCGGCATTATTATCGCTGAGAAGTATTTTGGGGACGTTTGGAGGGGGTTGAATTTGGACCGAATCTGTCCTCCTCTAACCCCGCGTTACTGGGGCTGTTATCGGTTTGACTCGGTAGTTTTGGGGGTCGCTTTTGCTGGCGATTTAGTGTGAAACTTGACATGCGACTTGAAGGGAGACTGGCCGGGAGACGGAGCGGCTAGCTTGGCCGGAGCCTTAGAAGGATCGCTGGCTGGGAATTTGGCTGACAATGTGTCGGATTGGACCGCGGGTGGACGAGCGGGTGGTGGTTGGTCTGACGCTTCATTAGCAACGGCAGCGTCGCTATACATCACTATATCCTAATTAGTCTCATCAACAGTAGTGTAATACGCATTTAGGACGTACCATCTTCAGGCAAATGCTTACATACTTCATCGGGCCCCTCACAATAGTCGACAAGGTGGGTTACTTGTGGTCGTTCTCCCAGCCTGCATGTGTAAAGTAGCGATTTTCAGGTTCAAGTCCTTTTCCCAGGTAAGCGACTTGATCCGTTTGCGTTTGCCATCCAGCTTTGGCTATTGCTGTCCGTCCGTCCGATTCGCAAATAGCGCGAGACCTTGGACGCACGCAAAATCTCTAATTTTGTTAGTCTCGATAAACAGTGGCCACGAATAATACCCTCTGAGGTTAGCATAAACGTCTGGTCTTCAAATACTAACGTATTAGTAAAAACAATTGTAGTTGACTAGATTTAAGTATTGACCAATAGTTATCGTGTATTACACAGGATAAGATTTTGGCTATCCTGTAGAGTACAGGACGTGGGGCTAAAGGGGTTGACGTCTATTTCTCAGCCCACCCCCTTCATCAACCGAAATTTGACACTGCCGCATATTTTTGCGACACCGACACTGCGACAACAGTAGCCGTTTCCACCAAGCCCCACGTCGCACCCGATCCAAGGTGATAGTAGTCATCTGTGGCACCACACCCGAACATCCCAAACAGCATGCCAGAGTCTGTCTACAGCACCACACGTAAGTCCAGCTCAGGCTTTTGTACCCCTGCGCTGCAGTAAGCACGGCCTTCTCACGCAGCCTTCTGCAGCATTTACTCGATTGAGCTTTAGCAAAAATGGACAAGGACATGAGCCTTAGCATGCTCATAGACATGAGTACAAACATGAAAATAAAACATCAATGGAGGACCATTACAAATATTTGAGATGAAGATGCGTCTGGTGGAGAAATTAAATGTGCTGAATTGGGTGTATTACTGCAGCAAACCTAACAGTGAACATTCGTTAGAGCTGTTACTGCCGTCAGCGAATATTTTGGAGCTCGCACGTATCGATTCTTCTTCGACATGGGACACGAGATTGTATCGTACGCCTCACGCTTCATCTACTTCTGGCCAATCGATTTCAGCTGTTTCGCCTTGCTTGTTCTGGAAGCCATATACATACAAGCATACGCATCTGGCATGTACTTGCTTGTAGGTAACGTCCAACTCGACTCTGAGCCCCGTTTCGCTAAAAACAAAGTGCACCTCACTCCCAGGTGTCAGCTCACCCGTCTGACCAGGCTCCACTATACTCATAAAGCACCTAAATGGGCTAACCAGGGCTGTGTCGGCAAGGCGATGCGATATAGGAGACCCATCAATACGGATACAGCCTCTAGATGACGCTGCCAGTCCGGAGGTGTTCACAAAACGAAGCTTGCTGAAAGGGAAGTATAAGAGAAGGACGGGTGGAGGAGCATCAAAGAATGAGGCCAGACTACTTGATCAACCCCTATAGCTCCCTCGATTTTGGGAATTTAGTATCAGCCGGTTATGTTTGTATTTTCGATCATTACTAGAATTTTTAAATGCTAAACCGGATATTTGTGCACGTTTAGTGGTTACTCGAGGCTAAATTCCGATTGGTAAATAAGTACATGGGCGATTTAGGTGCGTCAGCGCTCCGGGCCAACTAAATCGAGAGGGAGTGAAGCGCGTGGCCACAGGTTACCCGCGCGGGGTTCCCGTGAAGCAGGGACGCGCGGGCATACCGAGGCGGGTTCAGCGAGCCGCGCACTGCATCTGCCAGGGAATCCTATCTTTATAGCGCGAGCGTCGCGAGCCATCGGGGCACCAAAAGGTCGCCCAGTCAAGCTCAGCGCGGCTGCTAACGACTGGAAAGTATTCAATTAAACATAAAAATGAGCAACATGCAAAATGTCCGACGCAGTTAGTAGTGTTACAAGTGAACGTTTTGGCGGTGGTCCAGGCCGTCGCAAAAAAAAGGCCGCCATCTGAATTAATTTTTTTAAGGGCTGCATTGAAAGATCTGACGGGTTGGGCGACATGCCAGGTGGCTGTGGTGGCTCGGCTCAAACAAAACCCAAGCGATTTCTTGCACAACGTCACAAGCCTACACCGCTGCAGCGAGCATATGCTAGGCTTGACGAAGCCGAGGTCAAGCGGCTGCAGAGCACGTTTCGCGCACTCGGCTCGAAGTGGAAAGGGTCAGAGCACGACCCAGCCAAAGGAATGATCCTAAGCCTCATCCGACAAGGCGTTGCCAACGTCCGGCGACCTTTCTTCCTTCAGCTCTGTTCTTGATTGACGGATCGAAACTTTTGTTTTGAATGTGCATTTACAAACCTACCTTCAGTTTAGCATATGTGTTATCTTAGGATTTTTGGGTGCCGGGCCTTTATGGTAGCTTGGTCACCCCCAAACGGTTCAAGTGTCCGATTTAAAACACAAAAGTAACCGAGTCAAAATATCCACCCGTCTTTCATCATCCTATTGCTGAGGCGCACGAAGCCGTGGAACTGACGGTAACCATTATTAGCATATCGTGGGTTGCTGTAATTGACTACGTTTCGCTCGTTCATAGCTAAGCTACACTGAATTGGGAGATAAGCGTGTTTTGTACTTGGTGTACATTGCGCTAGTCACAAAGTGATTAGTCAGTTTACCTGATAACGCACCGATGCCTAGACAGACGGGAGCGCTCTTCTCACACTCAAATAGCTGCTAGTGGATATGGTATAGTAGGTATTACTAGTATTGGTCGGCTTCGTAGCGTTGGCACTGATGTTTACCTATCTTGTCCATTTGGTAGCTGCTGCTATTGTTCAGGTAACCACCACAGCCTTGGCCATGACAAAAGAGACCGCGTTTAAAGTTTTGATTGCGAAGTTTTCTATTTCCTCACTCACGTTGGCCTTGATACGATTGGCGGACCGGATCTCCTCCGCGTAGATGGCCATCATGTGGTTGCCCTTGCCGGAGGACATTGTTAGAATATAACAAGGTGGTGACACATACATCCCAATATGTTGGAGAGTTAGGCCGCACTCCGTACATGTCGTACAGTGTGGTAACCACCTCGACATCGACCATAATGACGGGCATCGTGATAGCAGCCCCTAGCACTCGAGTGAAATCTGGTAAATGTGGCGTAGCCGCCGTGAACGCTATTGGTGGATACGTAAGCATTAGGGTCGCCGTTCGCATCGACCGAGAACGCATTGGCCATTTTATTAGCTGCAATTGAAGTACGACGCGGATCATGTCCGCACGGCACTAGACGACGGATCTGGCGCTCGTACATACGTGGCGTACGGTGTGGAAATCACCGCGATCCAGGTCATTACGACGGCGTTCACCCTGAAAGCGTCTGACACTCGTAACGATGTGCAGTTGGCAGCTTAGAATGGGCTAATGTCGATCGCATTCACTTGAAGTAGAAAAAAATCGTTAAAATCATCTGTGAACAGGGAAACCATTGGAAGATTGGGAACTTCAGCATACATGATTTCGCTCGAGCTCTTGCTTTAGTAACACTGTTCTCATCAAGATTTCTTGCCGGAATGAAACTGCAATCTCAGCAAACGTTTTGTGTGTGCTGATTAGGAATCCGACTGTACCACAATGAACCATTTTATTGTCAGACCTAGCTTCACGAAAGTGAATATAAAGCCGACTCGGAATCGTTTGGAAGCGAGTTCCGCTCATGCCATTCGAAAAATTCTGCAGACCGAGAAATAGCTTACCAGGCTAAAACAGCAATGTTGTTCAGTAAGCAGACGCTTATAACCAATTCATAACCACGATACGAGTCAAACCGGCTCTGTGTTGGTGGGATAAGCCTCGCCGAGTATGCGCTTTGTTAGCTCACAATCGAGCTGAGTTATTGAATGACTCGGTGATTCGTTCGATACGCGTTCCGAATACTCCGGTGTTTAGTAAGATGAAGGCCATCTGTCGATGATAATGAATCGACATGTTGGTTAGCCACAGCGTCACCGTGAAGTCGACGACCACGTTCATCTTCAAGACGCTCAACGATGAAAACTATCTACTCAAACGAAGTGCCGTATTCGTCAGCTGTGCCAGCGCCTTCCAAAGTGGCGTCGGCATCCATAGCTTCATATTGTGTGTCTTCGGCAACGTCTTCCCCGTAGTCGCGACTGCACTCTACGTCAGAGTGGCGGTCATGAACTGGTCCTTAGTGGACTAGACGTTGGTACGGTGAAGGAAAAGCTAACGATCCTCGACGGACGTGAACGTTTGGGCTCGATGAACTCGCGCACCGCGGTGTCTCTTGCATCTCTCGCCATGAACAACATGACTGTTTCAAACGTAAGGCACAACCCGGACTTTGGCGTGGCAAGGCTGGGAAAGGCCTACCAGGCCAGGTCTATGGCGGAGCATTGGTGAGTCATGTTCCCACCTCCGCCATGCCTTGGGCGTCTGATACAGACCGCTAGGCCACATAAGCGTCACGAAGCTGTCAACGGGCCGAAGACTCTGCGAACCTAAAGACCATGCTCTGCTGCGGCAATGCCACATGCATGGGTCTTTTTCCTGGCGTGGGGACTTGCTACATTAGCAGCGTCCAACGCTGAAGGTCGTCCTGCCGTATGGGCTTCGACAGTGCTTATGCTAAATATCGCTAGCCAGGTGGGTAGCTTAGATTCACACAGTCGCCCAGGCCTTAACTGAAGAGGCAAACGCTGAATGCGCTTCCTATGCGGTAGCTTAGGTCCACACGGTCACCCAGACTATAAGTGAAGAGGAAGACACTGAACGCGCTTGTTGTGCGGGTAACACAGTACAGCCCTGTCACCCAGATCTTAACTGAAGAGGAAGACGCTAGATGCGCTTCCTGTGTGGGTAACACAGTGCCACACGAAATCGCGAGTGCCTCTGATGTCGTCAACGAAACATCACGACGTGGGAAACGAAGTACCACGTCACGTCAACCGTTGCAAGTCGTGCCTGAACATTGTTCAGACCGACGTCGCTTCAAGTATTTCGGAGTCCAGGGCCCGGACCCCGCTGCCTCGGTCGGTGGACACCAACTCTGTCTGGTTTGCGGTCTGGCACACCAGCCGATCCCAACACAGAAGGTTGTCACGCCGTATGGGCTTCAACAGTGGTGGTGGTGCCGAAGGGCATTCACCACGTGGGTAACATAGGTCCACATTGCGGGTAAACAAGTTCCGCAAGAAGCGAAGCTGCTTCAGGAGACTAACATTCGGTGCTGCGAGCGTGGGTAACAGAGTTACGCGCAAGGTTACTCAGACCATACGTGATAATCAAGACGCTGTATGCGCTTTCGGAGTGGGTAACAAAGTTCCACACACACCAAGGCGGGTAACCGATTTCAACAACCAAGGTGAGTAACATTGCCCCCACACCGAGCCATTGGCTCTAGACGCGAGGCTGTCTTGGCCTCGCCAGACGTGAGCAACTCGCTCGACGTCAAGTCATGCAGACTCGAATTGCTGACACGAAGGCTGTATGCCTTCAGTCGGCACGGCCGACGCGGTCGTGCCTGCCAGTGACCATCCCAAGCCACGAGAGACTCAGTAGTATCCAGGTTAAGTGGGGGAAGGGTCAGAAATACCTTTCCCACGGACTTTCCACGAAGCAGGTAGCCATCGTACTGTTAGTGATTATCATAAACCACGAGAGACTAAATGTTCTCAAGTGTAAGTGGGGGGGGGGGTGCTCGAAAAAAAAACGTTTCTCCTTGGTGTTGAGGTAAGACCAAGTTCCGTGCGAAACCAGGAGTCGATGTACATCGACTGCATACTAAATGCGAACAGCCGGGCTAGATCTGCGGTAGCTCTGGCCAAGAAACCAAAGTGGCGGCGGAAGCCACTGATGCTAGGTGCCTCGGGATCGCTGAGCGCATCAGCAGTGTTGTCGCTGCATGCAACCACACACTAGGAGAAGCGCGGACCTGGCGCAATCACCGCACAAATCCCTTGGTCATGAACGACCTGTCGGGCAGGGTGAACTGAAAGTCTCACCCGCTGACAAAGCGCTTGTCGTACGTGATGTACGCAACGTGCAGAATATAATGAACCGGGAAGCCATAGCCTAAGTGTGGTGCACGAGTGCACACACAACTGACCAAGTGGTGGTCGAGGTAGCATCCGCAGTCGTAATTGGTGTCGCGCCTAGCATGACACCGTGGCGATGGCTGCTTGCCTCACTATCGTTCGGTTCCGCATGGGCACTCCGTATCAATGCCAGACACCAACGGCGCAGTGGTATGGTGGTGAGATGTGCCCCGCCACGGTCGAGTTCCATCCAGGTACATGGTGTCGATGACACTGGTATGGGTCCAAAGGATATCCGCCATACCACGACCCGATGCTGCTCTGGGCGTATGCGCTGTGAGTCAGCGCACGTACCGTGCATCGACACTGGCTGCTGTCGAGAAGCTTGCCGGGAGCTCCGCGTAATGATCTCGTCGTGCTCGACACACATGAAGTGCACGGAGCACTAATGGTAGCTGTGGTACGTGTCGTACACAGCGTACATGGTGTACGGGTCCACGAACATGTATACAGGGCTTGCACATGCGTCGTGCATGATGCGAGCACTGGCCATGAATCAGCTCAGGCGACAGCACAGCAGAAGATGTTGCCGCCAAACATGGCAACCTTGTGGTGGGCGTGTCGCACCAGAGGTAAGTACCGGAAGATACAAGATGTCGATGAGAGACACCTGCACCACGACTGAGTACGATCACGGTACATGGTGTCGATGAAGGACGCCTACACATTGTTGGCATGACGGTCAAGACGAGAAGAGAGCGTGGCTGAATCTCCGCCTGCAAGGACGGACCATTGCTGGAGCCAAAGGCCTGGACCGAGGTGAGCTAAGATCTCCCACTAGTGCGGCGGTGGTGTTGACCCTCTCAGTGTCGTCCCTCGCGGATGACACCATGCTCCGGACGCGCTCGCGAGCCCAGGAGCCAACTGTGGGCGAATGTCACACACTCAGATGCTATTGCAGCCTGTGCCAAGTACTGTACGCGCTCTAGCACAGGGACTAACAGCTCTGAGAGTAGGCTTTGCGACTAACACAGCTGTGAGCATAGTATGCAAATCCCAGTGAGCTTTGTAATCACAAGTCACTGTGAGTATGACTGAGAGCCGCGACAGTTTCGTGGCTGCTCAGCGTGAGAATCACGTTTAGGTGTTTTCACGTCTGATTGGAGAATCAGTTGTGATAGGAGAATCAGGTGATTATCAGTTAGGTGGGGGAGGATGTAATGGGGAACAATCCAGTGTACCCACAGGTTACATAAAGAGTGACCCGTCACTCTTGTGGTCACCTGGTACCACGGTCTCTAGGAGCCAGTCAGGGCATGACTACTTAGCTCCACTAAAGGTAACCTCTTTTGTATTGAACCCAAGCTAAGCTTACTTTTAAATACATCAGTCTCACGTCTACTCTATTAAGTAGTATACCGTTCTCTTTGTGGCCGGGAACACGTGAGCTAATGATCACTTGGGTAGTAAATACCCTTAAGCACTTCTTTTGTATAAGGTACTGTGCGACCCCGTCACATCGGCAGTGACAGAAATATGAGCCTTGTCGCAGTATTTCTGGTCTTGTTTAGCATATTTGATCTTGACAAAGCACTTTCAATCGCGTCTAAGTAATTTCAGTCTTGTTGTAAAAGTATGGTAGTTTTGATATAGCCTCGTCTTTTTGTTTCTGCTCCCAAAGCTGTTTTTATAAGATATATTGTCAAAAAATGTTTTTTTTCTTCATTTGTGTAGTAGGTTAAACTTATAATGCGCTGCGATTTGTCATGTTATCCAGAGCTGCATGCTTTGTTGTTTCAGGACGCGGAAACTGCTTCCACCCGAGATCTTTTGCAAAGCTCAAGTAAGTCGGAAGCAGTTTTCTTTTCCGCTCACATAGCGGCCTGGTCAGATTTAGGGAAAACATATAAACGACAAGTTTCGTATATAACCCCAATCCTTCATTTATCAATGGAAGCGCTACCTCAAGATTTGAAGAGATTCGTCGCTGTACGTAGATATGTAGAGATCGTGGAGTAGGGCCGAATGGATAACCAGAATTAACCAATGCAGTGGTTGGTGTTGAGGATCTTCGTAAAAGCTACGTTGCTGTGTTTGATAAACGCAGATGTTGCCTAGTATCGGTTCTGATATCGTGGAGTAGCCCCGAAAAGGGCCGAAAGGGCAACCAGAAACCCCAACGCAGTAATAGCCAACCATTGGGTTGTCGAGGGATGGTGAGCTACTACTTTCTCGGCATGCCATTAGATGTTCTTTAGCAAGTATTATTATTTTTTAACGCAATGACACTGCGGTTCTGATGCGAAGTACTTCGACGACTGCTTTTTAGTAAGCTATACAGTGTAGCGTTACTGATCAGTAACAATTTATCCGTGCAACGTTCACGGCGTGAACGTTATACATATGTGAAAGGCATCCTGTCACGGTACATAGCTAGAAGGAGGACTCGCCATTCTCTCGGACTGCGTTCGGAAGATCTGCTTGCTGCAGAAGTCGCAGGCCACGTCCAAGCAACTGTGTCCTCCAGCCCAATCGTCGGCGCTCCAAGCTCAGAGTGGAACGCCTGGCCGTCGACAGGGGTGGGAATTTTGCGTTGGACCTCTACGAGGGAGCGATTTACAGACAGGTAAGGAGCCTAGTGCTCAGCTGGGAGCTTTAGGTAGAAGGTCAGTCGTGATGTTCCTTCTTACAAGAGAAGTGCTCAAGAATACAACAACCACTTTACATTTACGTGATAAGCTTTAGATCCTACGTCGGCCTACTAGATACACGACCCCGACCTAAGGAGGATTACCGCGACAATTTGGTGGAGAAGCAGGGTATCTTCACGCCGAAGAATCGTAGGAGCGTAAACGCGGAGTGAGCCGCCTCTTTGGCAACGGAACGCCGAACAGGGAGGAAATAGGAAGTAGGGACGCCATGATCGCCCACGGTTGGTCCGATGGGGGACACGGCGGTAAGACAAGGGAAGAAGGTGGAATATGGTGGTCTCCGCTTCTGCCAGAGTCACTGTTCCAAGCCGAGATCTACGAGGAGGACAAGCGTGCGCCCAGTTCCGCCGGAGGTGGCGAACGAGAATAGGCCCGGGTCAGAGAGAGTGGAGACGTTCCCGCTGTCATCGGAACGCCTCGGTCTGCCCAGTCGGAAGAACGAGACGACGCTGAGAGAAACAAGTTGCTGGGGATGATGAAGGAGGCCCTGTCAGAACCCGAGACGCGCGCGGAACAAGAGCGGCTGGACGTCATCTTGGAGTAATTAGATCGGAGGCCAGAACAGAGTGAGGAGCTGAGAGCACTCAGGTCGGGAGCGCCCCGAGAGGTGGCGTTCTCTTTCGACTCGTCACGCCCCTCGCTGACACCCCTCAGGGATACAGGAAGCACCAGGGAGGCTACCACCCCGACGAGCGCAAGTACGGAAGCAAGGCACGCAAGGGGAAGGACGACCCCGGGAACGACTACGTACCGTTCGGAGTGACCTGATGACCGAGTGGCTACGCCAGCTCGATCAGTCAGTACGCCTGCGAGGTTGATGTCCACGCCTGCCCGGTCAGTGTCGACGCCGGCCCGATCAACGACTGCCTCGGTGAGGTCTATGACCACACCTGCGAAGTCTGCGTCGACACCTGTCAAATCCGTGTCGACCCCGGCTCGCTCGATAGCAGCGTCCGTCCGGTCTGGAACGCCTTCCAGCGACTCGAGGTTGCAAGCGCTGGTGGAAGATTCAGTCGAGCGAGTACTCCGGAAACCGACGCTGTCTCGTGAAACTAGTGCTGGAACGCCACGCTCACGAACGACGGGGCTAGATGCCCGCTACACGCCTGGGTCGGCCAGACTGGAGTGTACGAAGCTGGAACGACCTCCGAGCGCGCCTCGAATCGAGTACCCGAGACCTCCGATCCCTCGAGCCCCGACACCTGCGAAGACTTCGATGTCGGTGGGGATGCCTTTGGGACCAGTTCCCGCGTACCGAGGCGTACCTTCGAAGGAGATTAGTCCTTACAGGAACGGGATGATAGGCGAAACGCCTAGGACGGGAACGCTTCATTCTCCGTACGAGTCAATGACCCGGCCTAATGCAGGGTGGGCCCAGAATGGAACGCTACCCGCTTGGCCCGCAGCTCCCGTAGCACCAGCCCAGGAGTATCCGAATCTGACTTCACTAGGAATGCATCTAGCGACTGGAGGAGCCTCACCATCATATCTGAGGAACCAAGGTCTTGAAGGGAGCGCCGGATTCCGAGGTGCCGAGTATCGACGCGAGGGCGTGCCTGGATTACCTTTGACGAGCCGTTCCTTACGTGGGTAGCCCGAATGAGTTGAGGAACGTCGTGAAGGTGATCGCTCCTTTCTACTCGGAGACGGCTACGAACGAGAGAGCGGCAGCTTTCTGGCGTTCCTTTGAGAGGTGTACCTACGGGATGGACATCCAAATGAAATTGACGGCGTTCGAGCAATGTCTCAGAGGTAAGGTGGGTTAGGAGGATCGACAGCTTCGAGACCCTTCGAGCGAAGTTCCACAGCCGATTCATCTGCCAAACGCCGGCCCAACTTTGGAACCGCCTCAAGAACGCCAAGCGAAGTCGTGGTGAGTCGGCCGAAGAGTGGGGTGATCGCATTTCGACCATGTGCGAGTCCCGAACTACCATGAACCTCGCATGAGGTACGAGTTCTTCTTGGACGGTCTACGGAACCTCCAGATGAAGGCGGTGTTGATGGTTGCAACGATCCGAAAGACCGGTGACCTGCTGATTTACAAGAATCTGCACATGCCAGTTGAGGAGGAGGACGAGTTTGTGGACGATGGAACGCCTGTGACCCGCACAAACAACGCGAGTTCGACGCAGTCGCAGATGCTGCAGCAGTTACAGCTGATGAACCAGTCCATGCAGAAACAGCTTCATGGAGCTGAAGCGCAGCCAGGATACATCGGTGCAGTGGTGCCTCCGGTTCCTCCTGCTCAAGGGGTTCCGACTCTGGTTGGGAATGCCTCGTCGCCTCAGAACGATTCGACTCCCGGGAACGCCCCGTCGAACTTAGGCCCGCTGAGAATCAGACTCGGCCCTGACACCCGAACAAAAGAAGGAGAAGTTGTATGTGATCGCTGTAGACGAATGGGATGTGGTCGCGAAACCTGCCCGCGAGGACAAGGGCGATGTAACAGGTGTAACGAGCTGGGTCACTTCTCTATGGAATGTAACTGGTCTAGAACCAAAGGATCCTATCGGAACGGAGAACGCCTCGTATGGAGTGCTTTCTCTTCGGCGAGAAGAACCACTCGGTGGCAAAGTGTAGCCTGGGCCGACTGCGTAGTCTGACGCAGAACACGACCACTGGGAACGCCACCTCGGCATCCGGAACGCCTCGGCAATGAAGGGGGCAGGAGGGAGGGGAAGGAAGTGTCGCTACTTCCTCTTGCCTAAAGGGCGACACGCCGAGAAGTGAGGGTCCACCTAGACTAACTACTAGTGGATCCAAGAAGACGCTCGAGGGAAGTGTGACGGATGTGAAAAGTACTCGAGGCGTTCCAGCCTCAAGTGCGAAGCCTGAAACTGTAGAACGGGAAACGAACGAAGCGATCGTCTCAACGGAACGGGTGGGCTCCATACTGGGCAAGAACACAGCGAGCATCCCAACGCAACGGGTGGGCTCCAAACTGGGCAAGAACGACGAGAGCATCCCAACGGAACGGGTGGGCTCCATACTGGGCAAGAGCGAAGCGAGCATCCCAATGGAACGGGTGGGCTCCAAACTGGGCAAGAGCGAAGCGAGCATCCCAACGGAACGGGTTAGCTCTAAACAGGAAATTACTGAGATAGATGGGGGTAAATCCATGGAAGAAAGTGGAGTTCAGTTTGTCAATCAGCAACGAGGAGTTCCGAATAGAAGAATAAAACCCCGAAGTGTATCGTGCGAACACGAGAAGAGCGCCGAAAGAGCTAAGAAGACCGGGGCGCTGCGAGGTAAACAGCGAGGTAGCTACATACGACGATGGAGACATCGTCTCGACGGGCAAGCGCGTCATCTGTCGTGCGGGAGGAGTGCAGACCCTATCGGACGGCTTCATCAACTGCTGTCCGTCGGATATGCTGGTCGACACCGGTGGGGTCGCCAGCCTGGTAAACAAGCGCGTGTTGAAAAGACTTAGCAAGTGTCGGAGACTCTAAGGCCTTATACGGGCAGTCTGGGCAGCGTTTCCGGGTACGTTATACGAGTACGCGGAGTCGTCGACCTGTCGGTGACGCTAGGAACGCTTAAGAGAACGCTTTCGTTCGTGGTGGTAGACAATCTGTTCGTGGACGCCATCCTCGGCACGGACTCGTTGAAGGCGTTCCGCGCCGTGATTGACCTGGAAGAACAGAGGATGTCGCTAAAAGGAACAGAAGACATCATCCCTTTGGGTGAAACGAGGGTGGAAGAGACGTACGCAGCAGTATCGGCTAGAGTGCTTCTAGAGCCTGGGTGGCAAGCACAGGTAAGGTCAAGAATTTGAGGAAGGGTGAAGTACAATTCGGTAGTGTTGGTGAAAAGCGTTCCTGGAACGGACGAGTCACTGAGAGTGGCGAGGCCGCTCTGCGCTGTAACAGAAGGAACGGTTTTGGTGGAAGTCTGCAACGCCTCCGCCTAAGAAGTGGAAATACTACCCGGACCTTACGTCGCTGCCGTGACGATCGTCCCAAAAAACGGCGTTCGTAACTCGCGTTCTCTCTGAGAGTGGAGCGGCTGAGAACATCAGCGCTGTATTGAGTGCTGGTAACAACAGTGAGGTCGCCGAAGTTGAACCGCCTGAGGAAGAAATGCTCGTAGCGATGAAGAACGACGATGAGGATGGCTTTAAGGTGGACTTTGAAGACTCCTCGATGGGTACCGAGCAACGAAGGCTATTCGCTGACATGCTCAGAGACCTGCGAGACTTGTTTGTGGAAACCTCGAAGAAAACTGGGAGAACGGAACTCCTAAATTTCAGCATCGACACAGGAGCGCATGCGCCGATCAAACAGCCGTCGTATCGGGTCTCTAAAGCTGAAGGAGACGTTATGGAATCGGATATCCAGGAATACTTGGACCTTAACCTCATCCGGCCGTCGACAAGCCCTTGGGCTAGTCCCGTCCTGATGATCAGGAAGCCTGACAAAGGTATTCGGTTCTGCATTGACTATCGGAAGCTGAATGCTGTCACGGTGAAGGACAGTTATCCGATGCCGTTGATTGATGACATTCTGGACGTTCTCGGGAACGCATCTCTCTTTTCGCTACGATGGACATCGTCACTGGGTATTGGAACGTTCCCATGGGCCCAGGCAGTGTGGAAAAGACAGCCTTTACATGCAAGTTTGGGCTCTACGAATGGCTAGTGATGCCGTTCGGCTTGTGCAATGCCGTTCCTGTATTCGAACGCCTGATGGAGAACGTTCTCGTCGACCTAAAGTGGAGAACTTGTCTCGTGTACCTTGATGACTGTGTGGTGTTCAGCGACTATTTCCCGACTCATCTAATTCGCTTGCGTCAGGTATTGGAGCGCTTCCGAGGTGCGGGGCTCAAGCTTAAGATGAAGAAGTGCCCTTGGGGACGCGACCAAGTGGCGTTCCTAGGTCATATTGGCACGCCTACGGGTATCATGCCGAACCCTGAAAACGCAAAAGCAGTGATGAACATCGAGAGGCCTCATGACCTTCCGCCAGCTTCAGCGAGCGCGCTTTAAGCTGTTCGTGGACTCGTCTCATCTAGTCGTAGGGGCGTGCCTAATGCAGGAGGTTGACAAGCGTGACAGGGCCATAGCGTATGCGAACAAGATGCTGGTGGGGTCCCAACGGAACTTGATTTACAAAACGAGCGGAACCACGGAGATCGAGTGTAGGGGAAAAGTCTGGGCAACGCGGAAGTTTTGAAGCTACCTTAGCCATGCGGAGTTCGACCTCTACACTAATCATCAGGCGCTGACGTGGATCTTTGAAGAAACTACTAGGACAACCAACGCCAAGTTGGCTCGCTGGGCGATGGAGCTATCGCAGCTATGGTTCAAGATCTACCACAAGCCGGGAACTTCAATGGGACACGCAGACGGCTTGTCGCGGCTGTACCATCGCCCTGACTATCATGCTGTAGGTGCAATACGGATGGCTGACTTGCTCAACGAGGATGACGGCGACCCCACAAGCGAGGAAGCTGGGGACGTCACACCTCCGCCTTCCGGAACGGACAATCTGGGCGAAGGAACGCTGAGTTGGAACGCCCCCCCCCCCCCCCCGTGTTCCAACCTCAGTCAGGGAGACCCCTGAAACGGGCGGTTCCGAGAATGATGAACTCCCTCTCGTGATTGCCAAACCAGCAATAACAAACCTCGAAGTACCGGAACCCCTTACTCAGGACGAACAGGAAGAGGACTTGCAGGGACGCGTTCCACGAGTTGATCAGTCCCCGGTGGATGCATTCGCGTTGGACTTCGATAAATTTGTACAGGAGCAAGAGAAGAAACCTTGGATGTGTGCCTTGAAGGCGTTCCTGAGGGAAGGAGTTTTAGCTCTAGCTGAGGGTGACCGTGTTGAAGATGTCGCCCCATTACTTAATCAGGAACGGGGTCCTGATGAGACTTGTTCACATGGGAGCACGTGCAGGGCCGGCCCGAGCTATAAGCGCTTCTGTCGTGCCGTTGCCGTTCATCGAGACTGTTCTTCACTACTGCCACGCCGACATCTTCTCCGCGCATCTCGGCAAAACCAAAACGACTGACAAAGTGAGGCGCCACACCTACTGGCATGAATGGAGGAAAGACGTGGTTGAATATGTGCGTGACTGTGCGATCTGCAGTGGAGGCAAGGGTCATAGACCTTGGAGAGCGGGCTTAATGCAGCACATGCCGGTCTAAGAGTTATCGGGACCGTTCTCGTTGTTGGTGGTAGATGCTGTTGGACCACTAGTCGCTACGCCTAGAGGGAACAGGTACATATTAGTGTTTGTGGACTACTTTACGCGGTGGGCGGAAGCTTTCGCAGTAGGTTCACTGGACCCTATTTCCTTTGTGAATGTAATGATCGAAGGTGTGATCAGTCGGCATGGCGTTCCGGAACGCCTATTGAGTGACCGCAGTACCAACTTCACGTCGGATCTGGCCAAGTCACTATATCAAAAGCTAGGTATAAAGAAGCTGTATGGTGCTGCCTATCACCCCCAAACACAGGGCCTCGTGGAACGATTCAACGGAACACTGATGGGAATGTTAAGGATGTTCGTGAACGAGACGCAGACGGACTGGGACGTGTACTTGCCACGGGTTCTCTTCGCCTATAGAGCGGCTTACCACGAGGGGCTCGGAGACACGCCGTTCTTCAGTTTGAATGGGCGCGACCCAGTGTTACCGATTGACTTGGCGTTCCTGAACATGGACAAGGGTTGAAAGAGCAATGAAGTCGCGGTGTATCGGAGGAAACTCTATCTTTCGCTGCGCTACTCACGTCGTCTCGTGGAAAGACAACTACTCAAGGCCCAGGATCGGCACGAGCAACGGCTTGACAAACAAGTTAAAGAGTCGTATGAGGAAGGATATGTAGTTTGGGTGTATCAGTTCTTCCGAGCGCGCGCTGGGGAACGCCGAACCAAGAAACTAGCGTTCTCCTGGCACGGCCCGTACCGAGCAGTCGGCAAAGTCGGGGAGAATGCCTATATGATCGCGATCCCCATGTACCCCAACCGGATCGTCACGGTGAATGTGAATCGCCTGAAACGATTCCGTGGTCGTTGAAGTAGGCCATTCGCAGATGAGAGGCCTGAAGAAGCCGAAGAAAACGCCCCCGAAGATGGAACGGGTCCGCTGCAGGAAGGAGACCTTCCTCCGACAAGCTTTGTGGAACGCTTGAATGTGGGTGGAGAGGAAACTTCCTTTTCGGGAGTAGCGTCGCCTATCGTAGATTTGCTGGCCAAAAGGGTGGAGAAACGCGAGGTTCAGTATTTGGTGCTCACGGCAGCGTATGAGACTTTCTGGTTGTCTCGAGCGGATTTGGGACCCGAGTTTGGAACGCTGATTCGTGCTTTTGAAGATGCAGACCGCCGAAAAAGGGGCTGCCGGAATTACGTCGGAACGCCAGGTTGGTAGAAGCCAACGCCGACGTAGACAACGCCGAGATACTGTTCTAGCAGGGATAGTCCTGTTGGGATGAGTGGGATCAGGGACTGCACGGGAGAAAGTGGAGTGCGAGGGACTTGCGATGTCTCTGCGCACAGCGTGATGTATTTGTGCTTTATTTTTTACATTTTTTGGATAACTGCAAGTTGGTTCAGTGGTGGAACGGGTTGGTGATGGAGCGCTGTGAGTGACGGAGAGCGGTTGGAAAGAGGCGTGTGAAAAAAAGGAGGGAGGAGTACGGAGAACATGAATACGAAGTTCAAGAAGGAACGCTCTGAGAAGTACGGAGAACATGAATACGAAGTTCAAGAAGGAACGCAACAAAGTGTTAAAAAGGGGAAACGGCTCAAATAACGCGAAGTCGGAACGTCATGAAGTTACTTGCTGGAAGACTCCTTGTCGTCGTCGTAATCTTCGTCATCCGCGGCGTCGTCTTCGCCTGCGACCTCTTCTTCTCCTTCATCTTCGTGATCATCAACCTCTTCGACCGCCGCTTTCTTGCCCGCCGCAGGAGACGATGGCTTCTCGTCGTCGTCGTCCTCGTCGCCGTCTTCGAAGTAGGACCAGTCATCGTGCTCGATCTCTGCGCGGGTCGGTGCGCTCACACAAGGGATCTCGTAGGAGCCTTCGATGATCTGAGCCGTTATCAGGTCTTGGACCTGCTTGACCGCGTAGCTGTAGCCGATCGACTTTCACGGCTCGGCCGACCGATCTTCGACCCAGGCGTCCTTAGGCCGTACGCTAGACATGATGTCTTGCGGATGCGTGCCAGTGCCGCGATCGTGAGACGGCTCTTCTCGTCTGCAGCCTGGCTCAGTGCTTCGGTAGACTCCAAGAAGACGCACACGCTGGGGTATCCGTAGGCGTTTATCTTGGCGGGATCCAAGGCGTTCTCGATGGTAGCGTCGTACCTCTTCCTATCCTTCTCGCGAAAGCCGGCTAAGTCGTCCGCGACTGGCCCATCGTACTTACGTGCCTCGCGGGAAAAGCGACCGGGTTGCCCTCCCAACCAGAACATATCGGGGTGCTGGTCCAACTTCTCCATGAAGGCGTAGAAACCCCAGGTCTCGATGCACGTGCTGGTGAAGGCGAGATGGGCTTGGATGGCGCGCATCTTGAGCTTGCGCCGATTCGATTGAGCCGTTCCGGGCTCGAGTGGAGCGTGGAACGCCCACTCCCAGAATGCGCAGCGATTCGCCAGCCAGAACCGCCAATGGGCGCGGAGTACGTGCCGGAACTTCTTGGAATCGTAGTAGAGCGTCCTACCCGACCAAGGGAACGCTAGGCACCACGGTTTCTTGCCGGCCTCAGCCGCCTTCGCCAGAACGGCTACGGTGGCCTTGCGAACAGGGGCGGGGGCCTTTGAGCTCAGCCTGAGGAGGTCGCTGAAGTCCTCGGCTGGAACGTGAGCCACCTTCTTGCCGTTGCCAGTGGAACGCTTCTTCTTGGCCGGCGACTTGGTGGCCGAGTCTTCGCTCGCCTTGCGCTTGGAACGCTTACGAAGCCTAGGCGACGAAGAAGCTCCACTGGATGTCGACGAGCCTGGAGGAGATGGGAGGATCACCACGGGACCCTGGAGAGAGGCCGCCGCGTCGCCGTTGAGGACGTCGTGAGCCAGTCGTTGCAGGTGGTCCAGACCCGACGACTGCGGGTTGCCGCCGAGGCGTGACACCAGGTCGTCGAAAAACGCCTCATTGAGAGCCCGGACGTCGGTGTCGAACGTGCCCAGCTCGTCCTGTTCCAGAGCTGCGTCCAGAAACTGGCGGAACCTTCTTCCGCTCTGCCGAAGTGAACTGAGAGGACATGGCGTAGGAGCGAAGTGTCGAGGAAGAGGAGTGTTGCCTGGGGGGGGGGGAGATTGAGGAATGAGAAGTTACTGGAAGGAAGTTTCAGCTTGATGGCTGACCTTGGAGTGCGTGCGGGTTGCGACCGTGGGAAGCGGTGCCGAGAAAGGAACGGTCTGATGGAAAGTGACCCGAAGAGGAACGGTCGACCTTTCAAGGAATGGGGATTGCCACTTGAAGATCGTCTGGATACATGAGTGATTGGGTTGCCTGGCGGGAAGTGATGTCTCCTCTAACGTGGGTCGAGGACGGCGCCGAACCGAAGTTTGTGGGCAGTGATGTAGTGGGCATCGTAACGTGGGTGATAACTACGCCTCTGCGGATCGTCTCGTGGGCGTTCCTGGCGGGTCTAGGACATAGCGCTCAAGCGGTCTACTTCTCCTTCTACACGTGTGGTGACCGGTTTGTAGGAGCGACCCGCGACGCGTACGCGCTCGCCTTGCCACCGGCAGAGCTCGCGGCTTCCCTGATGACCCTGGCCTTCCTGATTCCGATAGCTGTGCTGAGGGACTACGAGGAACGCTTTGGGATCGTGGGGCGCCTTTGCTTGAAGTGGTGCGAGGCGTTCCATCCCTCCTGGTGCCTGTTCTTGCCTGAAGCGGCACGACTGCTGTGGACACCCACCGGAAGATACGCACGAGTTATGAAAGAAGCTACCGTTGCCGTTGCCGACAGAGTAGGTGACATCGTCGTCGGTGGGTACCTGTTGACAAGGCTGCTCCTGTCTATCCTGATCTATGTACCGCGACTGGTATACGAAGGTACCAAAGGGGTACCCCATAGTTGGATGGGCGTGGCTTTGGTGGTGCTGGTCGTGGGCGTCTTAATGGAGTTCTCTACGTGGTGTTGCTACTGGAACGCCTCACTACTGATGATCGGCTGTTACAGTAATTTGATTCACAACTATTGGGGGCTTCGGGTCGACAAAGAAACCCCCCAAGCGCGAGAGCCAAACAAGGCAGGGATGGACTCGCTGGACGAATTGGGCGACGCGAAGAGCGCGAGCGTGTCAGTGTGGCACGGTTGTGTGGGATCGAGGATCGAGGAACGCCTTCTCCGGTCGAGAACGCAAATCCTAAACCAACTGGAACGCCTCAGGGAAGCGTTCCCACCGAAGTGGCTGATGGTACTGTGGAACCCGTGTCGGGCAAGGAGGCTCGGCGAGAACACCGAGTGGTAGTCGGGGAGAATTGACACGGTACACAGCTAGAAGGAGGACTCGCCATTCTCTCGGACTGCGTTCAGAAGATCTACTTGCTGCAGAAGTCGCAGGCCACGTCCAAGCAACTGTGCCCTCCAGCTCAATCGGCGGCGTTTCAAGCTTAGAGTGGAACGCCTGGCCGTCGACAGGGATGGGAATTTGCGTTGGACCTCTACGAGGGTGCGATTTACAAAAAGGTAAGGAGCCTAGTGCTCAGCTGGGAGCTTTAGGTAGAAGCTCAGTCGTAATTTTCCTTCTTACAAGAGAAGTGCTCAAGAATACAACAACAACTTTACATTTACGTGATAAACCTAAGTTCCTACGTCGGCCTGCTAGATACACGACCCCGACTTAAGGAGGATTACCGCGACACATCCATGATGACGTGTACGCGGACGTTTTTCTTACTTGATGACGGCTGAGACATGTTTTGAGTTCTTCCGGTACTGTACAGTATGTACAAGTTTTAATAATACCAGGTAATTCAATTTTACCGGTATTCATTAATAAGCAGCGACTACTAACCAACGAAGTATTGGTACGAGAAGCAATGAGCCAGATGCGATTTTGAAACCGTAGTTCGGGCTCAATGAGCAATTTCCTTTATCTCTGTCAAGCAGTTCACTCCGTTTTTGGAACAAGCATGCGGCTCTTCTCCGCCTTGCTCTTAACTACCGCAGCCTTTCTGGTCAACAATGGCAATGCTGCTGGCAAGATTACCAACTCGAAAACACCCGATACTGCTATGCACTATTACACTGAAAACGCAAGAGTTGGGGGGGGGGGGGCATCTCTCCGTGCACTTGAAGAGGTTGTCACCGACAAGGCTAAAGAGGAGAGAGGTTTCTTCGGCTCGAGCTCGAAGCTTCCGGCCGGTGTCAGCGCAGAAGCTGCTCAAGCAATGAGGACGAAGTGGCTGGAAAATTCCCAGCTGTATGACGACATGCTCGGGAACGCCAAGAAGTACTTTGACGCGCTTGCCGTCTGGAAGGGATTGGGATTATCAGAAGCTGAAGTCGTGAGTGCCATGAAGGAGCTCAAGAAAGATGAGAACCTTATCTCGTACATCAAAAACGGCTACAAAAATTTTCGTGAAAATGTGGAGGTGCGTTAGATTGAACTTGCTGACGAATGGCAGGAGAGCATGACAAATACATGTATCAATCGAAGTAGTACTGTCGTAGTATCACAAAACAAGATAGCTTGTCTCTAAGTTCCCCAATTATCTCGTTGCAGATTTTTTTTCTCGACTACTACTTTGTTTAATTATTCAGACGTGTTTCTTCTTCATGTCCTCATAGTAGTGGCGGTGGTCCGGATCCAGGGCGATTGCGCGGTCAAAGAGTTCCACACTATTTTTCTTCGCTTCCTCCCAGCCACTCACATCGGTAATAACACTCAGACGAAACTGCAGATCGGCAAGTGTGACGACAACCCACTTGGCTTCCGATTCCATCTCCAACAACTCGTTTAGCCACTGCACTTGGCTCTTCAGGAACCCACTTGCGTCCTCGGCAGACGACTCGACCAGCTCCACCTTGGACGTCAGCAACCAGCGGTAATAGAACCAGGCACTCTGGTCGTCTGGCTCGGTGAATACCGCTTGTTGGACCAGTCCGATCTCATCAAATAACACGTCGGCAGATAACGGTTCTGGCAGGGTAATGCTACGGTGGTGTAGAGCCGAGTAGTTGGAGAAATTCTGCTCGATTTTCTGCGTGGTGAAGGCCAGCTGCTCGGATTTAGAAACGCCAGCCAGCTTGCACACATGTCGACGGTAGTTCCAACAGTGGAAATTGCGTTCGTCTAATTAAAAAACAGAGTTTAGTAAAGTAGAACCAAAAGTAAAAACGTTTAAACAGCATGGTTTTACCGAGATTCAGCAGCTTGTCGCACAGTCCGATCTCCATCTTCAGGTCGCCCAGTCCTCGGTCTATGATCCATTGGCGCTGAAACCACGCAGAGTACGACTTGGGGTTACGTTGCAGTGCGTCCTGCAACGTTTTTATAGTGCTAATATCAGCGATTAAACGTAAAATACGCTGAAAATCGAATGTACCAGCGTTAGTTTGAGCTCCGTTTTGGCCATAGTCAGCATTTCAGCCTCGGGGTTCTCGGCTTTTTGAGCTAGCGCGTCGATGGCTTGGCGGCGGTAGCTCCAGACCACGTGGAACTCGGGGTTGAGCAGCAATAGGTGGCTGGTCAGTGGTAGGACGCTTGGCTCGTAGAGCTGCTGGCGCTTCATGTCTAGGACTTTACCCGCCACCTCGTGGTACATGCGCACCTTGGAGAGCTCCTCCTGGCGCTGCGCATCCGTCTTGTGCTGCTCCTTCTCGCGCTCCACGCTCTTAACGCGTCCATGCATGGCTCCCTGACGTTCTGTCAAAATACGGGTTGCTTGTTTTTTAGTGCTGGCCTTTGGAAATTTGAGATTGCGTCAAACAATTACGAACCATTTAGAGTTATCGAGATAATCGAGCTTAAAGTTGGCCAATTGATTTTCGCACTTAATCGCAACCGTGACATCTATTGTAAGCTTCCATCGAAAAAACTGTAAAAAATACCCTTATTCAATTGAAACAATTGGCGGGACCCCGGGGTCCCATCCGGACCCCGGGGCTCTCATAAGTAACCGGTACAAAACAGTACCAATTTTTGTTTTGGCTGATGATGTCTCTAGACGTACATCCACGACTACATTTGAAGAGCTGATATGCTGCCGAACTGTCAGCATGGGTGTTTTCTGGGGCGATAACGATGCCTTGGAATGACGCTCAGAGACTTCACAGTAATTTCTGACATATTATTGTTCAATATGGCAGCTAACGGCTTCTAGATGCACTTGCTTGCAGGGCCCAGGGACTTCACAGCAATATCTGATATTTTACTGTCCAATAGGGCCGTTAATGGCTTCTGGATGCTCGTTCACGGGATGCTGGGCAAGCTAAATTTTGAAAAAGTAAGTCACGAAAGGATTTTTTTAAAGGTTGTGGTGCATGCACGTAATAAAATAATTCCGGATATGGACAAAAAAAATTGCGGGACCCCGGGGTCCCGCCAACTGTTTCAATTGCTTTTTACAAGGGCTTTCAAATAATAATTGAATCTTTAAAATTAAAATAAAATATTGAACTCACCCTAAATGTATCGTCATTTCGAGGGCCCATAAATGGAGATAATATTTTTGAGCGACCACAACTTCTTCTGTTTTAAGCATTATGTAGCTTACAAGGGCTCAAGAGATAGAGGAGACGCCCCGCTTCGTTTAGAGTGCTTAAATCGCGATTCGTACTTAGGTTCGTAGAGATCATTATTTTGTTTTGGGTGTATCTTCAGTATTCTAAAAACGGGGCCATTTCTAGAATACTGAAGATGATGTGCGACATCGAAGTCTTACAGAAAATGAGCTTTAAGCGGGTTCTACCAATTATTTGCGACCATCTTTAGCACTAAGAGCAGGAAGAGCTCTTGCACCTCGCAATGAACTTGGACCCAAAGCTTGCGCCTGTCAGCATGCTACGCGATAGGCGCAAGTTTTGGGTCCAATGGCAAGAAGTGAGCAACGTTCATACAAATCTTAGATTTGAAATCTACGTGCGAGTCTTGGTCAAGAGATATTTGTCGCCAATGTTACTTCTCCACCAATCACAACTCTTAAAATCTAAAATTAACTTGAAAAACAGCCAAAACGAATGTTATCATAACTACACAACGCTCTGCGTGTACATCGCCTATTTATTGTTTCAACTGTCCACTCTCGTAGTAGTGCCGCAACAGTGGACGAGTCTGCGTTGCCACGTATACTATGTATTTGAGTATGGATCGGTTCCACTAGCTAACGGGTCCACTAAATGAGAAAAGGAAAAGTGATTAAATTTGTTTAGCTAGCTTTCGTTCTCTCTCTGTAACTAAACTTGGGCAACTGCCCGTTAACTTGTAATGGCCCCCAACTCCCTGCTTCGCAATCCTTCTCGGTCTCACGATGTGCGGGTCCCAACTTGACCTTCAATCTAATGGTTACTTGTTTTTTAGTGCTGGCCTTTGGATATTTTTGTCACTTTCGAATTGACAAAAAACGGGGCCATTTTTCGAATACTGAAGATGATGTGCGACATCAAGGTCTTACAGAAAATGAGCTTTTAGCGGGTTCTACCGATTATTTGCGATGATCTTTAGCACACTAGAGCAGGAGCAGCTCCTTGAGTAACCTGCACCTTACAATGAACTTGGACCCAAAAACTTGCGCCTGTCAGCATGCTACGCGGCAGGCGCAAGTTTTGGCAACGTTCATACAAATCTTAGATTTGACATCTACGTGCGAGTCTTGGTCAAGAGACATTTGTCGCCAATGTCACCTTTTCCACCAATCATGACTCTTGAAAGAGTCATGATTCTTGAAAAACAGCCAAAACGTCTTTGAAAACCACTGTTGCCTCATTTGCAGATTCTCTCCGATACGATGAGCTCAAGTTGCACCCTTGTGGCCGATCGCACCGATGATGCCGTGCAAATGTTGCTAGGCTTCATCGCACTGTCCTCACTGTACGCCAAATGGCACTTTGAGCGTCCGCGACGGCCAGCCAAAGTATGGTTCTTCGATGCCATGAAGCAGGGCACGTCGGCCGCTATGATCCACGTCATGAACATCCTGTACGCCATCGGGCTCGTCGACTTCTCGGACACTCCCAGCGACCAGGATCAGGTACGACAGACACGACTTCGATGTAACACAACGCTTTCTAACCTAACAAACCATCTATTATAACTGTAGTGTGCCTTCTACTTCATGAACGTTGTAATCGACACAACTCTCGGCGTGTACATCGCCTATTTATTGTTGCAACTGTCCACTCTCGTAGCAGTGCGGCAACAGTGGACGAGTCTGCGATGCCACGGATACTACGGCTCGCCGCCATCGTGGCGAGTCTGGTGGATTCAGCTGCTACAGTGGTGCACAATCTTAATTATCATGAAATTTTTCGTTGGTGTGGTGCTCTACGCCTTCTCGACCCCACTGGGTTGGATGGGAGCACTACTGTTCTACCCTGTGCACAACCACCCTAAAATCGAACTTCTTATCGTCATGATTGGCTGTCCTCTGGTCATGAATATGGTGCAGTTCTGGATCCAAGACAGCTTCTTGATGGACCACGACCAACAGAACAGTGAGGAAATCCCCCTACTGGATTCTTCAGTGGAGGCGATACAGAAGCAACGTGGCTTGTCGAATGTCTCCAGCGCAGCCGATATGTACGAGATTCTGTAGTTGCCTTGTGCGTTGACATGAAGTTCACTTGGAACCAGCAAGTATTAACAACCGTGTGATGTCTTTATGTAGGCGGACGCATCCACGAGATGTCATTGTGCGCATTGGATAAGTGCATAACGGTAGCGGAGAAAGCGTTTGCGTTGGATAACTCTTCATATATATCAACTAGCCTTGCCTTAGCCCCCAAGCAATATCCACAGATCTTCTTGATTCGAATTTCAGCAGCGGGTGACATGAAGTAAATTGGATGCCATTTTGCAAGTTGCAAGTTGCAACAGCAATTACAAACGGTAACGTTATTGTGACAACCTTCTTTATGTTATACTTCGTAGTAGTACATGAAGAGCACAAGTTGCCGACAGATGGCACATTTTGATTCGATGCAACCCCCAGGTCCTTCAGTTTCCACTCACGTAAAATTGCTTGTATTTTGTTGCAAGATTAATTTGACATACAGATTGAAAATGTATTGTGCTGAGATTGTCAGTTGTGTAGTACGTCGTGGAGCACAACGCACTCGGCTTCCGTGAGAAATATTGAGGTGTCGTCGCCAAGATCTTCTTCTTCATCCTTCGTCTCCATTTTGACCTTGAACCCGGCCGGAAGGAGCTCGATATCACCAAGCTGCGCCGTGCTGAGGCTTGTGCATGTGGTGCAACGAGACACCACAGTTTCCAAGAACTCACAGCGCGATCGATAGTGCTCAAGTTGGTCTTGCAACGCCTGGACGCACTGTTGCAAGCGCTGACGTACGCGTGCGGCCGAAACTCGGTTTTTCAAACGTTTCAAGTCCTAGTTTTGCGCCAGCGCCAGGTGGCAACCTGATGGGCTCGCGTTTCCTACGCTTGGGACTATCGTTCTCGCCTTTCGACGACGGGGACAATGTCGATGCCACAGGTGTCGGGGGCTTCAGCGGAGAAGCAGGTGTAGATGGAATCGCCCAAGATGGTGTTGTGCTTATTGCATCAGCCATTGGTGGTGAGCTGGTCTGCGCCAGGTTAATCTTGAGGGCCAAGGCAATGAGCGAGGCGAGCTTGCGGTCGTCGTCTGGTTCGCGGAAGTTCCTTGACCGGTATTTCTTGCCAGTTGCATGGGTCTTGCGCTCTATGGATATGAGAAGAGCCATGGCAGTCTTGTCAGCATCGTTGAGGCGCTGGTTGGAGAGGTTACGGGTCACTCTGGGTGGCGACAATGGCTCGAACTTGATGGCGCGACATCTCGGCTTTCTCGGCATGTTGCGTTGGCTTGTTGTGTATAGTGTTTGTAGCACGCAACAGTTGCCCCTTGCGGTGAATTTAAATGTGGCAGCGTCCGGCAAGGTGATGCAGAAAATGGGGACGGCGGCATGATAATCTAAGGTCGGAGAAAATAGGGTGCGTCACTCAATTGCAGTTGAAGTGAAGGAGTGATGGTCAATTCATGGAACGCAACACAAGCCCCGCCAAAGTCGATGTTGCGAAAATTCGAGGTAATCCAACCACTCCGCTTTTATATTGCATTTTAGTATCCGACTATGGCGCGTGGACGACGAGGACGCAACAACAGCAACGGCGGTGGAAACCGAGCCACGCCCTACGAGGGAGCGCGCGAAGGACGCAACCGTCGTCGTGGAGGTGGTGGCGAGGCCAAGGGCCGAGGAAAGGGAGGCCGCGGGGGCCGTCGGGGTGGCGACAAACCCAAGCACAAGACAGCTGAAGAGCTGGACGCCGAGATGGACAAATACTGGGGCAAGTCAGAGGAGCACGCAGCCAAGAAGCTGGACGGCGACATGGACGACTACTGGAAGACCAAGGACGAGAATCGTGAGTGTGATGACGTGCTTTGAACGGGTTCAAACAGCAAGCTGACAAATAGTGTATGTTCTACAGCAAAGGAGGAGGACAAAAAGGAGGATACTACTGACGGCGACAAAAAAGAAGATGACAAGACGGAAGACAAGAAGGAGGAGTCTGCTGCTGAAGATCTAGTTGCCACTGAGGAACCTGATATGGAATAAACAGGAGGATAAACAGAAACGCAAGCTCAAAGGAGTGACTGTTGCCTAGCCAAGCCTTGGGAGATGACTTGAGTGTTTGAAGAACTGCCACGTGGAAAGTCGAACAGCCTGGTTCAGGGCCTGAAAAGCGCTCAGGCGCAAGATGTAATGACGCTGCGACGCGACACACAAACGACAAAATCTGTATGAACCTTCAATCGCGCTCTTCAATACACTTGCATACACTATTCTCTTCAGCCGAAGACCTCCTGCAGTTTGCCAATGGCTGCTAGTACTAACCAGACAATACCCACGACCACCGAGAGCATGGACGAGAAGATAGAAATGCGGAAAGCCAACAGCTCCGAGCGTTCACCTAGTCTGCCCGTGGCCTCGCCGTACGCGGCGGCAAATAAACCCATAGTAGCGATGGACGTTATACAGAAAGAGCCCAGATATATGCACGACTTGACTGTGTCATGCAGCCCCACCGCCGGCAACACACCGAGAATGCCACCAGGTCCCGCGATCCCGTGCACAATTCCCACCACTAACGCAGTACACTAACCATTAAAAAATAAAGTTTGAAAAAGTGTACGTCTTTAGTCATCCGAATATTTGCACTTTACCTTCTGTGTCTGGGCGTTTTGGAAATCGATCGTAGGCAACTTGAAGCCGCAACACATGGGTCCAGTCTCCCGCTTAGTTCGGTCAATATCAGATTCCGTTTCTTCGCTAGTCGGGCTGCGCTCGGACAGCAACTCCTCCAGTGCCACGACACTCTCGCACGGACTATTGTCCAATGAGATCGTGTCCACACTTGCCGAGTGCGGTCTCGACCGTGGCGACATTTCCACGTCAACCATCACGGCGTCCTCTTGGTCATCAGATTCCTCAGCTTTCGACTTCTTTAACGCCTCCAACCTCCTGCGTCGGGCAAATGCCACTTCTTCGTCATCGCTAAATTTCACCACCACTTCTTCCGATTTGGACGTCCCCTCCTTTAGTAAAGTGCGACTAGGAGTTGCCACTGCGTCCGTCTCCATTTCGGTCTCATTTTCGGTGCCGTCACTCACGGCGTCATCGTCTTCGCTCTCACTCTCCTGCGTATTATTCTTGTCGCGGATAATGTTTCTTTTCCTGCGACTGGCACCTCGTCGTCTGCTCTGTCTAGACTTCTTTATGCCTTCATGTACGCCATACACACCCAGTCCGATCATAAAGACACCCACAAGCACATCTGTAATTACGTTGAGCACCGAAAAATCGAGTTTTCCGTCCAATGCAATAAAGACAATGGCCATGATGACCAGTCCAATGCTGTGACCACATCCCCAACGGATTCCCAACGCAAATGAGCGCCATGAAGACCCAGCGGACAGAGTTGCCAATGCACTGAGGTGATCGGGCCCTGTGAGCACGTGGATGAGACCAAACAACATGCCTGCAAGCGCCAGCTGGATGGTCGACGCCTGTGCCAAGGCAGTCTCCTCCTCGGTCGAGGCTGCTTCCATCCCCATGTGCAGCCGCCGATGAAACACGGCAGCGTCCATGGCGGTGATGTTCAATAATGAAAGCTGACGCCAAAAAGGTAAAAATGATAAAGAGATGCTAGCACGGGATTGGACAGTGATGTTTTTGCCTAATTATGTGATTGGTCAAAACTACTAGAGCCAGAGCGTCTCAGTCAACAATGCAGCATCTTTCAGTCTTCAGTATTTTTGGCCGGCGGTTGGATGCAACTTGGATGTTGATTTTTTTGGCCTTATCCGTCGTGGGGCCATTTTCATTCCGACTTTTTCTTGTGCAAAAGCATGGTGCTTGTGGGACAATTCGCTGCTCGGCAGCTGTGCATGGGTCTGGGCTACATCTACCCGCTGTACGCGTCGGTTGAAGCGTTGCGCACCCGTCGTGAACAAGAGTTGCTGCAATGGATCACTTTTTGGTAAGATTGAAAAAAGTTGCCTTTTTCGGTGCTAGACTTTATCATTAACGATGTGTTGCTTGTTTGTGTTGCACCGAAATGTCAGGACGGTGAACGCAATTTTCTGGGTGGCAGAAACCGTGGGCGACACTGTCATTTCGTGGGTGCCGTTCTACCTGGAGGCCAAGATCGTGGCTCTGGCGTGGCTTGTGCTGCCATCTTATCGCGGTGCACTGTTGCTTCACCAGAAATGGCTGGCTCCTGCTTTTCAGCAACACGAACAAGTCATCGACTTCACCATTGCCGATCTCAAGCGTCGAGCTGGAGAGAAAATGGTTCAGGTATGCAAGGACACAGCCGTTATCGCGTTACGGAACAGCTCGGACGTCGTCGCGCAAAGTCAACAATTTGTAGCCGCACAATTGGTTCAACAAGCTCTGGGCAAGTTGCAACCTGGACCAGCCTACACTACACCCAGTGATAATTTGCGTCAACCTTCACTCCTCACCGACCTGACTTTTGCAGAATCGAAACCAGATGTATCAGTTTCTCGAGCAGAGGAGAAAGAGCCAACGATCTCAAAGAAACAGGCAAAAGGAGATTATGACACACAGGAGAAGGCAACTACATTAAGTTGCACCGAAAAGGCCAAACAGGTGCTCGATCACTTTAAAAAGCTCATGGTGAAGGGCTTTCAGTTGAAATATCACCCGTCAGCTGGCGTTGTGAAGCACCGTGCGCTGCTACTTGAGTCATCGAACTCTCGTTACGTGAGCTTCATGAGTGCCAGAGACACTGGGTCTATCGACAGCAAGAAGAAAGCAGCGCGACTGCTACTACACAATTTGCGTCGTGTGTCAGCTTCAGTGGCCGACGAGGGTGCGTTGTTCGCAAACATGGTCGAAGAGGAAGAAGTGGACGCCTCAGTGGCATTTATACTGGACAATGGCAAGGCTGTGATGCTGTTTGAAGCCGAATCTCAGAAGAACCGAGACTTGCTCGTCGCAGGACTTCGACTACTCATCACGGAGCACAAGAAGCGCGATACAGTTGCGCTCAACAAGCTGTGCTCGGCTGTAGAGCGCATCGTGATGCAACAAGCCTTCATGCAACTCCGTGCAACTGCTGAGCGACCGTCGAGAAAGTAAAAAAAAATGCAAAAATTTCGTGCAGGATAAAATTGTTCGAATAAATATTTTGATATGCATACTCTATCTGTCACCGATTGTTTGCCAAATCACAGTCGGCATTTTCTCGCGAAATCTCGCTGTGGGTGTGCGTTGGCACGAATATTCCATTCCTAAATGTTCATCTTCGGGCGTCGGTTCCTCTGTATCTGTGCCACGAACATTTCGTGTCTAATTTTTCCTTCTTTGATCTCCAACCGCTTGCGGAAAATTTTGCGACGCATTTTCAGAATTTTTGGCGTGATTTCGTACAATTCAATGTCGATTTCGAGCTGGTTAACCGGGTGCATGCCGTAATAATCCAATCTGAACGGCGTTTTAATCCTAGACGCGTTGTTGGTGGTATGGAGCCACGCAGCCACGCGTCTGGACACAATTATCTGTCCGCCAAAACCGACGTCGCCGATCTCACGGCCGATATACTCCGAAGCTCCGATGTAGAGAGCTTTGCCGGTCACGCGATGTGTCTGCATGATCAAGTTGCCTTCCTCTCCTACATTCGTGTCATGGATACCCATACGCACTCGGATTCCGCGGAAAAGCAGCTGAGGCTTGAGACCAATTGCCACTTCAGTTTTCACAGATGGCACAAGTCCCTCGAGTTCGGACGGCCACTTTACGTTTAGCAACTGCAACTGGACCTCGAGGCAATAATTCACAGCATCCGAAATTTTGTGGAATGCCAATTGGAACGCATCACCAGCAGTCGTTATTTCGTACCCATTATACTTGGGTAGTAAGGAGCGCAGCAAGTCGTCGTGGAGATCTTGGGCCGTGTCGATGACGGACTCTGGGGCTTGGGCCCAAAGTGCACTCGACCCTTCAATATCTGTGTTGACGAAAACCGGTTTGTCCGGTGGGGCGGTGGCCTCGTATGTTGCATACGAGTCGTGTCTTCGGTTGGCACGTAGATTTGCCCATTCCGGCGAGTTTTTCACGTGTGTTGGGATAATTGGAGACAACATTCGGATGCAACACTGTTGACTCCCACCCATAACAAGTGCCTGTGCCGCACCGAATAAATAATACAACATGGTCACAATGCCCACCAGATAATCTGGAATGGCGTCTACTTCATCCTGTGGCATACTTAGCAACGCTAGTTGCAAGAAACAGTATGGCAAAGTGAAAATGGCACACACAATCATCAAAAGTTTCAGTCTTCGATACAGTGGCGACGCCATGACAACCCCGTGAATATGTTCGTGCTTCCGTCCTGAGAACCGAAGCACCACGAGAGCTCCTGTGGCGTAAAATACCGCGAAGATGAGCCCTCCGAGCTCCACAAAGCTCAAATATTTGTACGTGCGGTTGTAGCCATCATGAATTATTACAATTGCGAGTCCAGCGCCGAGAAATAACCCGACAATCACCCATCCACGCCACACGTACTTGACAATCGTCGCCTTTTCGTTCTGTTCACCTCGGTCCAGCGTTCGCATGGCGAGCTTAAATAATTCCCGCGAGAGTAAAAAAATCCAATACGCACTTAAGATAAAGAACAGATTTTCCGTCAGCAAGAGCGCTGTCAGTGCCGTGCTTAAAGGCACATCGTCCTGTGTCAGCTTCGTGATATATGCGGCCTCCCCGCCGTCGTCTTTGCTGTCGTTGTGAAGTAATTGGCCCACTGTTACCTCGGCTTGTGTCTGGTCGGAGCCTGAGTGCTTCATTTGGTGCACTACCTTGCTGATGGCGTTGATCAAGTAGGCGTAGAAAACTCCGCCCGCTAAGGCGTGTAATGTGCTGCAGAATAGAAACATGGCGATGACGAATCGAACGGTGGAACGGAACATGTCGCCGCCCAGTTTGCGCATGTGGTACGCAGCCAACATGGTCATGCTGCACGAGAAGAAGAGCGCGAAGCAGTACGTGTACATCCAGGCCAAATTGACCGATGAGTTGCGCACCCACGCAGCCTCCACAGTCGTCATGATGGAGAATGGCGGACGTTGCGGCAGTCGACAATCGTGGCGTTGTGACCAACCGGCAACTTCGAGAGTGACGGTCGCCGACTTTTTGCCATTTGACAATTCTAATCTAGAGGATTATAATTTGACAAAGGTCAAAGGGAAGCAACATTTATCGAGTTAAATACGTAAAACCCTCTTTGTGTGGAATAGCGGGTGGCAAATGAGCCGGGTTGCAGAACCGGATTTTCTCTGCTGTATTTTTCTGCTGGCTCAGCTGCTCTGGCCATACTTGCTTACTCCGTACAAGCTCCCAGTAGCCTTTGTAGGCCATGGTAACATCGACATGAGTCTATGTAATGCGATCTTGAAGGTGTTGAGTCGCTTCTTGGTCTTCAGGTCCCATTTAATCGATTTTACCGCTTACATCAGGAGTTTTTGCGGATTATGGGACGCACTTGAAGTAAGAATGTTCGTGATGAATCCTACTGTTGGGTTCAATTTGTTTGAGTTTTTTATCGTTTCCAAACTTTGAACGCTGATATCCAGACTCTGGAGCCCAGAGCACATTGCTTTATCATTTCGTCAGTGAGATATCTCGCCCACCTATCGCTGCAAGTCTTTGATACATTCAAAAGAATCGTATCTTGCGATCCAAAACAATTGGGGTCATCGGGAAAGAGAACTTCCAGTAGGTGGTTACCTTGCAGTTGGTCAACAAGCCTATGGCCAGTCGAGCAAAAAGATACAGATCTCCACTCTGCTTTGGCCGTAGGATGTCGACCACATCCGCGGTGCGTTCTAAACTGAGTGCAGCCTAGGAAAGAATTGGGTTTGCAAGCTATTTTAAATATTAATTAAAGCTTTCATGTTAATTTATATACCGTGACAGAGCGGGAGTAATTCGTCCCGGCAAATGGAAACTTCATCCGTGGTGTGGCTCGCAAGATCTCCTTAAAACGGAGTGTTTTCAAATCTTTAGAATAAATCTCTAGTATTTTTTTCGAGTTTAAATCAAATGTATACCGTCTGGATAATGAAAAAGTATAGATATGTATCTCTGGACGAGTGGCCGGCCGTGGCGGCACTTATTATACTGTACTATTGTAATTGCTATTATCGTCGTAATGCACAGCGGCTCTACGGTAGTGCCTATTAGTCACTACACACGACGACGACTCGTCGGTCACATCTGTGCGCACGTTTGTCGAAATCGACTATTCCCGACAAGAGCTCGAGGATGGCGTGTTATAAGGCTTCTATAGAAAAAATAGACATCAAATAGAAGGCAACTATTCATCATTTGAGCGTACGTTTGAAGCCCTTCAACACACGACAGGGCACGTAACGCTATTGCACAACTGCCATCTGGCTCTCACGTTGTGTACCAGCTCGCGATTGTGCACTCCTAAGGACGCCAGACATTTGTGTACAGGTGCACGTTTCACCTGGAGTGCGAGAAGGAAGTCAGAAGAGCCAAATGGAGGCGCAGAAGCTTGCAGAATGGTCGACAATCACCGTCTCGGGGTTGCCATTTTGTCTACCAGCTACACCTTTTGCGGGTCGTTCTTCCCAAATGTCCGATTCAAAACAACCGGTGAAAAAAGGACATGTATACTTGCAGTGTATACTTTCTAGAGCAGTCGGCCGAAAGTGTGTTTCGAAATGACCATAGGGTAGATTTGAATTGCCCAGCGCCGTTCATTTTGGCATTTTTTTCATGAGGAATACTTACACCTACGAGGAGCGTGCGCGAGTGCTGAAAGAAGCAGGACAAGGGGGAAATTGGCGCCTTGTTGCGAAGCACTACGGCGTGGAGTTGAAGACAGCGCGACGTTGGGTGCGGCGCGCAAAGCAGAAGGGGGACTTTACGCACTCACCAGATATGAGGGGCGGCGCGTATAACAAGAAGCTAGATGAGCAGCATCTTGACTTTTTGGAGGAGTGTTTGGCCGAGAACTGCCTGCTTACTCTCCAGGAAATGCGACAGCGCCTGTTAGACCAGTTTGACGTCCGCGTTGGGACCTTTACCGTTCGCGATCACCTTGAAGGACGCTGCTTTACAGTGAAGAAGACACACCGCGACAACAAGTACCGAAACACCGAGGCCAACAAGCTTAAGCGCCAAGCTTTTGTGTTATCTTTGCTACAGAATGTTTCTGCTGATAAAAAGAATATTTACATGGATGAAACCAACTTTAACATGGGTGAGTCGCAACTATGGGTGGAGCAAGTTGGGCGAGCGTGCCGTTGACATGAACACGTCGAGTAAGGGCAAAAATATCCACGTTATTGCGTCGATATCGCGGAACGGGGTTGAGCATCATGAAGGGCGCCTTGGATCGTTTGATAGTGTGGCGGCTAATGAATATGTGCGTGCTATGCTTCGGGATCAAGCAACACGTGGACCGTTGAGCAACGTGGTTGTCGTCGTGGACAACGCGCCGTGCCACAGTCGCGTCGAGGAAGTGTTTGAGGAGACCGAGGTTGCTGACGCTGAATGTTTGCGGCTGGGACCGTACTCGCCCATGCTAAATGGGATTGAAAATGTGTTTTCCGCCTACAAGGCTGCAGTGAAGCGCTACATGGCGGAAAGCCGACGCGATATTTTGAATGTGCCAGAGGGGACAACAATTCAGAACCATCGCTCGTCGTTTCTCCTTCACGCGGCCAACACCATCTTTTCTGAGGCTGTGTCGGAGGAGCTATGCAGGAAGTGTATTCATCACACGTTTTCTTTCGTCGCAGATGCCATCTTGCTGAAGGACTTGCCGGTTGGCAAATAGACTATACCAAAAAGGCGGCACTGGTCATTAATAAAATATAGGTGGTCGTTTTGAAACCTTGGTTTTGTCCGTCGGACGACGTAAGATGCCCTTTTTTTCACTGGTTGTTTTGAATCGCACATTTGGGAAGAACGACCCGCAAAAGGTGTAGTATGTTACGCCCACTGGAGTGTCGCGGCCTCCTTCATTAGATGTCATCGTGCTATAGTAGCAGTCAGGTTTGTTTCTGCGATTTCCTTCGACTCACAGTACATTCATTATATAATATACCTGGGTCTACACTAGGTGATCATCCATTTTTTTGCATGCACAAGGTACTCATCCGTTTTCGTATAAAACTACATGTAGACGTTCATCCCTTTTACACTACATGTAGAATTTAATCTTTTCTCATTCGTCAGTACACAATACGAATCGATATGATGAAAACTAAGCGCAACACTAACCTTTGCTGCTTTGATGCTCGGCATTCCAGCCAAATACGACCGTGTTCTGAAAACCTCCACGCTGAAGCGGAAGGCTGCTTCTGGACAAAGCCGAAAACACACGGCACCCTCAGGGCTCCCGATTATGGCATGGTCTTTTTAATTATTTCTTCGATTACCTGGATGTTATTAATCTATTTGCTTAAAGAATCATACGACATAATTTATGAAAAACCTCTTTATCATTATGTACTTCTCACAACCAACCATGACTTTTCACTACTTAAACTCTCTGCTACCATCACTATTCTAAGCCAGCTATACGACACAGCTTGCTCACGTCCTCACTTTTTTTAATTTGAGCAACTCGAACAAAGCCCCTCGCTAAGCTACTATGGTCCTTGCCACGCTCCCCCGCCACGCCACATTTACGCCAGCACAGGTTACTGGGCTCTACTTCCGACCGTGCCGTCCCGCCGAGGACGAGATCGTCTCGGAGTACTTCCGCTGTCGTTGTGGCACGATTCGGAAGCAGACTCGCCGGAATGGCTACTCCAACCTAATGCAGCACGTCCGTCGGGAGCACCCGGACTTCGAGGCTGTTATGCTAGCTGCAACTACCGCCGAGACAGGTTCGCTGCTAAACTACGTCCGTCGGTCAGCCCTCAACATATTTGGCTTGCTCGACTGGATTGTCAAGAACGGTCTCCCACTCCACTTCTGTGATAATGCCGCTGCTAGAAGGTAACCATTGTTTAGCCAAATTTAAATATGTAGATTATATTTAGGCTAACTAAATTTTGTGCTACTCAGATACTCTAATTTGGACCCGATTTGTGTCGAGACACTCGGACTGTGGAGCGTCACATCGCCTCCGAGATGCCTCAGCGATTTGGCTTCATCCTGGACGGCTGGAGCCACGCGTCGGAGCATTTTGTCGCCGTCTTTGCTTGCTACGAGGTGGCCGGCGTCGTAAGGACCCCGCTCCTGTGCATGGCACCACTGCTGAGCGAGCCGGACGAAGATCTCTCTGCGCGCGGACACTACGAGTTCTTAGCTGGCATACTGCCCCGCGACTTTGGTAAGCAGCTGGATTCCTGTTTGTTTCTTGTAGGGGACAACTGCGCCGCTAACCGGCTACTAGCGACGCTCAGTGGCGTGCCGCTCGTTGGCTGTGCTAACCATCGCCTGAACAGGGCAGTTCAAGTTGATATGGAGCAGTATGAAGACGGCCTATACGGTGTTCAAGCTCTGATGGTGCGCCTACGTACACTCAAGCAGTCGGCTAAACTCAGGTACTTACTGTTTTTGGTCTTTTTTTCTTGTAAAATATGCTGCTAACTTTATAGGTTTTATTCAGTATGGCTGTATATATTGCAGGTCAAAAACCTCCCCCCGTCCTATAATTCGACAGGACACACGATGGAGCTCAACGTTCAGCTTGGTTCACCGGTATTTCAAGCTTCTGGAGCACCTCGACCCCACGGACGACGACATTGTGGACATCCTCCCCGCCCCATCCTGTAACAAGAGTCTTCTTTTGCTGCTAAAAGACCTAAAAAAGGTTGAGTCCGTGTCCAAGGCACTTCAAGCTACAAGTGTAACATTGCTGGACGTGCGTGTGTGGTTCGACGGTTTAATTGCCCTAAAATAACATTACGCAAGGTTTTTTGGTACGTTATTACGTGTTTTTTTCTACTACACGCTGATTTATTAACAAATTTATTTATGTGACACAGGACCACGCGCGGACATTGTGCACAGCCCAGACTTCGAGTCGGCGTGTGTGCGTGTCCTGGGAGGGAGCCAAAGACTAACGCCGGGCCGAGAAGGCAGTGCTGCAGTCCGCTGCCTGGAAGTAGAAGAAGCACCTGCACGCACTGCAGCAGAAGCGGAAGACAGTGAAGATGAAGGCTCATTCGTGGCGAGTCTACAAAAACGTCGCCGTTCAGCAGCAGTTCAGCCGCGGTACGACCTGCTTAGCTGCATTCCATCCATTTCTAACCTTGTTGAGAGGTTCTTGTTGAGAGGTTCTTTAGCGTCGCCAGGACGACGTACGGGCAAGAGCGCCACAGCTTGCAGCCTATTACATTAGAAATGGTGCTGTTCTTACGCCACTATGGTGAGTATTGGTCAGCTCAGACTGTCGACGAGGCCACTCGCTAATTATTAGCATGGTGTTGGTTTGCTTTACATTATACTCTTATTTATTGTTTGTTCGCAGTACATGTCATAATGTATGTGATGGCACTAGCTGCCCAATGCCATTATATATGGTTAAGGAGGGCTCCCGTCAAATAACAATGCCATAATCAGGAGCTCGACTCGAGCTTACCAAAACCGTGTTCAATTTTAATTTGCAATCAGAAAGTGGAGTTCGAACTAAAATGGCCGATCAACTCGCGTCTTAGCTGCCTGGTCGGATCCCATCATGCACTGTGAGTTACAAAAAGACACAAAATTCCAGTGATGAAAAAAACTTCCTTTTCATTTACTGTACCCGCATTTACTGTACTCGCGACATTGTCGCGGGTACATTAAATGAAATGGTAGTTTTTTCTCGATAACCATCACTAGATTTTTGTGTCTTCGTGAATTACGTCCCGTAGTGCTTGTGCGCGTACGGACAAATTTTTTCGCCGACAACGCCAATTCGTTTTCAGATAACACTAGAGGATTGGGCTGGTAGCTCTTGGAGATGAATGCTCAATTCGGTGTAGGGAACTAACGATCTGTCATTTTAAATACACAAGTAATTTCCGTTATTATACGCTTACTTAAGTACATCATATCAATTACGGGCGACTGCCTGGTCTTGGTGCGCAGCTTCCAAGCCAACTCTACCTCTCCCCATTCATGTTACGCGAGCAAAGCGTCCAGCCTCTTGTCCTACCTTCCGAGATCGCTGAGCTAATTCAGCATGAGCGAGGTTTTCGGCGACTATAAAACTAAACGCCTCATCCAACCCTGATTCAATAAATGTCCTTGTAAAAGCGATTGACGACTGTACTGCTTTGGCGAAACTATTATGGACTATTAGGACAAAGCTTTATAGTTTGATACCTGTGATCATCTGATGCAAACCGGCTTTTTATAAGCTGTCTAACTTTTAAGTAATGTAGTTTTAGTATACCTTTGCATGGTGTACGACACACATTTTGCTTGGTGAATTAAAGCCTTTTGGTCTGTACGTACTTCATTCTGAAGCACTATTGTGAGCTCTGTTCAGCTTTTCCTGATGGAGTTGGCTGAATCGATACAAAGGAACCGAGTCCCCAATCGCTTATCCTATCAAAGAATATGATATATATGCACAATGGGAGGCTGTCATGGGTTTCTTGCAGTTCCAGCCCAGCATTGCCGGATAGCATCATGCCAGCCACGCCACAATGGTCACCACGTCTGCACAACCGAGTTCACAGCTCCCCGTACCAGCTACGTAGTCGGACACCGACGCCAGTGAACACCCCCTTGGCCAAACAACACTTTCAAGGGCACGGGCGTCGCTATCACAAGCAGCTGCCGAAGTCTCTGCTCCAAGCGAACCACGGAGATCTGCATCGCCAATAACTCCGACGACTACTCAGGGTGTTGCGCGCCCTGTGGTGACAGGAGTGTCCCCAGGAACCATACGAGCGGCTACAGCTGCGTCTGCAGGCGCCCCACAGCAGATGTCAGGAGCGATTGCCCCTCCAGAGGTGGTGCCTACCACAACTCAAGGCGCTGTAAATCTTCCAACAGTAGAATCTGCCTCACCAGCCATCGCAGCAGCGACGGTACCGGAAGACGCATTTCACACTTGATATGAACAAGTACCAGTAGGTCATGCTCACCTCTACCAGCTTCAATTGAGACCAATTGTCAAGGCTACCATTGCTCAGCGTGACAGCTCGGCTGAGGTCCTCGACGACGTTGTCATTAATGGAAGTTCATTCCACGAGATAATACAGAAAGTCTGGTCTCTATTTAGCAGTTGAGTGATGTGTAAAGCTGTTAGAACTGACGGGAAATGGCCCGTCGAGACCACGCTGTTGGTGAATGGGACCGAATCATGCAATTCCGCGCCAAAATGTGATTAAATCAACTAAGTCTGAGCAGGTGTGGAGACAGTTGCTTCTTTACCCTATTGCTGCCGTTGCCACTAAAGCCCTGCAAAATGCTTGGTTTTACACTTTTACTCAACTCAAATGTGAGGATTCTAATTTGAACGAATCATGTGGTTTGCGGAAAACCAAGCATATTGTTTGGTTTTACTACAATAATTACAATAATTATTGGTAAACCCAAACAATATGATATAATTTGCCGCGGGGTGCGGAGTAAAACCCAGCATATATGCATGTTTTACATTTTACTGTGGGATATTTGCCTTACAAAATCCAAGTAAATTTCCGGTAGCAATAGAGTTAAAATGCGAAGATATACTGTAAAGATTGTGGTCTACGAATTTGAACTGTCGATCGCAAGAGCTCAAGATCGTGACGAGTTTATTGCAGCCTGCATCCAGCCTGCGGAGACGGACCGCGCAGGAGCAACCGCGGAAACCTCGCTGCGAGAGGCTGTGCAAAGCCTGCAAGAGGCATGGGATGGGGACATTACAGACATCATGTGTTGTATGGCGTATGTGAGCGAATGATCTCACGCGAAATCTGAGCTGATCTACGTGGAATGCTGCGGTTCTACATCCGCCACCAGAGTACATCGCAAGGTTACTTCGGCCTGTTGATTCCCAAGGGGAGACGCATATAGCAAAGGCTACTCAGTCTGCAAAACAACCCTGGAAGCTGTGCTAGGGTCACTTGTTGACTAAAAATAATTGCGTAGGGCATGGGAAGCGTTCGGGCGGCAGTTCCGGAAAATGAGCGTCGACTGGAAGTACGCCAGAGCATCATCGAGGGATTTCTGCGCGACATAGTACCATCATCGCGGAGTGAGTCGGTGTGATGAATGCGGATATTGCGCGAGCTCGATCCGTCATAGTCACCATCCAGAAACCACTGGCCATGTCAAAAGAACAGTACCAGAGTACTTTATCCAAATCTTCTAATAGCTCATTGATTAGGGGCATTGGATACACCATCAATCGGGTCAGGTCGTTAACTAGCCGGTAATCAATGCACAGACGTATATCCACACCGTTCTTCTTGATGATGATTACCATCGGAGATGCCCACGGGGACGTTGAGAAATAGATGATCTTGGCTTGCAGCAGGCCCTTAATCAGATCCGATAGTTTTTCTCGGAGCTGAGGTGCCACCTTCCGCACCCTTTGAGCGATCGGTTTCGCGTCGCCGACATCGATGTCATACCTGACTCCGCGGGCAGCGGGCGGTAATGCATTACCTTTACCAATCAGCAGATGTCGGCTTTCCCAGATCTTCTGACGTAGCCGATCCACTTCCGTGGGATCGTTCGCCCCTGGATCCACTTGGATAACGTCAATCGTGACCTCCTCTGTGGTCAGTGGTACCTCCGGGATCACCACCAGGCCTTCTCTGAGATCCTCGGCGTGTAGATCCTTGCCTTCATGGTAACAGACTTGTTCATCTTCCGTCTTCGTCGGATCCACCATTGGATCCAAGCACCGCGACCCTCTTTCACCTGTCAGTCCTTCTGTCTTCGCGGGATCCGGTACCCTGGTATCGGGGAAGCCACCAGTTGGATCGAGTTGATCCTCTAGCGAGTTTAAACACGACGGTTCTGGTTTGACTAGTGTTGCCACTCTCGATAAGGATCCAGGCACTTTGTCCCATGAAAAACTAGGATCCACTTGTGGGGTAGCGGGATCTGGCGACCTGGCTTCCGCTCTCTGCGATCCTCCATCCACCGACCATGAGTTATCTAGGGACCGGCTCCGGGGATAATCCCCGGTCTTGGATCCAACCTCTACCGCTTGGATCTCAATCCGACGATCCCTCTGTAGGATCTTTCGCGGAGTTGGGTAAGAAAGCCGATCCAGCAAGAGGCCAGCTGGCTCCGCCGGGGGCTCCCCTTCTCCGAAAGATTCAATCTCGGTAGTCGCCTCGTACGCCAGATTCTGCCGTTCTCTGTAACGACGGGATCCCACTGACACATATCCAGGTCGCTAGGGATACCGTCCTTCGCCAACCATCGCCCGATCTCCTCATAATCGTCCAGTAATAGCCTCTTGTCGCTGACGTGCGTGACCTGGAGGTATTGTGACCGACCTGTCCCTGGATTACGGTAGGCACCCATTTCTCGCCCCGAGTGACCCACGGTTTCTCATGTTCCACCCACTTTAACCGATCTGGCAGTCCCCAGGTTTCTCCGGGCTCGATCCAGGTCGTCTTATCCGCCCTTATGATCCTCCTCTTCGCCCCGTACAGCGGTCGCCGTCCGTTGAGCTGGATCCGCATCTCGTCAGGGAAACAAAGTGTCCCATCCGCCAGATCCAACCTCACTCCGGCTGGTACCATGAAATCCATCCCGAGGATGGCTTCTTGACCAGCGAAATCTCCAACCCAAATATCAAACCAGTCCACCAAACAACCTGCCGACGTGATCTTGATTTGCGTTCTCCCATTCGTACGGTACACGCCTTCACCAATCCCAACACAATCTTGGATCCGACTCCCATCCACTTGGCACCCAACTTTACGAGCAAAGGCGGTGTCTAGTATAGACACCTCGGCACCACTATCTAGGAGTAGGATTGCTTTTTCATTGTTGATCTTGCCCCCTACCTTGGCTTGTCTGAATCACTTTCCTGGGGCATGGTACTTCCAGTATCCACGGGACTCCCCTGTTAGCAGATCCATCGATCCAACATCCTCAGATCCACGGGATCTAGTGACCTGACGGACCTTATGTGGATCTGCAGTGACCTCACCCTTGGTAGGCTCAAACCATCGACCATGTTGGCGTTTCTCCCAATAACCACGTGCCTCTCCCTTTGTAGATCCAGGGTTGAAGAGACTTCGGATCTGGCAAATTCATCCACTTGGCGCAAACTAGAAATCTTGGTAACTGACACTTCATGTAGATCATGTGTATTATCGACTGGATCTAGGGTCCTGCTACCTGGATCTAGCGATGTCTTGTTCACAAATGCATAAATGCAGTACCTAGAACGCTCGGCTCGTACCGGATTCAAACCTGACGAGCGTCCTAGTTTAACATCTTCTCGGCCACTTCTGTCAACATCCCTCTGTGCTTGACAGTATCAAACCATTGGCAGATCTGGCTGTAGAATTCTTCCATCGGACACTTGCCGACGTCGTGAATCTCGCCACAACCGCAACACACGTAGAAACAATGATCTCCGGGATGATCTTTATTGCCACACTTCTCACAGACCAGATGTTTCCAGCATCCAGATTCTGTGTGCTTCCGGGATCCGCACTGCGAACACCTGATTTGCGCTGTCCCGTCCATAAGATCTCGCGATCTGCACATTCCACGGTTCCCGGGTACGGTATCCCCCGGTCGAGGGTTGTCTCCGTTCGATCGTTGGACGCAGTTAGACAGACTCGACGGTAATTCTCTGGGTCGGAGTCCGAACCGTCGGATCCTGATTCAGTTCCTGAGTCGGGCGCCGTGACTTGGTGGACACGTCGAGCTGGAGCCGTAGGCGTCGGAGTCTTTTGGCGATACTTGCCGGATCCGACCGCCGCCTTCTTCTGGCGGTGTTTCGCGCGCTCCACAGCCCGCAGCACTTCTTCAAGGTTATCTGTGTCTGGAAGGCGTAACAGGGTCAGCCTGTCGGCCAGATCCACGTCTCCCAACGTCTCGATGAAATGATCCACATGTTCCCGTAGTACCTTGGATCCCCCATCCTTGATCTTCAACTTGGTCCGTAGACCGGCCACATTTAGTCGATGCAGGTATTCTAGCGGGGATTCACCCGATCTGCGGCGAGCATGGTTGTATTGTCGTGCCACCGACACTCCAAATCCACAGTACTGGGTCTGGAAACTGCGCAACAAATCTGGCCACTTACTCCTGGTGGATCTGCCCAGCTGCCGATACCAATTCCTGGCTGGCCCCGCTAGCAGATCCGCAAAGGTCATACACTTCTCGGCATCTGACGCTTGATCTCTCATGAGGGCCGACTTGACTTTGCTGATCCATGTTCTCGCTCGATCCTCGTCTTGATCCTTGCCCGTGAACTCCTTCAGATCCGATATGGCTGAAATCCGTACCCTCTGGATCATGGACGATCCACCCGCCCCGGCTGCGGCTGTTGCTACCACCGCTGACGAAGGGGATGGGCCATCCAGGTCATCTGGGTCGAACTCATCATGGGAGTTGTCTCCCTCCATTGACTCCATCTCCACGTCTCGTGCTCCATGTTCGTGGAGCACTTGCGCTTGTGGCACGGGCGCTCTCATACCCTGTTCGGCCAGAAACCGACTCATCGCAGCTTCGACGTGTCGCTGCAGGGTGCCCGAGGAAGTGTCGGAAGAACCTGTGGCCGTCTGGTCCACTGGCGAGTCAGGATCCGTGCGGCGATTACCTTGAGCCCGATCTGACGATAACCCCACTGGCTTCTTGCCGGATCTGGCTCGATCCTGGCTGGATTGTATCAGATCACGGGTAGGGCGTACGGGATCCCGAGTCGTCACGTTCAAAGGGACTTCCTGGCCCCGGATCCTCGCCCGCGCTTCCAGCATGGATGCCCCGGAGGGTCCTAACGTCATGCGTCGGGGCTCGGACGACGTGTCGGACCCATCTTCCGCCGCGGATTCGTAGTTCGAGGACGCAGCTTGGCGGACCCTCGGTGACGACACTGGATCCATAGTGCGCGACCTTTCTCCGGTGATGGACTTAACTCTGGCAAAGAGGTCCCGCGTCGCGGATACTATGAGATCCAAGTCTAGCTCGAAGATATCCTCTGCGTCGAACACACCAGCTACGATGCCTGCCTCCGTAAGCAAACGTAATAGATCTTTGACTGCCACCAACTTGTTCGCCGTTTTCGTTGGTGCTCTCACCGGTTTCCTTGGATCTTCGATCTGTCGTGGATTCAGAATCCGCATGACAGGATCTTGATGCAGAAAATCTCGTAAAGCTTGGTGGCGATACACAAACTCGAGATCCTTGTCGGACCAGCTTGACCTGGATACAGCTTGGTCTTCTTCCGACTCTGGAGCTTGCATCTTCTTCCGCGTAGTCTTACTCGTTTTCGTCTTCTTTCACGTTTCTTCGACTAGCGAGCTTGGGTTTAGGTACGATGCTGGCTTAACCGGTGAATCTGCAAATGCATACCGTTTCGCCTTCACTTTCCCTTGTTTTATTAGCGGATCTGAACTTGCGTCAAGATCCGCAGGGATTCCAGAGAGGACCTGGGGAGGATAGAGAGGTTTCTCTTCTAGATCCGGATCCGGATCCACCTCTCTTCCGTCGACAGAGTTCCTCCGAAAACTCCATCGATCCGAGGATCTTGTTTCACTCAGCAGCGTCTTCGTCGATCCGACCTCCGACGACGCCTCTTCCCCTGGCTCAACCTTCACTTGAGCATCTTACGGTGAAATCCCGAGTCACCAAAAGATCCGGGCACGCGCACCATTGTGGTGTAGCGGGATCAGCAAAATCTGCGAGATTGCTGGATCCAACTTACCAACTGCGCCCAGACACCGACTAACAGAGGGGCCCCCCGATGATCCGTGTTCTGCTGAACTTTCCTCACCTTGTGTACCCGTCGGTAGGGCGGGATCTGCTCTCTCGGTAACTTCCGAAGAGTTCAAGTGGTGAAGCTTGAGTGTCTTGGCGAGACGTGGGGATGGGGTGGAGCAGCAGTGGAAAATCTTCACTCTGCGTCCGTGGATGGCTCCGAATCCTAAGCAAATATTCGAGCTTATGGATCCAGGGCCTAGATCGTGGATCTGGCCGTAGGGTTGCCTTTCGGGTGTGTCCCTTGCTTTTGCGTTTCCTTTACGTCGTACTTGCCGCCTCCTGTGACGGGATCTTGAAAGTTGAGAGCCTCTAGGGTGTAACCGACCAAGTAGTAAATTCGGTTAGCCTGTCGGATCTGCACGTGTATAGGAAAGCTTACTAGGTTGTAAAATCTGGCCAATGTAACCTTTCTTCCCGAAACACAAACCACCTTCTCGAACCACGTCTTGATTTGTTGTGGAGTCAGGACTTGAAAGTCTGGACGCTTCAACTTCCGGGCTGTCGGTTTGGCGTACTGAACCTCCACACGAGCGTCCATGTGCTCGTTGTAGTAGTCAACAGTCTCACCGGCAATGTTTTCCCACATTTGTGGCAGTGCAAAGCAGAAGCAGTTTCAGCAGCCAACAACGCTTCCGCAGTAGTTCCACTCTCTTCATTGTAAATGTTTGGATAATCTTCACTGATCCAATCATCTGGGCTCATATCGTACGGCTCCTCCATGTAGGGATACGTTAATTCAGTTCTCGGTGCAGTCCAACCATTGAACTTCATGTCTGTCAATATGCTCCTGTGTATGCGCCCACATGAAATGAAGTCAGCTCCACCAACTTCTTCGAGAAGTGATTCATCAGAATGCATATCTACTGGAGGCTCAGTATCTTCAACTTGAGCGGGGTTAGGCTCCTCTGGTCCCAAGTCATCGTCGTCGTCGTACACAGACCCATGTTCAGTGTTGCCATCTAAATCAAGGCCAGCGAAATCCTCAGGTCTTTCACCAGGCTGCACAAGGTTTGGGTCGTCTACTAACAAGCATACACGATATGAGTAAGTAGCGTAAAATACAAAAGTGTATGGACATTATAACAATACCTATCGCAAGACGCTGTACTGCATCAGATTCATTCATCACTACCTCCGATTGAGGTTCTATCTCATCGCCACCTTCATTCACGACATTCACGACCTCTTCGTCACTCTCAACAACGTCTTATTCGCTACTACCGCCATCCGTAAACAGGTCATACTCTAAGGCTCGCTGGACAAGTGATATCTCTGAGGCACAAAGCAAAACAAGCATTAGTGTATACCTCAATTTTACATCAACACAATAGTAGCCCACCGTCTTCATCCGATGCAGTCGAGATGTGGGCTGATGTTGCAATCAGAGCATCACCACCAACACTGCTCTCTTGTGAGCTGGTAGGGGTCGTTAAACCTGTACAATACACAATAAGATTAGACTTCTAAAACATTTAATATACACGAGAGCATCATACCTTCATTACTTGTACGAATCGCTTTATCCGGTAACTCAGTTGGGCTACCTGGCGGCCCTGCGTCGATGTACGCAGATGTATCTCGTACAGGGGTGCTAGATGTAGCGACGGCTGTATGATACACGATACAATCAGTTGATATTGCATCTAATACAGGATAGCAATTCATACCTGTTTCAATCTCCCCTCGAGTCTGGGCTGGAGGATCACACGCAGTACTGACTTGTGGATTTTGTACAGGCCTTTTAGAGTTCTGCTATCGAAGCTCCGCTATGCAAACACAATTCGTTAGACTAAAAACAACACCCACCAAGCATAATCATACGTACCGAGATCCAGCTGATCCAAGAAGGCCATCATCTCTTTTTCACCCACGAAGAAATCTTTCCCGCGGACACCCTTCGTACTTTGACCAGGCATAATGTACATGAAGTCCACAGATAGGTCCTGGGGCTCTTTGACGACCATCCTTCTCTCCTCAGCTCTCGCCAACGTGCTTGAAAGGCCATTGTTTGCCAACGGGGGGAGATTCTAGAATGCGTGGCAAACTAGTGGCGCGCAAATGCACCTCCGATTGTTGATATAATTGTGTGGCGCACACTCCTACCTGTGGCTTCTTATTTTTAGAAAATAAAGATCTTGCAGATCTTAGTTGATCTGAGTGGAATATACATGTGATAAAACCAAAAAAATACCCCACTTTGACTTAAAATTTGTAAACGCACATACAAAAACGACTTCAGAAATCCTATCGTGTATAGTACAGGATAAGCGCTTTCTGAAAACGTGTCTATTACAGGCTCTCGTGTTGGGGGAGATAAGAAAATATAGTTTGAACCTGAGGCTCACCAGAGAAGTGATTGTATTTTGTACTGTATTTTTGTTTGTAATTTTTTTGCAATTAGCGTAAAAATCAATGCTGCTTCGAGCATTACTGTATGAGTTTTATAACTATTCAAGTGAAGAGTACTTCCAGGCATACTGTCAGTTGACAATACGGAAGTCAGCTGGGTAGATAACAATTTGTAGGGAATACAGCCACTAATTACATTTAAATACCCAACGAGAACTACCATTCCGTGCATAAACGGATACAGCAGGTAGTTTATGAAGACCTATCATGATATCGCTAAATGGTCTTTCCTAAAAACTAAATGATATTGTCATTGAATTTTATAATATTCACGGTGTATTTTGGTTTGTTGCTATCGTTTATTTCCCGCTAGTTGTGCTTAGTATATGTTTTACTGATATGTCTTGCATAGCATGAGGTTAATAGTTGGTGGTCAATTCTGGGGTATTTCTTGTCAGCTTAGACTTTCTAGACGACAGATGTGATCTAGATCGAGTCGTTCCAGTAAGCAACGAAACGGGATGGTATAGACGCATGCGTAGCTATGTCTAGAAAAAAAACCTTTATTTGATCGTGATTGGTGGTCTCCACAAGCAAATATGCCATGTGATTTGATTAAAATAATTGTTAGACAACTTGTTTTACTCAAAACCCTGCAGCGAAGTACGAGACAAGCTCCACAATCCCATTTAAACACTGCTAACGATTACGAAAGGGTATACCAGTGCTTAAAACAAAAGGGACGCTTGTCTCGCACTACTAAATGGACTCTGGATAATCCTGCTAACGTTTTCTAATTAAATACAGTCTCCACCTTCAACTTAAATTATCTGAAGCTCGGGTGGTGACCTTCAACCCTTTACTACATTGCCGTGGCGGTGGTGACTCCTTGCGGGTAGGTTCCAACTCGCCTACATGATACACCTACGCTAGCGTAGTGGTGCGCGCTCTGTGACATCACATATCAATTCCTTTGCTATTAAAAGGGCTCGTCGCGGTCATAAGCAATTCCAGTACTGGCTTCTGTGTGGCAAAACGTTTTGAGCTGGAATTGCTTGCCTCAAATGCACTCCGATCGAAATGAATATCCTGCAAGACTACAAAAAGTTAAACGTAGGTTTATGACGACTGAAGATTATTTAAGAAGGGGAGGGGGATGATACATGCTTAGCGACGTCTATTGGCTGAAACTAAAACAATGGGCGTGTGTCCCAATGCGGACAAATCTCGCATTATATCAGGTGAAACTTCGATGCCCAGGTCAATGAGACATCATTTAGTGCTTTTAAACCGCTATCGAAAACAAATATACGTGTTTGCATCTACTACTTCAGCTCCCTTTGTAATTCCCTGCCATCTGCGTATTCAAGCGCTTTCAAGACTCCGTGGACGGTCTGAAAATTGCACGCTTTTATGTGAGTAACAATCCCAGTGCCATCCTATAGATCGCAGATTAAGGGACCAAGGGACTGGATAACACATTTTACGTTGTACGTTGCGGATACCACGAAACCATCGTGAAGACATGAAATCGGAATTTCGGGAATTATGGCGTGAAGCAGAGCTGAAAGAAATGGCGGCATTAAGAGCAAAGGGGGTGATCGAAGAGATTCCCAAGGAATCCGCTCCGAAAGACGCAAAGCCAATCAACACGCGGTGGATGTACGCAGTGAAGTCAGATCACCAATGATATGTGATCCGCTTCAAGTCTCGTATTGTAGCTATAGGAAATGACCAAAGATCGGGCATCGACTTTGTGGAGATTTTTGCTTTTGTTGCACATATGTCGTCTTTCCGGTTGATGGTAGCGCTGACAACTCTGGTACATCTGAAGCTATACGGAGGTGATCTCAACATGGCCTACTTGAACGCACTGCTGGGGATTCGGCAGTACGTAAGGTCAATTGATGGATTCCCATGCGAGATTGACGGCCACATGTATGTGGTGTTGAAAGCTTTGTACGGGTTGAAGTAGAGAATGGAACTCAGAGCTAAGCCGATAGTTACTGGAGAATGGCTATCAGCGTTCGCTGATGAAGCCGTGTCTCTACTACAAGTTGAACGAATATAGTATCATACTGGTGCTTGTGTACGTAGACGACATCTTGGTCGCCACGGACGACGAGCCAAAGAAGTGTGAGCTGTTCAAAGCGCTTGATAAGACATATGGAATTAGCGATCAAGGCTTGCTCACATCCTCCCTAGGTGTTGAGGTAGATGTGGTGTAGGGATTTCCAGATTCGACCATGCGCCAACCTACTTTAGATCAAGAATCGGCTCGGTCTGATAACCCAGAGCTTAGGAACAAAGGATTACGGGAAGTACTCGGCGATCTGTCCGGATGATGCGATCCGGATAGCCGCTGAGATCAACGGTCGCCTGAGCCCAGATATAGGGTCGGTAGAGATCCGAAACGACTACATTTCACTAGATATTTGTATAAGAAGCATAGTATTAAATAGGGCGAGCCAGAAACGCTCCTAGTAGATAAGAGAGCAGAATTTTCCAAGTCCAAGACACGTGTACACTTTTCCGGTAAGTCCCTGCATAGGGCTGGATTATGCCTGCCGTCGATACTCGAGAGGCATAGCTTGTAGGGTTTTGACTGGTAGCGCCAAGATATTAGGCCGGTCCGGGTAGGACAAAGTCTCGCTGCGCGAGAAAGAAAACCCCGCAAACTCAGCGGGCCGGTACGTCGGATAGCCCGGGTGCCGTAACACTTCTAGCTGAGCAGCCTCTGCGCTCCGTGACCTGTAAAAGCGCTCGCGTGCCGTCGTCCATCCTATGGTGGAGGACACAGGGTTGTGAACGAGCTCAGCCGAATCAAACTCGGCGGAGCCTCGGAAGTGATCTGACTTGGTTAGTCGGAACCGAGCCACTCGTCTGTCCCGGAAGGGCCGGACCGTGCGGGGACCACCCTCTGCGCAGGCCATACAACCTCCGACCTAACTCGGCGATTCGTTGTAGTTTGTGTAAGGAATCCACATCCGACGGTATTTTAGTGTTCTACTACACCACAACTGGTGCCGCGACCCGGGAACAGGAGTGTGTGCTTGTTTTTATAGGTGCCAGCTAACTAAGTTAAGAGGAAGAGAATAGAAAGAGAAGATGAAGAGAAGAGTGAAGATGGTCAAGGGATCAGCAACTCCGAGCGACGGAAGCCCAGCGACGGCTGGAGGATCGCCTCTCGCGGGGTCGGACCCGGCGGATCAACGACTCATCGCCATGGCGATGGAGGTTGGACGAACTATCCAGTTCGACGAGGATGCCCAAGGCCAGGAGAGCGAGAACGGAGATGCAAGTGGAGGAGAGTATGAAGAGAAGGCCGAGACCGCTGAGCTCGGAGAAACGAAGACTACCGCCGAGCTACTTGGCGAGGTGGAAGAGTTGACGCTGCAGGTGGGACGCATGGGAGCCCCACGTCCTGTCGAGCGCAACTTATCCACAGAGCTCGATGAACGTGCGGACGATGAAGAAGATGAAGAAGAACATGACGTTGCTCAAGGGAGCCGTCCGCCCCTTATTCCGAAAGCGACAAGGAACGCCGATACGCCGAGCGCCAATAAAGGGTTGGCTCGACTCGGCGAGGAGATGAGAGCGAGATCGGAATGGATGATGATGTTCGCGCCTGTGGCGGTGGCGCAGGCGAAGTGGCCAATGTTGGGTCCCGAGTTAACTCAACCGGTGCGTGCAGCCAACATCAATCAGTTGGTGGAATAAGCTGTGTTGCTGTTGAAGGCGATGGACTTTCGGTGCAACAGCCGACCAAACAACCTCATCCTGTCCGACTGGAGTCTGACCCGTGGCGGAGCTGAGCTCTGGCAATGGAAGAAGAAGTTGTGAGTGGCGTTTGGGTTGGAGAATGCCCCTGGTGGAACGAAGAAGGTGTACAGCCGAGTAGCCGAGTTCAAAACACTCGGCGAAGACCCAAGCAAATTCCTTTGCCGAAGACCCCGGAGACGAAGAGACGTGAAGTATTCCGCGCTACGCAAGGGACTCCGTACTTCGAAGACTCCCACATACTGACTCTGATGAAGCTAAATCCGACTCAGCGGGCGCCGAGTCGTGGACAGCGGAATGTAGGTCGTTATCGTGAATTGTATGACGCTGCTGACGAAGCTGAGGCTTTCGAGGAAGACGAGGAGGATGATGACGCCTTCGACATGAGATGAAACCGTGAAGAAATCATAAAGGACTACATCCGAAACTTGAGCTTCGACGTGGCTGAAGAAGACTCGACTCAGTACCTAGAAGTCCGAACCCACGCCTCACTCGACAAAATCGCCGAGTTCGAAGGGAAGCGCTACCGCTCTGACGCATCACTCCAGTGGCTCAAGCGTTTCATCTACGAGATGAAGAGCACCAGGACGCCCCAAAGTGCCTGGTGCGAACCCTTCTCGCTATGCTTGGGACGCCCGGCGAAGAGATGGTATAGGCAGCTGCCGAAGAAGACTCACCGACGTTGGAAACTACTCAGCGAGGCGTTCCTGGACTATAATTTCCACACTTTATCTCACAGTTTGACCAATCCGCCCGCACTCGTTACTACTCGGCGAGACGTAAAGTTAACGAGCCGATCTGCGATTTCTTGATCCGACTCAATGGGAATGCTCGAACAGCCAAGATCCAGTACGAGAATGGTGGCGCCGACGCAGCTGACCATGTCGAGCACTTCTTGCTGCATTGTGATAATGACGATGTGATGGATTTGATGTACCCCTTGCAGTTTGAAGACATCAGTAAGGTGGAGCAGATAATCAATCATTGGATCCTCGGCGAAAAGCGCAAGAAGCAACGCGACCGACTCGTGATCGCATGAGGCCGAGAAGACAAGCGGAAGGATCGAAGCCGCTGAGATGAACGCCGAGATGGACGTCGAGATGAGAAGCGCAGTCGCAAGAAAGTAAACGGCGACCGCCGAGTCACTGTCACTGTCGTTGACGCTGACGCTGACAGGGAGGAACTCCTCGATCAGAGCTCGCCGAGTCCTTACAACTCAGAAGACGAATAGGATGATGAGGACCAGTCCGGGGGTTACGACTCAGCGGAAGACGACGACTACATAGACGCCGGCGTTACCAATGATAAGGGAAATACACCGGTCCGCCGAGAGAACTCGGCGGGAGACCAGAATAGCTCGAATCGAAGTTGGGGGAACTCGGCGAACCGACCTCCGCGACCGTACAACCAACGCGAACAGTCGAACCGTGGAGATGGATCACGCGACAACCCCCAGCGTGGACTTTGTGCAGCTTGTGGAAGAACGGGGCACTCGGCTCACTACTGTCGGCGACGCCGCAAATTCTGCAGACAAGTCCATGAAGTCGGCTAGTGCGAGCTGTTTCGTCAATACGAGAAGCTGGTTGCGTTCGTGAAAAAACTCTGTCGACAAATCGCAAGTGCCAGAAGACCTGCAAAACCTTTACACGCCGAGTGATTTAAACTCGGCGGCCCGCCAACACTGACTGGGTTGGAATATGCCGGGCTGCCACAGTCAGCTGAACCTGCAGTTGAGGCGAACTTCTTGTTTGCCTTCGAAGCCGAAGCAGGGCGGCCCGAGGGAAGAAGCGGGGATGGCAATTGGAAGTGTGAAATCGACTAAATTGAACGTGAGCTCGGTGAGTTAGATGATAACCACCGAGCGATTGCAAGTGTAACTCGGCAGTCAGACCAGGCTGTGCATCGTACCAGAATCATGAAGCTGCTTCCGGGAGAACGGCTGGGATGGTGGTCAGCATAGACGTTTGATCGCCGAGTTAGAATGAGAGCTCTCGTATTGGGAGTGAACGACCGAAGGACCAAGATACCATTGGACACCGGAGCAAATGTCTTGGCGATTAGTGAGTACTTCGCGAGGAAACTGCGTCTCAAGAGAGTGGCCAGCCGAAATAAGCGGATCGAAATACTAGGAATAAGTAAAGACAGAATGGTAACAACGTCACGAGCAGTTGTGAAGGTGACACTCGGCTGGGAAGTGACATACGAGTTTGAAGTATGGATAATGCCTCATCATGCCGGAGTCGATTTGATTCTCGGCACTGACTTCATGATCCCAGCTGGGATCCGTCTGGATCTGTACAGCTCGGCGGTCAAGCTACCCGATGAGATGGTGATCCCATTCATCCGATCAAGTAATGCGCCGACCAAAACCGAGTTCGGACCAAATGTCCCATGCGGGCCACCAGACGGGTCAACGATCGAAAGTCGAATGACCGCTGAGTTCAAATTGCCCAGGCGGCAACCCAGTGAGGCGACGCATGACTTGTGGGTGCGATGGACGAAGAGTCGGGTTCTAACGGTTGTTTTTAATCGCCGAGGAAGCCCAATTCATGTCCTAATTACAAACGTACGACCCAAGTCAGTCTGGTGCCCACCTCACTTTTATGTGATAAAATGGCAACCCCACGGAGTACTGGCCAATGAGGGATATGTCCGCGTGAACCCGGCGATATACCGCGACTGGCAGGTATTGGCATTTGAGTCGGCGATGGATAAAGATTTGCTGCAGAAGGAACAACGACTGTACGAGGACTGGTTGTCACACCAGCCGCCATGTGGAAAGTCGAAAATACCCTATTCCGACGGCGGTGGGAAAACGTCCCCTCCAGTGGAGAACGGACCAGAGTTAACATGCGCCGAACGCTGGAGGAGGATCGAAGCTGATGCAGGAGCCGACGACGACCAGAGGCGTCGCGATAACGCCAACGTCATATCAACTTCTGGGGTGACAAGGGGTGACACGACTATAAACTCAGCGTTCAAGCTGATAGACGTCCGAACGGATCGTACGCCGGTGCTACACGATAGTGAAGCTGTCCCATATGACCTGTCCAAGTTTGAAGACGATAGCGCTATTTCTAACGCCAGCACGAACTCAGCGGCTGAAGGAACAAGTGCAGTAGGGGGCAAGGAAGAAGTGTCGGCGACTGAAGACTCAGCTATACCGGAGGGATACCATGAAGTACGCTCGGAACAAGTCCTACGGGACGGCCAACCCGTTATGGATAACCGAGCCAAGTTTGGAGTCATTAGACCGAGTATTGTGGGCGAGGTGATATCAGCTATGAGCACCCTGACCACTATAAGTGCTACGATTAACCATGTGGTGACGGCGAGCTCGGCGCTCGAAGAACCAGCCACAAGAAATGACTTGGGAGCTGTTCCGGCGTATCATACGACGACCAACTACGCGAGGGACGAGTGTGGACGCGTGGATGTCTGTCCTGCCGTCATAGCAGACTCAGCGGTACAGCACCCTGGCGCGACGACTGAAAATTCCAATCCGGAGGTATTACTTTTAAGAGGTGTTGAGGCTAACAGTGAAGGACTGAGCGGGACGGTGAATACAAGTAACCACAGCGATTAAGGTGAGGCACGAGCCGAGTATGGAGTCGATGGGTTAAGTTCTGCAGCCGTGGTGAACTCAGCGATGGGTAAGCCAAAAGCCTGCATTATCCAGTCGGCGGCGGTGGACTCGGCGTCAGCGGATCTAAACACTGAGAGTGATTCGGACATGGCCACAGCATGTCGTCAGGACGTCAGCTATCCCGGAGACACGTTTGCACGCACGGAAGTTAGTTCTGCCGTCGCAGCCAACTCAGCGGATCAGCACTCCGACGCGACGAAGGACTATGATAGTCGGGAGGTATTACTACATGAGGGAATTAAGCTTAACGACGATCCAGCTACGGCGGACTCAGCGTTGGAGACTATGGAGGCTGAAACCGGTTCGGATGTGGTTAGACGGCATGACAGTGATACCATCTACCTCGGAGACAAGTTTGAACGCGAAGAAGTTAGATCGGCCATCGTAGTAAACTCAGCGGATACGGGCCCTGACGTGGATGACAATTATGATTTATCAGAGGTATCACTGTTGGAAGATACTGTAACTGAGATCGGAGTAACGAACTCAGCGACGACGGTGTTCGACCCCGGCGGAATTGGCTACGGTTTAGAACAAACTGAAGATGACGAATGCAACTCGACGAGAGACCCAACTGAAACCCTAAGACGACCTTACGTGGCTATCGTAGCGACCGAAGACGATCAAGAGGATGATGTTGACGATGGTAAGACCGATATCTTTGAGCGCAGTGGGACAGATCTGGAGTTGACGGACCACGCTCACGAGCTGGCTTTCCTTCCCGACCTTACTGAAGTTGAGTCTACACAACTCGACTATGACGCTCCGAACGTCAAGTCAAGTAGTCATACGCCAGCACAGTCGGCTAGGTTGGTGGCAAAGCTGCAAAAGCACGAAGGGATAATGATTTCAAGTGGTAATGCCCTGCCGCCTCCAGCGTAGGGAGCATTGTGCGACATCGACGTGCAAGGACACGAACCTATTAAGCGGAAAGCTCGGCGGATACCTCTACGCCACTTGATCAAACTGTACGAGTTGTTGAAGGGGCTGCTTCGAGCTGGGTTGATATCATTCTCGGGCAGCCCTTGGGCCTCACTAGTGGTGATAGTGCTAAAGAAAAATGGTGTGGATATTCGGCTATGCATTGACTATAAACTAGTTAATGCGATTACGACGCCGATGGAAACCGCCATGCCACTAGTCGCCGACCTGCTCACCGAATTGGAGAGTTACCTGTGGTTTTGCTCGCTTAATGCTGCGAGCGGATTCTGGGCAGTCTTGATGACTCGCCGACCTCGGCAGATCTCAGCGTTCGTCTGTGCACTTGGACACTTTGAATAGTTACGAATGCCGTTTGAATTTAAGAATGCGCCTATAATTTACCAACGACTAATCGACAACGCTCTATGGGGATGCGTTCAACCAAAGGGAGGATGGCAGCTATTTGCGGAACGAATGGCTATAGCTGAAGTCGAGTCGGGAACTCGGCGAGTCGAGCTCGGCGGAGTCAGCGATTCAACGCCAGGACAGCTGACGAAGTTCGAAGCGGACCACCAATCACAAGTTGACTGCGATCCGGTCCAAGACCTGGTCAACGGACCGGACGGCGACATGTTCGCTAATGGAGAACCTGACCAGTCTTATTTGATCCTGGTGTTCAAGCGGAGGTCGTTTGTCGATGATATCTGTTTTGGAGGGGAAACGTTTGACGCCTGCTTGGAGACACTGGACCGACTACTAGCCCTGTTCACCGAATGTCATACATGTATTAGCATTAGCGTTACCAAGAGTATCTTTGTCCAACCCAAGATTGATTTTCTGTCGCACGAGATTACGCCGAGTGGCATACGCGCTGATACGAAGAAGATAGCCGCGATCGCCGAGCTCTCCTTTCCGAAATCAAAGAAGGGAATGTAAGCCTTTCTTGACGCACTTAACTATTACGGCCGATTCATCCAGAACTTGGCTGTCTATGGAGCAGTACTCTATCAACTAAAGGACACGGACTTTGGTTTTGGGGGTGACTTGGCGTCAGCAAAAGCGTCATTCGCCGAGCTCAAGAAACGGGTAGCAGAAGCTCCAATTCTGCGCCATTTCGACTCGGCGAAAGAAGTCCACATTGTGTTGTACACCAATGACTGGGCACTGAGCAGTACTATGATGCAGCCGCACGACGACAAGCTGCACCCAGTTCGCTTTTGCGGACGCGTGCTAAAGGAGAATGAACTCGGCTATCATCCCGCTGAGAAAGAAGTGGTCGCACTGTTACAATTAATGAAAGTGTGCTACACTCTCTTGGCGGGGAAGACGCTGCACATTTACACTCGTTTCTCAACGCTGGAATGGGTGTTTAAGTCCAAGTCGTTGTACGGCCGCGCAGTAAGTTTCGCCGTTATGTTGTCGCCCTACGATTTGAAGGTGAAGCGAGTACGTGAACGAGATATAGACTTCACCCAGCTGCTCCAGGCGTCGATAACCCCGTTTATCGGACTCGACGATTTCTTGAAGCACCTTGCGCCTCCCTCGAAGAACTCGGCGACAGTTAGAATGGACTCGGAGCTGCTATACGCCCGAATACCAGCTGACTTTGCGGGATGTGCACTGTCATTTGATGGCTCAGCGACGACAGCTTAATACGGCGGGTATGGAAGTTGATCGTGGATACTGTGGCGCCTTCCAAATTGGGACATTGAGATCGCTGCGAGTGCTTACCTGTCGTCCACCACGGTCAACATCGCCGAGTACACCGGCATGAACAATGGGGTCTTGGCGGCTATTGACCGAGGGATAGCTGACCTGATTATCGTGGGTGACTCCCGGCTTGCAATCCAGCAATCCATGGGGGTGATAGCATGCAAGAAGGAAACGTTGCAAGAGGAGCTAGCGCGACACAAGGATCTCACGAAGCGACTCAACTCGGTTCGGTATCGACACATAGCGCGACACTATAACGCAGCGGCTGATTCTCTCGCTACAGAAGCACTCGAAGCAACAGCCAGACGAGTAATTCTCGGGACGGATAAGAAAACAGAACTGAGAATGATTAACCGAGTAGCCGAAGAGCTGTACGCCATAGACAATCCAGCGGAAACCCCGATTGTCACAGCAGTCACTCGTAGCCGAGTACGCCGAGTTCACTTTGAGGACGAGCTGGATGAAGACTCGGCTAGAGCAAGAGGAGGAAGTCAGGATCACAAGCCATATCAACAAAACCTGGAGAATCCGCGTTTGAAAGCAGTGGAGATGAATTCGAGCAAGTCAGCAGGGCGTCGACTCGGCGGACTAACCGCACGACCCCGAATGTTGAAACAGGGTCGCAGATGGAGTCAGCCCAGACGGCTCAGAATGCCAACGTCATTGATCCAGTGATAGTACAGACCGAGCGGAGACGACGAATTGCGAAGGCACAAGACGAAGAACTCAGGTGGGCCGATCGGAAGGCGTACCTGAGAGGTGATTTTGAGGGTTTTACACACCGTCGAGCTCAGAATGCCGGCAAAGTCACAGAAGTCTTTGTAGTCAGCGAAGATGGCCTGTTATACCGCCGAGATGAAACTCGCCGACAGGGCGAGCTCGGCGAACCGAATCTCTCATTGAGATTGGTGATTCCGTCAACTATGGTCGACGGAATACTTCATAACTGTAACAATTCGGTCGAAGGGGGGCATCGAGGCATCGTCAGAACTTATCATCAACTCAAGGTCGACTACTTCTGGATTGGTCTTTACGCCGACGTGGTGAAACATGTTAGGGCCTGCGAGGACTGCAATACCACTAAGAGCAAGATACAGTTGAAAGGTTACTCGCCGGGAAATGTGGTGTCAGATCATCCATTTTAAGTCGTGTCAATGGATTTCGTGACCCCCTAACTCGAACTCAGCGGGGCAATACTGCACTGCTGTTGTTCCAGGACCACTTCACGGCGTTCGTTATCGCTAAGGCTATGAATGACACCGGGGCACTCGAAGTGGCTAAGGTGTTTGAAGAATGCGTCTTCAGGCAGTTCGGGGCTCCATCTCTGATACGGAACGACCGAGATCCAAGGTTTATGAGTGAAGTATTCCAAACGTTCTCCGAGATGATGCAGTCGAGATCAAGAGCTACGCTGAGTTACCGACCACAAGCCAACGGTCAACAAGAGAGGTCAGTCAAGACAATGGTTCAGACTATACGGGTCTACGTGGAAGACCCACTTCAAGCCGACTGGGATGACATCGCCGAGAAGATGGTACACGCTATCAACAACTCAAGAGACGCGACTCCGCGGAAACCCCCCTTTCTATCTGGTACATGGTTGGGACGCCAAGTCTACACTCAAAGCTATGGCGAGCTCAATACGACGTGGACAAGGACGCTCAGCCAACTCGGCCGACGCAGTCGAGTGGCGCCGAGAAGCGAACAGACAACGAAACGTTGCCCTTCGATTAGCAGCTGAGCTCCAAGTGCTAGAGAAGGCACGACGAGCTCGAGAGCACAACGAAGCACTGAGCAAGAAAGAGAAAAGATCCATTCCCAACACAGCAGATGACGAAGATAGAGTTGCAGAACCAGGCGATGAATCCACCGAATCCTTGTTCAAAGAAGGAGATCAAGTCTGGTTGTTTATGGAGCGAGTCAAGTCGGGCCTGACCAAGAAGTTAGCCCATCGATGGCATGGCCCATTCAGGGTGAAGAAGAAGGTGGAAGAATTCGCCTATGAATTGGAGTTACCCGACAAGTGTGGATATAGGTTTTACCCAGTGGTCCATGTATCACGTCTGAAGGCAGTCACCGAACTCGGCGGAAGACCAAAGACGAGGCTAATCGCCGACCTCGATGAGACTCAGCGATTTGACTTTGACGAAGAATTACTGCCTGAAGATAGCTCGGAGCCAGACACAAGTATGAACCAGTATGAAGTCGAAGCAATCCTCGACGACGAGCTACCATTATCCACGAGTACGTCCCGGTTTCAGCGAAAGTTTAAGGTTAAGTGGGTCGGCTACGATGAGCCTACTTGGGAACCACTGTCGAATTTGTCACGTGGAGGTCTCCTGTTTGACTATCTACGACAGAAGAAGCGTGAAAACCGTCTGCAAATGGTGCAAGTTGCAGATGAGGATTAACAGTTATTGCACCAAATGTTACACCAACTCAGCGGACGACACAGGTCGAGTTGAGATGGAGTGCTACTGTGTCGAAATTACATATACTGAATAATTACGAAATGGCGTCCTGAACGATACCTACGGGACGCTCAGCCAAAAGAAGAAAATTAAAAAGAAGGGGATCCGGACTCCAAGAGAAGTGAACCCGACGGATACAACTGGGAAGGGCTCAGCGGGCTCGACGATTGGAGGCGTGGCGGCGAAGCAGACATCGCCCCCTGAAAAACTGCGGAAGGAGATGGAACATCCGCAGCCGTGGCAAGAAGTATCATCGCCTAGCTAGTTAAAGGGACTGACGCCGAAGCAGGTTGAAGAAGAACCGGTGCCTCAGAATCCGACTCGGCTGACGTGGGTTGAGGCGGGTCCGTTCCACTTGGAAGTGGAGTGCCGAACAGAGACATACTCGGAGACGCATCTCGGAGATTGGGAGAACCCAACCCGTCGTCCGGTGAGTCGCCATCAGACGCACTTTCATCATCCGAGCCGAGCTCACCGATTGAAGACCCAGCGAAGATGTGAATACCTTGACGATTCAGCCGAGGTGGAGCACCCTGAGCGTACGCTGGAGGCGTTTGTTCGGCAAGATCGAAGTCTTCTTCGATCGCGTCGTTAACAACCTGAGGGTCCATACCGCGCGGAGAGAAACAAAGAAGTCCACGTTCCGAGTGCGAAAGCATGTGTTATACGGATGAACCGCCGGGTCGGTTAGCCACCAAGCTCGCCAGGGCTCGGCTAGATCCACATCGTGAGCACACTGAACATAGTCTCTCCCGGATGGAACCCACGAAAGGTTAACAGGAGAGTAATGGGGGACGGACGGATCAAAATAAACCTCAACATCCACAAGAGGAGCGGTTCATCGCCGCGCTTCTGGGTGACCGCCGAGTAACGCTGGTCGTAGACAGCGACAACCAAGGATCGTAGGGTGTCACTACGGCGTTTGCGTTCGCGCCTGTACACCAGCCACAACTCTTACACTTCAGCAAGCTGAGCGGGCGTGGCAGTCGGGTTGACGTCAGGATGGAGACCCATCAACACACTTGACTCGACGATCCAATGACGACGCTCATAGAGAGCAACAAAGTAACGGGTCATTTGGCCATCTGTCTTGATGGGCCTCCCCGCTGAGTCCAAAGGACTGTCGCCACGAAGCTTCACCCACATATCTCCAAGAACTTGCATCAAGGTTCGAGGTCGGGTCTGAGAAGCCAAGCACCGCCGAGCTTCATCCAGCACCGACGGAGAAAAGAAGAAAGGGAGCTCGAGGAGCATCCACCGGAGACGCTGACAAGGATGACTCGGATCAAAGACAGTCATGAAAGCTCGTATACCGTCAAGAGAACACGGCGTGGGTGGCAAACGACTCTTGCCACCTATGAGCTCCAGCTGCACCCCTCCGCTCAGTGTATCCAATAATGCATTCCAACAACGGGCTGAGCGGAAATGCATAAATAATACCTCACGGAGCTGAGCCATGTGAAGAGTCAAGCGACAATCCTTGCAAACTGCTTGCGAAGCCCGGGTCCGTAACGTCGCCAGCGGGAGTGTAAGAGCGCTTGGCAGAGTGATCGAAGCCGGCCGTGATGCAGTCGAACTCGGCTGAGAGGGAACTGACGCTACCGGGAGCACACTTGGCGAAGGAGCAGCCGAAAGAGATTGGGTAGAAGACAGGTCAGGTGTTGACACAGGCTGCCGATGCTTGTGATGCTGGTGCTTCTTGTGCTTCTTGGACCGCTTGGACCGGTGACCGGTAGGACTCGACGGGGCACGACGCTTGCGACGCTGCTTCTTCCCCGAAGCCGACGGAGACGTATAAGTCCCGTCACCAGAATCCATCGATGAATGTCGCGAGGAGTGGTGATTACTCGGCGGCAAGAACTCATCACTCATCTCATTGTCAGAGCCGAAGATTGCCGCATGAAGGTTTCTCGCTTTGGCAGAACGACGAGCATCTATGGCCGCCGAATCAGAACCTGAAGGACTACCCGCCGAGTTCTCGGATAAGGGAATGGGATCCAAGAGCGACCCAGCAGCAGGATTCGTCGAGCCGGCGGACGGTGCAGAACCGTCGCCAGGCCCTAAGACCTCGTCGTCAGACGCGTCAAGGTCCTCAAGCAGCTGAGCAGTCACAGTGCGAGCAGTCGCAGCAGATCTCCGGATAGATCGCCCAGACGGGGACCTCAACACCGCCGAGCTCGCAGGAGGAGACGGTCTGAGGACACTCACAGCCGGAGTCACTAGGTCAGTCGGCGTAGTGGATACGCTCAGACCCCGATAGGGAGAGACGTGAGAGGATCGACCAGATGACGACTGGGAGTGCCCAGCCACCGTTGATACGACGCTGAGCTCCACACTTGACTGGGGCAACTCAGCGGAGATGGGTGAAGTCGAGCCTGGGGCACAAACACTTGTAGCCGGGACAGGCAGCGAAGCCACGACATCGGAAGAAGATACCGGCGGTGGGTGAGTAGCCGCGACTGACGACGTCGACAGAGGACCAGAAGATGAAGAACCCACCGAAGTCGTCGAATCAATCGCAGGAACGGTGTCGGCGGCCGGTTCGGGCAACTCAAGCTCGAATTCAACTTCGCTCGAAGCGTCATCGTCGTCTGCAGAGCAAGCAGAAACAGCTGACTGTGTAGTAGAACTCAACTGAAGGTGATGAACCTTTTTCCGCCGAGTCCGACGACGGGATTTTCCAGAGCGGGGCTTTCATCCATCGGACACGGTAGCTTGAGGAGAATTTTAACGCAAAAGGGCACTGATAGCCTCGTGTCCCTCCTCCCCGGGAAGTGGACAAGCGTACGGCTGAGGCGAATGCGGCGCCGGTGAACGATGACGAGAACCTGCAGCAGTTGAAGATTGGGATTGGCAAAACGCCAAAGCCGCTGAGTTGATGTCAGGTCCGCCAACGGAGTACGATGAAGTTGGGCGAGGGTCTGCTCGGGTTGGCTCGTAGCCGCCGCTGAGCAGACAGGAGCCGCAGCCGAGTCCGTCGCGCATCGGAATAATATCATTTCGACGGATGAGCCGCTTCTGCCGCAAGATCACAGCCCGCTGCTCAGCGATCACCGACTGAGCGTGCCGCAAGGGTTGAGTGCCGGTGAAGCTGTACAACCGTACCGATTCCTGCAGCTGCTCGAAATGCTTGGAAGCAATGTCTTGAAGAGTGACGAACGCCGCATCCCTCTCGGAAATAGACCGGAGAAGGACAGCGGTCTCGGCGTCTCGATCCAAGACTTGCTGATGATGGAGCTGGGCCTGACTCAACGCATCGTCAACCTTGCCTTGCTCAGCTGCGATAGCCCGAGCAAGTTTCGCTTCACTCAGGGCTACAGCCTTTCGCAGTGAAGCAAGGCGATTAGCAGACTGCGTGGCAGCAGTCTCCAATCGGGACACCTGTTGCTGCGCCGATGAGAGCTGAGTGGACAATTCGAGATTGCTGAGGGCAAATGAGTCCGGTCACCGAGTCAATGCGCGGTTCTCTTCTTGAGCAGCTTGATTCTCGGCCCTGAGATCACCAATGATCTGGGGATAATCAAGAGCGGCGTAGTTGCCTTTCAAGATGTCCAACAGCTCCCCCGCGGAAGAAGCATGCAGGATCGCTCGCCGCTGCACGGGATCGGAAGGCTCTACGGAACGAGTGAATTCGTAGGCCATGAGCCTCGCCAAGAAGGTCAATTCTTCTCGACGCTCGTATCCCTGCTCGGTAATCCTGGTCATGAGGGAGTCAAGGCTCACTGGAGCAGCCGAGCGTGACTGACTGTTGGCGCCCGAAGTGGTGTCGCCCGGCAAGCGGTGGACCCGGAAGGCGTGCACGAGAAGACCCTGCCGACTCCGCGGCAGACTCATGGGAAGTTGTCAGGTCGACCAACCCAGCTTCATGCCGGTCACTGACCCCACGAGTGCCGACGGGTCGAGGAATCGACTCAGCTGGCGCGCCTTCACCTCGACGAGGAGTGGGAGGAGAATTATGCCGTCGCGAGTTGTGCTGGGTTAACATGCGAGGAGCAAGGAGCTGCCTAGTGAGTAACAGCGGAGGCAACAAACGTACCGAAGAAGGCGGTGGAGAGACGCGAGACGTCATCAGCCGAGTATGGACCAACGGTGAAAGAACCAAATGAAGGATTAAGACACTTACCAGCTCGGCTCGTATCATAACCGGGGCAGTTGCGGCGTAGGGATTTCCAGATTCGACCATACGCCAACCTACTTTAGATCAAGAATCGGCTCGGTCTGATAGCCCAGAGCTTAGGAACAAAGGATTACGGGAAGTACTCGGCGATCTGTCCGGATGATGCTATCCTGATAGCCGCTGAGCTCAACGGTCGCCTGAACCCAGCTGAAGGGTCGGTAGAGATCCGAAACGACTACATTTCACTAGATATTTGTATAAGAAGCATAGGATTAAGTAGGGCGAGCCAGAAACGCTCCCAGAAGATAAGAGAGCAGAGTTTTCCAAGTCCAAGACACGTGTACACTTTTCCGGTAAGTCCCTGCATAGGGCTGAATTATGCCTGCCGTCAGTACTCGAGAGGCATAGTTTGTAGGGTTTTGACTGGTAGCGCCAAGATATTAGGCCGGTCCGGGTAGGACAAAGTCTCGCTGCGCGAGAAAGAAAACCCCGCAAACTCAGCGGGCCGGTACGTCGGATAGCCCGGGTGCCGTAACACTTCTAGCTGAGCAGCCTCTGCGCTCCGTGACCTGTAAAAGCGCTCGCGCGCCGTCGTCCATCCTATGGTGGAGGACACAGGGTTTGTGAACGAGCTCAGCCGAGCAAAATCTGACTTGGTTAGTTGGAACCGAGTGGAAGCGAGCCACTCGTCTGTCCCTGAAGGGCCGGACCGCGCGGGGACCACCCTCTGCGCAGGCCATACAACCTCCGACCTAACTCGGCGATTCGTTGTGGTTTGTGTAAGGAATCCACATCTGACGGTATGTGTGTGCTCTACTACACCACATAGAACAAACCTTGGATTCTGTTACGATTAGGCATAGCAAGTCCGCGCGTGAGATGTTGGAGACGATTGAATTCCAGAACGCACATGCTGTAGGATATCCGATGGAAACAAACGCACGATTAGTTCCACTTAATGAAGACGAGGAATCGGACACGAGCTTTGCTTACCGACAGGCCATATAAATGTTAATGTACCTCGCCACTGGCGCGACCCGACTTCATTCGCAGTTGGACAGCTGAGCCGATTCGTTTCGAAGCCATCTGTGAAGCATGTTGGTGCAGTAAAACGAGTACTACGGTACTTAGCTGGAGCCGTGAATGTAGGAATTATGTACATCCGACCTAAGGAGACACCTGAGGTGGTAGTTCTCGATGGCTACCGTGACAGCGATTGGGCCAATGACCCCATCATCTAGGAAGAGCACAACTGAACTGGTCTTTACCTTTTCTGGTGGAGCTATGTCTTGGATGTCGAGGCGTCAGACAATCGTGGCTCTCTCAACAGCAGAAGCTGATTACGTGGCAGCTTGTGAGGCAGCGATGGAAGCTAAGGCTGAGAGTAACATTTTGCAAGATATCCTGAGATCAAAAGCTGTGAAGCTGAAGCTTGGAATCGACAACCAAGCCGCCCGTGTACTAGCAACAAACCCTTCATGTAGTCGGCAAACTAGGCACATCGAATTGCACTGGCACTACGTGCGAGAGCAAGTGTCTAAGAGTGTGATCGAGTTGCACAAGGTGGACGGGAACATGAATCCTGCAGACATGTTCACGAAGCCTTTGAACAAGCAACGTTTGCAGAAACTAGTGCAACCCATGGACATCGATAATGCACAGTAAGGAACTGACACGCAAGAAGTGCATCAGAGGTGTGGGGACCTTGCGCTTCGAGGGAGGCGTGTTAGGAAGCACATTGAGACCAGGCAACCAAGGAGATTGAAGGTCAAGTTGGGACCCGCACATCGTGAGACCGAGAAGGATTGCGAAGCAGGGAGTTGGGGGCCATTACAAGTTAACGGGCAGTTGCCCAAGTTTAGTTACAGAGAGAGAGAACGAAAGCTAGCTAAACAAATTTAATCACTTTTCCTTTTCTCATTTAGTGGACCCGTTAGCTAGTGGAACCGATCCATACTCAAATACATAGTATACGTGGCAACGCAGACTCGTCCACTGTTGCGGCACTACTACGAGAGTGGACAGTTGAAACAATAAATAGGCGATGTACACGCAGAGCGTTGTGTAGTTATGATAACATTCGTTTTGGCTGTTTTTCAAGTTAATTTTAGATTTTAAGAGTTGTGATTGGTGGAGAAGTAACATTGGCGACAAATATCTCTTGACCAAGACTCGCACGTAGATTTCAAATCTAAGATTTGTATGAACGTTGCTCACTTCTTGCCATTGGACCCAAAACTTGCGCCTATCGCGTAGCATGCTGACAGGCGCAAGCTTTGGGTCCAAGTTCATTGCGAGGTGCAAGAGCTCTTCCTGCTCTTAGTGCTAAAGATGGTCGCAAATAATTGGTAGAACCCGCTTAAAGCTCATTTTCTGTAAGACTTCGATGTCGCACATCATCTTCACTATTCTAGAAATGGCCCCGTTTTTAGAATACTGAAGATACACCCAAAACAAAATAATGCTCTCTACGAACCTATGTACGAATCGCGATTTAAGCACTCTAAACGAAGCGGGGCGTCTCCTCTATCTCTTGAGCCCTTGTAAGCTACATAATGCTTAAAACAGAAGAAGTTGTGGTCGCTCAAAAATATTATCTCCATTTATGGGCCCTCGAAATGACGATACATTTAGGGTGAGTTCAATATTTTATTTTAATTTTAAAGATTCAATTATTATTTGAAAGCCCTTGTAAAAAGCAATTGAAACAGTTGGCGGGACCCCGGGGTCCCGCAATTTTTTTGTCCATATCCGGAATTATTTTATTACGTGCATGCACCACAACCTTTAAAAAAATCCTTTCGTGACTTACTTTTTCAAAATTTAGCTTGCCCAGCATCCCGTGAACGAGCATCCAGAAGCCATTAACGGCCCTATTGGACAGTAAAATATCAGATATTGCTGTGAAGTCCCTGGGCCCTGCAAGCAAGTGCATCTAGAAGCCGTTAGCTGCCATATTGAACAATAATATGTCAGAAATTACTGTGAAGTCTCTGAGCGTCATTCCAAGGCATCGTTATCGCCCCAGAAAACACCCATGCTGACAGTTCGGCAGCATATCAGCTCTTCAAATGTAGTCGTGGATGTACGTCTAGAGACATCATCAGCCAAAACAAAAATTGGTACTGTTTTGTACCGGTTACTTATGAGAGCCCCGGGGTCCGGATGGGACCCCGGGGTCCCGCCAATTGTTTCAATTGAATAAGGGTATTTTTTACAGTTTTTTCGATGGAAGCTTACAATAGATGTCACGGTTGCGATTAAGTGCGAAAATCAATTGGCCAACTTTAAGCTCGATTATCTCGATAACTCTAAATGGTTCGTAATTGTTTGACGCAATCTCAAATTTCCAAAGGCCAGCACTAAAAAACAAGCAACCCGTATTTTGACAGAACGTCAGGGAGCCATGCATGGACGCGTTAAGAGCGTGGAGCGCGAGAAGGAGCAGCACAAGACGGATGCGCAGCGCCAGGAGGAGCTCTCCAAGGTGCGCATGTACCACGAGGTGGCGGGTAAAGTCCTAGACATGAAGCGCCAGCAGCTCTACGAGCCAAGCGTCCTACCACTGACCAGCCACCTATTGCTGCTCAACCCCGAGTTCCACGTGGTCTGGAGCTACCGCCGCCAAGCCATCGACGCGCTAGCTCAAAAAGCCGAGAACCCCGAGGCTGAAATGCTGACTATGGCCAAAACGGAGCTCAAACTAACGCTGGTACATTCGATTTTCAGCGTATTTTACGTTTAAACGCGGATATTAACACTATAAAAACGTTACAGGACGCACTGCAACGTCACCCCAAGTCGTAGTCTGCGTGGTTTCAGCGCCAATGGATCATAGACCGAGGACTGGGCGACCTGAAGATGGAGATCGGACTGTGCGACAAGCTGCTGAATCTCGGTAAAACCAAATTGTTTAAACATTTTTACTTTTGGTTATACTTTTACTAAACTCTGTTTTTAACTAGACGGACGCAATTTCCACTGTTGGAACTACCGTCGATATGTGTGCAAACTGGCTGGCGTTTCCAAAGCCGAGCAGCTGGCCTTCACCACGCAGAAAATATAGCAGAATTTTTCCAACTACTCGGCTCTACACCACCGCAGCATTACTCTACCAGAACCGTTATCTGGCGACGTGTTATTTGATGAGATCGGACTGGTCCAACTCTTGTCCAACAAGCGGTATTCACCGAGCCAGACGACCAGAGTGCCTGGTTCTATTACCGCTGGTTGCTGACGTCCATGGTGGAGCTGGTCGAGTCGTCTACCGAGGACGTCTGATGAGCCAAGTGCAGTGGCTAAACGAGTTGTTGGAGATGGAATCGGAAGCCAAGTGGGTTGTCGTCACGCTTGCCGATCTGCAGCTTCGTCTTAGTGTAATTACCGATGTGAGTAGCTGGGAGGAAGCGAAGAAAAATAGTGTGGAACTCTATGACCGCGCCATCGCCCTGGATCCGGACCACCGCCACTACTATGAGGACATGAAAAAGAAACACGTCTGAATAATTAAAAAAAGTAGTAGTCGAGAAAAAAAATCTGCAACGACATAATTGGGGAACGTAGAGACAAGCTATCTTGTTTTGTGATACTACGACAGTACTGCTTCGATTGATACATGTGTTTGTCATGCTCTCCTGCCATTCGTCAGCAAGTTCAATCTAACGCACCTCCACATTTTCACGAAAGTTTTTGTAGCCGTCTTTGATGTACGAGATAAGGCTCTCATTTTTCTTAAGCTTCTTCATGGCACTCAAGACTTCAGCTTCTGATAATCCCAATTTCTTCCAGACGCTAAGCGCGTTATAGTACTTCTCGGTGTTCACGAGGATGTCGTCATACAGCTGGGAATCGTTCAGCCACTTCGTCTTCATTTCTTTGGCAGCCTCCTTGCTTACGCCAGCCGGAAGCTTCGAGCTCGAGCCGAAGAAACCTCTCTCCTCTTTAGCCTTGTCGGTGATAACCTCTTTAAGTGCACGGAGAGATGCCCCCTCAGCTCTTGCGCTTTCAGTGTAATAGTACATAGTAGTATCGGGTATTTTCGAGTTGGTCATCTTGCCAGCAGCGAGCAATGTATTGCCATTGTTGACCAGAATGGCTGCGGAAGTTAAGAGCAAGGCAGAGGAGAGTCGCATGCTTGTTCCAAAAACGGAGTGAACTGCTTGAGAGAGAGAAGGGAAATCGCGCAATGAAGACTACTTATCGTGCCAAAACTTCGTTAGAAGTCGTGCTTTTTAGCGAATACCGGTAACATTGAATTACCGCCGTCATCAAGTAAAAATACGTCAGCGTGCACTTCATCTTATCAAATGCAGCAACCTGTCTGTCCGTCACACTAAATTGTCGTGCCTGTTCACGCTTTTCCGGACAAATCATTGGATAAAATTATTTAAATATTTTCACAGGCTGCCGAGCGGCCCAAATCGGGCGGCCTTTTGGGCCCGCCTGAGCCACAATCTGCCAACCTATTGTACGAGTATTGAAGCGAGGCCATGGCGAGCGGAGCGGAGGCAAACACAAGGAACGACATTCATTTTTACCCGCCGCGTAGCGGCGGCGCTCGGCTAGTCAATTCACAACTGCACAACTGCACAACGTTCACTGAATCACGGTACTATATTTGTATAAATTGCTACTGATCAGTAACACTACACTGCACTTGCATAATACAAGCAGACTAGCAAGTAAGTACCTTGCAGCATTGCAAGCAAACCCTCAGTTATAGCACTCGAATAAAAAAATAACCTGCGTTATTATAAATATTAAATATTATTAAAGCTAAACGATGGCCTTGCGCAAATCTGCATATGTGTGTGAACCAGCTTTATTTGATTTTTGGGATTTGGAGGTAATCTATGGAGACGATAATCACATAATCCCAATCAGATTTGAAGGTACAGTTCAGTACAAGTAATCTATGGAGACGATAATCACAGAACCCCAATCGGATTTGGAGGTAATAATCTAGGGAGACGATACCCAATCTTATTCACAGATCGCCTTTCAGAAGAATCCATATGATTTTGCAGAGTGTAACATTAAAAGCAGTACTGTAGCGGCAGCCACCCAATTACTGAAGTTACCATTTAGTGAAGCAGAAGCTACAGCCACTAGTAGTGGGTGTGTTGTCCGTCTGTAACGACCGTAACGGGCTAGGGCTAATAAAACTCACGCTAATACGCGCGTTCTACTGGCTGCTGAGCGCAGCGAAGGCGGCCTCGATTCGCTAAAATGCTGCCAAGCGCAGCAAAGGCGGCCCCCATTGGCTAAAATCAACATTGTGTTTTGTACACACTGTATGTGGACAACACATCGTACTTAACAGGACCGCTTAAATGCTCCTGCGCCACACAAAGGGCGCTGCCTATGTGCGCGTTAGCTAGCATTAGTAGAAGGCGCCGATGAGCACACACGTATCATATTGTCGTAGGAGCTGTTAAAAAAATTGTAGGCTTTGGCGACTTTTATTTCGGCCTCAATCGAAACTTTAGTACTTATTGGTTTAGAATGATGTTTTAGGCTTCGTAGTACTTTTCTAGTAATTAAACTTACAATACTGTTTTGAGTAGTACTATTATCAATACATTTCATATTTTTGTTTGCAGTCATTTGTAGTTGTACACTTAATAATTATATCAGCGTTTGATAATAAATAGCATTTGTATTACTATGAGTAATAATGTGAAAACTTTAATATATGCCTATTGTGGCTTACATCCCTGCACCCCACACTACCCCCGGGAAAAGTATTATATTCCTTTGTATTTGCGCGCGTAGTGTACGACCTTCAGATATTGTGTAAACTTTCTAACATTATATGCTGCGTGCATCAAACAAAATGGAAACAGCGTTTGTGATTAAGTTAGTGCGGAGGTGCGTGACTAAGCAAGAACACGAAACACGAAGGAACACCGACCCACACAATGTAGACGATGGGATAGAAGAGCAACACGAAGCACGGAGCTCCATGGACGATGATAGAAGTCTTAGCCGACGCAAACTACGAAGTGTTATAAGTAGCGTGAAAGATGAAAGAGCACACAGCCATGAAAAGTATAGATGGACAAGAACATGACGGGACCGTGCGCGCCACGGACGGGAACTAATATATAGACACCCCAGCATGCTGACAAGACAGACTACGGAAGAGCACGCACGTTTGAGGACACGGTAGAGCACGTAGCGGTAAGAGTGCACGGACAGTAATTCTCCCATATTTCCACGGTTTAGTACGGAACACTGTCGGCTGACCAAACATGAAGCCGCGGTAGATCTTAAACGGAAGGTTACCGAGCATTGGAGCACGATATTAGGGAAAGAAGCGAAGCTCACCGAGTCCGACAGCACGACACTACGGTAGCTAACGATCTCACGGACGACAGACCAACCGCGACACCACAAATTGACACGATAGCATGAACCGTGCCACTAAGCCATAGGGGTGCACAGCCACAGGAACTATAGACGGGAGATCATCGATCCACGAGCACGATACCAGTGTGGAAGCTGAACTTCCCGAGCCAGAGAAGACAGTATTACATTAAAACCCGATTGCACGGACGGCGGACCAGCCACAAAATTCACGGGGGTGCTTGGGGTGACCACAATTTCATACCGTGGAGCACGATGCCATTGTAGAACACGATAACACGGGCAATGCAGGTGCACTACGCGAGCACAATACTATAGACAGCAAAATCACACCGCGATTGCACGATAGCGTGATAACGCGGTCGATGGAGCCTCACCAGGAGAGCACGATACACGAGCGACGAACAGCATAACTGCGTGAAGGCACTAACCACGGAATAGTACCCTTCGGCTAGAGTACCGGCGATGGGAGGCCAACGGCCACGAAATACTTTGTACCACAAAGCCAGTGAGACCCATGTAAACGTTTGAGAATAGAGGATAGCTAGCAGCCGCGGAATCAGGTCATACGTCTGAAGAGCATGAACTCAAAAGAGAGAGCGCTTTAACAGAAAAGGGCATGATCCACGGAAGAACAAAGAGGCCAACCCGTACTACGGAGCAACGGAAGCGTACGAAACCATGATACTGTAAACCGCCACATGAGACTACGGAATGGTAAGTGTTTTAAGTACATGACACCTCATCGCACGAGGATGGCGGAAACCTCGGGGTACAAGATCCGACTGAAAGCACACAACACACGAAGTACGTAAAACTGTAGAAACCTCATCTTCAACAAACCATGCCACTCCGCCGCGTAGCGGTGACGGCCGGCTAGTTTTACCCCTATAGTGGAGCCTGGTGTCTGTCCGTCTGTCTGTCGCGGGCTAGGGTTAATAAAACTCATGCTAATACGCGCCATTCTACTGGCTGCCAAGCGCAGCGAAGGCGGCTTCGATTCGCTGAAAAGCTGCCGAGCGCAGCGAAGGCAGCGAAGGCGACCCCTATTGGCTAAAATAGGCATTGTGTTTGTAAACACTGTATGTGGACTACACATCGTACTTAACAGCACCGTTTAAATTTCATTTTGCTCTCATTTTCAGCTGCGGTATGCAAGGCCACACAAAGGGCACTGCCTGTGTACGCGTTAGTTAGCATTAATAAAAGGTGCCGCTGAGCACATACGTATCATATTGTCGTAGGAGCTGTAGAAAATATATGTAGGCGTTGGTGACTTAGATTTCGGCCTCAATCGAAACTTTAGTACTTGTTGGATTTAGAATGATGTTTTAGGCTTCGTAGTACTTTTCTAGTAATTAAACTTACAATACTGTTTTGAGTAGTACTATTATCAATACATTTCATATTTTTGTTTGCAGTCATTTGTAGTAGTAGTACACTTAATAATTATATCAGCGTTTGATAATAAATAGCATTTGTATTACTATGAGTAATAATGTGAAAACTTTAATATATGCCTATTGTGGCTTACACCCCTTCACCCCACACTTCCTCCGGGAGAAAGTATCATCTTCCTTAGTATTTGCGCGCGTAGTGTGCGACCTTAAGATATTATGTGAGCTTTCCAATAATAAATGCTACGTAAATCAAACAAAAAATCATTTGTGTTAAAGTTAGCGCGGAGGCACGTGACTCGGCAAGAACACGAAATACGAAAGAACACCGACGCACACTATGTAGACGATGGGATAGAAGAGCAACACGAAGCACGGAAGGCCATGGACGATGATAGAAGTCTTAGCCGATGCAAACCACGAAGTTTTATAAATTGCGTGAAAGATGAAAGAGCACACAGCCATGAAAAGAATAGATGGACAAGAATATGACGGGAGCGTACGGGCCACGGAAGGAAACTAAATACATAGACACACCAGCATACTGAAAAGCACGGCTACGGAAGAGCACGCACGTTCGAAGCCACAGTAGAGCACGTAACGGTGAGAGTGAACAGAAATATTTCTCCAGCAACACCACGGTTAAGCATGAAGCACAGTCAACAGACCAAACATTAACCCGCGGGAGACCATAAGCGGGATATCACCGAGTATTGAGACGCGATATTAGGGTAGAACCGGAGCTCACCGAGTCTCACAGCACGATACTACGGTAGCTAACGATCACATTGACGAAAGACCAACCGCGACACCACTAGTTAGCACGATAGCATGGACTGTGCCACTAAGCCATGGGAGAACGCAGTCGCTGAGCTATACACGGAAAATCCCATAGCCGCGGAGAACGATACCAGTGTTGGAACTGAGCTTACCGAGCAACGGAGGACAGTATTACATTAGAGCTAGATTGCACGGACGGCGGACCAGCCACGAAATAAACGGGGAGGTGGGCGCTTGGAGTGACCACGACTGCACACTGTGGAGCACGATGCCATTGTAGAACACGATAACACGGACAACGCAGATACACAACGTGAGCACAATACCATAGACAGCATTACCACACCGTGATTGCACGATAGCGTGATACCGCGGTCGACGGAACAACACGACTGCATGGAGACACTAAGCCACGGAATAGCACACTTCGGCTAGAGCACCGGCGATGGAAGGCCAACGGCCACGAAATAGTATCTACCACGAAGCCAGTGCAACCCATTTAAACGCTTGCGAACAGAGAAAAGTTAGCATTTACGAAAAGGCCGTACCAAAGAGCATGAACCCACAAGAGAGAGCGCATAACCGCTGAGCAGCGTGGGCCACAGGTGAGCAGAAACCACGAAGCCGGGAAGAGCACGAAAGCGCATGGGCCATTGAAGAAAACAACATCGAACGTGTAGTACGGGGTAACGGAAACGTTCCAAGCCACGACATTATACGGGGCCGAATGAGACTAAGGCAAGTGGTTAAAATACACGACACTTGGTGAACCACGCTCACAAAACACGCGACACCAAGAAGCACTAAATTTGCGGCCACCTCATCTCTAACAAACCATGACACTCCGCCGCGTAGCGGCGGCGGCCGGCTAGTCTTACCCCTCTAGTGGAGTGTGGTCTGCGTCCGTTATTCCGTTCGCGGCTACGGTTAATAAAGGGGGACGCAAATACACTCGTTCTACTGGCTGCCGAGCGCAGCGAAGGCGGCCTCAATTGGCTTAAATCAGTATTATGTGGTGTACACATTATATGTGGACTACACATCGTACTTAAATGCACCGTTCAAATTTCATTTTGCCCCCATTTTAGAAACGGAAGCCGCGGAACGTCATGTTACTCTAGGTACGCTGCGTGTATGCATGTTAGTTTGCATTAGTAGCTAGCAAGACACACATACACAGATAGTCCGAGGTTCCTGGGGCTGCTTAGGGGGTAGCTTATAACTTGCGGGATTTTATCCTGCAAGTAGGTAGCCGTGCTATGGGGATTTAGCTCCAGAGCCCTCTGGGTTCTTGGGACTTTATCCCACCGCCCACTCTGCGCGAGAGCACATTTGGCACCTGGTCCATTGACCGCAAACCCGACAGCGAAACAGTTGAGCCGGTCGTTAATGGTTACTGATGGGCACGCACATTGCGTGCGTGCAGTTGGTCAGGAGGGGTACCGTAACTGGCCTTTTTTAACCGACAGATGGGTCCATGCTCGAGTATATCCAGCGGGCACGTCACCTCATCTCGTACATCACGACACATCCGGTTGACATGGCGACCCAAGTCCATGTCTTCGTGTCCGGTATGAACACCGGTTACCAGCGCTTCTACTTAACTCGGAAGTCATCTACGCTGGAAGAAGCTTTCGCGGTGGCCCCACGCGAAGATTATAGCGTCGTGGCATCTCAAGGTTTCGATTTCAGTCGGGCTCCGGTCCCCGAACCGGAACCAGAACCGATGGAGATTAATGCCATCCGCCACTTCGATCGTTCTCGGTCGACAACACGTCCACCGCGCTCCCCGACGCACAGCCAACGTCCGATGAAATGCTTCCGCTGTCGCAAGCCCGGACATCGCGCGGCGGTGTGCCGCGCGCCGGCACCTGTCCTGGCAAACGTCACGGTGTAGTCCGAGGTCGCCGATTCAAAAACCGGCGACAACCAGTAGGTGCGGGGCGCTCTACTGGGAATGGAAGAAGAGATGCATCTCTGGTGGCAGAGCCTCCTTCTAGCCCTCCAGTGCTTTACGCACGACTCTTCGCCACCACTTCCGGCAGCGACTCGAGACTGATTATAGTCAGTCCTCACGTTGACGGCGCCCAGCGCCGGATCCGTGCGTTGCTGGACTCCGGTGCGACGAACAACTTTGTTCGCGCCGACAGCTTATTGGTGTTGCCGCCAACCACGCGCACCAGCGAAGGTCCAGGCCACATGGTCGTCATATACGCTGACGGCAAGCCGCGTCGGATGCCCCGGCGCTCGGTCGCCTTCGCGTATGCATTCGATGGGTTCTGCAGCTCGGACGACTTCCTGGTGATCGAATTGAGCGGTTCATTCGACTGCGTCTTCGGCATTCCGTGGCTAGTGCGTCACCAGCCTCACATCGACTGGTTGACCCGAACTGTTCGGACACGCTATATAGATGTCAACGCCGTACTGGCGTACCTGAGCGGTACGCCCATCCTCTGTCCACACGTTGCTGTCATGGACTCCGACTCCATGACCACCCTTGCACTTGAAAAGTGCGATGGCCCTTCATACGCAGCCAGTGCTCCAGCAACTGGTGCCGGTCCTGAGTCGGAGCCTCAGGGCGTTTGCGATGTGGTCGAGCTGAGTCTCCCACATCTTGGTGAGCAGTGGCTCCCACCTCGTGAAGCGGTTGCGCGTGAGCTCCTGCCCGCGGTTCAAAAAGGGGTTCCCGCGCGCAGTCGAGATGGAGCTCCCTGTACCTGTGAATATGGTAGAACGTGGCCTCCCACGCGCGGTCGATCCTGAGCTCCCGCGCATGGTTGGGCGGGAGCTCCCTGATGTTGTGGATACAATCGTTCTACATGCTTCGTGTCCCGGCGCCGATGACATACCCCGGCGCCCAAACGATCTCGCCATGATCGAACGTGAGCTCTCATCGCCAGATGTACTCCGTCCTGTTCGTCGTCGTAGCCGCCGTAACCCCCGCCGACCCCGTGCCCCGTCGCAGGACTCCGTCCTGAGCGAGTTCAAGACACAGTCCTTGCTGGACACGCCTCGAACGATCTTCCGCGTCGCCATGAGGTTGAGGTCGCACGTCCACCGTGCGACGCCGCGGCAATCACAAAGCTCCCCGGTCTCTCTTGGAAACATTTCCTCCGCGACTTAAAGCACGGCGACGTCGAACAAGTGTGCTTGCTCGTAGCTAGCGACGCCGCGTCCATCGCGACTGTTCACGTGGACACCGATGCCTCAGCGTCCGTGCTGACCCGAGAAAGTGGCAGCCATCTGCGCCTGGCCATCTCCTCAAGACGCGAAACACCTCCGACAGTGGCTCGGCCTCGCGACGTATCTCCATCACTACTCGAAGAACTTCGCGGCGACAGTTCGTCCACTGTCGCAACTACTCAAGACCGACGCCACTTGGACATGGCGTCCGGAACATCAAGCTGCCTTTGACGCGGTAAAAACGAGCTTATCCACCGCGCCCGTCCTGATGCTGCCTGACCACTCCAAGCCATTTCACGTGGTCTGCGACGCCAGCGACTTTGCCATTGGTTGCGCGTTGATGCAATTCGACGCAGCAGGGCGCGAACGAGTGGTAAGCTACCAGTCGCGCCAGCTGAAACCAGCGGAACGGAATTACCCCGTACACGACAAGGAGCTACTGGCCATGCGCTATGCGCTGCTCAAGTTCCGAGTTTACCTCTTGGGCGAACAGACCTTCGTCGTGTACACCGACCACGCGTCGTTGCGAACCGCAACGAAGAGTCCGCATTTGTCCCAGTGCACGGCGCGCTGGCTCTCCCTTTTCTCCGAATACAACTTTGTTGTTCACTACAAGCCAGGCAAGACGAACATTCTTGCCGATGCTCTCTCGCGTCGGCTAGATTACGCTCAACTTGGCCGCTACGCGATTGGGGGCGAAGACGACGCGTTCTGCTGAAGATGTCACTGCGATGGAAGTCGCAGCGACCAGCTCGTTGCGCGACGCGATCTTGGCCGCGTACGCGTCGGACGCGGCGTGCTCCGAGTGATCTCGCTCCTACCGAATCCGTCGGGGCCAGCGCGGCGCCGACTGTCCCCGCGGACCCGAGCCCGGGTGAGCCGCTCCCGCTTACACGAAGATTTGCTGACTTACAGTGTGGACAACGAAGACTCACAACGCATCGTCGTCCCGCTGGACGACGATCTTCGCGCCCGATTGATTCACGAGTTTCACGATTCTCCCAGTGGTGGCTATCTTGGACGCGAAAATACCTTCGCGTCCCTCTCGCGCGATTACTACTGGTCGCACATGTACAAGTGGGTGCGTAAGTGGGTTCGTTCATGCGAAGCGTGCCAGCGCGTGAAGCCTTCCCCGTCGAAGCAAGCACCGCTTCGACCCCTCCCGGTGGCCTCGGAGCCGTGGTCCTCCGTCAGCATGGATTTCGTTTTCGGCCTTCCCCGCGACGCCCAAGGTCGCACTGGCATACTCGTCTTCGTCGATCGATTCAGCAAGATGGTCCATCTTGGTCCAGTCGCCGCTACGGTCACCGCCAAGCCGTCTGCGGCGACGTTTCTGGATCTTGTTTATCACCATAACGGCTTGCCAACATCGATCGTTTCCGATCGCGATCCCCGCTTCACCTTAGCTTTCTGGTCAGAGATCTTCCGGCTTGTCGGGACGCGGTAGAAGATGTCCACCGCGTCGCATCCGGAAACGGACGGCCAGACGGAGCGTGCGAACAGGGTCGTTGAGGACGTGTTGCGGAGCTTCGCCACGTCATACACGTCCTGGAGCTCGTTCCTTCCCATGGTCGAGATCGCGATCAACAATGCGGTTCACGCATCGACGGGGCTCACTCCATTCTACGTGAACTACGGACGCCATCCCCGCGTCCCTGCCCTCCTTGGCATGGATCGTCGGTCCCCAGTCGAATCGGACGCGGTCACGCCCGCGCCAGTACCCCCACCGAACGAGACAGACGCCTCCGACGTTGCCCCATCAGCGCTTCCCGCTGACGTCACCTCCGCGATTTTGAATGCTGTCTCCACCCGGCGTGGAGCCGCGGCTGCTGCGCCAGGTGTGCGCACGCGTGCTGTCACGAAGGCAACACCATCTTCACTGACCACTTGGACGTCCAGGACGCTGATTTTCCCGTGTCAGCATCGCCGCGCAGTTGGGTACCATGCCGCGACAGGCTCGGCCGCTTCACCCGAGGCTCCGCCCGCAAACTTCGATCCGAACCCTAAATCGCTACCGCGTGATGCCGCGGCCGCTTATGCATTCGTCCAACGACGCGAGTCGGTAATCCGCTATGTGCGCGACGCCATCGCTATGGCGGTGGATCGCCAGAAGGAGAACGCAGACAAGCGTGGTCGCAAGAATCTCGCGACGTTCGCAGTGGGCGATCGTGTTTTGCTATCTACCGACGGCATTACACCCACTTCTGTGACGAATTGGGGCGCCAACAAGGTGGCGCCGCGATATATTGGACCGTTCAAGATATTGAAGGTATTAGGTGACGCGTATACACTTCGACTACCTACAACACTACGCCTCCACCCTACCTTCTACGTTGGTCGCCTTCGCCGCTATCACCCTTCGTCTATCCTTAGCGACGCGGATGGTTCCCCGCGTCCGGACTTCGGCGATCATCCCGAGGCTCGTCCTGACGTCGCACGCGATGGCGCAGCACTTGATTCTCCCGCTCCAGATACCCCACACGCTGCGCGGTTGCAGCGTCTTCCCGCCGTCCGCGGTCCACCCTTTCAGCGTGACGGTCCCGCTCCTCTTGTCGATAGCGCGGGTAATCTTCGTCATATCGCTGACCGTATCTTAGAACACGAGGACCCTCGTGCTGCGCCCAACCCTGCTCATACGAGTCGCGGCGCTGATCGCCATGACGCTGCCATCCCTCCGCTCCGGCGCTACCTCGTTCGGTGGCTCGGCCCCATGAAGGATAGTTGGGAGCCTCGCGCCATCCTTCTCGCCGACGTTCCGGACTGCGTGGCGGAGTACGAGGCTGGTCTCGTACCGGCGGCCGATCGTCACGCGGGCGCGGCCGTCCACCGCGCCTAGCCTCGTCGAGGGCTCTCAAGTAGTGTCCTATCACACCACGCTCCACTTCGGTAATCGCAGCAGCTTCAAGAGCACGACCCCATTCTGCGTCGTCTGGTCGCGAGACACCACACTCGCGCCAACGCTGACACCCATCTTCTCGGTGTGCGGTACAGCACCGGCGGCCTTTGTCACTGGCCAACCTGCAAACTTGAGCGGCCAGCGCGCTGACGGACAGCCGCGAGTGCGCCGCCTCGCGCTCGAGAACCATGCGCTCGAACGCCTCGCCTCCTTCCTTAATCCAGCGGAGCACGAACGAAGTCCACGCTCGATCCAGGGGATGGAGTGTCACGGTGGCTGTCGCCGTGACGGGTTTGCCTCTTGTCGCGCGGAACCTCTCAAACAGCCGTCTCATCTCGTCATCACTGCGGGCGTTCACGAAGGCGCTGCAGTCGTGCAGCGCCCACCTCTCCAGCGTCTCCGCGTACGTGGTCGAGTCGTCGTCTCGCTCGCTCATCGCTACCCAGTTCGTCACGCCGTACAAAAAGGAAAATGCTGCGTGCTTTCTCTTTGAAGTGAAGGATGGTGTGACGGGCCCATCGTCACACATCGCCATCGTATCCAATGCGATGACCAATCAGCTTGTAGAACACGTCTACTGGTTGGCGTGGTCTCGGACCACGCCGTTAACTTTCAAGACATCAGAGTCTAATTTACATGCTTCCTCACGCACAGTGTACGCAAGGTAACGGGTTGCTAAAAGCCCGTTACACCTATTGCTGCTCAACCCCGAGTTCCACGTGGTCTGGAGCTACCGCCGCCAAGCCATCAGCTCAAAACCCCGAGGCCGAAGTGTTGGCTATGGCTAAAACGGAGCTTAATCAAACGCTGGTATGGTCGATGCTCAGCGTATTTTACGCTTAAACGCGGATATTAACACTACAAAAACGTTGCAGGACGCACTGCAACGTAACCCCGAGTCGTACTCTGCGTGGTTTCAGCGCCAATGGATCATTGACCGAGGACTGGGCGACCTGAAGATGGAGATCGGACTGTGCGACAAGATGCCGAATCTAGGTAAAACCAAATTGTTTAATCGTTTTTTTCTACTTTTGGTTATACAATACTAAACTCTGTTTTTAAATTAGACGAACGCAATTTCCACTGTTGGAACTACCGTCGACATGTGTGCAAACTGGCTGGCGTTTCTAATGACGAGCAGCTGGCCTTCACCACGCAGAAAATCGAGCAGAATTTCTCCAACTACTCGGCTCTACACCACCGCAGCATTACTCTACCAGAACCGTTATCTGGCGACGTGTTATTTGATGAGATCGGACTGGTCCAACTCTTGTCCAACAAGCGGTATTCACCGAGCCAGACGACCAGAGTGCCTGGTTCTATTACCGCTGGTTGCTGACGTCCATGGTGGAGCTGGTCGAGTCGTCTACCGAGGACGTCTGATGAGCCAAGTGCAGTGGCTAAACGAGTTGTTGGAGATGGAATCGGAAGCCAAGTGGGTTGTCGTCACGCTTGCCGATCTGCAGCTTCGTCTTAGTGTTATTACGGATGTGAGTGGCTGGGAGGAAGCGAAGAAACGCAGTGTGAAACTCTATGACCGCGCCATCGCCCTGGATCCGGACCACCGCCACTACTATGAGGACATGAAGAAGAAACACGTTTGAATAATAATAGTAGTCTAGGGAATACTGGCACGAGGTATCTTGTTTTGTAATACTACTACAGTACTACAAACTTTGATATGTGTGTCTTGTGCTCCTGTCTTTATGGTCGTCAGCAAGTTCAATCTAGCGCACCTTTACATTTTTAAGAAAGTTTTTATAGCCGTTTCTGATGTATGATATAAGGTTCTCATCTTTCTTAAGCTTCGCCATCGCACGTGAGATTTACCCTCCGAGTATCCCAATTCCTTTCCAGACGGCAAGCGCGTTATAGTACTTCGTGTTGCTCACGAGCATGTCGTCATACAGTTTGGAATCTTTCAGCCAATTCGTTTTCATTTCTTTGGCAGCCTCCTTGCTGACGCCAGCCGGAAGCTTCGAGCTCGAGCTGAAGAAATCTCTCTCCTCTTTAGCCTTGTCGGTGATAACCTCTTCAAGTGCACGGAGAGATGCCCCCTTCACTTTTGCGATTTCAGTGTAATAGTGCATTGCAGTATTGGGTGTTTTCGAGCTGGTCATCATGCCAGCAGCGAGCAATGTATTACCATTGTTGACCAGAAAGGCTGCGGTAGTTAAGAGCAAGGCAGAGGAAAGTCGCATGCTTGTTCCAAAAACGAAGTGAACTGCTTGAGAGAGATAAGAGAAGTTGCGCAATGAACCCGAACTACGGTTTCAAAATCGCGTCTGGTTCTTTGCTTCTCGTACCAATACTTCGTTGGTACTACTGTACTGTTGGTACTACTGTAGTCGTGTTTAGTATCAATTTGATGCTTAAGATGAATACACACATGTACCGGTAAAATTGGGTTACATGTATTGGTTAGTGAACCGTCCGTTTACACCTCTACTGATGAGTACCGGCACGGCTAAGACATGTTTTGAGTTCTTCCGGGACCCATGTATTGGTTGGCGACTTGCTAAGCTTATTTACGATGATGTTTTCTTACGGCTAATCAAGTTTTTCATCTTCTTCACTTCTTTCGCCTTCTTGGCCACCTTGATGAGGTTGCTAAGGTCTATCTCCGGTTTCTTGACGATTTTGTTAGTAGTCTCGACTATGGCTTTCCAGACGCCACCATTTCCGTCCAGTGGGTGGCTATGGACAACTTCTTGGCCTGCGATACGAAGGAATCTTTTGTCAGGAGACGTCTTCGACAAGAGCTGAGACTCATTGGGATTCGGGAAAACTGCGACGACGCTACTGCGAGCTAAGCCTGCAAAGGCAAGAGCAACGTAGAATAAACTGCGCATGCCTGTAGAGAGGGTCAACGCTGGAAAGAAGCGCCTTGTGGTCTGGAAAAGAAAACGTGAAGTGACTGCTGGAAGTTCTTACTAGCAGACTGAACCGGTGGATAGCGTCTCACAGAAACCGAGTGTACCGTTTTCATGCGTTGGTACTGTACTTACTCAGTGCCAATGCATGTGCTTAAGGAAGCAACTCCACGACAACGACGACCACCGACGATCTAACAATACTTTCCAGAAATGTTACAGAGAATACTGTCGTCAACACAAACACGTTTAGTCAATACTGAATGTACAGTTCAAATATAAAATAACGATTTGCAGCTAGAAGCTTCAATTTAGATATAGAGTGCGGTTGCGAGAGCTGCATTGTAAATATGTAAAACGGGCCAAAATCTTAGCCGTTTTGTCACTATTTACCAGCGGCTCGTCTTACGAAACGAAAAACTTGTAATCAAGAAAAACATGAGATGAGGTTAACGTGACTTTGACTCGTTGTTGTACGAAAAGCATACAAGGTATTTTTTGGCGTAGCAACACATAACGTACTGTATTACTGTATCATAGATCTACAGTATTATTCATGTGCGGTACTGCAACACATTTCGATTTGACCCTACAGCTGTTAGCGCATAGGGGTCTAAACTTGCTTAAACTTTAAAAACCTTAACCTTCATTGCTTCTCGTACAGTACAATACTTCGTTGGTACTACCTTAGTTATGCATTACACCCAATCTGCAGTGCAGAGACCAGAAATTGCGTGTCCCGGCTATCGGTATCTTCGAACAAACAGTCTATTTAAATTTGAGCAAGTTCACGAAAAAGATCATGTACTTCTTTAGCAAATGTTTTTGCAATCTGGTCGAGCTCGGGAGGGCAAATTTGACCCTGGCGGGTCTTAGGTCGAAGGGCTAAGCGATGGCGGCCTTTAAACAGGCTCTGCCAACTCCAGGATGCCGTGAACGCGTGGATACCGGCTTCGTTAGCTTCTGCGAGTGCCTGCAACCCTAGCATCATCTTCTTGGCTTCTTTAGGGACTGTACACGCAGCGACGATCTTGTGAAGAGATCGACGCCATGAATAAAAGAGGATACGGCGGCAATTAAATTTGCTAGCTGGTAAATCAGGGTAGAACTTGTGAATTGCGGACGCAATACTACCGTTCTTGTCTAGATACTCTAGTACCCTCAGCTTGTGAGAAGCAGTGTACGCCGTAATGGTTTTCGTTGGTGCTTGGCGGCCCTTGCCACCAGGTAGGCGAGGCCTCCCCTTTGGGCGTTTTCGTTGCGTTGGACTCATCTGCGGCTTTGAGAAGTGAGACCAGTACTAGATAATGTACGCAAATTACTGGTTGTCAAGTCGTGTAATTGATAACACGGCTTCTTTCCCCACTCAGCGTTTGGCGGCTTCTGATTGGGTGTAATTGATAACAAAGAGTAATTCGTAACTATGGTTATTCGTACATAAAATACAAGGTAACCCAATTTTACCGGTACATGTGTGTATTCATGAATACTAAACACGACTACAGTAGTACCAACAGTACAGTAGTACCAACGAAGTATTGGTACGAGAAGCAAAGAACCAGACGCGATTTTGAAACCGTAGTTCGGGTTCATTGCGCAACTTCTCTTATCTCTCTCAAGCAGTTCACTTCGTTTTTGGAACAAGCATGCGACTTTCCTCTGCCTTGCTCTTAACTACCGCAGCCTTTCTGGTCAACAATGGTAATACATTGCTCGCTGCTGGCATGATGACCAGCTCGAAAACACCCAATACTGCAATGCACTATTACACTGAAATCGCAAAAGTGAAGGGGGCATCTCTCCGTGCACTTGAAGAGGTTATCACCGACAAGGCTAAAGAGGAGAGAGATTTCTTCAGCTCGAGCTCGAAGCTTCCGGCTGGCGTCAGCAAGGAGGCTGCCAAAGAAATGAAAACGAATTGGCTGAAAGATTCCAAACTGTATGACGACATGCTCGTGAGCAACACGAAGTACTATAACGCGCTTGCCGTCTGGAAAGGAATTGGGATACTCGGAGGGTAAATCTCACGTGCGATGGCGAAGCTTAAGAAAGATGAGAACCTTATATCATACATCAGAAACGGCTATAAAAACTTTCTTAAAAATGTAAAGGTGCGCTAGATTGAACTTGCTGACGACCATAAAGACAGGAGCACAAGACACACATATCAAAGTTTGTAGTACTGTAGTAGTATTACAAAACAAGATACCTCGTGCCAGTATTCCCTAGACTACTATTATTATTCAAACGTGTTTCTTCTTCATGTCCTCATAGTAGTGGCGGTGGTCCGGATCCAGGGCGATGGCGCGGTCATAGAGTTTCACACTGCGTTTCTTCGCTTCCTCCCAGCCACTCACATCCGTAATAACACTAAGACGAAGCTGCAGATCGGCAAGCGTGACGACAACCCACTTGGCTTCCGATTCCATCTCCAACAACTCGTTTAGCCACTGCACTTGGCTCATCAGACGTCCTCGGTAGACGACTCGACCAGCTCCACCATGGACGTCAGCAACCAGCGGTAATAGAACCAGGCACTCTGGTCGTCTGGCTCGGTGAATACCGCTTGTTGGACAAGAGTTGGACCAGTCCGATCTCATCAAATAACACGTCGCCAGATAACGGTTCTGGTAGAGTAATGCTGCGGTGGTGTAGAGCCGAGTAGTTGGAGAAATTCTGCTCGATTTTCTGCGTGGTGAAGGCCAGCTGCTCGTCATTAGAAACGCCAGCCAGTTTGCACACATGTCGACGGTAGTTCCAACAGTGGAAATTGCGTTCGTCTAATTTAAAAACAGAGTTTAGTATTGTATAACCAAAAGTAGAAAAAAACGATTAAACAATTTGGTTTTACCTAGATTCGGCATCTTGTCGCACAGTCCGATCTCCATCTTCAGGTCGCCCAGTCCTCGGTCAATGATCCATTGGCGCTGAAACCACGCAGAGTACGACTCGGGGTTACGTTGCAGTGAGTCCCGGTTATTACCACTTTAAATTATGTGTACTGCTATTATAAAAAAGTGTAGATCCACCCAAAATGTGGACGGGACCACACACACAGAAAACGGGTCACACCACCACCTTAGACACCACAATAGCACGATCACTGCCAAAGTATTGAACTGTTGAAGATACAGAAATACACGCTCGTTGCACTGTCGCTCATTTAAAATTACGTGGAGACAAACAAAATGGAGAGTGAGAATGATGATCTTTTAGATGGAGCAGGTCAAGATCCCTGCTAAACATGCACAACAAGCGTCCTTACTGGCGGAGGCTCAAGCCGAACCGCTCATGTGGAGACCTGCGTTCTCGACTCTGAAATGTGTAAAAGTTCTCGAGTGTTCACGTCGACTACTGAACAACAACACGCTACTATTTAAGCTGGTGCGGTGGTTCAATTTCCGCGTCGAACACGACCGAGTTCAGCTTAATAGTGTCGACATTCGCGACACTGAGGCTTCACTTGACAACAAGAGCACAAGTGCAAAGTGGCAGAGTCAATTCCAGACTGTAGTGACCGATTTGCTCAAGACGTTGGAGAGATGCTCTTTAGCGATACGTTGCTGTACTCGGAGCCGGACCAGACCGCCTTCCTTCCGCTTGGCAGACAAGGACTGTAGCGGCGAGATCGATGCGGACGAAGTGGCAGACATGCTGGAGACCATCTTCGCCCAGTCTGGCGCGGTCAAGCAAGGCGAGATTCACAAATACGTCGAGAAATTCATGCGTGTGGTGGACAAGGATAACAGCGGCTTGGTGTCGTTCGAAGCGTTGGCGCTGGAGAACGGCCTCAAGCTCGAGGTGGACGCAACGTAGACCCAAGGCCTCGGCTCTGGTAGCCAGACCGGAGCATGTGCTGGCAGCTATCAGTGAGAACGAGGACGACGCGGGAGATGCGAGCGAGAACGACGAGCCGAAGGTCGTCGACGTGGACTCTGGCGACAAGATTCAGTCCAAACTTCCACCTTTGGATTTGCAGGAAGCGAATGTCAACAATTCCCGAGCCGCGATGCCGTCACGTGAGAGTTAACGCAACTCGTCCCAAGCTTCGTCCGTTGAGAAGAACAAGAGAATCTCGTCGGCTACGTCATCAGCTGCTGCCATGTGTCGCGAGCACGACGTTCTAAATGTGGAGGAAATCTCCAGTAGCGACATCGCGGCGCAGATGAAGACTGCGTACGTGGAATGGCTGCTGGAAGAACGTCGCTACGAGAAGGTGTCGATGGAGGAGCTCTTACTTCTCAAATGTCTCGTCAGTGGGGCGGAGGGTATTGCCAAGAGTCTCACAGAGATGGCAGAGATCGTCGTAACCTCCTAACGAGAAAATTCGCATAGATATTTCGAAAACAATATTTTTTTTTGATGAGGCCACAAAAGTCACTGTCTTGTTGCCTCAACTACAGCGTCTTTGTAGCCTGGAAGGTCTTGAATTGATCCGAACCTGCTTCATCACGCGCGTGTAGAGTTCCGGACGGTAACCGAGTGGGAACAAAATCTCGAGCTACACGAACATCGGAGCGGTGATCAGAGCCTGGTCCAGGCTGTCGAAGAGTGCCGCTTTGCGACGATCGAAGACGCCGTGACCAATGAAATGCAGGATCCAGGCTGTGGGCGCGGATGGCCAATGCGTGCATACTGTGCACGTCCATGGCCTTGGCACCCTCGACAACGAAGTAGTTGGCAAGTACGATCCAGACGGAGCTGATGGCGACTCCCAAAGTGCCAGTACTTTGACTACGAGCTCGACCCAATCACGCACTTCTTCATGTCGAGCTCATTGCACTGCACCATCAAACATGGTAGATGAACGCAGAATCAACATGATAGAAACATTCTTTTATAACATCAATGAACGTACTTGTGCATTTCTTGGAGCTACGTTGGTGATCGGTCTTGGGTCACTGCTATGGACGAACTGTGGTGCTGGAGCTCCTGGGCTCAAGTTGGAGAATGACACTGCAAAGCTAACTTAATGGCTAAGGGGCACGTGAACTCCACCGTCCCAGCCACAACCTCGTAGAGTGTGGTCTCTGCTCGGATTCCAGCCGAAACGTAGTGCCATGGCACGCTGCAAGGGAAAGTGAGGCGTCGTTGACAGCGACTCGTTGCTGCTGCAACTACAACATGATCGCTACAACTTAGGTGAAGTGATTCGAGCACTATGCTAATGATTCGAACAAAAGCACTGACATGGAGTGTTTATTAGCTTTGTGCTAAGTGTTACTGCTTCCTATATGTGTGGACACTCCACTTATATTTTGTGAGTGATAGCGCTCGGTTAAAGATTATTGCCTGGAGAGAGCGCGGAATAAATGTTTTGAAATGGGAGCTCGCAAATAAATTATTATACTGCAAAATAAACGGAACCCCTGTTCTTGATGTTCTGTCAAAATACGGGTTACTTGGGTTTTAGTGCTGGTTGCGTAAATTTGGATCTTTTGCCACATTCGAAATGACAAAAGACGGAGAAAATTTTCGAATACTGAAAATGATGTGCGACATCGAGGTCATACTGTAAATACGCTTTTAGCGGGTTCTACCAATTATTTGCGACCATCTGTAGCACTAAGAGCAGGAAGAGCTCTTGCACCGCGTAATGAACTTGGACCCAAAGCTTGCGCCGGTCAGCATGCTACGCGACAGGCGCAAGTTTTGGGTCCAATGGCAAGAAGCGAGCAACGTTCATACAGTTCTTAGATTTGAAATCTACGTGCGAGTCCTGGTCAAGCGATATTTGTCGCCAATGTCACCATTTCCACCAATCACAACTCTTGAAAGCAAAAAAATACCTGGAAAACAGCCAAAACGTCTTTGAAAACGACTGCTGCCTCATTGCAGATTCTCTGCGATACGATGAGCTCAAGTTGCACCCTTGTGGCCGATCGCACCGATTATACCGTGCAAATGTTGCTAGGCTTCATCGCACTGTCGTCACTGAACGCCAAATGGCACTTTGAGCGTCCGTGACGGCCAGCCAAAGTCGGGTTCTTCGATACCATGAGGCAGGGCACGTCAGCCGCTATGATCCACGTCATGGACATCCCGTACGCCATCGGGCTCGTCGACTTCTCGGACACTCCCAGCGACCAGGATCAGGTACGACAGACACTACTTCGGTGTCACATAACGTTTGCTAGCCTAACAAACCCTCTACCATAACTGCAGTGTGCCTTCTACTTCATGAACGTTGTAATAGACACAACGCTCGGCGTGTACATCGCCTATTTATTGTAGCAACTGTCCACTCTCGTAGTGCGGCAACAGTGGGCAAGTCTGCGTTGCCACGTATACTATGTATTAGAGTATGGATCGGTTCCACTAGCTAACGAGTCCACCAAATGAGAACAGGAAAAGTGATTAAATTTGTTTAGCTAGCTTTCGTTCTCTCTCTCTCTCTGCATTTAAACTTGGGCATCTGCCCGTTAACTTGCAAAGGCCCGTAATTCCCTACTTCTTAATCCTTCTTGGTCTCACGATGTGCGGGGCCCAACTTGACATCCCCCCTCCTTGGTTGTCTGGTCTCAATGTGCATTCTAGCACGCCTCCCTTGAAGCGCAAGCTCCGCACACCTCTGATGCACTTCTTGCGTGTCAGTTCCTTACTATGCATTATCGATGCCCATGGGTTGCAGTAGTTTCTGCAGTCGTTGCTTGTTCAAAGGCTTCGTGAACATGTCTGCAGGATTCATGTTCCCGTCCACCTTGTGCAGCTCGATCACACTTATAGACACTTGCGCTCGCACGTAGTGCCAGCGCAATTTGATGTGCCTAGTTCGCCGACTATATGTAGGATTTGTTTTTTGCTAGTACATGGGCGGCTTGGTTGTCGATCCCGATCTTCAGCTTCACAGCTTTTGATCTCAGGATCTCCTGCAAAATGTTACCCTCGGTCTTAGCTTTCATCGCTGCCTCACAAGCTGCCACGTACTCGGCTTCTGCTGTTCAGAGAGCCACGATTGTCTGACGTCTCGACATCCAAGACATAGCTCCAACTAAAAAGGTAAATACCAGTCCAGTCATGCTCTTCCTAGATGGGGGTCATTGACCCAATCGCTGTCACAGTAGCCATCAAGAGCTACCACCTCAGATGTCTCCTTAGGTCGGCTGAACGCAATTACTACATCCACGGTTCCAGCTAAGTACCGTAGTACTCGTTTTACTGCACTAACATGCTTCACAGATGGCTTCGAAACGAATCGGCTAAGCTGTCCAACTCCGAATGCCAAGTCGGGTCGCGCTCCAGTGGTGAGGTACATTAACGTTCCTATGGTCTGTCGGTAAGCGAAGCCCTTGGCCGATTCCTCGTCTTCATTAAGTGGAACTAATCGTGCAGTTGTTTCCATCGGATTTTCTACAGCATGTGCGTTCTGGTATTCAAACGTCTCCAACATCTCACGCGCGGACTTGCCCTGCCTAATCGTAACAGACGCCAAGGTTTGTTTTACCTCAACAACTAGGGAGGATGTGAGCAAGCCTTGATCTTTAATTCCATATGCCTTATCAAGCGCTTTTAACAGCTCAGACTTCTTTGACTCGTCGTCCATGGCCATTCTAAGCTGCCAACCGTACATCGGTACGAGTGTCAGACGCTTTCAGAGCGATCGCCGTCGAAATGACCGGGATCGCGGTGATTTCTACACCGTACGCCACGTATGTACGAGCGCCAGATCCATCGTCCAGTGCCGTGCGGACATGACCCGCTTCAAACTTCAGTTGCAGCTAATAAAATGGACAATGCGTTCTAGGTCGACGCGAACGGCAACTCTAATGCTTACGTGTCCACGAATAGCGTTCACGGCGGCTACGCCACATTTACCAGATTTCACTCGAGTACCAGGGGCGCTAGCGCGATGTCCGTCATTTTGGTCGATGTCGAGGTGGTTACCACACTGTACGACAAGTACGAAGCGAGGCCCAACTCTCCATTATAGTGGGATGTAATGGTCTCCACCTTGTTATATTCTAACAATGTTCTCCGGTAAGGACATATACATCATGGTCATCTACGCGGAGGAGATCAGGTCCGCCAATCGCATCAAGGCCAACGTGCGTGAGGAAATAGATAACTTCGCAATCAAACCTGCCAACGCGGTCTCTGCTGTCAGGGCCAAGGCTGTGGTGGCTACTTGGACAATAGCAGCAGCTACCACATGGACCATATGCTCCTGGTCGAGGTAAACCTCAGTGCTAACGCTACGAAGCCGACCAATACTAGTAATACCAACTACACCATATACACTAGTAGCCATTTGAGCGTGAGAAAAGCGCTCCCGTCTGTCTAGACATCAGTGCGTTATCAAGTAAAATGGCTAGTTACTTTGTGACTAGCACAACGTACACCAAGTACAAAACCCGCCCATCTTCCAATTCAGTGTAGCTTAGCTGTGAACGAGCGAAACGTAATCAATTACAGCAACCTACGATATACTAATAATGTTTACCGTCCGTTCCACAGCGTCGTGCGCCTCACCAATAGGATGATGAAAGACGGGTGGATATGTTGACTCGGTTATCTTACGAGTTTTGGGTGGCGGGCCATTATGGTGGCCCGGGTCACCGCCAAACGGTTCACTTGTAGCACGACTAACTGTGTCGGACATTTTGCATGGCTGTCCATTTTTATGTTTAATTGAATACGTTCCAGTCGCTAACAGCCGCGCTGGGCTTGACTGGGCGACCTTTTGGCGCCCCGATGGCTCGCGACGCTCGTGCCATAAAGATAGATTTCCCTGGCAGATGCAGTGTGCTGCTCGCTGAATCCGCCTCGGTAAGCCCGCGCGTCCCTGCTTCACGGGAACCCCGGGCGGGTAAGTTTCGACCACGCACTTCAGTCCCGCTCAATTTAGTTGGGCCAGAGTGCTGACGCACCTAAATCGCCCATGTACTTATTTACCAATTGGAATTTAACCTTGAGTAACCACTGAATGTGCACAAGTATCCGGTTTAGCATTTAAAAGTTCTAGTAAATGATTGAAAATACAAACATAACCGGCTGATACTAAATTCCCAAAATCGAGGGAGCTATAGCGGTTGATCAAGTAGTCTGGCCTCATTCCTTGATGCTCCTCCACCCGTCCTTCTCTTATACTTCCCTTTCAGCAAGCTTCGTGCTGTGAACACCTCTGCACTGGCAGCGTCATCTAGAGGCTTTATGCGTATTGATGGGTCTCCTATATCGCATCGCCTTGCCGACACAGCCCTGGTTGACCCATTTAGGTGCTTTATGAGTATAGTGGAGCCTGGTCAGACGGGTGAGTTGAAATCTAGGAGTGAGGTGCACTTTGGTTTTAGCGAAACGGGGCTCAGAGTCGAGTTGGACGTTACCTACAAGCAAGTACATGCCAGATGCGTATGCTTGTGTGTATATGGCTTCCAGAACAAGCAATGCGAAACAGCTGGAATCGATCGGCCAGAAGTAGGTGAAGCGTGAGACGTACGATACAATCTCGTGTTCCATGTCGAAGAAGAATCGATACGTGCGAGTTCAAAAATATTCGTTGACGGCAGTAACAGCTCTAACGAATGTTCACTGCTAGGTTTGCTGCAGTAATACACCCAATTCAGCGCATTTAATTTCTCCACCAGACGCATCTTCATCTCAAATATTTGTAATGATCCTCCATTGATGTTTGTTTTCATTTCTATGAGCATACTAAGGCTCATGTCCTTGTCCATTTTGCTAATGTTCAATCGAGTAAATGCTGCAGAAGGCTGTGTGAGGAGGCCGCGTCTACTGCAGCGCAGGAGTACAAAAGCCTGAGCTGGACTTACGCGTGGTGCTGCAGAAAGACTCTGGTATGCTGTTTGTGATGTTCGGGTGTGGTGCCACAGACGGCTACTATCACCTTGGATCGGGTGCGACCTGGGGCTTGGTGGAAACGGCTACTGTTGTCGCAGTGTCGGTGTCGCAAAAATATGCGGCAGTGTCAAATTTCGGTTGATGAAGGGTGGGGGCTGAGAAATAGACGTTAACCCATTTAGCCCCACGTCCTGTATTCTACAGGATAGCCAAAATCTTATCCTGTGTAATACATGATAACTATTAGTCAAAACTCAAATCTAGCCAAATACAATTGTTTTTAGCTATACCGTATTCCTTATCTGATTGGCGACAGTCAAATTCTTGAGGTGGTCCAGCCTTTCTGCCAGCATAAAAGATACCTGCATAGAAAAACTATATTACATGTTCAAAATTATATTGGTCGCCAAGCACATAAAGCGCGACGACAAGAAATTTAAATCAATTTGATTGGCTGCTGGATTTGTCGCTAATGACGGAGCGTCGCCAATCAGATAAGGAATACGGTACATAAATATTTGTAGACCAGACGTTTTTGCTAACCTCAGCGGGTATTATTCGTGGCCGCTGTTTTTCGAGACTAACAAATTTAGTGACTTCACGCGCGTCCAAGGTATCGCGTCATTTGCGAATCGGACGGATGGACAGCAGTAGCCAACGCTGGATAGCAAAACGCAAACGGATCAAGTCGCTTACCTGGGGAAAAGAGCTTGCCACTGAAAATCGCTACTTTACACATGCAGGTTGGGAGAACGACCACACGTAACCCACCTTGTCGACTATTATGAGGGGCCCGATGAAATATGTAAGCATTTGCCTGAAGATGGTACGTCCTAAATACGTATTACACTACTGTTGAAGAGACTAACTGTGATGTAGTGCTGTATAACGACGCTGCAGTTGCTGATGAAGCGTCAGACAAACCACCACCCGCTCATCCGCCCGCGGTTCAATCCGACACATTGTCAACCGAATTCCCAGCCAGAGCTCCTGCTAAGGCCCCGGCCAAGCCAACCGCTCCGTCTCCCGGCCAGTCTCATGCCAAGTCGCCTGCCAAGTCTCACACTAAACCGCCAGCAAAGGCGACCCCCAAAACTACCGAGTCAAACCGATATCATCCCCAGTACCGGAAGCAGGCGGCAGAAGAGATCATGGCTCACCAACAACGCATCAAGGACAGACGACCGGCGTACGAGATGAAGACACTGCAGCAAGTTAAGAAAGAGCAGAGAGCGTTCAAACCTATTCAAGCCAACTCGTTGGTTACCTTCATTGGACTACTTTGTGCCCGTACCCTGTGTCCTCACAAAGAAAACTTGTCAAAGCACGGGGCAGTGGATACTCAAGGTGTGGTTCCCAAAGGAACGTGTGGGCGTTGCATGGCGAGAAAATGATTTGAAGAAATCGTGCGGATCTGAACCAAGGCCCCAACGCTGTGCTGCGCAATGTTGATGCAGTCCTCGACGGTCTTCCCAAGAAACGACTCATTATCCCGGATCGGTTATGCTCAAGCGTACTGCTGTCTTCGATTCTGCTGTAGCGTGGCCTCTACCGTGAAAGGTACAATTCAAACCAACAAACGTGGTTACTGCAAAGCTATCTCGTACAAGAATGCGAAGCGACCCAAAACTATGACACGAGGGTCATATCGTATAGCGCAGTCCAAGGATGAATCCAGCATGACTGCGGTGTCGTGGATGGATAACCGCCCCGAGCACTTCATCCCCACGGGCTGCAGCACAGAATCAGCAACTCTGTTGATGCGGGAGGACTCCGCAGTTGTCGATGTACCGGCACCGTTCCTTGTCAAGGAGTATCAAGACGGCATGGGAGGGGCTGACGTACACGATCAATTGCGGCTACAGAGATACTCAATTCTGGTCTGTTTTACTCGCATTACTCTTACCCTCTATAATCCACGAACAACTGACCTACATGTAACTTTATCCTAAATTGTACAGGGTGCCATGAAAAAGAGGAAATACTACCACACTATCTTCCTTGGGCTTTTTTACATGGCTCTGATCAACGCATTCATCGTTTTTCGCCGCGTGCAAGGTGATCTCACATCTGGTCAACTCACCCAACGCATGCGCACTTTATGCGAGTAATGCATATATCCCTACTGGCTGTTGGCGCATCAGATTTCGAAGGTGACATATCGATTCGCGCGCTGACTGACACGCCGATATCCCCTTCGCCGACTCGAGATACAGATTATCGACAAGCCGTACAAATAAGCAAGTCGAAGTGTACCGTGCAATGCGAGGCAAATACGGCAGCGAATCAAGAAAGCGTCTACAGTACGCTTGCAAGGTATGGTTGTTACTGCGACCGACGAGGAATCCGTGGAAAACTACCTTCTATTGCGTCGAGTGTACCGAGGCAAGATTCGCGGGGACACCCGACGACAGTTCAAGTGCTAAGAGCAAGATCTATATATGTCAAAAGATGCGACAGCACGATCCGACTGCGGCGACAAACTCTGCCACCTGCAGCCAAATTTGGCACGAGCTTTGGAGAGGCGGCGCTAACATTCCACTGGGGTTGAAGACGATCAGGCTGCGTGCTCCAGTAGGTCAAGGGGCGCAGGCATCTGACAGAGATGATAATGTCCCTAGTGATTGCTCGGTCGGGCGTGATGGAGGGTCGCATACTGATGGCGTTGTGCAGACCCCCATGATGTAATCAAATGAATGTGTATACTTGTGAATAAATTTAGGGTTTTCTCTACGATTACATGAACTGTAGCTGGAAAATTCAGGATACAACATCAACTCATCTCAAAATACACCGTAATGCCTACGATAGATAGCCAGAAAAAGATTGTGACCCTTACAATCCTCACAAAACTCCGCAATAGTTAAGGACTTACAATCTAGGAAAGCGGTTCCGCCTGCATAAATCTGTAGATCCTTTCGTTATTCTGTACAATACAGGATAACGTGGGCCCAAAAACGCGGAGTTAGAGGAATTACAGGTCGGACAGATTCGGTCCAAATCCAATCCCCTCTGAACGTCCCCAAAATTCCTCTCAGCAATAATAATGTCGCTGGACAGTCATTCGAGCTACTAGCCAATGAAACTACCATTTCGTTTAGGGCACTCCTGTAAAAGAGCTCGTTGGGTACATCATTATCTGTGTTCGTGGTGATGGGGAGCCCGCCACCTTCCTTAAGCGCCAGCTACAGGCTACAGACGTGTATCGCGATTGTCAGGTTTGACAGCTACATGAAGGTGACGCAAACAATTCATGCGCTTCTACAATTCTGCCAAACACCGCAGAACGCACGTCGGGCAACTTACTCATCCTTCCGTGGGGTAGTACAAGGAAAAAAATAAGATTTTAAAATCGCTAGAGGGTCCCTTGCAGACCAAGCCGGTAAGTTTCAGTCATTTATAGCGTGAAACGAAACTGATGACGTCCTCTGCGTGCGTGTAGTACTGATGCCGATACCGGTTGCACTCATCAGCAATAACAACCCACCTTTTTATAGAGAAATAGAAACAATCATTTTTCTAGATTGCTACCGAGTGCTTCAGCTAGATCGGTAGGAACGGCAGTGTATTGCGTGAACTCCGACAGGCATTTGTAGCAAAGTACCTACATAATAAATCAAGTAATTTTAGTGTCGAATACAGGATACATAATGTGAGGTGCAAGTTAGCCTGCATCGTACAGCACAATACTTACATTCGTCTTCGAAGTAGGTTGTCCAGCCAGTTGCCGCATGCTCACTCAATTCCTCCTTTCTCATCTTGCGAATGACAGAAAGATTCCCAGGATTCGCTTCATCACTAATTACTACACCTTCTTCGACTTCAGTGACCTCCCTGTCTTCAACGTCAGACATATCGTTGTCGCTCATTCCGTATTCATCCTTTTCTCCGGAGCTCATTCGATCGTTGCCATCCAATATAACAACCGCCTGAGCTGCTGGGCGTGCCCTTGGAGACGGAAGTACACGTCGTTCCACAGTCACTATATGCGTTGTAGCTGTAGGAGTACCTGCCCTTTTCTTTAGAGTAGTTGGTGGCTTAACCGGTGACCTGACACGAGGCTTGGGCGGTGCTTTTGCTAAAGACTTCGACGGCATTTTAGCGGGCGACTTGGCAGGTGACTTGGCTATCGGTTTGGCAGGCGAACTGGGCGGCGACTTAGTTGGGGTCTTGGTCAGCGTTTTGGTTGGCCCTTTGGCCGGCGGCTTGGTCGGTATACTGACCGGAGGACTGATCGGTGCGCTGACAGAAAACGCTGAGTTAGTTTTGTCGGCAGAGCGGGGTGGCGAAACGGCAGTGGCTGACTCTGTGTCTGGTAGATCAGTGGTAGCAGTGAATACGGAGGCGGGTCGCTTGGCAGTTGGGGCCTCGTCGTACAACACTAATACCTTGTTACTAACTGTAGCGTTTGTAAGTCGTAAATATGCATACCTTCTACGGTTAAGTGCTTCCAGACCTCGTCGGCCCCGTCAAAGAAACCAACGAGATACGTTACATTTGGTCTTTTTGCCCAGGCATCAGGTGTGAAGTATCGTTTATCATTAGATACCCCTTTAGGACTCTCGAACTGTCACCCTAGCTTCTTCAGCTTGTTCCAGAGCTTGGTCCACATAAGTGGCTCGGTGTGCCTTCGTTTTGGTATGGCGATCTCGTTCTCTCATGATCGTCCGATTCGCGAAAGGTGCAAAATTTGAATACCCTAAATATCCATATTTCTTTCGCGCGAAAATTCACCCCCGAGGTTAGCTACATGACTTTATTTTTTTATTTGCATGTGTCACTTGTAATCTGTATATAAATACTTAGCACTTGTATGTAGCAAAATACCTCGATATTGCATCCTGTATTATATAGGATACGAAACTTTTTATCCTGTAAAATACAGGGGGCGGGGCTAAACTGGTTAATTTAAAGTTTAAATATCATTCTGGTCCGGCCAATATGTGAAGTACTTATTTGGCCAGGCTGACGCATTATCAATATCCGGTGCAAGAGGTACGTTACTAATCGAACTAGACTATGTGGACACTTAAGTATCGACACTTCAATTTGGTGGTCATAAAAAGACGAAGCGTTTTGTTGAGAACGACCTATATCATCCGAGGAAGCCTAGGCACTTTTATATCTGCTGTTGCAATTGACCGCTTTATAGGATGTGTCGCCCTTCACTATACCCGGTTGCTCGAAATTAAGTTGTTTTTTATTTGAGGCCAAGCGCCCGGACCAATGAATAATTGGTTTAACTGCGTATAATCTGCAAACAACATATCATAAGAAAATATATTTTGAGCCTGAGGCTCGCCAGAGTAGTGATTGTATTTTGTACTGTATTTTGTTCGAGTATAGATTGCATTTTGACTTGTATTTTGTTTGCAAAATATTTACAGTTAGCTTAAAAATCAAGACTACTTCGAATATTGTTGTAAAAGTTTTATAACTGTTCAAGTGAAGAGTACTTCCAGGCATACCGTCAGTTTGACAATACCGAAGTCAGCTAGACAGAGGATACACCAGGTAGCCTATCATGATTTCGCTAAATGGTCTTCACAAAAACTAAATGAAATTGTCAATGATTTTTTATAAAACTATTCTAGGAAACCTGTGTGGTCAGTGATCTGGTGACTGACGCATGCTGCTTGGAGCAGCATGGAACATTCATTCACGGTGTATTTTGGTTTGTTGCTATCATTTATTTCCCGCTAGCTGTGCCCAGTATGTTGTTTTTACTGATATACCATATGATCTCTTGTATAGCATGAGGTTTGTAGTTGGTGGCCAGTTCTGGGGCATCTCTTGTTAGCATAGACTTTCTAGACGGTTGATGTGACCTTGATCGAGCCGTACCAGCAAGGAACGATACGGGATGGTGTAGACGCATGCGAGATACCAGTAGTTACGTCTAGAAAAGAACCTTTATTTGATCGTGATTGGTGGTCTCTTCAAGCAACAATTCGATGTGATTTGATTGAAATATTTGTTAGACAACTTGTTTTTCGCAAAACCCTGCAGCGAAGTCGAGACAAGCTTCACAATCCCATTTAAGCACTGCTAACAATTACGAAAGGGTATATTAGTGCTTAGAAAAAAAGGGACGCTTGTCTTGCACTACTAAATGGACTCTGGATAAACCACCTGATGTTTTCTAATTAAATACAGTCTCCACCTTCAACTTAAATTATCTGAAGCTCGCGTGGTGGCCTTCCACTCTTTACTACATTGCCGTGGCGGTGGCGACTTCTTGAGGGTAGGTCCCTACTTGCCTACATGATACACCTACGCTAGCGTACTGGTGCTCACTCTGTGACATCACATATCAAGCCCTTTGCTATCAAAAGGGCACGTCGCGGTCATAAGCAATTGCAGTGCTGGCTTCTATGTGGCAAAACGTTTTGAACTGGATCACTTGCCTCAAATGCACTCAGATCGAAATGAATATCCTACAAGACTACAAAATGTTAAACGTATGATTATGACGACTGAAGATTATTTAATAAGGGGAGGGGGTATGAAATATGCTTAGCGACGTTCTATTGGTTGAAATTTAAAACATGAGCGTGCAATGAGACATCATTTAGTGCTTTGTAAGCCGCTATAGAAAAACAAATTCATGTGTTTGCATCTACTACCTCAGCTCCCTCTGCAATTCCCTGACATCTGCGTATTCAAGCGCTTTCAAGACTCCATGGAAGGTCTAAATATGGCACGCTTTTATGTGAGTAACAATCCCAGTGCCATCCTATAGATCGCACATTGAATGTACAGCCAAGGGACCAAGGGACTGAAAAACACATTTTACGTTGCACGTTGCGGATACCACGAAACCATCGTGAAGACATGAGATAAGTATTTCGGGACGTATGACGTGAAGCAGAGCTGAAAGAAATGGCGGCATTAAGAGAAAAGGGGGTGATCGAAGAGATTCCCAAGGAAGCCGTTTCGAAAGACGCAGAGCCAATCCACACGCGGTGGGTGTACGCAGTGAAGTCAGACCACCAAGGATATGTGATCCGCTTCAAGTCACGTAATGTAGCTAAAGGAAGACACCTAAGATCGGGCATCGACTTTGTTGGGCATTTTCGCTCCTGTTGTACATATGTCGTCTTTCCGGTTGATGGTAGCGCTGACAGCTCTGGTACATCTGAAGCTATCCGGAGGTGATATCAACACGGCCTACTTGAACGCACTGCTGGGGATTCGGCAGTATGTAAGGTCAATTGATGGATTCCTTTGCGATATTGACGGCCACATGTATGTGGTGCTGAAAGCTTTGTACGGTTTGAAGCAGTCGGGCAGAGAATGGAACTCAGATCTAAACCGATAGTTACTGGAGAATGGTTATCAGCGTTCGCTGACGGAGCCGTATCTCTACTACAAGTTGAACGAAGATAGTATCATACTGGTGTTTGTGTACGTAGACGCCATCTTGGTCGCCACAGACGACGAGTCAAAGAAGTCTGAGCTGTTAAAAGCGCTTGATAAGGCAAATGGAATTAAAGATCAAGGCTTGCTCACATCCTCCCTAGCTGTTGAGGTAAAACAAACCTTGGCGTCTGTTACGATTAGGCAGGGCAAGTCCGCGCGTGAGATGTTGGAGACGTTTGAATACCAGAACGCACATGCTGTAGAAAATCCGATGGAAACAACTGCACGATTAGTTCCACTTAATGAAGACGAGGAATCGGCCAAGGGCTTCCCTTACCGACAGACCATAGGAACGTTAATGTACATCACCACTGGAGCGCGACCCGACTTGGCATTCGGAGTTGGACAGCTTAGCCGATTCGTTTCGAAGCCATCTGTGAAGCATGTTAGTGCAGTAAAACGAGTACTACGGTACTTAGCTGGAACCGTGGATGTAGTAATTGCGTTCAGCCGACCTAAGGAGACATCTGAGGTGGTAGCTCTTGATGGCTACTGTGACAGCGATTGGGTCAATGACCCCCATCTAGGAAGAGCATGACTGGACTGGTATTTACCTTTTTAGTTGGAGCTATGTCTTGGATGTCGAGACGTCAGACAATCGTGGCTCTCTGAACAGCAGAAGCCGAGTACGTGGCAGCTTGTGAGGCAGCGATGAAAGCTAAGACCGAGGGTAACATTTTGCAGGAGATCCTGAGATCAAAAGCTGTGAAGCTGAAGATCGGGATCGACAACCAAGCCGCCCATGTACTAGCAAAAAACAAATCCTACATATAGTCGGCGAACTAGGCACATCAAATTGCGCTGGCACTACGTGCGAGCGCAAGTGTCTATAAGTGTGATCGAGCTGCACAAGGTGGACGGGAACATGAATCCTGCAGACATGTTCACGAAGCCTTTGAACAAGCAACGACTGCAGAAACTACTGCAACCCATGGGCATCGATAATGCATAGTAAGGAACTGACACGCAAGAAGTGCATCAGAGGTGTGCGGAGCTTGCGCTTCGAGGGAGGCGTGCTAGAATGCACATTGAGACCAGACAACCAAGGAGGGGGGATGTCAAGTTGGGCCCCGCACATCGTGAGACCAAGAAGGATTAAGAAGTAGGGAATTACGGGCCTTTGCAAGTTAACGGGCAGATGCCCAAGTTTAAATGCAGAGAGAGAGAGAACGAAAGCTAGCTAAACAAATTTAATCACTTTTCCTGTTCTCATTTGGTGGACTCGTTAGCTAGTGGAACCGATCCATACTCTAATACATAGTATACGTGGCAACGCAGACTTGCCCACTGTTGCCGCACTACGAGAGTGGACAGTTGCTACAATAAATAGGCGATGTACACGCCGAGCGTTGTGTCTATTACAACGTTCATGAAGTAGAAGGCACACTGCAGTTATGGTAGAGGGTTTGTTAGGCTAGCAAACGTTATGTGACACCGAAGTAGTGTCTGTCGTACCTGATCCTGGTCGCTGGGAGTGTCCGAGAAGTCGACGAGCCCGATGGCGTACGGGATGTTCATGACGTGGATCATAGCGGCTGACGTGCCCTGCCTCATGGTATCGAAGAACCCGACTTTGGCTGGCCGTCACGGACGCTCAAAGTGCCATTTGGCGTTCAGTGACGACAGTGCGATGAAGCCTAGCAACATTTGCACGGTATTATCGGTGCGATCGGCCACAAGGGTGCAACTTGAGCTCATCGTATCGCAGAGAATCTGCAATGAGGCAGCAGTCGTTTTCAAAGACGTTTTGGCTGTTTTCCAGGTATTTTTTGCTTTCAAGAGTTGTGATTGGTGGAAATGGTGACATTGGCGACAAATATCGCTTGACCAGGACTCGCACGTAGATTTCAAATCTAAGAACTGTATGAACGTTGCTCGCTTCTTGCCATTGGACCCAAAACTTGCGCCTATTCTGACGGGGTCACACAGCAGAGGAAGTTGGATTCCGAGAGTATACAAACTCTCAGTGAACGGTAGTTCAAAGGTCCCCTTTTATCGAAAGGGAGCTAAGTGACCAATTTAAGGTAGAATGTAAACTGAGTATATTTATAGGTAGATAAAGCTTGAGTTAAATACAAACTATAAGTCACCTGTAGAAAAGCAATGTCATCAGCCAATGTGTGGCTTTGGACGACCTTGGTACTTTGTACCAAATATCCCGAAGTATGACGTGTCACACTTCCTGTAACTAAGGGTACACTTAGGGCTACGTACCCCGTTACACCCCCCCACACTTAGGTTCGGTTTAGCGGCCAATCAGAATGAAGAACGGTACGTCAGAAACTTTCATTCTCATAGTCGAAAAGTATAGACTTGGCCGCGCGAGCGCGGCGGAGGCTCACTTCACAGTTAGAGCCTCTAGCAGCCGTCTGTGCGCTCCTCTGCTTGGTCTCCAGTCCGATCGTTTGTCATGCCTCGTGGCACTGCGAAGAGCGGTGTGAGGACACGCTCCAAGGCTGCTGCCGGAAAGGCGCAAGCCAAGAGCACTAAGCCTTGCGGCAAAGGCTCAGCACTTCAGGAGGCTACTCAGGTGGCCTCCGGGGCGATCGGCTCATCGGGTGACGCGGCTGTGGGCAAGCGAACAAGCAAGCGCCGCAGCCCGTCGCCCTCGGTCTCTCCAGACAATCGTCCGAACCCTCGGTTCGCTGAACGAGAGTTCGACTCTGGCAGTGAGGACGAAGCCGAGTCCGAGAGCACGCACGATGCTCCTGTGGGCTCTGCGGGAGGGCACAGCTCAGTACCCAGCGAGCACAAAGATGACAGCGTGCAGTCGCTCGCTAGTGATCAAGGTGATCACGGCCCCAGGCCGTCTGTACGCTCTGAGAGCTCGGCCGTCAAGGCTAAGGGCACTCCCAAAGCTGGTGGCGATGAGGAAGCGAAACCTCGCAAACGTCTTTTGCTTGCCGAGGGCTTGCGCGTGCTAAGGTCACTAAGGCCGAAGGCGCCAAGCCCTCTTAGAAGCGTACGGCTTCTAAGTCTCCACACCGCGAGGAGAAGGAGACTGGGTACTCCCATCGAGGCCTCTTCGATTCCGCTGATGAAGAGGACGAGAAGGAGGAGGAAGAGGGTGTTATGCATGAGCCCGGGGCGATCTCATATGACCTCGACCAGTAGCAGGAGGGCATGCAAGCTGTGCAGCGTGCGTGTGGGGCCTCGGTGGCGGCACCCGTCAGCCAGGGAGCTACCATCAACTCAAGAGGGTATTGGCCTCCCGAGGAGAGCACTGGGTCTGACCTCTTCTTGGCGCTTCTCGTCGCTCCTTGTGGCCTTGTGGGCGGCCACACTTCTAGGGGTATTTCCGAACACACTCTTGTTCAGCAGGAGCTGTTGTTTGTTGACAACTTGGAGGCGGCTCGGTGTGGGCTTCTCGTGCCACACCGTGTCCCTCCTCTTAAGGACTTTACGACTTGTCGCCAGAAGCCCGAGAACCGGGGTGGTCTCTATCCTCTTTGGGGATACCCCTGGGTTCTCCCCGAGAACTGTCCCAGCTGGGGATCTTGTGAGGACATGTTCCGGGCTTGGGTGGAGTCTCTTTAGTACTCACCCTCGAAATTACGGAACTCCATGAAGATCAGCTGCTGTCCCGCATCCTGGACCAGCGCGATTTTCGTGTTCGGTTTGCCCACATGGTCAGCAAGCGCATGTTGCCAAGGGACATCCCGAAGCGCGCGGCTTCTTGCGCTCACGATGAGCGCGGGTACGGAGTGTCGTCAACGTCCGTACCCCCATCGGGCAAGAAGCCTTAGGCTACTTATGATGCTGCCGCCTCTTCTGTTCCCAGATTGTGACAGCCTTCGGGCAGTCAATCAGGAGCCGTTCAATCGGCTCCCACGAATTCTCGGAGTGGGCATAACCCCTCCACTTGACGAGAAGCTGTTGCTTTCCGCGACGCCGTTGCTCCGGGAGGATCCGCTCCACGTGGAAGTGGACTTCTCCATTCCGGTCAAGCAGGGGCGGAGGTGCCCTCGTACGAGTACGCGTAATCGGCGCCTCCCGAACGCCACGTCCGTCTCTTGCGTGTCCGACACAGGGCCCTGAGATTGACCGCCTTCGTCAACGTCTCCTCGTGCTTGAGATTGCACTTAGCCTTGGGACTGGCGGTAATGCTGCCGCCCAGACCGGGAATCAGGTCGAGCTCGCTCGTCTTGCGGGCCGCTTGGACCTGTTAGAGCGTGAGGTCGCGAGACTGCATCTGCGGGTGGACCGACGGGCCACTTCGTCCGATCTGGACGAGGCCTTTCGTATGATCCGACGGATCGAGGCTCTGTTGCCACGCCCGGAACCGCGTTCAGCACACTCCCAGACGTACGCGTGTGGTACGTACCCGGCGTACTCAACGTACTCGGCGTATGACGCCGCGGTCCGTTCGTACGGAGCCCCTCCTGCGTACGGCCTTGACCGCAGCTTTGCTGCTCAGACAGAGACTTGGGTGCCTGCTCCGACGCCCTCGGCGACGTCTGTGGACGGCCCTCGCTTCGAGGAGCTGGGCCAAGGTGGGTCTGCGAGTCACCAACCCCCTGCGGATCAAAGTACCGCTTAAGACGTCCGACATAGAACGTCGGGTGCGTCGTCATTGACTTAGGCAGGTCGATGGTGTACGACGCATCTTGTCTGTTCAGGACTGCAAATGGTCCAATGAAGCGGTGCTTCAGCTTGTTGCTGCCGACAGAGCTGACAGTGTAAAGCGGTAGGTTCCTCTTGTCTAATAACACTAAGCCCCCCCACTTTAAATGCACTTAAGTATCCTCTTCCTTGTTTGTCTGGGTACTCCCTTTGTCTATCCTGGGCCGCTGCCATGGCCTCGCGGACCCTGCCGACAACACTTAGCTCGGTATCGATTAAGGATTCCACTTGTTTCCGCAGCAAAACTGGTCTCACATCCGAGGCCTGGGAGGAAAGGGCTATCCGAGCCTCTCCCTCACTTATAAAAAGAGGTGTCAGTGTCTCCTCGAAGACTGAAAGGCACTCTGGGGTGACGGAAGCCGTTCCAATAGTACGGCGTGAACCCCGTGGACGCGTGCACCGCGTTGTTGAGCGCAAACTTAACAACTGGAAGCTGCGCCGACCACGTACGTGGTGCTCCCGCCCACACACTGCGCAGAGTGTCCTCGAGCACTCGATAGACGCGCTCTGTCTGGCCGTCTGTCTGTCGATGGTCCGCCGTGGACATCGGCAGACGAGTTCCCAGCAAAGGGAACAGCGTTTTCCAAAATGCAGCCGTGAGCCGCGGGTCTCGGTCCGAGACAACCTTCTCTGGGAGGCCGTGATAGTGGAACACGCCATACGAACAACCTTGCGCTTTGTTCGCCCGTAACAGTAACGGGAACCGGAGCAAGATGTACCATCTTGCTCAGCCGACACACGAGCACCGAAATTCCGGTGCCGTGTCCGTCGGCGGAAAGCCCAAAGATGAAGTCAAGACTCATCGACTTCCAACAGTCAGTCGGTACGAAGAGGCTCTGTAGCGGAGCCGAAGCGTGCCCGCGGGTTTAACCCGCTGACATGTTTCACATGTCATTACGTATCGTGCGACCAACTTGTACACGGCGGCCCACCAGAAGGCCTGAAAGACCGATAGGAAGGTCTTCTCGCGGCCCCAGTGGCCACTGGAGGGTGCGTCGTGTGCCTCCGCGAGAAAATCGAAATTCAGATCCTCGGCGTAGGGCCCGACCACCCGTGGAGGTTCATTAGGCTCCACCCGGTAGAAGAGGAGGTCATCCTCCAACTCATATCGGTGGAGCCGGGAACGCTGTCGCGACGAAATCCAGTCAGACTTCGCGTTTGTTCCTGCCGTGAGGAACTTGACGATAGGCGCGACAGCCTAATCCCGATATGCCATGCGTATCCGATCATATAGATTCATTGTCACCCGTGTGATGTGGGCCAACTCGTTGTCTGGACGCCGAGAGAGGGCGTCCGCAAGCACGTTGAGCTTGCCCGGCTTGTACTCGACGCGGAAGCTGTACTCCGTCAAGAAGGACAGACACCTTGCCATCCGTTGGGAGAAGTGAGGCGAATTTGGCGCCGACCTCAAGGATGCGTGGTCTGTGTAGATCACGAAGGGCTGGGAGCCCAGAAGGTGAACCCGAAACTTCACAAGGGCATACTTCATTGCCAGCAGCTCCTTGTCATGGACAGGGTAGTTCCGTTGGGCGGCTTTGAGCTGCCTGGACTGGAACGAAATGACTCGTTCATGTCCAGCCGTGTCGGCCTGCAGCAATGCACACCCGATGGCATAATCGGAGGCATCGCAGACGACGCTAACCGGCTTCGTCTCGTCCGGGAGGGCCAGGACAGGGGCCTCTTGGAGACTGGCCTTGATGCTGTCAAAGCCATCCTGGCGCTCATGCTCCCAGCGCCAGCCGACGTCCTTCTGAAGGAGGCCCGACAAGGACTTAGCGAAGCCCGCGTACCCTGCGCTGTACTTATGAAGGTTGTTGGCTAAGCCCAGCCACTTGAGAAGATCCTTCTAGGATCGGGGCGTTGGCCATGCTGCTATGGCCTTGACCTTGTCCGGGTCAGTCCGAACGCCCACGTTGCTTACGAAGCAACCGAGATTTTTAATCGCCGGTGACGCGAAGACGCACTTGTCGATGTTGGCGTAGAGATTGTTCGGTCGCATCACGTCCAACACTCGTCGGAGGCGCCGTAGATGCACCTCCATGGCCGTCTTGCCTCCATCGGTACGGCTATTGACGAAGATGTCGTCGAAGTACGTCTGTACGAAGGCACATAGTGGCCGGAACAGTTGCGTCATCAGGCGATTAAACGTCGCCGGGTCATTAGACAAACCCTGTGGCATGACGAGCCACTTCCAAAGGATGCCGCTTGGAGTGCTCACCGCGGTGAGCGGGATGTCGCTCTCTCGCATCAGGATCTGGAAGTATCCGTCTACCAAATCCAGCGCACTGTACAGTACGCTTCCGGCCATATTGTTTAACAACACATCCTTTCGTGGGATTCGTGTTTGGGCCGGCACCGTCGCGTTGTTCAGCTTGTTACAAGCCAACGATCTTCGGAGAGGTTAAGGTAGTCTACCCGCGGTGGCGTGGATTGACTACGAGTGCTATCAAGTGTGACGGTGTCACACAGCACCTTGCGCTAGAGGAAGTTGGCCTCCCAGAGTATACAAACTCTCAGTGAACGGCAGTTCAAAGGTCCCCTTTTATCGAAAGGGAGCTAAGTGACCAATTTAAGGTAGAATGCAAACTGAGTATATTTATAGGTAGATAAAGCTTGAGTTAAATACAAACTATAAGTCCCCTATAGAAAAGCAATGTCATCAGCCAATGTGTGGCTTTGGACGACCTTGGTACTTTGTACCAAATATCCCGAAGTATAACGTGTCATACTTCTGAAGTGTGACGTGTCTCACCTCATATAACAAGGGGTACACTTAGGGCTACGTACCCCATTACACCTATCGCGTATTAGCATGCTGACAGGCGCAAGCTTTGGGTCCAAGTTCATTGCGCGGTGCTAGAGCTCTTCTTGCTCTTAGCGCTAAAGATGGTCGCAAATAATTGGTAGAACCCGCTAAAAGCTTATTTATAGTATGACCTCGATGTCGCACGTCATCTTCAGTATTCGAAAAATTTCTCCGTCTTTTGTCATTTCGAATGAGGCAAAAGCTCCAAGTTTCCGCAACCAGCATTAAAGACCAAGTAACCCCGTATTTTGGCAAAACATCAAAAAGCCAAGTACGGACGCGTTAAGAGCGTGGGGCGCGAGAAGGAGCAGCAGAAAACGGATGCGCAGCGCCAGGAGGAGCTCTCCAAGGTGCGCATGTACCACGAGGCGGCGGGTAACGTCCTCGATATGAAGCGCCAGCAGCTCTACGAGCCGAGCGTCCTGCCACTGACCAGCCACCAAGTGCTGCTCAACCCCGAGGTACATGTGGTCTGAAGCTACCGCCGCCAAGCCATCGACGCGCTAGCTCAAAATGTCGAGAACCCCGAGGCCGAAATGTTGGCTATGGCTAAAACGAAGCTTAAACAAACGCTGGTACATTCGATTTTCAGCGTAATTTACGTTTAATCACTGATATTAGCATTATGTAAACGCAGGACGCACTGCAACATAACCCCAAGTCGTACTTTGCGTGGTTTCAGCACCAATGGATCATTCACCGAGGACTGGGCGACCTGAAGATGGAGATCGGACTGTGCGACAAGCTGCTGAATCTAGGTAAAACCATGTTGTTTAAACATTTTTACTTTCGGGGCTACACCACGATATCTACAGCGAAGACCCGATACCAAGGAACATCTGCGCTTCATCAAACACAGCAACGTTTTCCTATAAGCTCTCACGAAGAATATCAACACCAACCGCTGCATTTGTTAATTCTGGTTATCCATTCGGCCCTACCTCACGATCTCTACATGTCTACATACAGCAACGAAACTCTCCAAATCTTGAGGTAGCCCTTCCATTGATATATGAAGGGTTGGGGTTATAAAAGAAACTTATACTTATATTTTTTTTCCTAGTCTGACCAGGCTGCTATTTATATGTGAACGGGAAAAGAAAACTGCTTCGCTTACTTCGAAGTATTAGTTTAGCCTACTACACAAATGATAAAAATAAATTTTGGTAGGTCGGAATATTTATTTAAAAAAACAGCATTGGTATAAAAAACGAGACCATATCAAAACTACCATACTTCTACGACAAGACTGAAATTACTTAAACTCGATTAAAAGTACTTTTCAAGATGACATAGTAGCTGTACCCACGGGCGAGGGGAGCGCGTCATGCATGACACGCAGGCGTCGTTTGTAGCCCAGGCAATCTAGTGGCTGCACAGCGTCTCAGCCACTCTCGTGCTGCTCGTCTATAGCGGAAATGTGATGGAGTCACGCAGCACCTTGCACAGAGGAAGTGCTTAAGGGTATTTACTACCCGAGTGGATGTTAGTCCAAGTGTTCCCAGAACGGTCTGCTACTTAGAGGAGTAGATGTAAGACTCATGTATTTATAAGTATGGTTAGCTTGGGCTCCATACAAACTAGAGGTTACTTTTAGTGGAGCTTTGTAGCCATGCCCTGACTGGCTCTGAGAGCACCTGGTACACGGTACCACAAGAGTGACGGATCACTCTTTATGTAACATGGGGCACAGTGGATTGTACCCCGTAACAGGAAAGGTTGTAGACGCACCCCACCGCGTCGACTTCGATAAGATGGCCCACTTGCCGACGAAATACAATATACAGGGATATCCAGAGACGGCCACTTGGCAGCCCCGAGCGACGTTCGCTCCACGGCAAGTGGACGACGTTCCGGCTCCCGTCACGAAGAGGTATGCCTCAGGAACGTGTCCTTCTCAGCCCAAGTGGTCGTAAGCCACTGCCCCCCCCCCCCCCCCCCCCCGCTTTCCGAGCCCACTAACCACTACAGACTACCGCCTCAATACGCACCAATACCCTTTTCGCTCTACGACCCTCTCTGTAAGTCTTTCTCTCAGTGTTGGGTGTGGTAGGCCCCGCAGAACCGCAGAGCCTCACGCGTAAGATTAGCTGCTTAATCTTGACTTCTCGAGGCCTCATCACAACTGGGAGTTGGGCGGCCCGGTCCGGCCGTTCAGAGCTATCCTACAAGGTCTAACCTACCCTACTGACTGCTTCTCCTTGGCTCCGTCGTCGCCTCTCCGTAATTCTCTTTACTTTTGCGTAGTCCGTCCATGCGTCACCCCTCCTGCTAGATCTTCTCCCTTTACCACTTCTCTCACTCTGTACTCTTTTCGACGTCTGGCCGGTGCCTCCAGCCGAAGCTCGTTGCACACGTCTGCTACCAACTTCCCCAACTGTCGACCGACTTCAACATCTCTCGCCGGTCAAATCTATCATCACTATGTCGGGGCTCTGTGGAGCGTCACGCAATCGACACGCGCTTCGCCTACTAGCCTTTCCTTCCAATCTCGTCCTCAAGCTTGCCTGCGTCCAGTAGCGCTTCAACCTCATCGATACCAAGCCACCGTTTCTCCACGGGGCCGTCCGCCACTGTCCAGTACGTGCCTTCACACTCGAGCACGTATCGGCCGGCGCGATTGCGCTTCCGACGTCGTCCATACTCGATATTATCACCGTGCACTCGCGAATGCAGGAGCCCTTGGGGAGGTGCCTCGCGTCGTGGCCTTCCTCGTCCTCTAAGCGCATGTATATTAGCAACGGCCGTCGCTGCCTCTCCGCTGACCCCACCGTCGTTACCCCCTGATGACTTGTTGATGGCAGCATCTTGCGTCACTTCCCAGCCTCGTGATGGTCCTGGCTGGCGTTCGCCTCCAAATGACTGCGGACTCTTTCCCGGGTGGATTCCTCGATCGTTTCGTGCGATGCAACCGAGATCATCAGCTCGGTGAACCCCGCGATTCGAGTCTGCAATATTCGCTTCACCCGTTCGAGCGTCTTGCTTGTCACGACAAGCACCCCGTTGAGCCGCTCGAGCCGGGCGGCTTGTGCTTCGAGCTTCCCCGTCGTCGTTGCCGCACTTCGTCATCACGCGTGGACTGCTCCGTACGCCTCCGTTTACTCACTGAGGCCGTGGATGGTTCGGGCCGGGCGCTTCGTGACAGGCCCGCGACCGATCGTCGACGCAATGGGCCTGCCACTCCCTGTGTCGGCCAACACCTTCGCACTGCTATCATCCATCTCGCCCACAGTCTCTGTAACGCCCCTGTTTCCGACGGCCTCCCCACGCGAACGCCGGTAACCACGTCGCACACCTCACTTGCAGCTCCCGGCTGCTTCCCGAACTCGCGCTGGCCTGATATCGCGCAGGTGTTCCTTCTTCAGCTACGTATGTGCGTACACTGCCACCGGAAGTACCGCTGATCACATCTGCGTGAAACTACCGGTTCTCCGTCAGCTCATGCTCATTCCGCGCGTGTGGTACTTCGTGTCCCGCTGACACTGAGATTGCCGCTCTCCTCATTTCTCTGGAACCGTCCACTGGTGCTGTCTCGCCTTCGCGCGGCGCCACCTCTGGACCTCGGTGATCGCTCAACGCCGTGGCTCTGGGCGGCACGCCATCCATCGGCTTAGCGAAACGGGGCTCGGTATCGAGTGGGGCGTTACCAACAAGCGAGTACATACCCGATGCGAATGGTTGTGATAATCTGGCTGCCGGAACAAGCAAGGCGAAACAGCTAAAATCGATAGGCCAGAAGAATGCGAATAGTAAAGCGTACGATACATTCTCACGTTACATATCGAAGAAGCATCGATACGTGCGAGCTCCAAAATATTCTCTGACGGCGTTAACAGGTCTAACGAATGATCATTGCTAGGGTTGCAACAGTAATACACCCAAATCAGCGTACTTCATTTCTCCACCAGACGCATCTTCATCTCAAATCTCTGTAATGATCCTCCATTGATGTTTAAATTTGTGTTTGTATTCATGTTTATCAGCATGCTAAAGCTCATGCCCTCGTCCATTTTGCAAAAGTTCAATCGAGTAAATGCTGCAGGAGTCCGCTGCTACAAAAGACCGCTCTAGACTTAAGCGTGGTGCTGCAGAAAGACTCTGGTATGCTGTCCGGGATGTTCGGGTGTGGTGCCGCAGCCAGCTACAATCACCTTGGATCGGGTGCGACGGGGGGGGGGGGGGGGGGGGGGGCTACTGTTGTCGCAGTGTCGGTGTCGCAGAAATGATGGAAGTGTCAAGTTTCGATTGAGCATTGAGTGGGCTGAGAAATAGGCGTTAAAGGCCGGGCAGAAGTGTCCGAATCCAACCCCCTCTGCACGTCCTCATAATCCTTCTCAGCGATAAAACTATCGCTGGACAGTCATTCGAGCTACTAGTCAACGAAACTACCATTTCGTTTAGGGCGCTCCTCTATAACATCTAATTGGGTACATCATTATCTGCGTTCGTCGTGATGGGGAGCCCGTCATCTTCATCAAGCGCCTGCCTCAGGATAAGAAAAGAGTACCACGGTTGTCAGCTTTGACAGCTGCATGAAGGCGACGCAAACACTTCATGTGCTGCTACAATTCTACCATACGCCGCAGAACGCACGTCGGGGAATTTACTCATCCTTATGCGGGGTAGTACGAGGAAAAAAATAAGATTTTAAATCGCAAGAGGGTCCCTTGCGGACCAAGCCGGTACGTTTCATTCATTTATTGCGTGAAACAGAGCTGATGACGTCCGCTGTCTGAATGCGGTACTGATACGGATACCGGCTGCACACATCGGCAATAGAAACCACATCTTTTTAGAGAGAAATAGAAAAATACTCCTTCTAGATTGTTACCGAGTGCTTCAGCTAGCTCGGTACGAGCTGCAGTGCATTGCGTGAGCTCATCGGCAGGCATTTGTAGCAAAGTACCTGTATAGTAAAGCAAGTTATGCTAGTGTCGAATACAGTATACAGAATGTGAGGTGCATGTTAGCCTGTATCGTGCAGCACAATACTTACATTCGTCTTCGAAGTAGGTTGTCCAGCCAGTCGTCGCATGCCCACTCGATTCCTCCTTTCTCATCTTGTCGAATACGGTACCGGCGGAGAGATTCCCAGGATCTTCTTCATCACTAATTACTTCACCTTCTTCGACTTCAGTGCCATCACTGGTGTCTCCAACATTAGACACATCATCGTCATTCATTCCGTATTCATCCTCATCTCCTGCGCTCATTCGATCGTTGCCAGCCGATATATCAACCGCTTGAGCTGCCGGGCGTGCACGCCGAGGCGGAAGTACACATTGTTCCACAGTCGCTACAGGCGTTGTAGCTGCAGGAGTACCTGCCTTCTTTGGAGTAGTTGGTGGCGTAACCGGCGACCTGATACGAGGCTTGGCCGGTGGTTTGCCGGAGACTTCGACGGCGTTTTGTTTTAGCGGGCGACTTGGCAGGTGACTTGGCTATCGGTTTGGCAGGCGAACTGGGCGGCATCTTAGGCGGGGTCGTGGTCAGTGTTTGGGTCGACGCTTTGGTCGGCTTCTTGGTAGGTGTACTGACCGGCGGACTGGTCGGCGCATTGGCAGGGAGCTCTGAGTTAGTTTTGTCGGCAGAGCGGGGTGGCGTAACGGCAGTGGTTGACGTTTTGTCTGGTAGATCAGTTGTAGCAGTGGATACGGAGGCGGGTCGCTTGGCAGATGGGGCCTCGTCGTACAACATTAAGACCTTCTTAGTAAATGTAGCGTTAGTAAGTCGTATAAATATACATACACGTGTAAGTACTTCCTCACATCGTCGGTCCCATCAAAGAAACCAACCAGATGCGTCACGTTTGGTCGTTTTGCCCAGACATAAGGTGTGAAGTATCGGTAATCATTAGATATCCCTTTAGGACTCTCGAAATGTCACCCCAACTTCTTCAGCTTGGTCCAGAGATTGGTCCACGTAAGTGGCTTAATGTGCTTTCATTTCGGTATGGCGATCTTGTTTTCTCGTGTCCGTCCGATTCGTGAAAGGTGAGAAATTTGCGCGCCTTAAATCTCGAGATTGCGTGGCCGCCCCCGAGGATAGCTACATGACATTATTTTTTTATTTGCATGTATCACTTGTAATCTGTATATAAAGACTTAGTATTTGTATGTAGCCAAATACCTCGCTTTTGTATCTTGTAATATACAGGATACGAAACTTTTTATCCTGTAGAATACAGGGGGCGGGGCTAAACTGGTTAATTTAAAGTTTATATATCATTCTGGTCCGGCCAATATGTGAAGTACTTATTTGACCAGATTGACGAATTATCATCTCCCGGTGCAAGAGAAACGTTACTAATCGAACTAGACTATGTGGACACTTAAGAATCGACACTTCAAATTGGTGGTCATAAAAGGCGAAGCGTTTTGTATAGGACGACTTTTATCATCCGAGGAAGCCGTGGCACTTATATATCTGCTGTTGCAATTGGCCGCTTTCTAGGATGTTTCGCTCTTCAATAGAACCGGTTGCTCGAAATTAAGCTGTATTTTGAGGCCAAACGTGTGGGCCAGTGAATAATTGGTTTAATTGCGTATAATCCGCAAACAAGATACCATAAAGAAAATATAATTCGAACCTGAGGCTCGCCAGAGTAGTAATTGTATTTTGTACTGTATTTTGTTTGCAAAGTATTTGCAATTAGCTTAACCCTTTTGCTACCAAAACCAACGAAAGCTGCATGTCTTGCAAAAGAAGGCAACAAATCCTTCATAAAATAAGCAAAACTTGTTGGTTTTATAAAACGTGTCATGTGGTATTTCTCTGGCTCGAAGGAACTGGCCCTCTTAATTATGACCAACGGCGTTACGAATAAGTTTCACCTTTGCTCAAAATGGTTCAACATATTTATCGTATTTTCTCCAATTAGCAGCCAACCGCAAAACGACGTCAAACACGCAGGAAGTGTTGGGTTTGTGTTGATGGCTAGTGAGCCACTGTAATTCCCTTTCAAAGTGATAGACGCCAGTGTGGTATATGTCAACAAAATCAGCAGATTGTGTTGATTTTACGAAAATGTTAGCTTTTTGGTATAGAGTGCAGTTTACTTGACCTACTATAGACAGTAAAAGGGTTAAGAATCAAGGCTGCTTCGAGCATTGCTGCTTAAATTTTGTAACTGTCCAAGTGAAGAGTACTTCCAGGCTTACCGTCAGTTTGACAATACAGAAGTCAGCTAGACAACCGTTTGTAGGGACTACAGCCTTCCACTCTTTACTACATTGCCGTGGTGGTGGTGACTTTTTGCGGGTAGGTTCCTACTCGTCTACATGATACATCTATGCTAGCGTACTGGTGCTCGCTCTGTGACATCACATATCAAACCCTTTGCTATCAAAAGGGCACGTCGCGGTCATAAGCAATTGCAGTGCCATCACTGGTTCAAAACGTGCCCTTGTGGCAAAACGTGTTGAACCAGGATCGCTTGCCGCAAATACACTCAGATCGCAATGAATATCCTAAGACCACAAAAGGTAAATCGTGTTTTTATGACGACTGAAGATTATTTAAGGGGAGGGGGTACGATACATGCTTAACGACGTTCTATAGGCTGAATTTAAAAACATGAACGTGTGTCACAAAGCGGGCCAATCTCGCATTATATCAGGTGAAACCTCGATACCCAGACGGCATTTAGTGCTTTGTAAACTGCTTTAGAAAAACCTAATTCATGTGTTTGCATCTACTACCTCAGCCCTCTTTGCAATTCCCTGACGTCCGCGTATTCAAGCGCATTGAAGACGCCGTGGGCGGTCTGGAAATAGCACGCTTTTCCGTGAGTAACAATTCCAGTGCCATCCTACAAATCGCACATTGAATGGACAGTCAAGGGACCAAGGGACTCGATAACACATTTTACGCGGGTTTGCCCACTACCGATCAATAACCACAAGAGTACTGTAGATGCTTTATTCAGCAACCGACGCTGCAAACGATTGACAGGCTTCCCCTCGATGGACAAGTACCTAAAACGTGCCTGCCCACGCTGGCCCTTAGCTTAAGGATTTACTGCAGAACGTCAATCGACCTACTTCTACGGATGCAAAACAGAGCATGCAGGCTAAGAATACATTGTAGTTTTTTTATCACAACTCGTGCTGATGTGATGGCGTGGGCGTCACCGCGGGTGCACAGCGAGGCAGTGGTTCTGGTACCATACGGGCTACCAAATAGCTGTGGATTCTTTCCGATTATGTCAAGAGCCATTAAAACTTTTAAAACGATCTCTAAGTTCTTGATTTCTTCGGGAGCACGGGATTATACATTGTATTTTTACTTTAAAAACTACAATTAAACCAAACCTAGTATTCTTTAATTATATATATTTATTGAAATGGATATTTTTATTTGTGTACTTGTCATTATGATTCGGCCGCGCTATGATACCCACCGGTAACAAAATTGGTGGTTATGGTGGTGCTTGGATGCGTCTGGAAGGCAAAGCTTCCGCCGGATCCACTGTGTTTGAAGTGGCCGTCTTGGCACTGTGATGGTTGACGAACAGGTCATAACACTGTCGTCGCATAGATGAAGAAACCGTCCAAAGCAAAGCAGTCTTTTGAGGAACAAATGGAAGCCTTCAAAAAAGGATCAAAAAAGATATCAATCGTTTGGTTTGGGCTACGCTTAGTAGCCTGTTATTTAGTGTTTGCTGCACAACCGTTTTGTTGTGACCGCCATAATTGAACTGCCGCAAAAAACCGCTCTTCCGCTAGTAAGTTTGAGCTCGTCGCTGCATTTAATAATCCATCCTACGTCCCGTTCTGCGCTATTCGTCTCCCAACGATGTCTACTTACGGAAACGTCGACTGCTTTTAAAAGCAGCTACGGTCGTAAACAAAAACTGTATACAGAGGCTTCAACAGCGTAAATTAGTCAAACGTATTGCTGATACGCCTTCGCCTTTCAATTCGCGAAATAAACTACATCGTTTCTAGCTCACTAATCAATTCTGGAAGATGCGTTACCCTGTATCGTGGAATGATGGCGAGACGGGTCATCTACTTCAATTTCGGCTATGCGATATCACCAAACCAGTGCAGACGGGTCGTTGCGCAACCGATTCGGCATTCCCGGTAAGTGCTACTTTTACAAAACACATTTTTACCCCTCTCAAGAAGGGTTATCTGGAGCGAGCAAGTCCTGAGTGCCGAGCAGGCCTAATTGCGCTTAGTGCAGCAAATACGTCAATCCAAGAAGCTGCTGAATGGGGAAAGGGCTGTGTGTCCAAGTGCTACAAGCAGCTACTGCGACCTTTACCTTTCGACCCATACGTCCGATCTTTGTGTCTAGCAAATATCCATTGCATGTACCATTTTAGAAATCGAACAACAGGAATTAATTAGATACACTCCGTGTTCTTGGGTTAGCTGTAAAAAACATTCAGTAAAAGGTCTGATTGTCTGCCCCACAAGATGTCGGATCGATAAATTTTGTATCCAAATTATAGCAGGGCATGGCAAATACAATTTGCAATTGTATTGTATGTGGTAACATCTCCGTAATATGTATGGCAATACGAGACCTGACAATAGTTGTTATTGCAAGTATTAAAAAGCATTGAACACGAGAGCTGTACTACATCACCTGTCCTTCATCTTCGCCGGAACAGCCAAGAAGAGTCGCGCTGTTCCACATATCATCGTTAGCGTTTAAAAACATCATCCGCTCAAAGTTCGCCGGGAGAGTTGAGGACCGCAGCGAACTCAGTACCCGCTTGCACTCAGAGAATAGACGCTCCCAAGCGTTGCTGGTGGGTGGGTGGGTGGGGGGGGGGGGAGTGTGATGCAGCAGCTCGTCGTACTGGGTCGCAACACGAGGCGTACAGCGCTTCTTCTTGGCCTGTCGAAGAATGGTGGATGCAAAGTCGACACGGGCACATGGGGCAGGGGTAGGTTCTCCCGGCTCAACCACAAATTTCTCCACTGCATGCTGCTCGCTGGAAGATAGCGGGAGATCGTTCTGAAGCTTAACAATTGCATCTTCAAACTCCGGTGAGTGAATGATATTCGCGCTTGGACTGAGATATTCACCCATGACCGGATACTTGGCGGTGCACGCGTCAAAAAGAAGGCGAACGTCCGCCATGCTGCATTTATCGGCTTGTAGCCTGACGCAGACGCTGTCCAGCTCCTTAAGCTTCTCCACAGCAGCGGAAACGCGGCGGTGTGCATTGCCACGAGGCACATACTCCTCCACAGCACTAACAGCGAGGATAGCGTCTCGAATCTTGATGTAGCGCTCGAGCATTGCAAAAGTCGATGACCACCTCGTGACGTTCGCCTTGACAGGCCTGAGGTGAGTTACCCTCGCAAGGGCTGCAGCGTTGTTTGATTGGCGTAGCTGAATCATCAAAACTTGGATAATATCAATCTGATTCTGATAATCCTCCAAAAAGCAATTGACTGCAAGGTTGAAGCGATGGCTGGAACAGCCAATCAGCGGGACGCCGATTTTGTTTGCGAGGCACTGATTGGTCGAACAGTTGTCGCATATAAGAAACCGCACCATACTGAGCTCTTTCCCATACACACACAAAATGGAGTCAATGTGTTCACAGTGTGCATCGGCTGTCTGGCTTCCGTCCATTGGGGACAGGGATATGAGCCGTTGGTATCGCACTCCATTCGCCACGTACACGGCAAATATGCCCAGGAAGTGTAACGAATTACACGTCCAGCCGTCGAACATCAGGGCGAATGACTCGCCCATTTCAGATGCGATTGCCTCGCCAACCTTGTCGGCTACAAAGCGCATGTAGAGCTTCATTGTCTTGACAGTTGTCGGCTTCATCTTCACCACGTCGCGTGTTAGCTTGTTCTCTACCTCCGTGATCGGCAGGTTCCGCTGGATAATCCACCTCATCCACAAGTAGATGTTTAGCGTCGCATCGTCGACAAATCCGAACGTGTCAATCGTTGCGGTAGATGCGGCCTGAAGCTCGGCATACTCCTCCACGTAGCCGGCATGCTTGGTGCCAAGGTGGCCAAGAAGGTTACTATAGCCCGTACCAGCGCTTTGTTTGCGGCTACACCCGCACTTCTTGCATTCGAATAGACCTTCGCCGAGGTCCACGTAGAAAAAACTACAGAGCTGGCGCGACGTCATGAGGTGGTGGTGATGGGGTTGTCTGGTGCTTGGTGGGCGAATTTGGGAATAAGCTTCGTACTGAAGCTGAGGAGCACAATACTGACTAGAGGCCGATGAGGAATGGTTGGTGTGTGACGGTCAGCGCTCAAACGGTTGGACACGGTACAATACAATTGTATTATACAACATTTTGTATTAAACTGAAATGTGACAGTAGCAATAATATGTAATTCCGTCAATATAATATCAATAGTATAGATATTATATTATTTTTCCCATGCCCTGAATTATAGGCTCGCTATCGGTTGACGACCCAACTAGCAGAATCATCCTCAGTTGATGGGACCAATCTTGGCGTGTTTGACGATCTGCTACCAATTAATCTTCCCTTTCAGCTCTCTCGCGCTCTCTTTCTTCTTTATGACGCCGAGGCCGCTCTTCCATCATGAGAATCATACTCAGCATCATGTTTACCACATTGCGCGAAGCATCGGCGTTGGCGTTTTGCGAGACCTGCTCAATGGCGTCATCAAAACGGCGACGACGCTGAGCAGTTTAACTTACCAAGTTTGCTGAGGAAGCGTCTCTTTCTGCTGATCCTTTGAAAGTTGTTTTTGCCAAATCCGCCAGTTCAGACGACTCCACGCCCGCTCTAGGAGTCGCAACTAGAGTACGGAAAGATTTGTTTGAAGATGTGTTCACTGTAGGCGTCAGTCGATTCCCAGTCGCATCCAACGCGTCTGACGATGCTGCACTTCGTATGCCATCCCAACCAGAAGATGTTGTAATACAAGAAATGCTTGAGACGTCGTGTGTCGCGTCGTGTTCATCGTTTACTTTACTGTCGACGCCCTCGACGTCGTCGGTGTCATCGTCAACATCGACTTCATCATCGTTTCTCTCTTCATCAGAGTGTAGCGTCGTGACTGATATAGTACTCTTACTCATCCGCTTTAGCCTTTTGGCTCTGCTGATGTAGGGAGGGCCTTTGCCGTTGCCGGAAGGTTTGGGAATTTTGTATAGCTTCTTGAATCTTCTTGATAGACTGTCACCTTCGCGCTGGGGTAATCAGCACCTTGATGCAGATTGTAACAAGCTGCCAGAGTTTCCCACTGTTCACCTTCAAATGGCGGCATCTTTTCAACCAAACCTAGCATCCCTGCAGTACCAGATTACCAACTTCTTCAAGTGATTGCAGCGTAGAACAATTCGGTGCTTACTGTTGATATCGCTCTGGGAGTAGTTCTTGCTCTTCGTCTTGCGTTCCTTGAGCGATCTCGTGACTGCTTTTGGATTGATGTGGTGAAACTCACTTTGTGAAAGCACACACAATACCTGCAACATCTATTTTTAAATTACTTGATGCATTTGTCGAGCCATACTATGGACCAGTAGTCGGTAATACGTCTCTTAGGGTATATCAACGCTTTGTTTGTGCTTCGTACACACATAATTAACGATTGGGCCAGAGGACCTTATGCAGGTAGCGTAATTTGATAGTTGAATTCGGGATAGCAATTACGTGCACGATGCAGAAATTCTGCCAATTGTTATGCTTAAAATGAAAATTATGCAATTGGATTGGGTAATCTCATTTCAGTCAGTTCAGTGCACGCTTTTCCACAACTAACTGAATAAAATCCACATTATTCACACTCATCGGTTTTAAATGGGTGTTCAATTCTGGCCAACTGTGGCCCATTCATTTCACAAGACACGAAGCCATGGAGGCAGACGACGAAGACGTGCATTCTACAACGCTACGTCGAGGAGGAACCTACACGCTTGAAGACCTCCTTGCAGCTCTAAAATGAGTTAATGAAGGGGAGCAATTTGCTGCTGTGTCGCGCATGACCAACTTCCCGTTGAGAACATTGTCGAAGAAGGCGAAGGATCAGAGAGAAGCAATGCTCTGACGGGTAGTCGTCGTGGGACCAAGCCGATGTTGCCTATGGAGCTAGAATATGACGTGGGGGAATGGGTGTGTGCTATGCAGCATGTTGGCTTGCCTGTTGGGCCGTCTGCCATATTAGCCAAGGCTAACGAAGCTTACACGGTAACGCTGTCCATGCCAACTCGCTCGACAGAACTAACGACGCCTCTCATGGTGGGTTCGTACGGACGTTTCTTAGGGAGGCACCCACAGCTGACACCTCGGGTCGCTCAGCAGATTGTCCGCGTCGGTAATAACGTTGAGGCAGGGGCTGCGCGTGGTCTGTTCTACACTATGGAGTAGCTTGTCATCGAGCATAAGATGGATAAGAGTCGCGTTTTCAACATGGCCGAGACGACGTTTATGCTGAAGGCATCTACGCGGAAGGTTGTGGCTCTGAAAGGGTCGTCCAATGTGTGGACACAAGTGTCTGAACCAAATTTTCACATGACCGTGATAGCCGCTGTGAATGCGGCAGGCGACACAGTACCTCCATTGATTATTTTGCCGGGGCAGAGGATTTATCATGAGGAATTTTCTGTCACATCCAATGGCAACACCACTGTGACTGGTACACCCCAAGGTTTCAGTAATATCGGTATCCTTAAGCTGTGGTTGAAGACGATTGGCTCTTATTTGACAAACTTTAACGTGAAGCGTGTGGTGGTGCTGGTACTGGACAACAGTTCGACTCATGTTCTGTTGGAATTTTTATAATCATTAGCAAAGATTTCGTATTAATCACTTTGACGGGTTAATATATTTTAAATGAGGTTTTTGCTTGGTCACACAGTAAAGTTTTGCTCGACGGCCTCCCTCCAAATGCCACGCACCTCTATTAGCATCTTGACGTGGCTGTTTTGAAGCCTTTCAAGAGCATGGTGTAATCGACTTTACTAGCCAAAATGCTGCATAGTTCGGACTGGACTATTGCAAAATCGGATGTCATCGAGATAGCGTGCCATGTATACCGTAACGCGGCGATGACAAGCCCTGATAACGCTGTAAACAGCTTCAGAACCGCGGGAGTCTATCCACTTTCCTTACTAGCATGCAGGCTCGTTTACGAATGTTTGCGAGCGGTGGAGGATGCGGAGACATTAATAGGGCGGGATGTCTAAAGCGAAAGCGTAGAAATCAAGAAGAAATACGCAGCAGCATATTACAGCTGTCATTAGCATCTCGCACTTAAAGCAAACGTTCACGACGCACCGTGGACTTTGTAGATCGTCTTTTTACGAAGGCGATGCTGCTCCAGGGTTAGCTTTAGTCGATAGCCAGAACCGTGCACAAAACCGATAGCCTCAAATTCCATCCTCACGTTTGCCTAACCATCGCACCCCACATGGTCGTTTGTAAAAATGCGAAAATAAGTATTTGATGCTTTGGATTCCCTTTTTGCATTCCAAAACGCCAATTCAAACAGCAATAGGTGCATTTTTTCTTGATGCACCTTTTGAACATGCCCAACATCAGCCACTCAACTGGCAAATTACGTTAGGTCATTTTTGGAAGGCTTCCAATGGACTCCGAAATACTAAAAAAAATATATGCAGAACCTGTGGATGGTGCTATCCGAGATGAGGCCTTAACAGCCGAATACACGAAGAGTTGCCGACGATGGTTTCTGTGACCTAACGGAAGCTTGGCGAATAAAGCAGGATATCCCTGAATGCTGCCTTGGCGTCAGTGGCAGCTCCCTCTTAAATTCACGATGACCGAGGCCACGGACTAACAAACAAAAGCAACACGCAAGTAGGGAACGTAGAATAGCAGTAATAGTAGTAGAAGTAGAATGAGTAATACATTAAGTACTACTTTATTAAGTGTATAATTGTTTAAAAATCAAAGCGGGCAAAACCAAAAACATAAAAGCAGGTTTTAAACCAGTTTTGTTAATTATAAAATATTCAATGCACTGGATACTGACGAACACAGTCAAGCCGTCATATTTACGTCTTGCCGACTTTTGCGGGCTGTTGCGCGAGCTGTTCTAGGCCAGTGTTTTAGGCCAGCATTCTACAGCTGTTTACACCCCAACCGTGTTAGGAGCTTCTGATGAGATTTAAAAGCTACACTTTGGAGGATATACGCTAGTTTCGTTTTCATATAGAGTACGATACGCACCGCTAAACTGTTTCCAGCACAGGCTCTATACCACGGCGTTTATGTTCGTCAGAAGTGAGGTAGCGTTTTTTTGCGTACGAAGTACTTTTTATTATTGTAACGGGGTTACACGGTGTGGAACACACAGGGGTACGAAGTACCTGGAGAGTTAACAAACTCTCAGTACATAAGTTGGAGATTTAACAAGGTCTCTCAGTACGTTGGCTTAAAGCCACACGTTATGCATTTGATTAGGTTTAACTATGCTAGATAGTTAACCAGATACATTTACCCCTAGGCGGCTTGGCCGCAATAATAGTAAATAAAACACTTCTGGTTTTGAAGCATAAAAGTTAAGGTATTAACTTTGAGCCCTGGTCTTGGGCTATAAGTGTCCTTTAGATAAGGAACTTAGTATTAATGACTCTTTGAGTCGAACGTCTTCCTCTGACGCTAAAGCTACGGCAGCTCAGCTGCAATTATGCACAATGACTTCTGTCAGGATTTTTTTGGCGGACCACTGAAACTCCAGGTCGGCCCCAATGGCTCATGACCAGGCAATTGCGAATGCGCTTCGATAATTTAAGTCAAAAATCAAACTACAGAGTTGTTGTGCCTAAATTGCCCCGGAAAGTTGGTGGAGAAGGTCATTTTTCCAGTAATGAAATGTATATCGAATTTTATAAAACCACGGCTCGAATATCTGAGCGAAGCACTGTCTACCGAGCAGTTAGAATTCATCTGAAGATTATTTAAAAACCTGTAAAAAGTTGGATGAGTATGCATATTCTCAATGACTCAAAGATGAGCACCTCACCGAGCCGTGGGATCTGTGGTTTCGTACCGCCGGTGATACGGCCGGGGCTGTTTAAAGCCAAAACGTAATTGAGCTGCAACACCGAACCATAAATCAACGGGCGATGGTCGCCTGTGGGCGGCGACTGAGCATTTACACCTCCAATTATTTGAATTGAGCGCGCGATGGGCATTGGCTCAGCGAGCATTTGGCAGCTTGCCTCAGACGCGGTTGGAGCACAAAAACGATAAATGCCATGATAGTAGTTTTTTCGCGACGAATCGACGAACGTCAAGACGAATGATAGATCGGATACAAGAATACCTCTTTAAAATTGACTACTACCTAATGCGCGATGATAGTTTTGCACAGCCTCAGGGTCAACGAAAACGGTCCGAGATGTACAAGAACCCAGCTGCAGCGAATAGCGTTGCAGAATAAGTTGGTCGTGCACGTCTGCCCCACCCATCTAGGTTTGATAGTCTTTAACCATGGACCTGCCGGGTACGGGGACAGTTTGGACCTTAGTTATGCTTACATTCGCATACAACATTTGCATATAACCTACATAATATAGATATGTGCAAAACGTACCCAATACACCATATTCGCCTATTCTAGCGAATACAAAGTCATCAACCCACCGCCGTCACCGCTGTCCCTTTCGTTGTTTCCTTCAGACTTGATCGCAAGCTCTCTACGTCGCTTCTTCTTCGACTTGTTACTTACTACAGCCTCTTCACGCTTCTCCTTAGCCTTAGGCTTCTTCGCTTGTCCCGCCTTCTCTTTTTTGCTTATTTTTAACATCTTCAGTAGCATGTCGAGCAGCGATTCATTCTGATCGGCTACAGCTTTAGCCTCAGCTAACATGATGATTCGTTGCACAGCCTCCTTATCTACCGCAACTTGAGCAGCAAGCGCCGCTTCGACATTCTTTGCAACTCGACGGGGAGATGGTTTCTTTAACTTCTTATTCGGCGGGGTCTTCTTCTTTGCCTAGGATTTCTATGGCATATTTGTTCCTGGTTTCTTGGCCGCCTTGGTCGTTTTCTTTGCCGTCAGCGCTGTCGCTTTTATCTTGCCCTTGCCCTGACCAATTAGTCGCCTCCGCCGAGATCGCTTCATCATCTTGTTCCAACTCCTTCACTTCTTCTTCAAACCGGTAATCGTCATCATCTTCGTTATATCCATCCTCTTCTGCAATTGCTGCTACAGCGGCAAACTCCTCTCCATCAATTGCACAGCAGGGCGCTATACGTTTAGTGTAGGATTCTTGGCCAGCTTGTCGTAGAATCTACTAGCTTCCCCTTGACAGCATTCTTTTCGCCTTTTTTTTGGGGGGGGGGGTCGTTCCCGAATGGGGCGGTGGTGCTCCACAAAAGCTTCGTCCTTTCAGGCGCGGACGAAACTGCTCGCGCTACTTTCTCATTAAGCGACGGGGTGTCATTTCAGCCACTTCTTTTTAAAATGACTGGTTTAGACCTGAGAGGGGGGGGGGGGGCGGAAAGGTTTTTTATGCGCCTCACATCGCAGACTACTTATGATCCGACCAGAGGCAATTTATGAAAACAGCATGCAAAATCTGTGCAAGCTGTTCAAAACCAGCTCACGCACCTTTTCGTAACAAAATCGTTTGGCGCGTTTTCTGAGCCATTTCTTATGTAACATGCTGTATATACAGCATGTTAATTTAGGTCACAAGCTATACTATATAGCCTTGGTTTTCCTACGGCTTTTCGTTTAGAAGCCCAATATTAAATCGCTTCGACAATATATATAGCCAATAGAAATAAGAACACATCCTAATTGGGATCTTTAATTAGCCAAAATTACTGGCATGAAACTGGTGTGTAAGCGTACCTTAAATACAATCCGCTCCCTGCAAAAATCCAAAAAATGCAGCGCAACTGCGACGCTGCTTTTGAGGCGCTCAACATGTTTTAGAGCTAATAAAATATCGGGTATGAAAACTCTTAGAGAAAGGGAAGTAATTCCGTTACGCGCCACACAGAAACGCTGTGAATGGAGCTTTACTCGGCGGCGATGCGAAATAAGCTATGTGTAAGACTTACTTACGGCCGCTGTACTTCCACTTTGGCATCGTCCCTGTCGTGCGAGCCTTATCCCACCAAACTTTGTAGTCACCAACGAGGAAGTTGTCACGCCCAATCAGCTTCGCTCTGAGGGTCAATGGTGTCATTTCTTTTTTGTAAAGCACCTTGAACAGTCGATTAACGGCCTTATTCAAAAGAGATTCAGCGATAGACCGCTCTTCGCTTTTCGTGCTTATCGAGCTGCTCTTGTCACGCAGACTTCTCTTTTCAAGGCTGTTGTACTCGCTGGAAAGTGAACGGGCACGAAACGCAGTAGCGGATGTCGAACCCTTTGTCGAAATTTCAGGGGTGGGAATGGATGCGGACACTTCAGTCATTGCTAGAAGCATGACCAGAGTCAAGACTGCAGGCCAAATGAGCCAACGCATCGCTTGGGGAAAGTGGGGCTTGGAGGTAAATACCGAAATGGTCTTTCCTGTGCTAAAACAGACCGCTCGCAAAATGCACCATCCGCACGTACGCCTTCCGATCGCCCATAACCAATCCCGAGGATCGGAAGCTGATCTGAGATCATTGATCTGTTAGCAGATTTCCTATATATTTGTCTTACCAGCGTCTGTTTGACCGAGCTTTTAAACCAACGAAGTCCCGAGACATTACACTGACTGATAAAGCGTTGCAGTATATTTTTGCTCCATGCAAGTTTTGTAGTGCTTGCAAAGTTTGGAAACCTCGAAAGCCAGAATTTTTGTTTGGTAATTGCGAATTGCGAGGGGCATATATAATCCCCTATGGCGAGTGTGCGCTCGCTCTAAAGCACGGTAAATTGCAAAATGAGGACATGTTTTCTTGTGAGCATGATTTTGCAGCTGCACGGTGGTCCTTCAACTACTGGGCTGTGTGCCCTGCGGCAGCGTCCCTCTTCCTTAGCAGTGCCGCTGCTGATACCGCTTATGAAGCGGTAGACTATGCAGTAGGGCTCCTCCAAATATAATTTAAATGGACTTCTTCGTTTTAGGAGAATGGATGCCTGCATGGTAGATCGGAAATCTGCATTTAAATAGTTTGTGCTGCGACTGTGGCAAATGAATATCTGCATCCAAACGTGATCGAGTTACTATATGAATAGCTTCGGGGAGAACATGCTTGTTGGGAAGGCATCAGAGAAGCGTCAGACATGGCTAATGCTGCGTAGTTTGAGGTGTGCGCCAATTGCAAAGTGAGTTTGCGTCGGTCGCACCGGCTTGCAGACAGCTTCGAGCCAGCGAAAAGTTGATGGCTGCCCAACAAGGACGTTGCATTTCGTGAAGGAATATACAAAATCCGTAAATAAATGTTCGATTTGTGGCCAACCCATAATTGAGTCTGGCGAGGTTCCAGACTGGAATTTAGACTAAATTGGACTGTTTGTTTGAGGGATTTAGATATAGAATTGCTATGCAAATCTCCAAAGGTGGAGCTCTTGGCGTGAATTATTTCACCCTCATAAACCCAAACCCAGACCTTCCTGGGCATTAACCCTATAGGGCCGAGTGAGACTTATGTATTCTTGGGCCCAGGTTTAAGCCCGCGTGCTTCGTATACGGATCTTAAATCACAGACATGATGGATTCGAGCAAGTCGGCTTTCACCTCCTTCTCCCTATTTTGTATTTTATGGGGAAAACCCTTCGGCTTACAAATCCCAAGTATCTCCCCTTGTGTCAACAGTCACGCTGAGCGTTGCCTAACGTTAACTGCTGACAGAATTACTACCCACGGTGATTTAATGTGTCGCCAGGTGTCTTGCGGCAAATCAGACCTAACAATCAGAAGTGCAGACCTCTGGGAGAAGCCTGCGCGCACAGCGCGCCTCAGTTTTAAACTGGGAAAAGTATTGAGCTAAATGAACGTTTTGCTCAAATGATTATTTGCGATATGTCAAAATCACGGAAAATATATAGTGGGTCGGATACAAACCTACATGTAAATCAGTCGGTGTTCCGAAATACCTTTGTCGCTAAAACTATGGCTACATGTGTTCTGGCTCCCAACCACGCGTTCTTTCTGCCCCTCTATCTCTTTTTTAATCTCCACGTATGTATATGTGAATTGATTCTGTACTGAACTAGATACCCGCCCCGGATGGCACATTATCCGTGCAAGGGGTGCTTCGAAAATCGAGCTATACTATGTAGAGCTGGTTGTATTCAGTAAACCTAAGCGTTGGAGCTCCTTTCGGGTTACACTGCATAGAAGCTCAAACAGGGGAGAGCAAATAATGCCCCGGAAGGAGCTGGGTCTCATCAATCTTTGCAATTGTGAGACTTGGCTCGGAGCATTACATTTTTTTATTATTTTGACATTAAATGGACAACATATGATCAAGAATGTCAAATGATCACGAGACAAAGCGTTAATCGTTAACACACACAGCTGTGTTTGTTTACGATTAACGCTTTGTCTCGTGATCATTTGACATTCTTGATCATATGTTGTCCATTTAATGTCAAAATAATAAAAAAATGTAATGCTCCGAGCCAAGTCTCACAATTGCAAAGATTGATGAGACCCAGCTCCTTCCGGGGCATTATTTGCTCTCCCCTGTTTGAGCTTCTATGCAGTGTAACCCGAAAGGAGCTCCAACGCTTAGGTTTACTGAATACAACCAGCTCTACATAGTATAGCTCGATTTTCGAAGCACCCCTTGCACGGATAATGTGCCATCCGGGGCGGGTATCTAGTTCAGTACAGAATCAATTCACATATACATACGTGGAGATTAAAAAAGAGATAGAGGGGCAGAAAGAACGCGTGGTTGGGAGCCAGAACACATGTAGCCATAGTTTTAGCGACAAAGGTATTTCGGAACACCGACTGATTTACATGTAGGTTTGTATCCGACCCACTATATATTTTCCGTGATTTTGACATATCGCAAATAATCATTTGAGCAAAACGTTCATTTAGCTCAATACTTTTCCCAGTTTAAAACTGAGGCGCGCTGTGCGCGCAGGCTTCTCCCAGAGGTCTGCACTTCTGATTGTTAGGTCTGATTTGCCGCAAGACACCTGGCGACACATTAAATCACCGTGGGTAGTAATTCTGTCAGCAGTTAACGTTAGGCAACGCTCAGCGTGACTGTTGACACAAGGGGAGATACTTGGGATTTGTAAGCCGAAGGGTTTTCCCCATAAAATACAAAATAGGGAGAAGGAGGTGAAAGCCGACTTGCTCGAATCCATCATGTCTGTGATTTAAGATCCGTATACGAAGCACGCGGGCTTAAACCTGGGCCCAAGAATACATAAGTCTCACTCGGCCCTATAGGGTTAATGCCCAGGAAGGTCTGGGTTTGGGTTTATGAGGGTGAAATAATTCACGCCAAGAGCTCCACCTTTGGAGATTTGCATAGCAATTCTATATCTAAATCCCTCAAACAAACAGTCCAATTTAGTCTAAATTCCAGTCTGGAACCTCGCCAGACTCAATTATGGGTTGGCCACAAATCGAACATTTATTTACGGATTTTGTATATTCCTTCACGAAATGCAACGTCCTTGTTGGGCAGCCATCAACTTTTCGCTGGCTCGAAGCTGTCTGCAAGCCGGTGCGACCGACGCAAACTCACTTTGCAATTGGCGCACACCTCAAACTACGCAGCATTAGCCATGTCTGACGCTTCTCTGATGCCTTCCCAACAAGCATGTTCTCCCCGAAGCTATTCATATAGTAACTCGATCACGTTTGGATGCAGATATTCATTTGCCACAGTCGCAGCACAAACTATTTAAATGCAGATTTCCGATCTACCATGCAGGCATCCATTCTCCTAAAACGAAGAAGTCCATTTAAATTATATTTGGAGGAGCCCTACTGCATAGTCTACCGCTTCATAAGCGGTATCAGCAGCGGCACTGCTAAGGAAGAGGGACGCTGCCGCAGGGCACACAGCCCAGTAGTTGAAGGACCACCGTGCAGCTGCAAAATCATGCTCACAAGAAAACATGTCCTCACTTTGCAATTTACCGTGCTTTAGAGCGAGCGCACACTCGCCATAGGGGATTATATATGCCCCTCGCAATTCGCAATTACCAAACAAAAATTCTGGCTTTCGAGGTTTCCAAACTTTGCAAGCACTACAAAACTTGCATGGAGCAAAAATATACTGCAACGCTTTGTCAGTCAGTGTAATGTCTCGGGACTTCGTTGGTTTAAAAGCTCGGTCAAACAGACGCTGGTAAGACAAATATATAGGAAATCTGCTAACAGATCAATGATCTCAGATCAGCTTCCGATCCTCGGGATTGGTTATGGGCGATCGGAAGGCGTACGTGCGGATGGTGCATTTTGCGAACGGTCTGTTTTAGCACAGGAAAGACCATTTCGGTATTTACCTCCAAGCCCCACTTTCCCCAAGCGATGCGTTGGCTCATTTGGCCTGCAGTCTTGACTCTGGTCATGCTTCTAGCAATGACTGAAGTGTCCGCATCCATTCCCACCCCTGAAATTTCGACAAAGGGTTCGACATCCGCTACTGCGTTTCGTGCCCGTTCACTTTCCAGCGAGTACAACAGCCTTGAAAAGAGAAGTCTGCGTGACAAGAGCAGCTCGATAAGCACGAAAAGCGAAGAGCGGTCTATCGCTGAATCTCTTTTGAATAAGGCCGTTAATCGACTGTTCAAGGTGCTTTACAAAAAAGAAATGACACCATTGACCCTCAGAGCGAAGCTGATTGGGCGTGACAACTTCCTCGTTGGTGACTACAAAGTTTGGTGGGATAAGGCTCGCACGACAGGGACGATGCCAAAGTGGACGTACAGCGGCCGTAAGTAAGTCTTACACATAGCTTATTTAGCATCGCCGCCGAGTAAAGCTCCATTCACAGCGTTTCTGTGTGGCGCGTAACGGAATTACTTCCCTTTCTCTAAGAGTTTTCATACCCGATATTTTATTAGCTCTAAAACATGTTGAGCGCCTCAAAAGCAGCGTCGCAGTTGCGCTGCATTTTTTTGGATTTTTGCAGGGAGCGGATTGTATTTAAGGTACGCTTACACACCAGTTTCATGCCAGTAATTTTGGCTAATTAAAGATCCCAATTAGGATGTGTTCTTATTTCTATTGGCTATATATATTGTCGAAGCGATTTAATATTGGGCTTCTAAACGAAAAGCCGTAGGAAAACCAAGGCTATATAGTATAGCTTGTGACCTAAATTAACATGCTGTATATACAGCATGTTACATAAGAAATGGCTCAGAAAACGCGCCAAACGATTTTGTTACGAAAAGGTGCGTGAGCTGGTTTTGAACAGCTTGCACAGATTTTGCATGCTGTTTTCATAAATTGCCTCTGGTCGGATCATAAGTAGTCTGCGATGTGAGGCGCATAAAAAACCTTTCCGCCCCCCCCCCCCCCCCCCTCTCAGGTCTAAACCAGTCATTTTAAAAAGAAGTGGCTGAAATGACACCCCGTCGCTTAATGAGAAAGTAGCGCGAGCAGTTTCGTCCGCGCCTGAAAGGACGAAGCTTTTGTGGAGCACCACCGCCCCATTCGGGAACGACCCCCCCCCAAAAAAAAAGGCGAAAAGAATGCTGTCAAGGGGAAGCTCGTAGATTCTACGACAGGATGGCCAAGAATCCTACACTAAAAGGTAAGATACCCCGCTGTGCACTAGATGCAGAGAAGATCGCCGCTGCTGCAGCAAGTGCGGAAGAGGATGGAGATAACGAAGATGATGACGATTACCGGTTTGAAGAAGAAGTGAAGGAGTTGGAACAAGATGATGAAGCGATCTCGGCGGAGGCGACTAATTGGTCAGGGCAAGGGCAAGATAAAAGCGACAGCGCTGACGGCAAAGAAAACGACCAAGGCGGCCAAGAAACCAGGAACAAATATGCCATAGAAATCCTAGGCAAAGAAGAAGACCCCGGCGACCAAGAAGTTAAAGAAACTATCTGCGCGTCAAGTCGCAAAGAATGTCGAAGCGGCGCTTTCCACTCAAGTTGCGATAGATAAGGAGGCTGCGCGACGAATCATCATGCTAGCTGAGGCTAAATAGATAACAGATCAGAAAGAAGTCGCAGCTCAACATGCTGGTAAAAATGTTGAAAAAAAAGAAAAAGAAGAGGGCGGGACAAGAGAAGAAGACCAAGGCTAAGGCGAAGCGTGAAGCGGCTGTAGTAAGTTGCACGTCGAAGAAGAAGCGACGCAGAGAGCTTCCGATCAAGTCTGAAGGAAACAACGAAAGGGACAGCGGTGACGGCGGTGGGTTGATGACTTTGTATTCGCTAGAATAGGCGAATATGGTGTATTGGGTACGTTTTGCACATATCTATATTATGTAGGTTATATGCAAATGTTGTATGCGAATGTAAGCATAACTAAGGTCCAAACTGTCCCCGTACCCGGCAGGTCCATGGTTAAAGACTATCAAACCTAGATGGGTGGGGCAGACGTGCACGACCAACTTATTCTGCAACGCTATTCGCTGCAGCTGGGTTCTTGTACATCTTGGACCGGTTTCCGTTAATTCTGAGGCTGTGCAAAACTATCATCGCGCATTAGGTAGTAGTCAATTTTAAAGAGGTATTCTTGTATCCGATCTATCATTCGTCTTGACGTTCGTCGATTCGTCGCGAAAAAACTACTATCATGGCATTTATCGTTTTTGTGCTCCAACCGCGTCTGAGGCAAGCTGCCAAATGCTCGCTGAGCCAATGCCCATCGCGCGCTCAATTCAAATAATTGGAGGTGTAAATGCTCAGTCGCCGCCCACAGGCGACCATCGCCCGTTGATTTATGTCTCGGTGTTGCAGCTCAATTACGTTTTGGCTTTGAGCAACCTCGGCCGTATTACTGGCGGTACGAAACCACAGATCCCACGGCTCGGTGAGGTGCTCATCTTTGAGTCATTGAGAATATGCATACTCATCCAACACTCTACAGGTTTTAAAATAATCTTCAGGTGAACTTCTAACTGCTCGGTAGACAGTGCTACGCTCAGATATTCGAGCCGTGTTTTTTTTAAATTCGATATACATTTCATTACTGGAAAAAGTGACCTTCTCCACCAACTTTCCGGGGCAAACTAGGCCCAGTAGCTCTGTAGTTTGATTGTTGACCTATATTATCGGAGCGCATTCGCAATCACCTGGCAATAAGCCATTAGGGCCGACCTGGAGCTTCAGTGGTCCACCAAAAAAATCCTGACGGTAGTTCTTGTTCATTATAAAACGTACTTCGTACGCAAACGCTACCTCACTTCTGACGAACATGAACGCCGTGGTATAGAGCCTGTGCTGGAAACAGTTTAGTGGTGCGTATCGTACTCTATACGGAAACGAAACTAACGTATATCCTCCAAAGTGGAGCTTTTAAATTTCATCAGTAGCTCCTAACACGGTATGGGTGTAGATAGCTGTAGAGCGCTGGCCCAAAACACAGGCCTAGAATAGCTCGTGCAGCAGCCCGCAAAAGTCGGCAAGACGTTAATATGACTGCTTGACTGTGTTCGTCAGTATACAGTGCATTAAGTTTTTTTTTAATTAACAATTTTTTATGCTTTTGGTTTTGCCTGTTTTAATTTTTAAACCAATATACATTCACTACAATGATACTCGATGTATTACTAATCCTACTTCTTCTACTATTACTATCCTACGTTCCCTACTTGGGTGTAGCTTGTGTTTGTTAATCCGTGGCCTCCGTAAACATAAGGGAATCGTGAATTTAAGAGGGAGCTGCCACCGACGCCAAGGCAGCTTCAGGGTAATCTGCTTCACTCGCTCAGCTTCCGTTAGGTCACAGAAAGCATCCTCTGCAAATCGTGGTGTACTCGTATGTTGGGGCCTCAGTTGCGGCTGTTAACCTATTGGTTTGGGGCTTGTTGAGTAAGAGGCAAATATTGAAGTTAGTAAATTAGTGCTAACCAAAAGTGTCCAACATGTCTCGCTAAACACTATCTCTCTGTTGTTCCTCTTGTTGTCTGCTTGTAAGTGTGGCGTAATTACTAATCCCATGTGCCTTCATCCAATCATAGCATCCAATATGTGATTAAGTAATGGCGTTCCAGAAGCCGTTCAAGCCAATAGTGGAACGGTTCAGTAACCGCTTCAGCGGTCACGCCTAACCGTGCTGAGCCGGTGCAACTGCAGCAGATCTGGCGCATGTGATCCTTACTCAGCTAAAAATCAATGTACAGACGTAGCGCTGGCTATTTATCAACCGGGTACCACAACGAATGACTTATTTATCAGGTGGGGGGCACAAACAATATAATCGGATAAAATACACCGTAAATTTAGGTGCGTATTTGGATACACTCATACTCGAAAACGTCCACACCCAACGAGGATGGTAGCGCACGGAACTCTAAGCAAACTCGATCTCCTCTCTCGCTATGGCTATGAAGATCCTGAGCTGCTTATTCACTGTTCCAATTTAGAACTTGCTAAGGCTGCTTATTAGAGACTACACTTTCAGCATGAACAAAGTGTAAAGCGCAACAAGGGGGTCGGAATCACAAGAAGTGGTTGTGTTCTGAACATGGAAGCGGATGTCCATGGTTTATTTCGCTATCTAGGAGCGAGAATCAACTGTCGCAGATGGCAATGACAATCGAAAAAAAAAACAAAGACGAAGCTATTACACGTCCCTGATAACTCGTGGTACATCTCGAAGTTGGGCCTACAACACTCTCAGTTTTGTAGTAGTGCCGCAAAAATCTCAAGCGAATACTTGAAGGAGCAACCTGGTTTTAGCGCCGCCTTAGTGGATGATCATAGCACTTCAATGGCGCGTGTCGTCAATAACATGAAGGCAATTCATGGAGTCGATATACAACAGCAACCAGAACTCGTTTATCGTACGATTCAACAAGAAAAGAAAAGAAAAATGATCTCCTTGATGAATACGGTCGTCTGCCTAGCTTCTTGCAGGAATTTTCAGACAAAAACCCAACATCCCGCGTCTGCTGCCAAATAGATTCAAAAGGGAGATTATTCCGTGCGTGTGTAGCTATCGGTACTGTTGTTCGAGCTCAAGACAGCTTTTTATCGGTGTGGGAATGTGATGGAACGCATATGAAAGATCCGATATACAACGGTATTTGATTGGGTCTTATCGGCAAAGACGGGAATAAACAAAACGTTCCGGAAGCGTTCGCCTACGTTCACAAAGAAACAATTAACAATTTCGCCTGGTTATTTAGCAACCGCATTGCAGCAGGCCTGAAATTACATGACATACCATTTTTTGTGACCGTGGGAAACAATTAGGTGCACAGATATTACTAGCTTCAATGGATCTAAAGACTTATCTAAAATGCTACTCGGTACATATTCGTTTCAATGTGATGAATAAATTTAAGCGATTGCAATTGAATCTACAGTCTGTAAAGGACGACATATTTGCGCTACAAAAAGCATCGACGTCAACCGGCTACGCTATATTTTTTTCGGCGATTGCAAAGGGATATTGAACTGGAATAAAAAGTGATTGCAAAGCAGATCGTCGATGAGTATGTTTCCACATATATTCGAGCTATTCACTCTACCGATTGGTGTGCAGTTGGCAACATGCAGCCCACTTCTGAAGAAAGCAAGAGGCTGTTGGAGTCCTGGGACAGTACATACCGATACGGAGACGCGCTTCCATTATTTGGAGTTCACACAACCAGTGCTATAGAGGGCGACAACAATGGCTTGCTGTGGCATGGTGTGGGGACCAAACTAGTTCTTGGCTCTATGGTAGCCTATTGCTCGCTTGTTCTGAAGCTCTTCCAGAAAAGTAAGGAAACCGTGCAGGACTGGAAATAAACTGATGCTGACGTCACTCCGTATGCTCTCGGATTGTTTAGCGATGAGAAGGTCAGAGTAATTCAGCAGACTGTGGTTACCAGCGACCCACCAATCTTCTATGTATTCGGTGCATTCGACTCACGGTCTACAACTGGCTGTGCTCACCTTTATGAGGTGAACATGTATAACGGTTTCTGTACTAGATGCACTGTTGTAGAGCAGCTCAAGATACCATGTCGCCATATCCAAGCTATTATATACTGGAGATCAAAGCAAAATGTCAGTGCTCTTCCTAGGTATGACGTGATGACCTATTTCCATGACGCATACAAAGTGACAACAATGAGCGAAGCATTTAGCTCCATTTCACTTCGTCTGCCTATATACGACCATATTCGTTTGAGCTCAGACATTTTTCCGCCACCCCTGTACCGCCAGGCAGGATCCTCTTTCGTAAGTTCGAAGGAAGCCGCGAAATATATACGAGATAAGAAGCGAACAGCAAATAGAGGTGAGCGTCCTGCAGCAGCAAATCGATCAGCCAGTTTGGGTACACAACGTTAATCAGAGACTGTAGTTTACGGTGAGAGTGAGGATATTGCAAAAATCTCCGACGGCAAAGTTAAGGCTGCCCGTACGGTGAAGCGAGCCGAGTACCGTTGCAGCGGATGTGGCAATTCCGGACATAACGTTCAAACCAGGACAGCACCTTAAGCTGACGTTGAAGAGGTCAGCATAGGAATCGTACCAGGGGTCTATGTTGTGGGCAATTGTCCATTTGAAGCATGCGATAATAGTGCTGCGGGGCAAAATTCAAATTCTCGAGAGTCTGTATAGACAGTAGGAAGGGTTTGCTGCTAAACAAAAACACACAACGTTATATCGCTAATTAAAGTAATGTGTGGTATTAATCATTTGGGAATAGCTTCTCTGCTAACTTGAAGGAGCGTTTAGCAATACGAAGTTTAGTGGGCTGCAAGTAACCAGTGCAAAATATTAAATGGATTTTCTTCCCACCACTACGAGGGCTGCATTGTGGCGTAGGTTGTTAAAGTAATACCAAGGCACAGGTTAAAATTTGGTCATTTAATTGACAAACACGTACGTACCCAGTACACCGACAAACATTGCTTCATCCCCGGCGCTCACTTAGCTAAAAACACCTTCCCAGGCTTCGCAGAACCGGGTCTTGTTATCACTCCGCTCACTACTACTAGCTGGGTACTAGCGGTGTTTAGCTAAGTTTTGGCTAGAAAATCTTTGAATGAGACAATGGAGGGTGCGAGCTCGATGAAAACTTTCCAATTGGATAACCTTTCGCAGGTTGATGCTAACCCCTCGAAACCGGATGCTGCATAATGCAGGATTACCATTTTTGTTAAACGGAATAGATTCAGTTTAAAAACGTTTAGACTTAAAGTTTGTAAGACGTGTCTTTTCGCTCGCCACAATATAAAAAAAAAAACAGAATGCCTGTTTCTTTGTAAGTCGTTTTTTCTAAAGAGGTTAAACGGGGCAACGTTTGTCTAAATCTAAATAGAAACGTTGCGAGGTGTGTGTGAGATATTATCGCATTCTAGATGATTTGTATTACCTACCGGAGGTAACGGGCTGATCCCACTCAGTGAGTGGTGCATAGCCAACGACGATCGCCGCCTTTTCCAAATGTCTCTCATTCGAGATTTTACGCCCCGAGGACCGAAGACGCATGAGGATGGTGAGAGTCCGAGGCAAAGTGCCGCGAGACTGCGAAGTTACATCACGCGACTTATCTTCCAAGTCGGTGTTGAGAGAGCTGAAGAAGGACGGGTGGACACGAAAGCTACCTCTGGGTCGCAGTCTCGATGACCGCTACTTTTATATGCCTCCTGGTAAGAACGTGAAGGGGAGCGAAGGCGTCGATTACTTCCGTGGCGAACAAGCAGTATTGGAGCATAACGCAAAAGGTCTGTGTATTACTTGCAGTTGAATAGTTCGCTGCTATGGCTAATACGAAGTTTGTTGCTTGTAGAACTGCGACGCCATGCGGTAGGCGTCCAACCCAGAGCTCCTGGAGATGTTCAACTAGCTGCTGCCGCACCTATCGTACATGAAAACTACGCTGCTGATATCGAAGCAGCAAGTGCTCGAGCTCAAGTTAATTTTTAGCGAATCCCCACCAACCAGCCAACTAACGGTGTGCCTCCCGTCCCCATACGTGAATCTACTACCAGGCCACAGTCACCATCACAGCTAGCGCCGACGCGTCGCTCTTTGATGAACGCTCCAAGTCCTATGGCAAACTCCCCAGTAAGAAGTACCCAGCCAAGGTCCCCACTCATCCAGACGTTACCACACGTTCAAGACGTCGACTGCTCATCTGAAGAAGCAAGAAGAATCTGATAATATCAGCGGCAGCAACACCACACATCCAGCACAAACTCCAACCAGAAACGGTATGCTGCATTGTATACTGCATGCTATGCTAAATACATTGCCGTATAATGTACTGCATAGTGCTCTGCATATTACGCTGGATTATATACGGCATAGTATGGTGTATGTTAATCTGAATACTGACATATAAATATGTGCTGTTCTTTAGATGATGCTAATGAAGACGGAGACGATTCTGCTCTTGGTAGCGAGCTGATTGCCGATAGCACCGATGATTTGAACGTGGTTATTGATCACGCCATTGAACATCAGTTTGGAAAGTTGGATTCGGGTGATAAGGCGGAAACCAATGACATGGAGACTGGAGAGTGTGTATCGGTTGAAGAGGTGGGAATTTATTGTGCATCTGACGACATTGGTGATTATCTGGTCGTGACAGAAGACGAAATCCCTGCAGAGGTTCATTTTGCGGAGGATTTTCTTGATAGTTTTGGTGGAGAGGAAGAAGTTCTCGCTGGAAACCTAAAGAACGCTGTCCTGCGTGAGATGGCTGTTATTGGCTGGGAGGATGTCATTGAGCCTGATACTGCTGAGTACATACAGGGCCCGTACGACCCCGTCGATAATACTTCAAGCTATCCTTGCCTTCTGCAAGGGTACGCGGGTCCAACTGCAGACGTTTTGCGCAGATGAGACTCTCCAATTGGACCCTTCTTTTATTTTCTTCCTGTTGTTTTGTTGCAGCACATTGCTGCTTGCTCGACGGAGTATCACCGGGAGATGCTACCACGTCGTATTAACAAAACTTTATAGCGATATTGTCTAAAGCGGAGGTTGAACCCGCAGTTACCAAGAAAGATAAGGCGAGATATTCAGCACGTGCTCGAAGGCATAAAGCCTATCTTACCACACGAACTGTGCCAGTTTGTTGGACTATTGGTGGCAAGGACAATTGCTCCGAACAGAGAAAAACTTGCTATCACTGGAAACCAGCGGATGAGGGCGCTATATCACGAGGGTGTTTCGGCTCCGTACTGTCTAGAGACCGATTTATGGAAATTTCACGCAATCTTCATTTCAACTCAAACAACGACCCCAGGGCTTAAACAGATCGCGCTTGGAAGATCCGCAAGCTGGTAGAAGTCTTGCAGCGCACCTTTCTTAGTGGATACGCTGCACCATCACACTTGGCGTTCGACGAAGCAGGCTTACCCAGTCGGCCATCCTTTAATAAGATGCGCGTTTACATGAAGGACAAGCCCCCCAAGTGGGACACCAAGCTCTTAATGCTATGCAGCGCAGTCACAGCGTACTGCATCAGGTCCGATTTTTAAGCGGCTTTTTACTATCGTGTATTATGCAGCTTTGTCTGATATTTTTATGTCTTGTGTTGATGAATATGTGCATGTTTGAAGTATATTGCGGTAAGAAACAGCACGCTAGCGACGCCGACAAGACCGACATGAAATCAGGCCCTGCTGCTGTTGTCCGAAACCTGCTTGCTGCATTTGGCCCGGATAGAAAGCAGGGAATGCGCCTAGTCGTCATCGGCCGGTTCTATACTTCTGTGGCTTTAGCTATTCAGCCGCTGCTGATGGGGTTTTACTGAGTGGGAACAATCATGACCAACCGCTTTGGATACGGCAAAGGTGTCGTCGAGAAGAAGAAGACTCGTCCACCCGGGATTACGTGTGGGTCGTTCAAGGTGGCTACTTCTAAGCTCGTGTCAAATATGTCAGTAACATGTTGGTGGGACTCTCACCCTATACACTTTCTCAGCACGGGAGGAAGCCTTGAACTAGATCGGGAGGTGGGACCGAATGGTCCCACGCAGAGGAAGTGTCATGCCCCAGAGTTGTAAACGATTATCAAGCGTACATGGGTGGCGTGGATGTCCATGACCATCTAAGATTGCAGCGTAATTATCTCCAGCGTGCACTCCGTCTTGGAGAATAATATAAGTCGTTGGCACTGGGGCTCATTGACTTGGCTATTGTGAATGGATACATAGTCCATAAGGACTTTCACACGAAGAAGCAGTCACGGCCACTTACCCACGTGAAGTACATGAAGAAACGCCACCTTCAGCTGTGTCGCCTACAAGCAACAGACATGAGTGAGTCCAACACATTCGACACCCAGTCACTCCAAGCCAGACCTGCATATGTACCGGTCCCTGTTGGTGCAAACCAGCTAATTGGACACGCTGCCCGTTAAGTAGATGAGTGGAGAAACGAAGGAACACAAGGAAAAAGACGGCAAAGGACATGCAAGGTGTGCTCGCTGCTTCGAACTGACACCTAACAATCATCAGCAACTACATACTATTGTGGTCACTGTAGCGACACACGGATCAGTCTACCTCTGCATGTGGGCGCGGCGACAAGCTCGTGGGTCGCCATGACATGTTGGGATGTGTGGCACAAGGAGTAGATAACCGGAAAGCTGATCCCTTTCGAAAATGGCAAAATGATTCGTATGCGTCAGAAACCGGCTGAAGCACCTAGAACTCCATCGACTCCGGGTACTCCTGCAACGCCAGCACCTTCCAAGAGGCAACGAACGACAACGTAACTTCTACCCTGCATATATTTTTTTGGTCTTTAAGGTGCATAATATTCACGATAAGTCAAACTGCTTAAGTTTTGATCCACAGCTGTGTATCATCGAATGTCTGCTCTCGTGTAAGCTCATCTCAAAGTGCATCACAAGGCTCATGTTTCTGCTCCAGTCGAGTCGTGCTCAAACAGAAGTGATGTCCACATATATAGCACTCTTCGAATGTGTATAGACCAGAAAACACACAGTCTCGCGTCAATTGCTTGCGTTACTTGATATGGGTAACACCCCAACTTTGTTTATAGGAATTTGTATAGAAAGCTTCAGCTTTCAAAAATTAAAAAATGAGAGCTGTAGACTGAGCTGGTTCTGTTCCTATGTTTTCGGGAGTCGTCCTGACTATTTTCATTTTATACTGCATAATGCAATTTACATGTAGAAACCTGCCTACCAATATGCAGGTTTGGGCAGTTTAATCGCTGCTCTGCGCAGTTTTGCAAATCCCGATTATTTTATGAGCGAGCGACACATATCCCATTATATACATATACTATGTTTAATAAAGCTGCATATGCAGTTTAAATGTGACTTTTGGTTTCCGGTTTGGAGGGGTTAATGCAATAAGAAATTAAGTAAGACTAAAACCCTTCGTTGCATGCTGTTCCACGTAGGCTTAGTGTAATTGCATCCATGCACTAGTACAAGTGTTTCTTTCCCAAAGTTCTTGCCCATCGTTTTGTCATTGCTTCCGGCAGACATTATCAGTTTGTAAGAATGCTCTCGAATCCAACACGGGAACCGGAGCCTATCACATCAAAATAAATTGTAGTGCTAGAGCTCAACAGTGAGCTGTTTTCTTATCTGCGTACTTGATTCGAGGAAGGTGAGTCATTAGGGTGGTTTGTATGCTGCGAAAACTCCTTGTAATTCGTTAATTCCCTTTTAACCTGTCATCCTTATAAAAACAAGCATATACGCACCGTTCGAAAGCGATCGCCGTGTCTTGTCAAAGAAGCCATGCGTGGGCTGTAGTCGCGTACGATCCTGATCCTGCATAAGCCGGTATTAAGCTTGAATAAAGGTTTGTTGGCGGGACAGCGCAAACAGGTCTTAAAGGAAGAAATAAAAAACGTATCCTCACTGTGAGGCATCTAGCCTAAGCTGTATTTTATCAAATCATATTGTTTGTGGCCCCACCTGATAAACGTATCGCTCGTTGTGGTACCCTGTTGATAAATATCCCGTAGCGCTATTATACGTTCATGTGAAAAAAATAACTGACCGTCAATTTTGCTACCACTAGTAGCCAATCAGATGCGTCAAATTAACCTTCTCGCTTGTGTGGTGATCAAAACACTACATCTACTCACCTACACAACATAAAAAAATGCACCGGCGTCAACTAGATGAGATAAATACAGCAAACAATGTAAAGATCGGTCCTCTTCGCTTCAGCTACGGTTACCATCCTAACCTTTTTTGGTAGAGAAAGAGCAGCATTTGATTATCAGCAACCGCTGTAGATCCAAACGCCGTACATGCACAGAACTGGCTCGTGGTGGGTTTAGTCCGTGTTTACGACAATTATAACCAAAAAAAAATTCTATGCGACACACCGTTTTTATTAGTCCTATCTGCCCAGCGTCCAATCATATCTCTGCACCCACACCACAAGCCTTTCGCTCGGTGTTGTAGTGGGCTCGGGGCATGTAGTCTCATCCAGAAATTACAGTGGGCGGCAGTATTGATCTTCGGATTGGCAGTGGCAGGGTTGCTGCTGCCAACTATTGAGTGATGAGTGACGTTCAGTATTGCCGGCCCGAGCTGGCAATATATACGGGGTATGTATTGCCAAGTATACATGGTATGTATACAAAACGTACAGACAAAGCGTCAGTAAGTCAGCTAGAATTTGCTTAGTGGAGAGAAATACACTAGGCAGAAGTGCCAGCTCCTCCAGTTGTGTGTTAATCCAAGACATACTAGTTAGCTTTAGTGCCTGGGTCCGTAAAGACATTCAAGATCCAAGATGGCGTGCGGCGGACGACGAGGGTGGTACCAGCGTCATGGTGTCGGAGGGCGTGAGCGCTCCGGACACTGATGACGCTGCGTCTAAGTGCATCGAGGTTTCTAAGCTGTCGGAGGGCGCGATCGTCTAGGGTCCAAGAACACTGAGTGGCGACGAAGGGTTCGTCACGGGGGGATTGTTCTCCATGTGTCGATCGCTTCTAAGAGTAGGAGCCATTTAAATGTAAATACACTTAAATGTCAACTTTAGGAAAGTAATCAGGAATTAACGTAAACACGTAAGTGCCGGGCAAAAGGCCGCGACAGGACTGCGGTGTCTGGCGAGGCTGCTCTCCCCTGCTGCTCTCTGGTGAGCGGCAGGCGTCAAAACGCATAGTGGGGACCAGCCTCCGCCAGAACACCGCTCTACCGCAAAAAATAGATTAGTATACAAATAGCAAATCAGTCAATACTAAACTCTAGATAAATGCATGAGTACACCATCTTGGCAGGGCACAGCCAACGATGTCCTTGTGCATACAGTCCTTGGTATAGTCCTTCGCCATTGCACGCATGTGTACTCAGTGTAGCCGGTTGAAGTGCAGCCGCAAGCTGCACTGCCAGGCGCATGAGTGTCCTTGGGATGTGTCTTTGCAGACACTGACAGTGGACGGTGGCTCGTAGATAGGGGCACCGGACACTGCCAGACTGCAATGCACTGGCGCTCGACACGCAGGTAAGTTTACAGCTCACACTCCCACTTGATCTCGGCGACGCACTTGGAAGTCGACACGATCACACACGCGCATCCTTATTGCCGCCATAGTCCTTGTAGTAGCGTAGTCAAAGCTCATAAGCAATAGCAGTCCACTCAGGAACAGCACTCCCACTCGATCGCCCTCGTCTTCATCAATGTCGCTCAGGTACAGCCTCCGCATCAACAGCAGTAGTCAACGCAGTAGCAGCAGTCGTAGCTGTAGCCATGTTATGGGATACGTTGTCGTCGCTCGACACAATAGGTAAGACTTTCATAGCCTTGCGAAAGTGTGTGAATTTCAGCACTGCAAGTGCCTTTGTCATGATATCGGCCACCATATCATCAGTTCCGATGTGTTGGGTTGTAAGTTGCTTCAACTCCACGTGGCGTCTGATCATGTGGTACTTGTTATCGATATGTTTCGATTTCGAAAGTTTGCGAGGTTTCGCAGTTAAGGTAATGGCTACTTGATTGTCGCCAAGTAGTTGACGTACTGGATGCTTCCAGCTCAACTCCTTGCATAGGCCAGCAAGCCACAACAAGTCCTTGGTCGGCTCTGCCATTGCTACATACTCCGCTTCACAGGTACTGAGTGCGTTGATCTCTTGCTTTCGACATGCGTAGGAGATGACGTTGTCGTCCAGCATAGTGATGTAGCCACTGATACTCCGTCGATCCACAGGGTCGTTCGCATAATCAGCATCGGAGTAGCCGCTAGCTTGCACATCAGTCTGTAGCTTCACATTCATCACTAGTCCGTAGTCACATGTAGCCTTCAGATAACGCAGCACCCTCTTGGCTTGTGCAAAATGCATATGATCATAGCTCGCGAGATACTTGCTCAGGTGTCGGGTAGCATGAGCTATGTCATGTCTCGATGCACTAACGAGGTACTGGAGAGCACCCACCAGTTTTCTGTAGAGGAGATTCTCCTTCGAAGCAGGCACGTCTGTCTTCGAGGGCGTTGTAGCTTCTGGTGTAGCGCAGCCATTACAGTTCTCCATATGAAAACCCTTCAACACCTCCAGTACGTACTGCTTCTGGCCGTACACTATTTGCCGGCGCGGCCGGTCAATCAGGATCTCGACGTCAAAGAGATATTTGACTGTGCCCATCGTCGTGAGCTCGAATGTCTCTTGCAGTGAGGCAGCGATTGTGGCACACAGGTCACGTGATCCCATCAGCAGTAGATCGTCCATGTAAATAGTCAGTAGCAACTTGACTTCACCATCCTTCCTCAATGCATATAGGCCATAGTCAGAGTCCGTCCTAGTAAAACACATCGCAACAAGCTTCGCATGAAGCGTGCGATTCTAAACGTTCGGTGCTTGCTTCAGTCCGTACAGGCTCTTCAACAGTCTGCAAATCGATCTAGGTCCATCCACCTGGAAGCCAGGAGGCTGCTCCAAGAAGATAGTATCGTCCAAGTCTCCATACAGAAAAGCCGTTTCACGTCAAATTGCAACACCTCCCAACCTCTTTGTACAGCGTAGTAGATAGCCGCACGTATGGTTTCGAACCGGATCACAGGTGCATATGTCTCAGAGTAGTTAATCCCAAGCTGTTTGAATCCATGAATCACTAGTCGCGTTATAAATCGTTTTATCCGTCCACGCTCGTCTCGCTTCACAGCAAAGACCCACCTACACGTTATCACCTTCACTTTTTTGGCATCTTTACGGGGTACGAGTTTCCAGGTCTTGTGACCTTTCAACGATTGAAGTTCCACCAACATTGCAGCTTTCCACTGCTACCAGTACTTGCTTGCACGTGCTTGTTTGTACGTCGTCGGAATTTTCACATCCGTAGTCGTAGCCTGCACTAGGCCTACCACGTAATCCGACAATCGAACGTTCGCCTTCTGCTTCCTTCTTGGTCGCTTTAGGCAGGGCTCGCTTGATGGAGGTTGAGTCTCGAAGCCACTTGTCTCCTTCTCCACCATTGCAGGTTTCTTCTTTGTTCTGCGTCTCTTGCGCTTCCTCGCTTCCGAACCTTCCTTGGCTTCTTCAGCAGGATCCTGCAACACGGCTGGTGCTGCAACACCAGCTGTCTCCGCACTGTCCTTGCTCACAGGTGCGTCAACGATTGACAAACTCCCACTCGAACTTAACTCAGTTTCTACAGGTTCGTCAGCAAGTGGTACCGCCTCAAGTGGCTTCTCCGCACTAGAGATGCCGTCACTCGAACCTGGAAGGTACATCTCCATGTTGGTCTTGATGCGCGCCACAGGTACAGTCTCGAGTAGAGTATGATCACCATCAAAGAATGCGTTCTCTAATAGATGCTTCATGTAGATGCCATCGGTCGTGAACTCTTCATGGAACTTCACATTCCCACTACGAGCTGTCACCACTTGAGCTGTCACCAGGTCAATGAACTTGTAGCCTAGGGTCGATTTACTATAACCCAGCAATAAACACAGTATTGCCCTTGCTTCCAGCTTTTCTTTCGTTTGTCTTGACTCAGGGGGAACACGCACGTGTGCTAGACAGCCCCAAGTACGCAAGTCAGCCAGCATAGGCTTCGATTCGTACGGTTTCTGGTGCAGGGACACCAATCCTAAGGGTTTGGTCGGAAACCAGTTCAACGTGGTCACCACATGCAGAAAGGCTTCTCCCCACAGGGCGTTGGGCATGTGTGTAGCCATCAGCATCGCTCTGATCCTTGGTAGAACCACGCCGTTAGCACGCTCCACAATGCCGTTCTCTTGAGGAGAGTAGGCGCTCGTAAACTGCTGCTCAATCCCTTGGTCGACGCAGTAGTCACTTAGCTCCTTGCTTGCAAATTCACCTCCTTGGTCAGAGTGTAGTCGTCGCACCTTCTTCTCAGGAAAGCGAGTTCGCAGCCTGTTCAACAGGACCTTGGTGTGGAACGCTGCTTCACTCTTCTTCTTGAGTAGAAACGGCCACTTGTACCTTGTAGACTCATCTATGATAAAGAGAAACATAGTAGCTCAATCCACAGACTGTTCGTTCACAGAGCAAATGTCCATCATGAGAATCTCCAGAGGTTCGGACTTCCGCGATGGAATCCGTTTATAAGACATTCTTTTCGTCTTACTGGCAGCACAAGCAACGCACTCGTAGGAAGTCAGACCTTTTGCATTCATCTTAACTCCAACATCGGGTTTGTTTGCCAACACTTTCACCGTCTCCATGCTCATATGACCAAATCGTTGATGAAGCAGCTCCATGGCTTTCTTGCTGTCCATGTCCTCTTTTAGAGCCGCCATCACCATCACTCCAGTCACTCGCTCTGCACGTAGTCGGTAGATACTGTCACGCATCATGAACTTGAGTGATGTGCTTGGCTTGGAGATCCAAGCGGTCTGTTGGTCCTCTGAGCATGTCAACTTGAAGTTGCCCTTCGTTTGCAGGTAGCCCAGGCTAATTATGTTCACCTTCGCGTCCGGTGTGTACACCACGTCGTTGAGGAGACGATCCTCGAGCTGGCCAGTTGCCTGGTTAACAACACGCAATAGCACAGACCCACAAACAGAAGTGTATTTAGTTGTGCCATTCGCAAAGTCAAGTCGACTAGCTTGGTCTTCCCTTATGGTAGTAAACAATGACAGGTCACCACAGACATTTGCCTGGGATCCTGCATCAAGTATCCACTCCACAAACTCAGACTGAGCCGATTGCATACCTTGGTTCTGGTTCACAGCGTTGACTTGACGAGAGTTGGGTGGTCTGTTGTCACGACGGTCTTCAAATCGACGTGGATACATATTCCGCCCTTGGTAGTTGTCACGTCGAGGTGAAGGTCCTCGTCCTCTCGAAGAATTATCACGCCACTGCTGCTGCGGAGATGACGGTCTATAGCGACTCAGTCGATCATCGCGTTGGGGTGGCGGTTCATAGCGACTCAGTCTCTCATAACGTCACTGCTGCTGACGCGGTGGGGATCGATAACGCCCTGGATACCCTCTTGGTTCACGTCCTCGCATTGACAGAGAACGGCCTCCTCCTCTTGGTGGAGATCGTTCTCGATTGAAGAATCGGGGTGGTGAACGACTTCGTCCTCGGCCTTGGATAGGAGGGTCAAAGTGTCCAACATCTTGACTCCAGAGTCCTCTCTCGTACGCACTCTCCAAGTTAGGTCTGTAGTCAGTACGCATCCCTGGTTCTTGGCGTCTGTTAAACCCGGCGTCAGGACCTCGACAACTATCCCCCGGCACAGCCAAACCCCCTTGTGGTTCAGCTTGATTGCGCCATGGGTCAAGTGTAGGTCCTTTCGGGTTACTCAACAGTCCTTGCCCCAAGTAGTAGATGACTGATTCCCACGTAGGTCCTAGTCCAGCAGTAGGCCGGTTGCCCTCCCACTGAGTCTGCGCAGTACTCGGTACAGCTGGTTGCATGTTTTGCTGTACAGTAGCTTGTACATCCTGTTGAGCAGCAGGTTGTCCAGTAGGTTGCACTTCGGGTTGTACCGCATATTGTATGGCAGTCTGCACAGCTACTGGTGCGTGCAGTGTAGGCAGTGATGTTGGTTGGCGTTGCTGTAGTCCTTGCCCTCCAACTTGTATGTGTTGAACAGGAACTCCAACTTGTAGCTGCAGTCGCTGCGTTGCTTGCGCAACCGACGGTTGAGTGCGTTGCATACTTGCTCGCACCCCTTCAACAACACGACGCTCTCCTCCTTCTTCACTTTCCGCAGGAGACGTTAGTGACCATACAGGTGATTGTGTAGCCGTAGGCGATAGGGCAGCACCATCCGTAAGGTCAATCGCATTTGCATCGCATAGTGATAGGCCAGCAAACAGGCCTCGGCCATCTTCTTCCAACGCTACCGCATCCACACGACGTACGGAGCTCACCAGCGACACGGGAGCCCTGGATTGTCTCTCTTGCAGCTTTCTCGCAAGTTCTGGCTTCCGTTGCTGGCCAGTGAGAGCCGTACACTCGGCATACCAATGTCCGTCTCCTTGGCGGTTCGCGCAGTTTGTACGCTGCTTCTTATCTTCAACGCCCTTGGATCGCTTACGCTGTTGCTTGTTGCGCTTGCGTCCTCGAGCTTGACCTTGTCCTTGATCCGTTCTGACGTAAGCAACTTGCATTGAATGCGCGACCGGTTGTCTGGTCTGTGCACGCACTGGCCACGCTGGTGCTCAGCAGCGCGCAGTCGTTGTAGAGCTTCAGCAAGTGTAAGTGTCTTACGATCATGGTTGTTAAGCCAATCGCCATGTTCACGGGCGAGATCTTTAAGCGCTTCCAAGCTGTTCGACAGTAGTAGGCTTGCATGTTGCCACTTAGCGAACTCACCATTAGCTTGATGTAGAAGTGTCACCTTCTTCGCAATGTCGTCAACATACTGCGATACCGACTCGTTTGGCTTGAGCCGGCGCGTCACTAGCTTTTGCAGTAGGTAATCAGGATTAATGCCATCTCCAGCCTCAAAGTGCTGCGTAATCGCATCGTAGAGCATAGCGGCGGCGTCCATATTATCCTGGATATCGTCGATCTTGAACGTCGTACGTAGGTCAGCAGACAGCGACAACGCAAGTGCTGAGAACGCCTTGTTCTTGCGCGACTTGTACCACATGCGATGTTTGTCACGACGCATTCCTTCTACTCCATCGTAGCGCTCAGGGCCGTAGGTGATGTCTCCCAGCATCTTCGGCTCGAAGTGCAACGGCACCTCGCTCTTCCAGGCTTTGTAGTCGCCCTTCAGATGGAGCTTGGGCAGCTTGATCGGGGGGAGTTGATGAGGGCCTTGGTGTACTCAGCCAGCTCGCCGTCGTTGTAGCGACCAGTAGGGTTCATGTTTTCTAGAGGGCGCCACGGACCGTCGGGGTCTCGGTCGCCGTTTTGTTGGTTTTGCGGCGACTGGGGAGGATTGTCAACTGGCACGGATTCTTCCGTGTTCGTCGATGAAAGTTTATGCATACTTTCGAGTAGCATTTGGAATAACGGACGGCCACCCGGAATTCCGGCCAATGAACGAATTAGACGTTCTGCATCACTGTGCGACAGTGTTGCGTCATTGTTCAAGCTTGAATTTTCTGCCAATGTGGTCGAAGCTTGATCTTGATTGGTCGAAATTCCAGAACTTGTGTCTGAAACACCAGCAGCCACGTCAGTCGCAGACTGCACCCTGATTGGGCTCATAACCAGTGGTGACGTAGGGTTCGCCAGGGGGGGGGATTGTTCTCCATGTGTCCATTGTTTCTAAGAGTAGGAGCCATTTAAATGTAAATACACTTAAATGTCAACTTTAGGAAAGTAATCAGGAAATAACGTAAACACGTAAGTGCCGGGCAAAGGGCCGCGACAGGACTGCTGTGTCTGGCGAGGCTGCTCTTCCCTGCTGCTCTCTGGTGAGCGGCAGGCGTCAAAACGCAAAGTGGGGACCAGCCTCCGCCAGAACACCGCTGTACCGCAAAAAATAGATTAGTATACAAATAGCAAATCAGTCAATACTAAACTCTAGATAAATGCATGAGTACACCATCTTGGCAGGGCACAGCCAACGATGTCCTTGTGCATACAGTCCTTGGTATAGTCCTTCGCCATTGCACGCATGTGTACTCAGTGTAGCCGGTTGAAGTGCAGCCGCAAGCTGCACTGCCAGGCGCATGAGTGTCCTTGGGATGTGTCTTTGCAGACACTGACAGTGGACGGTGGCTCGTAGATGGGGGCACCGGACACTGCCAGACTGCAATGCACTGGCGCTCGACACGCAGGTAAGTTTACAGATCACACACTGAGTCCGATGGCATGAGTAAAAGGACGCTGGAGCGTTGGAAGCCGAGGACGGGGATTCCGAGGTCAAGTGCGTGACGGCGTCCAGCGCGTCCGTCGGGACGTTAGCAACAAACATCGGGAAGGATTAGAATCGGCGGGTATATGGGGCTTGTCGGTTGAGAAGCGCGAGTGTGCAGACACCGGAGCGTCGTGGGTGCCGTCGAGGAACCAGTGTCATGAAAGCACGAGTGTGCCGGATGCAGAAGCGTCATGCCCGGGTGGATGCAAAGGTCGGGTTGTGTCGGTGCTTGTGGGCGCAGGTGTGTCAGGCATTTGACCATCGAGCTTGGAGACGTCAATCGCAAGTCCGTGTGTGCCTGCCATTGGAGGTCAAGAGCATGGTAGTATCTAGTAGCGCAAGTGTGTGGACATGAAAGTGCAAGACCAAGAAGAATATCATACCACGTGGCTGGAAGAGTCTTTAAGAAGAGGGACTGTAGTGGGCTGGGGGCATGTATTCGCTTCCAGAAATTAAAGTGGGCGTCGGTATTGATCTTCGGATTGGCAGTGGTTGGGTTGCTGCTACCAACCATCGAGTGATAAGTGACTTTCAGTATTGCCGGCCCGATCTGGCAATATATACAGGGTATGTACTGCCAAGTATACATAGTATGTAACAAAGAGTACAGACAAAGCGTCAGTTAGTCGGCTAGAATTTGCTTAGTGGAGAGCAATACACTAGGCAGAAGCTTTAGGGAGCCAGCTCCCCCAGTTGTGTGTTACTTCCAAGACCTACTACATGTGTGGTGCGTGTGGAGGACCTGAAGCTGCCGCCCATTGTGCAGTTCGCGGCGATCAATGGAAAGAAGGCGACCTAAGCATTAGCATGCCCTCTTGTCGGGAAGTTCTCAAAAATGTGAATTCTCTTTTGTTTAGTACACCAAGTTTGTAAAAGGTTATATCCATGCTAAACCTTTTACTCAGAGTGAAACCTGTTAATTTTTAACAAATTGGTAAGAAAATAAAACCTGTTTATTTAAAAATTGTATTGAATCGATACCTACTATTAGTGTGTGCACTTAATCTTTAATTAACCTATAGGGCTGTACTGTACTACTACTCGTAGCACTACCAAAAGAGAGGCTATTAATAACAGCTAGTTTTCTGCGATAGGCGTAATCATGGATGTATTTAATCCAATAGAACTAGTTTATCCGTCAATCTACGATCCTAGAAGTATTTTCTACGGTGGTGAGCGCCAACACCGCTTATCAGCATATTCTTCATGGTCAAAACTTGCTGCAACTCACGGTCGAATTCCTCGTGGAACACCTGTAGCAAGTTAAGGACCTGCTGAGTTTGTGATTAATCGTAAAATATAGGAGCACTTCATTTGAATTTGGATCGATGTGGGGCTAGAAGTCACCCGTATGAGTGCATATCACGACCGTCACTGTGTTCGGAGCTACAAGCGACATCATTAGAGTTCAGTTTTTTTACACAATCAGTGGCAGCAAAAGACGTCGTCATCAGGATCGTTTAAAGTAAATTTTGTGTAATCGGGACTTCTGTATGTCCATTGCGTTCCACCTCTTCAGTACTCAATTTGATCCATGTGTACCGGTACCACACGTTACCTCCAGGATCGATTAGCGCGTTCTCTTTCATTATCCAACATACTTCGCCGCCGCTGGGCGTCTGAGCCTCAGCGTCTGGCCGTCTACAAAGACGGTGTGCCCTTCAACGACACGTGTATCAGCCATGCTCATTTTGCGGCCACAAAGGAGTCGCTTCCTTTGGGCCAGATACCGATTGTCTTCCGATATGAAATGATTGCAACCCATTGGTGGAGTTCTGTATGTAAAATATGCTTTGGATTAAGAATTCAGACCTTATTGTAACAACTCTGGGTTATTATCCAGTGAATTTTGTTTAGGAATGTGTACAAGAACAAATGGAGTATCGTAGTTGTATTGTGAAATTATGCCAGTAACCTCTTACTCTGTAGCAAGTTCCATACAGTATTGTTAACGGCGTAAGTAGTGCGTTTTGAATCCTGAACGTATAGCTTGCTATCCCCTGAGGCACACTTATCAACAATTCAACGGACCTTCACATTTTTAAGAAACTGTTCGTAGCCGTTTTTGATATATAAAACATGGTTCTTCTCTTTTTTGAAACCTTCCATGGCCCGCTCGACTTTATCTTCCGAATATCCCATTCCCTTCCAAACGGCGAGCGCCTCAAAGTACTTTTTGCTGTCCACGAGCATGATGTCGTACAGCTCGGAATCTTTTAACCACTTCGTTTTCAGGGCTTTGGCTTCCGTCTTACTGAGACCTGCCGGGAGCTTCGAGCTGCCGGGACCCCTCTCCTCTTCAGCCTTGTCGATGTAATCTTCGTCACCCAAAAGTGAACGGAGAGATCTTCCCTTAACTTCTTCGTTTTCCGTAGAATAGCGAGTACAACTAGCGGGTGCTTTCGAGTCGATCGAGTTGTTTAGATCCGTAGTGGAATGCAATGCGTTGCTTGCGTCGAGCAGAATAATGGCGGGAGCTAAGAGTAAGGAATACGCTTGTCGCATGCTTGGTCGTGGTGATGTATTGCTTGGGAGGTATCAGGTAAATTGGGAAATGAAACCATGCATAAATGCGTTTAGGCTTTAGGCAGACATTGATCACAGGGATCTGCCCAACAAATTAATCTTCTGGCATACTTGTACAATAGAGTCCTTCTTAATTCACAGATGTTTTGTGCGAAAGCGCGACTTTGTTTGTTGCGTTGCAAAGGTCATCAGCTTGTAGCAAGGTGTGGCCAGTGCATGCGAGAAAAACAGCCTACTGCATTGTACGAGTAGTCTGCTGTATCTGTGGTGTAACCCCCTGCTTTTATAAAAAAAATGTCTTTGTGTTCCAATTCATGTACATGTAATGTATGATTTGTACAAAATAAAAAATTCAGCTGGTGATCTGACCATTTATGTAATACGTAATAGTAAAGCTTTTCTGCAAAACTAAATACTTCCATGCTTTCAAAAATCTTAACAGTTTAAATAGGTCTGATATTCGTAAATAACATTTCAAAACAATACACAGCATGCCCGCTAAACTATGGCCACAAATATATCTACAGTGCTCACCTATCGGCGTCGCAGTTGAGGTGGGTCCGAAAATCCCAGAAAAGCACTCAGCCCAACCACATTCGATTCTCGAAAGACAAACGCCAAAAATAATAATGTACCTCTTTTATTTTTCGTTGCATATACCCGTGAGATTCAGGACCCCATATACTCTCTCGATTTTTATGAACCTCGTATATTTTGGTTCTTCAACCAGCTGGGCTTATAGTTTACGAACTCTTGAGTCTAGTCACGTAATCACTTAAGCATCTTGTATTTGTTTACAGTATGTAATAGCACTAGTAACTAAGCAGAATACATCGAATCCAGATTTTTAGTTGGCCACGTCCGTATGTGACATACGACCAAAATCAGGCGGATTTCAATCCCAGCAAATTGATCGAAGTAAGGCTTTCTCTTTATGGATAGTTTGCCCAAGTTATGTAAATGTCCGTATGCCAAGGAGGTTCCGAAATCCCCGAAAATTCCAGAAGATTAAGATTGAGAGCTAACTGTCTCCAGGACAGTGTTGTTCTTTGCGATGAACGATCAATTCAATCATCAATTTTCAGCTTTGTACACACGTCTTTACCGGTTCATTCTCTAAGCACTCTGACCCTGATGTCATTCTTCTTTGCCATCATCGCGGCGCTGGTCGTCGTGCATGCGAAAGTCACCTACATCAACCATGACGAAGTCAAACCGTTCGCCTAGCCGACACCTACGACTGACTCGGAGAAGGCCGCTGTCAAATACAAGCCGAAACTCTACGTCTTCTACGGCTGTCACCCGTATCCCGCCGTGCAGGCCAATGGATTTGTAAGTGCTGGACTTAAAGGGAGTGGACCGATAGATGGCGAGTGCGAGGGCCCATCTCTGGGCTCTCAAGTGTATTCTCGTTCGATGTGGTACGAGGACAAGTGGGCCATCATGTATGCTTGGTACCGCCTTTGCCGCCTTTATACAATAAATAATTAGTGATGTATTGAACCTATAGTAAGCCAGACATTGACTTAAAAAAAAAAAAAACACACACACACAAAGTGGGCTGCATTGCAGTAGAACGGCCCCTTACGTGCGAGCCGTAGGTAGGATTCGCAGCCGCCATAGATTACATGTTTACCATCATAAAAGATTTAACCCTACTTACCGGTAGGGCCAGCCTACTGAGGTCTGACTGACCAAAGTTAGAAAAAGAGACACTAAAACTCAGCGCTGCATCAAGCTCCATTGAGACTGTTCGAGAGGTTTCAGTTTGTTTTTGTATTGGAATTTGACTACCGGGTCTGCGGTATACAGCGCCTCCGCCCCCACTTGAAGCATAGTTTTAACTATTCAAACGGATAAGCATCAATCAGTCTCTTCTCAAAAACACCGTCTTTTAAGGGCATCTCTCTCCTCGATCTCTTGAAAAACAGTCCGGTGTTGAATTCGGCATCGCTCAAGCCATCGCGTGCTTTATCAGTGAGCTGTTCCCACGTGATGAGGTCCTGGGTTTCCCCTTCGAGCTGCGTGAACTGCAGCCTCGGCCTTGGTCTTCCAAATCCCCTGTATGATTCAAGCTTCACGTTTGAACCATCAAGGTATTGCAGCTCCAGAGGGACTTCGGATTTGTGGCGTCTGCCATAGTTCAATGACACACCGAGGATCGTCGAATTGGCGAGAGCAGGATCATCGATCCAGACAACGGCAGCTTCCCAGAAATGACGATGTTGATATATCAGTTCACTCCCTTTAAGTCCAGCACTTACAAATCCATTGGCCTGCACGGCGGGATACGGGTGACAGCCGTAGGAGACGTAGAGTTTCGGCTTGTATTTGACAGCGGCCTTCTCCGAGTCGGTCGATGGTGTCGGCTAGGCGAACGGTTTGACTTCGTCATGGTTGATGTAGGTGATTTCCGCATGCACGACGACGAGCGCCGCGATGATGGCAAAGAAGAATGACATCAGGGTCATAGTGCTTAGAGAATGAACCGGTAAAGACTTGTGTCCGAAGCTGAAACTGGATAATTGAATTATCGTCCGTCGCAAAGCACAACACTGTCATGGAGACACTTAACTCTCAATCTTTATCTTCTGGAATTTCCGGGGATTCCGGAACCTCCTTGGTTCACGGATAATTACAAAACTTGGGCAAACTATCCGTAAACAGGAAAACTTACTTCGATCATTTTGCTGGGATCGGGGAGTAAGTAGTGGGCCCCATCCGTCTGACTTTGGTCACCATCTAATTAGACCAGGTGAGCTATTTGTTTGCTTAGTCACGCTTGTATCCAGGGATTGATGGTACAGTGGTTTTTGGTTGAGGCCATACAGTCGTGCAATATTAAAGACATTAGTGCTAATCCTCCTCCAGCAATATTACTCTTAGAGCCAATCTAATATATCAGTAGTTCTACTAGTATAAACTATTACTACGAAGTAAGAAATGGTCTGTTTGGGGTCCCTTGACCCACTGCAGGCTGCAGTGCAGCGCCGTCTGCACAGCGGCCGTGTGTCGTCATCCGTAAGGCCGTACATGCCCAGCGACGTGCTGATGGGCTTCTGGTACAGACCCGCGGCCTTGGGGATGAGGCTCGTAGTAAGCGTATCGCTCGAGCCACCGAATGCTTGTTAAAGCGCAGCTTTCTGCCCGACGAAATCCAGGCTATCCAGCGCCCGCTCTAACTCTACGTGTCAGAAAAGGCCATGGAGACCGAGAAGCTTGCCCAGGAGTGCGCCAATCTTATTCAGTGGTGAATAGCTGACAGCTCTGGCGTCATGCTCTGTCGCGTGAACACGCGCCGATTGCGCTGCAGCCAGTCTTCGTGCGGTGCTGGCACGAGGTTGTTAGTGTGTGTAATTTGCATACATCATAAGGCCGTCGAGGAGCTTGTGGTCGATGGTGGACTGGAGAAATGAAAGTGAGCTTTGGAACGAAACCAAACATGCTGCTGCAGGCTTAAGACATGGAATGAATCGACGGTGTGCATGAAGCTACTGTATGCCACTAAATCCCAGATAGTAGTCCGATCGTAGTCAAATATGAATGTTGTATCCAATCGTGACCTAATACACGCATATTGGTATTAGTCTTGGCTGCTTCGCAAACTAATACTACGAATGTTTAACATCAATTAATTTGTTATTAGTATTTACGGGCTTATTACTCAAAGTGATACCTACTACATGTATCAACTTCTGCTTGTTTCACGTAATCCGCTAAAAATCTTTTTTTAAATGTGATTACAGTCTGTAGCTTTACCGTGACTAAACAGTCACCGCAAATAACTTACAGTCGTGCACCTCGTATTCGGGGGGGGGGGGGGGGGGGGGGGGGGGCATATAGAGTCTACAAGCTGCGAATATTTATAGAGGAACAGATGGAATCCAAATGTACTTCTTTGTATTACCTTAATTAAGTACAAATCTCAAATCCATCTTCGACACAATACCAGTGTGATTCCAACAGTATCGTATGGTCATTGTCGATACGTTTTGCCAAACTTCTGAGCACCACTTCATCGCTGTATAAATATTGACAGGGGTATACTTCTCGCCTTTGTAAAACAGAGACAGTGTCCATGATGGCTCTGTGGCTGCCTTTCTGCACAATGTTTGCTTATTGGCGAGATTCAACGTAGAATAGGCGGACGGGCGACGTGCCATGGCGTTTTGCGACAAAATTTATAATGAGCTGTTGTATGGTGAAGTGATTGAGCTGATACATCGTGGCGGAAGTGCGGCGTTTCATCCCTCCTCGAGGAGGGGAATACCATTAAAGTTATTTGGTCCAAAGGAGATGGGCAACTCATTTCCGCAATGCATGTGGCGCAATCATTAGATTGTGCAGGTTATTAAGCCATACCGGGGCCGAAAACGAGGTGTACGACTGTATCTAGCTGGCCTTGTCTGTCTGTCATTCGAATTACCATGATATTGCATACCAACGTACAGAAGTCCCGCTGAATAAGCGTTTCTAGCACTTCATATACCCCCTGATATCGGATCACAAAGATGGGAGGAATAAAAATCAAATCACCAGATCGCATTAATTGACGTATGCAAATTTTTCAGAAAACCTCTACGCTTACTGAGACAATTTCCCGGTAAGCGATGAGACGAACCCTGTTATGGTAATTTTATAAATGCTGCTAAATTCTAACAGACACAATTCTATTTGTCTGCTAAGCAGGTACACCGTGATAAGAAAAAATGCTAGTAGCCGAAACAACCGTATACTACACAACCGACACTGTAAAGACTGATGAACGATAGAATTTTGGTGTGGAAAGCTCAACGAACGATTTGTAGACATCCACGACAGTCCAACTTCTTCTCGGTTTCACTTTACAAACCGCATCGATCCTCCCATGTCCCCACCGAATGCTTCCCACCGACAGTACCGAGAGCGGCTACACTGACCTGAAAGATCCTGAGGTCGAATTACCGTCCAGCAGGAGTTCTGAAAAAATCGTTGTTTTGGATTTTCAAAATAATATTTTTTAAATTATTTATATATCTATGAGAGGCCAGATACCAATTCCAATACATCTATCTCGAAAGAATTTATGTTTTTTTAGTGGTATTTATGCTCAAGGTTGGCCTTTACCATCATAATTTCGGTAAGTACCACATTGAACCTTCTTTATGGAAAATATGGTACCGGTACAGGCTTTTGCAATTGGTCAATACATGCAATACAGCAGAAGCAGAAATAAATAGAATATGCCTGGAAGTACTCTTCACTTGAACAATTATTAGACTAAAACTGCAATGCTCGAAGCAGCATTGATTCTTACGCTAATTGCTAATATTTTGCGAACTAAATACAAGACAGAATACAATCTACACTCGAACAAAATACAGTACAAAATACAATCACTACTCTGGCAAGCCACATGTTCAAATTATATTTTCTTTATGGTATCTTGTTTGATTATACGCAATTAAACCAATTACTCACTGGCCCGGGCGTTTGGCCTCAATTAGAATACAGCTTAAATTTGAGCAACCGGTTGTATTGAAGAGCGACGCATCCTAGAACGCGGTCAATTGCATCAGCAAATAAAAATTACCTAGGCTTCCTCGGATGATATAGGTCGTCCAATACAAAACGCTTCGCCTTTTTTGGCCACCAAATTGAAGTGTCGATTCTTAAGTGCAGTTCGATTAGTAATGTACCTCTTGGACCGGGAGATGATAATTCGTCAGCCTGGTCAAACTAGTACTTCATTTAGTGGCCGGATAAGAATAAAATTTAAACCATTAATTAACCCCTTTAGCCCCGCCCCTGTATTCTACAGAATAAAAGTTTCATATCCTGTATAATACAGGATATAATATCGAGGTATTTTTTTAAATACAAATGCTACGTCTCTCTATACCGATTACAAGCGACACATGCAAATTTAAAATTTTAAAGTCATGTAGCTAGCCTCGGGTGTGATTACTCGCGGCCACGAAATCTCAAAATTGAGGGCATGCAAATTTCGCACCTTTCGCGAATCGGACGAACATGAGAGAACAAAATCGTCATCATGGAACGAAGACACACCAAGCCTCTTACGTGCACCAAGCTCTGGACCGAGCTAAAGAAGTTGGGGGTGGCAGTTCGAGCGTCCTAAAGATCTATCTAATGATAACTGATACTTTACACCTGATACCTGGGCAAAAAAATCAAGCGTAACGCATCTCGTTGCTTTCTTTGATGGGACCGACGAGGTGTGGAAGAACTTACCGGTAGAAGGTATGTATATTTATACGACTTAAAAACGCTACAGTAACAAGGTCTTTGTGCTGTACTACGAGGTCCCACCTGCCATTCGACCCGTATCCGTATCCACTACTGCCACAGATCTACCAGACAAGGAGTCAACCACTACCGCTTCTCCTGGCGACAAACTAACTCAGAGTTCTCTGCCAACGCGCCGACCATTTCACCGGTCTGTACACCAACCAAGACACCGACCACAGCGCTGTCCAAGGCCCCGACTAAGTCACCGCCGAGTTCATCTGCCAGGTCACCCGCTAATACGCCGTCAAAGTCTCCAGCAAAAGCACCAACCAAGCCTCGTGTTAGGTCGCCGGCCAAGCCACCAACTACTCCAAAGGAAAGGACAGGTACACCTACAGCTACAACGCCTGTAGCGACTGTGGAACGACGTGTACTTCCCCCTCGGAGTGCACGCCCGGCAGCTCAGGCGGTTGATATATCGGTTGGCAACGATCGAATGAGTTCCGGGGGTGAGGATGGATACTTAATGGACGACGACGATATGTCTGATGGTGAAGACACCAGTGATGTATCTGAAGCCAAAGAAGGTGAAGTAATATTGATGAAGCGGATCCTAGGAATCGTACCCCATTCGACAGTATGAGCAAGGAGGAATTGAGTGAGCGTGCGACAACTGGTTGGACAACCTACTTCAAAGACGAATGTAAGTATTGTGCTGTACGATACAAGCTTACTTGCAACTCACATTATGTATCCTGTATTCGACACTAACATAACTTGATGTATTTTGCAGGTACTTTGCAACAAATGCCTGCCGCTGAGCTCACATAATGCACTGCAGCTCCTACCGAGCTAGCTGAAGCAGTCGGTAGCAATTTAGAAGGATTATGATTTCTACTTATCTATAAACAATGTGAATAGCTGTTGCCGACGAGTGTAATCGGTACCAGCTCCCGTACCGCACGCATGCAGCTGACGTCATCAGCTTCGTTTCACACGATAAATGAATAAAATTTACCGGCTTGGTCTGAAAGGGGCCCTCTTGCGATTTTAAAATCTTATTTTTTTCCTTGTACTACCCCGCGGAAGGATGCGTAAATTGTCCGACGTGCGTTCTGCGGCGTACGGCAGAATTGTAGCAGCGCATGAATTGTTTGCGTCACCTTCATGTAGCTGTCAAATCTGGCAATCGCGGTACACGTCTGTAGCATGTAGCTGACGATTGTGGAAGGTGACGGGCTCCCCATCACTACGACCGCAGATAATGATGTCCCCAACAAGCTGTTTTACAGGAGCGCCCAAACCGAAATGGTACGTTCGTTGGGTAGTAGCTCGAATGACTGTCCAGCGACATTATTATCGCTGAGAAGATTTTTTGGGACGTTCGGAGAGGGTTGGATTTGGACCAAATCTGTCCGGCCTTTAACCCCTCTAACCCCCCGTTTTTGGGCACAAGTTATCCTGTAATGTACAGGATAATGAAATGACTTACGTTAACTATTGCGGGTTTTTTGTGAGGATTGTGAGGATCACAATTTTGTTTTTGCCCTCTATCGTAGGCATTACAGTGTATTTTGAGAAGAGGTGATGCTGTATCCTAAATTTCCCAACTACTGCTCATGTAATCGTAGAGAAAAAAAATCTCAAACTTTACAACTACCTTCGTCCACAAGTATACACACATTCATTTGATTACATAACTGGGGTCTGCACAACGCCACTAGTTTGCGACCCTCCATCACTACCCGACCGATCTATAACAATCGTCTCTGTCGGATGTCTGTATCGCGAGTCGCCCTGGAACGGGACGCTTGCGCTGGTCACCGGTAGCGAGCTCTAGACGTGCGAGCTAAAACGTAGTAATCCAAGTCGACACAAATAGCAATATTAATAATAGATGCCAAATGTATTAAGTCAACCCAGGGCTTCCAGGCAAAATTCGCGACTCACCAAACTCACCTCACTAACAATGTCACCCGTACCGTAGTTCTACTCAGTCGAGCCGCACGCCAGCACGTCCTTAGGTACACTGTTGATGGTGACGTCCCTCCCTTCGCTTCACTGTCCTTTGCGTACGTTCCCGTATTGCCGTAGTCCGTGTCGTCCGTCCCAGGGACCTTGCACATCACAGTGACGACAGGTAGAATTTCAGCCTTAGGAGTACCTCAGACGGCGTACTTGACAAGCAGAGTAGCTTGTCCAGATGCGACGGGGTCAAGTCCTAATTCGAACAATATAATCCGACAATGCCAGAGCTGATTCGGACGCTTCTTGCCGTACGACTTCAAGTGGCGGGTTGCAGGCCACTCCAGAGGGGGATCGGGAGCCGTGCCCAAGACGGTTGCCACCGTTCTCACTCGGGACATCCTCCCCGACTGAATCTCGCCGCCCTCGTCGAGCTCGCCTAGCAAAGCCTTCCTTCTCAGAATCTTTCATCTTAGCTCGTAAAGTTCGTTGTTCAGCTTGTGTTCCCCTCAACGTGCGTACTTGTGCACGAGGGGTCTCCGTAGAACCGCTCGCCAGAATGCTTCGCTAAGACGGTCAGCTTGTTCTCGCTCCTCCATATCACGGATCCAACCGTCATAGCAGTCCTGGACCACAGCACGTGGCGAACGTCCTTCCGACGTATACTCGTACCAACGCCAGACATGGCTAACCACTCCAAGCACCAGGATGCACCCGTCGAGCCGTACAGCCCCACAGCTGACGACGACCCCACCAATCTCCACGACGTCTTCATTACTCGCAAACTTGTAATTCATCATCACCATTAAGACCACTGCTCCAGGCCACCCTAGACAAACACCTTCGACGATCTCGTACAGGAACAACACTCCGTAGAAAGTAGCGTAGACGATCTACGTCACCACTGTCCACCAGACACGCACAACGAAACATGCTCGAGCCCGCGTTCTTTGAAGCTCAGCACGAGAGCCGTACCAATACTTCACCGTCGTCTTCCACGTCAACGTCACCGCCTCCGGTAACAACACGCACCTGTACGCATACAAGGCGTCTTACCACTTGTACAATAGATGCCCTAGACCCTCTAAGTGTTCTTTCCTCGCAGCAAGCAGCACCATAGGAATAGCCAATACGGCATCATAGGTCTTCCACCATTTCGTCTTCCAGAGCTGGTCTTGCACGACAGGACTGCGTACATAGCTACGATAGCGCGAAATTCAAATTCTTAACATCTTAGCCCACTTGTACACGAAATAACTGCCCGAAGAGAAAAGTCGAAGCACCATACTTCTGAGACGTTCGGAGACGGTCCAGACCAAGATACCACTCGCCACAGCGACCAACACCCACGCATGGCTGAGGACCAGTCCCACACCGAAACCACACGTCGACAAGACAGCGTCTCGACTCCACGCCACACCATCGCTCGCATAATCCATCGCCAGTCTTGCGAATCAAGGAACGAATCCATCACACCCACGGTCCATCCGTTCTCCATCGTCACTAACCGTCAGTCCAATTTACTTGGCTGTGCACCAGCCAAGAGTCCGCCCCTTGGTCAAGTCACATCATATCACCATCAACACGATGGCTTCTTATCGCTGACCACCATGTCTGCCACCACTACCGCAACGTTCTGTCGCGTCACAGGAGGCAGACTTCGCAAAAGTTATTCAGCAAGTAGCACTCAAGCCCTCACGCCACCATGACCAAGTCGTCGAAGAAGCCAGGAACGGCTCCGGCGGTCGAAGCCCAACTCCGCACTCGCCTCGACGACGAAGACAGGGAGGCGGACGACGCCACCCCTCTTCACTTCATGATCGAATTTTGGAGCCGCCTCAGAGCCGTCCTAGCGGCCAACCGTCACTCCGTCGGGCTCGACGCCCTTGCCCGTCTGGTCCTTCGGCTCTTTGCAGATGACACTTCGCAGGCCCCGTCGGAGAGCGCTGTCGTAGTTCTACCTTCCCCAGAGAAAATGTCAGTCGGCCAGGTCCGAGAGCACTCCACCTTCCCAGCTCCGGTCACCAAACCCGCTCCAAACGATCCAGCTCGCTTACACCCCTCAAACCACCTCCAGCTAAGAAACAGCGCACGTTCAAAAAGGCAATAGCCAAACCTCGCTTCTCGTTTGATCTCCCCATCGGCAAAGCCGCCACCTTCGAGCGTGACCTGGAGCGCCTCGTAAAGAACTCGGAGGGACAGGGGAAGTCGCCGCCACGAATGGCCTTCCCATGAAAGGGCTACAGCGTCTGGTACGGCTCAAGCACCACCCAAAACGTCACCGGAAACACTGGGGCTTCTGAATGTGCTTTCGTCTTCTGTTCCTACTCCTCGCGCTGTATCCTCCGACGGACAACGCAGCAGCTCACCGCCAGCTGAAGGCAAGAACGCTCCAAGCTCGTCTGCAATTGTTGAGCGCCTTCTTCGAAGAAATAGGCTACTACAGGACGCAGACGGCGTTCCAAGACACCGTCCACGACAACCTTTTTTGATTCGGATGCAGGGCAGCCAAGCACGCCAGCGGGGCTAACGACGGCTCCAAATCTCCCGTACAAGAAGCCCTCGGTGTCCTGTTCAAACGTCATCGTGGCGTTACGATCAAGGTATCGCCAACGCGTCGATCCCTTCGAAGTGGACAGCAGCGGCTATCGTTCCATCCCGGAACTCCTCGAAAATAGTCAAGCGCTTGATCCTACGTGCCCCAAGAGCCTATGCCTTTCGAACAAGGCCCTGGCTCGTATTGCTCTGGACGTTTCAGGCAGCAACCCTCCGAAAGAGAGCTTGGTCGGCAATCGCAACCGCGCTCCATGGAAGAAGCTCTTCTCAAGGGGCTAACGAGCACCGCATATAATATATCTAGCTGGTCTGTCTGTCTGTCTGTCTGTCATTTCAATTACCATGGAAATAGAGTACAGAAGTCCCCCTAAGTAATCGTGTCTGGCACTTCATACACACCTTGATATCAGATCACAGAGATCGAAGGAATAAAAACAAATCACTAGATCGCATTGATTGACCTATGTAAATTTATCAGACGATCTCCTAAGCTTATTGAGGGGGACTTCTGTACAAGTCAGCTGACCTGATGTTGATTGTCTACACATCGCACGTTGAGCTTTCCAAGCCAAAAGTCTATCGTGCATCAGTTTTTACAGCGTCGGTTGTGTAGTATATCTGCTACTAACATATTGTTCTTCTGACGGTGTACCTGCTTAGCAGACAAAGTAAATTTGTGTCCGTTAGATTTTAGCAGCATTTTGTAAAATTACCATAACAGGGCTCGACTCATCGCTTACCGGAAAATGGTCACCTGTCTCGTCTTGCTGTCTCAAAACCCGAGTGTTTTTTTGTTTTTTAGTGGAATTTTGGTCAAGGTTGGCCTTTCCCATCAATAACATCGGGAAGTACCACATTGGACCTTCTTTATGGAAAATACGGTACCTCTACAGGCTTTTGAAATTGGTCAAACCTGTTTTTTTGTTAAGCCCCGGTACTTTGCGAGCCCTACCAGTATCCGAACGTAGACTGTGTGTATTTGGATGATAACTATGAGGGAAGGCTTACTAGCCCAGGAAGCCGTAATCGATGCTAGAAAATCAGGCATGATTCCGCTACAAACAGAATAGATATGACGTTTTCATTGAACATAAGGTCAGAATGTACAGCTTTTCTGACAAAGCAGAGGGAATCTCCTTTAGAACAGCCCAGTACTCCGAGCAAACACTGCAGAAGCAGAAATATATAAGATTGTTGATCGTCGGGTCCCGGTCATGCAATCTACTGAGACTTCTTGACTGAAGACCATTTCGAAAACTACTCACTTCTCAACTTGAGACCTCCACGCGCTTCTCAGAATGAAGGCCCAGATCGTTATTGCAGCTATCGTCACTCTGCTGATGCTCGTATAAGTACTGGTCGGCACGCGCGTAAATGGCGTCTTTGCTAACCTCTGCTATCAGCCACGCTGCTCTTAGACACTGTGGTGAGATCGGACCTAACAACAGATATGAGGACTCTGGCTTCTTGAATGCCGACTTCATTCTGAAGGCCTGCGCCTCGTCCGGCGACTTAAACGATTCTAACAGGAAGGCCAACTTGAAATGCTGCAACGTCCCCGACGCCCGTCAAGGCGATTTTAACGGCTTTTGCAGCGGGCAGAAGGCTGGAAACAACTTCCCTAACTTTTGACCATCTGCCCAGTCGTGATAGATGGAAACATGCGATGGATATGCGTACCAGTAGATGATTGGTGTTTGGATGAAGTCTAAATTTGCAATAAAACTGTTTTTTGTTGTTGCGATCCCTTGTTCTTGTGCCGAGGGGGTATCATTCGTGTGTGCAGCAGACAACCATCGAAAAAGTACTTCTTCAGAAAATTATTTGTGCAAGAGGGTGCATTTTGTTGCACAAACATGGTAGACTCTTCTCCCGAACAGGAATACCAAAGGAGGCGATGGTTAGACGGCTTGTAGCTCTTCAATTGACGGCAAGATGGTTGCAAACTACGTAGTAGAAGCTAAATGCAAGTGTGTTAGTCTTGTGCTTCTCGACCTATCTATAATAGTGAGGGCCAGAATCCCTTCGTATATGATGTTTTACTTTTGCTTTTTGAAACGGACGAACTCCTCTACATATTTCGACAGAGTTACTACAGCAAGTATCATGGATGTTGTGAAAATATGCCCACCGTTTCTTGCGCTGTAACACGTTTCACAGAGGATTTGTTTTTTTTTAAATGGAAGAAATGCGGCTTCAAGCCTTGTCATCTCAGTTGCAGAACTCGGAGGCATGCTTGTCAACAATTTTAATCCAACGCACCTCCATTTTCGCAAGAAAGTGTTTGTAGCCGTTTTTATTTTTCTCCCGGGTAGTATATTTCTACTACATGTACAAGTACTCGCAGCCTAAGTGCTGACTTGTACTACTTACATCACTTTTCGCAGCAGCAACAAATGGTAGGTGTAGAAGTCCTCCGGGTCCAAGGCGACTCGCTAAGCTTCTTTACGAAGATGTTTTCTTACGGCTAATCAAGTTTTTCATCTTCTTCAACTCTTTCGCCTTCTTGGCCACCTCGACGAGGTTGCTAAGGTCTATCTCCGGTTTCTTGACGATTTTGTTAGTCGTCTGGACTATGGCTTTCCAGACGCCACCATTTCCGTCCAGCGGGCGGCTCTGGACAACTTCTTGGCCTGCGATACGAAGGAATCTTTTGTCAGGAGACGCCTCCGACAAGAGCTGAGACTCATTGGGATCCGGGAACGCTGCGACGACGCTACTGCGAGCTGAGACTGCAACGGCAAGAGCAACGTAAACAATACTGCGCATGCCTGTAGAGAGGGTCAACGCTGGAAAGAAGCGCCTTGTGGTCTGGAAATGAAAACGTGAAGTGACTGCTGGAAGTTCTTACTAGCAGACTGAACCGGTGGATAGCGTCTCACAGAAACCGAGTGTACCGTTTTCATGCGTTGGTACTTGCTCAGTGCCAATGCATGTGCGTTAGGAATCAACCCCACGACAACGACGACCATTGCAGCACCGACAATCTAACAATACTTTCCAGAAATGCTACAGAGAATACTGTCGTCAACACAAACACGTTTAGTTAATACTGAATGTACAATAGTACTTGTATTCTTAAAAACATAGATCACTTGATCATTCAAATATAAAAAAAACGATTTGCAGCTAGAAGTTTCAATTTAAATATAGAGTGCGGTTGCGAAAGCTCATTATAAATATGTAAAACGGGCCAAAATCTTAGCCGTTGTGTCACTATTTACCAGCGACTCGTCTTACGAAACGAAAAACTTGTAATCAAGTATAAAATGAGTTTGAGGCTAACGTGACTTTGACTCGTTGTTGTACAACAAGCATACAAGGTATTTTTTGGCGTAGCAACACATAATGTACTGTATTTTCTGTACCATAGATCTACACTATTATTCATGCGCGGTACTGCAACACATTTCGATTTGAACCTACCGGTATGTAAGATGAGGCCGTACGTGCATGTTCTTACAAGTGCGTTTGTAATCAAGATACGAACTTACAGTAAATGTACTGTAAACGTAGATTGCATCGCCATCGCTAATGATACATGTACAAGGTAGCCGAGTACAACTCAGCGTAAATACGTCCTGGGCTGAAACAAAAAGGCGCGCGGGAGAGCTCTGTCACTGAATTGTCTGCTCCAAGTAAATCACGAATAGCAGACGAGCCGATTGATGGCATTTTTTTTTTTTTTAAGAACTGAATCCAATAATAATAATAATAGTGGCTGATGTCTTTTTAACCACCTTTTGTCGAGTATAGTACATGTAAGCCGTCTGTGCAGCTCTAAACGCCACTTCAATCATTTACTTCGTACTTAGAATCGAAGCACCACAGGTACTTCGATCTGGTTCTTCGTGCGTGGTCATGTGCCACATCCAGTGGATCGGGAGTACAGTTGGGTACCTATATCCTGTATGTGGCTGTAGGCTTGTTGCTCTCAATATCTGATCCATACATACAATACCTGGCTACACATTTTGAACTGTACCGTACACCTCACAATACTACAAAACTATAGTAGACTCTACTTTAGTTTTCTACTGTAGAGAGGGTTCGAACAAAAAAAAGTCCGTCGTGCGGCTGCTTGTTTTTATCAGGATTGCGAGTTTTAGTCAGAATTGGGATTGATCGAAATCCGACAGAAGTGACATATGAAACCCGCAAATGATAACACTTAAGGGTAGGGTTTAAAAACGGCCATTTTTGAGTTAGAATAAACACCACAGTTCATTTTCAACCAGTGATATGATCTGAATAGAGTGCGGAGCGCTAGCAATAGATAAAAAAACTGTACCCTCAAAATCCCAAAAATATGAATTTATCCAGGTTTTCATATCCTCAAGGTTGTTGTGGTGTGTTGGCACTGCCAAGCACATAAAACCTTGCGTCACAGGTTCTAGTTTATGAGATGCACGATCTGGACGAGGCTATCGGCAGATAACAAGAATAAATATCTTGGTTTCGCTCTAGCGACTTCAAACAGCTGCAAGCGTTTGCAGTTTTCACTCTCGATCGGCTTTGTCTGTGTCATAGTAAAATACTAAAGCAAATACTTGTCAGTTTTAAAGCCTAACATCACTACTCCTGTATTAAAAACAGACCGAAAGAATTCTTTAAGGGGCCCTTGGTTCACCCAGCAAGGTGGCAAGAAACGTACCTAAGTAAGCAGATATCATAAAATATCATCTAGTATCTAATATTTTTCAAATCTCTGAGCTAATAATAAAATATTATGCTAACCTTTGAAAAACTGAGTTACTACTGATATTTACTATCGAAAATAGTATTTTTGCTATAAATATATCAAATGGTATTTGGTTTCCATTAGCCCCGCTGGACGACTCTGTACATGGGCGAACTATTCATAAACATAAACCAATCATTTTGCTGGGACCAGGTTTTTGATTGCGATATTCTGTGATTAGTCACATTTGTAGCATTAGCGTGTCTAAACAAAGCACATCACAGGTAATTTTCGAGCCGGCCTTGTCTCAGACAAGCTGTCATTCGAAGAACAGACGATCCTCTCTGTAAAGATGGCGTCGGGAAGCCACTTTCTATTTTTTTTAAATAAATGAATCACTGAAAAGGAGCTGTACCCAATTTAAGATACACACGCCGTTTGTTAACCGCAAAATGGCTCGATTTTTGCTGGCTGGCGATGGAGTTATCAATCCCCCACCTAACGCTGCAATACCGCGACCAATTTTACCCACTAATACCCTAACTACGCCGCGAAACAGGCTACGAATGAACTGCGACACAAAGCCGAAAAGCCATCATTGAGCCAGGTCCAGCTTGCGTTGTGGGCTCAATTGGTCTCAGCTACAGCTTGCTTTATCACAGACAGCGATTATAAAAATCCTGAAGCAGGAATTCCTACTCGAATCCATACTACTGGTAACAAAGTCGCACCGTTCGGTCCGCTTTGCCGAGTTAGACTCAGAGCTCACAAATTGTGACAGCTGGAAAGAAAAATGATTAAGAACGACTTATTATTGGTAACATTCAATGCGGATGGATCTGAAACGTTTGCCACTTCTTATTGTTAAGAAATCAAGGATGCCACGGTTATCATTCTCCAATAGCCCTTTACAGAACCGACAAAATCAATAATTAAGATTCTTTGAGCAACCATATCTGTCACGTTTTGTATTACTATACCCTAATTAGAGGATACAGGTGAGCTTATCATGCAAGCGTAGTGGTTTGGGGCTTGTTGAGTAAGAGGCAAATACCAAAGTGAGTAAATATGTGCTAACCAAAACTGTCCAACATGTCTCTCAAATCACTATCTCTCTGTTGCTCCTCTTGTTGTCTTCTCGTAAGTGTGGCGTAATCACTATTATAATGCCGTGTGCCTTCATCCGATCATAGCGCTCCAATCCAGCCAATAGGGGAACGGTTCGGTAACCGTTCCAACGGTCTTGCCTAGCCGTGCAGAGCCGGTGCAACTGCAACTAAGCGGTTATCGGGTGACCCTCTCAACCGAGGGAATCACTATTGGGGATACCAATAAAGAGAGGACCGTATGTATGCATCTCCGACGTGGTATGCAATATCGAAGTTACAGCAATGCTTTAAGAAAGACTTTCTTATGTTATTTTATACGATGTATCGACTTACAAATATTTTTACGATAATGACAGGATTCTTCTTTAATTCAAAATCTAGCAGAAGCTTCTCCCTTCAACACCCAAGCCTCCCTACAAGAATCTTCCCTACGTTCCTACTCGTACATGCCTTCACGCTGTCCTCCGCTGTCCTTTGACCTCTGCAAAATCCCTTACTCCAACATGTTCTCGTACCACCCGTAGACACTCGATACGTTTGTAAACGATTTACACAGAACAGTATCCCTCGTAATTTGATCTCAGAAACACTTCTGGAAACGTTCTCAGGACATAAGTGAGACATCCACGGGTTCAGCTGTACAGCACTCACTTTCCATTTTTCTTTCAAGACCACAAGGCCCTCTTTCCATCGGTATCCGTCTCTTTAGTCATGCGCAGTATAATCTACGTTGCTCTTGCCTTTGCGCTTTTATCTCACCGCAGCGTCTTCGCCGCTTTCCCGAGTCCCGATGATTTTCGGCTCTTGTCGAAGGCATCTCCTGATACCGGGGTCAAAAGGTTTCTTCGAGTTGCAGTCCAAAAGGGTGTGCAGAGTCGCCCGCTGGACGGGAATGGTGAGATCATTAGAGCCAAAGCCCGGAGTACCAACAAAATCATCAAGAGACCGGCAGAAATTGACATAAGCAAGCTCATCGAGATAGCTAAGAAGGCAAAAAAAAAAAAAGCGAAAATGGCGAAAATGGTAGTCAAGCCCCCGTCGTCGTAAAGAATTTCGGTGGTAGCCTCACTAGGAGCTCGAGTCTGTATCTACCTTCTCGCCGCTGTAAAAATCACAGCATTGACTGGGATAAGAGAGCATTCGAAACAACGAGTTTGTATCTAGTACGTAGTACTTTACTCCTATCGGAGTATTGAAATTGCAGCTTACATATGCTACAAAAAGTTAAAGTATTACTTGTATAATTGCTGCTCCCATCAAGGGTGTCATTATAAAATATTTATAGCTAGTACAAAATAACAGGGACGAAAAAGCCGAGTCCTGCAAAGAGTGTTTGATTCGACACGTCGTCACAGGACTCGCGTACGCGCTTCCGCTACTTTACGTTAGGTGTCGAATAATGCGCCCCTGGAACTTAACACGAAGTAGGAAAAGGCCGGGTTGAGTTGTTGCCTGTACGACTTCTCGTAGCGGTACTGAACAAATACGTTTACGATCAACTCGGACCCATGGGGGTAGTGATAACCGTAAAAGGTTCGCTTTGTCGACGCACACATCGCGCACACTGTTAACTGTGCTAACTGAACATTACTGTTCGTTGTAAAGCAACGCTTTTAAGTGATTGTTCTGTCAACACTGATGTTGCACGTTATTTGACCCACTACCTATAGTAGAATTTACAAGGACTACTAGCACTACAGGAAATAAATATGAGGCATGTGATATACTAGTAGCGGAAGAATAAAACTCGTCCTAGATGTGAGTCCTACAATATCCTCCAAAAGCAATGTAAAGTGTGATTTTTATCATGCTTTTATGGTACACCTGAAAAAAATACCCATGTTCAATGGTGTGTGTGCAGTGCCTCAATTTATGTTAGGATAGGAAAACCTGGATAAATTCATATTTTTGGGATTTTGAGGGTACAGTTTCTTAACCAATTGCTAGCGTTACGCACTCTATTCAGATCATATCACTGGTTGAAAATGAACTGTGGTGTTTATTCTAGCTCTAAAGTCGCTGTTTTCAAACCCTACCCTTAAGTGTTATCACTTCTGTCGGATTTCGATCAATCTTAATTCTGACTAAAACTCGCAATCCTGATAAAAACAAGCAGCCGCACGACAGTTGTTTTTTGTGCGAACCCTCTCTACTATAGTTTTGTAGTATTGTGAGGTGTACGGTACAGTTCAAAATGTGTAGCCAGGTATTGTATGTATGGATCAGATATTGAGAGCAACAAGCCTACAGCCACATACAGGAATAGGTACCCAACTGTACTCCCGATCCACTGGATGTGGCACATGACCATGCACGAAGAACCAGATCGAAGTACCTGTGGTGCTTCGATTCTAAGTACGAAGTAAATGATTGAAGTGGCGTTTAGAGCTGCACAGACGGCTTACATGTACTATACTCAACAAAAGGTGGTTAAAAAGACATCAGCCACTATTATTATTATTGGATTCGGTTCTTAAATGCCATCAATCGGCTCGTCTGCTATTGCTGGTTTGCTGGTAAAATCCGAAGTGAATAAGATTGATGTTATCGTAATTCTACTTGTCTTTCCTGTCCTTTGTGCACTACCTGCTCCAACCAACTGTCGCTACCAACCATGTAGGTGTTGTACTATATGGACCAATCACAGGACGGTTCACTACTGAACCGGTCCAACGGCCCGAACCGAGCATAAGCGGTGCACTGCTCAACACTCCCACTCACCGCTTACTGCACGGTGTCCACCTTCTCCTTGATACCGCTAGCGTTCCGCAACTACTTGAGCGTCTTGGTGCCAAGCCCCTTTGTGAGCATGTCCGCGAGTTGGTGCTTAGTGTCCACGTAGTCGATCTTGACCGTTCCGTTTGCTACACTTTCCCTCGTGAAGTGGTGCTTGATGTCGACATGCTTAGTTCTGGCATGATAGCCAGCGTTCAGGGCCAGTGCTATCGCCCCTTGGTGTCTTCCCAGATCTGCGTAGCCTCTTCCTGGTCCTTTCCCATGTCCTTCAACATCGCGCGCGTCCACAGTACTTCTTGGGTGCACAGGCTCAACGCCATGTACTCAGCTTCTGCAGAACTCAGCGCTACCGTTCTCTGAAACTTCGACTTGAAAACCACTGGGCCGTTCCCGATCATCACCATCACACCTGACACGGAACGCATATCGTCGATATTGCTCCCCCAGTCAGCGTCCGTGAAAGCCTCAACCGTGACCTCGCCCGATCCTCCGTTGTACACGATCCCAAGTGTGCGTGTCGTCTTCAAGTACCGAAGCACACGAATCGCAGCTCGCCAGTGTGGTAGACCAGGGTTCTCGAGGAATCGCGACAGCTGCGTCACCACGTAGGCAATATCCGGCCTAGTACACGTCGTAATGTACATCAGACATCCGATTAGGGAACGGTACGGTCTTGCCTGCATCTCCGTACACTCCGTCTTCGTTCCTGGTGACTGCTCCTTCGACAACTTGAGATTGGACGCACAAGGGTTGTCGGTACCCTTAGCGTTTTGCTGCCCGAACCGTTCCGTTACGTCGTCGATGTACCGCGCCTGCTTGATAATCAGTGTTCCAGCGCTCTTGTCGTGGTCAATCTCCATCCCCAAGATAAACTTCGCGTCGCCAAGCTCTTTCATCTTGAAAGCGTTCTTGAGGGCCTCTTTGACTTCACAGATCTCATCGCGGGTCTTGGCCGCGATGATCATGTCGTCCACATAGAGACAAACTTAGATGTAACCGTTCTTGGAATGCTTCACGTACACACACTGATCTGCACCGCAGCTCTTGAAACCGTTCTTCATGAAGACTCTGTGAATGGTTTTGTTCCAGGCGCTCGCAGCCTGCTTCAACCCATAGATTGCCTTGTTTAGCAAACAGACGTGATCTTGGGCGTTCTTGATGCCGAACGGTACCTCCATGTAGACACGGTCCTTCAGCTCACTGTTTAGGAACGCTGTGTCGGCATACAACTGTTCCATCTCGTATGCGTCCGCAACACACACAGCCAAGACTACACGGATTGAGTTCATGTTCGCCACAGGGGAGTACGTCTCGAAAAAGTTAACTCCGTACTTCTGCTTAAACCCCTTAACCACCAATCGTGCCTTGTAACGAATCACTCGACCGTTCTCATCACGCTTTTTTGGCAAACACCCAGCGACACCCAATGGGACGGACCGTTTTTCGCGGTACAAGTGTCCAAGTACCGTTCTTCTTGTGCGATAGAAGTTCTGCCTCCATCGCATTCCGCCACTCCGCTGCTTCATTGCTTGCAACTGCTTCAGCGTACGAGTTCGGCGTGTCAGGTACACCGTTGATCCTTGCCGCATACGCCAACACGGCTTCTGCAAGTAGGCCACCTTCGTCGATTCTTGGACGCTTAGGTGCTAGTGGACCGCCACTTCCTTCCGACTTCCGTTCCTCATCACGCCCCAGACCGTCCTCCAAAAGAAACACTGGCTCTCGAGAACGCCTTGAGCGTTCTACTTCCGGACGGAATACTAAGCGATCCTCGTGGAACGGTTGCGGGTCATGGTACTCTGCCAGTTCCAGCCCAGTGGAGGTCTCACCTTCCAGTGGCAGTGATTGTTGTACACTGATATCCTGATCCGGTTCCACGTTGTCCATCTCGGTATCTTGAACGGGTTCTTCGACATCTTCCATAGGTTCATCCACTACTGGACCCTCAACCGGATTTGGGGTCACTGCTACATCAGTGTCCTTGGTCACGTGAATGACCGTTCCTTGTCCCGAGCACGGTGTATCGTTTATACCGTTTACTTCACGTTCGTCAAGCTTGACTGGCCGTGCCACCTTGACCTTGGACGCTTCCAAGTCGTAGACACGATACCCCTTTGTGTTCTCTGCGTATCCGTGGAACACACACTTGAAACTCCTCGGATCAAGCTTTGCTCTCTTTGCGTTGTCGATGTGAGAGTACCCATGAGACCCGAACACACGCAAGTGTTCCATTCGTGGCTTCTCCTTGAAGCCCACCTCGTACGGCGTCATGTTTGATCGCTCCGTTTTCACCGAACGGTTAATCAGGTACGCTGCGGTACTCACAGCCTCTGCCCACCATGTCGTCGACATACCCTTGTAGTGCAGCATGCTTCGTGCCTTTTCCATGATCGTACGGTTCATCCGTTCAGCCACACCGTTCTGCTGAGGGCTGTATGGCACAGTACGCTGATGCATGATACCGTTTCGAGCACATAGCTGCGTGACCTTCTTGTTCACATACTCCGTTCCGTTGCCAGAGCGAAGACACTTGATCCGTTCCCCCCATTGATTCTCATAGAACACTTTGAACTCGGCCAGCTTAGTGGTGACTTCGCTTTTGTTCTTCATGAAGTACACCACCACGAACCGTGAGAAATCATCCACAAATGTCAGCACATACCGTGCTCCACCTTTGGAGACCGTTCGCATAGGCCCCATTACATCCGTGTGGACTAACCCCAGCACATGTGAGGTCTTGCTCGTTGACCGTGCCGGGAACGGTGTCACAGTCTGCTTCCCCTTCATGCATCCACCGCATAAAGTCTTGATGCCACAATTCACGACTGGCATACCGTTCGTGGCAGACTGAGTCTTGGACATACCGTTCTCGCTGGGATGCCCCATACGAGCGTGCCAACGCTCCCACTGGTTGTCAACCCCGGCGTATTCCACGAACCGTGCTTCTTCTTGTTCACAGTCAAGCACGTACGCCTTGCCAACCTTCTTGCCCAGTGCCACAGCACTGTTCTTGCCCCAGATGACACACGAGGAACGCTGGAACTCCACACTTAAACCGCGCTCCGCAAGCTTCCCAACCGACAGCAACCGTCTGTCAAGTCCTGGGATGTACAGAACTTCCACCATCTTGATGCGCTTGCTATCCATACCGGTCAACTTGACCGTTCCTCTGCCTGCGACCTGCAACTTCTTCCCATCTGTAATTGTTACCTCGATGTCCGAGATCATTCCCATATAGTCGAACAGATCTTCACGGTACGGTGTCATGTGTGAGGTCGCACCGCTATCGATTAGCCATCCAGCGAACCGTTCTTCGCCCACAGCAAATACCGCGTCATCGTCAGCACCGTTTCTCCCTCCCGGACAGTCCCGCTTCATGTGACCAACTCGATTACACTCGAAACACTTGCCCTTGAAGCTACTACCGTTCTTCCTTGGATTGTTCCCCTTTCGACCATTACTTCGGCCGCCCTTGAACCGTCCACCGCTGCCGCTCACAGGAAACGCTTTCTCCGTCGTCTCCTTCTTTTGCAACCGTTCGTGCTCCTTCAACAACTTCTCCTTGACCTCAATGAGCGTGATATCCTTAGAGTTCTCCATAATAGACGCAATCAGCTCATACTCCGTCGGAAGGCTGCTCAGCAGTACAACTAGCTGTCTTGAGTCGTCGACCGGCTCTCCTAGTGTCTGGAGACCAACAACAAGGTCGTCGAAAGCGTCCAAATGCTTGGCCATGGTCGAACCGTTCTCCATCTTGAACTCATGGAGACGGCGTGTCATTTCGACGCGGTTGTGCAGAGTGGTACGGTAGTAGAACTCACGCAAAGTGTTCCAAGCGTGCATAGCAGTCGTCGCAGACCGTATCTTCGTCTGGTGTTGCAGCTCGACGCCTTGGGCGATGATTCCCAGTGCCTTAGCGTCGTTGATGAGCCACGCTTCAGTCACCTCCGCTTCCTTCTTGACGACTTGGACGTGCGCCAGCAACCCCTTGCGCGCCAACGTCATGCGCATATTAAACTCCCAGTGGAAGTAGTTTCCACTACCCAGGAGGACTTCGGCTCGCTTGGACGTCATGGTAGAATGAAGGTGGTGGGGCGTGCTTGGTAGAGTTCTTGTTGCGGCTGTTAACCTGTTGGTTTGCTGGTAAAATCCGAAGTGAATAAGATTGATGTTATCGTTCTTCTACTTGTCTTTCCTGTCCTTTGTGCACTACCTGCTCCAACCAACTGTCGCTACCAACCATGTAGGTGTTGTACTATATGGACCAATCACAGGACGGTTCACTACTGAACCGGTCCAACGGCCCGAACCGAGCATGAGCGGTGCACTGCTCAACAGCTATTCGTGATTTACTTGGAGCAGACAATTCAGTGACAGAGCTCTCCCGCGCACCTTTTTGTTTCAGCCCAGGACGTATTTACGCTGAGTTGTACTCGGCTACCTTGTACATGTATCATTAGCGATGGCGATGCAATCTACGTTTACAGTACATTTACTGTAAGTTCGTATCTTGATTACAAACGCACTTGTAAGAACATGCACGTACGGCCTCATCTTACATACCGGTAGGTTCAAATCGAAATGTGTTGCAGTACCGCGCATGAATAATAGTGTAGATCTATGGTACAGAAAATACAGTACATTATGTGTTGCTACGCCAAAAAATACCTTGTATGCTTGTTGTACAACAACGAGTCAAAGTCACGTTAGCCTCAAACTCATTTTATACTTGATTACAAGTTTTTCGTTTCGTAAGACGAGTCGCTGGTAAATAGTGACACAACGGCTAAGATTTTGGCCCGTTTTACATATTTATAATGAGCTTTCGCAACCGCACTCTATATTTAAATTGAAACTTCTAGCTGCAAATCGTTTTTTTTATATTTGAATGATCAAGTGATCTATGTTTTTAAGAATACAAGTACTATTGTACATTCAGTATTAACTAAACGTGTTTGTGTTGACGACAGTATTCTCTGTAGCATTTCTGGAAAGTATTGTTAGATTGTCGGTGCTGCAATGGTCGTCGTTGTCGTGGGGTTGATTCCTAACGCACATGCATTGGCACTGAGCAAGTACCAACGCATGAAAACGGTACACTCGGTTTCTGTGAGACGCTATCCACCGGTTCAGTCTGCTAGTAAGAACTTCCAGCAGTCACTTCACGTTTTCATTTCCAGACCACAAGGCGCTTCTTTCCAGCGTTGACCCTCTCTACAGGCATGCGCAGTATTGTTTACGTTGCTCTTGCCGTTGCAGTCTCAGCTCGCAGTAGCGTCGTCGCAGCGTTCCCGGATCCCAATGAGTCTCAGCTCTTGTCGGAGGCGTCTCCTGACAAAAGATTCCTTCGTATCGCAGGCCAAGAAGTTGTCCAGAGCCGCCCGCTGGACGGAAATGGTGGCGTCTGGAAAGCCATAGTCCAGACGACTAACAAAATCGTCAAGAAACCGGAGATAGACCTTAGCAACCTCGTCGAGGTGGCCAAGAAGGCGAAAGAGTTGAAGAAGATGAAAAACTTGATTAGCCGTAAGAAAACATCTTCGTAAAGAAGCTTAGCGAGTCGCCTTGGACCCGGAGGACTTCTACACCTACCATTTGTTGCTGCTGCGAAAAGTGATGTAAGTAGTACAAGTCAGCACTTAGGCTGCGAGTACTTGTACATGTAGTAGAAATATACTACCCGGGAGAAAAATAAAAACGGCTACAAACACTTTCTTGCGAAAATGGAGGTGCGTTGGATTAAAATTGTTGACAAGCATGCCTCCGAGTTCTGCAACTGAGATGACAAGGCTTGAAGCCGCATTTCTTCCATTTAAAAAAAAACAAATCCTCTGTGAAACGTGTTACAGCGCAAGAAACGGTGGGCATATTTTCACAACATCCATGATACTTGCTGTAGTAACTCTGTCGAAATATGTAGAGGAGTTCGTCCGTTTCAAAAAGCAAAAGTAAAACATCATATACGAAGGGATTCTGGCCCTCACTATTATAGATAGGTCGAGAAGCACAAGACTAACACACTTGCATTTAGCTTCTACTACGTAGTTTGCAACCATCTTGCCGTCAATTGAAGAGCTACAAGCCGTCTAACCATCGCCTCCTTTGGTATTCCTGTTCGGGAGAAGAGTCTACCATGTTTGTGCAACAAAATGCACCCTCTTGCACAAATAATTTTCTGAAGAAGTACTTTTTCGATGGTTGTCTGCTGCACACACGAATGATACCCCCTCGGCACAAGAACAAGGGATCGCAACAACAAAAAACAGTTTTATTGCAAATTTAGACTTCATCCAAACACCAATCATCTACTGGTACGCATATCCATCGCATGTTTCCATCTATCACGACTGGGCAGATGGTCAAAAGTTAGGGAAGTTGTTTCCAGCCTTCTGCCCGCTGCAAAAGCCGTTAAAATCGCCTTGACGGGCGTCGGGGACGTTGCAGCATTTCAAGTTGGCCTTCCTGTTAGAATCGTTTAAGTCGCCGGACGAGGCGCAGGCCTTCAGAATGAAGTCGGCATTCAAGAAGCCAGAGTCCTCATATCTGTTGTTAGGTCCGATCTCACCACAGTGTCTAAGAGCAGCGTGGCTGATAGCAGAGGTTAGCAAAGACGCCATTTACGCGCGTGCCGACCAGTACTTATACGAGCATCAGCAGAGTGACGATAGCTGCAATAACGATCTGGGCCTTCATTCTGAGAAGCGCGTGGAGGTCTCAAGTTGAGAAGTGAGTAGTTTTCGAAATGGTCTTCAGTCAAGAAGTCTCAGTAGATTGCATGACCGGGACCCGACGATCAACAATCTTATATATTTCTGCTTCTGCAGTGTTTGCTCGGAGTACTGGGCTGTTCTAAAGGAGATTCCCTCTGCTTTGTCAGAAAAGCTGTACATTCTGACCTTATGTTCAATGAAAACGTCATATCTATTCTGTTTGTAGCGGAATCATGCCTGATTTTCTAGCATCGATTACGGCTTCCTGGGCTAGTAAGCCTTCCCTCATAGTTATCATCCAAATACACGCAGTCTACGTTCGGATACTGGTAGGGCTCGCAAAGTACCGGGGCTTAACAAAAAAACAGGTTTGACCAATTTCAAAAGCCTGTAGAGGTACCGTATTTTCCATAAAGAAGGTCCAATGTGGTACTTCCCGATGTTATTGATGGGAAAGGCCAACCTTGACCAAAATTCCACTAAAAAACAAAAAAACACTCGGGTTTTGAGCCAGCAAGACGAGACAGGTGACCATTTTCCGGTAAGCGATGAGTCGAGCCCTGTTATGGTAATTTTACAAAATGCTGCTAAAATCTAACGGACACAAATTTACTTTGTCTGCTAAGCAGGTACACCGTCAGAAGAACAATATGTTAGTAGCAGATATACTACACAACCGACGCTGTAAAAACTGATGCACGATAGACTTTTGGCTTGGAAAGCTCAACGTGCGATGTGTAGACAATCAACATCAGGTCAGCTGACTTGTACAGAAGTCCCCCTCAATAAGCTTAGGAGATCGTCTGATAAATTTACATAGGTCAATCAATGCGATCTAGTGATTTGTTTTTATTCCTTCAATCTCTGTGATCTGATATCAAGGAGTACGGTATATGAACTGCAAAACACGATAATTTAGGGGGACTGGTAATTGAAATGACAGACAGACAAGGCCAGCTAAATTAATTCTATGCGGTGTTTGTTAAGGGTTTTTGTTTATGCTACCGACTGTAGTCACGTATTTAGTTTTAGCAGATTACGTGATACAAGCAGAAATTGATAGTAGGTATCACTTTGGGTAATAAGCCCGTAAATACTAGTACCGAACAATTAAAAGATGTTAAAAAATCATATTATTGGTTTGGGAAGCAGCCGAGACTATTACAAATTTTCGTGTATTAGATCACGATTGTATAAAATATTCATAGTTGACTTCTATCGGACTACTATCTGAGATTTGACTGGCAAACAGTAGCTTCATGCCTGCCATTGATTCCTTTCTTGTCTTAAGCCTGCAGCAGCATGTTTAGGTTCGTTCCAAGCTCACTTTCATTTCTCCAGTCCACCACCGACAACAAGCTCCTCGACCGACCTTTTGATGTGTGCAAGATACACACACTAACCACCTCGTACCAACACCCTGGCTGTGTCGAATACCTCCACCTCCTAGTGTCGGGTAGTCCGCGGCTGCACAGGGAGTACGGTATCGTTCAGTAGCCGGAACGATGGGCAAGAACACTTAAAAAGAATAAAAGTTTATTTATTTGACTTGGCTTCCACTTGAGTAGAAGGTGGGAAATATAAGACTGAGAGCTAACCAGAAAAGGGGTCTAACACCATCCTTTCCTCACATACACAACACCGCTCCTCTTACTCTTGGAGGACGAGCTCGCTCCACCTGACATCCGCCCTCGTAGGACAGCAGGGGGGGGGGGGGGGGGGGGGGGGGGCTGGGAAGGGACCCAATTGTGCTAGGCGCCTTAGTCCCACGTCGAACGGGTCTCAACGTTCCTGGTCCACTCTATAGGGCAACTCTAAAGGACTCGGCAAGGTGTGCGCGAGCCGCCAAGTCCAGCGGGTACAAATCTGACGGAACGGCGTGACGAGGCGTGGTCTCAAGCCCTCGGGCATCCTGGACAGGCGAGTGACGTCTGTAACGGCCCCCTCGTTCCCGGGTACGGGACATCCTCCCCGACTTGGCGTTTGCCGTCCTCGGCGAACGGGATCACCACGCATCCTTATTAGATTAGCCATAGTAGCTTCGTCGTTCGTTAGCCCGACAGGTTGGCTGGACGAGAACGCTTCGGGGTAGGCCTCGGTACAGCTGTCCTGGAAGTCGAGGTCGGCCGATTGAAAGTAGTATAACACTTCGACGTCGTTGTCGACCCGTAGACGCTCGATGTTCCGAGCTTCAGCTAGACTGCGCTTCGAAGCATTCCGGTGGGTACTAGAAAGAGCTAGTTCAACTAACACCTTAGGAGACATGGTCCGTAGTGGGTTTTCTTTGTCGTAATGGCGACAAGCGTGCGATATCACCCCCGCGATAGCGACGATAAGCCTTTCGGCTAGCGATATCACCCCCGCGATAGCCACGATTAGCCTGTCGACGAGACTCCAGCCAGTCCACTCGAAGCAGTAGTTATAAGCCAGCAGGAATAGCAGGACAGTCCCATAGTCCTTTCCGTCCACAAGCTTCTAGACTGACCGAATGATGTGTGCAAGATACACACACTAACCTCGTGTCAGCACAGCACAGGGAACGGCTGTCTGTCTGAGCGAAATCGGCGCGTGCTCACGCTTCATAGCATGACAGAGCATGACGGCGGAGCTGTCAGCTGTTCACCACCGAGTAAGATCGGAGCACTGCAGGGCAAGCTTCTCGGTCTCCATGGCCTGTTCCGATCGAGCGGGCGCTGAATGGCCTGAATTTGATCGGGCAGGTAGCTGCGCTTAAACAACGGTCGGTAGATCGAGCGATACGCTTACTACGAGCCTCATCTCCAAGGCCGCGGGACTGTACCAGAAGCCCCGCAGCAAGTCGCTGGGCATGTACGACCTTAAGTATGACGGCACACTCGTGGACACGGCCGCGGTGAAGTCGTCGCTGCATTGGGTCGAGGGACCCCAAACAAACACTTTCTCACGATTGGGACTTTGTTACTACGTAGTAATAGTTTATACTAGTAGAACTACTGATATATTAGAATTGCCTTTAAGAGTAATATTGCTGAAGGCGTATTAGCACTAATGTCTTTACTATTGCACTACTGAATGATTTCCACCAAGAACAATTCTACTTTCAATCCCTGGTGACTAAGCCCTACTTAAAGTGGAGAACGTGTTCTGTGCCAAATAATTTTACACAGCAGCCTTGTTTGTCTGTCGCTCGAATCGCCATGCTAACAACGTACAAGTAAGTTGGATTGTCGTGGTTGTCTACAAATCTTGTGTTGTGCTTTCCAAGCCAATTCTATCGTGCATCGGTCTTTACAGCGTCGGTTGTGAAATATACGATTGTTTTCGCTACATGCATATTTTTCGTGCGACGGCCAGCTAGAAAACTACTTGTGGTGGCTTCTGTTTAATCACGATAAAGCTACAGACGGTAATCACATACTTTATTTTAGCGGATTACGTGATACAAAGGTGACTAAGCACAACAGATCGCAAACAAAAGGCCCACCTGGTCTAATTAGATGGTGACCAAAGTGAGACGGATGGGGCCAATTACTTACACCCCGATTCCAGCACAATGATCGAGGTAAGTTTTACTGTTTACGGATAGTTTGCCCAAGTTTTTAAATATCCGTATACCAAGGAGGTTCCGGAATCCCCGAAAATCCTAGAAGATTAAATATGGGAGTTAACTGTCTCCATGACAGTGTTGTGCCTTGCGACGGACGATAATTCAATCAACTTCGGACACAAGTTTTTACCGGTTCGTTCTCTAAGCACTATGAGCCTGCGGTCATTCTTCTTTGCCATCATCGGCGTGGGCCGGTGAGCATGTGGAAGGCAGCTACATCAACTATGGCGATGTCAAACCATTCGCCCAGCCGGCACCTACGACCGACTCGGAAAGGCCGCTGCCAAATCCAAGCCGAAACTTTACGTCTCCTACGTGTTAGAATAAGTATTTAAATTATGATATTAAAACCAGTGCGCCTACCGGTAAGTGGGAAGAGTCCACCGGTCGGATAGGCGGCTTCACCAATAAGAATAAGAGAAGCCATTATAAGACCCAAATAAGTAGCCAATCGCACAGGGGACGCTCTCTGCAGGCGGAACCACTCACGCGATGATGATCCAGCTGGTAAAAGGAGCTCACTTCTCCTTTTACCAGCGACTGAGCGCATCAGTCTACAGGGGCATTAAGAAAATAAATATAAGCATTAAGTTTAAACTTAAACTGGTCGTTTAACATTTCAAGTTGAAAATGCTAGGATGGCCAATGCTAACAAGGGAAACTTTGCTGGACTCAAGTTCAATGAAAAGGCATGCGATCTTCAGCGCTGGAAAGATGCGGTGCTAACCCATCTGACAAACAAGACGAATTCTCGTCGTGTCTCTGAAATCAAGGATAAGCGTTCCCCGCCCTGTCTCGGGTACGAGGATCTGCTGACTCGGCCCATTCAAGTTGCGGAGCTGGGCACAGGTGCGACTGCTCAGGAGCTGGAACAATATCAGCTGGACATGGCGTTTATTGTTGAGCAAGAATCCTACCTTCGGGATCCCTTCAATCAGACACTGCCTCATCGGTACATGGCGCAATTAAGTACACTTAGGATGTCACAGACAGTGGCTCGTTGTGGCAGCAGCGTGAAGCTGATTTCGGCCAAAACAACGCGATGGGCATGGTGACACTATTCAGGAATTTGAGGCTGTCCTGATCATGGATTTCGCTAATGTGACAGAGCTGTTTCAGCGTCTGTGCGGTGTACGCACCAGACTGAACCGACAAGACCAAGAGGTGCTTCGTGTACACCTGCTGCCTAGTCAGCTCATGATTGGTAAAATACTGGCTCTCCTGCCAAGTCACTTATGGTGGCCAAGCGTGACATTTGCGCCTGAAGATTTCAGCTTGGAAAAGGTGGAAAGAAAGTTGAAGGCAATTTTTGGTAGCAAAAGTAAGACCGAGCTACAGTCTAGGGGTAAGACGAGCCATGATTCAGCCCCTGTGCCGATGCAAGTCAGCTTTGCGGCACAGAATTCGGCCAGGAAAATGAAGGGACCCCACAAGAGACCGGTCAAGCGCAAGTAGGCGTCTCTCTATGTGGATGATGAGAAGGCATGGTACTATTGCAACGGGATGAGCGGAATCGGGCAGCACTATAAAACAATTGCCCAAAACGACAGGCCGACAGAAAGGCAAGAGTTGGGAGAGGAATCATCTTCAGTGATGGGGGCCCACTCAAGTTTCAAAGGATGGGGCAAGTCACAAAACGTGCATCCTTCACAGCACGAGACTCGCAAAGTGATTCCGGTGGATGTAGCCAGGTTACAGTGTATCCGGGCACAGAAAGTACAAATGGGCCAGACTATGGAATGCAAAAAATTTCCGGTAGATGCGGCTGCACTACAACGCCATAACATATCGGATACGACGCCAGCCAGCCCTGGTGAAGACGGGTCAAATGCATTGGGGCCCAGTGACTTACCACGGACGCCACAAAGCACGTAGCCTGCGTCACCAGTGGTATCAAGCGACTCACCAAGCGACAGTGTCGACGACATGCATGAATTCGACGGCGCAAAAGTGACACTTGTCAACAGCACGTTGGTCACGGCTGTTGCTAATGAATTGGAGAAAAAGGCCCAAACCTTCTAAGAAAAGGTAAGCAAGCTATACCCTTTTCTGTTAAAACCTTTAGCCGCGCTAACAGAAAACTGTTGGGTTTGGATACAGGATGCGGGTACAGATTGACTGGACACTCGTCGGTCTTCGTGGCCAAAGAGCATAACACAGACTACATATTTACATTTGGACAAGGCTCTAAACTAAGAAATACATTTATTGATACCAATAAATTATCGTGTATGGGTCCAACGGGGGTTAAGTCAATACAGTTTGGAAATATTGCATTAGTACCTCACGCAAAGCCTAACCTTTTGAGTGAATATTGGATTAACAGTCAGGGTTTTAAATGTTAGCCAGTAATAGAGGCTTGCACAAGCTCATTTTGTGGAAGCACACACTATTGTTAGTAGCAAAGACATACAATGGAGAGTACTATGTGCAAGATAGTACGATAAGAGAAAGACAAAGAACTTGCAAATTTATTAAGGTAATGCCTTGCAAACCACTGGTTATTCCAAACCTTAGTAAAATTGAGAGCCTAATGAAAGCATGACATGTGCGATTAGGGCACATTAACAAAGAGAAGCTTATTACTATGATGAGTTACCAACTCGTTAAAGGTATCCCATACACTAAGGGTTGCAAGCTAAGAAATACATTTTTGTTCTTCTGCTCAACATGTGCAGAAATAAAAATGAGAAGGATGTCTTATAGAAACCTTCGGGGTGGTCGAGACGAGCATCCTATAAGTACCATCCACATGGACACGAATGGATCTTTGAAAACCATGGGTGTGTATGGAACTATAGGAACAATACGATACTTTTTGAGCATAATTGATGACCATCCTTCGTGGCGTTGGACATACGTGCTACGAAATAAAGGATAGGTCAATGGCAAAGTTAAATCGTTACTCGTGCAGCTGGAGCGAGAAGGTAAGTTTACAATTCGACGCATAAGATCAGATGGAGGTACTGAGTTTGTAAATTAGGTCTTCAAAACAATTTGTAAAGAAAAAGGCATATTGTTTCAAATGTTAAACGCATACTGCCCAGAAGCAAATGGTGCAACAGAACGTGATCATCAAACTAAAATGAGTAAAGTTCGCTGTGCACTAAAGGATGCCGGTATGGTTTGACGCTGGTGGCCAGAAGCACTTATGTACATCACGTATGTGCAGAATAGGACTCGTATGAGCCGTTTAGGAGACAAGACACCATATGAAATCGTCGACGGCAAGGTCCCAGACGTGAGCGACCTTCATATGTGGGGTAGTATATGCTTTGCAAACATACCAGAATAGGCACGGAAAGATAAGAAACTGTCTTCTCGTACCGTTAAGCTCCGATTTATGGGAATATCAGATGAGTACAAAAGCTACAGACTACTGGATGTGTATAATTATAAGTTCATTCATTCTCGACATGTAATGTTTGATACACAGCAGAGTGCTAGCTTAATAATGCGTGCTCTCGGAGAAGCAGCAAACACCAATGATAAGAGCAACAAATCTACTCAAACAGTGGGAGAATCTATTAAGCAATTAAAGATACCTCAAGCTGAAATAGCGCCAACTCGAAAGAGAGGGTTAATGGAAGCAGTAGGAGTAGTTACTAAGACGTCAAAGCGACCCTGGCGTTAGAAGAAACGGCCAGCATGTTTTGGGGACTATGTGAGCTTCCAAACACAACTGGATAAAGTCATTGTGGATGATATGATCCAAAATAGGATCCCAATTCCGTGAAATGTAAACGAAGCTTTAAGGAGTCCATATGGTAAGCAATGGCGACAAGCGCTAGACCTCGAGTACGATTCTATTATCGACAATGGCACGTGGGAACTTGTGCGACTAACACCTGACAGAAAAGCTTTACCATGCCTTTAGGTACTTGTGGTAGAATATCATGCAAATGGGGTTGTTGAACGGTTTAAGGCGGGGCTAGTGGCACAAGGGAACCACCAAGAATTCGGTGTTGATTGTGATGAGGGGTATGCGCCAGTAGCATGTTTTGAATGGCTAAGACTCGTATTAGCTATTGGTACTATAATGAGCTATCCCATACATCAGATGGACGTTCATACAGCATTTTTAAATGGAACAATGGAAGGGAATACAAAAATCTATATGGTACAACCTTCTGGGTATCATATCTCCGGAAAAGAGGGATTAGTATGCGAGCTTAAAAGAGCATATACGGGCTCAAATAAGCACCTCGAATTGGGTACCAAGTCCTTCATAAGTTTCTTACAAAGTTATGTTTTGTCCGGGCAACAAAGAGTTTTGCATCTACGTACAAGAAGTGGGAGATGAATGGATTATCATTGTACTATATGCTGATGATTTAACGATTATGTCGAAAAGTATGGACTGATCATCAACGTCATAGCAGAATTATCCTTGAGATTTAAGATGAAGGATTTAAGCGACATCCACTACATTTTGAAGCTGGAAGTCAAGCGGAACAGACCAGAGAAGACAATGTCAATCTCACAACATCACTATGTTTTAGAGCTACTGGAAACGTATAACATTGAGAACATCTCAGTAGCAGCAACACCCCAAATCACAGGTCTTTAGCTTGAGTCTGAAACCGAGATGACGGCTGAACAAATAGCAGCTCAACAATTTGACTACAGGCGATTAGTAGGATCGCTACATTATTTAGTGAGAGGAGCACACCCGGATATTACAAACGCAATAAGGAGATTGAGCAAGTACTTGTCATGCTATAAACAAAAAAACACAATGGGAAGCTGCTAAGAGAGTACTGAAATACTTAAAAGGGACGTCAACGTACGGTCTTTTTTTTATGGGAAATAGAAAGACGTGATTTACGAAGTGTACATGGATGCGAGCTTCGCGTGTCAATCCAAATAACGTAAATCAATCACAGGATATGTGAATAAAATGGCTGGCTGCTGTATTTCTTGGCGCAGTAGCAAACAAGGGTGCGTTTTCCTATCCACTTCTGCAGCAGAAGTTATCGCGCTAAGTGAAGGTGCAAAAAAAGTGAGTTGTTGTGATACTTGCTATGGGAAATAGGTTTTCATCAAACAAAACCTGTACAAGTATGGTGTGATGGTAGGTCAGCTATAAGCATCACTAAGAATCCAGGAAATCATACAGCTAGCAAGCACATTCAAATTAAGTTCCTATTTACTAGGGATTTAGTAGAAGAAGGACGTTTAGTTGTCGAATACTGCCCAGCTACAAGTATGGCAGCAGACATCTTAACGAAGGCTCTTCCTACTAAGCGGTTTACAATACCAGGAGACAACATTGGAGTAAAAAACCTTCTCACGTCGATGAACACTTTGTGAGAGTGCTAGAATGAGTATTTAAACGATGGTATAAATACCAGTGAGCGTACCGGTAAGTGGCGATTGGGTTATTATGCTATACAGAAAGCTGACCTATGTATCATATTGGAACACATTTTCACAACCACGCTCAATGCTCGCTTTGAGTGTTTGTTTGTCAGGCCAAGGCCCTTCGATGTTAGCTGCACTAGCGGGCGTATCTACCGGCGTTGGGTCACCGAGAAGGAGAAAGCGCGATATTTTTTTACTGGAGGTGGTTCGTATTCACACCAGACATGGATCAAGCAAAATTTAGAGACATTTTTTGAATTGCTTAAATGTCTCTTGCTCGGCTTCTGTATAAGTCTATCCCTAAATTAAATTAAGCGGACGACTAACTTTAGAGAACCGCTTCCCGTGGAGGGGCGGCTGAAGTGTTTCTGTATTTTGCTGGCCACGGTAGCTTCCTGTCTCAAAATCGCAACCAGTTTGGGATTAACTAAACGAACTCGCCGGGACTATTCGAGAGGTTTCTAGTGCAATTGTGCAACACACGAAAAATCGAATTACATTTCCGACTAATCTAGATAACCTTCTTAAGATTGCTATGGGATTTGAGGACGGTTTGAAATACCAAGTTGTGTTGAGGCTATCGACGGGTTTACATTTCTTTTTGTAGTCTATAATAGCAAAAGCCACAAGTGTTACAATACTTCAGTAAAGGGTTTTATTCGATTAACATGAGCTTGGTTGTTGATCGGAACAGACGATTACTCGATATTGACGTGAGCTGGCCTGAATTGGTCGGCGACAACCGCGTATTTGCAATTAGTGCCGTTGGGAGATTGCACAAGGAGAACCTTGTGGCTGCCGGGATGCTCCCATCCGGATGAGGGTAGTTTAGCGGATACCGCTCATTGTTTTAGCCGACTCAGCTTATGCAAATGCGAGGCATGTGGTCACAACATACGCAATCGCTAAAGCCCTGAAAGACGTCGTCATTAGCAATTTAAATCGCAATCTTGCAGGAATGAACTATCCTGCAATGTGTACGTGTAGGGTTAATAAGTCGCGATGGCGGGTTTTATCGCGTCCGCCTAAAATGGCCAATTCCAGTCTGGAAGAAGTCCTGACATTGGTGAGTGTCATTTGTATATTGCATAATTTTGTCACAGACGACGGTGACAAAGTATGTGAACCGCGTGCCGAATCGCGCCGGTGTGCGTTTTAGATGGCCAACTACTTAGAGCCTATCAATGCTCGGGCGTGCTTACAAGAAGAAATACTGCAAGCCAAAACTAGAACGGCACTTCTAATTTGGATGATATATCGAGGTTCGGTTATATCGCATTAGCAAAGTCCGACTACAGCTAGGAGCTAAAGAACTCGCGAATTAACCCACGTGTCTTCTCATTTTCCTCGTTTTGGTGACGAACGAGTTCTTCCCCGTCCTTTTGAGCAATTGTTTCTAACGTTTTCACAGCTTTGGCCATAACATCGTGCGTTACTTCTGCAATGCCTGCAGCACGAGAGCGTTTCTTTCCCACAAATATCACTTTTCCAGTAGCGAACTGCTCACTCAGCCTCGCAGCTGCTAAACCGATCCCGCCGCTCAAAGAATTTATACGCGGACCATCTCAAACAACGGATTCTTGGAGCATTCTCCATTTAGTGCAGCTCTTCCTTTTTTACAATTTCGGATCGTTCTGCACTTGACATTTTAAACTACCCCTCTCTTCCGGAGCTGCCTACCAACGATCCATTGTTGGGATCGCTTATCAGCGTGTAGAATGACGTCACAGATGGCAGCTTATCCTCCCCATCTCGCCTAAGGAGCGGGCGGAATGTAAGCTTGTTGACATCTAGACCACCCTCAGGACAGGTCGGTGCGCTTTTCAGACGAGCATAAAAGATAGTTGTGCTCTTTATAGCAGAACCTTTGCTCGGCCATTAGACGAGCGCAAGATGTAGGCGTCGCAGCGGTATGGGTAGCATTATGGTCCACGGGCAGCTGCTCCAGCGACGCCTTCTCCCAAGCTGGGAACGGTAGCAGTAAAACGCCCATAACCTTTCCCATGCTGCGCTTGCCCTTCATATCTTCAGTTTCATCACGTCCTCTACCCCCATCCCCCGGCGCATCCACTCCGACCTCCACGTTGACTTGCGCTATGCCGCCACGTACGGAAATGCAATCTCTGTTCTCTGGTTGGCCCTCGCGGTGATACCCGTCAGTATTATCACCTACACTATTTGATCCAGAATGGAAGGTACTGTGTTCGTCCTCGTTGAGCCAGCCACTACGGCAGCTCTCATTGCCGCCACGATTGCATAGACGACGAAAGCGATCTCAAGCCAGCACTCTCAAATCAATCCTTCGGGCCAAATTGCAATAAATTGGCAGAAAAACAGTTGTAAAGTAAAATAAGGTTGCAGAACTGTGAACATCTATCCGTCATACAAAACAAAACGGAATCGGAAAAACGTAAGCCGAATCTGTTCCGTGTGAACTGGCCGTTGGGCTAGGCACTGATATTTGTCCGCATGTAGTGAGAAAGTTGTTCATTTTTTACCGGTAGCGTAGTTTTGTCGTGAATCCAATCAAATGAATTGATACTCTTACCAATTCGTGAGAATTATACGTTATCGCTTCGCAATCCCTTTGCAAAAAAGCTCGGATAACGTTAACTTCAATTTTGGTCGGATAGCGTGAGCATCAAAACCACTATTCACCAGTATTGTGGTTTATACGATCCGAGCTATCTTCTATGTTTGCACCCTCACGCCAACGAGCTGGGTCTACTTCAGCTGGCGCGCGACGCACAACTGCTACACATCCACCACCGGCTGTCATACTTCGTGTAGCTACATACAGCATATAAAGCATTGTTAGATCCATAGTGAGCACACATTTTTGCGGTGTATACAGCACCTAGGGTTTATTCAACGTTTACGCGCCCGTCGCACTGGTGCCGTCCGCGACCACGATCACTGCCACGTCCACAGCCACCACGACCGTGACCAACACGACCGCGACCAGGGCCCGGACCATGCCTTGAACCAGCTACTGCAGTCTCTCCACCACGGTAGCCCTCACATCTTAGGATCCGCTACCATTGACCGCTGCGCTTCGTGCTGCTGCATGCAACATATAAAGCATCGTTAGATCCTTAAAGACTACAAGCACGTGTGGGGTATACTGGGACTTCGGCTTGTACAATATCGCGGGTTGCAGGAGCGTCTGCGTCTTCAAAGCGTTGACCACGACCACGGCCACGACCTCCCGAAGCAGCATCTCCACCATAGCGACCCACACGCAGGCAAATCTCTTCATCGGCTGCCGCGTTCCGTGCAATTTTACTTGAGCAAAGAGCTGCAGTGTTGACGGTGGTCTTCGCATTTTAATCAGCATAATTTCAAAAAACATTGCCCGCGATAGTTAATAAACAAACTGCGTGTTCTCAGCCTTTTCATTGCGCTCAACCCCTTGAACGCGAAGGTGTGATATGGATAGGCTACGAAAAGTGCTTATACCCTCCGGGAGGGTATAAAATAATGAGTTCGTTAATATATGTGACAATGAATTCAAGGTAAAAATTGAACTTTCTAGCAACGAATGTAGCTAACCTCCTCGGTTATTATTCCGCAAACGAGGATGGTGTCGTCTGCGGGTACAAAATTCTTCAATCAACGGTTTCCTAATTATTCTATGCAAGCTCTAAAGTTAGCGACAACCAAGGATTCAACACTCACATCACAGACAAGCATTTTCCTCCTTCCCTTAACTTGAGCCCCAAGTAGCGAGGTGCAGGTGCAAACGGCGAAGGCAATGTGACCGTAGCTGGATTGCCAAGTGAGAGCTAGCAGAGGCATATGCATGTGCCGATACGGGTGCCAATATAATATTGAGATTGTGAAGGTACATGTATTGACGAGTATAGTTACGGGTTGGCAAGACTACGGTCCCGAATGTGACACTTCTTTGGCGAAACTCACCGTTCTGCCACCGGCTATGTCATATTTGTGCACAAGTCATTCCTGCGTTTGGAGGATGCCCTCGAACGTTTTGGCAAAGCGTCACCACGCCCTTCTTGTCCTCCGAACACTTTGTGTAATAGAATGTCGATATTCCCACACGTCCCTTACCTTCAGGTTTGTAGCAGGAGCAGACTTTACACTATCGCTGTCTCAGCATATGAACACCGTTGTTCATGCGCGTACCTGCCTTTTGAACTAGTGAATGCCCGCCATGAACAGTAACTTGTTCAGGAGGTGTAGTAGTAGGTCGATATGTCCCGGTTGTCTCCGTCAATACTTTCTCTGTGCATTCTTGCCAAGAACACGTAATGCGACATTTTCTTCTTGCGCTGATTCTCCCACAAAAGCGAGTGTACAACGTACGCGATCACCATGACTATGTCTAATAGCCTAAGGAAGAGACTGTTGTAGTACTGCTGGGCTCTGGTATAAAGAACAGCATAAATTAGAAATCATAATATGACATTGTCAGGATAGCCTACCTTGCCGCTAATTGAATAATGTATGACTGAAGTCGCAATTGATCATGGCGGTCACCACCACCCATCAAGCGCTGATATTCCGCAACAATCCCCGGGCATGGAACCATGATCTGCTCTCCATGTTTTTCACGGCGCTGAACACTCGTCATCTCTGTTCCAACTTGGGACTCCAGGAAGTAAACAGATCTGCTGTCGACCCAATGACACTAGCCCCGGATTGCGTTTAGCGATCGCCATCTTGATGGAGCCCCTTCTAAGGCGTGCTGAACGCTTCTTGAAAGGCTACTCAACACCTTTGCACCACCCTTTTCGATTATTTTGTATAGTCCCAACGAAATTGAAGCCTATAGTACGCAGTTGTTGTTTTAGCGGCACAGAAGTATAAAACCGATCCCCAACCACGAGACGGCTTCCTTGGTAACGAAGCCCACGGAAAACACACGTAGTATTCCGTATGCCGGACGCCGATCCGCGCTTTGCTTATCGTGACTATGTCAGCATTATTTTTTGCAATAACCCGACTCGGCGCAACACGTGACGACGCACTTGGTTCTCCACTTATGAGGTTTGTCCTTCATGTACATGCGTGTCTGATTTCGACGATTGAACGAAGGTAGTACACCTTCGTCAATGACCACCCTTAAACCCAAGATATGAATGTAGTTTCAACCGTTACCAACACCGGGCGAGTTTTCCAGCCTCTATCAGTAGTAGCCACAGGAACTTCGATGTCAGTAAAATGAAGAAATTTGGTAATGAGCCGAAAGTGGTCTCGAGGCATGACCTTTCCAAAAGTTCCTGCAGGGATTACACCATCATCGACCGTATTCTAGTGCATCCCAAACGACTTTCAAGGACTCAAGGCATGCGGCGACATCATTCCAACCCATTGAACAGCCTTGTGCGGCAGATTTGTCTCAAATTTCATCAGGCGCTTTTCCAGTTTTTCTCTACTCTTCTGAGACCGGTGCGTCACCTCCCCCTCTAACGGTACCGTTTCTCTAGGCGTGCTTCAAGCTGCGGCTTCCAATACCGGTTAGATTCGCTTGCAACATGAAGCTAGAACGATTTTGGCAGGAAATAGTAGAAGCGATCGATAGGTGACAGCGCCGCAGTTATGACGCCTTGTGAGGTCCACAGTACCTGTCTTACATCTTGGTTACACCAGCATCATTAGTGACAGGCGCTGTTGCAGCATCCGGAAGAACAGTCCAGCCATCTTGTGCCATGTCAGCAAGTTGAGTGTTGTCATAAATCTCAGACGACCCTTTTAGCGTAATGTCCGTTAGATAAACCCTCCTTGGCTCCACAACAAAATACAACAATAGATACCTTGGACGCCCAAGCGCATATCATCAATTTCAGTTGGCTTCATAAGACCGAAATGCTTTGAGATCTTGCTCGGCTTGTCGCCTGCGTCGGACGCCGCTCCATTATCGGTAGAAGGAAATTTTTCTGCGGCCTCTTCGTCGTTGTCTTCGTCATTTTGTTCGTCCGCGTCTACATTGGTGTCTTCTTGGGCCCTTCCTTGTCTTCTTCTTCGTCGTGGTCGTTGCCAGGGTGGCCCTCTTCTTGATCCTGGTCTTCTTCTTCGGATGAGAGTCCCAAATAGTACGCTAGATGCTTGGTAGGAGAACTTGGAGGCTGATACTTGACAGGCGGGGGCGGTTTTAGGACGGTAAACGCTTTCTTTTCTTTGAAATCGAAATCGTCTTCCCTTGTTCTGACGGCTGGAACGGTCGAATATTGTGCACTATCATGGGTTTGCCTGCTGGCAACAGCGTGGCGACTTCGACCTGAGTCACCCGAAGAGAGCGGTCGGAGAGGAGCTTCTTCCAGGGACCACGGTTGCAATTGCCGACCCAGCTCTCTTTCCGAGGGTTGCTTCCTGAAACGTCCAGAGCAATACAAACCAGGGCCTTGTCCGAAATACGTAGGCTCTTGGGGCACGTAGGATCAAGCGCTTGACCAATTTCGAGGGGTTCCGGGATGGATCAATATCCGCTGCTGTCCACTTCGAAGGGATCGACAGCGTTGGCGATAACTTGATCGTAACGCCGGCAAAGAGCCGAAGGACCAGGCGGGCAAGGGCGTCGAGCCCGACGAAGTGACGGTTGGCAGCTAGGACGGCTCTGAGGCGGCTCCAAAATTCGATCATGAAGTGAAGAGGGGTGGCGTCGTCCGCCTCCCTGTCTTCGTCGTCGAGGCGAGTGCGGAGTTGGGCTTCGACCGCCGGAGCCGTTCCTGGCTTCTTCGACGACTTGGTCATGGTGGCGTGAGGGCTTGAGTGCTACTTGCTGAATAACTTTTGCGAAGTCTGCCTCCTGTGACGCGACAGAACGTTGCGGTAGTGGTGGCAGACATGGTGGTCAGCGATAAGAAGCCATCGTGTTGATGGTGATATGATGTGACTTGACCAAGGGGCGGACTCTTGGCTGGTGCACAGCCAAGTAAATTGGACTGACGGTTAGTGACGATGGAGAACGGATGGACCGTGGGTGTGATGGATTCGTTCCTTGATTCGCAAGACTGGCGATGGATTATGCGAGCGATGGTGTGGCGTGGAGTCGAGACGCTGTCTTGTCGACGTGTGGTTTCGGTGTGGGACTGGTCCTCAGCCATGCGTGGGTGTTGGTCGCTGTGGCGAGTGGTATCTTGGTCTGGACCGTCTCCGAACGTCTCAGAAGTATGGTGCTTCGACTTTTCTCTTCGGGCAGTTATTTCGTGTACAAGTGGGCTAAGATGTTAAGAATTTGAATTTCGCGCTATCGTAGCTATGTACGCAGTCCTGTCGTGCAAGACCAGCTCTGGAAGACGAAATGGTGGAAGACCTATGATGCCGTATTGGCTATTCCTATGGTGCTGCTTGCTGCGAGGAAAGAACACTTAGAGGGGCTAGGGCATCTATTGTACAAGTGGTTAGACGCCTTGTATGCGTACAGGTGCGTGTTGTTACCGGAGGCGGTGACGTTGACGTGGAAGACGACGGTGAAGTATTGGTACGGCTCTCGTGCTGAGCTTCAAAGAACGCGGGCTCGAGCATGTTTCGTTGTGCGTGTCTGGTGGACAGTGGTGACGTAGATCGTCTACGCTACTTTCTACGGAGTGTTGTTCCTGTACGAGATCGTCGAAGGTGTTTGTCTAGGGTGGCCTGGAGCAGTGGTCTTAATGGTGATGATGAATTACAAGTTTGCGAGTAATGAAGACGTCGTGGAGATTGGTGGGGTCGTCGTCAGCTGTGGGGCTGTACGGCTCGACGGGTGCATCCTGGTGCTTGGAGTGGTTAGCCATGTCTGGCGTTGGTACGAGTATACGTCGGAAGGACGTTCGCCACGTGCTGTGGCCCAGGACTGCTATGACGGTTGGATCCGTGATATGGAGGAGCGAGAACAAGCTGACCGTCTTAGCGAAGCATTCTGGCGAGCGGATAGAGGTTCTACGGAGACCCCTCGTCCACAAGTACGCACGTTGAGGGGAACACAAGCTGAACAACGAACTTTACGAGCTAAGATGAACGATTCTGAGAAGGAAGGCTTTGCTAGGCGAGCTCGACGAGGGCGGCGAGATTCAGTCGGGGAGGATGTCCCGAGTGAGAACGGTGGCAACCGTCTTGGGCACGGCTCCCGATCCCCCTCTGGAGTGGCCTGCAACCCGCCACTTGAAGTCGTACGGCAAGAAGCGTCCGAATCAGCTCTGGCATTGTCGGATTCTATTGTTCGAATTAGGACTTGACCCCGTCGCATCTGGACAAGCTACTCTGCTTGTCAAGTACGCCGTCTGAGGTACTCCTAAAGCTGAAATTCTACCTGTCGTCACTGTGATGTGCAAGGTCCCTGGGACGGACGACACGGACTACGGCAATACGGGAACGTACGCAAAGGACAGTGAAGCGAAGGGAGGGACGTCACCATCAACAGTGTACCTAAGGACGTGCTGGCGTGCGGCTCGACTGAGTAGAACTACGGTACGGGTGACATTGTTAGTGAGGTGAGTTTGGTGAGTCGCGAATTTTGCCTGGAAGCCCTGGGTTGACTTAATACATTTGGCATCTATTATTAATATTGCTATTTGTGTCGACTTGGATTACTACGTTTTAGCTCGCACGTCTAGAGCTCGCTACCGGTGACCAGCGCAAGCGTCCCGTTCCAGGGCGACTCGCGATACAGACATCCGACAGAGACGATTGTTATAGATCGGTCGGGTAGTGATGGAGGGTCGCAAACTAGTGGCGTTGTGCAGACCCCAGTTATGTAATCAAATGAATGTGTGTATACTTGTGGACGAAGGTAGTTGTAAAGTTTGAGATTTTTTTTCTCTACGATTACATGAGCAGTAGTTGGGAAATTTAGGATACAGCATCACCTCTTCTCAAAATACACTGTAATGCCTACGATAGAGGGCAAAAACAAAATTGTGATCCTCACAATCCTCACAAAAACCCCGCAATAGTTAACGTAAGTCATTTCATTATCCTGTACATTACAGGATAACTTGTGCCCAAAAACGGGGGGTTAGAGGGGTTAAAGGCCGGACAGATTTGGTCCAAATCCAACCCTCTCCGAACGTCCCAAAAAATCTTCTCAGCGATAATAATGTCGCTGGACAGTCATTCGAGCTACTACCCAACGAACGTACCATTTCGGTTTGGGCGCTCCTGTAAAACAGCTTGTTGGGGACATCATTATCTGCGGTCGTAGTGATGGGGAGCCCGTCACCTTCCACAATCGTCAGCTACATGCTACAGACGTGTACCGCGATTGCCAGATTTGACAGCTACATGAAGGTGACGCAAACAATTCATGCGCTGCTACAATTCTGCCGTACGCCGCAGAACGCACGTCGGACAATTTACGCATCCTTCCGCGGGGTAGTACAAGGAAAAAAATAAGATTTTAAAATCGCAAGAGGGCCCCTTTCAGACCAAGCCGGTAAATTTTATTCATTTATCGTGTGAAACGAAGCTGATGACGTCAGCTGCATGCGTGCGGTACGGGAGCTGGTACCGATTACACTCGTCGGCAACAGCTATTCACATTGTTTATAGATAAGTAGAAATCATAATCCTTCTAAATTGCTACCGACTGCTTCAGCTAGCTCGGTAGGAGCTGCAGTGCATTATGTGAGCTCAGCGGCAGGCATTTGTTGCAAAGTACCTGCAAAATACATCAAGTTATGTTAGTGTCGAATACAGGATACATAATGTGAGTTGCAAGTAAGCTTGTATCGTACAGCACAATACTTACATTCGTCTTTGAAGTAGGTTGTCCAACCAGTTGTCGCACGCTCACTCAATTCCTCCTTGCTCATACTGTCGAATGGGGTACGATTCCTAGGATCCGCTTCATCAATATTACTTCACCTTCTTTGGCTTCAGATACATCACTGGTGTCTTCACCATCAGACATATCGTCGTCGTCCATTAAGTATCCATCCTCACCCCCGGAACTCATTCGATCGTTGCCAACCGATATATCAACCGCCTGAGCTGCCGGGCGTGCACTCCGAGGGGGAAGTACACGTCGTTCCACAGTCGCTACAGGCGTTGTAGCTGTAGGTGTACCTGTCCTTTCCTTTGGAGTAGTTGGTGGCTTGGCCGGCGACCTAACACGAGGCTTGGTTGGTGCTTTTGCTGGAGACTTTGACGGCGTATTAGCGGGTGACCTGGCAGATGAACTCGGCGGTGACTTAGTCGGGGCCTTGGACAGCGCTGTGGTCGGTGTCTTGGTTGGTGTACAGACCGGTGAAATGGTCGGCGCGTTGGCAGAGAACTCTGAGTTAGTTTGTCGCCAGGAGAAGCGGTAGTGGTTGACTCCTTGTCTGGTAGATCTGTGGCAGTAGTGGATACGGATACGGGTCGAATGGCAGGTGGGACCTCGTAGTACAGCACAAAGACCTTGTTACTGTAGCGTTTTTAAGTCGTATAAATATACATACCTTCTACCGGTAAGTTCTTCCACACCTCGTCGGTCCCATCAAAGAAAGCAACGAGATGCGTTACGCTTGATTTTTTTGCCCAGGTATCAGGTGTAAAGTATCAGTTATCATTAGATAGATCTTTAGGACGTTCGAACGGCCACCCCCAACTTCTTTAGCTCGGTCCAGAGCTTGGTGCACGTAAGAGGCTTGGTGTGTCTTCGTTCCATTATGACGATTTTGTTCTCTCGTGTCCGTCCGATTTGCGAAAGGTGCAAAATTTGCACACCCGAGGCTACCTACATGACTTTAAAAGTTTTAATTTGCATGTGTCACTTGTAATCTGTATAGAAAAACGTAGCATTTGTATGTAGAAAATACCTCGATAATATATCCTGTATTATACAGGATACGAAACTTTTATTCTGTAGAATCCATGGTTAATTCATGGTTTAAATATTATTCTTATCCGGTCACTATATGAAGTACTAGTTTGACCAGGCTGACGAATTATCATCACCCGGTGCAAGAGGCACATTACTAATCAAACTACACTTTAAAATCGACACTTCAATTTGGTGGCCAAAAAAAGGCGAAGCGTTTTGTATTGGACGACCTATATTATCCAAGGGAGCCTAGGTACTTTATATCCGCTGATACAATTGACCGCTTTCTAGGATGCGTCGCTCTTAAATACAACCGGTTGCTTGAAATGATGTTGTATTCTAATTGAGGTCAAACGCCCGGGCCAGTGAATAATTAGTTTAATTGCGTATAACGAAACAAGATACCATAAAGATAATATAATTTGAACCTGAGGCTCGCCTGAGTAGTGATTGTATTTTGTACTGTATTTTGTTCGAGTATAGATTGTATATTCTTGTATTTAGTTTGCCAAATATTAGCAATTAGCGTAAGAATCAATGCTGCTTCGAGCATTGCTGTTTGAGCTTTATAACTGTTCAAGTGAAGAGTACTTCCAGGAATACTGCCAGTTTGACAATACAGAAGTCAGCTAGGTAGACAACAGTTGGTAGGGAAAATAGCCACGTTTTACATTTAAATACCCAACGAGAACTTCAATTCCTTGCAAAATCGGATACACCATGTAGTCTATGAAGACCTATCATGAATTCGCTAAATGACCTTCACAAAAACTAAATGAAATTGTTATTGATTTTTAAAAAGCTATTTTAGGAAACCTGTGTGGTCAGTGAGCTAGTGGCTGACGCAGGCTGCCTGGAGCAGTATGGAAAATTTATTCACGGTGTATTATGGTTTGTTGCTATCATTTATTTCCCGCTACTTGTGCCCAGTATTTTTTTATTACGATATCCCAAATCATGTCTTGTATATCATGAGGTTTATGGTTGGTGGCCAATTCTGAGGTATCTCTGGTCAGCGTAGACTTTCTAGACGGTTGATGTGACCTTGATCAAGCCGTACCAGCAAGTAATGATACGGGATGGTATAGAGTCATGCGAGATTCCAGTTACGTCTAGAAAAGAACCTTTGTTTGATCGTGATTGGTGGTCATCCCGCGCAACAATTCCATGTGATTTGATTGGAATAGTTGCTAGACAACTTATTTTTCGCGCAACCCTGCAGCGAAGTACGGGACAAGCGTCACAATCTCATTTAAGTACTGCTAGCGATTACAAAAGGGTATACCAGTGCTTAGAAAAAAAATGTGGGACGCTTTGCTCGCACAACTAAACGAACGCTAGATAAACCTCCTGACGATTTAGCATTGTATACAGACTCCACCTTCTATTTAAATTGTCTGAAGGTGACCATCCACGCTTTACTACATCGCCATTGCGGTGGTTACTTCTTGCGGATAGGCTCCTACTCGTCTAGATGATACATCTACGATAGCGTCGTGGTGCTCGCTCTGTGACATCACAAATCAAGCTTTTGATAATAAATTAAAGGACACGTCGCGGTCATAAGCAATTGCGGTGCTGGCTTCTGTGTAGCAAATACGTTTTGAGCCAGGATCGCTTTCGTTTGTTTTGTTTTGGAATGAGGCGTATTGATGTCATTTAACATGCCTACTAACGACTTCCTATACCCTGGCCAGCGTCGCCGCCTTCAACCAGGATCGCTTTCCTCAAATGCACTCAGATCGCAATGAAAAGTGTATCAAGACTATAAAATGATAACACGTATTTTTATGACGACGGAAGCCTTTTTAATAAGGGGCCATGGCACATGCTTAGCGACTTTCTATAAGCTAAAATCAATACAGGAACGCGAGTCATAAAGCGAGCCAATCTTGCATTACATCAGGTTAAACCTCGATGCCCAGGTCAATGCGACATCATTTAGTGCTTTGTAAACAGCTACTGAAAAAACAAATTCATGTGTTTGCATCTACTACCTCAGCTCCCTTTGCAAAATCCTGACATCCGCGTATTCAAGCGCATTCAAGACTCCGTGGATGGTCTGAAAATAGCTCGCTTTTCAGTGAGTAACAATCCCAAGGCCATCTTATAGATCGCACATTGAATGTATAGCCAAGGGGCTGGATAACACATATTGCGTTGCACGGGTTTGCCCACTACAGATCAGCCACCACAAGAGTACCGTAGAAGCTTTATTCAGAGACCGACGCTGAAAATGATTGACAATCTTCCCCTCGGTGGACAAGTACCTAAACGTGCCTGCTCACGTTGGACCTCAATATAAGAATTCACAGTAGATAGTCAATCGACCTACCTCTATGGATGCAAAAACAGAGCACGCAGGCTAAGAATACATGATACGTTTTTATCACAACTCGCGCTGATGTGATGGCGTCGGCGTCACCGCGGGTGCACATAGCGAGGCAGCGGTTCTGGTACCATAAGGGCTACCAAATAGATGTGGATTCTGTCCGAATATATCAGGAGCCATTAAACGTTTCAAACGAGCTCTTAGTTCTTGATTTCTTGGGGGGCACGGGATTATACATTGTATTTTTTTCTCAAATAGGGCAATTAAACAAGCCTAATATTCTTTTATTTTCTATGATTTAAATGGTTATTTTGAGCTGTGCACTTGTCATTACAACTTGGCCGCGCTATGATACTCACCGGGTAACTCAATGGGAGGTTATAGTGGTGCTTGGATGCGTCTGGAAAGCAAAACTTTCGACGGATCCACTGTGCTTGGAGAGGCCGCCTCGGTACTGTGATGGCTGACGAACAGGTCATAACACTGTCGTCGCAAAGATGAAGATACCGTCCAAAACAAAACTGTATTTTGCGGAACAAAGGGACGCCTTCCAAAAGAGGACTAAAAGAGGTATCAATCGTTTGGTTTAGGCTACGCTTAGTAGCATATTGACTAGTGTTTGCTGCACAACCGTTTTGTTGGGACCGCCAAAATCGAACTGCCGCAGAAAACCGCTCTTCCGCTAGTACGTTTGAACTCGTCGCTGCATTTCATAATCCATTCTACGTCCTGCTCCACACCAACCCGTTCTGCGCTATTCGTCTCCCTACGATGTCTACTTACGGAAACGTCGACCGCTTCTAACAGCAGCTTCGGTCGTAAGCACAAATGTATACAGAGGCTTCGACAGCGTAAATTAGTCAAACGCCTTGCTGATACGCCTTCGGCTTTCAATTCGCTAAAGAAACCACATCGTTTCTAGCTTACTTATCAATTCTGGGAGATGCGCATGGACGGTAATGTATATTGATCGTTTTAGAAAGTCGCTTGCTAACACAGTACCGATAGAACCAGACGACTACGATCGTCGAATTGAACGTGTTCGAAACATTTTACAGCGTGAAGCCGGTTCAAGGAAGAAGATGTCGCCCTCCGCGAATGGTGATCATAAACAACGTTCTTGCGTGCCTTCCTAATGTCTGCACGGCAGTCGCGGAAGCAAAGACGTTGTGTGGGCTGTTCGGAGTTTCCCCTTCTTCTCTGAGTCGAGTTCTCCAAAATGCAGAAGCTGCACTCGCAAAAGCACTGAGCTGTATGCCAGAGGCGTCCGTGCGATGGCCAACACTACGAGAGCAAGGTAAATGGGCTTCTGCAGTCGAAGCACGTGAACCACTGATACATGGCTGCTTCTGGGTTGCTGACGGGAAAAACCAATCTGTACAAAGCCCCTCAGACAGTGATATACAAAATGCGTTCTATAACGGTGAGCTTGAAAATAAATGAATTCAGTATGGAGCAATACCTAACACTTTTTAATATGTAGGTTGGTTGGCTACATTGCGTTAAAGTCACCGGCGTTCTTTGCTACGGTTTTGACGATACTCTTATTTGGAGAACACATAATTACCCTGGATCGTGGAATGATGGCGAGATGAGTCATCTACTTCAAATATGACTATGCAAAATTACCAAGACAATGCCAACGGGTCGTTGCGCAACCGATTCGGCATTCCCGGTAAGTGCTACTCTTACAAAACACATTTTTACCCCTATCAAGGAGGGTGATCTTGAGCGAGCAAGTCCTGAGTGCCGAGCAGGCCTAATTGCGATGAGTGCAGCAATTACGTCAATCTGACAAGCTGCCGAATGGGGAATGGGCAGTGTGTCCAAGCGCTACAGGAAGCTACTGCTACTTTTGCCTTTCGACCCAACCGATCTTTGCGTCTAGCAAATATCCATCGCATATACAGTTTTCGAGTTCGAACAACAGGAATGAATCAGATACGCTCCCTGTTCTTGTGTTAGCTGTAAAAATCATTCATTAAAAGGTCTGATTTTCTGCTCCACAAGATGTCGGATCGGTAGATTTAGTATCGAAATTAAAGGTTCACTATCGGTTGACGGCCCAATTAGCTTTTGCCATCAGAATCATCATCAGTTGCTGGGATCAATCTTAGCGTGTTTGCCGATCTGCCGCCAATGTATCTTCCCTTTGAGCTCTCTCGCGCTTTCTTTCTTCTTTTTGGCGCCGATGCCGCTCTTCCATGATTAGCATCATACTCAGCATCATGTTTACCGCATTGCCTGAAGCATCGGCGTTGGGGTTTTGCGAGACCTGTTCAATGGCGTCATCAAAACCGCGACGACGCTGAGTAGTTTGACTTACCAAGTTTGCTGAGGAAGTATCTCTTTCTGCTGACCCTTTGAAAGTTGTTTTGACAATGCCGCCGGTTCGGACGGCTCCACGCCTGCTTTAGGAGTCGCAACTAGAGTACGGAGATATTTGTTTGAAAATGTGTTCCCTGTAGGCGTCAGTCGATTCCCAGTCGCATCCAACGCGACTGGAGATGCTGCACTTTGTATGTCATACCAACTAGTAACACAAGATATTATTGAGACGCCGTGTGTCGCGTCGTGCTCATCGTTTACTTCACTGTCGACGCCCTCGACGTCGTCGGTGTCATCGCCAACATCGACTTGATCATCGTTTCTCTCTTCATCCGAGTGTAGCGTCGTGACTGATATAGCGGTCTCACTCATCCGTTTCAGCCTTTTGGCTATGCTGATGTAGAGAGGGCATTTGCCGTTGCTGGAAGGCTTGGGAATCTTGTTTAGCTTCTTGAACTTTCTTGATAGACTGTCACCGTCGCGTTGGGGTAATCAGCACCTAGATGCAGATTGTAGCAAGCTGCCAGATTTTCCCACTGCTCACTTCCAAAAGGCGGCATCTTTTCAACGAGATCTAGCATCCCTGCATTACCAGATTACTAACTTCTGCAAGAGATTGCAGCGTAGAACAGTTCGATGCTTACTGTTGATATTTGGAGTAGCGCTTGCCCTTCGTCTTGCGTTGCTTGAGCGACCTCGTGGCTGCTTTTGAGTTGAAGTAACGTGAAACCCACTTTGAAAAAGCTCAGACAATAGCTGCAACATATTTTTTTAAATTACTTGATGCATTTGTCGAGCCATACTAAGGACCAGCAGTTGGTAAGAAGTCTTTTACGGTATATCAACGCTTTGTTTGTGCTTAGTACACACATGGTTAGCGATTATGCCAGATGACCTTATGCAGGTAGCGTAATTTGCTAGTTGAGTGCGTGATGACAATTGCGTGCACGATGCGGAATTTCTGCCATTTGTTATGCTTAAATGGAAATTATGCAATTGGATTGGTTAATCTATTTCAGTCAGTTCAGTACACGCTTTCCACAACTAACTGAATAAAATCCACATTATCTACACTCATCGGTTTTAAAAGGGTATTCAATTCTGGCCAACCGCGGCCCATTAATTTCACAAGACACAAGGCCATGGAGGCAGCCGATAAATACGTGGATTATACAGCGCTACGCTGAGGGGGAAACCTACACGCTTGAAGACCTCCTCGCAGCTCTGAAATGAGTTCATAAAGGGGGGAAATACGAGGTTGTGTCGCGCATGACCAACATCCCGTTGAGAACGTAGTCGAAGCAGGCGAAGGATCAGAGAGAAGGTAATGCTCTGACGGGTAGTCGTCGTGGGACCAAGCCGACGTTGCCTATGGAGCTAAAAGGTGACTTGGTGGAATGGGTGTGTGCTTTGCAGCGTGTTGGCTTGCCGGTTGGGCCGTCTGCCATATTGGCCAAGGTTAACGAAGCTTACATGGCAATGCTGCCCATGCCAACTCCCTCGACAGAACCAACGACGCCTCTCATGGCGGGTTGGTACGGACGTTTCTTAGGGAAGCATCCACAGCTGACATCTCGGGTCGCTCAGCCGATTGTCCGCGTCCGCAATAACGTTGAGGCAGGGGTTGTGTGTAGTTTATTCTACACTATTGAGCAGCGTGGCATCGACCATAAGCAGAATAAGAGCTGCGTTTTCAGCATGGACGAAACGGCGTTTATGCTGAAGGCATCTACGCGGAAGGTTGTGGCTTTAAAAGGGTCGTCCAATGTGTGGACACAAGCGTCTGAGTCATTTTTTTTACATTACCGTGGTAGCTGCCATGAATGTGGCAGGCGACACAGTACCTCCATTGATTGTTTTGCCGGGCAGAGGATTTATCATGAGGAATTTTCTGCCATATATAATGCCAACACCACTGTAACTCGCGCATCCCAAGGTTTCAGGAATACCGGTATCATCAAGCTGTGGTTGAAGACGATTGGTTCTTATTTGACAAACAACAGCGTGAAGCGTCCGGTGGGGATGGTACTTGACAACAGCGTGAAGCGTCCGGTGGGGATGGTACGACTCATGATCTGTTTGGAATTTTATATCCATTAGCAAAGATTTCGTATTAATCAACTTTGGCGGGTTAATTTATTTTAAATAGGTTTTTGCTTGGTAACACAGAAAAAATTTGCTCGACGCAAATGCCACCCACCTCTATTAGCATCTTGACGTAGCAGTTTTCAAGCCTTTCAAGAGCCTGGTGAAATCGACTTTACTAGCCAAAATGCTGCACAGCTCGGACTGTACTATTGCAAAACCGGATGGCATCGAGATAGCGTGCCATGCGTACCGTAACGCGGCGATGACAAGCCCTGATAGCGCTGTAAACGGCTTTAGAACGGCGAGAGACTATCCACTATTCTTACCTAGCATGCAGGCTCGTTTACGACTGTTTGCGAGCGGTGGAGCACGCGAAGACATTGATAGGGCGGGATGTCTAAAGCGAAAGCGTGGAATTCAAAAACAAATACGCATGCATCTCGCACTAAAGGCAAACGTTCACAATGCACCGTGGACTTTGTGAGGCTTCTTATTACCAAGGCGATGCTGCTCCAGCGTGAGCTTTAGTCGATCGCCAGAACCGTGCAATAAAACGATAGCCTCAAATTCCATCCTCACGTTTGGCTAACCATCGCACCTCGCATGATCGTTTGCAAAAAAATGCGAAAATAAGTATTAGATGCGCTGGTTTTTCCTTTTTCAATTCTAACGACCCAAAAAAACTACGATAGGTGCCTTTTTCCTCGATGCACCTTTCGAACATGCCCAAAATCAGGCACTCAACTGGCAAATTACGTTATGCCATTTTTGGAAGGCTTCCAATGGACTCAAAAATGAAGAACCTGTGGATGGTGCTATCCGAGATGAGGCCTCAACAGACAAATACACCAAGAGTTGCCGACGATAGTTTCTGTGATCTAACGGGAGCTTAGCGAATGGAGCAGGATTTCCCTGAATGCTGCCTTGGCGTAAGTGGCAGCTCCCTCTTAAATTCACGATGACCTTCTGCTTACCGAGGCCACGGACTAACAAACACAAGCTAGACGCAAATAGGGACTGTAGAATAGCATTAATAGAAGTAGAAGTAGGATGAGTAATACATTAAGTACTACTTTAGTGAATGTATAATGGTTTAAAAAGCAAACCGGGCAAAACCAGAAGAATAAAACCGGGTTTTAAACCAGTTTTGTTAGTTTAAAAACTTCAATGCACTGGATACTGACGAACACAGCCAAGCAGTCATATTAACGTCTCGCCGACGTTTGCGGGCTGCTGCGCGAGCTGTTATAGGCCAGTGATTTAGGCAAGCGTTCTACAGCTATCTACATTCAAACTGTGTTAGAAGCTACTAATGAAATATACAAGCTCTATTTTAGAGGATAGACGCTAGTTTCGTTTCTATACGGTGTACGATACGCACCGCTAAACAGCTTCCAGCACAGGTTCCATACCATGGCGTTCATGTTCGTCAGATATGAGACAGCGTTTGCGTACGAAGTACTTTTTATTATTCACAAGAACTTCTGTCAGGATTTTTTGGGTGGACTCTGAAACGCCGGGTCGGCCAATTGTTCTTTGCCAGGCAATTGTGAACGCGCTCCGATAATATAGGTCATATATCAAACAACAGAGCTCTTAATCCTGCCGCTAGTACCAGCGGCTGTGGGGATTGGTGCTGGTTCAGCGGCAATGCCGGGGAAAGACACTCAGAGCAGTACAGGACCTAGTCATCTGCAGCACCTGCTTGCTCAAAGAGAGACGTGATGCATCCATTGCGCTGTACACGCATTAGTACGCTAGGTTGTGATAGAGAGAGTCCCAAGATGACAGCCAAGGATGTTCGAGACGCTTTTATTGCTCGTCACGGATTGACGTGTTTGGGCTGAACTATGACAAGTTCGTGGCTGAGCAAAAACGTGTGCCCTGGATGCGAGCGCTGAAGGCGTTCCTGAAAGATGGAGCCTTGGCTCTTGATCCACAACTGGGAGTGAGTGTGCTGAAGATGTCTCCGCACTACTTGATTCGAAACGGAGCTCTGGCACGTCTCGTACACCTAGGAGCACGTGCCGGTCCAGCCAGAACTGTGTGTGTTCCAACTGTCCCGTTACCGTTCATTGAGACGGTCCTGCACTATTGTCACGCAGACATCTTCTCTGCTCACTTAGGGATAACGAAGACGACGGACACGGTGATACGCCACGCGTATTGGCATGGGTGAAGGAAGGACGTGATCGAGTACGTGCGTGAATGTTCTATCTGCAGTGGAGGAAAGGGACATAGACCGTGGGGAGCTGGACTGATGCAACGGATGCCAGTTCAGGACTTGGCTCGCCCGTTCTTGCTACTTGTAGTCAATGCAATTGGACCATTGGTCATCCCTCCTCGTGGCAACAAGTACTTCCTGGTGTTTGTAGACTGTTTCACAAGATGGGTCGAGGCATTTGCGGTCGCTTCGTTGAACACGATCTCGTTTGTGAACGCAATGATAGAGGGCGTTATCTGCCGACATGGAGTACCGGAACGTCTACTAAGTGATCGTGGCTCCAACTTCACGTCCAATCTGGCCAAGTCACTGTATCAGACGTTGGGGATTAAGAAGTTGTTCGGAGCGGCGTACCACCCGCAGACACAAGGGTTGGTGGAACGTTTCAACGGAACGTTGATGGGGATGCTACGTATGTTCGTAAACGAGACGCAGACGGATTGGGACGTGTACCTGCCAAGGGTCCTATTTGCGTACCGGACGGCATATCACGAAGGCCTCGGTGACACCCCGTTCTTTAGTCTGTATGGACGTGATCCTGTGCTACCTATTGACTTGGCGTTCCTAAACACGGGAAGGGACTGGAAGAATAACGAAGTTGCGACGTACCGCCGGAAGTTGTATCGCTCGTTGCGTGACTCTCGTCGTCTTGTGGAACGACAACTACTCAAGGCTCAGGATCGACACAAGCTGAGGTTGGACAACCAAGTGAAGGTGACATATGCAGAAGGAGACGCTGTCTGGGTGTACCAGTGCTTTAGAGCCCGAGTGGGGGAACGCAGGACGAAGAAGCTGGCGTTCTCCTAGCGTGGTCCCTACCGTGTTGTTGGCCAAGTCGGGGAGAACGCCTACCGGATCGCGATTCCGACGCAACAAGGTCGTCACGGTGAACGTCAACCGTCTGAAGCGCTTTCAAGGACGCTGGAGCCGACCCTACGCAGACGAGAAGTCTGACAGAGTCGAAGAAGAAGAGGATGAGGACGGTACAGGTCGTCGAGGACCTGCCGTCAACGAGCTTTGTGGAACGTCTCTCTATTGGCGAAGAAGAAACTGCGTTCTCGAGAGTGTCATCGCCGATAGTGGACGTGATCGCGAAGAGAGTCGAAAAGCGTGAGTTGCAGTATCTCGTACTCACCGCCACGTATGAGACGTTCTGGTTGTCTCGAGCGGCGTTGGCACCGGAGTTTGGAACGCTGATACGTGCCTTTGAGGACGCAGATCAGAAGAAGAGAGGTCTGCCGGAGTTGCGTCGGAACGTCAGATTGGTCAAAGCCAATGCTGATGTCGACGATGCTGAGGTGTTGTTCTAGCTGGCAACGGGAGCCGGTTAGAATGCGTGCAGTTGTGGGACTGCACGGGAGTGTTTGGGGCTCGCTGAGTCTTTGAACACTGAGTGACGTGTCCATATTTTCTATTTTGGAACGACCACGGGTTGTTCTTTGGGTTTTACGGAGTTGGATATTTTGAGAACGTCACGAGCATACCAAGACTGAGTGTGTCGGGGTGGAACGTGAAGGAGTTTGTGAAGCATCAGTTTGGAACGCGAAGGTGTTTGTAAAGCATCAGTTTGGAACGTGAAGGAGTTTGTGAAGCATCAGTCTGGAAAGTGAGGAAGTTTATGAAGCGGTAGTTTGGAGTCTGAGGGAGTTCGGATGCGTTGGTTTGGAACGAAGAAGCGTTTTAAGAGAGATTCGTTGACGATAGAAATGAAGAGCCGACGAAAAGGAACAAGGCACGACGACGAGAAACGACGGAACGTTACGGTTAAAAAGGAACGAGAGCTACGAACGGCTGCAGCGCAAAAGACGGAAGGATCTCGGGGCTACTTGGCGGCCTTCTTCTGGTCGTCCTCATCTTCGTCTTTATCGATTTCCTCGTCGCCGTCCTCGTGCTCGACGAATTCCTCCTCTTCCTGCTCGTCTTCGTCGGCGGCGGCTTCGGACTCCTCGTCGTCGTAACCAGAAGCGTCGTCGTTTTCGACCGCAGCTTCCTGCTCTTCGTCCTCGCCTTCATCTTCGAACTCGGACCACTCGTCGCGGCGATGTTCCGTACTGGACGGTGGACGGACTGCTGGGACTTCGTACGTCCCCGCGGTGATCTGGGCCATGATGTTGGCTCGAGCCAGCTTGACGGCGTGATCGTTTACGAGCATCTGTCACGGTTTCCCGTTCTTCTCACCAGCCCAAGTCACGTTTGGTTTCGTGCTTGACATGGTTTCGCGGTGAACTCGAGCTAGGGCAGCGAGGGAGAGCCGGCTCGTCTCGTCTGCGGCCGGATTCAGCGCGTCCGTAGACTCAAACAAAGAACGCATGCTGGGGTACCCGTAAGTGTCGATAGTCGACGGGTCCAGCGCGTTCTCGAGCGTGGCGTCATGGCGTTCCTTGTCCTTCTGCTTCAGGGTCGCTAGGTCTTCGGCAATAAGTCTTTTGTAGGGGCGGCCATCGCGTGTGGCTCTGCCGGGCTGGCCCCCGAGCCAATACATCTCGGGACGCCTCTCCAACATCTCGAGGAAGGCATAAAAGTCCCATGTCTCAATGCAAAGGCTGATGAAGGCCCAGCGGGCTTAAACGGCGCGCATCTTCAGCTTACGACGCTGAGTCATGGCCGCGGCCGTGGTAAGAGGGGCGTGTAGGGCCCACTTCCAGAAAGCACGGCGATGGGTCATCCAGAAACGCCAGTGCGCGTGGTATACTTGACTGAAGTTGATTAGATCGTACCACATGGGACGTCCGGTCCAAGGGTACGCGAGGCGCCAGGGCTTCTTACCAAGGGCCTCTGCCTTCGCCAAGATGGCAGCAATTGCCCGACGAACGGGAGCTGGAGCAGTGCGGCTCACGGCGAGAAGATGACCAAACGCGTTGGATGGAACGTGCGACTTCTTGAGCTTGCTGACGACGCGAGCCTTCTTCGCGGACGACGTGGAAGTAGAGTCGTCTCCGCTGGACTTACGCTTGCCTCGCACTGGCGACTTAGGCGACTTGGGTGTCTTCTTGGAAGGCGACTTCGACTGCTTGCCCGACGACGTTGTCGACGCCGTAGCAGAGCCTGAAGAGGGAGAGGAGTCTGACGGCGCGGGGAGGGCCACGACGGCTCCTTGGAGCGAAGCGTAGGTGCGGCCATTGAGGATGTCCTCGGCGAGCTGGTCCAAGAACTGGAGACCCGATGACATGCTGTTAGCGCCCAGGCGCGCGCGCAGCTCGGTCCAAAACTGCTGCTGAAAGGCGCACGCAGTGTCCCCCGGGGTGCCCTGCTCTTCATGGTCGAGGGCGGCGTTGAAGAACGCCCGGAAGCGCCTCATCTCGGCGGCAGAAAGTCGCGTGGACATGGCGGGAGTGGAATGCGAAATGAGAGAAACTCGAAAACTGAAAGTTTTTACTTGATGGCTGCCAAGGGGCACGCGAGAAGGTTCGACAGTTGGGACGTGGCGTCGACTGAGGGACGCAATGATGCTTGGTGACTTGGGCGGACAAGGTTTCGGGTGAAGAACCTTCCTAACGGCTAACGGTCTGGAGGAGCTGCTGTTGTGACGATGTCACTCGGAAATTGATGGCAATGTGGGGAGCGTTAGCGGAATGGGCGGAACAGGCGAACTGGGCGATGGATATCGAAGTGGCGGACGAGATGAGAGTCGTCGGCAGCGCTGTGATGGGGATTGTGATCTGGATTGCAACGACGCCTCTGCGGAACGTGTCGTGGGCGTTCCTCGACGGAACGATCGAGAACGTGCGTGCCATCTACTTTTTCTGGTACACTTGCTGCGATCGCTACTTGGTGGCGGCTCGAAACGCCCATGCCGCAGCTGTGCCACCTCCGGAGTACGCGTGCGCGCTAGTAAAGCTACTGTTCTTGGTTCCTATCGCGGTGCTACAGGACTACGAATCCCGCTTCGGGATTACCGGTCGAATGTGCCTTAAGTGGTGTGAGGCGTTCCACCATTCGTGCTTCCTGTACGTTCCAGATGCGAGTCTTTTGCTATGGGGAACGTCCTGCCGGTACGCTCGTGCCACTAGCGAAGCTGTGGTAGCCGTTGTGGATAGAGTTGGAGATTTTATCGTGGGGAGCTACTTGCTGACGTCATTACTACTGTCTATCCTAATCTACCTGCCCCGCCTGGTGTACGAGAGCATCGAGGGAATACTGTGTGGCTGGATGGGAGTGACGCTGGTTGTGTTGATCGTGGACGTCTACCTGGAGTTTGAAATTGGCTGTTGCTACCGGAACTTGGCTGTGTTAGTTGTCGGTTGCTACAGTTACGTGATGCGGTATTACGAAGGGCTCCGGCCGAGCGCTATGGACCAGAATGATAAGGCGGCGAGACGCAAGTGGGAAGGACTGGCTGGTCGTATAGAGCGTCGTGAGGAAAGAGAGCGAGCTAGCGTGGAGCGACTGCGAGGTATGCAGGGCGAAGGAACGTCGTCTGGAGTAAAGAACGAGAGTCCGAATGCAAGTGGAACGTCACGTGGGAACGTTCCAGATCTGGTCATGGAAGACACCGTGCGACAGGATCCGCGCGATGTGGCTCGGCGAGGTCACCAAGCGTCAGTCGGGGAGAATTGACACGGTGTACAGTTAGATGGTGGATTAACGATGCTGGCTGACTGCCTGCAGAAGGTCTACTCACTCCAGACTCTCCGGACCACGTCCAAGCAAGCGGGACCTGCGACCAAGACAGTGACGTTCCAAGTGTGAAGTCGTGAAGCAGCTGGTGGTGGCGGGAATTGGAGCTGGACCGCCACGCACGAGGGATTTGCTAAAAGATAAGAAGCTCTAAGAACTCTTAGCGAGGTGAAATGAGGAAGTCAGTCGTGGATTTCCTTCTAACAAACAACACAAGAATATATCAAATTTTGCATTACTATCCCAGTAGTGTCGCTAAACCTACTACCTCCTACGTCGGCCCAAGATACTCACGACCCCGATTAGAGGAAGACCGCGACAAATACCTGCTCTTTCTTTCACTGGAAATAACGTCAGCTTATTATAGTCAACAACACGAAACCACATGTACGACCTTATTACTGCAAATATTGTCAGCTCCTAGTTGACAATACAAAACAAAAGAGCGCAAATAATTTCATTTCATAGAAAGCATCTGTCGATTATACAAAGAAGTCCCTTGAATATAATTGATCCCCCTGACTATAAAATAGCTTTTTTGCTCATAGAAAAAAAAACTTTTCCCTGGGCCGTCGTAGCGGAGTACTTTCGGCTCTTCGGGACGTCACTAAAGGTCGACAGTGCTGATCCAAAGATGCGTCGCCTTGTGAATGACCAAGTGCAACGAGACTTTCTCCAAGCAACCATAGAACCCGATGTGAGTGTTAACACGGGTCATGGGTTTGACAGACTGCTGTTGGGCTGGAAGGATCTCTCGAGATGCTATCCAGGCCTCGATCTGAAGCTTATGAGACTGGAGAATGGATGGGGCAACTCCCTGCATGCCTTCACGAAGACCATCATTACTGAAGACACGCTGCCCTCGGTGTTTCCGCATCTGGTCGACATAAACAATGCCCGAGAGTATTTTTGGGCACCAAACTACTAGGTCAGCAGCTTGTGGTGCCGGGCTCTGATGCGTTCGTGTGGGATGACGCAAAGGACCGTGTTATTAGACACTTACAGCGGTGCCTGTTGTCCGACACAGTAATTGTCAGAGATGTATTTTTATCCTAAGAAAAGAAAGAGGTGTATTATCCTACACAACTAACAGTATTTTTAATGCAACATCCAAAGCTACGCTAAAGATGCTGAGCAGTACCTCGAAAAACTGAGGCTTTTGCATAAGCGCCCCCGTTTGTCTGCGCAACGCTGCGTTATCACTGCGCAGCTGCTCAAGCTCATCCCGAAGATCGCTGACGAGCATCTTATAGTCTGTGAGTTTGATGTCATTGACACACTCCGGGGGAATGACAATCGATGGCGCGTTGACCTGGAAAAACTCGGCGACATCATCCGGAAGCTGCGTACATTGGTTATCCATCTCATCGTGCTGCTCGAGTGTCGGGATGATGGTGATGTACGGCGTTGCGTACCTGGACGAATTGATCAAAGTTACGACTTCAAAGAGCTCGGAACCTTTGTTCATCCGAGTCTGATACTGGCGCTTCTTGACATTGTTAATGACGATAGAAAATGGAATGTCTTTCATGTCGATTGAGTCCATCACAGTCTCGATGGTCGCCATGTCGTCGCTCACTACACGTCCGTTTTCCAGGCGCACCATGAAGAACAGCTTGTATCTCCCGGACTGGCGTAGTGCCCGCGTGATAGCCACTGCCGCTTGCATTTTAATCTCTCGGTCGGCGAGGCCCGGAGTGTCCATGTACACTGTGCCATGGTGCGTGAACTTGTGGAACAGCTGGGTCATGCCAGCTCCATAGCTCAAGCCCGAGTCAAATTCATGATGTCCAATGAGGCAGTATATTTCTTTTACTACCAGTCGTAATAATTTCTGAATAAAAGCGCTAGCATATTGTGTTTTTTTACTTAAGGTACTACTTTGAAGTACTAGATGCAGCTGCAATTTATAGTACTACGCAGTACTTCCCAGAAAAGGTAATTGCATCCCTAGATAAGATTCGTGATGAATGGCCATACTAAGAAAAACCCTGCTTCGCAGGCTGTGAAGCTGTGAATCACACTGTGATTATCACAGCATGCTCCAAATGATGTGCAAGATACATGTATCTAGAACGATACCGTCAGCGTTTCTCACGCAAGTTGCAGGTACTACTACATGTACGTAGTAGTTGCGTGACGCAACTTGAAGTTCCACGAGATCCTTGTAGGAAGAAATTTTGGGGATAGGAATCCTACACCCAAAGTTTTTTTTGCCACGCTCGTGTTTCGTGTGATACAACATGCCTCATTCTTCATCCTACCAGAGCTTGAACATCCATGGACCCGTCTTCAAACCCCGTAAACAGTGACTTGGTTGCTGGTTCAGCAGAGTCTCCACCTCTGAACTACCTCTTCTTGGGCAACCCCGGAACGGGGAAGAGCACGCTGATCAATTGCCTAGTCGGAACCGCATTTTTCAACTCGGGATTGAGCTACGGAGGAGGACTGACCAAGGAGTTCCAGACACGCCTTCATGGCAATGTCCAATACATGGATACACCTGGTCTGGCCGACCGTAACATTCAACAAAAGGCCGCGGCAGCCATCACCGAAGCTCTCCAACAATCCGGAACCTACAAACTCTTCTTCATGGTGCGCCTCGAAAATGGTCGCGTCGTCAGTGATGACCTCGCAACCATTGAAATTGTGGTCAGATCCATCCAGCTGGACGAAATCCCGTTCACCGTCGTCGTCAACAATGTGAAGAAACGTCAATACAATAAGATGATGGAGAAGGGGGATGACTATTTCAAAGTCGTCGCTCTAATTAACTCCGTCGAATGCAAGCCGCAGCGCATCGTATTCATTCCGGTGATCGACAATCTAGACGAACAGGACAACGCCGTGACACAACTTCCCGCTGACGTCCAGACGTTTATTCGAACCGAAGCTGCAACTGTTCAAATTGCTCCCAGCGACGTCACGCCAATCAAGATTGAGGACTTCAAGAACGTGTCGGAAAGACTTCGCGCCGAGCAGGAGGAATTGTTAAACAACAACGCACTGCTACGGCGTAGGATTGCCGAGCTGATGGAAAGGTCCAGCACTACTCAGTGTCTTTGGAGATCAGTGGGAAAGTTTTTGACTCCTGTGACCGAACGCTTCGCGAATTTGGTACACTCTTCTCGTCATTCGGACCCTAGTAGCAACGCTAGTAGGCACGTTAACAATAAGAAGGCGAAGAACGGGTCAGCAAGTGCTACGCCCGAAGACAGTAAGGACCAGGTTGCAACAAACACCTTATAAGTTAAAGTTTTGTTTGGTTTTATGCCAATCTGGTGTTTTGATTAAACGTCAAAAACTCATTCACGCAGCCGATACAATTAAGAGCGTTGTGGTCACATCGGATAGCTTCGTATTCAATAGGGAACTTGTAGTCATACGTCACCTCGCCCCCCACTGCAATCGCTCTCTTGGCAAATACTACCTCCGCTCGGAAAACAAAATACCTTTTCAAAAAAAAATCGCAGCGCTCCGCCTCGTTCTTTTTTATGATTATAAAGTTTGCGGAGGGCTGCTAATCCTTCTGTAAAACAGGTGCATGCCCACTGGGTCCTGTGCTGCCACCTTAGCTGTGTCAAGCAAGACTGCATTCAAGGAGCTTCGACTTATGAAGCTATAATAGACCCGGGCTTTAATGTTCAAATTGCTCAACTGCGGGTGTGCTTGTTGTTGAAATTCAATGAATCTGGCGCCAGGATTCAGGGGATGCGCCGACCAGCTGGAGGTCTCGGATGGCGTGCGTGGGTAAGCATAGGAAGGATAAACGACGGAACGGTCACTCACTAATCTCACTTTCCATTCTGCTTCCTACTACGCACCTTTACCTTTCAACACTTGTTCCACCACATCAGTGTAGCTGCAGGCGTTCTTGTTCGCCACTTCAGCAAAAGTTCGTAAAGACTACTGAATCCGTAAGCCACTGCAGAGACGTTTGCCTCGAGCATGCGCTAGACTTGATTCACGACAGCGGATGTCGTTGAGCGACAAGCGTGAGGACTTCGTCGCATCAGCCGCTCGATACACAGGCCTTGACCGGCATCAGCAAACTGAATATGCTAGGTGTCCATACCTTCACTATCGCATGCAATTTTCGGGGGCGGTTGCAAGGTGTCTAGCAGCTAACGTTGCGTTCAGCAGGCAGTCCAGCGTACACCAACATCTGTCACGACGGACACACGATTAGGATCATTAATAGCGAAAGCGATGCCCTCGCCGCTCACCTGTCCTCACGCATTCCACCCTTAGATGTAGGGGGCCTTCGTCCACTACCGCACGAACGCCTGTAAGCATCGCTCTTTATGTCCCTGGAAGTGAGCGATGGCAAATGGGCGGGAGATTCAAATAGCCAACAGCTTTGCAGGGAATATATCACCGTAGGTGGGGTACCGCGCGAATCAGTTTACCGGTAGCTTCAAGGTATCCTTCGAGGTATAACTTAGCACAAAAAATAGGCTGTCCTCCGATAGCATATTACTTAGATTTCAAGCCACTTCTCCGTCGCTTATCGTAGTAATAGGAAGGGCTGTTTTTGTTTGACTATAAGTGATGACTGACTTCGTTACTTTACTTAGTCGAAAACCCTTGTTAGTACATTCGAGTGTGATTCGACACGTACTACCGTTTCGAATCCATCTGGGCTAAGTTCATCATCATTGCGACCATTCCCATGTTGAATACCTTTGGCTGAAACCTTGACTTTGTAAGATTTATCGGGTAGGTAGCATATGTAGTTCAGCAATACCTGTCCATTCATCTTTGAATAAACCTGGTGTACGACGATCAAACCTGGCTGCCTTCTCGCTATAATCGTGCGGAAACCAATCGTGTTTGTGTTGTTTGAAGTGGTCGCACAGCGCGGGCTTAATACATTTTTGGAATGGGTTCTCACAGCTGAAAGCCTTGTATGCTGAGTCTGTATCCATCTCCTGATATTGTAAGTCCGACCTATCGAAGTAGAAGTAAATGCAGTCGTAGTAGAACTGAAGCCGGCGTAGCTTGGCCAGTTGATAAATAGCAATGTTTACATAAATTGGATATTTGTTTCCGATACGAGGCTTTTTCATAGTGATCTCACATGAATCATTGAGCTCTAATCCATGAAAAGTGAAGTGGTCAATCCTGTCCTTAACAGCTCTATTATTCGATATATTTTTCACTTCCTTTTGCTTGCTCATATCCATGCCGCTGCGCCCGAAAGCGCTGTTTTCTACGAGTTTCATCATCTCTGCGATCATAGCTTTAGACTTATCCACGTCGCCCTCTCGTCGAGCATTAGATACTGCTTCCATAAATGGAGCACATGCTTTGTGGGAACTGGCTTTGATAAACCTATCCGTTTGGTGATCTCACTTCCATGCGCTAGGTACCACTTAAGCAATGGGGTGTACATGAGAATTTTATCCCCAAAGTAGCTTTCATTTAGCTTGCGAGCGGGCTTGGCTTGACTTCGCTTGCGGACCTCGTTATAGCTAAACACGTGGGAGCCAATAACATTTTCATCTGTACAATCAATAAGAGATATTTTGAAAATCGGAGTCATCTCGCTGAAATATTCTTTCATGTGATCTGGCGTACGGATGTCGCACTCGAGGAATCCAAATACCTTGTCGGTCTTAATATCCTCGATATTTAATCGACCGCACGGCATCTCATTACCAAAAGCCCATAGATATAGAGTGTTAGCATCGAATCCGATTATCTTCTTACAAATCTTCCCGCCCCGAATCTTGGCTTCGTTGCGCTTAGCGTATCTGCTGAAAATAATAGATGGTCCTCCAGCGATATTGACCTTCATTTTGCTGTCAATCTCCTTCTCTTCCGTGTCTATGCTATTTACTTGCCTGTCTGGGTTGAACTCAAGCAGCTTTTTGTATCGAAACCCCTTCAGAGACATACTCTTACGAGCAACATTGCACTTACACAACTGATTAAGATATTAACATTGATATAACCAAGCTTGATGCTGATTCGGTCTGATGATGCTGTATCTGCGGTCAGTCGCTTGTAGCGCAATTCACAAAGATATCGTTGCTGAAGTAGAGGCTTGTTGAGGTGCTTGAGACTAAAATTAAACTCGCGTTTTGCATCTGCATCCTGGGTCTTGTATCCAGTCATACATTTAGCTGAAAGATGAAAGCTTTAGCAGGCGTTTTCGTACGGTGCTGGAGGTTCTTGAAGCAAGTCTGATACATAACCTTCTCCGAACGCCCTGGGAGGGATGCACCATCGGTAAGCATGTCGAGGTCAAAGCGTTTGAAAAGTTCGCGTTGAGCCTGTACAGCTTTTATTAATGCGACTACACCGAGATTATTGTACCAAATGAGTAGGTCTTTGATCGACTTCATCTCACAGTGTTCCCAGGCGAATTGAACTCGCTTGTAGTCCTCATCACTGATGCTTTTCGCTCGAAGTTTGCAATCGAATGCTGATTTTGGCGGGATATTAGTCTCGCTAAGGACACTGAATGAAGTTATGTACTCATATGGGAATATAGCCTTCACTAGGCCACAGACTCAGCGGATTTTGTCATCACACATACATCCACCTAGGTCAGTTGTTGGGTACTTATCATAGCTGGTTCCAGCAAGTACATAGCTGCTAATATCGAGCATTTCCATATTGGAAGTAGTAATACACATGTAAGAAGGATTCCTGATGACTGATTTGATGCTGTCTGTACCAATAACAGCAAACAGGTCTGCCTTGATAAGGTTGACATCGTAACGTCCAGAGTTGAATCCAAGGATCGGTACCTGATCGATAGTCTCCTTGATCTTTTTATAGTCGGAGCCTTGCTTTCGAAAAGGGATGTTGCTATGGAAATAAAAAAAGCTAGCATAATCACCTACCTTAATCCAATCATCGACATCAGCAGTATACTTAATATCAAAATTAGTACCTGGGATTTCCATAGCTGTTAATCCATGAGCATCGATAATCTTCCGAAGCAAGGACTCGTATTTGGAAACGTTGTATCGTTGTATCTTCTCACCAATGTATCCAACATATTCGAGCATGTACTTTAGTAAAGCTTTCGGATCATCATTCACGAAGCAACGCACTTCCCAGTAAGACTATCAGCTACTGATACTGATACAGGAATATGCTCGTTGGTGAAGATAGTATTCGCCCCATGCTTTACCCCAGTTGGCTTAAGAATAGCCTCAAAGTCATAGACTATGTAGTGATCAAGGTATTGGTCAGCGTTCTTGACATAATACTTTGCTAGCATTGAGCCAATAACATTCGGAGCTGGTTGATAGATAGTCGGTTGAGCTGGGGATGACTCAATACTGACAAGCTCGCACTAATTCGACTTGTGGTTTTTAAGCCTTTCAGCGCTAACAATCACCATATCACACTTAGCGCATTGATATTTACGCTGGAACATGTCTCAGCTCTTGATGTAGAGAGCATGATTCTCGTGGTGGAGGATGTCGATCGAATTGTAGTCCTTATTGGATCGACGAATGCAGTCAACGTTTCCAGAATCAATATCCATCGTAAAAACGTTGATACTAAGCTGGAAGCACTCATCAAGTTCATCAAACTGGAGAATATCAATTGGTTTAAAGCCTTGTAAAATGCCAAGAGCGTAGGTAATACCCCTGTATGAACAGTACGGCTTGAAAGCCTGTTTCACCAAGGCTTGAATTCTTCGGGGGTCTTTTTATCATCCTTCTTGTGGAAGGCGATGCAATGGAAGACACACTTGTTGTTCGCTTTTGGAAAGTTGACATTTCCGTGATCATACAGCAAGTAGGGGCGCAGTCATGTCATGATGAAGTGTTAGCTAGGCCAGCTCAGGAATGTTGAGCTGGATGAAGCCCCCCCCCCACGTTTTGGGTGAGGTGCGGCGGGTTTGCTTGCTTCTCGAGCTGGAGAAATCTAAAATGACTGCTAACTACGAGTTGGTTACGAGCTCCGTCGTTCTGGGAGAGAGTACGAGGACGGTGAACAGCTATTCCGCTTGAACTTGCTCTCCTGACCCCGGAAAAACAGCCTTCCCTCGAATACCTTCAGGAAACCGATGTTGGTTGTCATCACGAATGATTTTTGGAATTATTGATTTACTATCACCCATTGCATGCTCTTGCTGATACAGGAAGATCTTAAAACCGTTGATAGCCTTAACCATATATCCAGAGCTGGGGTAGTTGAGCTTATCAGCTAGTTCCATGGGTATGCAAACATAGTCATTATATATCGGTAGCTATATTTCTCTTTGCGAACTGCCTTTATACTTCTACGATTATGTGCCAGGGTCGACTATATATACTAGGTTGATCAAAAATAAAAATAACGGATGCGCCCGAATAAAAGCCCCCTTCCGAATAGTGTCCTGTGGGGAACTACATGCCTGCACTATTAAATACAAGCCTCTCCCGAATAGAGTCCTTATACGAACTACCAAACCTGTTATTACAAACTTACTGACCACTCATTATTAGAGAGGAACAGTTTTCCGGCAACAGGCCGAAAGTTGCCCCATTTTGGCGTGGAAAGGAAAATATTCACCGTCTTTTGAAAACAAAGTCAGGGCCACTTTTAGTGGCACACCAACCCCGAGCTTGGGTTGATAGCGAGCTGCTCAAGAAGTGGATTGATGTGGATATTCCATTTGTGATGCTCGGTGAACGTAAATGCTTGGTTTGGGCCAGCATGAGAGCCCACACATCGAAGGCTGTGAAAGCTAAGTGCTCTTCGAAAAGTGCTCGATGTGTGTTGTGCCTGGGTGGCCTCACGCCTTACTTGCAAGCTGGAAATATTGGAATCTATAAGAGTGTTAAGGACCTACTGTACATATAAATTAACGCTTAGAAAGAGTTAGACCAAAAAAGTCCTCACCCTTATAAAGTCCTCTCTGTCACTTTCGAGTGGCACTATTAAATATAGTCCGGACTCTAATAGGGCGACTCCGTTAATTATTTAAGTTCGTTTTTCATCACTTGGTTCGCTTGGACCTGAATAAGTTCGTTTTTCAAGTGCGTTTGCGTTCTCAAATTTGATCTCTAGGCTTATCATTGTACCTTTTTGATAAGTCAAGCGTGCTTGGGGTGTGCGTTGGTAATAGCTTTTTTGATGCGCTCTTTATTGGCCTGGTATTGTTCGGGTGAGTATGTCATCCTGTATATTAATAACTTTATATTTATCAGGATAGAAAAACTGTTCATTAATGCAGCATGCCGCAGCAAGATTTAGCTGGAATAACTCAATGTGGGGATAGATCGGGTGACCTGCTTAGCAACAGCACGCGCCATGTCCAAGTCGGGGCCTAACATACTGGCTATGTTATAGTATCGTTCGATGCTCTCACGAATCCCACCACTTCCGCCACCCTCTCCGATAGAGGGCAAAACATTTCTTAGCTTCAGTCGCTTCACGGGTTCTTGGAAACATGGGAGCTCAATCTCGGTACCAGCTGGAAATGATTGCGCCAGTAGTGTCCTGATTACTTGAAAAGCTTCGCCTGGCTCCTTGATTATCGCTTTGAGGATTGCGCCCTCGGATATCCAGAAGAACTGCCAATTGTCGGTTAAGTCAGTAAGTAGTGCCATCACTGGGCCTTTGACTAGAAGATCCAGAGCGAACAGCTCTGACAACGCCTGGAAGACGGAGCTTGGTTTAACCTGTCTTTTCATTTCAATCAACATATTCACATCAGGCAAGATCGCCACTTCGGAAGGGTACTCCTCGACGAGATCACTCAGTATGAAAAGATCGGTGCGTCTAGCGAGCTCAATGTCGCGACCAGGAACTTTAACAGAGAGGACGTTTAAGCTTTTTTCCATGCCAATCACGCAAAGCTGCTTCTCCTTTAGCACAGTGCCAATGTTTCTTTCCACGTACTTGCGATATCGTTTACGCTGCTGTTCCTCAGCGAGCACGATCTTTTCGTCATTTTCACCAATTACTTTCGCCCACTTGTATGGATCAACCAAAGACCCCTGTCCAGCAGCAAACGGGACTGTGCGCACAAGTTCAATCTGAACGTCCAGTTCATTCAGAAGCTGTTTGCCCTGGGTCGAGCTTACCTCCGAGTGAACGTATCGTTTGCGTTTTCCCAGAGCAGTTATCTTGAGTAGGTTGTCTATCTTTGCTAAAATTTTCGCTAAGGTGGAAGTGTCGCTCGATGAACCAACAGCACCCTCTGAAGCCACCAGCAGCACGTGAACTACGTCCTCTCCTAGCGAAATGTCAGGGCCGAAAAGGTTCGGCTTGTTTAGCTTCCACGACGCACGCATGTGCAAATACGATGAAGTGTCGATTTCGCTCTGAAGCAACGTGTCCAGATCTTCGTTGTCCCGCAGCCGCGCGTCGCCCTTCTTCGCAAGGAAGAGCTGCAGCTTGTCGGCAGGAAACTGGTACATCTTCTTCTTCTTAATCTCCTTCTTCAGCTGGCTAACCTTCGCACTATCGTCGATCTCCACATCGAACGAGCTTCCAGACTGACCAACGATCGCGCACTGTAGTGAAACCTTCACCATCTTTCCTCGGGTCGGCGAATTCTGGAATGAGGAAGAGAGAATTTGAGACCGCCCAGAACAAAATGAAACTAACGAACCTAAGTACGAATCGCGATTTAAGCACTTGTAGTGGGATCCGATTGAACACACTTGCGAGGGAAGCTGGCGCTTCCTTTGAACTCTTGCTTGTATTGTACTCTGCAAAATCCAGAATGAGATAGTTGAGACTCTCTCCAGCTACTCCTACATCATCGTCTAAGTATATGCCTCAAGTCTCCGACCTCTGAGTCTTATTCTACGCCAGCTCCTGCTGGGACCGTCCTCGGCCCCAGCACAGTGCGTGGTCAGGTCCTGAAGACCGTCGCCCCACTACACCGCCTCACCAAGACTTGACCGCGCACTTTGATGCCGCCAAGCATTGGATTGGTGTCGATGTTGCTCGAAGGTATCGATGTACCAATTACAGGGTACCTTGATCCAACGACATAACCTCTTCAAGTTGAAGTCCTAAAGTTGCTCCAATGTTACAGTTAGCTCGGCATCACTTGCCGCAGCTATGTACTGTTTCACCATCACTGGGATATCCCTGTACAATGTATTGAGCGACTCCCACGAGTCCTCAATTGGCTCTAGACCTTTCCACCCTACCAGTATCTCGTGACACTTCTTCGCCGAGTTCCACCGGTGCTCTTTGAGCTCCGCAACCGTAAGGACGATTCCTTGAGCAGCCACGTGCTCTCGGATCTCCTCCGTTACTTCGAAAGACGCATCTGCGTAGAACTTGAGGCGTGAGGCGTGCACGTCTGCTTCCGCTCCAGTCACTAAGTGCTGTACACGAAAGGAGTGTTCGTCTGTACCAATTACCTGGTACGGGCCTAGCCATGTGACCAGTAGCTTGTCGTTGTGTTTTTGGTCCACCCTTGACCTCAAAACGTAGTCACCAACATCGAAGTTCGCCTTTCTGGCTGTTTTCTGTGCCTTCTGATTCCGTCTCGTTTGATTCGCCCTTGCTTCCTGCACAACCTTGTGCATCTCTTGCACCCTAGCTTGCAGCGATGCCAACTTCTTCATAGTCTGGCTGGAAGTGGTACCGAGCTCAAGAAAAGCGTTGTCTTGGGTGTTAAACCCAAAGTCAAGCGGAGAAGCAGCAGGTAGGACACAGAAAAGCTCCACTGGCGCCTTGTTCCCAAGAGATGGAACCGGGGTATGGTTCAGATTTGATTGGACCACCGGAATGAAATGTGGCCAATCACGAATGTCCGCCTTGGCTTCAAGACACATTGCTCTAAAGACTTGCACTAAGTCCCTATTGAGCCTCTCAATTGATCCATTTGTCCATGGGCTATACGCCACCGTAAATCTCTGTCCACTAGTGAGACGTCTTGCCACTTCAACCACAACTTGGTTCTTGAAGTGACTGCCTTGGTTACTTATCCACACACGAGGTGCCCCATAGCGACTGTTCCAGTCTAGTATCGCCTCTGTAGTTACAGCTGCTGTTGGCACTGCGCACGGCACCAGCTCACAAAAATGAGTCGCATCGTCCTTAAGCACCAACAAGTACTTGTAGTCACCGTAGGAATCACCTAGTGTCACGTAGTCCCAATGTAAAGCTCCGTTTCGTTCATTGCACCGGAATGTATCAGCCCACGGTCGCATCACTACCTTCCCCCCCTTTTACATGCTGGCATAAAAGGCAGCCAGTCAGGAAAGTCTTTACCGTAGCTGAAAGATTCTGTATGAAAAACCTCCGATTCACCACGTTCAGTAACGCTTCACGACCTCGATGGCCCTGTGCTCCACAGTGAGCGATCACTAGGAGCCGTTGCACAAGCTCGGTTTCGCTAGCCGGGACCCAAATTCGGTCGCTACTGTACAGTAAGTCTTCACTTCTACATGTCAGCCCCTTCGGGCGATCCACGATGTGCCGTTGTTGAGCTTCACGCAATTCATCGACTGTTGGCCACGCAAAATTTCCATCACTAAATGGCCGAATTGGCACCGGGATGGCGTATGTCCTACCGACAGGTTTGTCACTGTGGTTTTCGTCACGTTGGCGCCGCAAGGTGATATGCTTCACAGCAACACTGGGTGAAGGGCGTGTTCCTGCCCATCGAGATACCATATCAGCCCAAGTGTTGTGTGTCCCTTCAATATGTTCGATAGTGTAGCGATACTCCATCAACTTCATTGACCATCTCAGCAGTTTTCCACGAACATGTTTTTTCACTTCACGACCTGGGGCGAAGACATGTATCAGGTTGCGGTGGTCGCAATACATGCGAAATCCACGCGGCCGTAGCAACAGATAGCTGAGCTTGTCACAAGCCATGATAATTGGGTAGGCTTCTTTCTCTATGACACTCCAGTTCTTTTGTGCACCAGTGAAAGTACCACCAAGACAGATAAGCAGCTCGTGCTGCTGGTCCTGGATGTCTGCATCACTTTTCCAACTGGGCACTTGCGATACAATCACTGACCATCCAATGTCTGAGGCATCCGTCAGCAGGACCATCTCGCTGTCTGGCTTTGGGAACGCCAGGGTGGCCGTGTCAGCCAGAGCCTGCTTCACCGCATCATACGCCTCGCATTCCTGCTCGGTAAGTGTGATCGGTATACCCGCTGCCACTCGCTTGGTCCGCCGGGAAGCCTGAGTCATTGCCTTATCCAGTGTGTCCTGCAGTGGACGCGCCAATCGGGCGTAGTCCACAATACTGTCTCTCATCCAGTTTGTAGAACAGAGAAACTGCTGAAGTTCACCAGCGTTCGACGGTTTGGGCATGCTACGTAGAGCTTCTATTCGCTCAGGGTCATGTTTCACACCTTCACCATCTATCAACTTTCCACACCATTTTACTTCACGCTTGTACACGCAGGACTTGGCTACACTTAGCTTGAAACCGAATTTCGCCGTGAGTTGTAGCAGTTCCTGCAATTTGTCGAGGTACGTGTCGATATCCGCAGCATACAGCAGTAAGTCATCTATCCAGACCAGCAGGTGCTTGCATAACAGCGCCGCAAAGCATCTCTCGATCGTTGACTGAAAATACAAGGCTGCGTCAGCACTTCCTTGCGGAACTCTAGCTGGGGTGTAGATCTTCCTATGGGTCATATAGGACAGCAGTTCCTGGCACTCCTTGGCGAGGGGTAGCTGCCAGTAGCCTTTAATGAAGTCGAACAGTCCAAAGTGTCTGCTACCTCTAACTTTCTCCAAACCCACGTGAAGGTTTGGCATTAGACCTGCTATAACCTCTGTCTGAGCGTTAAAGGGTTTGTAGTCGACAGTCTGGCGAAAACCACCATCACCACGCTTGCGCAGTGGTAAAGCAGCACAGGCCCACCGACTGGTGGGGTTCTCGTACACCCACCCCAGTTTGGCGAGCATGTCGTTGAACGACTCGAGGAACGCCTGGTATTCCGGCGCATACTTGCGAGCCTTCGCCTTGTATGGTCGACAGCCCGTCTTCATCTTAATTTTCATCGGCTCGACCTTTGCAGGGGGGTCATTGCCGAGTACGAGTCTCCAGACATCGTACGCATGCACAATTGTGCGCAACTGCTCGAGTTTATCAGCAGGAAAACCTTCCTCCAAAGCTCGCTGGAGCATTGCCTCGACAGCGACTCGGATGTCCTCAGCGTCGTTGCCTCCTGCCATCACATCAGGCGTTTCTTCGTCATCATCTCCATCAGCGCAGTTTGGTGTTGCCAATAGCTCCAACTGTCTCTCGACGTCAATGCCCAGGAACTTTAGCACATCATCTCCAAGTAGAAATTCATCATCCTTATTTTTCAGTATCAGACACGGCACAGGTTTATGGATATTAACAGGTCCCGCTGCTGTCAGGAGCGACAGCTTCAACTTTGTCGTCTCATGAGCCCACGTCTTCTCACCGCCAGGCAGTCTGCACTCGATCGGGTTTCCTAACCGCTCAACCTCACACTTCACACCTTGTTCTTTAATTTTCTTTAAAGTCGTGGAGCTGATACACGATGTCTCTGCTCCAGAGTCTGCACAATATTCCACATCGACAACGCCACCGACACGTAGAAATCGGGTTTGTCCCGCTCGACCAGGTAAACACTAGCTAATCCTTCTTAGATTTACGTTGCCTCCCTTTTTTCGGCTTCCTGGTAGCGGCAGCGTCGTCTTCGGCCTTTTCGGGGAATTCGACTTGCCTGTGCTGGCCACCACAAGTCCAGCAACCTCCTTTTGGCCCGGGATGGTTCTTCTCCGATTTGGTCCGAAATATCCGCGGTGCAGCCTGAGTTCCAGGTTCGCGAACGACTCGCTTATCGAGTCTAGCTATTTTCGATGGTCGTGTGGTTGCTGATTGCTTCAATTCCACCGCCTGAGAACGCCTTTTGTTTCTTGACAAAGCTTTGACCTCACGGTCTATCTCCAAGGCCTTCTCACTCACAATCTTGAACAGTACCGACACGTTGGACTTAGCACCCGGAAATCTGAAGTCAATCTCGTTCTTCACTCGATTCTTCAATTCTCCAGGCAGGCTATTCAATAGCACCTTGCACTTCTTCTTAGTACCTTCCTCATCCGAGAACAAAGTAGCTAATCCATTGATTTTCACAATCGTGTTGCACAGGTGGAAGTAGTCCATAACTCGTGCCTCGATATCCGACTTGGTTGTTGACATCACTAACTGGTCTTGGAACAACTCATCAATGTTTGGTAGAGCTTTGTTTTTGAAGTTTCGAACTGTATCCATGACCCAGTTCCAGATAAACTCATCGGTAAGTTCATCTTTTGTCTTCTCCCATTTTGTCTCACACAACGTCTCGAGGAAGCTGTCGTCGAACGAGTTCTTCACAGAACGCATGACGGACTTCGAGTCTTCTCCTGACGAATCACAGCGCGCCCTCATGATCTCTTCGTACTCCAGACGTAGATCTACCCATTGGGTAAGCGCTTCATGCGAGATATCTTCCACCTTCGGCGCCACAGTGACCGCAAAGATCGGATGGGCCACCGTGGGGTAGTCCGGCTCCAGGTTCGCAGTCCTCGACATTGATCCAGTGCTTGACCTGTTAGGAGCTGGTGGGGCTCCAGATCGTCGTGTCATGCTTTCGCCGACATTGCGCGCGGGTTTCTTGCCCTTGCTCTGCGTTGGCTTGGCTTGACCCGCTTGTTCCGTTGAGGAACCGGCCGTTGTCCTTGGCCGTAGTGCTCGACTCGTGCTGGTGGTCTGCAGGGTCGGTCCGGCAGCACCCACAATCTGCTGCGTCGCTGCTGCAGCAGCGTCAGCGGTTGCACTCGTCGTAGTTGCTTCGTTGTTCATGTCGTTTCCTTTGGAAACTAAAGTTAACTTTGTAGTGGGATCCGATTGAACACACTTGCGAGGGAAGCTGGCGCTTCCTTTGAACTCTTGCTTGTATTGTACTCTGCAAAATCCAGAATGAGATAGTTGAGACTCTCTCCAGCTACTCCTACATCATCGTCTAAGTATATGCCTCAAGTCTCCGACCTCTGAGTCTTATTCTACGCCAGCTCCTGCTGGGACCGTCCTCGGCCGCCAGCACAGTGCGTGGTCAGGTCCTGAAGACCGTCGCCCCACTACAGCACTCTAAACGAAAGCGGGGCGTCTCCTCTATCTCTTGAGCCCAATATAACCTATTAAAACTAAAGAAGTTGTGGTCGCTCAAAAGTATTATTAAATGGACGGCGACGACTGCGATGACTACTACGGTCACGACAATGACTACTACAATTATGACAAGGGTTATGGAAACGACTACTACCCTGATTACTACTCGTCAAATGGACGGCAACGGCTAAGACTATTACTATCCTGACTACTACTCGTCATATGATGGTGGGTACTACTCAGAGTAGAGTAGAATCTAATGTACAGACTGCCAATTACCGCGGGTTTTGTAGAGTTAGCTGTGCTACGTTAGAAACATCAGTGCATGTCTTGATTTCAGCACTGATTTCAGCACGTATGTGAGCCTTCTACTACGTAGTATATCGCTTATGTACTTCATGCAAAATTTCTTGTGTAAAAACATTTTAAACGTTTTCGTTTGTCAAAAAAAAACAAATCTGCTGCGTTGATTAAACGTCGAAACTAATTCATGCGGCCGATACAATTGGGGGCGTTGCAGTCGCATCGGATCGCTTCATCTTCAATAGGGAACTTGTAGTCATACGTCACCTCGTCCCCCACTGCAATCGCTCTCTTGGCAAAGATGACAATCTTCTTTTCTCCTCCTTCCACCGCCACAATGCGCGCAAAGGCCTTCGGGTCGCACGAGTGATTAATAAACCGCGCCAGATTCCCACACCGCGTCGCGTCAATGATCGTCTTCTCATCCAGACGGAACATGTAGCAACTGCCGACGCCTTGCTCCTCATAGCGTCGCTCTCGTTCATCTGCTATCGTCTGGTTAATCATCTGTCCTTGATACTCCACGATCATCTGGCCATCACTCACAGGCTCCTTCAGGAACAATCCGTAGCCGTGGATCGACGACTTCCTCACCAACATTCGCTCGTCAAACGGTCGTCGTCGTAGCTCGCGATACTGCATTGTGATGGGCAAGTGCTCGATATCCATCGCCACGCCACTCGAGTTGCCTCCAGGCACTGGTTCATTCGTCGCCTCCTTGCTCAAAGCTTGGCGTCTTGGCATGATCTTGGCCTTCTTGGGCGCTCCAAACAGCCGATTGCCTTCAAAGCCATCGGTCCGTGCACAGCCAGAAGACTGGCGCGCGCGTTGTTCGGCTCGTACGAGATGCTCCATGACGCGCTCTGCGGTCTGGAACGTCTCTGCTGACGGCAGTGTCTGACTGAACTCGTAGAGCTCTTCATCCTCCTCTTCCTCGAGCATCAACGAGATGACTTGCGCTGCGTTCACAGCGCTCTGCTCCATGCTGTCGTGGCTGCGTTTACGCGCGCCAGAGCCCCACGTCGCCGCCGCGGACCCAGCTAGAGGACTCTGTCCTTGACGCTGTTGTTGCTGTCGAAGCTTCCGTACCACCGCGCGACGACTTATCGCTGTAGTGGCAGCGTACGGCAGCTCTTCAATGTACCGAGAAATCTCTGGCAACCCAAAGCCGAAGAAGTAGTCGCCACTAAGTGCGAACGAGAACCACGAACTGCGCTTCAAGAACGGGTTCCTCTCTGCTCCTGAGCTCAGCCCACTCCGTGGACTTACAGAGAAGCCTCGTTGCTCTTCATACAGCGACACGACACGACTGCGGAGTTCAATGAGCGCGTCTTCAGGCGTAGACGCCACGATGGGTCGCTCTTGGTCGTCCGACGGCGTGATCTTGAACACGACGCGAGGTCTTCGTCGCTGTTGCTCGTACTCGCTGTCTTCGTCCTCGTCCACGTCGCCGTTTTCCCGTTTCTTCAGTCGTCGAGCACGTCGCTCCTCGATCTCGGAGCTGGAGATCACACACTCGTACAGACAGCGCGTGGCCAGGTGGCGAGTACTCCAGAAGATACGCGTACTGCGGAACCCTAACGGATATATCGCTGTTCGCGTGTGGAAGCCTGCGTTGCCGACAAAGACGTGGCCAAGGGAGTGCACGGTCAGCGCTCCAATACGGTAACACATAGGTCGGGGCTTGATGCCGCGTTTCATCTCCGCTCGCTTCTTCTTCTTCAAGTCCGACACTGTCACCAGTGGCGGGTCACTGAACAGAGATCTGCGAGGCTCGGGACGAGGGTTGATCACCGGTAGAACGTGTTGTGGCTGTGTCACTTCACTCGCCTTCGTGTCCTCAAGATTCTGGACGCTCTCTCCACGTTCCTCTTGTCCCTGGGACTTCATGACGGACTCTGCTACACGCTCCGGTACTCCACTATTCGGTGTTGCGCTCACCTCCATCAACTCTTCCTTCACTATGGTGTTGGGCCCCGTCTCGCCAGCATCTTGAGTCTTGTTTTCCTCCTCGGAGCCCGCAGTCTGCTCCGCGCTGGACACGTCGCCATCGTCGGCTGATTCCGCGTTGATCGTAACCTGCGGGGCGGTTTCAGACGCCTCCAAGGTCACTCCTCCGTTCGCCGTCTCGAGTCTTCTAGCCACCATATCCAGATGTGCCGGCACGGGACAGCACGTCTCGCCGTTCGGTAGAAACGCCACGCCCGCGTCCACTGCGCACGGGAAGTGGAAGTGTCGAGTGCACCGTGAGATCGCGCAGCCAATCGTTGCCCCCATGAGGCCACACGCGTCGCAGCGTATCAACCGACTGCGGTGCTTGGCCTTACTGCACTTGTGCAACACGCCACACACGTCCTCGTACACTTCCATCGACCACATCGCGCAGTTGACGTGCACCCACGTCTCCGCTTCCGTGTACAACAAGCGTCCACACGAGGAATTATCGCCAATCATGAAGCATAGCGCGCAGAACCGCGTGTCTTCAAACGCTGCCGCACTGTCGTCGTCACTCGTCGGCCAGCCATGTAGCGGCGACGCCGTAGTCATGCAAGCCACTCTTCGCGAGCTCGAGGACGACGACGCCGCCACCAGCGACACAGCAGCCTCTTGCTCCTCCGCTTGCGGCGTCTCCGAGTCGTCTTCTTTGCTCTCTTCTTCGTCCTGTTCCGCCGCGCTGGTGGCATCTCCGAGGCCGAATACCGTGAGCTCGGACGAGGGTTCATGCACGAGATGTCTCTTGTCTATTCTGCGATCATACTGCTCCTTAATAGTCGCGATCTCGGCTTCCAGCTTCGCTCTCGGCTCCTGTGCATCACCATCGCCACTTCGCAGCCGCTTCAACAATGCTTCCTCCATTTTTCGAAGCTCTGCGCCGTCCTCATCGCTAGATAGCAAGTGGATCACAACTTCGGGTAGCGGTCTCCACCCGTACAGCAGATGCACACACGCCAACAAGGCCGCACAGCTCGCAGCTTCAGACACGATCATACAGATCGCACTCGCATCCTTCTGCGTACTCAGCCCCACCGCTTGCTTCGAATAAAAGCTCTGCGTCTTGCGTTCACGACGTCGAGCAGCGGCACGGGGCCCACGCATGTACCTCTTGAATCGCATATACCGGTTCGCTTTCCGCAGCAGCCACTCGGGGATAACTACGCCCGTGTCATCCAGCTCTTGTTGCTTCGTCAACCGGTACCAATCGCTCTGGAAGTTGAGACTTCGGTACGCAAACGTGCGCAGACATTCCTCACCCAGACGCAAGATATACAGGTACACCGGCGTGTTGTCTGCCAGACGCTTCCAGCGCTCCACTTGCTCCATCTGCATCAGCGTCTCCTTCCGGCTCGACTCGCATTGTACACGTTTACGCTGGATGTCCGCAATAAGCGCCTGACAGCGCCACCCTTCACCGTCCGAGACTTTCGACGTGATATGTTTACGCTCTTGAGGACGACACGCAGCACAGACGTACACGGCGTTTGGGTCGCTCACGAGCATCTGGTACCGCTTGGGCTCTTTCTTCAACAGGTCGTCACACGGCGGATGCACCCAACGTTCACAGGCGTCACACTGCATCAACTCCTCAAGATCCGCGTCCCATTTCCTTCGACACAGCGGACATTTCTCGGCGTCCTTCTTGCTTCTGCGCGCTGCATCCGTCCACACTTCCGTCAGCAATCTGGTCCGTTCTCTAAGTGCTTGTACTTCACGCTCCTTCCGGTTGTGACAGTGCAGACACTTGTCCTGCTCGTAGCTGTACGTACGTTCCAGTGCATCGAGATGGTCGTTCGGGGCTACGTCCGAGTCGAGATACTCCCTCGAGCTTTTGCAGTTGACACACGACACACAACTGGCGCAGTAGATGACAGGACTCGAGCTCGTCCCATCGCGTTTCTTAGGATTCGACGGTAACTTGATAGCCGGCACCAAGCACGAGCCGTGGAAGCCTCGATCACAGTGTCCACATAGCAACAGCGACTCCGTCTTCGCTAATTCCAACGACGTCTCCGTGTCTGTATTGGGGCTGTCCACATTGCCCGCGGTAGCAGGAACACGTGCGCTACTCTCTGCGCCGCAGACAGCTCCTGGCTGACCACAGATCTCGCACATCTTGCAGTTCGGACAGCGCCAATACGCACGCAATTGGTCGCTGTCTTCGAGTCGAGCGGCACTCATCCCAGACACGCAAAACGAGTGGAAACCTTCTCCGCAATCCACGCAGAAGATGAATTCACTAGACAGGCCGGCACTCCCACACACGGCACACTGATCCAGCCAGCTGTACGTGTGCGCCGACGTACGTGTCTGTACGAGTTGAAACAGCGCGACAAGAGAGCGCGACGTGGCAATACGCAGCTTGCTCTGGTGCACGAACGCGTCGTTCATCACGATCCGTCGCTCCGTCTCCACCGCCACCGCGTTCCCATTTGATGCAGCCACACCAGCGTCACCGACAGCGTCGCTCCTGCTCTTCACTGTTGATTCCATTCCGTTACTGTTCGTATCGCTGTCGTGCACTGACGCCGCGTCCGAGACCAACGCCGCAGCGCCAGTCGAAGGCCCAGCGTTGTCTGGAACGCGCGTAGTGGCCTCCGAGCCAGCATCCGAGCCGTTGTCTCCGTCGTCTTCGTCGTCAAACTCGTCGTCCTCGTCGTTCTCTCCACCTTCGCCACCGATCGACTCGCCCGTGGCCTGAGCCAGCGCCGAATTGTTAGGCAGCTGCCGCTTCGCAGCCACTAACAGCGCGTCATAGTGCCGTCCTCCACGTTGTTTCATACGCGCCTTCGGTGCCGTCTGTCGGAAAATCCGCTGGCCTTGGCCGTAGAACCGCCACGCCTCGCGCCAGATCAAAAAGTCGCGCTCCTTCGTGTTAAACGTGACGGCGTTCAGACACATGAGCTCGAAGTCGTCTCGGAACGCACGGAGGTTGACGCTCGTGTACTTGCCCGCCAGGATCTTGTGCTGCATCGTGCTCAGATCCATCGGGGTCTTGATGATATCGAAGTACGTGGGTGCAATGACCTCGGTCACGGGCTCTCGGAACAGCACCAGCTTGTCTTCGCCGCCCAGGCGATGCAGAACATGCAGCATGCGCACCTTCCGACACGTCAGACACTCGTAATTGTGCAGCATCTTGGGGTCATAGCCCGATCCGAAGCGTAGCGAGTGCGCAAAGTCTTCCTCCATCTGCTTGGCCGTCTTCACGGCGCCGTCATCTTTAGCTGCACTACTCTTGCCGCTGGATACAGCAGTGCGTTCCTCCGACGGACTCCGACTGCCCACAGGCGTCGAGATCGACTCTGCATCCACCTCGCGAGTATCCCGAGCGTCTGACGTACCCGTGACGACATCTAGAGCGAACGCACGAGCACTACTGCACGCGTGGAAAGCCGGATGTGGATCTGGCTCGCAGTCTGCGTGGATCCAGTGGTGACACGTCGCACACGTCAGCAGATCCACACTGGTCGCCAGCTGCTCGTCGTCCAGCACCAAGTTGCAGACGCCGCAGAACCGATTCGCCTTGTAGTACGGGATGCACGTGGTGCACAGCGCAGCGGTCTGTAGCGGCAGCCGCCATTGCGACCATCTCGGACTCGGCTCTTCTCCTGCGCGCGCTTTATCGCTCTTCCGACAGCGACAGCCAGCACACGACGTGCAGTCGCTGCACACGAACGGCGTCTTGAGATCTGCAACCAGAACGTCTCCATCGTCTGGACTCACGAGCGAAAGCGGCGCGTGTGGCGGATCACAGCACGTGGCGTGGAACTGGTTGTCACACCGGGCGCACGCCAACAGCTCTTCTTCTACAGCGTCCGTGTCGTCCTCACACTCGTCCGCAGTCAACAAACAGTTGCCACACGTAACACCCGCATCTCCGCGTCTCTCTTCTGCTGCCGATAACGTGACGCCAGTTTCTCGTATAATCGCCTTTTCCAGCAGCTCTTTCGAGTGGAACTCCCCGGGGAGGCCTCCCCCCACGTCCGAGCCACTCAACTCGAGCAGAATAGCGACTTCACTGAGTGTACTAACGTCTTCCAGATGATACACTACGCCGTCTGTGCCTTCAAGTAGATCAACCACGACGTCATCGCTCGTATCTCCGTTTTGACACGTGAGCGTGTGTTTCTTCGAGTCTTTGTCGAACGTCCTCACCATATACGCACCCGGTACCAATACACCCGACAGGACCACGATAACTTTCCCGACCAACACGTCCGCGATCTGCGTGCATCGATCAAAGGCATCTGACGCCCGTTTACCTCCTTTCGTGAGCTTCACGGGCGGTGGAGTGGACGTTAAAACCCGTCGAAAACCCGCCACTAACGCTTGGAAGAAGCGACTCGAGCACTCCGTCTCCATCTGCAGCTCTTTCTGCGCGCGTTCCAGTGACTTGGACAGCAACTCGTCGTCATTTCTCGTGTCGGGAGCAGCAAAGCGCTTCATGCTTCGACAGAGATACTTGGGCACCCAACACGACACAAACTGCGTCGTCTCCACGTGTTCACTGCTCGCAAATACCCGGACAAGACGGAAGTTCACACGCGCAGCAGTCTCCTCCTCTTGTGTCGGCAGTAAAAGCTTCTTGGCCAGAGCGTTCAGTCGCAGGACTTGAGCCGGCCACCACTGGTTCTGCAGCGCTGGCGTCTTCACGTAGAGCATCGTACGCGTGCCAATCACCATGGGGAACGTGTACAGCGGCAGCGACGCCAGCACGCCGTCTTCAAAGCGGATCGTATGGTGCTTGGACGGGTGCGTAGCGTGGAAGGCCACGACTCGCCCCATAACCCACTGCTTGTCCCACTGCAAGAACACGCCGACACTCTTCCCCACCAGCTCGTACATGCGGCGTCGCTCTTCACGCGAGTTCGGGATGTTCCCCACTCGAATTACCGCGTCCATATCCGAGACTTTGGCAGCTGTAGCACGCAAGAGACGGCCGTAGACTTGCATCTCCAGCACCATCTGCTTGGAGAAACGCGGCCGCTTCTTCCGACCGCGCTTGAGAGCGCGCAGACACGGTTTACAGAACCACGGACGCGCAGGAACTGCAGCAGCGTCGTCCGTGCCGAGAACATCGGCCATTTTGAACTCTACGAAGCAGATATCGCAGACAATGAACACACCGCTCTCTTCGTCGTCCATGTTGCTAGCGGCCACGTTATCGCCGGGGTCTGCCACGACCACTGCCGGGTTCGTATAGCTCCAGCCACTTTTCAAGCCCTCGAACTCCGTACGAAGACTTGAAGACGACGCCACCATCGTGATCGGCTTCGGGATGAGGATCCGTGGACCGCTAGTGTCTTCTACAGACGCACTTCTGGACGATACGCTCGTGGGTTCTACCACTACAGCACTGCCTTGAGTTGCAGGAGGCCCACCAAGCTCTGTCTTCTGCAATTTAATGCTCTTCCGGGTCTCTGTCCCTCGACTTCGCTTCCTACTTACCACTGTAGTCTTCGCTTCAAGGCTGGCGTTCGAAGCAGGCTCTGAGCGTCTGCGTGTGTATCCGACTTGTAAGTTTCGACAGGCTTCACACAGCATCACACCGTCCACTGTGCCACTCGGACGATGCAGACGATCCGCAGCGCTGCCTCCTGCGTGGAATCTCGTATCGCAGCCCACACAGCGTTGGAAGCCTTCACGAACGTCACTACACGCTGGACAGAACCACTCGCCGTCCGGGATCTCGAGCAGTGGCGGGTTCAGTGTCAACGGATCGAACTCGTGGTCGCAGCCATCACACAACAAGACCGTCACGACCACCTCAAGCTTAGGAGAAGGAGCTTGTAGCGCAGGTAAGGGCCTGTTCACACGCCGCGTGGTCTTCTTGCGACTCTTGCCTTGCTGCGCGCTACACGTTGGACAGAACCAGTCGCCACTGGGCACTTCAGTGAGCGGAGGATCCAGCGCCTTCATGTCGTACTCCCAGTCACACAAGTCACAGATCAACAGCGTCACTGGGACCAGAGACACCGCCGCGCTATTCACACTAGGAGCGGCACCCGCAGCGTCCATAACACAGTCGTGACAGAACCAGTCTCCGTTCGGAGCACTCGTCAGCGGTGGCTGGATGTGATTCAGGTCAATTTTACGTTGACAGCCCTCACATTTCAGCGTTGTCACTAATTTCGGAGCGACCGCCGTCGACTCTGTCTTACAGCTGCATGCAGAGCAGAACCAGTTGCCCTCGGGGGCTTCTGCCAGCGGCGGATTCAATGTAGCCATGTCGAATTCGCCATCGCAGCCGTCGCAAATGACTACTGTCACTAAAGCGAGGGATCGGGCAACTGACGCGCAATGAGCACAACACCACTCCGTCTCGTCCTCTAGGGGCGCGTTAGCCAGCACGTGATCCAAACTGGCGTCTGTGTCCTGAGCGTCGCAGAATTCCTGCAAGCAGAAGCGTCCCTTGCACATACAACAGTCCGTCCACCACTGTACTTGGCCCTCTGCTTTGTCTTCGTCGTTCACTAGCAGCGCAATGGTGCGCGTCTCAATAGATCCGTCCACTAGCTGCTTCGCCTGCTTGTTAGTGTCCAGTACACACGGCGCACACCACTCCAACGAGACTAGAGACGACGAGCGACGTCGTTTCTTGCCTGTTCCGCGGTACACTTTCTTCTTCTTCGCATCTGCTCCCTGACCAGTCTGATAGCGACTCACACAGCGTCCGTGGAGACGTGCAGTGTGGCAGTTCTGGCAGTTGGTCTTCTCTTCGGCGGGTATCTGCACCTGTCGACAAGTCGTACACACCTCCACTGCGGATGAATACACGTCCCACTTGGTATCGTCATCATCCACAGTCATTTTGTCTTCGTTTTCGTCATTTTCTACCAAGAATTCACGTTTTCGCGTCGTTTTCCCGTCATTTTTGGCGGTTTGAGGTCTTCGCACGTACGGGAAGGCCAGCGCCGGCACTAGAATCGGCAGAGCGTCATCTTCTAGAGTCTTCTTCTCCTTCCTGGTCAGCTTTGTAGACTTGGAGCGACATTTTAAGCACGTAAAGGTCGATTCCCCCGTCTTTAGCCCGCTTCCTAGCTCGAGTAGACACGGAGCGTGGTAAATACCGTCGCACACGCAGCAGCGAGCCACTTGTACGCTAATTTTCGTTGATGTTGCCTTCTGTGCGTGTTCTCCCGTCGAAATCTCATCAGCAGAAGCGATAAAACCCATTTTTTTAGCGTCCGAGAGGGGGGCTGAGACGCCTTCAGTGCGCGCGCTCTGTGGGGGGGAATCATACGATTCCGCCGCGGGGACTACGCCCACTACCTGCTCACACACTAGACACGCAAAATTCATCACGGATTGAGGCCCAAATCCTCCTGGAAGACGAAGAATCGATCGCGCAGAACAACGCCTCCTGCAGCAGCTTCCCGCGTCGCGGAGCCAGGAACTTTTTGTTTCTAAAACAGGCGTGAAGGGGCGCCGTGCGCGGATTGGTAGAAACTCAAAGGTTATGCTGGTTTGGTGTACAGATGGTGTGGATTCTGACTTCAAGTACAAATCAAATGGCTTCAGCAGCAATGGCGAGTGCTGCTCGTCGTCGTGCTGATATCGAATAAGATAGAGTTGCTCACTTTAGCGTCTCAGTAGGCCTGCTAAGAGCTATTAAAGTCAATGACAAGCCAGAAACTTGCTCTCCGGCAAACTCACGTCGTCTTCAGAACGTCGAGTCAACCGTTTGGCAAGAACCGCAAGAAAATTCACCATCGTTCTCAGATTCACAAACAAGGCAGTATCTTATATCGCTTTCATTACCTTCGCTACCAATAATGGTTTTAAATGATTCGTAATATCTAATACACCTTTGAAATCCGATACCTCCCGCCGGAAAGGCCAACTCTCAAATAAGTGCTTCGATTGCTCATTTCTGCTTGGAGTCACCAGCTGGTTTCTGCTTTCGCACCTCTTCATGGTCACACTTCCGAACTTCCGCGCTATCCGCCACCTCATCGACTCTCACTGCGATGGTCAAGACCCTCCGCCGACCGCTTCCACATTCACCACCGTTGCTGACGTCCGTGGCCTTCGTCTGCCGCCAATGGCCGCGCATTGAGGCGCTAGACCACGTGACGCGCGAGCTGGACGCGCTGCTGGACAACTCGCAGCTCTGGACGCTGGCCGAGGCGTGTGGCGCCGGCCATGAGCATCTCGTAGACCGAATTGCCGCGCGAAACATGGCCAAGATCCGGAACATGGGGAAGCTGCAGCGGCAGGCGCTGGCCACGTTGGCCATGGCGTCGGCCGCTGGGGGAGGCCACATAGCAGTGCTTCGCCGCCTGGCGGTACTCTTCCCGCAGGCACGTGTGACCAAAGCCGTGGAGGCAGCGGCCCGAAACGGACGTGTCGAGGTGCTTGCGTGGCTTCACGAGCAGCAAGATACGCTGGAAGTGTTCTGGGGCGCTCGCGAGATGCTGGTTGCCGTCCGTGGTGGCAACCTAGATACAGCGCAGTGGCTGCATAGACACACAACACCACCAGAACACCAGTTCTTGATTGATGTGGCCGCACGCAACGGTGACTTGGCCATGATCCAGTGGCTACACAGCGTTGGCGCGGCGGACGAATGTACGGTGAACGCAGTGGCCAATGCCGCCGAGAACGGCCACCTCGAGACGATCAAGTGGCTCACTGAGCACTGTTTCCGCAGCGACTGTCCGTCCATCCGGATGGACCAAGCCGCAGCCAACGGACACTTGGAAGTGATCCGGTATCTTCATGCAAATGGATCGCGCTGCACGACTAACGCTATGAACATGGCCGCCGCGAATGGCCACTTGGAGACTGTCCAGTGGCTGCACGAAAACCGAACTGAGGGCTGTGAGCGCGCCGCGATCGATCAGGCTGCAGTAAACGGCCACTTGAACGTCGTGCAGTGGCTCCACGCGAACCGGACAGAGGGTTGCACTACGATCGCGATGAACGGGGCAGCACGGAGAGGCTTCTTTAGCGTCGTTAAGTGGTTGCACGCCAACCGTAACGAAGGCTGCACTACGAAGGCCATGGACAACTCTGCGAAGAATGGCCATCTTGAAATCGTGCAGTGGTTGCACCAGTACAGAGCCGAAGGGTGCACCACAGCTGCTATGGACCAGGCCGCCGCCTACGGACACCTGGAGACGGTCAAGTGGCTTCATCAACACCGTAGCGAAGGGTGCACTACTGTGGCCATGGACGACGCCGCACTGAACGGCCATCTGCATGTGGTGCAGTGGCTGCACGAGAGCCGAAGCGAAGGATGCACGACTGCGGCCATGGACAATGCGGCCGCGTTCGGCCACTTGGCCGTCGTGCAGTGGCTCCATACTAACCGAGAAGAAGGCTGCACGGCCGACGCCATGGACCGAGCTGCTCGTCAAGGCCACTTCGACATGATCAAGTGGCTTCAAGTGCATCGAACTGAAGGCTGCAGTCTGTTCGCCATGAACAACGCTGCTGGAGCTGGGCGACTCGATATCTTGCAGTGGCTGCACTTGAACTATGGCATGGGGTGCAACAACCGAGCGATGGAGGCGGCTGCGTTCGGTGGCCACTTTGATATTCTTGATTTCCTTCACCGTGAAGATTTGGCCCAGTGTACAGCCGACGTGGCCATCAAGGCGGTGGCTGAGGGCCACCTGGAAATCCTCGAGTGGCTCTTTCAACACTACCCGGAGCCAATCCCGTCGGCACGTTTGCTACGCATCGCCAAGCGGCATGATCTCTATTGTGTTGACTGGCTCGTACGGACAGGCAAGGCAGTTGATTATGATATGTGGTGATTGGAGGGCAACACCGGCCAATTAGTCCCACAGCAAGAGTATCATTAAAATTTGATGTGGTATCTCCGACTCATGCTACATGTACCGTATTACTACGCAGTACATGTACACTACAAACTACATAACACAATGGGGCAGTTAAGAGAACTTTGCACTTTGCACTTTGCAGCCAAAAACGCAACATAAAATGTACTGCGAACTTACTGGTCGGCCATGAAGATGCAAAGATCAGTTCGCTGCCGCAAACCTCGTGTTTGTTGCAGTCAAACCGTCCTTTCCGCTGTATACAATTTGGAGCACTTTGCAGTCACCTAATCACCTAAGACCTTCACTCCCACTTCAACCAATCGACCATCATTCCTACCGCTAGCGCCTCAACTACATTTTTTGCTCAAGGCTAACACGATGTCGGAAGCGAAGGATAGCGTGGTTGCTTTACTTGTGCGCAACTGGTCGTCTTCAGAGGAGGACAGCAAAGACCACAGCGACGACATTGCTGTTGGTGATGCTCAGGCGATGGTCCCAGCTTCCCTTAACACCCCAAGTATCCGTAGGGTGCCTACACAGTGTATCTTCGGCGAAGGCGTGAGGTCGACGGATCAAGTCACAGGCGATGACCAAGATAATCTGCAAGTACACAGTGTTTCTGCCATAGCAGGAGCCCCTGCTGCTTTTAATAATGCGTTGGTTCGAGGATCTAAAGCGTCAACTCAACTTGATGGCCGTCGAAGACGTGCCTTCCAAGACCTGCTTAACGATCCTGTACAAGACTTGCATCCCGGTCCAGGGCATCAACTTTATGAGGAACGGCCTGCTGCTTCGGTTACTTTTAACGCCCAGCAACGTGCAAACCAAGCACGCAAACCTCAATCAATCCAGAACTGGGTAACGAACTTCAAAGCACAGGAAGCCGTGCTCGAAAGCTACTCCTACACAGAGACGCATATAGCCCCCTACAGAAAGTTAGGAACGCGTGTCGCTGAGGCTGCAGAGCACCTTAGAACGTCATGAGGCTATACGGCAAACCACCGGACGATTCAAAGCTGCGTCGAAAGTATGCTGAAGGAGCACGTGCTCCGTGAAAGAGATCTTGACGCTGAGACCGGTCAAGAACATGAACGCTCGGCAATCGAGGTACATGTACTGGTTACAACAAATTTAGTTATGAAACTTACGACGCTCTTGGTTGTAGATTCGTATCCGAGAGAAGCACACTGAAATGGTAGAGCAGCAGAAGGATCATCTTGCGATCAAAACATCGAATGCGGCAAAGCGGAAGAGAGACGATTAACTGCGTGACGCTGGCCTTCGTCATCGTGAAAATGTAGCCCGAACAGTTTATGGCAAAGAGGTATCTGAACTGGGAGGAAGACGTTTGGTGCTGACAGATGACGGTGCTGTGGCAGGTTTGCTACCCTCGATGATAAAGACTTAACTCCTTTTCACATAATTTTGATTAGTTTCTAGCGACGAAAGTGATGATACGAGCGTCACAAAGCGGCAGCGCAGAAACCTCAAGCACCAGCTCCGAATGGAACGCTTACTTGAAGAAGATCGGGAGCAAACGGCGAAATTGCGAAAGCGCCGCCTTGATTAAAGCAGAATCAATTCTCTCAGCTTCTGGTTTCATTCTACTCGACAATGACAATGCATCATATCCCCTGTGGCCCTGAGCAGGATTGTCCGCTTGAATCCACTCCAGAGTGCTGCTTACAGCTCTTTTGAGTCACAGCGACTCGAAAGGAGTGTCTACGTACTCACCAAGAGGATAGCACGGACCAAGGTGGTTAATATAGAGGTTTATTCGGCCCCAATCGCCCTCTCGTTGTTAGCAGGAGCAGTGCCACGAAAATCAAGGAGAGCTGGCTAAAAAAACTCGGCGCTCTACGACGAGTTTCTTCGAGACACCAACAAGTACTATCAAGCTCTTGGCGTTTGGGAGGATATGGGGTATTCGGAGCGTAAGGTCTCAAATGCTACGGCGAAGCTTCGCAAAAAATGCAAACGATATCACGTACATCAGTAACGGCTACAGAGCGCTCCTTGAAAATGGCAACGTGAAGGTGCATTAGAGGATATGCATGTTCAGGCGCCATCTATAATAACATTTGCTAGCACAGAAAGAGATGTTGGTCTGGGCAATCTGCAGGAGCTAGCAGGTGTATTTTCATGACTAAGCCCTCTGCTATAAACATCCTCTTGTTTCCAGTTTACTAAACAATTTTACTGTTGCTGCAGTAGTAGCTGTTGTTTTTGAGCAAGATCGCTCATGTAGTGTAAACAGTTCGGGCCTCAAAGGCTCAGTAACGAGAGCGTTGGGCTGGTAGTGTTGTCGGCAAAAGTAAGACTACAATACTTTGCTAACTAGGGCTGGAGGGTAGGCTGGGATAGCAATAAATCGACGGTACGTGTACCTGGTCCCTTTGCCCGATCGACAGTCCTATATTGTACATGTATACATGTCATGTATTTAAATATATAAGTTGTAGACCGTTGCATATTGACGCACATGACTGTAAATGCATTAACCCCTTAGTTCCCGCGACAAAAGTGGGGGGGTATATTTTGTTGTTATGTTGGAGGTCCAACATAAATTAGTATGGGAGTTTGTATGCTTCAGAATCCGTCCGGTTTTGTCCTGTGGATAGTACAGGATACCTCCAGTAAAAAAAAGACGAATCCAACTTACCAGCATCTTATGTTGGCTCTAGTGATTGTCAAAATAGTTTAAGATGACTGGGCAACATAAGAAATGCCCTGTTTATTTGGAGGCCATGTTTCTGCATCATGGCACGCGTCTAACACCACTGCCTTGAAAAGCGAGAGCCAATAGAACATGTAGAGAAGAAGACGTTTCAATTGATTACATGCCCCAGCAACAAAAACAAACTAAAAATACTCCGAAAAGGGCTTCCTAGGCGTCACTCGCCTCCGCCTCGTTGTCCAAGTCGTTTTCAGCTTCTTCGCGGTCGCTGTGAACGGTTCTCTCGACATCCGCGCTGCGCCGACGTCGCTTCTTGCCAGGGTGACGTGAAGGCGGTCGGTCGCGGACTTTGTGGTCCATCAGCAGGCGCTGGGGAATGTCGTTCCCGTTGTTCCAGTCTGTATGCCATACGTGGAAACACGTCTTAGCTCGTCCTTCACGAGCTACGTTACACATATACTTGCGGCGATTTCCGGCAGAGCACCCGGGACAGAAGTATTTCGTGTACTTCCGCGGCTTGACCTTGAAAAGCGCGCATACTTTGCAGGATCGGTGGCGTCGCTTCAGTCCGTGTTCTCCGTCTACGGTGTCCGGATTCTCCTCCAGTGTATGCCCATTAGCGATAACATCGTCTGGATCTGTTTGTCTGCTCGAATCTGATCTGGCTGGAGACGCAGCAGTCCAGGCTTGGGCTCGAGTTGATTGCGCGATAGTATCAAAGGCCTCACTAGAATCCACGGTCAGAAGCTGGTCCATCAAGGTCTCGAAGAACTGAAAGTGTTTCGCTGCGCTCAGGTTGTTCATCTGCCGATAGTGGCGAAACACGATGAAGGCGTTTACGAGCGCCATGTCGAACAACCCGAAGAACAGGGTTTTAAAGTATTTTCTCGTCTTGTAACTGAGCTGGACGCTGTAGCGCTGCATCCGGAGCTGGTCGTGCACATCGACGCCACCCATCCAGCGGTGGTAGTCCCGTACCAACTCCGGAGCAGGTACTGGGGTCATCTCTCCGTGCACACGACGCATTACAGTCCCAGTGACTCGGCTGCCTCCGCTGGAGAGCATGTGGACCGGGTTACGATCCATCCACATGAGTGCCGTGATTGCTGGGAACATCTTGTTCTCTGCCATCTTCACCGTGCCCTGAGGAGGAACTACCTCTTTTCGACCATTCACTTGCTTATACTTCTTCGACGTAACCACTCCATCCGCATATCCAGTGCGATCTGTTTGTATGGTGCCAGTCAGGTACATTCGTCGATGGAGGAGCTCTAGCGCCAGGCCCACCGAGGTGTAGAATCTATCCGTGACCACTAAGCGCCAGGGGCTTGTAGAACTAGGCGGGCACAAAGCATTCATGTTCCGGATCACAGCAGCTTCTCCACAGTTGTTGTCCTCAGGTACTGGTGTCCGGAGATGCGTCTTGGCTCCACAATACACTTCGAGTCTGGATACAAACGCCAAACACATCTAAAGTTAGCCTTATGTTGGATGACATTGTAGAGAGCAGTGCTTATGTTGATCCAAGCCAACATAAGCACTTGGACCAAAAAAAAGAAGCGCAACCAGCAATGGCTAGTTGCGCTTCATACCAGACTCACCTCAGGCAGTACGCTGTCTTGGCACACGCCGCGACGAATACCTTGGTTCCCCATTTATGAGGCTTATCTTTGTTGAACTGGCGGGTTGGATTGTATCGCGATCGGGACGGGAGGGTGGCTTCATCGATGCTGATGACAGGAGGGGTGCGGTAACCTCGAGCAAAAGTCCTCTGTAGCACGTCAACTACCGGTCGTATCTTCCATGCGCGGTCGAGCTTCGCCTGAGGCGACTTGTTGCTGCTGAAGTGCAGGTAGCCCATTATATGGAAGAATCTGTTCTTCGACATGAACTGACCGAACCTGATGGACGGAAGTGCACCCACCTTCTTTAGCCCCCAGTGTGCGGCGATTCCTTTCCGGATCGGAGTCAACATCCGCGCGATCAGCAACGCCATGACGCGAAGAATTTCCCACGGTTCAATCTTAGGGACGCTTGACAACCGTCGCCGGATGGCACTCAACTCTTCAACCTCCCCTCCACTGGTGCGCTGCTGGTCTAGGATCCCTCGGGCCCGATGCACAAGTGTCTGCGACTGATAGTTGTTCGATTCCAACGTGATGTTCAACCACAGTCTCGGTGGCAAAAAGTAGAACATCAGTGCGAGCGGATCTTCCGCAACAGCCATCACACTCTCGCTTGGTCCAAACGGTCCTTCGTAGAGGTCAGCATACGTAGGGTCGGGGCCAAATTTGTCAGGATCTGCAAGAGCAAGAGTGATGAATGATAGTTAGTATATGTTGGAGCTTATGTTGGATCAAGTTGAAACTCGATCTCATTATGTTGGACTGTATCAACGTGAACGCACCGTATTCCCACCCAGTCTTTCGCATGTTCTTGAGAACCTTCTTGTTGCGAGCAGCAGACAAACAAAGCGAGTCTGGAAGCATCGTCGCGTTGTGGTCACCGACCTCGTCTTCATCCGTGAGCTCGCCGAGGCTCCAGTCTTCACTCCACCCGCTATCATCGTCTTCTTCTTCTGGCTCCTCATCGAATCCCGTCTCCTCGTCAGAGTTCAACCTAGTGCATTGCTCAGCACCAATCTCCATTAGGTTCGGGTCTCCACTCACCATACACATCGGGTTTCCAAATGGACGTTCCACTTCTCCCTCCCCATCACCCGTGGACAGACCCGGAGGGGCCCCTGTGGTGCCCACTGCGTCCTCGTCATCACCACTGACCAGGTTGTCGTCTTGTAAAACAGGACGTCGACGTTTCTTCGATTGACTTGACTTCCGAGGCTTGGGGGGTCGACGGCTCGTGCCAAGAGATGGCGGCCTCGGCGTAATCTGCTCTTTTGTTGACCTCCGTGAAGAAATACGCGCAGGGGTGTCCGCATCGTTGTCCACGCGAGTCGCGACATCGCTCTCCAAATCGGACATCAAGTCGGCCATTATCTCGACCACGGCTGGCTCTAGTGACACCTGAGCCTCGGTAGGTGCTGCGGATGACGACGGTATCGCCATTGCCTCAGCAGCGACGTCCGTCGCGTCAACCTCAACGTCCTCTGCGTCCTTGGCTTCGGCGTCCTGGCTAGGCTTCCCAGGGTTTGATGGCTTGTACACTCCCGTCGCCTTTCGGACTTCCATGGCTGGTGTCGTTAGTTTAGCGCGGTCTTTAGCAGCTCGTTTCTTCTGCGGCTTTGCGGTAGCGGGTTGCTTAGCCTCCGCAACGGAAGAAACACAATCAGCATTCGCAAAAGCACTTTCAGCGGGTTCCGCGTTCTCCTGAGCGCCAGCTGTGTCTCCACCACTACCGCCAGCACGATCACGGTCATCACGAGCACCTACAATCACAACAGAGTCAGCACTACCGCTTTCATCAAAGTATAGGCACGCATGAGCAGTACCGTCACGATGACGTGGTGCCACCACGTCGCGCTCTGCAAGCGCCACAAATCGGCCCAGCGCTGCGCTGTCCCGAAGAAGATGGCGGCGGTGTCGATCGCTGAGCTTGGTCAGCAGCTGCGCGTGTCGCTTCTTTGTCTCTCCTGCAGTGTGTCCTGGCTCCGTGGTCCGTGGTGTCCGCCCGGGTTGTCCTTTACCTGCCGTAGTGACCATCGCTTTTGGTCTTACGTGCAAGCTGCGAAATTGAAGAATGAGGAGAGATTTGGGCTGGCGGCCACCAGTTCAAACGGGAATGGCGTGCTTTGACTTTGTCACACTATCCTGATCCAAAACCCCGAGCCCTGTGCAATGGCTCGTCTTGAACCCATAATACTACCTTGACTTCAGTATGCCGATCTCAATAGATCTGTTCCAATACAAAAATCAAGTATGACTATTGCTTATGTTGGACCTCCAACATAACATAGATGCCCAAAAAAAAGATACACCCGTTATGTTGAGCGGTCCAACATGCGGGAACTAAGGGGTTAACAATATAGAGGGGAGCCCTAAGCCGAGACGAGAGGTGAGAATCGTTCGTCGGGCGTGGTCTGGCCAGCGGAAAAGATACTCGGCATTGTATACGATTCCGCTCGACGACGTGTACAAGTGGTTGGCTGTGTTGAGCGGCATCAATAACGTCTTTCAAGAAGAGGTCATTCAGGTTGTCGATACGTGCATCGCGCCTAGTTTCGGCCGTGTCGCCGCCCTCTCAAACGGCGAGAGCGGGACGCTACCTCCCACCAAAGAAAGCAGCCTCAGTAGCCCTGCGTTAAGGCGTTTTGCCTCCGTCGATTCCGGAGGGATGGTTATCGGTCATCCCAGTAATGCAGAAAGTGGTCGACGTAACGTTGGGGAAGAGGCCCGGACGGAAGAGGACGCGAGCCTGTAAGAAACAAATCTGGAAAAACACTAGCTGCCGTAGCATCTATTACCTCGTGAACAACCGCCGGGTCGCTTTGCTTAATATTCGGGAGAACGGGCGACGAGCGAACAATCACTGTGTCGTCGCCACCGCTCAAACTTTCATCGCGTACGCCGCTATCACCCTCGGTCTCTTCGTCAATAGCAGATACAACGGCAGACTCAGTAATATGAGCACAGGCTTCGACGGAGGAAGCAATCGCCCTCAGAAGCTCCCGCCTCTTGGGAGTATCGACAACCTGAATACCCTCTTCTTGAAAGACGTTATTGATGCCGCTCAACACAGCCAACCACTTGTACACGTCGTCGGGCGGAATCGTATACAATGCCGAGTATCTTTTCCGCTGGCCAGACCATGTCTCACGAGACCCGACAAACGTCACACGAGGTATGCCGCTAGAATGCACAATTGGTAGTTCCCGGGCAAGCTCAAAAGGTCCATTTGTGGCGAAGCGGGTAGCGTTTATGTTCATAACGTCGCTTTAAGCAGAGTTAACGTCGTCTGGCTTATTGTAAAATTCACAGACGAAAACGACAACAAATTTTATCGAAGAAATATAAACCGGTAACATATCGGTATAAGTTTCTGTTTTTTTTAAGTACGAGATCTGCGAACCGCTCATTTTCGAAACGGGGAGAAAGCGCGAACACGACACGTAGCGGAGCACCATGCGCGACAGCGACGGAGAGAACGGACCAGCGGATACGGGAGGGATCGTCCAAGTAGGTGGCCAGCTTGCTGTGGCCCGCCGAGTCCAGCCCAAACAGGCAAGTGCTGTGCAATGCCCTAATAAGCGTTTATATGCTAACGCTGGATGACTTACAGCTCACGATTGTGAGCGCCACTCAAGCGATAGTTCCAATACCGCTAGCGCTCGTGCGGAGCCGGTTATCGAAAGCAAAGCCGCAGTAGACGCGGGTGACAACGGTTCGTGATTGCGTGCGTATACAAATTCCTTTCTTCATCTAACCATTTTCATTGTTACGCTATAGATACGTCTCCGAAAGACGATGTGGATGCTAGCGAAGGACGTGGAGAGCGTTTTCTCGCTGCGGGTACGGGAAGCGACACTACTGTCCCCAGAAACGCACCCAGCGCAACTTGTGTCGGCTGTGCGTCACGTCGATGAAGAGGCTGGGCGTAAAGACCCAAGGTATCGTACTTGATGCTAACGTTGCTTAAACACTAACGTTGCTTTGATTTTATTGTTGCTTTATTAACGCTATCCTGTATTTGTGTGAATCAAAACAGCGCCAAAATTGGGCGGCGACGCGGGTGGCAATGTCAAGAGTGTGTGCGAGGGCGGAGACGGAGACGATTCAACGCTCGGAGATGCCTTATAAGGCCAAGTTGCCGATGGTGACGAGGGTGCGCGTCAAGATGCGTACGGCAGTATTCTGCATACGCATCTTCCCAAGACTTCCAGCCCACATAGCCTCTCCGTGGAACTGGCCCGACGAAGTTTTCCACATTGGTATGAGCGGCAATCATCTCCTCGCGCTCCTTCTTCGTGTTGCTGCTGCGCATACGTGGTTGCCTTGGTACAACAAACTAGAGGTGCGGGGGTGGTCCCTTGACGCTACTCTCCTCCCTCTTGCTTTTTTCAATGCAGGTTTCACTTTTCTCCTCATCATTGCGAGATGATGACGTGCTTCTGTCGTCTTCATGGGGAGAGTACAGACGGAGCCTTTTCGACGACTGCAAAGCGGGACCGGCGTTCGATGGGCTGCACTCTCGTTTGGTACCAACTGCCATAAGCAACGCTAGAAATAGCAACGTTAAACAAGATCACCATTAAGAAAAAGCTACGTCAGAATACAAAAAGCACTACCCGTGACTTGACGTCCAGTGTTTCCGCGCACCTGGTCGCCATCTTTGCCTTGACCACGCGTTCAAGTGTCAACATCAACGGGTTGAGCACTGTTTCGGATATATTGAAGAAATATCCGTGTATTATGAATGAGCAAGCATTGCGTGGCCGCGTGCGCCACATCAGAGAGGTGACCTTGCTGGCGCTACGTGATTCCGGAAGACTTGACAGTATCATTGCAAGCTGCATTAAATAACTACGCGCTTTGTCAAAACGAGGACCGAAAGACCAGAAGCAAGATGCAGGAGGCGGTGGATCTAACCAGATGCAGACGGTGGCCGATCTAACTTCAACGCCCAGCTCTTCAGACGATAAGACGCTCGCGGTCTAGGTGACGCCACTACTGGAACCATATTTACGGTAACGTCGGAAGTTAACGTTGCTAGATGGGCATTAACGTTGCATTAGCGACACTATTGTTGTCGAAGCAACGTTATCGTATCAGCTACTAGCTATTGTTTCCTTTTGTTGTTGCAGTGAATGCGTACACATAATGAAGATCTTACTGCATAATAAAAAACCTTTTTAAATGGCGGGAAAGAGGCGAGGCTTGGATAAAAACAGCCCATTGTGAAGACGTCCATTAATCAGCGTGATTCGTCAGCTGAAACACTGCGCGATGCTGTTTTTAATTGACGGTCATTCAACGCTATTATAAAGGCTGTTTGGGAAATGTTTTCTGGTCGAGTGAAGAAACATGCAGTCAAGACTGACGGTGGATGGAGTGTGTAGACGCCTCAGCTCGCAGAGTGAGTTAAACTTTTGCTGTTCACGGTGAAGACACGTGTTGTTGACTCCACCAAGTCTCGCCAGGCATAGAATCAGTGGCTTTTGGCAACACAAGGAAGAACGGAGACGCTCATGATTTATGAGTATGGTATGACCATTGCGTCGGCAAAAGGTCGGGACGAGTTCATGAAGGCATGCATTTTGCCCGAGGCGACGGACAGTGCTGGCGCTGCAGCAGAGTCTTCAGTGCGAGATGCGCTGTCACTTTAACTTCGACGTGTATCTGGTATCTTATTGGATAATAAAAAATGTTTTCCTTATTTTGACCTCTAACAACGCAGCGTTGAATCGCCGTTCGCTTCGCGCCTTTCTCCGAATCGTCCCGCTTCGGCAAATTGGGGCGGAATTGACAATACTAGTACCTTATCGAAAGGTGCTTACAGCCCACGCTCAGGGCCAAAGTTAATACCTTAACGTTTATGCTTCAAAACCAGAAGTGTTCTATTTACTATTATTGCGGCCAAGCCGCCTTGGGGTAAATGTATCTGCTTAACTATCTAACATAGTTAAACCTTATCAAATGCATAACGTGTGGCTTTCAGCCAACATAATGAGAGACTTTGTTAACTCTCCAAATTATGTACTGAGGGTTTGTTAACTCTCCGGGTACTCCGTACCCCTGTGTGTTCCACACCATGCAACCCTGTTTAACGGATCTACAGAGCCAATTTCTCAGCTATTACCACATTCGCTTCTGCACCCCGGGATCAGTACAATGCACCGGTACCAGTACATGTACGTACAGTTTACAGTACAGATCACCATCGTCAGAATAGGAAATTGTACTGCGCATTCTATATGTTGGAGCTTTAGCACAATTTACCGGTACAATAACTAAATCACATATACACTGTACTAAAAAAATACTACAGATTTTTTATGGATGCAGCTGTATCAGGCGGATGCGAGCACAAGCTCGGCAAGATTAAAGTTATTAAGATAATCCGAGAATAACCTCTAAGCCAATGAACTGTTAAAAAGGGCTACAGTAGTAACATATTTGTTATTCTAATAATGAAAAGTATACCTTACTAAACATGTAATGATGTCTGTCAGTCCATGCTTAAACCAGTAATACATGTAACAAGGAAGAAAAGCAACGGTTGATGGACTGAACTCGAATAAATGCTGTTTGGGCTGTGATATCAGACCTTTGTCGCTTCCTATCCCCAAAAATTATGCTTGTCACTGTCGGATAATAATCCCAATTAATACTTGTAAGCTTTCCGATTGATATTAAAAACGCACTACTAAGCCATCTGCCATTCCGCCTTGCCGTGTCTCCCTACGAAGGTGAGGGCGGCTCAGGAACTCATTTCTCTCTTGAATGTTGTACGAATGTTAGCCCAGGTTACGGTCGCGCAAGTACCGTTACCTTAACGATCATGCTTCAGTATTCCCGGTACAACTTATTTCCTTTTCCTCAAATGTAACCCTTTCGTCTAAAACTCGATAATCATCCGGTAAATTACACCCGTACTCTTCTCTCATAAGTACGGTTTGAAGTGACTAATGAGCTATTAAAATGAAACTATTTCTGGCAGCACCGACGCCGCAGAAGGCGGGATGACCTGCAGCAAGATGATTCCATCGGAGGTAGAGGGGCTAGGATTTGCACCCTAAGGCTTTGAGATTGGGTGTAGTTGACCGTACTTTGGATTTCTGCACGTGGTAGAACGTTACCTGATGATTAAGGTCCGTGGGTGAAGTACGCGGCCTTTACTGTCGCGGTTTCCTTCTCTTGTCGGGGTCGTATGTCTTATATAAGCCGACGTAGGAGCTTAGACGTAATAGTTGAGTAAATGTACTTGTTTCCTTTTTTCTGTTTCTTGAGCGCTTCTCGTAAGAGAAGGAAATACACGACTGAGAGCTTTCTCACCAGCTATCTAGCTTTCCAAAGTACCTCCTACCAGCTCTAGTACCTCCCGCTGTTGCTTTGATCTTCACCATCGTCCCACTCTCTGGACCTCTTCGTTCCACTTTAGACTAGGGACGAGGTTGTCTGCGTCGAGGAACAAGACTGGTCGGGCCTGACACTCTTCTTGCGCCGCGTGCTGAACTGTCGTAGACAGTCGTCCGGAATAGCGAGTCCTTCCTCTAGCCGAAGACCGCGACATTTCTCTCCGACTGTCGCTCAGAGTCCTCGCCGAGCCTCGTCCTCTCCAGCAGGTCCGATCGTCGAGCCGACTGACAGATCCGGAACGATCGACGTCGTTCCAATCGGGGTCGAATTCAAATCTCCCTGCGCCAGCGCCGCCTTACCCTCAGGGCCTGCTTGCAAAAGGTCGAGGTTAGCTCTCTCTATCTTCTCCCAGCGCTCCTTTCGGCCTTCAAACGTATTGCAACCTCGTTGGGCGGTCGTCATTCCAGAACTGTCAGCTTCACTCGCTCGCGACGCCCAGTAATACCTCGTAGCGTGGCTGTAGCAGCCTTGCGTCAGGACGGACACGTTACCGTAGAGACACGCGAGCCAAAATTCCAGTATCACGTTCACCACTAAGGTAGCTAAAGTAACGCTTATCCAACCGCATAGTACACCTTCCACACCTTCATAAAACACTCTTGGTAGGTAGAACACGAGCGATATTAACAGTTACGCCAATCAGGTACTCGTCCACCCTATCGATAGAGGCGACTATAGTCTCTGCTATCGCCCTCGTATATCAGCAGCACGAGGCCCAAACAAGTTGAATCACATCTGGACCGAAGCGATAGATCGAATGGTGCCACGCCTCGAACCATTTGAGGCACAACCGCCCGAAGATGCCGAAGTGGGATTCGTAGTTCCGTAATACAGCCATTGGAACGAGGAACGTTAGCGTGACCAAAATGCACGCATATACCTTAGGACGCAGCTCTTGAGCGTTAAATCCATGGACAGTAGTGACAAACCGGTCACTACAAGTATACCAGAAGAAACAGACGGTGGAGCAACCGTCCACCCGCCTCACACTAAATATCCATCCCACGTTGCATAAGGAGGGCGTAATAACCCACACTACAATTCCCGCCACGGCCCAGACCGACATACATTCCGCCTCAATCTCGGGGAACTTCACGACAGACGACACCGGTTCCACTCCATCGAGCCACTTTTTCAACACTTCCATCATTCCAGAATGGCACAGAGCCCGTTAAGAAAGACTTTTAGGCGTCGTCCGTTGGCATCCCTTTCCGAAGTGGCGTCCGAGTCACCCAAGGCGTTTCCATTAAAGTCGTTCCACTTTGCACCCTGTTGCGAGCGCATTTTCTCTAACTTTCGTCAGCCACCAACGGAGCCGATGCGACGCATCCGTCAGGTTTTAGCAATCTCCGTGTAGGACCCCCCCCCCCCCCAGCTACGGTCTCGCTTCTGCCAGCATGCCCAAGCGTCTCACTGTCGCTGAGCGCCGGCGTTTCAAGGCTTAATCGATGCGGCGCTGGATTACAACAAGTGTGGAAAGCCAGGAGATGACGACAAGACTATCAAGCGGGAGTTCTGGGTCGAGCTGAAGTCGCACTTGGGTGGTAACGGTCTGTCTCCTTGTTCACTGCATCTGAAACAGCTGGTCGACGATATTGGAAATCCGGTCTCCCGTTGCTCTGCGCGGTCCCTTGGTAGCGACGCCGTCCCGCCCGGGGTCTGGTCCGTGCCATCTTCACCCGCCAGACCTTCCACCACTCCCCCCGCCTCGACGGCGAGGAGGTTAGCTCGCGGCAAGCGGAAAACGCGCAGCGAATCCCCTCCTGTCAAGACACCCAAGACACTGCGGAGTAGCGACAAGTCCGCCAAGTCGACCGTCATCCCTACCGTTCCTTCTGGTGAGTATAAGGCGTTGGTCGACCTGAATCCCAACGCTCCCGACTCCGTAAAGGCTACCGTCAACTATATCCTGGCAAAGGCGGAGGCGGTCGGAAAGAAGCCTTGGTGCATTGCGTATCCTTGGACGGGACGACCGCAATGGTATAACCCTCTTCGCATTCGAGCGATTTATCGTGCCCATTGACGTTTTTGGATGTCTCACCGTCGTACCTTCTGGGAATGAGCCCTCTACACGCCTCTATCATCGGAACCAGCGCAGAATAATCGTCGTAAGGCCAAGATGCGCGCAGTACAAGCCCGATTGGCCTCCATCAGTTTGTGCATCAAAAACGTGGGATTTTACGCATTTCTCACGCTCCTCGCCAAGCGCTCGCTTATGTTCTGGATGGGAGGTCAGCCCGGTCGCGATAATCTGAAAGGCATACACTACGACGGACCTCTCGGGGACACGTTTGATTCGCTTGAAAACAAGAATCCGGAACGATACCAAGCCACGATCGACAACGCCCTGGAGCCCGTGCAGATTGACGTATATGTGTATCCAAGCATTCGTGCTCTGTTGGAGACGACGGAGGCTTTGGTCCCTACGGCCAAGCCGGCCAATCGACTCTGCATGGTGGCTTTGGCTTTCGTTCGTCTTGTGCTTCAGTCCTCGGCAACGCCTCGTGGCACGTGGGTGGGGTCTAAAAGATAGACGAGCCCTGGAAGTCTCTCATCAATAATGCTCTGGTGATGCAAACCCAGCTGACAGTCGCGGTAGAGCTGGCGAACGATACGTATCAGCTCCCCGAAGTTAGGGGACCGACCAAGACAGCGGGTAGACGTACCGAATGGTCGGATCTCGAAGAGGAGGACGAAGACGAGACCAAAGCCGCTGTTCCAACTGACCTCAGCTACCGCCGACTCTCAGAGTGTTAAAGACGACGCTGACGACGTCGAGAACGATGACGACTACGACGACTACGACGACGACGAAGACGAGTACAAACCGGAGGACGACGACAAAGAAGATGACGATGGGAATAGGGCGGCGGGTGGCGAAGAGGAAAACGACGAAAAGGTCGTTCACAAAAACGTTCCTACCGACAAAGTGAATGCCACCAAGAAGTAGCCTCCTAGTGTAGCGGAGTCGTTCTTAGTCATTGTTTATTTTCCTTTTTCTTCATTCCGAAAAGCACTTGTTTAAGCTTCGCCTTTCTCGAGACTTTATCGCCCCTCGAAGTCCAGCACGTAGCTGAGCGAGCTCGGACCCTCTACTAACATTACCCTTCGCGGTAAACAAGCACTTGGCGAGTATAACCGTTATATTTCTCCCAGCCGGTCAATGTACTCTCCGGGCATGTCCATGGCACCGTGAGCAGCGCGACATAGACAGACCGCCTGCGTATGGCAGTAGTTTGTGAATTACGTTGGATAACGGTCTTCCCATCGACACACAATGCAACGGCGACGTTTGCGGTTCTTGTCAGTGTAAATTTGATCTGAAGACACCGAAGAACACGCCATCATAGGGCTCCCAAGGATACGATCTGGGTGCAGATGCTATCCTGCTAGTGTGGTCCTCCCTTTCTTGTTCCTTCTTACGCCCAAACAGCATTCGCCCCTCGCCCAAAGTTTCTGCGCATTTTTGATTTAGCAGCACGCATACAACATCTGCCACCAAGTCTAGATGGGAGTCACACGCTACTGAGGCACCACACACTAGTCTTCGAGTCAAATATGCATTTGCCCTTGCCACATCGATAAGCGCCAAGGCTAACTGCTTATGTCAGCGCCTGAACGAGTGACCGTCGGAGTTAGAAAACCTCGAGCGTATCTGATCAAGCCGATCGACCCCTTGCATATTGGCGTTAGAAGCGCTGACACAGGTCTGCGCTGGTAACGAAACATTGGCGCTACCTACCATGCGAGTCACAGACGTGGCGAGGATGGGTCCAAGCTAGACACTTAATTTACAATATTTCTATCACACCAACTTGCAGCAACGGTGATGTATTCCGCTGACGCCGGCCCAAATCACCTCTGACACATTGATAATTGTCCTTGTCCAGTATTGTGTGGTCTGGGAAGTGTTTACTGTTGGATCGTATTGTTCCCCGTCCGAAAAGCCCTTTCACACGTAGGTCTTGGAGTAACAGGACTGACGAGTAATAGTTGTCAGTGTTGATAGCTCGATTGAAACCAAACAGCGGGCGTGTGACATCTAACACATTTTTACATATTTTAGCCACTTACACAAGTTCTTGCTGGGGTGCTATTGTCTCCTGATTCGACGCCACGCCCACCAGGCGACCAACATTGTCGGATCTGTTGCAATGCAGCTTGTAGTTAAGTGCAATCCAGCTCGTTAAGCAGTATAGCACATATCGCCGAAAGTGATACTTACCAGTAGGCTTCATGGGATTGTAGACAATCATGTGGCGTCCGTGGCGGATCGGCAAGACACACTGGCTTCATCTAGAGCTACAGCACGGCCAACCACAGCATATTTGCCTCCGGTCACTTAAGAAGGTTTACTAGTGGACGGATACGCGCTGCCGCATCTCCCCCGAGTGTCGTAGGTTCAGAGTTGAAGCTGATGCAGCGTCTGAGTAGTATAAATCTATTTTAACGCATCACGCCGTCCAGTCCCGTGGTGCTTCCACCAAACATTCGATCGTCAGACTTCTCCCCATAATTGTTTGAAAATTTCCCTTTGTCATGAAGTGCCATGTAGAACAGAATTCCTAGGAAAGTCATAAGCTCTGCCAGCGAAAAAGAACTCGAGATTTGATACTCGTTTGCAGCGACATATTCGTTCGTCTCATGATACACTTGGCGCCAGAAGTTGAGTGGTATGTAAGCGAAAAAGACTGATGTCGCCGAATGCCGAAATATGTGCTTGCACCCCTGGCGAACTCGAGTTTATGATGTTCCATCGATATGCGTGTATAGGTCTTTGGGTTTTTCGGTACTGCTAGTCGGATCAAACCGCAGGTTTTAAATCGTCTCCACTTCCTCCAAGCCTGTTACTGACCCTTCAAAGAGCTTGTACTCCTCAAACACTTCGTCAACCTCAATGTCGTCGTCACTATCTGGTTGAGTGAGGACCTTCCAATCAGGGTTGTTGAGATGACTAAGCGAGCGGTAATTCTGGATGCCTTCCTGTACCTATCCGACGCTGACGTGTTCGACAGCTTACTGGAACAGAGTATCCAGCCATCGTACTTGAGATAGTGAGGAGAACCGACCCTGGCGCATTCGCCGACAAACGCGCCCTATTATATACGCACTTCCTACCGCGCGATAAACACGGTCTTTCACCCATCGCTCTTTCTTGGGGCCAAAACGCTACAAGCTTGTCAATACAAACATCCTGCAGCAGGGACAGTAGAAACCTCCCTGGGGTACTAGGTGTGATATTTAAATCGACCAAACGTTTGCCAATTTGCTCACCATTGTTATCATTGCCACACGAGATAGGTTCGGCATATCCGAGTTTCCAAATTCACCTCCCGGTTTCCAAATTCACCTCCCAGTTTCCAAATCCACCTCCCAGTTACCAAACCACACTCCGTCCCTGCAACTGCAATCGTTCACGATCACGTGCTCGCCCTTCGCCACGTCCTTGGGGTCTTCCTAGTCCCGGTATCGCATGTTCAACGCCGTCACAGCCTTCGGAAACGTACAAAGCGTTAGTAGATACACTTCCATATCCAAATTGACTCACCCACCTGAAGTAACTCAACCGCCTTCATTTGGCTTGGGTCGCATTAAAGGCGATAAATTGAAGCACGGCCTCTTCATCTAATAGAAACGCCACACCTTCCTCGCCATTGGCATCTCCTCCAGGTTTTCTCCTCCAGGTTTGATGTATCGATAACGATTGTCCAACCCAGCTCTTGGGGGTTTAGACGTCCTGCCTTCTTGGCGTAATTTGGCCCACGTATACCTGACTTCAACGGCTTCACCGAAAAAGTTATGTCTATTGGGGCTGGAAGCCGCAGCGGCTCGTATAAGCCGGCGGCGTTTAGGCTCAGGAGGAGGCTCATGTTGGTGAGATCGCTTCCCCGCGCCAGGAACCTCCGTCATCGCGCGCTTGTTTTCGTATGAAAATCAAAGGCCTAAAAGAGCCGTTATTACTTATTTGTTATGATGTCCGCATAATTATACTTAATATTGCATTTGTAAAATACGATCAGATACATTAGAAGGATTTATAAAGTCTCATAATGTACAGGGATGATCATTCCCTGACAGTTAACCTTATATACTGGGTGTAAGAGACTTGCGTATAAAAGAAAGGATAAATGCAACAACCAGCCGTTTTGATACTGTATTGAATATATGTGCTAGTGTTAGGTAGTACAGATATCTCCAGACATTACAGACGGAGTTGGGTCCTCTGTCTACCAGGCTAACTCGTTCATCCGTGTTTATTACTAGTCCGCTATCTTCGAGCTAGATTCCTCTCCTTTCAGCGCTAGGCGCGCATTCGAGCTCCCAGTCGTTTTGACTGGATAAACCTCATGATAATCTGAAGAAAATGCGACAAGATGACGACGTGACATTACAACGTCAAAACTTCAACAAATAAGCTACAGTAATAAGAGCATGTTACCTCCGTAAGTATGTTCTGTCCAATCAGAACTAGGTTTGGCTTGTCGCATCTAAAAAATAAGTTTAGCGAATCAGAGAAGACTCCACGTCGTACAGTAATTTTGTTAACCCTTAAAGGCAGGAAATCCTTTTTTACCCCCCCCCCCCCCCCAAGTAGAAATCAAGCATTTCTCATGGTGTTGCAACCTATCATCAGTACCGTGGCTATCTTAAAGAGCGCTCAGAGCGCCTTTTAGAATGAATTACTTAGTCTTGTATACTATAATATAGGAACGCACAAAAGGGTTAATTATTTAAACCGTTAGATGGGTTTTGAAGACACCAAATAGATGATGAAACGTAGTGATGCGGCATTAAGCTCCCCTCTCTTGGATCTCGGACTCCTCACTAGGCCCTAGTATTCCCGTGTCCGTTGGGTATAGTTCAGGACTTCATTTGCTTACCTTTAGCATAGTGAAGAAACGCACTGGACTTGCATTGCGTTACTATTTCGGTATCCAGCTCGGGTATGCCAGTACACAAATACCGCCGAGCTGTACTAGGATACTGTACGTACCTATACTGATCCACAGTACTCTCTAAAGCTGTAGAAATGTTAGCGCAGGTTACGCTTATGCAGTACCGTGGAAATTTGTTGGGGGCTATCCATCCCTCATTCTTCGGTATTAGTAGTAATATTATTATGTGGTTGAAGCACTTTACTCCTAAGACGAAAGGCTTATTATTAACGCCGACAAGTGCTGATCAATATTTTACATCTCTTAATAGTAGAACTCACTTATTGTTTCTGAATTTGAGCTTATTTCTAGGACAAAGTTCTGTTGCCTAAACGTTGCTAGCTGTGCAGGTTTAATTTGAGCCTCCCTCCAGTGCAAATTTAAATCAAAGTGATTCTCACAAGACGTTCGCTGTGTCTTTTTCGCGTTTTTTTGTCTGTGGAAACCTGACAATCTATCTCTTCGTGCCCGAGTGATGCAAACTTGAAGTAAATTTAGCCACAGGGTCGGCGCGAGCTCTGGGACTAAACTTTCCCGCATAAAAACAGCTGAAAGTTTAGTCACAAGCCAGCGAATCACCATGCTGTACAGTACATATATCCGGCACTCACGATTCCTCAGTGCTGATGAACTTGGTGTGCTTCATTCTGCTTTCCACCATCCAGCTCTCAAGTCACGATGAAACTGCGTTTTATTTTCCTGATCACGGCGGCTTTAGGCTTTTTGGAGCACGATGCACTCTCAGTATGCGCAGCCGAAGTCGAACACATGAATGCAAGCGTGGAGGCTGGTTCTGACCAGCCAATAAATCGCGTTCGAGTTTTGCGAGGTCACGAACGTAAAAATACGCTCGACAACGAAATCGGCAACGAAGAGAGGTTTCAGATCGAAAAAATCACAAAATTGCTGACCAATGAAGCCTATCGAAGGAAAAAGTTCGCGAGTTGGAAAGTCACGCAGCGTTTGTCCGACGAAGACGTTTACAAGAAGCTGAGAGCTGACACGGTTCCGAAATTCCGACCAATTTTCTCGAAGTACCAGGATTTCTGATTTGGTCTTTGAGAGTAGACATACAGTGTCAATGCTGATAAAGCTTGTTTCTTTTCAAACATAAAGCGACTGGATTCAGTGTGATTGACGTTTTTGTCTTTATCGACTGGTGTAAATCGGTAGTGTGCACACCCATCCAGACAAAAAAGTCGACGGTGGCCTTGGCATGTGAGTAATTTCAGATATGAAAACGAGTTGTTCTTAGATTATTAGTGCGTATCGTTCACCGTTGTTCTTTGTAGCTCTCACTGGCGTGGCTAGCTCCTGTCGGATGACCAGTAGGACTGCGAAGCCGACGTCTCTACTTTGCTGTGTTGATCATGACCAATAGAGGCGTATTTTATTCTGTGTTAATGCAGACACTTGTGCAGTAGTGCAGTTGCGATATAAGCACATCGCAAGTTGAGTTTGCATTGGCTTAATTGGTCACTAAAAGTCTGTGACACTAGAAGTTCTAAATATAAAAATGCTTTTCACTGAAAAATTACTAAAATGATTGTCTTGAACTAGGAACTAACGCAGATTTTCCTCAGAGAAACCAAGTGAATGGTGACTACACCTTTTGAAAACTACTATTCAATTACAAAACGTACCTGTGAAGCATGTACGGCACGTTTTGTCATTGTTTAAAGTATTACTGTTGGAAAGTTTAGTATATTGACCCCGTTAGTAGCTCTAAGCGATGTTACATCGGGTTTTCCCCGTCTCTACCCCCACTACAGCTATTAATACCATAAAATGTATTGGCTTGGGACAGCTCGAGCATTCATTTTAGCTAAGTTAGTATTTGGTAATTTTGAAAGTAAAAAGAGTTTCATTAAAAAATTGCTCATACTATTCTTATCCAATGAATATTTATGAGATGCAACGCAGATCAAAATAGTTTTTCTACGTAGGCGTGGGAACTCTCGCATAACCCACCGCCGTAGGAGTCATTGAATTTAGGACTAGACAGACGCCGAGGCTCATTCTTCAATTTGTCGCCTCGGCAGAACGCGTTTTAACCCTCCACAGCCACTCCCTGGCTGATAAACAATGTTACCTTCAGTGCCCCTTAGTGGCACGACCCCATTGAACGACTCGAAGAAAGTACACCTTCACTATATCTAGCACCTCTGCACCATTCATCAATTGCCAGGCACCGTTAATTGTAAGGGCTAGAGACAACCCGAACTCACGATTGAAACCATGTGACAGGGCCCCGTCACGGTAATCATGACGGAAGCTCACCGACCTTAACGCCCCCAGTATTTTCTGGCTCTTTAAAAAATTATGGTCGAAAAGGTTTCTTTCATTTTATTACCAGATAAATCCTCTGCCTAAAATCGAGAGCATTAATAACACCATAAGGGTTTAGGGTGCACAATTTTTAAACTTGTCACTTTTTGTCAATTAACGTTACTTTTTTTTTTGCTTTGACGAGCGACTGCTTAAACCTAACTTGTAACTAGTCAAACATTTTACTGTGGGTTGTTTACAGTATCGAATAGTCTATCACGAACCTGAAACCGAATCTCGTGGATCTAGAACACCAGGTAGAGCTCTACCTTTTATCATTGCTCTGGCTTCGGCTAGAGGAAGGACTCGCTATTCTGGACGACTATCTACGACAGTTCAGCGCGCGGCGCAAGAAGAGTGTCAGGCCCGACCAGTCTTGTTCCTCGACGCAGACAGCCTCGTCCCTAGTCTAAAGTGGAACGAAGAGGTCCAGACAGTGGGAGGAAGGTGAAGATCACAGCAACAGCGGGAGGTACTACAGCTGGTAGGAGGTACTTTGGTAAGTTAGATAGCTGGTGAGAAAGCTCTCAGTCGTGAATTTCCTTTTCTTACGAGAAGCGCTCAAGAAACAGAAATAAGAAACAAGTACATTTTCCTCAACTATTACGTCTAAGCCCCTACGTCGGCTTATATAAGATCACGACCCCGACAAGAGACGGAAACCGCGGCAATTTGGCGGAGAAACAGGGGATCTTCTAGCCAATTTTTGTAGAAACGTAAGACCAAGAGCGGAGAGAGCCGCTTGGAAATCCTCAATGTCAAAGCTCTAAGGCGACGGAAAAAGAGAGCTGGAAAGGTATAAGCTCCCTTAACTGGAACGATACGATATAGGATGAAGAGCAGCGCCTCGCACGGATCCTTGCGGAAGCTGATGAGGACCAAGTGGCTGACGACCCTGCTGAGGACGGCGGAGGCGGCGAAGCGGATCAACAAGCGCATGGTGAAACAAGAGAAGCTGCCGAGGTCCAGATGGAACGAGGTTTCGAAGATATAGGGAAACGGTCGGCCCAAGATGAAGACGAGTGCTTGTTTGGCACGTCAACGCGAGCCGAAGAGAATAGGAGAATGTTGATGACGATGTTGGGGACGCCTCAGAGCAGAACTAGCTTCCAAACTTTCCTTGGGACTCTGGCTGATCGACCGACTCTCAGAGAGGAGCAGGCGCGGTCCAGAGAGGCGCGAGAGACCGGGACGACAAGTTCTGGAACGAGACAGTAGTGTCGTTCTCGCTGATTTCGTCCCAACCATCACTGAATCCCATGTTTAAGAGTGGGTGAGAAGCGTCCTCAGCCGCGTCGGCCGAATACTCTCAGGAGGAGGATTTTTGAAAGCTAAATGTGCGCGACGCCGCTGTACCTTAGTGGTGAATGTGATACTGGAATTTTGGCTCGGGTGTCTCTAAGGTAACGTGTCCGTTCCGACACAAGGCTGCTACAGCCACGCTACGAGGTATTACTGGGCGTCGCGAGCGAATAAAGCTGACAGTTCTGGAATGACGACCGCTCAAAGAGGTTGCAATAAGTTTGAAGGCCGAAAGGAGTGCTGGGAGAAGATAGAGAGAGCTAGCCTCGACCTTTCGCAAGCAGGCCCTGAGGGTAAGACGGCGCTAGCGCAGGGATATTTGAATTTGACCCCGATTAGTCGTGCATTTCCTTCTCTTACGAGAAGCGCTCAAGAAACAGAAAAAAGGAAACAAGTACATTTACTCAACCATTACGTCTAAGGTCCTACGTCGGCTTATATAAGACATACGACCCCGACAAGAGAAGGAAACCGCGACAGTAAAGGCCGCGTACTTCACCCACGGACCTAAATCATCAGGTAACGTTCTACCACGTGCAGAAATCCAAAGTACGGTCAACTACACCCAATCTCAAAGCCTCAGGGTGCAAATCCTAGCTCCTCTACCTCCGATGGAATCATCTTGCTGCAGGTCATCCCGCCTTCTGCGGCGTCGGTGCTGCCAGTAAATAGCTCACTAGTCACTTCAAACCGTACTTATGAGAGAAGAGTACGGGTGTAATTTACCGGATGATTATCGAGTTTTAGACGAAAGGGTTACATTTGAGGAATAAGAAATAAGTTGTACCGGGAATACTGAAGCATGATCGTTAAGGTAACGGTACTTGCGCGACCGTAACGTGGGCTAACATTCGTACAGCATTCAAGAGAGAAATGAGTTTCTGACCACCCTCACCTTCGTAGGGAGACACGGCAAGGCGGAATGGCAGATGGTTTAGTAGTGCGTTTTTAATACCAATCGGAAAGCTTACGAGTATTAATTGGGATTATTATCCGAAAGTGACAAGCATAATTTTTGAGGATAGGAAGCGACAAAGGTCTTGATATCACAGCCCGCATTTATTCGAGTTCAGTCCATCAACCGTTGTGTTTCTTCCTTGTTACATGTATTACTGGTTTAAGCATGGACTGACAGACATCATTACATGTTTAGTAAGGTATACTTTTCATTATTAGAATAACAAATATGTTACTACTGTAGCCCTTTTTAACAGTTCATTGGCTTAGAGGTTATTCTCGGATTATCTTAATAACTTTAATCTTGTCGAGCTTGTGCTCGCATCTGCCTGATACAGCTGCATCCATAAAAAATCTGTAGTATTTTTTTAGTACAGAGTGTAAATGTGATTTAGTTACTGTACCGGTAAATTGTGCTAAAGCTTCAACATGTAGAATGCGCAGTACAATTTGCTATTCTGACGATGGTGATCTGTACTGTACATGTACGGGTACCGGTGCATTGTACTGATCCCGGGGTGCAGAAGCGAATGTGGTAATAGCTGAGAAATTGGCTCTGTAGATCCGTTATACGGGGTTGCATGGTGTGGAACTCACAGGGGTACGGAGTACCCGGAGAGTTAACAAACCCTCAGTACATAATTTGGAGAGTTAACAAAGTCTCTCAGTACGTTGGCTGAAAGCCACACGTTATGCATTTGATAAGATTAACTATGTTAGATAGTTAAGCAGATACATTTACCCCTAGGCGGCTTGGCCGCAATAATAGTAAATAGAACACTTCTGGTTTTGAAGCATAAACGTTAAGGTATTAACTTTGGACCCTGAGCGTGGGCTGTAAGCACCTTTCGATAAGGAACTTAGTACTAGTGACCCTTTGAGTCGAACGTCTTCCTCTGAGGCTGAAGCTACGGCAGCCCCGCTGTACTTGGTAGCACTTGTATTCAATCCCGCTCCTGAGTCGGTTGACTATATCCTCTGCGAGGATGGAACATTCCGTGTTCGCGAATTTGCCCCTGGTGCAGCAAAACGCGCTTGCTAAGCTGAAGCCCTTGCTTGGCTCGGAGGGCGTGGCTCATCTTGCATCGCAAAGTCCGGACGCGGTCACCGCCAGACTGGGATCGTTCTCACGCTACGAGAATGCGCTCTTGGAGCACGTCCACGAGAAGATGAGCGACGCAACGGCGGCGGCGTCGATGACGCGTGAAGAGTCTATGAGACTGAAATTGCTCATGGGGAGCGTAAAACCCTTCAAAGGGAATGATGGAGAGGACCTCCTTCTCTGGACCCGTGAGGTCGAGATGACGATGGTATCAGCCCTGCTTTAGGCTGAGCATCAGCGCGTGGTGCTGGCTATCTCCAGGCTTGGAGGTCGCGCTCGCGGATGACCACTAACGTACGGCACGTCTGTTGACGCTGCATTTTCCACGTTGAGGTCGGCTGAAGCAACAGCTTTCGTGCGTGTTCGCACCGCCTAATCAGGCGTACCGTATCAGATTAATGCTCCTTGCTACCCGCCAGGGTAAGAAGGATTTATTGGACTATGACCAAGAGTTGAGAGCTTACAAAACCTTCGCGTTCAAGGGTTAACAGCGAGAACGCTTATCGTCGGAATGGCAGCGGACCCTCTTTCGGAACTGGTCAGTGTGACCGTGTTCATGGAGGGACTTCGTGTGAGCGCAGCTTGAACGGAAGTGTTCCGTGTACACCCTAACTCTGTCGAAGAGGCGGTGGATGTGACATTAAGCGCCGAGCACAGCTTTAGGTCGGCTCGACCTGGTTGGAGCGCTGGTAGCGCAGGCCCTTCGAGCGGTCCAGAGCCAATGGACCTCAGCTATGCTGAAGACGAAGAAACGGAGCTTCTTGCTGTGGAACAGCACGCCGAAATCCGCTGATGCTTTGTGTGCAATAGCACTAAGCACTTGAGGGCATATTGGCCTCTGCGCAAGAAGCGCAAGGCTCCGGCGAGCCAGCCCTCCGGGTCATCGCAGGGAAATGGCAACTCCCCGTAGGCGCGGGGCGGTCTACTGGGGAAGAACTGAGTTGTGCCTCGAGAGGATAGAGGGCAAAGGGGCTCCGCCCCGAAGAGACAAGAGCTCTCTTACGAGAAGCGTGTGTGCAAGTCGGGCTTGCTGGTCGTTCAAGCGAACATGAAGGGCTTTGCAAAGCCATGGAGAGTATTGATTGACTCGAGAGCCTCGGGCAACTACGCCCGTCGCAACACCATGGAAGGGAGTCAGCCGTATGCTGAGGCACTGAAAGTGCCAACGAGAGATACGATTTCTGTCTGTCTCGCGATGGAGACACTGGTAACTGTTGCGAAGGACTCTGTCGACATTGGAGTAAAGCTTGAGAACTTCGATAGCGTGGAGCGCTGTTTGGTCTTTGGCCTGGATGCCAGGTATGACCTCATCATTGGCATGGCATGGCTGGACAGCCATGAGCTATGGATCAACTGAAAGTTGTAAGCGCTGGGTGCGTCGCACCCTGCTCCTAGGGGAGCTTTGGTGAGTAATGAACCCACCGCTGTTAGGAAGCAGAAGCACTTTTAGTGCGAGCACGAAGCCGAGGCATCGTAGTGCTGGACATTGGTATGTCGGAAATTGTATTCAACGAGATTGCTGTTTGCCCTGAGGGCGTACGTAATGCGGCACGTTATCCGCTCAGCGGTGCAAGTGAGGTCAATGAACGGTCCTGGTGAGGACGAACGCGAAGTAGCGCGTAATCCAACGAGTGGTACGGATCTGGTCTATGTCCTACCGCTGCATGGTCCGAGGGCTGCAGTCGACAGCGAGTCTAGGCATCATAGGCGCGGCCCAGGCGATGCAGGTGAAGTGACACCTAGTTCACTGTGGGATGGTCAAGGACAGCTTGGCTCTCGGCCGAGTGTCTTACGAGACAATGTATCCTCTTGGAGGAGTGGTGGTGCTGCTGCACCCGGTGGTGGTGATGGAGATGTCGCCACACCACCCTCATCCGGCCGGGCTCGGTAGCGGGGGGAGACGAGAAGAAGACGCAGAGCGTCTGTGACGTCGTCGACGTCGGACGAGGTGTCCAAGTGACGAGCGGTGAGGCTCCGGGTGATTGCTGGGAACAACTGTACACACTCGTGAATGGAGTGACGGGGGAGGGGAAGGCGACATCAGCGTTGACACGCTGCCTGCTGTAGATGCCCTGCTACAGCTAAGCCAGATGTCCATCGCCGAGTTTGGCGAAGAGTTGAAGACAGGCGAGCTAGCCGAGGTGGTCCTGCTGGGACCTGAGGATGAGTTGAACTCCTCATCCGTCGTGGACAACGTGGTCCTAGAGGATGTCAAGAAGCCGCAGAGCGCTAAAAGTGAATCGGCGATCCTAAAAGATCCTTCCGACCCCTTCTACCCTGTGGTGAAGGAGTAGGGAGACGTTGTCTCGAAAGACCCACCGACGGGTCTGCCTCCGGGTCGAGGCGTGTATCGTGAGATTGACCTGGCTCCTGGAATTAAATACTGCATGACAAGGCAATGGCATTTGCCAAGAGACCAGTGTGACGTCATTGACGCATTCTTCCGTGCGAAGCACGAGGCAGGGATCGTGTGTGAGAGTAAGTCTCCGCACTCGACACCCACGTCCTGTGTCAGAAAGCCGAGCGGCAAGTTACGCATTGTTCATGCTTTTAGCATGCTAAATGCGGCTACTATCCCGGCGCAAACATCGATGCCTCGCAAGAATGTTCTGCAGAACAACATGGTAGGCTCAACGTTGTACAGCGCACTCGACTTGGTCGATGGTTACTACCAATTGCTCATGAAAGCGAGCGACATCCCGCTGACAGCGGTGCGTACGCCTAGCGTATGCTCTGGGGGTGACTGGTCATGCACCAGGGGCTGTCGAACGCACCAGCAACGTTCAATCGGCTTGTGACGCAGTTGTTTAGGTTCCATCGGGTGTACGCTCAGACGTACTTTGACGATATATTTGTTCATAGTCGTGATGAGCACGGAAAGTCAGATGTGGAGAACCACATTTACCACTTGCGAGCGGCGCTCGAGTGCAGGCGCACTAATAAGCTGTATGCCAACTTGGACAAGTGTGTCTTTGACGCGGAGGAGATACCTTTCCTCAGGTGCTTAATTGGGGGCATGGCTTACGGGCAGATCCAGCCAAAGTCATGACCATCGTGGACTGGCCGGTTCCCAAGAATTAAAAAGACTTATGCAAGTGGCTAGTCCTATGCACAAGTACAGCACGAGCTATGCGGAGATGGCTAGGCCATTATTAGATCTCCTTAAGAAGGGCGCACCGTGGTGCTGGAACGTCGAGGACGACCGAGCCTTTGAGGCTGGGAAGGGGGCTTTCTTTAGGCTCCAATCCTTGCGCTACCGGACCCGGATCGTCCGTTTAGCGTCGTGTGTGACGCCTCCGATGTTGCATTCGGTTGTGCTTTACTACAAGCAGACGCCGAAGGGCGTGAGCGCGTGATTGTCTCGCCAGCTCAAAGCTGCAGAGAGGAACTATCCAGCTCATGACATATAGCTACTTGCAATGATGTACGCTCTGGTCAAATTCACGATATATCTGCTAGCCTCTAAGCCTTTTGTGATCTCTACTGCTCATGCGTCGATACGCACTGCGACACAGTCACCTCACGACAGTGACGTCGTCAGAGCTTGACTTCATACGCTGCACAGGACGACATGTGAGTCGCGCTGCTACGGGCTCTTGAAAGAGAAATGTTTAACGGCTCTGACAGTGAATTGTCTATGTGCTTACGAGCGAGGTTGCATCGATATTCGCTCGATGGCGGCCTGCTTTATTACAGCACCGATGCTGATGATAACCCTCGTGTAGTCGTTTCTCATGATGAGGATCTAATGTTTCGAATTTTCTATGAGGTTCATGATACGCCCGTGGGCGGGCACTTAGGTAGGGAGAAGAACTATGGCTCAATGAGCTCGATGTACTGGTGGTCCCAGATGTATAAATGGGATGGCACCTAAGTACGCACGTGTGAAAGGTGTCATCGGACAAAGTCCGCGCCGAGCACGAAAGCGCCATTGGCAAGTTGGCCCGTCCCCAAGGGGTGCTGGCAGTCCATGAGTATGGACTTTGTGTTTGGTCTTCTCAAGGATAAGGCGGGAAACACGGGTATTGTGGTCTTTGTAGACCGACTGTAGGCCGAGGGACGACGTCCGCTAGCGGTGGACCAACTCCTGCAAGGGACGGAACGACGCATATCGGGGAAGGGGCGGCAACGGTGGACCCAGCTCTTCAAGCCTTTATCGTCAACACCATCGGTCAGCAATGCAACAAATTGCTATGGCGAGTGGATCTGTAGGGACATAACGCTCACCATCGAAGGATCGAGGATCGAGAACGGTGGAAACTTCGCCTCGATACTCTAGGAACGAGTTGGATCGACTGTTGGAGTCCCCGAGGTGTGGGACCCGTAGCCTTGGCGGTGGGGAGACCGTGTATCGGTCAACCCCTGAGACTCGGACCAGCAGACCTATGTCTTCTATCCATTTGTATGAGAATGTATCCGCTCAAACGCCCCGAACGGACGGCGGAGGCGGAGCATATGGCACGCCGAGACCATACTCGTCCTCCAACCCGTTTGGTCCGATGTTACCGCCGGGTTGGAATCCGATTGAGATGCCCATTGACGCCCAGGCTAAGCCTTCAATGCTTGCCGGAATGAGAACGGAGGGAACTATGAATTGGGCAGGGAAGCCGATAAACGGGGGATCGGTCCAAGATTACAATGAAGATCCGAGACGCATTGGAAAGGCGAGACTTGACCGAGAACGCTGCCAGGGATACGCGATGCCTCGCCCGAATACTCCCACGGATAAATACGCTGAACGTGAGCTGCGTGACTTTATTAGATGGATGCTCCAGTGGCTGGTTGAGGAACGCCGTCAAAGTGATCGTTCCATTTTATTCGTACACGGCCTCGAGCGAACAATCAGCGGCGTTTTGGTGTTCGTTTGAGAAATGCACAGATGCATGGACGATCAACTGCGCTTAACGGCTTTTGAACAGTGTCTAAAGGGCAAAAACGGGTAATAATGGTGGTAACATTCGAGGATCGATAACGTCGAGTTGCTTCGTTCCAGGTTTCACAACCGGTTCGTATGTCTGCCTCCGGCGCAAACGTGGACCCGTCTTAAAACGGCGGCAAGGGAACGGGGCGAGTCTGCCGAACTGGGGGGGGGGGGGGTGATCGACCCAAGACGATATGCGACGCTCTGAACTTGCCAGAACCTCGCATGAGGTACGAGTTCTTTCTTGAGGGAATAAGGAACAAGCAGATGCGTGCGGTGCTGAGCGGTAACATGATTGGATCAATTGAGCAAGCCTGTCGCATTCTGTCGTTCAAGAATCTTCACCTGCCTATCGAAGAGGACTATGAATTTCCCGAGGAAGGAATGAATCTAAAGAGTACGAAGAATGTGCCCTTGACGGAGCTACAAGTGCTTCAAGAGCTGCAACAGCTGAATCGGAACGTGAAAAAAATATTCTGGAACGAGGGATGGATACATAGGCGACGTGACCATGACCGATCCGAAACCGGTTATTCCTTCTAATTCAAATGGAGGGGTGAGTGCTGAGCTACGACCACCCAACATTCGTAGGGGCCCTGATAATTGCACAGCAGAAGGAGAAGTTGTGTGTGGTCGCTGCGAATAAAATGGGTGCAGTACAGACAACGACGGTGAAATCCGCCATACCTTTAAAACACGCCCGAGTCCAAACATGGTTTTCCCACTAATGAAACCAGTTTCAGCCAATCCGTATGCCGTATTTGGGCGTTTTTGTACAATCAACCCAGGATGTGCTGATTCCTGCATCGGTTCTGTACATTTTGGAATCGGTTTTGTACTTTGTGTTCAGACTTTGAGCTGAAACTGCCGCTTTCAACCAATCAAATAACTGGGCGAGTATTCCTGTCGCGCGTATTTTTTTTTATATGAAGGATAGTGTTCAGACACCGGGCGGAATTCACCGTCGTTGTCTGTAGCGAGACATGTCCTCGTGCGAGAGGCATGTGTCATCGCTGACACCAAGTTGGCCATGGAGCGTAGCTTGCCAAGGGGGACGCGTGTAAGTCAATTTGGAGATCGTCAAGCCACGGAGTGTTTCGTTTGCCGACAGCCGGGTCATGGTGTGACTAACTGTCCTGAAATCGAAAAACTGTGCCCTCTCGAACAACGCCCTAGTGACTGAGACGGTTACTACTCAGGGCATGGCTACACCAACTGGAATGTCCCGACCATGAAGGGGGGAAGAGGAAGGAAAAAGAAGTGTCGCTCTTTCCTCTTGTCAGGTTGGCAACACAAAGGGAGATGAAAGTTCATGAATAAAGGGAATTGGTGGGGCTGAGAGGGCTCCCGGGGTTGGTGTGAATAATGGCGTAAGCGCTCGGAACGTTCTCGTTGCAACGGGACGACTGATAATGCGGATATTGAAACTGGAGCGAGCAGTCTAAGTGGAAGAGCTGTCCAACGAGGATGAACACTCGAGACCAAGCCGGAAGACGTGGTAAGCGTAAGAACAAACTTGTTTGCGGCCGTAATCGGATTAGTGAGCGCTCCTCAGAAGGACGTTGACATTCTCGAAGCAGAGCTGGATTCGGAACGTACGGACTCATCAAACGAATATGATCGTCTGTTTAGCTGAATATGCTCGAGCGCGGTGACGATCCGGTAGTGAAGAGTGAGCCCGAGGGGTACGACAAGGAAATGGAAAAACGACTGTTTCCGTTGGACGACGAGAAGATTCAGTCCGGAGTGAAACAGAACGCTAGCAGGCAGGGGGAACCGCCACTTGCGGAAATGAGTGAGCAGCTGAGAATATCGGAAGAAGTGCTGGAACGTACTAGGGAAGACTGTACGGGAGAAATGGGGAGGCCGTAGTACTGGCTAGATTGGTACGAGAAGACACTAGAGAACTTTACAGTGGCCAGACGTGCTAACCGCAACTTTAAGGGCGAAACTGGAAGAATGGAGACTACGTTGCCTGTCAGCTCCATTACGAGGACGGGAACGTAGACGTTTCATGGAAGGACGACGCGACCGAGCTCGAGCTCATACGGAACATTTGCGTTGGGTTTAATGCGTCCCCGACTGCAGTTGACGAAAACGAAGAAGGAGTGTCGTTACCTTTTAGGTGGCGCTCCGAAATCCGTAGGAGAGTGTATGAGATGCTCAAGCAGGAGAGGGACGAAGACGAGAAGAGTCGAGTTGAAGAGAATGATCCAGAGAAAGAGAGCGGAACGGAGACTGACGTTCCCCATCTGCGATACAAGTCCGAGAGAGACGTTTTGGACGAAAAGTCCCTTTGTGCCCACCTAGAAAACGTAGGTGGAATGATGACCTGATCGTTTCAAAATCAAGCGGTGGACTGGGCTCTTTCCTATTTCCGAACAGAGGCTTATACCATCGATGACAAGTTACGCGACAAGGGCGGGGCGTCTAAAATAGAAGGACCCGTCGCTGATGCCGTTGCACTAAAACGGCAAAGGAATGTGACGTTTGGGCTTCCAATCGAATCGTCCGAAGATGAGAGGCTGAAAATAGCCGGTGTACTACCCGACATCTATGCGATCAGCGCGCGTAGAGCTCCGCGGTAGCGAAGGTCGCAGGAATTGCGAACCGTGAGTGAAGACGATGCCTCTCAGGGTGAGACAGGGGTTGTACCGGAGGGAAAACGCGTCATTTGTAGTGTTGGGGGACTGACAACTGTTACCGGTGGCTTTATCGATTGTTGTCCGTCGGAGATGTTAGCAGACACTGGAGGTGGGGCGGTCTCGTGAACATACGGGTGCTGAAACGACTAGGTCGAGCGTCGGAACCTCTCAAACCCTACACCGGAAGCTTAGATATCGTTTCGGGACATGAAATTCGTGTACGTGGCATGATCGAACTTCCCGTGACGCTTGGGATGACCGTTATGACGCTTCCGTTTGTTGTGGTTGACAATTTGTTCGTGAATGCCATTTTGGGAACGGACTCGTTGCGCTCGTTCCGAGCCGTAATGGATCTCGAAGAACAAACGATGACACTGAAAGGGACGGGAGATGTAATCACGTTAGACGTCTCGAGTGTGGGAGATATCTACGCAGTCACGACGACCTTACCGGTGCGCTTGAAGCCTGCCCACTTAGCGCTAGTCAACTCCAAGGTTCGGGGATCGATGAAAGATCGTTCCACTGTTTTGGTGGAAGGCGTCCCTGGGACGGATGTGAACTTACGAGTATCCAGAACCCTGTGTACGATGATGGACGGGACAGCCCTTGTGGAAGTCTGTAACGCGTCTACGGAAGAGGTTGAAATCCCGTCGGGTGCGTACGTAGCGGCTGTGACTCTCGTTCCCAAATCGGCTTTTGGTGTCGAAGTCCGAAGTAAAACGACGAGCGAGATTAGTGCCGTGATAAGTGCTACCGAAAGCAAAAAGTGGGCAAAGGAGGAGACTGTTGAAGCCGAGATGGCTGCTGCTATGCCGAACGAAGCGGACGATGATTTTGAAGTGGACTTCCAGGATACATCATTGGGAGCTGAACAAAGGAAACTATTTGCCGAGATGCTAAAGGACCGGAAGGATCCATTCGTAGAGACGAAAAGAAACAAAGAAGCCGGGACGTACGGACCTCCTGGAGTTCAGCATCGATGCCGGGACGAGCGCGTCAATAAAGCAACCTTCTATCGTGTCTTGAAAACCGAAGGAGACGTAATGGAGGCTGAGATTCAAGAATATCTGAAGCTTGGCCTAGTCAGACCGTCGAATAGCCCATGGGCTAGCCCCGTGCTGATGATTTGGAAACCCGACAGCGGTATTCGGTTCTGCATTGATTACCGGAAGCTTAATGCGGTCACAGTCAAGGATAGCTATCCTATGTCATTGATCGACGACAGTTGGGACGTCCTTGGCGACGCTAAGCTATTATCTACTATGGACAATGCGTCAGGATACTGGATCGTTCCGATGGAACCGAACAGTGTTGGGAAGACGGCTTTTACGAGAACATTTGGGCTTTATAAATGGCTCGTTATGCTTTTCGGGTTATGTAACGCCGTTCCCGCTTTTGAGCGACCGATGGAGAACGTGCCTCGTCTACCTGGACGCCTGTGTGGTGTTTAGTAACGATTTTCCAACTCACCTAATCCGAGTCAGACAAGTGTTGGAATGATTCCGTGCGGCTGGATTTAAGCTGAAAATGAAGAAGGGCCACTGGGGACGTGACCAAGAAGCGTTCCCGGGACACATAGTGATACCTAGGGGCATATTGTCGGACCCTAAAAAGGCAAAGGCCGTGATGAACATTGAAAGGCCGCATGATCATCATCCAGTTCGCAGTTTCCTTGGATTAACGAGTTACCTCCGACGCTACATACCCGAGTTCGCTGCTATTGCAGCTCCTTTGGAACGACGGAAGCAGAAAGAGGTCGACTTCAAATGAAGCGAAGATTGTGAAACGGTGCTCCGACAACTCCAACGGGCTTTGGTGAAACCTCCTATACTGGTATATCCCAACTTTGACAAGAGGTTCAAGCTCTATGTGGCTTCGTCTTATTTGGCAATGGGGGCGTGTCTAATGCAGGAAGTTGACAAACGTGACCGAGCTGTTGCCTACGCTAGCAAGCTGTTGGTAGGATTTCAACAGAATTGGATCAACAAGACCTGTGGGACTACCGAGATTGAATGCTGGGGAATTGTCTTGGCTACGCGAAAGTTTAAATGCTAACTCGACCACGGCGAATTTGACCTGTATAAGGACCATTAAGCACTTACGTGCATATTTAGTGACAAGACAAGAACGTCGAATGCTAAGTTGGCACGATGGGCTGCGGAGTTGTCACAACTGAGTTTTAAGGTGTATCGCAAGCCTGGTACGTCCATGGAGTATGCTGATGGGTTGTCGAGACTTTATCATTGCTCTGCGAAAAAAAGCTGATGGGTGCTGTAACGATGATTGTCTCTTGAACGAAGAACGGGACGATCCTCCAGATGGACTTGGAACGTTCCCTTCGGAAGATACTGAGAACTCGAACGAGACGGACTGTTCAGGTCCAGCCGGGGAGCATGCCGAAGATGTGGTCCCTACCAGCGAGCTCACCCAGAAAGAACAGCAAGAAGAGCTACAAGCGGGTGCCCCACCTTCTCTACCTTCTGCTATCGATGTGTTCGGGCTGGACTATGATAAGTTTGTGAAGGAACAGGAGCGAGTACTGTGGATACGTGCCAGGAGGGCCTTCCTAAAAGACGGATCTCTGGCCTTGGATCCTCAACTCAGGGTGACTGTGCTGAAAATGTCGCCGCATCACCTGATGAAGAACGAGGTCCGAATGCGTCTCGTGCACTTAGGGGATCGAGCTGGTCCTGCTCGGACCATGACCGTGCCAGTCGTTCCTTAACCGTTTATCGAGACAGTTCTGAATTATTGTCACGCAGACATATTCTCAGCACATTTGGGAAAGACGAAGACCTTGAACAAAGTAAGACGCCATGTCTTCTGGCACCGGTGGCGAAAATACATGGCCGAATACGTAAAAACAATGTTCCAATTGTAGTGGTGGTAAGGGTCGGAGGCCCTGGAGAGCGGTTCTGATGCAGAAGATGCCGATCCAGGAGCTATCGGGGCCGTTTTCGTTACTGGTAGTTGGCGCCGTCGGTCCGACGGTGGCCACACCACGGGGGAACAATTATATTTGGTGTTTGTGGATTACTTCACGAGGTGGGCGGAAGATTTCGCGGTTGCGTCTCCGGACACGATCCCTTTGTGGACGCAATGATTGAAGGTGCCAGCTGTAGACATGGCGTTCCGGAACGATTGCTTAGTGACCGGGGATCGAACTTCACGTCCGATCTGACACTATCGTTGTATCAGACACTAGGCATCAAGACGTTGTTTGGGGCAGCCTACCGTCCCCAGACTCAGGGACTGGAGAAATGATTCAACGGAACTTTGTTAGGGATGCTCCAGATGTTCGTGAGCGAAACTTAGACCGATTGGGACATCTATTTTGCCTCGGGTCTTATTGGATTACCGGACTGCCTACCATGAGGGTCTTGGGGACACCCCTTTCTTCTGCTTGTACGGTCGTGACCCGGTCCTGCCGATCTACTAGTTCTTTCTCAACACCGGAAAGGACTGGAAAAGCAACGAAGTTGCTGCGTATCGAAGGAAGTTGCATTGTTGTTACGTGACTCAAGGCGTCTGGTGGAACGGCAACTACTAAAGGCTCAAGATCATCACGAGCAGCGTTTGAATAAACAAGTCAAAGTCACGTATGAAGGGGCGATCCCGTGTGAATCTATCAGTACTTCAAATCGAAAGCTGGTGAAAACAAGACGAAGAAGTTAGCATTTTCTTGGCACGGCCCGTACCGTATTGTCGGCCAAGTCGGGGAGAACGCCTACACGATCGCAATTCCTAGCCGTCCCGACAGAGTCGTTGCGGTGAACGTGAATCGTTTCAAACGCTTCCGTGGTCGCTGGAGTCGACCTTTCGCGGACGAAGTGCCCGGAGAGACGGCCGAGAACGTGGCAAGTAAAAGCGTGAAAATCGAGAACCTGCCCATCGAGGACGGGAAGAAAATGTTATGCGAATGGAGACTGGACCACTACAAGAGGATGATCTGCCTTCGTCGAGTTTTGTCGAATGGGTGTCTATTGGTGGTGAGGAGTCAGCGTTCACCGGTGTTTCGTCGCCCATTGTGGACATTATTGCTAAGACAGTGGACAAGAGTGAGCGGGATATTGCGAGTTCGAGTCCCGTCGGAGAGATATTTTGGTTACCACGAGCTGCTTTGTCCCCTGCGTTTGGAACATTGATAAGCGCTTTTGAGGAGGCCGGCTGCAAGAAGAAGGGTCTGCTTCAGTTACGTCAGAGTGTCAGGATTATAGAGGCCAATCCTGATGTGGACGACGCGGACGTGTTGTTCTAACTGGTCACCCGACTTGGAACGAGTGGAGCGTGACGGCTTCACTCTTATTGCTGCTGGAGAACGGGTGAGTCTCAAGACACTGAACCGCATTATTGTATTTACATATTGGAACGCTATGGACGTGGAGCATTAACGGAGAACAATGTTCCTTAGACTGAGCGGTTATGTCTGGGATTGACAACGTTGGAGCGAGGGGACATTGGTTTGCGGAACGAAGACAACTGGCAGTAAGTGAACCTACCGCCGTAACCAAATCTACGGTTATTTGACAAAAATCCCATACCGGGCGGTCACACCAGACCCAACGAGAATGGCCAAAATAGAAACGTCACTGGTCATGATGGAGAACTGCGTGGTAGTGTGGGTTTCGGTGTTGAGGAGTGGCAAGACGAACGGATACAAAACGCTGGGTGCAGCGACGCTGTGCTAACCCAGCCACACACAAACCGGCTGTTGTAGACGAGCCCGACAGATCCTAGTTCGCGATTGCCTGCGGTCCGGTAGCCAGGAACGTCAGTACGATGCCGCCACTCGCAATGGTATTCATTGCTACGGGGTCAAGCGAGTTCAAGTCGTTGGCCCAACACACCGTAGTTCTCGAAGGCATCTGCGATGACCGACCCGTTCGTGGATAAGAATTCGGCCACCAGGAACGTCTATCCGGGGCGATGACGTTTAAGTATTCGACGTCAATGCTCGTGAACTTACCACGTCTATAAAGCCGGACGCGTCCGTCTTGCAGCCTCCTAGGTACTACCAAGGCGACCCTGTAAGTGGATCGACACACGAATTCAGGAGGCTGTGATTGCCAAGGACAAGCACAAGAAACCCGTTTCGGGAGAGGTCGACGTGTCTTCTGCAGCTACAACACCCACGGTGACGCCTGCACACATGGTCTTTGCTACTTCTACTAGTGAATCGCTGGAAATGAAAGCAGTAGTTGCAGCTGAAGTAGCATGCAAGGGATTCATAGGACGCGCCTATTACGGACATTTAAAGGCTGGAGATGCAAGCATGACACCTGCTTCAAAGCGATATCGCCTGTGCCGTTGTGAAGTGGAAGGCTGCACCAAGTTTGCGGGTTTTAACCATTGTTGCTTGGCTCATGACGGCCGAAGCCTCTGCGTTCAGGCAGAGGCTTCGGCTGTGACCGCGTCGCACAGTTCGGCCACATATGCAGTGCATATGGAGGTGTCAAATTATGCAGTGGCGAAGGATGACGTCGTGCCCTGCAGTCTTGTGGTTGCTGTAAGACACAAGGCGGGGAAGTGCGATGTCAGCATCCAGACACCACGAAAGGTGCTATTTCCAAAGGCTTCTGCCGGTCACACGATGGTGGTTCGCGCTGTGCTGACCAAAACTGCAAGACGTAGGCCCAGCGTCATGGATACTGCGTACGTCACGCAAACTCTGCTGCTGAAGGTGTAGCGGCACTAAGTTCACTTCCCATGACTGATGTTACAATTCAAACTTTAGAATAAAGCGTCGGCTTAGTCCAGCAACAACAACAACAGTAGCGATGACTAATTGACACAGTATACAAATCCAAACCAAAACGATAAGCATTATTTCAAGCCATTAGGTGACCATATCATACACACGTCTATATGCATGAATACTAAAAACGCTGTATGTAGTACTATATCGCCCTGGTATATATCTTGGAACGTACATGTATTCCATCAGAAACAACAAGACTATAGCTACCGACACTATAAGAGTTGAGTCAACAGCTCGGCTGCTCGTATCAGCTGATGCTTTAAATGTTCAAAGAATTCATCAGTGGCGAGCGCTCGAGTACGAACCATATTATAACAACATCGCAAGCATATTGGAGGTCGCGACTGGCACGAGGAGCAGGACGATTCAATGATACTACCACCAAACATCAAGCGGCATGAGACGAAGGGGTTGACAAAGGCCAGTAAGTGCTCGGCCAGCAAACGCAGAGTCGACCAACATCAGTACACAGACCGTCATGACCAACGTAGACGAAGCTCCGTGGCAGCAAATGCGCCGCGTTGACTGGCCGAAACCCGGGCAGTAGCAGCAAGTGACCAATGAAGACCCATGCTGCTAGAGGAAGTCTGAGGAGATGGTAATTGCGCCGTCTTCTCTGGCTTCTTGTAGAAGCCCCTTCGAATGTACTTTACTTATACAGCGCGTACGGTATGACGTCGCCGAAGTAGAAGGTTTAGGCTCACCATCTCTTGTCAGATCTCACACGGCTTGTATATCTGCTTGTGCGCTTACCATATCCGATTTCGACGTTTCAGCGGTGCGCTGCTCTGCTAACATTACTAGAGGATCCCGACATGCTTCGACTTGATGTGACGCTTTGCTTTACTAGCGTTCTTCGCGTTGCGCAGTGCCTCCTCCCAACTGTACCCGTTTGGTTTGACTGGGGACTTAGTCACTTGGGTGCACAAGATACAAACGTTATAATGTAGTTTTGGAGACGGCTTCCTCGAGTTGAGCTTTCGGTAGGGGGTATCCAGCCTGTGGATGAGGTAGCAAACGTTGTCCGGGGCACCTATCCATCGTGCATGCTTGGCAGAAAGGGGACCGTCAAGTTTTGAGGTCGGGGATGGTGGCTATGACGGTGTTTTAAAATAAAGGTGACCAGTGGCGGATTTAACCGATGGAATCCCTTTCTTCTTCCCAGCCTTTGACTCCGCCGAAACTGCTTTATTCTTCCCCACGGAAGAAACGAATGTTCGTCGCTTCATGGATAGCTGTTTTGTCCACAGGAAGAGGTTACGACGGAATGTAGTCGGAGTACCCCCCCCCCCCCCCCCCCCCCCCCCCCCCCCCCATCCAAATGTTGTTTGATTTTACAGACGAGATTTGCTGCGTTCCAGCAGACAATTATGAGAGTGTAGGCTCCATGACTTAAACGTAGGCTTTGCTATAAAACCTACATTCTACCGTTAATGACTACAATTTCGTCAGGTCTCGGATTAAAATGACACCACACCTCTCAGTTTGCGCCGACTCAGGGCGTTCATTTACCCCCACAAGGTACATAGCCTTCCTGTATACGGTACACGGATTCGTCTTAAGACGGTAGCCTTCCTGGCAGCCCTCTAGTGAACACTTGGTCTGCGAGGCAGTACGGGCTCGAAGGACTGGAAGCGCTGGCGATCTTCCAGCTTAATGTGGAATGAGGTAACCCGGATTTGCCCGCTGTCGTCCCACGGGCTTACGAAAGTCACGCATTGGAGAAATGCTAAAGGAGGGTAGTACTTGCGCATTTAGGGTTACATGAAAACGGTTATTGGATAGTACTATCGCAAACCGAGGAGCAGAAAATACTGTGCGCTTAGTAAATCCTAAACCACCCGATATTCATTGGACTACTACTTGAAATAATGTAATAGTAGTAAGGATCAGAGAAACTACTGTCGATAATACTACCAACATCTGTCGACGTGCCCGTATGCTTCATGCAGGTTCAAGCTGAAACCGTTAAGTATAATCTAAGGTAGCCTTCTGGACGCATTCGTATTAACATGAAAAGCTGTTAGGTACCACTTTAAACTGCTGATGGAAACCTGATCAGCGTCAAGTGGGACCTAAAGCTCAAGTTGACGGCAAAGGAGGTTTGTAAAGATTCAAAGCACGTCTTGTACCCCGCGGGTTCACCCAAAAGTATGGTATTGACTTCGCAGAAACATTCGCGTCGGTGCGAGGCTTAGATTCATCGTGGCACTGGCGACCTTATGACATGCTGTCATCCGCGAAGGTGACGTACCAAATGCGTACCTCCGAGCGGATTTAGATTGACCCATCCACATGCGAGCTCTTACTGGACTTCGTATCCAAAAAGAAAAGTGTCTACTACTACGAAAAGCATCTACGGCCGAACATAAAGCGGAACACGTTGGAATGACACAATTCATCGCTCTATATTGGAACTTGGATTTACTAGGTGTAAACTGGATCCGTGTGTGTACCAGAGATGGCAAGGTGACGGTACGGGACCTCTACGTCGATGATGCTGTGGATGTTAGCCAGTGTGAGAGCGACTCGGATTAAGCAATGCCGAAGTTAGCCTACCTATTCCAAATCAAAGACTACTAAGAAGTGTATAGGCATTCAAATCGAGCAGACCGAAGGCGCCATTTACATCCACCTGGCAGATATATTTACATATTGATGACCGTAACCGGTATGGATAATTGCCGGACAGCTGCCACGCCTATGAAATCAGCTAGAGACCTGCACAGCGAAGCCAGTGAGCCGTTTGACAAATCCAGAAAACAATGGGATCTCTGTTATGGATCCCAAACTGTACTAGACCAGATATTACGATGCCGGCCAACTACCTCGCCCGCTATGTGGCAATGCCCACGAATGCTCCATGGACAGCGGGCAAACGTATACTACGATGCCTGAAGGGTACTCGTGAGCTGAAGCTGTACTTCCGTCGACCTTAAGCACCACGTCTTGGTACAGATGCCGCGATTTATTACGATGCTGACTGGGCAGGTAAAAGGACGATAAGTAGACCTCGGGTGACCTGATCACTTTAAACAGTACGCCGATCGCATGGTACTGCAAGATTCCATCGACAATCGCCCTCTTAACGGCAGGAGCCGAGTATATCGCTGGAGTCACTGCCGTGCAACACTGCGTGTGGGTAAAACAACTGATGAAGAAGATGGGCCTCATAGCTAAGACCTGCATCATCGACTTGTACATCGACAACCTGGTGCAACTAAAAAATGAAAAAAAGTGTGACCACTACCCGAATGATGCACACCAACAACAAAAAAATAACATTATCCGTGACTTAACTCAAAACAAGGACTTTGTTGTTCGCTTCTATCACGCAACCGAGATGAAGGGAGACATACGTTCTTGCCAACCCCCTCGGTGCTGTTCTGCACGGACGCAAGGTCGCCATGTTAAAAGATTGACACTTATGACGTATTGCGCGCTGTATAGCAAGCTGCGAAGTAAGATTAGTCAAAGAGTCCTCCAAAGGTCCCTATCTACGAGCTCCTGCGGTAGCAGTACCTGTCCTTCCTGCTGCTGCTTCAGTAGCCGCGTGCCACCGGCAACCCCTGGTCGCCGGCGTGTGCCGCAAGCTCACTGTCGCCAGTCGCGTTGCCGATATGTCTTGGAGGCACGCGAGAGCGAAACACGAGCCATCGAGGCACGCGCCTCATCTCGGTATTCGCTGAGTCTGTTCAGGCAATGTCGTCTGCTACTTGGTGTGCCATACTCCACACTGCCCCCAAGACGACTTGAGCAAAGTGATACTGCAGTACCTGCACCTCATGGTCCAGTGCGTACTTGGCCACCAGCGCCGGGACATCATGCTGAATCGAGTGGGCCGGCTCTCAAGAGTTCTCAATGTCTTGAAGCCCACGCCATGCCACCAGCAGCTCGAGCTCACCAGAGGCAGTGCTCACACGATGGTCGACTATTGCACGGACCTCAAGCACGATACCTTTGAGTGACCTCAAGCACGATACCTTGGAGTGAGACGTGCTCCCTGATCTCTGCGGTTACCTCGAGATCTTTGTCGTGGTAGAATTTTAAACGCTACCCATGCACATCATACTCAGCTCCTGTAAGTAGATAGTGGATGAGAAACGAGTGCGGCAAGGCCTTAGCCACTTGGAAAGGACCAACCCAGCGGACCAACAGCTTGTCTCCTTAAAGCCGCTTGTCAACACGCGACCACAACACGTAGTCACCTTCCGAAAAATTGCACACTGTTCCGTTGGAGCGAGCAATGAAAGTGGTACGGCGCTGCTCGCGCTGGACTCGGACCACACGGTGCATGGCGTGGAGACTACGACGGAGCTCCTCAATCGTCTGGCGGAAAGCCTCCTTCTCCAGCGGTAGTGTCCGAGGGAACTTGTCATCGGGCAGCACCACGATATCCAAAGCTGCCGGCGCCGGAAGCCCCGTGAACAACTCTACTGGGGCACAGTTACCCAACGAAAACACGGGGCTGTGGTACAAATTGGCTTGGATGAGAGGTAAGAGGTGAACCCAGTTGCGGCTGTCAAGCTGGTTCTCAAGCCGCATGACCCTTAATACTTGCCGTATATCGCGGTTCACTCTCTTCGCCGTCCCGTTGATCCACGGCGTGTACACCAGAACAAATGAGTGCGACACTCCGAGTCGCTCGGCGAGCTCCTTCATCACCAGGCAATTAAAGTGTGTGACGTTGTCCGACATCCACATCGTGGGGATGCCGAACCGCTTGTGTCAGTCCAGCACCGCCGCCACAGCCGTCTGGCGATTGGCCGAGTCGCAAGCAACAAGCTCACAGAAGTGAGCCAACTCGTCGTTCAGGACAAGGACGTACTTGGCCTTACCGTAGCTTTCTCCGAGGTACAGGTAGTCGCACTCGTTACGAGAGACCACAGGTCTATCGACCATCCAGTCGCGCTGGATAAGAGCACCACCTTTCACGTGCTTGCACAGCAGGCACTCATTGATGAAACGAGTCACCACCTGCCGAGTGTTTGACAGCAAAAAATAACGATCGAGTAGCTCGACCATCACGTGGATGCCACGGTGGCCTTGCATTCCGCAGTGATCAATTACGAGCAGGCGCTTCAACAGCGCTTTCGCCTTCGACGGCACCCACAGCTTGCCGCTCACGGTAAGTGCTCCATCGTCCATTGCGGTGCCTAGCGGTGCATCCTGCTTGCACGAGCGCTGTGCCACAGCAATCTCATCCCGAGTTGGCCAGGTGAGCTCTCCTTCCCGGAGTGGACGGAGCTCCGATAGAGATCGGGTAGTCACGCGTTTGACTGCTAGCATCGTTTCCGCAGCTGCTGCTGCTGGCCGTCCCCAACAGGACACGATATCGGCACACAGGTTGTTCTCACCAGCGATATAGTGGATAACATAGCGACATCCAACCAGGGTCAGAGCCCACCGTTGCAGCTTCCCTTTCACATGTTGCTTCACCTCATGGTCTGGTGAGAAAAGCCTGATCATGTTCGAGTGATCACAGTACACGGGAAACCCTTTCTCTCGGACCAGCATGTAGTCGAGATCGCCACAAGCCCTGACGATTGGGTAGCCTTCTTTTTCAACGATAGACCAGTTTTGTTGCACTCCCTTGAAAAGTCCACCACGGCTGACAAGCAACTCATGCTGCTGCTCCTCCACGGATACATCGTCCTGCCAACGGCGTACCTGCGTCAGCACTAGCGCGTGGCCCGTCATGCGTATGTGAACATGCAGACCGTGGCGGCCTTGTCGGGGAACACGAGCTTGCAAGTTCGCTACACCATGGTGAGCGTCTCCCGATATGCTGCATCCTCGTCTTCACTCCAGTCCAGGCTGGCGCCACTAAGTTGCGTTTTGCGGCGTCCGCGGACGCGCATCACCTGCTCCAGCTTCTCTTGGAGAGGTGCCGTGGTGCGGGCGTAATCTAACATCGAGTCTTTCAGTCAATTAAGAGCGCAGAGGAAATGCTGCAATACAGCCCCAGTAGGCGGTAGTGGCATCTGTCGTAAAGCAGCTAGTCGCTCAGGGTCATGGGCGACACCTTCACCGTCAATGAGCTTTCCGCACCACTTCACACGCTTCGCAAAGCGTTTACACTTCTTGGCGTTCAGCTTCAGCTTGCGCTGCCTCAGGATAGCAAAAACCTGCTCGAGGTTCTCCAGGAAGGCTCCTGCCGATCGTGCGTAGAGCAGCACGTCATCAATCCACACCAACACGCTGTGAAACAGCAAGTCCTTAAGAATGTCGTTCATTTGTGCCTGAAAATGAACTGTAGAGTCGGTGGCTCCCCGCGGCACGCGTGTCGGAGTGAAAACTCCATCCTCCGTGACGCAATTGAAGAACTCCCGGCTGTCGGGGTGTAGAGGCATTTGCCAAAAGCCCTTGTGAAAGTCAAACGCTCCAAACCCGTAGGCTTCTCGAACGGATTCCATTGCCACCGCCAGGTTGGGCGAAGCACCAGCCAGGGGAATCGTCTTGCGGTTCACGAGTCTATAGTCGATCGTGATCCGATACTCACCCGACCTACCCTTTGCTACGGGCAGTGCGGGACACGACCACCGACTCTGGTTGTTTCTCACCACCAGCCCGGCCTCCTCGAGTTCACGAACGTACTCCCGTAGAAACTGCCGTTGGGCCTCCGGGTAACGTCGAACCCCACTGTGATACGGCTCAGCACCCGGCTCAAGGCGCACTTCCAACGGTTAACATCGGCTGGCTCATCTTGACCAAGACGGAGCCTGAAAATGTCCGCGTAGTCGACCACAATCCTACGGAGATTATCCGCGTGAGCCGCGTCGAAACCGGCCTTAACAGCCTCATCAGCAAGTTGCTGCAACACTGGCGCCACGTCAGCGTCCGCTTCAGCCCCCAGCATGTCCACGTACTCGCTTGGGACGTCGTCAGCTTCCGCCTCGGCTGTGTCAATATTCTGCTGGGCTAGTCGCTCAAACACGTCGTCAAGGTCAACCCCAATCGACTGCAGCGTTGTCCTGCCCAGTACATGTAGTAGCTCCGCCTCGTTCGCATCCAGCACAAGCCACTCGATGTTCGTCAAAGCCAGTGGCCCGGCTGCGGTCACGATCTGTAGGTCGATGTACACCTTCTCATGGCACAGCATCATGATGCCACGGGCCAGAACCACCATAATTGGCGGATCATCGTGATCAACAGGCAGGTTGGCCACCAGGTCTAGTAGCTCTTCCAGCACAGGCCTGCCGATGATGTTCGCATCCGAGCCCGTGTCGGGGCAGAAAGGTATGTCCAACACGCCATTGACAACTGCGGTCCGAAATGTCGGCTCGTCATCGGCAGTAACACGTTTGACTCGTTCGGGTTGACGGCCGCGCTTCTCACGCAGCTTCTGGGCCACTTCAGCCTTCCGTTCTGCAGTTGCGGTCGGGCCGTCTCGAGCCCAGTGGGCACCCTTGCAGATCAAACATCCATCACGTGGAGGCTTCCGCTTCCCACCAGCACCACGCTCCGCAGTGTGACTGTCTTCTGAGGCGTTCGGGTGACGCTGATTCTGCTTCGACTGACGCTGCGAACTCTTCGCGGCCGCCACAGACGTCTCTTTGGGACGGGCGCCAGCAGTCTGCTTCATATCAGCTTGCATGAGGTGATACTGCTGCTGCTGCCGTGTCGCCCAATCGATCATCAGGTCATGCAAAGCTAGGTCATTCATCTTCGCTTCATGGTGGGTCATCTCGACCAAACAGGTCAAGTCGACCTTCAGCATCTCTGGTGTCACACTGCTGAGCATCAGCTTACACCGTTGTTTCATCCGCTGGCGGCCTTGTTCGTCGACAGTCACCTCTCGGCCAAGCATACCAGCGAGGCCGTTGTCTTCGACCAACTGGTCGAACTTCATCGAGTAGGTGGCGATCCGAGCCTCGACGTCCACCTCCGCCAGGTCCATTTTTAACTCCCGCGTAAAAAGCTGCTTGACGTCGGGGACACGGTCGTTCATCATCGTTTCCACCTTCCTCTTTATCGCGGCCACCAACATGTCGTCCGACACGCTGGCGGCATCATTCTTCATGATGTAGTGAGCTACTTGCTCAAGAACCCTGGGCTCAAACGTCGAGCGGATGCTTCGCGTCACGGCTGCTTGGACTTCACCCGTGACACGGCACTGCTCGAGAACCTTCCCCTCGTACGGCTTCCTCTCTCGAAGGAAGGTCGTGATGGCTGACTGACTCCAGACCTTGAGACTTGGAGCCCTCGTCACCTCGAAGATGGGCTGCGGCACCGACATATTGACGTCGCCTTCTGCGTCGTAATCGTAATTGTCCTTCATGCCCGGTATGGCGATGGGATGCTTGTTGTTGTCAAAGAATTATATGTGACGTATTGGGCGCTGTATAGTAAGTTGCGAAGTGAGACTAGTGAGATTAGTGAAAGAGTTCTCAAACTATCTCTATCTACGAGCTCCTGCGGCAGCAGTACCTGTCCTTCTTGCTGCTGCTTCAGTAGCCGCATACCACCGGCTACTCCGGGTTGCCGGCGTGTGCCGCCTGTTCACTGTCGCCAGTCGCGTTGCCGATATGTCTTGGAGGCACGCGAGAGCGAAACACGAGCCATCAAGGCACGCGCCTCCTCTGGTATTCGCTGAGTCTGTTCAGGGAATGTCGTCTGATACTTGGTGTGCCATACTCCACAACACTCCGCGCAATACGTAGCTGTAAGGAAAGATCATCACTCTCGAGGAGGAGTGTTGGCGATCGCATGCGCGTACTGGCATCACGTCCGATCAGGTAAGTGACGCCAAAAACTAACTGCGAAGCAATATGTCGACAGCAACGACCTTCCAGGTCCAAATCGTGAATCTACTGCATACTTATCTCTACCATAATTACATAGAAAGCTAGATCAGCATGGTAGCCAATGCTCCGAAAAAAAATAGTTACTCGAAAAATTAACGCAAATTATCTAACGCAGTTAAACATTTTACCGTGCTGATTCATTAGCCAATTCTAGATCAATTCCATTTTTTATTGACAAAATGGCACTGGAGGACATGATCGTAGATGCTCTGACCACAAACCGTTTCAGAATACATGGTAGCGTAAGCCGGCGCGAGAGCGAGCGAGTAGCGAAACTTTGTGGCGACTAAGTGAAGCTAAATGGTGTCTCATAAACCTTGCAGAAGTCGACACCGACTCTCTCCGGTATTCGCCGGCTGTTCGATCATGTGTTAGCAAAGTATCCGCAGCTGGACGACCGCTTGAGAGCAGCTGCTACCATTATCAACAACCCGTCACTGGAGTGAGACATCGTCAAAATGCCACGTCACAAGGTACTTAATGCTGCAGAGCGTTCGGCGTGTGCGATGTTCAGGATGGCTGATGACGATCACGGTCAAGATGAAATGCCTGAGGAATGACCCTCGTTCGTTCGAAGCGCGTTCAAGAGACGCAAGTCAAATCGGCGCCAACGCTACATGGACGTCGGTTCTGTTCCTCCAACGTCAAATGAATGCGAGCGCTTTTTCTCTGCTGCGAAGTTGGTTCTGACAGACCTACGCAAGAGCATGGAACCAGAGCGGCTAGAGGCGGTGACGTCGTTGTCAATAAATAGGGAGCTCTGGCACGTGTACGCTGTCAAAACCGTTAGACACCAGTTCGGTCAGAATGGTCGCGATTAATTCAGCAATTAATTGCTTGCAGATTCTAAAAATTATAAATCTGAGAATTCCATTTTACGGAGCCCTGATGGTAGCGAGCCTCTAAACTACTTTATTCTGGAATATTCCTCGTGCGAGGCACCACTACAAACGGAACAGCCTTGTTGACCATGAAGCGACCGCCGTTCAAATAGCCCCTCCATACCAATGGCTTTCCTACATAGCTCACCATACAATTCAAGCTCGGCGACGGTAAATCTAACGCCGATTTCCGATTACCGGTACTTGCAACATCGCTTATCAAGTACGCTGACTCAGCGACCTTCACGCACATGAGACCTCCAATCAGCTGGGAGTCTGTAAAAAATCGGGACGACATTGCACGGATGTTTGACTTCAGTAAATAGATAAAAAAGAGCCAAGAAACACATTTCACTAACATTTGCGAAATTCTTCGATACCGCATCAGCCAGGGCTGCAGCGTTCTCGAACAGCTCTTCAGCGGGAACACCGAGGTCAAAACGAGTTTTTAAGTAGGTCGACGTGTCCAGCTTAGCCTTTTCCGCTGGCCCTCCTAATAGATATGTAAACGTTTGGTAATCATGTCGTCCGTGAAGTTTTTACCTCCCTCGTAGTGAATTTTGTATCAGGTCGATTGTGGTATCAAGGAGAACACAGTCCATTATCATCTTGAGTGGCGCGCAATGAAGCCGCAAACCTCTACCAATTTGCGCCCAATCAATGTCGGTATACTAGAATACAGACACGTGTACGCGATGAAATCATCGTATAAATGGTAACGGCTTACTAATTTTTGAATGAATAACGGCAAAACGCACTGCGACAGACAAACTCAAAATCAACCGTTCATCACTTACGCAGCACGACAACCAGTTTCAGCTGATGAGACAAATGCTAAACAGCAATTTCGCAGCGTGTTAGGAGAAGCCCGCTCAAAATAATCTTAAAAGTTCTAAATTACGGGCAACGGAGGAAGATCAACCAAGTTTTCATCATACCGCATCCAGTACCGAGTGTCGTACAAAATTGCATTAGCTAAAAAGAGCCACAGGTTTTACGTGGTATCTCGCAAAACCATCGGAGAGCTCAACGTGATTCTCTATATCTTTAGAAAAATTAGGGTAAAATCGAAAACACCTTTCGTCATTTTCTTGTGGCTTGATTATCATATTCGCTACATAGGCCTCTACGCACTTCTTATTAGTCTGCCAAATGTATGCCTAGAATTATTTCCCACCTGGCGAAATTGCATGAGCAAAGTCACCAGGGCCTAAAATATTTTTACTCTTCTCAACCGTCTTTATACATTTGTTTAAACGGCAACATCTATTGTGCTTTGAAGTTATTTTGCCGACATTTTCAGGCGCTAAGTGGCAGACCGTCATGTTTAATGTGTGTGAAAAAGTCATTCCATAAAATGGACCTAAGTGCTTGTCTTTATTGTAAACTATGCTACACCAGCAAGCAGTGCCTCATGTTTGCGTTTGTAAATTTATCCCATTTAATTGCACAGCTACGGGCGCAGCTGAGCGAAACGCAATATCTGTGCCAAAATTGCAGCTCAAGTGCAAGTCTGGCCGCTTTATAGTAAGTCATCGTGGATCACGGTTTTACGAACTCGCTTTATCGTAAATTCGACACATATATCCAGCAAATTTAATCTCGTTTTGCCAAAATATCTGCACAGCACAATACTTGAAGCCATTTAAAGCTGGTCGTCACTATGTAAGAACATGATACAGCTCTTGCACACGAGAGGAACACTACCATGTTATTCCATACCTGAATTTATCCGACCTCAGACCCTATCGGACAGGTACCACAAAAGTGGTACATGAAGTGTAAATAACCAACGGACTTATTTTGACAAGTATTGCTATTTTGTGTAATCACTATGTTTGGAGAAAGATAGGCAAGATTTGTCGTTATGTACTGAATCTGTAGAGCGCCGGTTGTGTCTAGTTTATAGGCGGCTCAGAATCGCCTAAAATGGCCTGTGGGCCGAGAAAAAACCCCGAAAACAAGCAAATTACACTAGAGAGTCATGTGCTCTCTAGCAGGCAAAAATTAATATGAAGCCGAACTTGACAATCATCCGGATAAATTGACTGTCCGGATACTATTTGGACATCGATAACCAGTCACAACTGAACGCATTTCATTGGGCAACCATCTTCCAATGAAATTCTGCCGTTTGGCAGGCCATAAACTCATAATAAGTCGGCGATACACAGCCACACATAGACCACGTCGTACCCGACAATAAGGTCGAGGCCTCACTCGATCTATTTTTTACGCTACTGCGCAGACCTTAGGATGGCCCTCTCAAATTACACTGCCGCATGCAGCGTGTGCACACGGCGCCACGTCATCCCCCCCCCCCCTCCCCTCCAACCTCTCAATACGACAGTGTGGCTCAATGGATAGTGCGCAGGGTCTTGCCCTGGGAATGTTGGTTCGACTCCAACCGCTGTCATTATGTGGTTTGGTATATTGTTGTTTTCCTGGATTGCTAACTACCTCGAGTACGTCCTGTGTGTATCCAGGGGCGGGATCCCTAATTGCTGCGATCTGGAGCAGGCGTTGCTGGCGCGCAATCTTGCTATTCAGGACTCCCGCGCGATGGGGAGTGCGGAGGTGCTTGAGGGCGGCGGCTGACCGACGCGATGTGATCTTCCGCTCGGCTAAAAATGCAAGGACTGCTTCCTCCGCCCGTTTGGCCAAGTCGAGAACCTGATCGCGATAGCCATGCGCTGTCGTGTCAAGCTCGAAGCCGTGGTCCAAGAAGAGTTTCATGAAGGCCACAAGCAGCTTGGCGTCCGACTTCTGCTGCTTTGAGATGGGTGCTTGCTACATCTTTGGCCCTTGCGCGTACCAAGCAAACCACGTAGCATGAAGGTGGGTGACTGAAGATGTGCGTTGCTTCTTCTTGGGTTCACTGACAGCTTCTTCTACAGTGAGTATGTGGTGGCGCTTGTGTGTAGGCTTCATAGAATCGTTGTTCAGCTTGGCCTCGAAAGCGTCCATGCGCTGAACTTGGCGTTGAGTGTGTTCGATTAAATGGTTAATTACAGCGGCTTGGTGTCGAATTGTCTTCTGGTCGCTGGTGTTTTCGGTTTGCTTGCCGTCTTGCGAGGTTGGTTGTGCTTTGGTGTCGCTGCTTGATTTGTTGCAGGATGATGCGACGGATACTAAGTGCGACGACCATCTAAGCAATTCTGCGATGGAGCAGCCACTGTGAAGGACGCATGCTTCGTTCGATGCGCTTGACGGCTGGGGCTTCAGGGCTCAGCTCCTTCAGCAAGGGATAGTGGTGGAGCACACACGGGGTAAGAACATCAAGAACGGACTGATTGACATTGTGGCTTGTTGGCTTAAGGTCTTGGCAGGTAGCAAAGAGGAAACGCTGAGCAGCTTCGACTTTGGTACGCGCATGCGCTTTGAAGGACTTGAGCTTCTGGAGAAACACCGGCGCATCAGCGTCGTGGCCGCTAAGTATCTTGCTGATCTTGTGGTCATCTGCACTAATGTTGAAGATGTAGCTGATTCCTTTATTTGTTGTGCGAGCCGTGAGCTGATCACAAGCGTTCGCATGCTGAGCGCCGTCGCGACGAAACGAGTGGGACGTCAGCGCAACCTCGACACTAGCCGGCTTGGCGATGCGGTCCAGTACGCGGTTCACATATGCAAAGATGGTCGGGGTCGGGTGCAAGCAAGACGTCGGAGCCGTCAGGCCGTGCGTCGTCGTCAGATGGCCGAGCATCTCCAACAACGGCACGTCGGGGGCCAGCTTGATGGCTGATTGACTTGGCTGCTCGGGCAGGTTGTCTATAACATTTGCGGAGGGGGCTACCTGGGTAAGAAGCGCCAGTGCGACAGCGAGGAGGGGGCACGTGGCAAAGTCCGCGTCAGGGAAGATCAACTGGCCCTGCTCTTCGAATGTCGTCATACGGATGAAGCGAACGAAGAGTACATTTCCCGCGTCGATGGACAGGTTCTGCTTCCGAAGATGCGCAAGGTCGGACGCTCGGCCGAACAGATACCCCATCAGGCATAGTAAGGCAGCGTCTTGATAGTCACTTGGACAACTAGCGCTAACATACGAATACATAAGCATTCTTTTTAAATCACTCTTTGAGCACGGAGGGGCTTTGGTAATAAGGCCACCACCATCTCGCTTCATACAAAAGCTGTCTAGTGTTTTCCCCATTTTAAGCAACCAAGCCACAAGTGCGGGGCTGTGTCGAGGGAACTGTTCGAGTAGCAATATTTATGCCTGCCGGTAGTATTGCATCGAAGTGTTTCGAGCCAACGGCTTGCCTTTTTTGCCCTCATATAAATGCAAGATGCATACCAAACTTATCCATCACTGATACGAAACACTTTCCAGTCTCATCACGTTCAATGCAAGTTTGTACATACTCATCACTTACATTCTCAGTTTTTAGAAACTTTTTAAAAGTTGCCACTGCTGCTGCCTTGGCTCTTTTTGTGTTTCTACACTATAGTTGTCTGATAAATGCAAAATTTGCAAGTGATACGATGTTGACTTGCCTAATTAGTGGCGATACACATATTTTTCGTATGCTCCGACCCGACACTTCGAAATGGCTGGCTTACATGACTCACCTAACCTCGTGCTGTCTTATTGGTCAAAAATACATAGTATCGGGACGTGACTGGACAATTATTTGCGCATTGACTGATTGGCCTATTTATTCCATACAAATTTAAGTTAGGTCGGATACATACAGACAACGACGGTGAAATCCGCCATACCTTTGAAACACTCCCGAGTCCAAACATGGTTTTCCCACTAATGAAAACAGTTTCAGCCAATCCGTATGCCGTATTTGGGCGTTTTTGTACAATCAACCCAGGATGTGTTGATTCCTGCATCGGTTCTGTACATTTTGGAATCGTTTTTGTACCTTGTGTTCAGACTTTGAGCTGAAACAGCCACTTTCAACCAATCAAATAACTGGGCGGGTATTCTTGTCGCGCGTAATTTTTTTATTTTATATGAAGGATAGTGTTCAGACACCGGGCGGATTTCACCGTCGTTGTCTGTAGTCATATTCAGCCATATAATATGCTTCAGCGAAAAGCTAAGACACAATACTTAGCTTATGCAAAGCGCCGTGGCGTGCAACACGACAAAAGTTTTCCTCACCACAAAATTTGCAATGTAGTATTTCTTAAGCAGGGTGTTGTCGTAGTCTAGCACAGTACAACCACTTACTTCGGAGTATATCACTTTTGGGGAACTGGTAAGAAAAATATGGAGCAATCAGGTTGCTTCACTGGATGGCGATGAGGGTTTTCCTACTTTTTTCCACTTTTCGCCTTCTTGGCCGCCTCGATGAGTTTGACTACGCTGACTTCTGCCGGCCTCTTGATGATTTTGTTAGTACCGTGAGCAATTGTTTTCCAAATCCCACCGTTTCCATTTCCACCGCCGCCCTGGACAACTTCTTGGCCTGCGACCCGAAGAGATCTTCTGGCCACAACGGCAGGAGATGAGAGCCGAGACTCGTCGATATTAGGGAATAATGCGACAGCGCTGCTTCGAGCTAAAACCGCAAAGACAATTACACCGTAGAAAATACTGCGCATTACCGTAGAGGGGGAATTCCAATTGAAAGAAGAGCCTTGTGGTCCTGAAAAGAAACGAGAAGTGGCAGTCGTCGCTTTTGGTCGGCGCCGACGATGCACTTAACCTTATCCTTGAGTCAATCATATGCACCGCAAGGGGGAGGTGCTCGCGTACGGCTTGAGTGCAAGTGCCCCCGAGCACGTTTGTCCCAAGAGATGGTGCACTGAGAAACGCTTCCTGATGTGTAGGGGTGTCGCTGACAAAAATATAGTTTTATTTTTTTATAATTAACGGCAAAACAGGCTCATTTATTGGCTGCTGCTGTGGTTATCCTATCGCGATATGCTACCGGATCTAGTTTACTAGACCCGTTATGGGCTTTAATATAATCAAGCCACTCTGTCCATCTCAAAGCTAATGCTTATCTGTTTTTCAGCATAAGCTGTCAATTATACCAGGGCTAAGATCTACATAAACGTTATTTTTGCTATAGCACCGACTAAAACAAATAATTAAAACGCGTTAGACTAATATGTGGTTTTAGTAGGGAAATAGTGGCTTTGAATTGTGAGCAAAATTTTGCAGGAGGCCTAGAATTTAACAGATTGATGAGGACAACAGCTGTTAGGTCAATGATTAATTATATACACTACTAGTAAATGCTGAATTCGTGGTATCGGTGTTGTCCGATCATTGTAGTTATACAAAATAGGAGTTATGAAGGCGTTTTGTTTCGATGTATATTTTAAAACTTTATGTATAGAACCTGAACGGAGAGGGATGCGAGCTCGAAAAGGTTACCTATTAGCTTGTTCAGAACCACCGAACACCTTGTAAGTCAGTACTTAACGATAGTAATGACACGATAGCGTATAAAATATCCTAACGAACCTACTAAAAAACAAATACTGTACGGAGTACAGTTGCCGGTTTACTTGGTCAGTGTGCAAAGACCACATTCAAGTGGACGGTACTGAATGATGTGATGACTTAATGTGAGCATCTGGGTACTTGGTTTTCACTTATTATTTTAGCTATTTTTATATGTGCATCTTTTTTATAAGCTCCAACACACAAGCTTTTCCCCAAGAATGTAATATTTTATACTTCTCTACACGTGTTTGCCCTCACGTTTTCATAAAAGTATACAGCTGTACCAGGTTACTCGTTCTGCAAATCCCTTTCCTTATCATTTTTTAACGGCGGGCCATTTAGTAATATTTCGATGAAACAATTTCGTCATCAATGATGATGGTACTATTATAGTACTCAGCCCTTATGTACCGGTATGCTGCATAATAATGCTACATCATCAATGATGATGATTTTGTCTCAGTAAGTCACATCAAGCACGTTTTTTTTTAATATAATAGAATATTAGCACGCATGGTAAAAGTTAGAATGGTAGGCATATTCTGTTTGCTTTACTTATCTTTATAAAAATATATATAAAGTCTTAGTGCTACCATTGTATCTCTTAGAATGCTCGAGTAGCAAAACCTGTACTTGCATAAAGGGTATCCTGCAATAGTCTTCTTCTTCTTCCTCCCCCCCCCCCCCCCCCCGTACTCACATTAATACAAACAGCCCAGTCATTGGCGCGTCTATACATGTATCACAAATAATTGGAGCACCGTTGATAGCCTGTCCAATCAATGATAGAACATCATGATGAACCTGAGAAAATGATAGTCCGTCAGGACGGGTTTCCGAAATGTGCTAATTAGCCTTTCGTAGCTCATTCCGCATTCTACTGTCCAGCTCTCGAGTCACTGACTTGCTACATAAAATCATGAGACTCCGTTTGGCTTTCCTGATCGCGGCAGCGTTGGGCATCTTGGCACGCGGCGCACGCACTGACGAAACCGAATACTTAAAGGAAATCTTGGATGCCGGCCGTAACCATCCGAGTGACCATGGCCCAGTTTTACGAGGCCATCAACGCCATAGTACGCTTGGGCAGGAAGACAATAATGAAGAGAGGTTCGGAATTGACAAAATCAAGAAGATGTTAACCGACGTTGACTATCGAAACAACAAGTTTACAAATGAAAGTACACCTCGCAATTGGCGAAAGAGGACGTTTACAAAAAGATAAGGGCTGACAAAGACCCCTTATATCGAACTCTGTTCTACAAGTACCAGAGCTATTGATGACATCAAGTGCAAATGCTGTGAAAAGCTGCTTTTATTGGGGAATACGCCTTGATCGATTTGATGTTAAGTTTTACCTGCGGCACCATACACATCGATATAGACAAAAGACACAATGGTGAGTTAAGTTGTGATAATAATGGTGCTATGTACAGCTTTGTGATCGACTTGCTCGTATATTACTTTAGTTAATCTCTCACCTTTGGTATCAGCAGCTCTCGCTGGTGTGTGTAGCTCTTTCAGGATGTCACGGAGACCAGGAAAGCCGACGCCATATAATCTTACACCCCACTTTTGAGTATTGTCTAACTTCAAATGAGGCGAATTTTCAGTTTGTGTTGACGTAGACACGTGTATCACAGTGACGATCAGTAAGCGCATTGATAAAAAAAAAGAGTACCAATGGAGGAGTTTAAAAGATTTTGTGCGCGTATTCCTGCATAAAATATAATATGCAGTGATCATCGGTAAACTTTACCAGTAAACAAAGTGGATATAAAAAACTCTTACTTGTGCACAGCGTGTAGCTAAGATCTCCCGTAATAATTCACTGATGTGAACCTGTGACAAACGCATTTTAAACCAATGGATGGTTGTTCTTCGCAGCCTTTGACTATTTATATTTTTAATTTCGTGGGCGACACACGTTTCGTCAGACCAAATTTCGTAAAGAACCAACACAGCATCCCTTTGTAGCTTAAGCTATGCAAGAAAATTGTATCGAATTACATACTCGCACAAATGGATGTTATACTACGTGGTCGTATATGAATTGAATACTACAATATGGTACTAGTTTTTGTCACAAATGTGCGTCAAACAAAATGATACTTTAGAGTTATCGAGATAATCGAAGCATAAAGCTGGCCAATTGATTTTCGCAGTTAACCGAAACTGTGACATTTATTGTAAACTACCATCGAAACAACTGTAAAACTACCCTTATTCAATTTATTTTAAGAAGAGCTTTTAAATAACACTTAAGTTTTTAAAATTGAAAAAATATTGAGCTCACAACACTCCTAAATGTATCGTCATTTCGCGGGCCAATAAATTGAGAGAATATTTTTGAGCGACCACAACTTCTTCAATTTTGAGCATTCTGTAGTTTATAAGGGCTCACGAGATAGAGTAGACACCCCGCTTTCGTTTAGAATGCTTAAATCGCGATTCGTACTTAGGTTCGTAAGTATCATTTTGTTTTGGGTGGTCTCAAATATACCGTTCTACCAGGCCATGTTTCATATTTGCGAGCAACGGAAGTCTTCGTTCTTCGTGTGACCGCGCACGCTGCTGCAGTCCTCGCTTTCCTTGCTACATTATGCGCTATAGTTGGTAAGTGCCTTGCTTCTCTTCTTTTCGTATGGCTTGTAGAACGAACAAACCTTGGAGCGCCTCGCTAGACGCCGTTGATCATGTGAGCGTTTGGATGTCTGCGTAAGCCTGTGCTCACCTTGACCAGCTCTAGATCTCGTGGTCTCCTGAAGAAGTTTAGAGAAACGCGATGTGCGAGTTCGTTCGTCTCGCAGAGAGGTCTGTACCAACAAGGCCAATAACAGAGCCCCTTGTGGTATTTATTAAATGTGAAATACCATACAGACAAATTTAACAGACATGGGTCGTCTTCCTTCGAGGGCAGGCTTCACCGTATCAGCTAAAATCTTTTTGTGCCGTATTTCTCGGAGAAGCTCTAGATTATACTACTGTATGTAGGGCGGTTGCTTTACCATTTGTTTACATACACAGTGTCAGTAAGGAGCTTAGCCTACTCGAAGAGGAAAAAAAATGATTTGATCTGTACAAACTTTACAAGAATATTAGACCCATGCGTTCCTTATTACCGAGCTATTCAGTACCGGTATACTCACGTATATGTACTTGCAAATTTGTTTTATAGAATGTTTACAAGGATACCAGCTCCCATATTGACGCATTACTGTATATACTACGCAGTCCTGTATACCGAACTAAATACGCGATCAAAGGAGAGATATTGGCAGTATGGTATGTCGTACGCATCTGCTGTTACTGCTCCACGGTTGCATTGAAAGCTGAAGCAACATTCACACGGAATAAATTACTTCGTTAGTCGTAATTTACAGTGATGTTACCCCTAGCCGACTCAAGCAATCTTTAGCTAGGTGAAATCACTGGTTCAAAAGAAATTCAGTTATATTTCACCATTCTTTTTGATTAATGTAAAAACGACGTTTCTAAAATGAAAGATTACGCGCGCTTAGAGAAGAAACCCCAAATTTGGGAACGACAATTCAATGTGCCGCGGGGCTGCCGCAACTTTAGTGTCAGAGGAAGACGTTCGACTCAATGAGTCACTTATTCTAAGTTCCCTATCCGATGGAACTTACAGCCCACGACCAAGGCTCAAAGTTAATACCTTAGCTTTCATGCTTCAAGACTAGAAGTGTTTTTTTTTTTACTAATATTGCGGCAAAGCCGTCTGACTATCAAGCATAGTTAAGCCTAATCAAATGCATAACGTGTGGCTTTCAGCCAACGTACTGAGAGACCTTGTTAACTCTCTAACTTACGTACTGATAGTTCGTTAAATCTCCTGGTACTGCGTACCCCTGTGTACTCCACACCATGTAACCCTGCTGCGCTCTCTCCCTCTAAGATGGAGACATTCTGCTCTCAAACCTTCCTCAGCGAGGTCACGTCTTGCCAAGACGGCGGAGGGTCAACACACCTCACTTCTGCGTTCTGCTGCTCCGCAACGCTTTTGCATCCTTAATACCCAACATCTACGGCGCGTCGCGACACCTCTGCTCCGACGGTCCCAGACCCACAACCGCATTCGCAAGAACGTCTTCTTCTCTTTACGTGGCGGAGTACCACCACGAGTATCGTCGTCGACACGGCAAACGCTTTATGAGCCGTCAACATGAAGAGAGCAAAGCTCAGAGCTCGTCAGAGCCGCGGGCGCTGCCCAGAGGTAACCACGTTCTATTTTCGGAACTCGAAGAGGGCCCAGGCGACTACGATGAGCTTATGACGGGTATTAAAATATTTAGTTGGCTCCCAACTTTATGTGGAGGTTTTCTAAAATTTGAAACACCTTTATGCTTTTTTTTTTTAGTTTTTTTTTGTTATGGGTGGGGTAACTGGTGTAGCTATGTCGAATTCTGGTTTAGATATTGCATTACATGATGCGTATTATATTTTCATCATGTACTGTCAATGGGTGCTCCCACTCCAACCCAACCTCTCCGAGGTCGCACAACGATGCCGCGTCTTCTCCAACAGCCTCGATGAGGTCTCACCGCTTGGCGGCTCGATCTACAGCGAGAAGAGACCCGCGAACACCGCATCTGCGCTCTGAACGTTCGAATACAATTTCGAGCGATGCGCCACTGCTATCGTCGCAGTTTGACGAGGAAATTCGACACGATCAAAATGGCATTATGAATGGCCTGGACGAGGCCCAAGGCCATCGGTTGTCCAATGGTCAGCGCTCACAATCGTTCCAACCTGTGGTCCGATCACTAAACGAATGACGTCCAGACAGTAGTAGTTTGAAAGCAACACGACCTCGGTCAACAACGAAATTTGGGTAACTTCTGTGAGACAAAAATCTTCTGATTTAGAATCAGCCATTTTGAACAGATGAGTAGCAGCTCAAACCTTATCGCTTGAGCTGAATTGTCTTTCTCGAAGAGCAACAAGATAGTAGTTTAGCAGAGTTGACAAAAGAAATGTAGAGTTGGATCATTCAATTCGTTGACGTTCATGGCTATACCGTCCAGGTACGATGACATCTTAGAGAGAGGAAGTGGCGGTCGGCCCCTCCTCCACATTCACGTTTTTTTAGGTATCCATCTCATCGTCTTCATCCTCCGTGTTATCAAATTCCGTCAGCATATCAACAGTAGCGTCGACATGATACCAGACCAGAGAGCCTCCAGTACTTCGTACGACCACATTAGAAACTGCAAGTACAGCAAACATTCGGGCTTAGACATTATAGCGATAGTGGATATCTTAGTGGGAACATTGTAAATCACTGGAGTGTGGCAACGCAGGTACAAGTCGGCTAGTGCGAAGGCACAAGCTTTGGCTCGGATATCCGTGTCTGGGTACAATTTTTTCCAGAATATCTTCGACCGGGGAAATCGATTTCGGAAGCACGGAAACATCAACGTCCGTGTCTTCCCCCTCATCCTTATCATCAGGGTCGTTAAAAGCGATCTTATAGTAAGCTGGACTGCAAGGAATGCCAAAAATCATTCTGCCATCCGCGCTTTATGCCGATGTCACTTGGTACTCTGTACCCATCGGACGGATCTTCGGTTTGGAGATCGATATACGACCTGTCACATCGACTTATTCTTGGTATGATGTGTCGTTTTCCGGCTTTGACAGATCTAGTATTGGACCTAGGAAAGGTGTAGTAGCAGGAGTTTATCCACAAGCAAAGTTGCGACGGAAGGGGGAGCTGTGGCGTGGCCCACCTCATGTCGCGGTACTTTGGAGTTATGATTCGGGTTAAGTTAAGCACCCTGCGCCTGTGGCGTCTTTCTAGCAACAATGGAAAGAGGAATAGTTTTGATAGCACGAGACTTATGCTGTACAAACCCTGGTCGTGGGAATTCTTGAAAGAGAACCTCTCTCAGCGCAAAGGTGTCGTCCACGATAAGGGATCTTGGGCATATTGACGACGAGAACCACACCGTTCTGTCCCAAGACATAAGCGCCTCAACTTGGCGCGTTGATCCAATCAACGGAGTGAGTCCTAACTGAGAGAAGAGGCCGTAGATCTACTCGTCGTCGAGGTCAGACGGCGTGTTTGTTAGGTGAACGTAGTACATCCTATCGGAGGCACTAGCGGCCTTGATAATGTAGTCCATTCCAAAAATACGGACCGCGAAGCCACCTAGCTTGATCGTCAGGTACGCGGCGTGCTCGTAACGCGATTACTACGTCCAAGAATGAGCATGAAGTCGCACAACGATGGCGAGGCCGCGGATTAGGTAGCTGTTTGGGGTTCCTTGGTAATCGCAGCCACAATTTCCTCGAGTTGGTGGCACTCCGCGAGCTGACCAGCGGGAATGAGCAGCTTGAGTTTCTCTTCCGTCGGTACAAATAAGAGATCGATGGTTCGTTAGATGAGGGTGACAGCTCTACCGGACAGTGCATCGTACAGTCCATATGTTAGCAAGTAATCCAGAACGTGTAATATGCACGTATACATCGGTAGAGCTCTGAAGCTTGAGCGGTTGCCTTTTTTATGCACGGATGATGTCTTCTGTGCAGCAGGAACCCCCTCGGCTCCTCCTTTTGCATAATCCCATTACATTGGTGTGTGGAGGTGAAGTGCGTTCGAGGCGATTATCTGTAAAAATAAACTTATTATTGCGTATCATTGTTGTGTCGCTCGATGCAAATGTAGAAGTGGATATAGGGTGAGTTTTGTGTTTTAGTTCTTGCTACCAAGCAGGTAAGTTTATTAATGAGCTAGATTAAAATGCAGTTGAACGTAAGCTGACACTTCTTCTGCAGCATCAGGGCGGCTCTTAACCACTACCACGCGTGCCATGCGATGGCACTAGAAATTGAGCCATGACATGGCGTGGTTAAGAATAGAATTGCCCTGCCATTGTGTCATCATGAAATCTATTTTTAGAGCTTACGTTAATGAAGATAAAGAAGCATGGCACATGGCAATTGCTGATGTCATCCGTGGCACTTCCTGCCATTTCATTTACTTTAAACTCTAGCCCTAGCAAGGGCTCATTCAATCGGATCACAGAATTTCGTGCCATGACATGGCACGGCGTGGTTAAGAACGACCCTCAGTGTCTCCTTACGAGTTCAAATCCATGCAGCGGCGGACGCGTGCCAGCATCCACCTGAGGCTAGCGCCGCGTGACTTGCGGCTACTAAACAGCTATGCAGAATCTCCCCGAACCGTGGTAGACGCTTCACCACGTGCTGTGAGCCCGCCAGGCCCGGGCTCATCAGTTTGCAGATCTCAAGTTTGATCTTAGCCGTAATCGAGGCGGCATTGCCCCCCCCCCCCCCCCCCCAAGCTTGACTGTGTCATGTTGAGTCATCAATTCGGCGCTATTCCAATTGCGATCGCAAATCGTTGTCACCACATGCCATCGCATATTCTTGCACCTTGGTCGGAACATCTTGGACGAGTGTCGTGAGGGGTTCCTACGAATTCTCGATGGTCTGAAGGCCGACCCATGAAACGAGAAGCTCCTAGAGACCGAGAACTTCGCTGTAGCGATGATCGTGGAACCCTTCAACAACCAGAAAAATTCTTTGTCTAGAAACAAACTCTAACAGCTCTGCGTCGGCGTAAAACTTCAATCGCGATGCATGAACATCGTACTCCCGACCCGAGATCAGATGTTGTATGATAAAAGAGTAAGATTTGCCTTCGGAGGCCCTGAAGGGCCCACCCACTGCCCGATGAGGTTTCTGTTAGGTAACCGCTGGTCTATGCGAGACCACAAGACATAGTTGCCAACGTCGAAGTTGACTTGGATGCCCTTGTGCTTGGCCATATCCTGCAACCTCTTCTTCTTCTTCTTCTTCTTGACAGTGACCTCCTTGTGAATTTTTGAAAGCGAATGGCGGAGACGCACAAGACGTCCCCCAGCACGTTCACATCAACTTCGAGTAGGTGGTCAGCGTCCGGTCGACCAACGATAGTATCAAGCGGTGTCGACGGCAGCAAACCAGTAAATAACTCAGCTGGGGAAGGATCACCTAGCGACTGCACCGGAGTATGGTTCAAGTTTGCCTGCAGCGGAGGTAGCCGCTAGGGCAATTCGTAAAAATCGAGTCCGTACTCCTTTAAATGTGCACGAAGTACTTGCAGAATGTCCCTGTTGAGACGTTGTACTGTGCCATTTAGCCACGGCATGTATACCGGTGAAAACACCTGCTCTACTTTCATCCGAGCGCACCAATGCTTCACCACTTCGTTGCGAAAGTGGCTTCCTTGATCGGACAGCAGCGACTCAGAAATCCCAAACCTTGCACACCACATTGCGAGTGACGCCACTGCAACGAATGACGTTGGTGTCACACAGGGAATCAACTCACAGAAGTGGGTCAATTCTTCCTTAACTACCAGAAGGAATGCCGTATCACCCAATCCAGGTCCGAGGTAGAGGTAATACCAGTGTACAGCCTCATTGCGTTTCGTAGCTGTCAGTAATGGTCCATAAGGTCGGGGAAGGGGACATGGCATATTCACATGCTTGCCCAACACGCCTTCTCACCCAAAATACAAAATATTTTTAGAGGACTGCGGAATGTAGAATAGTTGTTTGATGGGGGCAATCATTGGTTCCTGCCCACGTTGACAGTGGCTGCCACAGTGCACCACGACAAAAATCTTAGCGAGGAGATCTTTGGCGGCGTTGGGAATCCATGGACGCCCTGTGACCATCACCACCCCCGCCATCTTCTTCAAAATCGACTCGCAAATTCGAGCGTTCACGTCGTGCCAGGTCTTGAGCGGCTCGGACATGTTCCAGTGTAGGAGCAACAAAATTTTCATCAGCGAATGGACGAAGTCTGGCGAGTGACCCCACGGGAGCAAAAAAATGTCGGCGTGTCTGCACGGCCGCCATCGAAAGAACCTCCTAGTCCTGCGTGTGCCAACGTGAGATAATATCCGCCCATAGATTCACCTCACCAGTTACATGTTCAATGTGGTAAGGCAAGCCACAAAGCCGCATCGGCCAGCTCTGCAAGCGGCCACAGACGTTCTTTTTGAGCTCGGTGGGGGGCGCGAAAATGTAGACAAGGTTCGCATGATCGCAGAACAACCGAAACCCACGAGGCTGGAGAAAGATGAACTCGAGGTCGGTACACGCTTTAGTGATAGGAAAAGCCTCTCGTTCGACCACAGTCCAATTGAGTTGCAAGTCTTTGAATTCGCCACCCTTGCAAATGATCAATTTGTGGCTCTGTTTGTCTATGGAAACACCAGGATGCCAGTGTTTCACCTGTGTCACCACAATAATGTATCTGTAAAGGGAGTCATCGGTGAAAGCACACAACCCGGCGTCCGGATCAGGGTGCACCATCATTGCGGAGTCCTTGGTCAGTGAAATGACAGCAGCATACGCAGCGCGTTCAGTCGGGTCACAATGCGTAGCCACCATAAGAGCGTGTTCACTACGCTTACCAATTTGTTACTACTCAGCTTCTAACTGTGCATGAAAAGGGGCAACAACATGCGCGTTGTCGGGCAGCGACTCGTGAAGCCAGTTATTAGCAAATAGACATCGCTGTAAATCCGCCATAGTTTCGGGAACAGGAAGCCGACGCAGCACATCCACACGGTTCGGATCCTGACTCACGCCCTTGCTCGAGATAAGTCGACCCCACCACAGGACTTCAAGCTCGAACAGCGAGCGCTTCGCCATATTTAGCTTCAGGTTGGTTTCCCTGACAAGCTGGAAAAACTCTGGGAGCACCACTACGAAGTCACTAGCGGTCGGGGCGAACAGCATGACATCATTCACCCATACTCGCGCTACTTGAGGTATTAGTGATGCGAGAACAGTCTGCATATGAGCTTGAAAATCCAGAGCACTATCCGTTGCCTCTTGCGGGACTCGCTTCGGTGTAAAAACACCATCCGGCGTAGCAAACGAAAGAATCTGCTAGCTGTCTCGGAGCAGAGCCAATTGCCAAAACCCCTGCGTTGATCAAATCGTCTTGTTGGACCTTCGCATGTTCCAATATCAAATTGAAGAGGGCAATGTCATCCATTTTGCAGTCTCGCCTCTTTAAGTCGATAAGTCAGGTAATCTAAGCTCTTAGCACTGGAGGCTGCAAAGTTTCCACTAGCAGACGGCAGCGAGCCTTCATACGACTCTTGTACGCTTCAGTACCCACGTCAGCGTTCTCTATTAGCCCTTGCAGGCCATTGTTCTCCACAATGCGAGAGAAGTTCTGATAGTATTGAAAGTCGCGGGCATCACAGTCATTATTGACAGGTCCATATTTAGCTTCTCACGGAACAAAGCTGTGACGTCTGGCACAAAATTGTTCTCGTGAGTGCGGCAACGGGTCTCGATCGCCCCCAGGATGTCCGCATCGGTTACCACCTCCGCAGGTTTCTTCAGTATGTAGGTTGCAATTGTCTTAAGAACATCCGTGTTTACATACCCCTTGACACTAGCTACAACATTATCAAATGTTTCGCCCGTCGTCGTACAGCGGTGACGAACTTTTCAAAGTAGCGTTTCCACTCACGAAGTCATTCGACCAGGGCAGAGTGCTTTCAACTCCACAGCTCGGGAGGCTTGATGACTTCAAAGATTGGTTGAGGGGTTGACATGTCCACATCACCATCGGAATCCACCGTGAACGTCGTCCCCGTCATGTTAAAGTTGAACTTGAGCGCTCTTAACAACGAGAACCTAATGCAAACCGCACTTAGGTGACCTTCGAACCTAATGCGATCCACACTTAGGTCTTCTCCTTGAATCACACTTAGCCGGTGTGTACTAGACTAGTACTCCACCGACAGCCTTCGGACTGTAAGCGACTTCCGGGACCAGCACACTCAGCGCTCGACAGGCGCAAACCTAGCTTTGTCGCGATAACCCGGGACACGTTACCTAGCAGGTAAGTTTATTAATTATTAATGAGCTAGATTAAAATGCAGCTGAACGAAAGCTGACACTTCTTCTGCATCCTCAGTGTCTCTTACGAGTTCAAATCCATGCAGCGGCGGACGCGTGCCAGCATCCACCTAAAGCTAGCTCCGCGTGTCTTGCGGTCACTAACCAGCTATGCAGAAGCTCTCTGAGGCGCTTCACCACGTGCCGTGAGCGCGCCAGGCCCGGACTCATCAGTTTGCAGATCTCAAGTTTGATCTTAGTCGTAATCGAGGCGACAGCTTACGAACAATAATAAGTTATCGAGATCATCGAGCTTGTTGAATAATTGGTTTTCGCACTTAGCTAAAACTGTGACAAACGTTCATCGGTAAAATTTATTTTCTCAGTCGATTGCTTTTAAAACAAGAGCTTTTAATGTATCTCAAAAAATGAAAAAAGGTCCCAAATATATCGTCATTAGGATGGCCCAAACTTGAAGATATTATTTTTGGGCGACACATCCAGATATTTCGTAGCTTTCAAGTATAGAGGAGACGCTTAAGCCGCGATTCGTACTTGGTTTCAGCATCGTCTGTTTGATGTTGTCTACGGAACGATAGTGTAGAGAAGTTGTTTTACTTGCTTATATTATGACGTTGTAGCTGCATCAGATATATTTCCGATATACCGTTCTAATTCTAAAGGAATGCGACGATAATCGGTGTGAGGGCAGTCAGTAAAATAGCAAGCCCACCAAACTCGGTCAGTCTAGATGCTGTGCTCGTGTTACCTTTTGCAGCAGTAGCCGAGCTCCCTGTCATTGTTGATACCGCTGTAACATCTCGTTCAGCCGTCATATCGACTGCCACCGAGATCCACACGAACACTCCATCTTCCACCGTATCTCCAACCAGAGCATATTCGAAAATGGGATCGTAGCCGTTCCCACTAGCTTCCTTGAAGATGTTGTCTCTTGAGTTGAGTGTAGTACTCTGTTTGTTGGTCGAGTACGGCTCCACTGCCTCCACCGATGAAATGAGGTCTTGGTCGAAGAAAAACTGACCCACGTGGACAACAGAGCCTCCAGAATAAGTCTTGTTAGAGAGAACGGACCCACCATAGTTGCCAATGAAGTGTACGTGGGTGGTACGACCAGCGTAGTGCCCAGGGAAGATGGAGGTCATTTGAGCGACACCATCTTTGTCTGTGGGAGTGACACCACGTAGAAACGTGTTCTGGAGGTTGGTTTTATCAGCGCTGTTGCCATTGGTACTTGCCACGACTCCGGAGTACACCCCAGTGGCGTTCGTGTGCCATAGATCGATGTACACGTCCTTTACCGGGTCACATGTGTTGATATCAATCACCTGAACGTCGACGTACATAGTGACGCCAGTCTGTTGTTCACGCATATCCGTACGGATGTACTCGCCTTTGACGTAGTATGGTCCTTCAGTAACTTCAGGCTCTGCGACACAAGGAGGGGTGGAGCCGAAGAGGACACTAGCGGACGTAGTAGTTGTGATACCAAGAAGACTGGACTTGTGACTCGTTTCCAGGACTGTGGTGACATCAAGACGCCGTTGACGCCGATCTTGACGAAGCTTCTCGACGACTTCGGTACGTCGCGCCACAGCACCCCGCGTTGATTCGAGCTTGGAGCATTTAGCCAATGCGGCCTGGGCATTCTCGTTGAAAAGCTTGCGTTGGGAGGTCGAAAGGGCTCGGCCAGCAGGGTGCTTGTGCGCGGATACCGAGCTGGAAAGGGTACACGATGCGAGTGCAGCGGCAGCAAGGACGGTAAGCACTTTCACCATATTAAACGGACTGAAGGTTGTTTTGAAGCAAATTGAATTGTGAGGCTGGTAGATGGGCGAGATTCTGCAATCGACCGGGAAGATATTTTGGTGGTGCGTACAGCTAAGATAGATTCGCGCGACAAGGTGGTAAGGGAGATCATCCCGTGTTGTCTATTTAGAGATAGAATTTTTTTCTTATCGAACATTCCCTATTTTGAATAAAACGAAAGTTATTCATAACTACATAAATCAGCTTCTAAAACGGTGCAAACGATGCCTGAAAGCAGCTACTATTTAATAGTAAGTACAACAAAACGTGTACCTATTGATAGCGTTCATATTGCAGCTGTTACTGAGAATAAAAGTTAAGCTTGGTTTTGCTATTCATAACCCTGCACTACGTGAGCGCTATTTAATATGTTGGGAGGCACTGCGAGAAGCTGGCACTGATGTACTTGCACACCGCTCCAGGAGCACAGAACGTCTGGCCGTCGTAGTTGCCACCACCACATTGGCCATAGAAGGGAACTGGATCGCGGCTTGGCCACTCCTTGCATCGGTATGTGTTGCTGCCCTGGACTTCTTGGCATCTATAGCCCTTCTCGCATGTGAGCATGGTATACGCACTCGCGTCCACATTCTTCGGCATGTAGGCTTTGTAATCGAAGCCAAAGCCACCGCAATCTTCGTAGCCAGGGACAAGTTTAACTTGACCAGAAATCGGAGCGGGGCCTCCTTTGACTGTCGGGGCCGGCGTTTCTGGACTTGACATGGTCGGCGCTGACGTCGGTGTATCGTTGACATCACTAGTATCATCCAGTGTACTGTCATCGCCAACATCTATAAACCTACTAGCATTTGAGTCGGCTTGCGCACTACCATCGTCAACGACAGCAGGAGCTGCTGAAGTGGAGGTAGGGCTGGTTGTATCAGTGTTTACACTGCCGCTGTTGTCGTCTACACTGCCACTGTGATCCACCGAAGAGAGAGCGCTTGAGGCTTTTTGAGAGCTTCCATCGTCGATGGAAGGATTGGCTGTGGTGACTGATGGGCCTGTAGTATCGATATCAACACTTGCGCTGGAATTGTCGCTTACATCGTCAGCTTTACTAGAACTCGAGTCGGGATGATCGCTTCCGTTGTCTGCGACGGGGCTTGATGAGGTGGCCGATGGGCTCGTGATGGTGTCAGCGTCAGTACTCCCAATACTACTGGCACTGTCATCGTAGACTGGAGGAATAGTTGAAGTAGCGCTACCACTGGCGTCGTTTGACCCGCTCTCGTCCCCAACCATGACGTCGATACTAGCGATAGTGTCGTTCGAAGAGCTACCGGAATCCACAGCTTCAGTCAGTACAGAGTTTCTTGTGAAAGTGCAAGCTACCACGACGAGGACGAGGCTGATCTTGACCATAATTGACTCGATGTAGACTACGCGGGGCTGGAGAGAAAGCAGAAGTGGAAACGCGGGTGATGAGCACAGCTTAAACAGAGCAATTGGTGGCGTCCGAAGTGCTATTTTAAAGAAATGCGACGTTGCTTCACTTTCATCACGCCCAAACCAAACCAAAATTTTCACCAGCCCAAAATACCAACGAACCAGGTTGAAGCCTTTACACCGAAGAGCATCGATTCAAATGAAAACGAAACGAAGATGTTCTCGAATGAAGACAAGGACATCCGTTTATTGGTGTATACGCCGCTTAACCCGAATGTTATTCACTCGTATGCCAATCATCCAACAGAAAATGTGACCCACCCGCTTCAAACCTCTCAAATAATTTGAACTAGGTTTACCCACGGTACTGTACAGTATCTTCATTATTGCTATCCACATCGACAAGGGACGAGACAAGAAGCGTGGTGATTGGAAATTATGACCAAAAGACCTGGTGGTCATTCACAATAATTGATACTTCTAATCACAAACAACCGAACTCTAGGCCTCGCAGATCGAAGTATATGGCGATGCGCATCGAACAGCCACTTCCGTAATGTACTTTTGTCGTTGTAAAAATGGCTCTATATGTTGAGAGCACTTTGACCTCCACGTTGATCGTCATACTTGGTGTCCATGTTGACATGGAGTTTTCGCTCTAGATCTTGCTGTGCGACGAGACCTGCGAATGATGATCTTCTTGGAGAGCTAAAATTGACGTGCTTGTTGTGAAAGGTATTAAGAGCATTTATACTAAAATGTATTAAGGTATTAAAAAACAGTAGCATTAATACGACGTTGCGGTATTTTCGTGCCAGTGTTCATCGCCAACCATATTTTTTAATAACAAAGCCTCTGGTTGCGTATAAATCGGGTACATCTTCGTATAGAACTTACCGCTGGAGATGCTCTAAGTGATGCTCTATACTTCGCTTCCACCTCGGCTAGGCGCTGTGTCTGGGATTAGATATTAATCCCGAGACAGTGTTGCCAAGAGCGTTGGCAAACCCCATTTTTGCAAGGTACAAGTAAAAGGTATACGTTGTGTCGGATAGCCCGATCGAGCAACATTGTCACTTGAAAATAATGCCGTTGATCAAGATCAAAAGATCCGATCCGATATCGGAACTAATCGCAACCGAGGCGACTGCGCTACTTCAATCGCTTCTTACCTTCACCAAGACAGTTTTCTATTTTCTTTTAAGCATCAACAAGCTAAGCCTGTCCTGATCAGGATACTCCACCCCCGAGAGATCAAGCTCAAGCTTCATGCCATCTCCCATACAAATCCCACGATCATGTTACCCAGTACTGTTGGTCACAGCCATCCTCTTGTTCAGGTCTGCCTCGGCGCTTCTCGAGCTACCAAACGGCGCGACGAAATCGCTATCTAAAGGCGATTCGCTCTACGAGGATGACAAGGCTAACACTGTGGTGCGTTTCCTGAAAGATGGCGCCACCAGCAATGTTGATTTCGGTGATGAAATGGCGCACAACGAAGAGAGGGGATTCTTAAGGGACATATTCAGCACGATGACGCTTAAGACCGGCATGCGGACCTCTTTACATATGCAAAGGACCCCAAACCAGGTACTCATGGAGCTAGTCGCCAGACACAATGAACTATCTGAGAAGACCGTGCTTCTTTGGCTGAAATATGTCCTACAGTACAGGAAAAAGACGGGTGACACCGTGTTTAGTGACAAGAGTATTATTGAAAGCTTATCCAAGGCCATGCCAGGGGTGGCATTGGGTCCTTTTTTTAAATCGATCGAGATGAATTCGAAGCTAAAAAGCTTCGTGCAGGACTTGCAGAAGGTAGCGTAGGAGGACAAGCGGTATTGTGGGCGAGAAGTGTCCTAGCAGGGTTTGATGACTTTTACAAGTAGTAAATGACTTCGGTTTTCTTACAACGTAGTTATCTTTAAAAGTGCTACCGTGACTGGGTTATACTTGACGAATTTTAAGGTTTAGCCATTAGAGTTACCCACATTTATTCCTAGACCCAGACACCGACCGAGATACCCATGCGTAAATTAAGAATGCCTTGGGAGTTACGATCCAATCTATTCAAAGTCAGCCTTTGTTCACCTTTGAGGCCAGACACGCTCCGTGTAAAATGCGAGGCAATACAACTTTTCTACCGATTCGATGCCTCTGACTAACTCCATGGCTGATACAGGATAAATATTAGCAATGCTGCTTTACGAGTGCGTTCTGTTATTAGCAAGTTAACTTTGGTGTAGTTGTGCTTCATTCAAAGAGCCATCAAGTTTTGAGTACGGACAGGAACTAGCGCATGCCGACCATGTACTAACAGTAAGCTACTAACGTTAGTATAATTTACCATTGGATATAGCAATAAGGTACATGTAGTGTGCCAGTTTCGTGATAATATGTCAGCCCGTGCATATACTTTTACGTAACTTTTTATACAATTAGGTGTGAGCAACAAATACAAATTCGAAAAGAGCGCGAATTTTCCTATTAGTACAGGGGTTTTCAAAGCTGAAAAGTAACTAAGCGCTTAATAAGCTACTTACTGATACAATCCATTTTCCGCATGTGCTCAGTGTTCTCCCGCTTTTACTCTTTTTTTGCTAAAATGAAAAATATTACCTTCGAAACACGCGTACGATCCGATACGACATTGCAAAAAGTCATGAACGACAGGGCATACACAAAAGCAAACGGTACAGAACATTTTGAAGTTTGTGAATAAATATATAGCTCGATTTGTCTTACAGGAAGCGCTACCATAGTAAAGTCTGAGAAGTCCATGGTAACACTATCTCAGCTCATCAATAGTGTGCCTTAGGTGACTTGGTGGCCATCACAGAGCTGCGAAAACGACTGACGGCTGCCATCGAGTAAGCTGATTGACGCTAGTATGCTCAGCACCATAAATCGGGCTCCCCATCTGATAACGGTTTGAGATTGTCAAATTTTGATTTTTACAAGTCACAGCTGACCCAGGCATACAGAGCGATATCGTATCAATATAGCAAATAAATACGTAGGGGCTAAACTGCATAGCAAAAGTGTACTAAATGTTTTATCTTGACAATTGCTTCATTACAACATCGGCGTGCGGCGTTGAATCGACAGACACCAGCCTAACCGGTTTGATCGTTGTTAAAGACTTTGGCTTATTAGGCTTGGCCGAATTCTGGGTATTGGGCACCTTCTTGGCGTTTGGAGTCCTCTAGGCCTTAGGAATATCTAGATATGTTGTTTGTTGCGGGGACTTGGGCTCTTTCTTCGTCTTCTTAGGTAGTCGTGTCATTTCGTCTGGATAAGTAGCCGACATCCAGCTGTAACTGTCATGCGAATGCGCTTCTAAGCCACCGATAGCACGAGATCGTCCTCCAGCGTTGCCCCCCTGAAGTGGAGCTACTAGGCGAGCTGAAACATGGCTGGGGTACGATTACAGGTGAAGTTTGCGATGCATGGCTCCATTCGAGGCTTCGAACGCAGTAAATAGGTCGCATCCTGCTTATCCGGCCTTAATATGGTTTACTCAATTTGAATGCGAGCTACACTGTATTGGCCATCTTCATGACCTCTTCCTGGTCGACAGAAATGCTGCTAGCTTCACCCACGCAAAAAATCGGTCAATTGGCGGGGCTTTGTCTTGAACGTTGAAATTACTACTGCTTCCAGAGGTTGCAGTAAGTAAGTGGTTGTAGTGGCTTCCCCGATGGAAGCAACTCGTACAGCTAAGGCCAATACGAAGGCGTAGGACATCTCCCGTTTGGCTGGCCGTATGCAAATGTCTGTTTGAAGGGCGGTGTAGTGGTTTCCTCGATGGAACCAGCTCTCAGCAGACACTTCGCATAGAGGTCACAGATCACAGAGGGGTTACCGACGACAGGCGAGAAGCATGAGAGCATGTCGAGCTCTCAAGAATTGTATACAGCATAGTCAAGGAGGCATTGAGCATAGCGAAACTAACAGAAACCAATACGACAGCCGCCGTAGCACTGCATTTAATAACATAATTATTTTCACCGCCAAGTACACGAGTGGGTTCTCAACTAGCAAGCATTTAGAGTCACAAGACACTACAAAGTTAACTTTAGCTGTGGACTACGTCGTTAGCACATCTGGCAAATGAGTCGGCCTCAGCAAAAACAAAGTCGCGCAAGCACCACCGGCGAAGATGGCGACGCGACTGCACCTGCGACAAAGCTATGGGCAGCAATGGAGCCACCTCCGATCGTATGCTTCTCGCATGAAGCTCTGGTCAAGTGGAGGAAGCAGAGAGAACTGTATGAGGCTGCTGTTATCTCGCGATGCCAAGGTCATGTGAGCCGTTAGCGACAGTAATGATACCAGCAATCAACACCATTAATCGGCGTTTGTTAAAGACGTTCTATGAACTGGAGTTGAAGATACAAGTTGACGAGATGACGAACGAGAAGTTAGTCGATGCTATCTCGAAAAACCTTTCCAGTATGATGAACGATTAGCTTCCAAATGACATGTTATAATGAGCCAGCAATAAAAAATGAGCTTGAGGCAGAAAGGATGTCAAGGCTCGCGTATTGAACTATTTCGACAGCTTTGATGAATTGGTTGAGGAGAACGGATTGAACGCTGCTTGAGTGGTAACGTCAAGTTGAAGTGTAAGTTGTTGACTGATAACTTGAGTCCTGAGAGTTTGAAGGAACAGGTTCTGCTCTATCAAGATATTGACCCCACTGTGAAAACCAATGTATCTCGCCTATTTGATGTGCTTAAAGCGGAGGCATTGAAGAATCAACAATCTTTTGATCTCTATCAGTCCATCCGCAATAAAACCACACCTCGTGTTGGAAACGTTTCTTCACGCAAGAATAATGGAGAACAATACAATGGCAAATCCCAAAAGGGTGAGGCAACACAATCGTCGAGTGATGATCGGCCTGGATTCAAGAAACGCAAACCTGCCCCTGCCCAAGACTGTTTACACTGCAAGGGTGTCCATGGGGTGAGCGATTGTCCTTCTGCCAGTGAGGAACAGAAGAAGACAGCTCGTTAAGCGTTCATGAACCAGCGCAAGGGATCTGAGGCGTTTAAAATGAAGCGTGTGCTGGAAGATGACGAAGATCTCGCTCCGAGGCATGTTGCATACAATGGGGTGGTGACGATGCCCTATTTCCCGGACAATGAAAGCAAATACAATGTAATTCCTCGCCGAGTAGTTAAGGAAGCGCTCCAATTATGCCCGGATGTAAAGGTGGAATGTCTCACGAAGCCGATAGATGGCAAGGCTGTAGGTGGAGCTATTAAAACCTGCAAAGAATCTATTCAGCTGGATTTGGAGTTAATTACTCCAGCAGGGAGGGTCCGAATGCGCCAAGTGACCTGTATCATTACGGAAACGGAAGAGGACGAATTCCTGCTAGGAAGGTTGGCGCTTGATGCGCTTGGAATTGATGTTGAAGGACAATTAGCGGCATTAGCCAATAAAGAGATCGTTGATTTTGATCCTTTCGAGTCAGAAACTCCGGTGAGCTTCAATCCGCCTGACAAAGGTAGAATTATGGGACAGCTATGTGAACTAATTAATGAAGCTGTCACGAATAGATTTCCTGTTGGCCGCAAACGTGATCTCTTTGATGTGGCAACACGGTATGATATTTGGCGCCTGGAAATCTGCAATGACCCGCCTTCGAAGATGGAGCCGTTTGACATTCAGTTCAAGGCCAGAACGGTATGCAAACCTCGAACGTATGCACCAGCAGAGCGAGAATGGATGAGGTCATTTAATAAATCTCGTGTTTCTCTTGGGTGGGTGTACCGTAACGAGGCTAGTAGCTGGGCCAGTCTGCACGACCTGTGAAGAAACCGGAAAAACTAGTAGGACTAAGGCAGGGTGTTGATTTCCGGCGTGTCAATGCACAAGCTGTGCCTTTGGCGGGTGGAATGCCCAATTTAGCCACACATCTTCACCATACAAAGCAGAAGAAGCACAAGCAAACTGTGGATTTCTCGAAGAGCTTTTGGCAAATGGCGTTAGCGTCGTCCAGCCAAACGTCACAGTCTTATATGACGGAGGATGGCGTCTTCACGCCTACCCGCCTTCAGCAAGGTGGCGTCGATTCTTCGATCCACTTTCAGCAATCAATTGAGAAGATAATGCGCAAAGCCGGACTACTATACGAGAATGGGTTGGCATGGATTGATGATCTTCTCGTCTACGCGTCCACTATTGATGAATTTTTGTCGGTATTGAACCTTGTATACAGCACTTTGAAGGAATCTGGACTATTTCTCGGGATGAATAAAACCTTCTTGTACACAACCGAAGCAAAGTGGTGTGGGCGAACTATTAATGTAGACGGAGTTGCCTATGATCCAGATAAAATCCAAACTTTGGGCAATCTTCCAGAGCCACACACGGCAGGCGAACTACGACAGTTCTTGTGCGCGGCTGGGTGGATGCGTAATTCTCTCGTTGATTTTGCTCGGGTATCTGCACCTCTGTAGGAAAGGTTACAAGCTGCCTTAGCCGGTACAAAGAGGACCAAACACGTTGCTGCACGACTAGTCATTGACCTCTCTGAACCTGAGCGGGATAGTTTCCAGCTAGTCAAACATTTGCTCACGAACTCAGCGACACTGGTAACACCTGATGACGACGAGCTCATTTTGATGACCGATGCAAGTGCTTCTGGATGGAGCATCATCTTAACAATTGTTGCGGATTGGGATCCGTCGATCAACATCGCGGAACAGCATCATCAGCTAGTGCACTGCATGAGCGGTACTTTCAAAGGGTCTTCACAGCACTGGAGCGTCTCGGAAAAAGAGGCATTTCCAATTATTAAGGCTGCTACGGTCTTAGACTATCTGCTGATACGCTCCCAGGGTTTTCGCTTGTACTCGGACCATCGAAATTTTATTTTTATTTTCGCGTCCGGTGATGAGATAAAGAAGCGTGTTAGGGGGAAACTACAACGCTGGAGCCTGAAACTAAATGAATTACGGGGCAGCATCGAACATATCAGCGGTACCGACAACACGTGGGCCGACATGGCTTCACGGTGGGCTTGTTCGACATCACCAGCTGAATTTACTACTATCAAGCGCTGGCAGTTAGAAGGAGAGCAGAAGCCAGTTGAACTACGTCCTCTATGATCGAATTCTGAGTGGTCTACCATTGTGGACATCCAAAACGCTCAGAATGCAACTGAGTGCACCCGTCCAACGGATCTCAGTAAACATGACGGAGTCTGGAAAGACACGAACAACCACGTGTGGATTCCGGCGGATGCTGAAGTGCGCTTAGTGCGATTAATGGTGATCACCCACTGTGGCACAATGGGCCATCGGGGGGGGGGGGGGGGGGTAAAGGTAATGGTGAATCATCTCAAAGATCACTTCCACATCGACAAACTAGAGCAAAAGGCTCGTGAGTTTTGCTGTCGTTGTCTACTGTGCTGCCATATGAAGGGTGGTTAAATTGTACCAAGACCTTGGGGCGAGACGTATCGCTCTAAAGAAAGTAACGAAGCACTGCACATGGATTACCTGTACATTGGAGAGTACAATGGCAAAAAAGACAACATATTGGTAATGAAGGAAGATTTCTCGCACTTCTGTGAGCTGATCGAGTTACTAGCGCAGATGCAGCAACAGCTGCCACATCGATTCTCACCTGGAGCAGCAGATACGGAACGCCGGAGCTGATAATAAGCGACACGGCCACGCACTTCAAAATCCAGTTTCTAGAGGAACTTTATCACAAGACTCACATAAAGCAGAGCTTTACGCTCGCCTATTGCCCGTGGGTTAATGGGAGTGTCGAGCGACTGAACCGAGATATCTTGCAGGTTTTGCGAGTCATGCGTTTGGAGCTCAAGGTTGAACAAGAGAATTGGGCTGCGCTTCTACCATTGATTCAAGCGAACCTGAATCAAAGCCCAGTAACGTCACTTCCCGACCATGCACCGGCGGAAGGATTCCTAGGGGTTAAAGCGACAACCCCGTTGCAGAAAGGCCTACTTGGTACTGATGCAGTTGCGGCAAATGTATTGAATGTGGAGAACTTAGTGCCCAACGTGAGTCAAGCGGTCCAAGAGCTGAGATCGTCGCTCCTGGACATGCACCACGATGTTACTACAGCAAAGAAAAAGAAAACCGAGCGCAACAAAAAAAAATCAACGAAGTGCAAGAGCGTTGAATTTCCATGTTGGAGATTATGTTTTGTGGCCCCGAGTCGACGCAAAAAAGCAAGGCAACAAATTATCGGTGACGTGGGTGGTACCATACCGTGTGATTAGCGCCAATGCCAACTCGCTCGAAATCGAACATTTGATCATTGCGAACACGAAAGTCATCCATGCTTCACGTCTCAAACTGTATCCAGATGAAAGTCTTGATGTCAACTACTCGAAGAGCTGGCCATTAATGAACCCCGACGTAGTTGTAGGGACAGCAGCTACAACGACAGGGGTGGGGGCTGTTGAAGCATTCCAGCTTGACCGTGTAGTCAGGAAGCTCGAATTTCGCAGGTACTTTGCATCCGGTGGCGCTTCCACAGGCAACCAAAGTAAGATATAAGTTTAGAGCAATGTCTTGATGCCACACATTCTTGAAGCATGTGACGGCTACGACGATTTTAGATCCCTTGTTCGTACGAAACGCTGTTCGTCCATAATGAAGATCCGGGAAGCGTCGAGGTTGCTCTCGATCACTGATTAGATAATCGAGCTGAGCAGCGGTGTTTCATCCTTAGTCACACAGGCTCGAGCATTGATCACCACCTATCACGCTCTAGCTACACAAATAGTACGTGGGCTCATTAGCGACGGTACCCCTGCCTACGGTTTGGTCCGACCGCCAAAACAAAGATAAATCCGGCCTTACAAAGAATCTTTTTGCGGGTAACTGGTTAGTGATCTGACGCCCTACGGTATATTCAACCAGACACTGCTCCGCTGGGATTGAGGGTAAAGGTGCTGGACCGCGTCACGCAGGCTCACGAAAAATGCCCATTTTGCCCTTTGAGCCCGATTTTCGGCGGTACAGGGTGGCGCTCGCAATACTTACACTACGGGTTTGGTTACCGATTGGAGAGCACTTGACCGCGGCATTGAGAGTTTTAATCGTGTAAACATGTATTGTTGCGAGGAGGGGAGCGTGGTGGTGGTCGTCAGAGAGCTAGTTGTAGTCTTCAGAAGAAATTGAGACTGATCTTAATTTGTCGGGGAGTGTCTCGCCAAAACAAATTACACATTTTTTTCGGGCTGTCTGTCCTGAGTAAAGAATAACAACCGCAATAGCTCGGCCACCACCGCAGCGACGAAGGATGACACGAAATTGGGCGAGGGCGCTGCTGCAGTGGGGTCGCTGAAAATTTGCAGTTGTAAAAATTAGACTTGCCATTTCTCTCATATCATATTACCCTTTTGAAATGGATTAACACAATATAGAGACATGAACTTATCAATCCTAAAACTACAATTTTTGATAAATCTTTTATTTAATTGCCTGATTAATGCAATGAAGCATAGTACATATTAACGAGTAAATTCTAATTATATAGTAATCAATTTTACAGAAGGCACTACCAGCCCCAACTCTCTAGTGTTTGCCGCTAATAGCAGATTCACCAGGAAAATAGACGAACCTTCAAGGTTGCTCCACAAACAAGCTCCGTGAAGAAACATTTCGCGCAAAAAAAAATAGTCGTTCCGACATATGTTGAAAGAGATCGAATATTCCGGTAACAAAGGACTACGTTTCCTTTGAAAAAGCGACGTGAAGCACGGTGTCACGCGATTGATCAGAGGGGTACAAGAGTGGTTGCTACTACTCAAGGTACCACTGTATTTCTGCTTTTTTTATGGTATAACTAACACTAAATTATAATATAAGTGTGCAGACTATGTAAAGGAAGTCAATAACAACAATGACGCCGTGTTGATCTATGGTCCCTCTTACCACGTTCCCAAGCGCGGGAGACACACTATTCGTTGCGTCTTTATGATGCGGTGGCTATAAATAACGACTCTGTCGAGGAGGTGTTAGCGGTAAGTACGCTTGGGATGTTGTCGAGTGCGTCGCAAATATTCACTTTTTCTATTTTCTATTTTATCAGGTCTACAAGTACGAGGGAGAGCGCAATTTCGACTCGGATATGGAGCTGACGACGACAGTGTGAAATGAATTCAAAGGCTGAGATAGACCACCGGAGAAGGACTGTTCGTGCTCACAAAATTTTAGAACAGTTTCTATTATGTCTTTGAGGTACATTTATTTTTAAGAAGGTCAGATTTTGGCCATTACAGTTTTAAATGTGATCAAAATTGGCCAATCAACGCAGCTCGCCGTGCTGTGTCGATTCCCGGTCTTTTTGTTAAAATTAATTGACACATCGGCAAAAAAAAAGAAAACGACTTTTGCTCGGGTATAGCCTTTTGTTCTAAGCTGTTTCCATGTAGAAGTCTTGCCCGAAGCCAGGTACACTAACCGAGGCAGTTAAATATAATTCGCCGGACTTGATGAAGAGTGAGCGCACCGAACGCTTCAGATTTGAAAACGCACCTTGACTGCCCCCAAAGGCGTTTTTCTGCAGCTTCGTCAGCTCGTCTCCTTATTAGGTGCGCTTATTGGCCAGTTTTCAGAGCTTGGGGGCACGATTAGTGACCAAAATGCCGAAATAACTGCTGTTCTTCTAATTAGTGCCAGCACTGTACAGTATAGTACATGAACACTATTAAAATTTCAGATAATAAGCGCACGTTATTTAAAACGGATATTGACGAAACGATAATTCCATTCTACGTATTATAAAAGAAGTGCAAAAGCTATATCCTTTTGGCGTCATTACTGGTTTGGACGGCCACCTCAATTTCCCGCATGTCTTCAATCTAGCATGGCTGGGCAGTAGGGCGGAATTCTGGGAATTTGTCCCCAGCCGTTTGACGCTGGCAAGAGAGGTCAAACTCGCCTTGGCGGGTATCAGGAACGTTGCAGCACTTCTGGTTGCCCTTCTTGAAACGATCAATGGAACCGCCCGACGCGGCGCAGGCATTTTGCGTGAAGTCGGCGGTCAAGTAGCCAGAGCCCTCGTATCTGTTGTCCGGCCCTGTTCCAGCGCACTGTCTGAGAGCCCCGTCACTGGAGACACGAGGTCAGTAAAGACAGCATGTACAGCCAGGTATCGAGTAGTACTTACACAGGTGTCAGCAGAATCGTGAGGGCAGCAATAACGATAAGGACCTTCATGGGGAAGCGTGTGTGGAAGTTGGAAGTGTAGGAGGATGAAGTTTTCGAAATGAGCTGCAGTCAAGAGGTCTCAGCGGAGTGCATGACCTCGACCAGACGAGATCCGCAGATCGCCAATCCTTGTTCTATCTGCTTATGTGCCATCCTGTCAGGATTCCTGAGTCAGCTATTGTTGCCCCGGTTATTGCTCATTGTTCCGTATTGGTGATATGAAAAGCGAGAACATCTGAAATGATTTTTTCTCGATGAGGCGGTCAAGTGTTTTTTTTTTTTCAATGACTACTTGTACGATACAAAACTGACACTTATCGATACTGAGAAGTAGTTAGCTATAGGGTTGCGCATATATGGAAAGGATGGTACAACCCGATGCAACGAGCAGTCAAAAAAGCTAATAGCGTCACCAAGATACTGCCTTAGAGGTCCCATTCTAGCGTATCCTCGACTCTATAATTTGACCTTATCGACATCTCTTGAGTATTTTTAGCTCAATCTTCTCACATTTGTAAACGCAAAACATTTTCGATCCTTGGGAAATTTTACTGAGATCTCCTGGTCAGCCATGCCGGCAAGTGTCTATAATACAAGAGGCGTCAAACCAACACAGCTAATTCGTATTTTTATCGTCAGCTAAAATGCGCAGTGCCAAAATTGGCATAACGGGGTGTCATTTGCAGTCTCTAAATTTGTCCCTAAATATAAAAGCTGCACAGGTTAAAATGTCGTTGATTTCTGATGTCAAATTGCTGAAGGAAGGTGATGGGCACAATGTACCCTTCCTTACAAAATCCAAGATATTATACAATCTGTGTAGTTGCCGGAAGTAAGGGTGCACAGCTGGTATTAGTACGCAGACCGAATTCACGTCTCACCAGACGGGCGGCGGGGTATGCCAGGTATATCATCTATCGAAGGCCATAAAACTTTTGGGTGGCGTCCAGTGTCAAAAGAGCTTCGGTATATCATCTATCGAAGGCCTTAAAACATTGGTCCTTACGGCAGTTTTGGTTGGCGTCCAGTGTCAATAGAGCTTCGGAGAAGAAATCGCAAGATTTCAAAAGGCAATGTTTAAACGGCTGCTATGTGAACCTCAAAAGAGCCACAACTCCTACATCTGATTATCTTGGCATTGGTAACAGTCATCTCCACTGTCATTAATACTACCGGTATCCAGCGGATACAGTAGTATCTACAAGGTCTGTAATACAGAATCTTCTGCACTGTAATGCATCTGTACGTGCCTTGTTGTTTACGAAACGCACATGGCACATACAAACTTTTAGTAAACAAAATGTCTATGTATATTGAAAGTGACTATCGTGCCCGGCCGGAGAAGAAGCTGGTAAAATAGTGCAAATCAAAACGGAGAAGACCAACTGAGGCGAGTGGATCCGAGGTCGCGTGCCCTTGCGAACCCGCGAAGCAGGTACGTGCGGTATAATATTTGCGGAGGCGAGCCCAGCGCCGAGCTTTCCAGCTATTAATAGTCGATCACTGCACTCTCCAGGAAAGTGATTTTTTCGCAGCGGTGCAAATCCTTAAGCTGCAAATGAATTTCGTTTTATTGATTTTGGGATTGTTACGGTGATGCCGTGCAATACAATTAATACAATGAGCGGGTCGAGTGGATGTGTGCATGTTTTAGCTATAGGGTGCAGGTAATGCTTAAAAGTTACCCCCCCCCCCCTTCCACTTAACAATAAAAAGTACGGAGTCAGTAAAACTTTTAAGCAGTACGCTGATGTGCTTAAAAAAGCGTACGGTATCAATGTACTCAGTACATTGTACTGCATATTTGTTTGAGGGAGGCACGTAGAACATCAAATCCGTTCCGTAACAACGTGGCACGCACATGTATTACATGTGCAGATACACTGTAGTTTAGATTATACATTCTAAAATAGGCATTTTCTCCCCATCTAAATCCATGCACACCGAACTCGAGACCAAAGTGCGTTTAGGCACGTACGGATGCATTACAGTTCTCGGTCAGACCACTCTTGCGGAATAGTTGTGGAGATGACTGTTACCGCTATCAAGATATTCAGATTTAGGAGTTGTGGCTCTTTCAAGGTTCACGTACATGTAGCAGCCGTTTAAACATTGCCTTTTGTAATCTTGCACGATTTGCTCCAAAGCTCTTTTCACTATAATACAGTGCTGCATCCCGTTTTCGCGGGGTTGGACCATATAGGATCTGCAATTAAATCCGATTTTAACTTACCAATCAATAAATCTTTGGATGCAGGATCATTACATCCAGAAATTATTAAAGGTCCAAGGGCGCAAAAACGGGGTGCAGTACTGTATGTGCGCATTTTAGCTGACGATAAAAACGTGTGGAAGTACAAATTAGCTGTGTTGGTTTGACACCTCTTGTATAACAGAAATAATACTTGCAGGCATGGCGGACCAGGAGATCTCAGTAAGCATTTCCCAAAGATCGAAAATGTTTTGCGCTTACAAATGTGAGAAGATTGAGCTAAAAATACTCAGGAGATGTCGATAGTGCGCGATAAGGTCAAATTATAGAGTCGAGGATACGTCAGAATGTAATATGGTCTCTAAGACAGTATCTTGGAGATGCTTTAAGCTTTATTGACTGCTCGTTGCCACGGGTTGTACCATCCTTACCATATACTGTAGATGCAACCCTGTAGCTAACTACTTCTCAGCAACGATAAGTGTCAGTTTTGTATCGTATGTACAGTGGTCAATGAAAAAAAAAAAACACTTCACCGCCTTATCGAGATTATATCATTTCAGATGCCCTGTAAGTGCATGCTACCCATGTACTTTAAGATCCAATCCAGCTCCAGCTACAAGTTGAAGACTACAGATCACACGATCCTCCGCGTATCGACACCGCTGTATACAGCGTTCGGCATCCAGGATGACAGGATACCGTGTCACGCCACACGTGATGACAACCTTCGTGTCCAACCAATGCAGCTGAAGACAGCCAGTACCAATGGTCCTTTTGGTCCGGCATGGCGGACCACGAGATCTCAGTAAGCATTTCCCAAGGATCGAAAATGTTTTGCGCTTACAAATGTGAGAAGATTGAGCTAAAATACTCTGGAGATGTCGATAGTACATTCACCTAGACTACATGGTACTACCATGTAGTCTAGCTGCGTGTAGTAGGACCGCACTTTGCTATTTACTCAGTAATACAAAACGGCTAACTTCCAGGGAGCACCACCGGCTCCCTTCTCCGTGTCTTCGTTTCTTGACGAACACCACAAAGAATTATGTAGCGGATTGTTCCGCTTGTTTTTGGCCAAGATGCAGTCCGTTCCCAAAGATTACTATGGAGTTAATTTGATATTACTTAAATGACAAACCTGATACCTGGTATGTATTTTTGAGGACAGCAAGTAGCCTTCTACATAGCAGCCAGCAATTCTCTGTACTCAATGAGGTGAATTTTATCATATATGACAGGATATTAGGCTCTGCTAGGCTTTTTTACGAGGGTTTATAAAAGAAACTTTGTCTGAAATTATAGGATTTTGTTTATTGCAATCATTAAACTTGCGATCGAAGACGCTGGCTATGCGCTTCCACTTTCACTGCCCTCCTCACTTTCGAAGTCAGCAAGAAACCGTTCATCATCGACGCTCTCACTGCTGTCATCTGCATCACTCTCACTACTGTCAACTTCCTGGAGGAATCGAGCGCCATCGAAACTCTTGCTACCATCGGCGCTCTCACTTCCTTCCATTTCGACAAGAAAACGCTCACCGGCAACGCTCTCACTGCCCTCGTCGTCAGCAGCGCTCTCACTGCTGTCGACCTCCTGTAGGAAACGCACCCCGTCGGTACTTTCACTTCCCTCGTCGTCGGTAGCGCTGTCACTTCCTTCTACAATTTCTTGTAGGAGTCGCTCACCACCGAAGCTGTCGCTGCTGTCGACATCCGATCCGTCACTGCCTTCCATCTCGAACAGGAAGCGATCGCCATCGGAGCTGTCACTGGCACTGGCATCGAAGCTGGATAAGACACGCTCAGTAAAGTCATTATTACGGAGACCGGCAGCGTCGACGCCATCGAAAGTGGCGAGTGCCAAGGCGGCAGCGACGAAGCTGAGGATGACGTTCAACTTGGTCATTGTTGCTGCTGTCGGGACTTCAAAGACGTCGGTTCCCTGGCCGTGGATAGAATGAAAGTGATAGGAGCATCCAGTCTCAGGTTATCCCTGAGCACAAAATATGTTGCTATTCTCGAATGTATATTCCTGTCGGAGACGTTGGAAGCAGAGAACGGGAAGCTGTTGATGAGACGTTGACCAGGAATCAGTCTGTATCGGTGCCTTAAAAAAGCTAACCACAAATAGAAATGAAAAATTCAAGGTATATTGTCTGAAGTCAGGCCTCGTTGAGTGCGCAACGTCAACGCACTTCATGGAATGAAACGGTTGTCCAGCGAAGCGGTTGCTCCAACCTCTCACTCCATCTTATTCTTCGCGAAGTATGAACATGAAAATTTATAGCTACTGTACCAACGATACACGAAAAGTGGCTGAAAAATACTATCTTTGAAGTGATCACGCTCGATTGGCAGGTGTGAAGTAGTGCTTATTTCCACCAGGACAAGCTGTCCTTGTCAAACCCCTGGCTTGAGCTGTCAATTGAAGCAGGCTTGATGGTACCCGGTTGATACGGTGTTCCTAGATTGTCTTCACTACCATCTTCGGAGTCTTGTGAGTCGGTGACATTGTCGTTCGAATCACCATCAGGTTCCTGGCTTGCCTCGAGACTTGCGTCCCCCAAACCTTCATCATCCAAGTATTTGCTTCCATCTAGAGTTGAGCCGTCGATGCTTGAGGTCAGGAACCGGTCCCCAAAGAGTTCGTCGACCAGGAGTTCAGTCGAGCCACTGTCACTGGCTTCCAAGTCGCGTGCAGACTCATGATGGCGCAAATTCGCGGCATCGACGTGGCTGGATATGACGCCAGCAGCAGCTACAAAAACAAGCACAACACTTCGCTTGAACATGGGTGTTGAGAGATGTTCTTGTTCCACTTGTAGTCAAAGAGGAAATGAAGATAAACTTGTCTCAAGCCGCCACTACCACTTGCGACGTAGTAGCATTTATCTCGCTCAATACGAGAAGCTACGCTGTAACTTACCAACACTCAAGATGGGATATGCATAATGCGTTTCTCGACTGTAATTATACCAAAAAATAAAACACAATCCGGCTTAATTTTTTTTTGTATATTCAATAATCTATATTATATACACTTAAACAATTAGATTCTCGCTTGAAGACGGTCGTTCTGTCGTCATCGTAAGCAACCTTGCTCCTTCTTGGTCATTGTTGTTCTCTTCTTCGTCCGACCCATCCGAATCTTCGTCTACCTTCTGCAATGCAAGCTCCAACTTCTCCATCTCTGTCAACGCCGGAGCTTTACTCCACCATTTCGCCATTATGAAAGGCAGACTTTCCTCCATAAATAAATAGAGAAAGTAATTGATAGGAGGTGTCGAGCCAAAGGGCCAAAACCATAACCCACGTCGCATTCCATCCCGAAGCTGGTGACTTAACCAAGCCACGACGATGAAGCTTACTCGGTAGCGTCTCTTTCGAGCTTGACACTTTTTTGAGTGCCGAGTAACGAGCCATACCACCGCGATGATGAAGGTGACAGAGTGGCCGAATGGGCGGCCATGCAAATGGGTTGCTTTAGCAAGATTTAAAGCCCCAGCAGCGATGAAGTGGTCGATGTCTAGCAGCGACGCGGTAATGCCATTAAGAAAGCATTTTCTTACAAGTTGCAGCGTGGAGTCTCCAGACTCGGAAAATTTCTCCGTTTGGAGCAAGAACACTGCCCAGCAGCAAAACGCTACGCTGCCGTGCGCCACAGAATCCACAAAGTGACGGAGAAGCTTAAAGTCTAGCAGATACACACTAAAAAAGTGAAATTAGACCAGTTTTGTTTCGGAAATAAAGGAGTAGTAGCGAACAACGGGAGGAATGACGTACTGCTGGAAGAGAAAGTAGTCGCTGCTGACGCAGATGAGCAGCATAAGCACCATGAACATACGCTGTAGCAGCCTCAGACGGCGCAGGCGATGGAGCTCATCGTCGTCGCCCAGCATTGTCAGTGAATCAGGCAAAAATAATCTTTAAAAAATGCTTTTGACTTAGTGACATGTCGTGAAATACCGGTATTTGCTTCTTCAAAACGTCGAGGCAGACTTTGAAGTACCGGTATGCTGCTTAGTAAGTTCATAATATGATAATATATTATATTATCGCGAAAGGTTAGCTTGCACTTGGTTCAATACTACTACTACTAGTATTGAGAAGAGTACATCTACGAGAACTCTTGTTCCTTCGGGACGCATTGCGAGTACCACGCGTTGAAGTACTTGCACACAGATCCAGCAGTGCAATCCGCGGGGCCTGTGTAGTCCTCACCGCCGCACTGGTCCCAGAGATGAACACCCGAGGGGTTCTCGAGTGGCTTGCACTGGTAGTACCATTCGTTGATGACTGCACAAGAGTAGCCTTCCTCACAAGGTTTGTTTGGAGTTTCCTCGTCCTTAGAGTCGTCCGTGGTGAAATCAAAGTCAACTCCTTCGCCTCCACATTGCTCCCATGCTGGGATTTCCTCAGCGGCCGTAAGGTTGTCAACCAAGAGATCGGTGTGCACTTTCGAGCGTTGGCCGTGCTTCTTGGTCTGCACTGACGTCTGCGAGCCTTTGGGCAGACATTGCGCATACCAGGGATTGGAGAGGACGCAGACGTAGCCGTGAGCACACTGCGAGTTGCCAATGAAGCCGATGCCTCCGCATTGGCCAAACTTCGGCACGGTGTCTCCGGCCTGACTGTTAAGGAAATCTTCCAGAGATGATGCACTGTCGTCGTTAGAGCCTTCCGAGGAGTCAAAGTCGAGTGATCCGCTGTCTTTATCAGTTAGTCTGCGGACAAATGTTGCGTTGACGTTGTGTGTGGCAATCAAAGCAACTACAGCTACAGCGATGAGAGTGTCCGCTTTGGTCATGATGAAGACAAATGTCTGCTTACGTTGTGTGAAGGGAACTTTCGATTGATCTCAGCAACCATGGCTCACTGTGCATTCACTTAGGGTCAATGCGATCATGCTAGGGGTTTCCGAAATCTGCTTGAAGAAGACAATGGGATGCACAGTCGCAGGCAGCTTTCAGATTCCACGGAATCATTTTATGCAGATAGGAATAATGGGGTTTGTGTGGAGTCTCAGGAGCTTCCCGGAGGAGGCTCAACAGCTTATTGTCGTCATAATGTTCAACATAATCTGACGGCACTTCCTAAGAAAAAAAGCTAGACTTTCATCATTCTCACACACGCAACCCACCCCAATTCGTCTACTACAATGTACTGAAGATTGATCCCTCATCTGGATAATTGTCATCACTTGATTCAGTGTAATTCTAGAGTTATAACGATCATCGGGACCACAAAGCTAAAAAGAAGTACAAAGACAAATACACAGATACTCTGAGCTCCAGCAAGAAATCTGCAAATGAATTAGAAGGGAGTTGCTCGAATTGATTCTTTCAACCAGTCGTTTCGTAAAAAGCGTAATTACGATATTTCATTTTTACGGTCGAATCAGATACTCAGATTTGCGCTCAGAAGTGGAGTCAGATGAGCATGGACGTTTCCTGGTCATCGCGAAGTCACGTTGTTGCGACTCGCCAAGCAGAAGAGCTGCCGAGACTTGTGGCGTGGTAGCCATCTTTGGTCGATTGCTTCAACAGCTCGAAGCAAACGTACGCGCTGTCCTGTATTCGACTATCCCGGCAGACAACACTCTGTCGTCGCGAGATGACTACTGACAATTAACAATAAGACTAAAGCAATCACCATCGACGCTTCCGACACCAATTGCTTGTCGTCGAGTGCATGTATAAACGCTTGTGGTCTACGGTAGAGCACTGCTCGGTGTGTCGGCCTCGGTTGTTTTAAGTTGGTCCTGCTGTTTTCCGCCCAGTTAGGTAATGGCAGTGAGACGTGTTTCATCCAATCGACAGTGTTGTCGTCTACCATTGGCCAAAAGTCGTCTCTTCGTCTGCACAGAGCGAGAAAAGCGAGAGAACAGAACGCGAGTGTCTGGAACGTGAGCGACTGATAGAACGGAACAATGGCAGACGCAGGCAACAGCAAGGCGCGCGAGGTCAAGGTGGTGCTGCTGGGCGACACGGGAGTGGGCAAGTCCTCGCTTGTACTGCGCTTCGTTACCAACAACTTCCGTCCATACTCCGAGTCCACAATCGGCGCGTCCTTCATGTCCAAGATGATCGTGGTCAACGACACGCCTATTAAGTATCAGATCTGGGATACCGCCGGCCAGGAAAAGGTATTATTTTGCATTGGTTTCCCCTTGTTTCCCTTGCTTCAATCTGATAATGGGGTTTCTTTCTCTGTGCTCAGTATCACAGCTTGGCACCCATGTACTACCGAGGAGCAGCTGCTGCTATCGTTGTATACGATATCACTAGAAAGGTGCGCGTATAACAGGGTTTCTCCGAGTTAATATTCTTATTTTTGGTACTAATATATGTGGGATTTTATAGCAATCACTGACGACACTGAAGAACTGGGTGAAGGAGCTGAAGCAATTGGGTCCCGACAATATCGTGATTGCCATTGCTGGTAACAAGAGCGACTTGGAGGAGAAGCGAGAGGTGCCGGCGTCACAGGCACGGGCATATGCTGAGGAGATCGGCGCGTTGTTCATTGAGACGAGTGCAAAGGAGGACACGAATGTGTCGGACTTGTTCATCCAGATCAGCCAGGCGCTACCCACAGCTTCGGCTGAAAGTAATGCACTGCCGGAGATCGTGGACCCGTACGGAGGCGGTAAAAAGAAGTCGAGCGGCTGCTGTTAAAAAATCGGAGAGAAAAAAAAATAAACAGAGACAAAAATGCTGGAAGAACCTGACGGGACAGGACGAACAAAACACTAGCAACTAAGGCGGGTGAGCGGTGTGTCTAGTTGATTGCTGGACGGCAGAAAAAAATGCTGAACAATGCGTGATTTTTTTTTTTTAGATTTTTTTTTGGTGTTTCTTAAAACAGTTGCTTTTATCCTAAGCTTTTGTTACCAATCACGAAGTTGGCGTTTGATTTCTCGTTCGTCGTCACGTCTGCGGTTGTCAATCTGTCCACATTTGAAGCATGCTGCCATGATGACTTTGATCCAGCCAGTGTTGCCGACCTCGATCCGCATCGGAATCTAAGAAAGTGACGTGTTAACAAATTTCCATAAATTAAATTGTACAGCTAAGTTTTTGTTCCTTACGAGTTGCGCGTTAGGTCGATTGGCAAATTCTTCCAGTTTCTTGAGCTCCGAGCGGTTTGCCAGCAGCTTACGCACTCGCGTTGGCTCTGGTCGACCTATAAGTCCCTGACGCCATACTATTGTGGAAGCTACATTTAGTGGTCTAATTTTTAGAGATTCCTGATTAGGTTATTCGTACCTGGAATGTTCAAGTCGTGTAGAAACAGCTCGTGCTTGTAGAAAGCTCCAAAAGCTGTGGATAGATCCGCATTGCGGTTGCGCAGCGACTTGACTTCCGAAGGTTGGAGCACGATGCCCAAATTCCACTCCCGCTCCACTTCGTAATAATTTCCCGCAGCTTTGCGCACGAACTTTTGGTTGCGGCACAAAACTTTGATGGGGAAATCGCGAAGGCCACGAGAGTTGCCGAATAGCCATAACGGATGGCGCGCACTAAAGGGGAGACGCGAGCAACGAGTGAGCAACTCCATATGAAGTTGTTACTGTTGCCTTCGAACACGGATAATTCGTTTGGACTACATACAGTCAACTTTCATACAACATTGAGACACGCTGGGATGTTCTTAAAATTAAATAACGTTATCATTATAATTGTAAAAAATAAGCACTATTTCACCAAAGATTAGTCTAAAATGGCCCCCGTGAGACGCATCGTAAAAAATTGCAGAGCTTCGTTTTCGAGAGGTGTCGTTTATTTACCTAAGAATGGCGTTGCCCGTGCTATTCAGTCGATTTACTGTTTTTATAGTGTCTGAAGGGCATCCAGCATGTAACGGGGTACAATCCGGCGTACGCAAGTACATGAAGAGTGACCGTCACTTCTTGTAGACATCTGGCACACAGTACCAGAGGCTCTAGGAGCCAACCAGTGCATAAGTACATAGTTTCATTATAGGTGACCTCTAGTTTGTATGAGAACCCAAACTAAGCTTACTTATAAATACATCAGTCTTACATCTACTCTTTTAAGTAGCAAACCGCTCCCTCTGAGGCCAGGGACACGTGAACTCACGTTCATACGGGTAGTAAATACTCTTAAGCGCTCTCTTTGTGCAAGACGCTCGTGTGCCTCATGACAATTGGTGATGAAAGACTGATGACGTTCATGTACAGACGAAATATATAAGAAAAAATACTAAGCGGGATGCGCCAACACGCTGGCAGCATGCTGGTGGGACTATCTCACTAAATTATCGATAGTGTAATGGGGCATCGAGAGATCGCTACGGCAATCACGTATCCCTATCAAGACATGCAACGCCGCCACATGTACGACAATCAGCAAAGTTTATTTCCGCACTTCAAGGAGTGTGTATGGGCACTCGCCGGAGCATACATACCCGATGTCGCAACAACGCTAACACGCTGTAGAAATTGAATAGGGTTTTCTTCTTAGATGGATCCAGGAGCTTATGACGTCGACATGAGATTTGTATAACTGCCTGCATGGGAGGGATCAGCAGATTGACGTGCGGACGAGGCTTGTAGCCGATGTAAGTACATGAATGATCATTTTAAAGTGAAGATGTCTGAGCTAGAAGTCCTAGCCTGCTAGCTCATTCTACTCGCACTGCATCAGGTTGTGGCTGCACTTCGACGCCTACCTCGCTGGATGCATACTGCTTGGTACACGTCCAACGTGTGCTCGGCGCTTGCTGCAGTTGAAGTGACAAGAATCGAGTGACCTGATTGGCAGATCCGTGGTATCCTGGATTGTGATTGGACGTCAGCTTCAAATTGACCTATCACGGGATCATCTGCGAGAGATCAATCGTGACATGTGGCGTGTACACTGCATACAAGTGTGTCCGTTGCACACAGGCGTGTCCGCGGTCTATATGAATAGTATGTATCTTGCACACATGTGTGTTCATTGCTTACCGTTCCATATTTGTGTGTCAGTTGCGTATTTATTTGTGTAAACGCCGGTCTGTCCGTGGTAGGAAGTACTAGGGGCTGCAAGTAGGATAGCGGGGGAAGTGTTAGGACTTCTAACTCGATCAATCTCACTTTCAGATTTTCATTCATCGACTCACATCGACTACAAGCTGCGTTCGCATCGTCCCTTACTCTCAATTGGTTATGAGCCCAAGCTACGCCAACAGAATCTACAAGCTTGTGGATGTAAGGACTTCCACTGGGAGTTCAGCATGTGGATGAAGCTCGCCCGGAAGGGTCTGCTTCTGCCGACTATAAAACCATTTTTTGAACAAGTGAGTGGTTGCACCACGGTTGAATGGAAGACCAACGATTTGGGGTCCCTGTTGTGATCGCGGGAGAGGTAAGTTTCAAATATTAAGTCTACCTCCGCTCGGCACTTCCGGCGGACGAGGCGTGGACTTTGCTCGAGAATAAGATGAACCGGCTCATGGCTAATAAGGAGATTCACAGATTCAAGATGGAATTTGGTACGAAGACCGCTGTCCATTTGGACAAGTTCAACGAACTATTATTCCAGACGGAGTCAATTGGTGAGTCTCCGGACAAAACTCGGCAGCTAATACTGCTACTCGGGGGGTTGACCGTCGAGCACCGTATGCTTGCTACTGTTCTCGAGAACACGCCCAACGTGACGCTCGCGTTTGCGATCCAAGCACTCTCTGGAGTTATAGCCTAGAATGAATTGTCATCGCCGTTAAGAGATGTCATTCACTTTGAAGCGGAAGGACTTCGGGAACAAGGATTGCCTTGGTGTAATGGGCTCCTCCATTACGTAAGTAGGTAGATTTCTTTACATAAGTAGGTGCATCAGCACACGACTAGCGTGTGCTGAAATGCTGTCATGGCATTGGCTGATATATGGGGAGCCAGAGCCATTATTAGCCAATTGGACTATGACCTGTATTTGAGTGGCCAGGGCTGTGACCTTGGTTTTAAAATAAGTCAGAGTAGATTTTACCTTAAACCTAAGCCTCAGTCGTCCTATTGCGAGCTTCCTCAAAACTATAGTGTAAGCAAGTAACTGAGTAAACACCTGGTTCGTTACACCTGTTAGCCCTTCGTAGTCCTTCCAATGACCAAGTTCGACATGAGCCAAGACCTCGACCACGCTGATTTCCCCCATCTCACTCGGATCGAGTGGATAGCTCTCCAACGCCTGGCGGCGGTGTCCGGAGAAGCCGTCGTCACGTCGCTGCTGCTCAGCGACGCCCGACGAGCAGCGCGTTGCGGCACAAGAATTCATGGAGCGCGAGTGGCAACTCCCTCGCGTATCTCCACGAATGGCGTCGTGAAACTAGAGACATCCACCTACTCCAGTGCCGAAGAGCACCGGCTTCCGCTGAATCGTTGGTTTTGAGAGATCGACATCGCCTCGAGGTTTATCGAGGCGCCTTCCGCGATGGTCCACTTCCTCCTCTCACAGCTGTCTGGGAAAGCCAAGGAACGGGCCCTCGGCAAGTTGGTCGTCGACCCCAGGGTGGTGTAGTAGAACACACAAATACCGTCAGATGTGGATTCCTTACACAAACCACAACGAATCACCGAGTTAGGTCGGCGGTTGTATGGCCTGCGCAGAGGGTGGCCCCCTCGCGGTTCGGCCCTTCCGGGACAGACGAGTGGCTCGCTTCCACTCGGTTCCGACTAGCTAAGTCAGAGCACTTCCGAGACTCCGCCGAGTTTGGTTCGGCTGAGCTCGTTCACAAACCCTGTGCCCTCCACCAAAGGATGGACGACGACGCGCGAGCGCTTTTACAGGTCACCGAGCGCAGAGGCTGCTCAGCTAGAAGTGTTACGGCACCCGGGCTATCCGACGTACCGGCCCGCTGAGTATGCGGGGCCTTCATTCGCGCGTAGCGAGATTTTGCCCTACCCGGACCGACCTAATCTCTTGGCGCTACCAGTCAATACCCTACTAGCTATGCATCTCGAGTATCGACGGCAGTCATAATCTAGCCCTATGCAGGGACTTACCGGAAGAGTGTACACGTGTCTTGGGGTGAGTTGTAGTGGATCCTAAGCTTTAAAGCTTGGCTCCAGCTTGCAATGGCTGCGCACTTTCCAAACTGACATCACAGACTGTGTCCTACAGCCTCAGCTGAGGGAACTGCATCTTATTCATGTTATGGCTGGTCAAGCGGTCAGTGCGTGACTTGGCTTGCACTTGGAACTTGTATGTCTAGCTACCTGTATTCTTATGTATGAATGCTTGGCGAGCAGCCGCTTCTAGAAGCTCTGTTTAACCTCTTTGAGTTGAGGCTCGTTGCCTCCGCTCACACTTCAATTTCTGATCCGTACATTAGGCTATAGTACCTGCGGGTTTGCCCGCACTGCCTTGTGTTGACAACTTTGAATTTCGACCCGGTATATACTACAAGTACTTCTTTAGTAGTTTTTGTTCACTGAGGTACGCCAACGTGTTGTACTTTCGGTGGACAATTGAAGTTGAAGACAAGTCAAGATGACGGACAACAGATCGACTGGTTCTGTAGCACTGTTCACCCCACTCTTGCCACCGACGATAAAGTCGACCTCTCACGGCTCAGTGGTACACTGGAAGAAGGAACGGCGCGACGATGAGGCGAAGCTACGCGCTCGCTGCAGCGTGACTGGTGAGGCCTTCGGGGCCGTGGTTGAGCCTGTCGCAGAAGCATTTAACCCTCAACTTCTGGATATATTCTGTGAGCTCCAAATGGGCGTCTCAACGGCTGCAGTCACCGACGACATGCTGATAGCTGAAATCGAAAAGGTCATCTCGAGCTTTAAGAATGGTTCCTTGACTGACATGAAGGACCTTTTCGAGCGCGAACTCAAGCTCAACATGGCTGAGATCGACGTGAGAGCCCGCTTTATTGACTACTTCATGATATTACGTTGGAGAACGGCTTGACGGACTGCTTCTCAGATGCAGATGGAGTGAGGGAGAAGTGTAAGCGTCTGACGGCATCGCTGCAACCTGAGGCCTTGAAGAAAGAGGTGAAGTAGAGAGTGCGTTTCGCGGATAAGGCAGCCGCTACCAGCCCGAAGTTTCTTTTCGATTTATTAGTAGAGCGAGCGATGGAGCATGAGCATAATTACCAGAGTCAGAAGACGCAAAGGCAGGGAGTGGCTGGACGCAAGGCTTATGTGTCAAATAAGCTTAAGTCTAAGAAACAGAGCAAACAGCCGAGTGGAAAGGCACCTCCAGAGCCGACTACCACTGAGATTGCGATAGTGAAGGTTAATTCGAGGACCAAGCCCAAGGCTAAAAATGCGGCTCCACGTCCACCGCCAGGCCCATGCCCGAAATGCATGGCTATGCATTGGCTGCGTGAGTGCACCGAGGCAAGTGAGGACGACAAGAAGGAGATTGTGCAGAAGCTGCGTGATGCACGTAAGACTAAGATGGCCCGTACTAAGCGTCTAGGTGAGCTTCTGCCTAATACAGAGCGGCATGTGGTGCTGAATGGGGTCTTGGAGCTACCGTACTGACCGGACAGTGACTCGGATTACATTGGGATTGGACGTTCGCATTGGGAACAACTTCTAGTTGCAGACCCAAGTGTGGTTCAGGAAAAACTCGAAGTTCCTGTCCCCACACAAGCATTTGGTGCTACTTGGGTGACAGCCAAATGGAAGGCTAAACTACAAGTTCTAATCCAAACTGCTGCTGGTCCTGTTGAACCCATGGGGCTAGTTGATGTACAGATTGTGGGCATGGACGATGAGGAGTTCATCGTCGGGAATGATTTGTTGGTGATGCTGGGTATCGACGACGATAGACAGCTTGGACAAATGGCCGTCCACAATGTCAATGACATGTCGGGTGATCCAGTGGAGCTCGAAGCCGATGACATGGCCATAAATCTTAATGAAGTCCCACCCAAAGATGATGCCATTTTCGCTGCTGTTGAGAGACTGATAGGTCGTGCTGTGGGAAATGGATTTCCTTTGGATCGTGTGGAGCAATTGAGAACCATCGTGCATGCGTATGATGCAAGGCGTCTGGAGCTTTGCGGTGACCCACCTGCGAGTGTACCTCCAATGGAAATTCGCATGAGAACCGGGGCTCGTCCAACAAAATGTAAGTCCAGCAAGTACCCACCACATCCGGAAGTCTTTACGTGAATTTAACACGCGTCTCGTTGCACTAGGACTGGTTTTGGAAAACCCTGAGAGTCGATGGGTGAGTCCTGTGCTGCCGGTGAAGAAGAGCGCGGATCTAATGGACCTTCGTCAAACAACAGACTATCGAGTGCTGGGCGACCAAACTGAAGTAATGGCTGCGGTGATGCCTTTTCTTGATGTAGTCATGGAACATGCACGTGGAATGAAGCACTTTGGCCTTTTCGATTTCCTTAAAAGGTGTTGGCAGTTACCACTTGCTGAAATTTGACAGGAGTTCCTGTCTTACATGACAGACGAGAAGATTTTCACGCCCCGCCGTGTTCCTCAGGGCAGTAGCGATGCAACTATATTTATTCAGAAGACTATGGAGACGTGCTTTGCAAGCCTGTTGTCCGAGCATCTCCTAATCTGGATTGATGATCTGTTGCTGTACGCCGCTGACATGGATACATACATGGCTAAGCTGGCTGAATTCTTCGCGTCCAGTTTGCCTCAAGCTGAGCGCCAAAACGTCAAGCCTGTACCAGACTGAAGTGAAGTGGTGAGGACGCGTTCTGGATCACCAAGGTGCTCGACATGACCATCAACGCATCCATTATTTACGACAGATCTCGTACCCTAAGACAGCAGGCGATCTCCAACATTTTATTTGCGCCATTAATTGGATGAGTGAGAGTATTATCGACTACGCACGACAAGTTTCACCACTTCAGAAGTGCCCGGACGCTGCGATTGCTGGTACCAAGCGTACTCGTCGTGCTGCAGCTGGAATTAACGGAAGAAGAACGCACAGCGTTTGATAACGTGAAGGAGCTGCTGGCTACGAAGAACGCACAGCGTTTGATAACGTGAAGGAGCTGCTGGCTACGTGTGCTACACTCGATTTTCCGGACGACTCAGCAACTACCTGTTTGTTTACCGATGCGTCGGATATCGGTTGGGCTTTGATCGTGACCCAGGTGGTGGGTTTCAACTCGAGGTTACCACCCACTGAACAACAACACCGACCCCTCCACTGTATGAGCGGGACTTTCACTGAGAGTCAGCTGAACGGAACGGTGACGGAGAAAGAGGCACTACCTATTGTGACCGCATGTGAGAAGCTTAACTATCGACCGAAATCTTTTCGAATGTACTGCGACCACAGAAGCCTCGTCCACGTCTTTACCACACACCAAAATGTGAAGAAGCATGTCAAGGGCAAGCTGTTGAGATGGTCAATGAAACGTTTGAACAACCGATACATCGTAGAGCATGTGCCGGGTCCGGATAATGTTTGGGCCGACATGATTTCTCGATGGGCTGGCCACCATATAATGGCTAAGGTGAAAAGCCTAAGAATAGCCCAAGAGCGACCAACAGCACCACATGTGGTCTCGGAAGCATTACCATTGAGGACATTGCTTCAACCATTGGATGACGACATTTTCGTTTGGCCCAGTGTGGCGGAGCTAGCTGATGTCCAAGCAAACTTGACGCCTTCTGGTGGTGCTGTGAGTGCAGATAATGGCCTCCGGACTATTGACGGACGTATTTGGGTGCCGCATGAAGCTACCTATATGATACTGCGTATTTTTATTGTGGCGCATTGTGGTGCTCAGATCCATCGAGGCCAGAATGCGATGACAACACATTTGACTCGGATATTTGTCATCGACAACATCGCGCGCATTGCCCGGCCTTTTGTACAGCAGTGTCTGTTGTGTCGGCACTCTCGAGGGGGGAAAATTATCCCACGACCTTGGGGCGAAGTGATCGATTGTAAAACTCGGAATGGATTGCTGCATTTCGATTATCTCTACATGGGTAGCAGTTTTGGGAGCAGCAAGTACATCCTGGCCCTCAAAGATCACGCTACTCACTATTGTGAGCTGGTAGTTGCAGACACAGCCGACAGCAGAGTTGCAGTGGAGGCACTTCTCGATTGGTACTCGAGATTTGGTTTACCACCTGAGTGGGTGTCTGACTGCGGTACGCATTTTAAGAACGAGATTGTTGCAGAGCTAGCCGTCGCCTCCACACGCTACAGAAGTTCACGCTTGCGTACTCACCTTGGATAAACGAATCCATGGAGAGAGTTAATAAGGACATCTCAAGTTGTTCGGGCGATGATCTTGGAAGTCAAGATCAGCTACAAGGACTGGGTCTATTTGGTGCCGATAATTCAGGCAAACTTTAACCACACAGCAGTCCCTTCTCTAGCTAATCGTGCCCCAGTGGAGCTGTTCACGGGTTTGGAGTGCCCGACACCATTGCGTGAGCTCTATCTACCGGATCACCATGAACTACATACAGACTATTTCTGACTGCAAACGAATTGATAAGATTCTCGCAGAGCTGCGCTCCAGCATGCTAGCGATGCACAATTCTATGGAGAATCAGCGACAGAAGCAGATAATTCTGAATAAGAAGAAAGAACGAGGACAGAACCTCGTTAATTTTTCTGAAGGTGATTTCGTCTTGAGATCACGTGTGGATGAAAAACATAAGAACAAGTTGCAGATGACATGGGTGGGACCTTATCGAGTAGTACCTGTCAACATGCACTCTTTTCGCGTCTAGCCCCTGGTCACTGGTGATGTGCTTGACGTTCATGGTTCTCGATAAAAATTCTACGCTGATAGCAACCTTGATGTCACTGAGGAGTTGTTGGAGCATGTGGTTTCGTACGGGATTTTGCTAGCGGTGAATGAACTCAAAGCGCATCTGTGGAATGAAGAAATCGAAGACTTAGAAGTGTTAGTGAACTGGAAGGGATTAAAGACCATCGAGGATTCGTACGAGTCGATGAAGAACCTGGCGACCGATATCTGTGTGCTACTAGGAAACTATGTAGCTTCAGCTGGAGAACTTCGACTATCTGACTATTGGAAACAGCTGGCTGGAGGAGGTGAACAGCGAACCAGTATTGCAACTACAAAAAAACATTCTGCCAATGAACCGAGGCTGCCTTCAAGCAGAAGGTGGCAGTCAAAGCGCCAGATATCTGGTGGAAAGCGCCGACGCCAAACTGCACGGGGTGCTGTTAGCAGTGCTCACCAGCAGAACGAAGGTGTAGACGATGATGGGACTGGAGCCGAACGTTCAAGTACTCGACGACGAGTCCGGCGATCCCCAGATGAGAATAACTTGCCACTAAGCCGCCGGACAGGGGTAGTTACCGCTGTTGCGGATGCCCTAAGTGCCCAGGCCAAGGAGATGATACAAGGGATTCCTAACGAGCAGCAGCATCAGCTACGACGTTCCAGTCGGAAACGCAAGACGCGTAAGACTGCGACTGCGTAACTTCGCCAATGTGAAGTAACTAAAGGTCAACGATGCCGAAGCATGAAGCGTCGCACGCGTCGCACGCGTTCCGAAGGAAGGTGTGGGAAACCAAGCTTTGGGGGCAGTGTAGTGGATCCTAAGCTTTAAAGCTTGGCTCCAGCTTGCAATGGCCGCGCACTTTCCAAACTGACATCACAGACTGTGTCCTACAGCCTCAGCTGAGGGAACTGCATCTTATACATGTTATGGCTGGTCAAGCGGTCAGTGCTTGACTTGGCTTGCACTTGGAACTTGTATGTCTAGCTACATGTATCCTTATGTATGAATGCTTGGCGAGCAGCCGCTTCTAGAAGCTCTGTTTAATCTCTTTGAGCTGAGGCTCGTTGCCTCCGCTCACTCTTCAATTTCTGATCAATACATTAGGCTATAGTACCTGCGGGTTTGCCCGCACTGCCTTGTGTTGACAACTTTGAATTTCGACCCGTACAATACTAAATGAGTCCGTAATTTTAACGGTAAATCATCTTTTCGCTGACGAGTACTGTGAAATTAACTCCACGGAATCAGCTGAAGACGATAGTTTCGTGACTGATCCCATTTGACTAATGGATGCATCAGGAACGCTTTCTCGAGAGCAAGCTTTAAAATTTTAACTTATGGGGTAGATCATCGGAAGGATAAAGCAAGGTGATTCAGTAAAGGATTTCGTACTCAAGGACATATTGGAGCCGCCTAGGACCAGAATCGGCTTTACTTAGGAAACAATGCATATCTTGTACTTTGGAGCAAATATGTGCTGTTGGTAGCTTCATAAAATGCCGCATTTACCGCAAAAAGGAGGGGGTCTTAGCGGAATTGGTGGAGCGCTCGCAAGAGTCGTTTCACTCGTTTATTTGCTTCAATTATTCCTTGTTTATTTAAGAAGCATGACGGAGCTCTCCAATTTTTTATTGGAAATGTACGTTATTTTTCGTGCAAAAGTACTACAGTACTACGTATAACGTACTGCTACTAGTATTTCTTCTTAAAGCATACATACCGCGCTGACTTGTATGCTATCCAAAGTGTTCTGGTATCATAAGTGAAGTTTATACTGAGCTAATCAGCTGTTAATTCACCACTTTTGTACATAAGTGAAGTTTATACTGAACCAATCAGCTGTTAATTCACCACTTTTGTACACCTGCAAGACAGTATTCTCCCCCGGTGTCTGAGGCTACTTCGTCACCTCCTTAACGACGCTTGAGGGCTTCTCTTTCATTTTCTCCAGCTTCGCCTTCTTAGCCGCCGCAATCAGTTTGCTTATGTCTTTATCCGCCGGCCTCTTGAAGATTTTGTTACTACTCTGGACTATGACTTTCACAACATCTTCGCCCCGGCCGCCCCGGGCGACTTCTTTGCCTGCGACGCGAAGGGATCTTTTGGCAGAAGTGTCTGATAAGAGCCGGGTCTCGTCAAGATTCGGGAACGCTGCGGAAGCGCTGCTGCGACACAAAATCGCAAAGGCAAGAGCCACGTAGAATTTACTGCGCATGACTTCAAAGAGAAATGCCACGGCAAAGAAGGTCTTCTGGTCTTGCGAGGAAAACGAGAAATGGCTGAAGCATTCTTATCAGTAATACGTACATGCTGAACCGGTGGGCGATGTACCTACCTGCAGCTCCCCAGTACCGGTACTGATCCTATTCATGGCATTGTTATCCAGAGAAAGATGATATACTTTACCGTATACGAGATCTCCTACTTCAGAGAGATCTCCTAATTCATATTGTAGAAAAGGTGCTGGAGTGATATTGACAAACATTTTCAATACAATAACCAAGTTTACGGCTTAGTATCCAGCAACAAATTCAGGAACAGGCCACACATCTCTACAACTTCAAAAGTTTAATATCTGAAGTAGGAGATCTGGTATACGCTAAGTACATTTCCCGATTTGAACTTAAGTACTGAACACAGAGCTGTATTCTTCGTTTGCTTAGTTAAATCATATTGGTTCTCCAAGCCGTAATACGTATTCTTTTATCAGCAAAAAAAGCTCACTTATTCCACAATGCAATACGAAGAGACATCAACTGGATGATCAGGGGTTTGTAAAAGTGTACGGACCGGTAGTCGGTACATGTACCAGACACCAGCTTGATGATCAGGGATGTGTAGAAGTCTACCGACCGGGATAACCTGTCGGTAGAGGTGTAAACGTTTGCTAGAAAGGCGAACTGAACCGATACCGATACCGATGCTGTGCTGTTGAGTTCCCCCGGGCACCGTGGTATATAAAACAGCCATGAGTTATTTGATGATTTTGCATTTCGCCGTCCAAATATTTTTCTTACATATCTCCGACCAAAATGTTCCAAGCGACATGATAGTGCTAGTGTTGCACGGGAGCTGCCTGAGTTTATTGATGAATGGAAATACATGAAGAGCGCAGCTTTGGATGCTTATAAGCTAAATTGGAGTAGGTGCATAAATCCATAGAAAGTCGCTTCAGAAAATTTGGAAATAAAATATGTATTCATCTACAAGCCGTATCAAATCAGTCGTTGTTCGTTATTGGTTCCGTTCAGTTGGTGAAAGTTTCTGTCCGTCCGTCTATACGGTATTCGGTAAAACCCAACCCCCTGGTTTACGACCAATCGCCAACTGTCTTATACAAGCCAATGTATTCCTATGTTAAGTATACAGTCAATATGACGTGTGGAGGTTGACGATTTGCTACGTTTATTGAAACCGTAATCCTCCGGATCTTTGAAATGATTTTTTCAGGAACGTGCCTCAATCTTTATACCAAATCTTAATTGTTGTTAAAAACGGTTGGAGTTCGGTATCGTAAATCCCCGTCAGGTTATGGACCAGAGCTGCATAAAGCCCAGAGCAAGGTGTGGACTTAAGCTTTTTATCGTACTGTATTAATAGGATGGCGCTCACCCGGACTCCGGGCACTACTAAAATGGGGTATCGATGAGATAACTAGCGTTGAGCCTTTATGTAAATTGTAATGCTTTTTCATTTGTTCGTGTACTCGTGTTTTGTATCCATGTAAATGATAAGGCGAATAGTTATTTAAATTTGATCGAATAGCATCCATTCGACCCAAATCCCTTCTAACGATCTTAATTTGAAGTTCCAAAGCCTTTGAGGAGATCGATGGAATGGTAACATTGAAATGCGTTTTAAATGGATATAGGAGTCCGTGTCTCCCGCTACAGGTTCTACTCATCGAAGGCCAGCATACGACCAGCGGTGAAGACCACGTTACGTAAATCTCAGACGTCTTTAAAATGGCGGTGAAAACGGTAGCCATTTGGAGACCATTGACGCAATATGGAATAATTTAAATGAAATTATAAATTCCCCTGATTTTTATAAATATAAAACCCCAGCACTAGTTTGGGCGCTGACTTATGAGTGTCCAAGTTTAGGAAGCCACTAATATTTTCCTTATTTATTACGCGCATCTCTCTAGCTTTGGATTGCAGCAATTATCTCGGGTTTAATACCGGTACAAACACGTTAATTCTCAGTCGAGTGCCGCCACACGTGCTAAAAAACCCGCATGCTCGGCTTGAATATCACTTCGAAGTAGATTTTATGTTTGGTACGGTACTACATTTACTGTACAGGATAAGACAGGGTCTGTTCCGGTGGAGCTTCCACAGTAGCGAGACGAGACAGTATTATCAAATGGAGATGGAACAGATTTTGTTCAATACTTTACAGCCGATCCTCTCTATATTGATAGCGTCGGGAAGCCACATTCTATTATTATATGGAGGAATCACTATAAAGAGCTGTTCCCAATATTACGTAACACGACACCGAGTGGCCGTTGTTGCGTTCGTTAATCGCAAAGTGGCTTAATATTTGGCGGCTAGCATTGTCATTTATCAATATCCCGCCCAGTACTGCTATACCGCGTACACCTTCGCCCACTATACGCCGCAAAGCAGGCTAACGCGACGGCAGATCTGCAGCCATAAAGCCGAAATCCAATATCGAGGCAGGTCCAGCTTGCGCTGTGGTGTTCAAAACGTGTTTCTGCTACAGCGCGCATTATCACAAACAATGATTAGAAACATCCTGAAGCACCAATACCTACTCGAAGCCATTCCATTTGAAGCTCTAACTCGCACCGTTCGGTCCGCTTTCTCGAATCAGGTGGGCCAGCCAAAATTATTAAAATAAACGCTTTACTTTTGCATTTACATGCAATGTGGATGGATCTGAGCGTTTGCCACCTCTTATTGCGGGGAAATCAAGGAGCAAACAGCAGATGTCAATCGAATTTACGGAGCGGATATAATTAATAGTTAATCACCTATTAATAACAATACCCGTCATTTTCATATCAAATGAGAGGATCGGTGTCACTTTATCCTAAGTTTGTATGCAGGAACACTCTTTATTTGAAGGGTACTATTGAGGATATTAAAACAGAGAGGATCGTCTGTATCGTACTTCTACAGTGCTCAACGCATCAACAAACGTTTCTCTACGTACTACGCTGAGCGTTGGAGCTTTGGAGAACGTCCCGTCGGGGTTACCATATGCAACGACGCATTGCATTGCCAACGATACCTTGCCTTTTACCTAAGTCTAGCGCAAAAAAATGTTACCGGTACTGAGAGACTTTCTTAGAGAGACATCGTCCAACGGTTCAGTCTGGAACGAATTGCAAAACGGCCGAAGCTTACTTCGCGTTTTCCTCCCAAGCCCAGAAGATCCTTCTTTTAAGCCCCCCCCCCCCCTTTACAGCCATGCGCAGTTTTCTCTACGCTGTTCTTGCCTTTGCGGTTTTAGCTCGGGGCAGCGCCGTCGCAGCATTCCCGAACCCAGACGAGTCACGTCTTTTGTCGAAGACATCTCCTGATGTTGTGGCCAGAAGATCGCTTCGGGTCGAGGCCCAAGAAGTTATCCAGAGCGGCCGGGGAGACGGATACGGTGGTGTCTGGAAAACCATAGCCCAGACTACTAACAAGATCGTCAAGAAGCCGGATATCAGGGTAAGCAAACACCTTGAGGCGGCCAAGAAAGCGAAAGATAAGGCGACTAAGTCGAAGAGGTGAGCAAGGTAGCCCATGCAGCTAGAGAGTCTACAGCTGCGACCTCAAGAAAGGGCTATACTTGTAAATTTCGGTATACCAAAATATACAAGAAACGCTATACAATGGTTTACGCAATTACTTCAAGTAGAAATAAATTTTAAACCTTGGTGAGGAACTATTTCGTCGCGTCAACTGCACATGCACCTGTGAAAATTTACATAAAATCAATTGTCAATTTAGTGCATTTCAGGCGGTGCATCGCACCAATTTACATGTTAACTCGATGAATATTTGCACTTGAGTATATTTTAAGGTCTTTCTTACTAACATGCATATATTTCTATTGACTCGTTGGTGAGATTTCACAACATTACTAAAATCTCAAAAGGTAAACACCAGTGAAATCGGTATTGGATACCCGGACCTTCCCGGGCCCGAGAGGTACGCAGCTCTCTCGTGATACCAAGAATGTTAGTGATATGAGTCCTCGTCACAAACATTTGCCCTGTTAATGCGCAGACATCGGTTAAAGAGCATGTGGAGCCCTCACCTCATGTATTTGCTTGACCGCACAAAAAGATCGTGGCCTTTCGAGTATCATCACCTGCAAATTAACGATACCAACGACACCAAATTCTCTGTTCAACCTGCAACTTTATTCCAGGCGCCCACTATAAACGCGATATAGATAGATTTAATTTGGCGCCGCCATTAAATTACCCCCCTTTCGCCCTCTGATTGAGAGGCGGTACGAATCTTTTGTCCGACCCAAGTGAATTAACAATGAGAAATTTCAGTAGATTTATTGAGATTTGACACAATGATGCACTTTCATCGCCAATGGCCAGTGAAATGCCGCTGAAGCAATGCCTCACATATTGGAGAGAAATAGATTAGCAAATTAAGCAACGTCCACCCTATTGCTCGTGAATATTGACATTTTGATGTGCCATGATGCTGAACTAAGAAGATATATCTTAAAGTAATTGCTCGGGGGAGAATTTCTTTACATTTTTTGGCTATTTTCTATGTAACGGGGTACGTAGCCCTAAGTGTACCCTGGTTACATGAAGTGTGACACGTCACACTTCAGGAGTATGACACGTCATACTCTGGGATATTTGGTACAAGGTACCAAGGTCGTTCAAAGCCAACCATTGGTCAAACGACATTGCATTTCTATAGGTAACTTATAGTTTGTATTAAACCCAAACTTAACCTACCTATAAATATACTCAGTTTACAATCTACCTTATTTAGGTCACTTCGCTCTCTTTAATTAAAGAGGGGACCTGTGAACTGCCGTTCACTGAGAGTTTGTATACTCTCGGAAGATAACTTCCTCTAGCGCAAGGTGCTGTGTGACCCCGTCACACTTGGTAGCACTTGTTGGTCAATCCACGCCACCGCGGGTAGACTACCTGAACCTCTCGAAGTTCGTTGCCATGGATAGGAACGACTTCTCCCATATGAACGACTCTCAGTTCGAGTCGGTTCGGAAGATGGCAGGCATCTTCGGGATGGAGGCCCTGCAGAGCCTGGTGGGGTCAACACCGGCTGAGCAGCTCGAGCGCGTCAATGCATTCGACGCGTACGAGCAGGGCCTCATCGCGCATGTGCGGGAGAACCTGCAGGCTCCGGCGGCGAAAGCAAATCCGCCTCACCCGAAGCCAATACGGCTGAAGGTTAAGCCGTATGAAGGGAAGGAAGGCGAGAACCTTCACTTCTGGGTCCGAGAAGTAGAGCTCGCGATGGACGCGGCTCTGATCTCGACCGAGCAACCGCGTGTTGCTTTTGCACTCTCCAACCTTAGCGGCCGTGCTAAGAGTTGGGTGTACACACGGGAAGCAACATCCCCTGGATGTTTCACATCCTGGGCTCAGCTGTGCGAACAGTTCCGAGCCGCGTTCCTCCCGGCGAACTACGAGTACCGCCAGCGTTCGCGCTTCCTCTCGTGTAAACAAGGAAGGCGCGAGCTGCACGAGTATGTGCAAAAGATACGGGAGCTCACGGCGTCCCTAGTGGGACACCCACTCAGCGAACACATCAAGATGACTGTGTTCATGGACGGCCTTCGAGTGGGCCCCGCACGCACTCAGCTGTTCCGGGTGCAGTCAAGCACTCTTGAAGAGGCGATTCAAGTGGCTCTTCAAGAAGAGTACAGCCATCGCCAGGCGTGTACGCCGGCCTCAGCATGGCCTGGGAGTTCTTTGTCGGCCCCCGGCCGAACAAGTCCCAACGGACCAGTTCCCATGGAACTCGGGTCCGCCGAACAGCGTGACATCCGCTGCTTCGGCTGCGGGAAGATGGGCCACTTCAAGCGCGACAGTCCTGCGGAAAGACTCCGCAGACGGTCCTTCCCCAAGCCCGTCCTCAAGGGTCGCTGGCAGAAGACAGGATCCCGGGGACAGGGGAACGCTGGGAACCAGTAGGGGCGGGGCGCCCTCCTGGGGAAGAACTAAGTCTTCGTGATGGGTGCGCGGGTGGCGCATACCACGGGGACTTAGCCCCTGAGAGTCTTCGCACTCTCGAATCGGCGAAGAGCAGCGGCGGGTTGCTCGTAGTACACGGATGTGTACGGGGGTACGATCATCCCTTTAGAATCTTGATCGACTCTGGGGCGTCGAAGAATTTCGCACGCCGCCAGACGGTTGCTCGTAACACCAACAAGATGTCCGATGTTTTGAGAGAAAGCAAGGGCAACGGGACGGTGTCAGTGCGACTGGCCGACGGGAAGGTCGTCACTGTCCCCAACGTCCAAGTGGATCTGGCCGTCAAGTTTGAAGACTTTGACAGCCTCGAACAGTTCACTGTTCTCGATATGGATCCATATGATATGACCCTGGGCATGCCCTGACTTGAGAAGCACGAGCCCTGGATCGACTGGCGAGGCAAGGCAATCGGTGCCAGCCGCCCTGCGCAGTCCGACAGAGCATTGGTGAGTCATGTTCCCACCTCTGTCAGGACCCGGGGCGCCCGCAAGGGCTGCCAGGGTACCAAAGCATCCGGCAGATGCTTGGGAGTCGTCGACGTATATGACGACTCCGAGGATGTTTTGATGTTGGCCGCGCCCAGAAGAGGCGCTGGCCAAGTGGGTAAATTAGGTCCACAGGCGGGTAACTTAGTTCCGCAGACAGCTGCAGCTGTCATGAACACTGAGAACAGCGTGTTCAGAGTGGGTAACAGATTTCCACTCACGGTCGCCCAGACCTTAACGGAAGAGGAAGGCGTTGAACACGCTTCCTGTGTGGGTACCATAGTACCACACGAGGCCACGAGTGCCTCGGATGTCGTAGCGACAACATCCCTAAACGTGGGCAGCAAAGCTCCCCGTCACAGCCGCCGTCGGCAAAGACACCACCGCCGCCTCAAGTCGGATCCGAACTTCGTTCCGATCGACGTCGCTTCAAGCGACTCGGAGTCCAGGGCCCGGGCTCCCCCGACAAGGCCGGTGGAAGAGTGTTATCACATCTTCGATGGCGAGACCGGTTTACCCGTCAAGGCATCTGGTGTCCACTTGGAACCGTTGCCAGAGGTTGCAGAGATACTGCACCTCGAGGAAATGACGGCTGAGTCTTTCCTGACCAACCTCAGGGCTGGAGAGATTGCTGAGATGGTACTCATGAGACCTGAGACCACTCAGGAGGAGCTGAACTCCTCCTCTGTCTTGGACGAGAACGTCCTGGAAGACATGAACAAACAGCGTCAGGCGCGCTTGGGTTCTGCGATTCTCAAGAACCCCAAGGATCCGGTGTATCCTTTGGTGACGGAGTATGCGGACGTGGTAAACAAACACCCACCGACCCAACTCCCACCGGATCGAGGCGTACGGCACGAGATTGATCTCGTGCCCGGCACAAAGTATTGTGTCACGAGGCAATGGCCTCTCCCGCGCGAACAGTGCGAGGTCATTGATGCCTTCTTCGCCGCGAAAGCGAAGGCAGGCATGGTGCGGAAGTCGAAATCCCCGCACTCGACGCCGACTTTCTGCGTTCGTAAGCCGAACGGAAAGTGGCGTCTGGTTCACGCTTATAACAAGCTGAACAACGCAACGGTGCCGGCCCAAACACCAATCCCACGAAAGGATGTGTTGTTGAACAACATGGCCGGGAGCGTACTGTACAGTGCGCTGGATTTGGTAGACGGATACTACCAAATCCAGATGCGAGAGAGCGACATCCCGCTCACCGCGGTAAGCACTCCAAGCGGCATGCTTTGGGAGTGGCTCGTCATGCCGCAGGGCTTGTCTAACGCCCCGGCGACGTTCAATCGCCTGGTGACGCAACTGTTCCGCCTTTTGCGTACCTTCGTACAGACGTACTTCGACGACATATTCGTCCATAGCCGTGCCGAGGGAGGCAAGACGGCCATGGAGGTGCATCTAGGACACCTCCGTCGAGTGTTGGACGTAATGCGAGCGAACAAGCTCTACGCCAACATCGATAAGTGCGTTTTCGCGTCACCAGAGATTAAAGTTCTCGGTTGCTTCGTAAGCAACGTGGGCGTTCGGGCTGACCCAGACAAGGTCAAGGCCATAGCAGCATGGCCAACGCCCCGATCCCAGAAGGATCTTCGAAAGTGGTTGGGCTTGGCCAACTACCTGCACAAGTACAGCGCAGGGTACGCGGGCTTCGCTAAGCCCTTGTCGAGCCTCCTTCAGAAGGACGTCGACTGGCGCTGGGAGCAGGAGCACCAAGATGCTTTTGACAGCATCAAGGCCAGTCTTCAAGAGGCCCCTGTCCTGGCCCTGCCGGACGAGACGAAGCCGTTTAGCGTCGTCTGCGATGCCTCCGATTACGCCATCGGATGTGCATTGCTGCAGGCCGACACGGCTGGACACGAACGAGTCATCTCGTTTCAGTCCAGGCAGCTTAAAGCCGCCGAGCGGAATTACCCTGTCCACGACAAGGAGCTCCTGGCAATGAAATATGCCCTTGTGAAGTTTCGTGTTCACCTTCTGGGCTCTAGGCCCTTTGTGATCTACACAGACCACGCGTCCTTGAGGACGGCGACTAACTCGCCTCACCTCTCCCAAAGGATGGCGAGGTGGCTGTCCTTCTTTGCGGAATACAACTTCCGCGTCGAATACAAGCCGAGCAAGCTCAACGTGCTTGCGGACGCCCTCTCTCGGCGTCCCGACTATGAGTTGGTCCACATCACACGGGTGACAACGGATCTATATGATCGGATACGCATGGCGTATCGGGACGATGAGGCTGTCGCGCCTATCGTCAAGCTCCTTATGGCCGGAACGAGCGCGAAGTCCGACTGGCTCTCGTCGCGACAGCGCTCACGGCTCCACCGATATGAGTTGAAGGAGGGTCTCCTCTATTACCGGCTGGAGCCCACTGATCCTCCACGGGTAGTCGTACCCAACGACGAGGATCTGAAGTTCGATACCCTTGCGGAGGCGCATGACGCGCCCTCCAGCGGCCACTTGGGCCGCGAGAAGACCTTTCTGTCGGTCTCTCAGTCCTTCTGGTGGACCCACATGTACAAGTGGGTCGCCCGGTACGTTAAGACATGCGAAACATGTCAGCGGGTCAAACCCGCAGGGCACTCTTCGGCTCCACTACAGAGCCTGCCCGTACCGGCTGACTGTTGGAAGTCGATGAGTCTTGACTTCATCTTTGGGCTTCCCGCCGACGGACACGGCACACCGGAATTTTGGTGTTCGTGTGTCGGCTGAGCAAGATGGTACATCTTGCTCCAGTTCCCGTCACTGTTACGGGCGAACAAACCGCAAGGTTGTTCGTCGATGGCGTGTTCCGCTATCACGGTCTCCCGGAGACGATTGTCTCGGACCGAGACCCGCGGTTTACTGCTGCGTTTTGGAAAACGCTGTTCCCTTTACTGGGAACTCGTCTGCAGATGTCCACTGCGGACCGTCCGCAGACAGACGGGCAAACAGAGCGCGTCAATCGAGTGCTCGAGGACATGTGTGCGCGGCAGCACCACGTACCTGGTCGACGCAGCTTCCAGTTGTTGAGTTTGCGCTCAACAACGCGGTGCACGCGTCCACGGGGTTCACGCCGTTCTACTTGAACGGCTTTCGCCACCCCAGAGTGCCTCTCACTCTTCGAGGAGACACTGACTCCTCTATTCTAAGTGGGGGAGAGGCTCGGAAAGCCCTTTCCTCCCAGGTCTCGGATGTGAGACCAGTTTCGCTGCGGAAACAGGTGGAATCCTTTATGGATACCAAGCTGAACATTGTCAGCAGGGTCCGCGATGCCATGGCAGCGGCCCAAGATAAACAAAATGAGTACTCAGACAAACATGGAAGAGGAAACTTAAGTATATTTGAGGTTGGGGACTTAGTGTTGCTAGACACATGGAACCTACCTCTTGACACTGTCAGCTCTGTCGGCAGCAACAAGCTGAAGCACCGCTTCATCGGACCTTTTGCAGTCCTGGCCAGACATGGTGCGTCGTACACCATCGACCTTCCAAAGTCAATGACGACGCACCCGACGTTCTATGTCGGACGTCTTAAGCGGTACTTTGACCCGCAGGGGGTTGCTGACTCGCAGACCCCCCTTGACCCAGCTCCTCGAAGCGAGGGCCGGTCACAGTCGTCGACGAGGTCGTCGGAGCAGGCACCCAAGCCTCGGTCGGGACGGCAAGGCTGCGGTCAAGACCGTACGCCGGAGGGGCTCCATACGAACGAACCCCGGCGCCATACGCTGAGTACGCTGAGTACGCCGCGTACGCACCATACGCGTACGCCTGGGCGTGTGCCGCAGGCGGCTCCAGACGTGGCAACAAAGCCTCGATCCGTCGGATCATGCGAAAGGCCTCGTCCAGATCGGTCGAAGAGGCCCGGCGATCCACCCGCAGGTGCAGGCGCGCGACCTCTCGCTCCAGCAGGTCCAGGCGGCCCGCAAGACGAGCGAGCTCACCCTGATTCCCGGCCTGGGCGGCAGCATTACCGCAAGTCCCAAGGCCAAGTGCAATCTCAAGCACGAGGACACGTTGACGGAGGCGGTCAACCTCAGGGTCCTGTTGTCGGACCCGCAGTCGGAGCACTCGGACGAGAGTGGCTCTCGGGAGGCGCCGAGTACTCGTACTCGTACGAGGGCACCTCCGCCCCTGCTTGACCGGAATGGAGAAGTCCACTTCCATGTGGAGCGGATCCTCCAGGAACAACGGCGTCGCGGTAAGCGACAGCTCCTCGTGAAGTGGAGGGGTTATGCCCACTCCGAGAACTCGTGGGAGCCGATTGAACGGTTCCTGATTGACTGCCCGAAGGCTGTCGCAATCTGGGAACAGAAGCGGCGGCAGCTTCATAAGTAGTTCGGGGCTTCTTGCCCGAACGGGGTACGGACGATGAATACATACCGTACCCGCGCTCATCGTGAGCGCTAGAAGCCGCGCGCTTCAGGATGTCCCTTGGCAGCATACGCTTGCTGATCAAGTGGGCAAACCTCACACGAAGATCACGCTGGTCCAGGATGCGGGACAGCAGCTGATCTTCATGGAGTTCCCGTAACTCCGTGGGTGAGTACTTAAGAGTCTCCACCCATGCCCAGAACATGTCCTCACAAGAACGTCACGTGGGACAGTTCTCGGGCATCACCCAGGGGTATCCCCAAAGAGGATAGAGACCACCCCGGGTCTCGGGCTTCTTACGACAAGTCGTGAAGTCCTTGAGAGAAATGCGGTGTGGCGCGAGAAGCCAGCCTCCAAGTTGTCAACGAACAACTGTTCTTTCTGAACAAGGGCTCGTTCATAGATGCCCCTAGAAGTGTGGCCGCCCACAAGGCCACGAGGAGCGACGAGAAGCTCTAAGAAGAGGTCAGCCCCAGAGCTCTCCTCGGGAGGCCAATACCCTCTTGAGTTGATGGCAGCTCCCTGGCTGACGGGTGCCACCACCGAACCCCCACGCACACGCTGGACAGCTTGGAACTCCTCCTGCTGCTGGTCGAGGTCATTCGAGACCTCCCAGGGCTCAACGATAGCACCCCCCTCTTCCTCTTCTTCCTCCTTCTCCTCCTCTTTATCCGAGGAGTCGAAGATACTCCGATAGGAGCGACGAGTCTCCTTTTCCTCGCGGAGTGGAGACTTAGAGGCTGTACGCTTCTTTGAGGGCTTGGCGCCTTCGGCTTTAGAAGCCTTAGCTCGCGCAAGACCCTCAGCAAGCGAGAGACGTTTGCGAGGATTCTCTTCCTCATCGCCACCGGCATTGGGAGCGCCCTTAGCCTTGACGGCCGGACTCTCAGAGCGCACGAAGTTCCTGGAACTGTGATCACCTTGATCACTAGCGAGTGACTGCACGCTGTCCTCTTTGTGCTCACTGGGCACTGGGCTGTGCCCTCCCGCAGAGCCCGCAGGGGCATCGAGCGTGCTCTCGGACTCGGCTTCGTCCTCACTGCCAGAATCGAACTCACGTTCTACGAACCGAGGGTTCGGACCAGTGTCTGGAGAGGCCGAGGCCGAGGGCGACGGGCTGCGGCGCTTGCTTGCTCGCTTGCCCACAGCCGCGTCACCCGAGGAACCGATCGCCTCGGAGGCCACCTGAGTAACCTCCTTAAGTGCCGAGCCTTTGCCGTGAGGCTTAGTGCTCTTGGGTTGCGCCTTCCCGGCAGCACCCTTGGGGCGTGTCCGTGCACCGCTCTTTGCAGTGCCATGAGGCATGGTAAACGGTCGAAGTGGAGACCTAGAAAAAGAGCACGCAGACTGCTGCTCGAGGCTCTAACTGTGAAGTGAGCCTCCGCCGCGCTCGCGTGGCCAAGTCGATGGTTTTCGACTTTGAGAATGAAAGTTTGTGACGAACTCTTCTTCATTCTGATTGGTCGGTAAATCGAACCTAAGTGGGGGAGGATGTAACCGGGTACGTAGCCCTAAGTGTACCCTGGTTACATGAAGTGTGACACGTCACACTTCAGGAGTATGACACGTCATACTCTGGGATATTTGGTACAAGGTACCAAGGTCGTTCAAAGCCAACCATTGGTCAAACGACATTGCATTTCTATAGGTAACTTATAGTTTGTATTAAACCCAAACTTAACCTACCTATAAATATACTCAGTTTACAATCTACCTTATTTAGGTCACTTCGCTCTCTTTAATTAAAGAGGGGACCTGTGAACTGCCGTTCACTGAGAGTTTGTATACTCTCGGAAGATAACTTCCTCTAGCGCAAGGTGCTGTGTGACCCCGTCACATTCTATGTCGTGTCAATTCGGATTCTTTCTATAACATTGTGGCTTTTTCCATATGTCGGATTAATTGTATGTCGAGGGGCCTAATTGTATGTAGCTTGAAATGCGCAGTGTTTCCATGCAAGATTTTACTGTATTTGTTTGGGTAATTATTTAGTTTTCTGCTAGTCATTTTTAGATGAAATATGGAAAATACATGCAGCTGCAGATCTCCATCGTAGTGTACTTCTAGCTGAAGACAATGTTGTGTTCCATCTGGTACGAGTAGATAATCACTCTTGCCAGCTCTTCAATCCCCAAAGTGCTGGCATCATTGTACTCCTCGTATTCGGTGTTCCAGTACCGTTTACCGCCTCTCGTGAAAGGCGGCTTAATTTACGAACGTGATTAAGCTCTTTCTTATGCATTGTCGCTAGTAGAAGACTTTGAGATCATCAGCAGGCCTATTTACCAAGCGCTTGATCAGCGAGTCGATCGCATACTGCGCCTTTCGAGGTCTGTCACGATCCAGGCACCTTCTTTCTTTTCGAGGTCTCCCTATACCCTTTGGGCCGGTAGGCTTCGTAGAATGACATGTAGAGCTAACGTGTCTACTAGGTATAGACATGTCAATACATACGCACGGATCCAGCCCGTTTAATAGAATTGCTTACAGTCGCACTTCAAGATTCTGTGAATCGTTTTGATCTCGTCGGTGCTCCACGAGGGATTGTCACAGTCGTTTTCGAACGGAATTTGCATTAGCCTTTTCACGCCGTGAATCTATAGGTAGCGAAGCTGCATATTTTCAACCTCCTCTGAATCTTGAGTATACCTCCGAGAGAGGTTTTGTTGTTCTTGAGTCGATTACTGTTTAGAAAACAGTCGTGGAGGTTGTCATCGCCTACGACCATGTATTCCGCGTTGAAAATATAACTCTTGGATGCTGTTCAACCACCCGTCTCGTTATTCTTCTGTGAGTTGGGTAGTGGTTATTTCTTCACAAGGAGCTAGCCATCTGCAGGTCTTGCGAAATCACAGGACCAGACGCATAAGCCATTATAGACTCAGAGCTAATGCTATTAGCAATTTCAACCAAAATTCTATGCAACGTTTCAGCCAATACGTGTTCTCTAGCTGTTCTGTGGTGGCTTACCGCTGTGACCTTGATTGCCCTATAGCGTGATGCAATTCAATTCTGGTTTGACAGCGCGCCTGAAGTATCTATCGCACTGTAGAATCAGAAATCTCAGGTGTTCGTTAGGAATTCAAACTCGAACCATTATAATTATATTTCAAAACCGTGCGCGGCTACCCGGGATGAGCTCTGAAATTTGGTGCTAACGGCTCAAATCGGATGGCAAGAGTACAATAGGCCTACTCGGCATTGCCGAGAGCCACCGATTGTGGGCCACAATTTGTGGCAATAGCGTCAAAGTTGTATGTAGGAGATACATCGTATTTGGAGAATTGTGCTATCCTGGAAGTCAGCAGCCGAGGTGGCAACATTATCACCAAATTAGCGCCCGGCAAGACCAAGGGAGCACCAACACGGCTCTGAGTTTAGCTAGTAAGGTCATGCTCAAGCCAATCTCTGAAGCGCTTACATTTTTAAAGCACTAGCACGGATTCATTAAACTCCGTTTCGCATGAACAGAGAGGCTACATAATCCCTCCTTTTACACCCTTGCCCTTTATCCAGCTCCAAAGTAAAAAGCAGCACAGGGATCCGGAAATGTTTTGGACGAATGCATTTGAATTTAAAAGTAAATTATTAATTACTATCCCGATAGAATAAAATAGTATATTCTTTGCCATAATTTGTATGCTTGAGAGCACTGATGAGGTATCTACTGGTATATTTCCGGTCCTCTGTCTTGTGGTACGTAGTAGAAGCTTTAAGCTGATTGTTAAACAATACACATCTTCTCTTAGCCGTACATAGCGCTACGAAAATACGGGTTCGATTACTCGTAAATACCATAGACTAATGGTCGTTTGAGAGACCAAAATACCTAACTACACCATAGAGCTCAGCTTAGGCGATTTGTTCAATAAAGCAACCAAGAAAGGTAGATCTGGGAGCTCACCTTGCGCTTTTGGTCTGCCTTAGAATAGTCCAGAACAATTATCAATAAATCAATTGTATTTTTAAGAGCTTTAACAGTTGCATTTCGGGTCTAAAGTGAAAGCGGCGGTGATAATGATGCTCAACGCATTTTTTTCTCGAGAACATCCAGTCGCGGGGCTTCTTCAAGAGATCCCCGGTTAGAAATGACATTTTGAACAGCTCCATTGTGACATCTTCCGTAACGAAGAGCTGCTCCAAGGTTGTGACTTGTGTCACTGCCCTGCAAAATGACGAGCGTTGTGGTATTTTAAATGACTCAAGAGCCAGATTGTTTATTTCTAAATCGTGTCCTTGACAGTTTTCTGATGTGAAAATGAAGGCTGGTACCTGGAAAGCCTAAAACACTTGGGTATTGAAGGACCGTTAGTGCCGATGCCAAGGACTCAATATTTAACCTGGTTGTTCTTGTAACCAGTGGATAATAACGGCATTTGAGGCTGCCTCCACTTTAAAACCGTTGCCCGAGCTGATAGCCTTTTGTAGAGCTGGAAACCCGCTCGGTCGAAAGACAAAATGTAACAGAATCGCAGTGCACTGTAGTGAGGCTGTCACCGGATTGACACACTCTGGATTGTAATAACTCCATAATTAGGCGGCCCCGAATTGTCTGGAGCGTAATTTACCGCTAACAAGCCTCGTTTAAAATAATAGCCTTAAGCAAAAATCTACTCGTTTCAATAGTATTAGGCCAGCCTTCTCATCAAAGATAGCGATGAATATTACGAAGACGAAAGCAACAGCGAGTAAAACACTAATCTTGTAACGAGATCATCGACGTGGAGACATTGTGGCTCAGGAAAAGCAAGACGAGCATCTTGACACATTCATTGGGACTCGCTACGATGTAAGAGGCACGATCATTAACAGGTGAACGCGTTTTGCTGTAACACGTGATGGGCGATGTATTTTTATTCTGAAATACCTATAGACTGCACAGCAGTGGGGACAATCAGAAATGCTGGAAACGGGGTGTTCGTTCAATCGCGAGCTGGTATTTATATCTCAATAGTTGCCCCTTATGAGAAAGAGAAACCAGCATTCATAAGCCTTTGTTGCCGGAGATAAAAATATATGTTTACTGGGCGGCCATGGTCCAAAAACGTGTTTACCTACGGTACAAGCTCGAGTGCTCAGCGGTCGAACAATCTGAACACTATCTGCCGTACGACATGGGAGTAAACGATTGGTGGCGTCGCTCACATTTCAGCACGCACTGGATTGTTTTACAGCTCTTCTAAAACATGTAGACGTTTTGCTAATATTAAATCCATATGCAGTTGTTTGTTCCTAAACTGTCCCCAGACAAGTGCTAGTGCTAGGCAAAGGTTAAATCGTCAGAAGGTCGAAGGAGCATGGCGTAGCGGATGGAACTTATAATATCGATACTGACAGGCGGACACTTGTATATTTCTGTACCGTCGGACTGCGCTACACCGCTTTAAACAAATATCAGCAGAAGTGCTACCCAATGTCATTCATGCTGCTCGGACGGAAACAGCCTATCCGTGTACATGGTTTTGGTACTGTCTGCAGGGACACATCTGCTGCGGCTTTTGTGAAATATTACAACATTGCATATGGCTCATGAATCACCCTCGGCGATCCCAACCCCTTCCGCTAAGAGTGGCCTGCCATCAAGCTTCTAGATTGCTGGGTTCCCTTATTTCACAATACACGAGGAAAAAACAGCTTCTGTCTACAAACGAGTGCTCCCTAGAAATCTGCACTAAGTTCAGTCAGAATATCTCAGGGAAGCGTGCTAGCTTGAACAGCTCGAGGCTCGATCCAACCTAGTGATCAGGAGCTGAGAAACGTTAGGTGAGGCCAAATTACTTGATTTGTTTTTCAAAGTATATCTGCGATCCCAATTCTCTCTCACATAGTATATTCTAAAGATGTAGAAATAGCAGAAAGAGTAACGCACTGCGAAGTGACCCCGAAATGTTATACACCTCATATATTTTAAAAGGTTTTTCACTAAATGTTGGGTGTTTGGTGGGAATACTCTCATATCACATCTTCAGGTCGTAAACTGTAGATATCTCGATAACAACCACTTGCAAAGTAGCTGTAATAACCAATAAAGTATGCAATCAGATTAACTCGGCAGATGTCGCCTGTGGCTCACTCCTATCTACTGGAGCGACATTGAAGAAACAAATTAGAATTTCGCAGCACATTTTTTCGTAATAGACATTTGGATGTGTAGTAGATAAACCACGGCTCAAAGTGTTGTTCACGTACATAAAAGTTGGTGAACTGCCAGACAACAATGTGTATGTATGTTGCGGTCCAATAAGAAACCCCAGTAGCCATGCTCTGCAACGCTCCGATTGCTAACAAATCGGAGCTTCCAAGGGGGCCTCAATTTGATACAGGTCATACGTTGAAGAGGGTGGGCTCAGTGAGCTGCCTATGATGCTACATACTTGCGGTTACGAAGTCTAAAAAACTAAACTAGCTCGTGCGTTAACGCCGCCGTTACCGCAATAAATTATTTCAGCTCATCGAACGTAGCTGTCGATAATACGAAGAAGTATCTTGAATCTAATAAAGTCCTCTGAACAAAAAGTAGCGTTATTCGTAGCGTAGTTACACGCAAGTGGCTACACATAGCTACTTGGTTACAAAAGCGGTTTTCCACGTTGGTCTGAAATACACCAATGACTAGATTTGATAGACGACTGTTGGTCATAATTTTTGCATTCATTGATTGACAGTCCATATATTCACACCAATTAGAATAGTAGGATTCTGTCAACCATTCGTTGACAATATGCTCTCATTTTTAATATTAGATTAGGAGGGGAACCCCGTTCATTGACGGAGCCGTGCCTTTATTATCGTCTGGAAGGAGAGATGATTGTATACGTGCTGGTATACGTTGATGCTATCCTAGTGGCAACGAACAATGAGCAGTACAAAATTAAGGTGGTTGAAGCCTTGAACACAGATCATGGTCTCAAGGGCCAAATACTGCTTGCACAATATCTACTGTAGGTGGGGAGGTGGAACAGACGTCTAAGTACATCGCCATCCGTCAAGGGAAGTACGCTTGCGAGACTGTGAGCAAGTTTGGCTTTAAAGAGAAACACACAGTGTGAAACCTAATGGAGGTGAGCGCGAGATTGCCTCCGCTACACGAGGATGTGGTATCAGACTCCAGCTTTCCGTACTGTGAGGTGATAGGAATCGGACACCAGCTTTTCGTACCGTGAGGCGATAGGAATCTTGATGTATCTGGCCACAAGTACAAGGCAAGACTTGGCGTTCACACTGAGTCAGCTGAGTAGGTTCGTTGCAAAGCCATCGCCGAAGCATGTTGGATGTGTAATACGTGTACTACGTTATCTAACCGGCACTCTCGCCTTTGATATAACCTACGAAAGACAGAAGTGTGCTGCTGACAAGTAGTTCTTAAAGGATACTGTGACAGCGATTGGAAGTATGACCCTGAGCAAACGAAGAGCACGACAAGATTCGTGTTCATGTTGGCTGGAGGCGCCATAGCATGGGTGTCGAGAGGACAAACAGTTGTCGAGCAGTCGACGGCCAAAGCCGAGCACGTAGCCGAATGCGAGGCGAGTATGGAGGCGATGGTAGAGAGCAATATACTGCAAGAGATCCTACCACATCAAACCATAAAGCTACGAATTGGTATCGACAATCAAACCGCTCTTATAATGGCAAAAAAAATTACGTACAGTTGTCGTATGCGCCACATTGAACCCGGGTGGCACTACGTGCGTGAACAAGTACAGAAGAGCATCATTGAGCTGATCAAAGTGAAAGGGGGGGGGGGGAGGAAACCCCGCCGACGCGCTCACTAAAGCTTTGGATAAGACGCATCTTCGAGGTTACTCGTGTTTGCTAGAATTAGGGGTGATTAGCGGTCGAAGGCTGATGTACAATGTTGAGGACCAAACTTCAAAAGGGCGTGTTGGAATATTCATGTGTGACCTGCAGATGAGAAGCGTACTGAAAAGCTACAGCCCGGGAGTGTTGAAATGAGCTACAGGAAGTAGTTCGCGAACATTAATCTTTTAGTTCTCCATTTTCTCTCTTTGCTGTACTCCAGCCTCCCTAGAACGGGCTGACGTTCCAGCTCTGTGACCAATATAAAGCACACATTCAGCTGATATACTTATTAATTCGCGGTTTTCTTCGTGATCTTCGTGCGAGCAAAATCGCGTAGCTAAGGCGGAGTGACTTTGCGCGCACACCTTCTCAGTATACGTGGCAGCGTGCCCTCTCACCACAGCGCTGTGAGCCCCTAATCTCGTGCTGGGGCTGTGAAGATTACAGCGATGGAGAAGACGAAGAAACGCGCGGGTCATAACGGGTTTACCTCTATTCTAGCGCGCACGCCCCTTACAACGACATTTGCAGTCTACGGAAAGTAATTTAACGAGCTTAAGTATTTAATTTCATCTCCGGATTTGGCACTGTGTGCGTCGCAGTTTGGTCACGGGCGGCTCCACTTTCAGGATCGCATGCTTGCCCCCAAAAAGAGATGATATTTCATGTGAGGTGCATTATTTAGTCGTACAAGCTCCAAGGTTTAGAGACCCACACGTGCAACTTAACCAATGTCATTAAAATTGTTTTGGACATTCTTGCAAGTTTCAGAGAAAAAAATTGTTTGATGAAGGGATTCCGCTGTAACCTGGAAAATGTCACGAAAACGTTCAGATTACAGGTTTCAAGCGTTTGCTAAAGATGCCTTTAGGAGGAATTATCATTTCTGAGTGGATGTCCACTCCGAAGTTTTACGCGGCTAAGAATTGTTTCTTATCTAAACAAAATCCAGGTGTAATATTTGGGCTCACCTGTCGCACAACCAGACTCCCAGTTTGTTTCGTATAGAAGCCCCTCGTTCAAGACAGGAAGTACATCGCACATCGACCACCACCTCACACATGGGCAAGTCTACGTCTAAGAAGCCGCCTTTATATGACCCCGTTCCATTTCTGTTGGAGTGTGCCGAGCAAAGTGAGAAGACAATTTTTAATTTAAAATTTGTTATTTTTTGTTAAGAAATAAATGATAGATTGAGCGATCTTAATTGGATCCGTACTCAAATGCATGACACTACACTAATACGCCATCCTTTCGCGGCCTGGAAATCAAGACTCAGCACGATAGCGCGCGAGAATGCGCGCGGCAGGAAGCATCTTCTGCCACGCGTCAAGAGGAATACCGAGCCCTTTGAGGCCGTGAAAGTTCTTTGTCGCACGCGGTTATGATTTTTGGCTCGCTGCCGCTCGAGCGACAGAAGCTAGGTCACACCTGAGTTTCTTCAACAAATGTTTCTTGACAGCCTTACGCTGTCTTTAGCTTCCGGTAGCAATGAGAATATGTGCGGGTGGACCTCTTTTTCAATCTCTCGACCTTCTTGCGCGGTGCCACCTTCCTCCTGTTATTGGAAGCGCGGCAGCAGTGAAGTTCGATTACAAATGATAACGGGAAAAATGCGAAGGTTATAGATTGACAAAAGTATGATCGGTGATAGGATCTAACGATATTGTGACAGAAGAACTATGGTCAAATTATCGATTGGTGATAATGCAAAAACTAAGTGGATTCGCACAAGCTACTGTGGGAAAATCGGAGTGGACATCCACTCAGACAATTCCTTCCCCTTTAGACCTCAGCTACATCTTGATGAAAGCACCAATTTTTTTTTTTCTTCGAATTTTGGTGGGGGTCGGTCCGATCTATGGATTTGGTACTTGTATCAGGTATTACAAATATCGATCTGCAGCAGATATGAGGTCCACGTCGTTCGTGTCGCGTGCGACTGTCATATCGTCTTAACCCCTTCAACCCGATGCGGTGTATAAGATGTTTTAGCAAAGCGTGTGGAAAGGATAATCTTCCAATCTAATTTGTAAATATACAGCCCAGGAACAACACTACGCTTTGTTTTTGTAACCACAATATCTTGGTTTCGCCTGCCGGCTGTTCAGTTTCAGTTCGCTTTGAGAAGATAAGGATGAGGGACAAAAGCGCAGTCTTTATCCATTGTTTTTGGTAATTAGATACTGCAGGTCTTACAGACAAGCGTCACATCATCTAACATATTTCGTAGTATTTTTTCTGTGGCCAACAAGATTACCTCATTTCAGAATTTGCGGATGAACGCACAAGAAGCCTTCAGCAAACTCGATCGAGACGGTGGAAGTTTATTCCCCCTGGCGGAAAAGCAAGCGGCATCGAAGGCACGGGCTACTTTTAGGGAGAAGATAGAGTGTGCGCTCGGTATGGCTTCCGTACGTACGATAAGCTCTATTGCATGGTCTTGTCGTTACCAGCATGTATATTCTACTGCTATTGTGTTAGTTAGTTCAATGGCAGCGGCCGAAGCACTGAGCTCGGCGTGCTTTGCAAAAGGTAGATGTATGGTGAATGACAATGGTCTATAATTTGGTTTCTCTAACCTGTATCAACGGCTATTGCGTATGTTTAGAGCTTATGCCGTCGAGCGCTGAGGCCGAGTACTACAGCTGATAGCCTTATGTCTAATGACAATATCAACAAGATAGAAGATGGAGAAGACCCTAACGACTTTGGTGGCGTTGCCTCTGGTGAGGAAATTGACGATATTCTCGACGAGGATGATGTACAAGACAGTGTTGCAGAAGTTGGTGGCGAGCATAGCGAAAAATGACGACGAGGATAAAATAAACCAGTTGACCATGATTCAGTTGAATCTATCGGAACGACACTTTACCGAAATGTTTTTCGTGTCGCTAGGAGAATCAGACAAGGTGCTTTCTGGGAATGTCGTCGGTAACGATTTAAAAGCTACAGAAGTACAGCGTAACCGGACGATCGGATTCCAAATCCCCTGACGTGTACGATTACTTACAATGCCCATATACAACCGTTGGAGTAGAAAACAGCTATCCGGACCTGCTAAAGGAGCCTTTTGGACCTACGCCAGATGCGATGAAGTGTGGCAATTCCCCACTAGCACTATACTTCTACTTTATATCATTAACACTTTAGCAGCTCATTGCTGCAGCAACAACTACAAACACAAGCAGACCGAGGCGCGTATGAAAAATACTTTAACCGCCGGAACAGCATGTTGCGTAGCCGGCCGGATGACCAGACTCCACTACGATCGCGCAGCGATGTACGAATGCCACTTATGGCAGTCAAGCCCGTGCTTCCGCATGTACGCTGTGTGTTCATGGGACTTGTACAGGCTTGGACAGTTTAGCCAAATCGAGAAAGTACTTCCAACCACTGGAAGCGGGAGGATGAGGGGGCTATCAGACGAGGCCAGCTCTCTACATACTCGAAGAGAGACCATGTCGTGGGAATTTCCAGAAACCCTGCACTTTTCAAGCAACCTTGTTTCACATGCCAAGTCTGACAGAGCCTGGAAGATTTGTAAGGTAGTACATGTGCTGCAGCGCACATTTCGTCGTGGGTTTATACCTCCTGCTGAGCTAGCGTTTGATGAAGCCATGCTACTGTAGCGCTCGTTGTTCAGCAGGACTCGAGTGTAGATAAAGGGTAAACCGTTGGAATTAAAACGAATTTATTTATGCTATGCTGCGCGCACACTGCGTACTGCGTCATGTACTTACCACAATTTTTCAAGGTGTTGTGCCGTATAATATACCTTAATATGTTGTATAAACGTGCTGTATAACTCAGGTTTGAGATCTACGTAGGCAAGAAACAACACTTTGATGGATCGACTTCAGTGGACAAATAGCTAGGCCCTGTGGCTGTGGCTCGCAGTCTGAAAGCAGTATTTCCTGACGGGCAAGATAAGAGATTTCGTCTCGTACTCACGGATCGCTTCTACACCAGTGTGGCTCTTGCTATCAACCTGTTGATGGCATTCTATACAGTCAGCACTATCATGAAAACCGTATTGGATTCGCTGCAAGTCTCAGATCAATCATGAATGACCCGACTAAAAGATAATACATGTCATGCGGGGATATTTTAGCACCGTTCGATCCAAGCAAGTCAAGCTAATGGCAGCTGTCGAATGTTGGGACAGCAAATGAGTGTTGTTCTTGTGTACTGGGAGTGATATTGCGCTTGAGACAGTTGTAATGAGGGAGAAGACTGGAGAGCAACATGAAGTGGCCTGTCCTACAGCAGTGAGACTACGACAGCTTTTTGAGGGTTGCTGATGTGCACGATCAACGCCACCTGCAATGGTACTTTTTGCAGCGTACAATGGCTTTTCACAAGTGCTACAAAGCGCTATTTTTAGGACTCATGGATCTAGCTTTTGTCAATGACTACATTGTCCACCGTGTTTCTTACGCAGGAAAGGGAACACGTCCTTTGACGCTCGTCCAAGAAATTCGCAAGCTACACCTGGGACGCATCAACATGAAGGATGAAGACATGTACAAATGCAACACGTTTGCAATAGGTGGGTGTGGTGAATTTGCTTTTGTATGGACAGGTTAGACTAACACGTATATTATGCTACTGAAGATCTTCCTCTTCCAAATTCCAGCACGCATTCTGGTCAAGGAGCGATGTGGGGCCTTTAGTGGAGCGCGTCATGCATTCGTCAAAGCAAATCGACAATTGGAGAAACCACACAGAGCAGCTGAAACGTATACAGCCCAACTGCAAAGTGTGTTCCATGCTGCGGACGAACGGAAAACGCGGCGGGACTACTACACACTTCTGATATGTATTTTCAGCTTGTTTCCTGTCTATCTGTGCATGAAGCCGAAGTATACCATGGACGGAGAGCTGCGAAGTTGTTGGGACATATGGCACAGCTCATTTAAGAATGGCACGGACATTTCCGACAATATGCTAGGGAAGATACGTCATCGCAAGTCGCCCGCCAAGCGCCGCCGAGCGTCATCCAAGGAAGAGCATGATTCATAATGAGCGTCCCATCGATAAACTGTCAAGGACCAAATGCGATGATTGCTTGTGCTCCACTGCGCCCAAGACGAGTTGAACATTCCAAGTACGAAAGAAATGGAATCTAGAGAGTATATGCATGTATATCCATACTATGTATTATTAATACATTCTAACCCGCAAACGAAATTTATTTAAAAACCAAATTCCTTTGGGAATCGGAGCATTTATTGTGCTCTGCATGTGAAATGCCATGCATTTAGGTTTTCTAATAAATAGTTTGCTGGATAGGCAGAACCGACTTTAAAAAAACGGACTCGATCTTATTTCGATTTATCTCATAATAGCGACCACAGCCACCAACTAAACTGTCATTCAGGTTACGACCAAGAAAAGTGCCTGCGGTGAAGCGTTTAGGCCCCATCAACGGCGGCCACACCGGTCTGCGTGTAAGTATAAACTAAGAGGAGATGACAATCGTTCTAATGGTATGAATGCACATGTGCTTGAGTTACTTTAGGTCCCCGGGGACGAGCAGCAGGCGAGGCACGTGCTGCCGCTCTCAAAAAAGGTTTTCACTGTGGTCTTTTCCTTGATATTGTGTGTAAATCTAGGTAATCCCCGGTGGGTTACACCGTTGTAAAACTCGAGTTACCGAAACTAAAACAGCAGCATAGACTGACTTGGTTGTCTGTGTGAGTAACACGCTAACTACGAGATTTCCATCCCAAACCGCAATAGTAAACAGACTTTTGGCATTCATTTGAGGCTGCGCCAAACGAAATGATTATGATGAACCTAAGTACGAATCGCGATTTAAGCACTCTAAACGAAAGCGGGGCGTTTCCTCTATTTTTTTTAGCCCTTATAAGCTACAGAAGGCTTAAAACTGAAGAAATTGTGATCGCTCAAAAATATTATCTCCATTTATGGGCCCTCGAAATGACGATACATTTAGAAGTGTTGTGAGCTCAATATTTTTCAATTTTAAAAATTCAAGTGTTATTTAAACGCTCTTGCTAACAGCAATTGAATAAATGTAGTTTTACAGTTTTTATGGAAGTTTGCAATAAATGTCAATGTTTCGGTTAAGTGCGAAAATCAATTGGCCAAGAACATCTTGATAACTCTACAGACAACGACGGTGAAATCCGCCACCCTCTGAAAGCCATCCTCCATAGTAGTTCTTTTTTTGTTTTCGCGACAGGAAAATCCGTCGCACATTTTTATTAGTAGATAAAACGAATTAATTAGCAAAAAGCAAAGTTGAAAACCTCAACGTCTAGTGGCTGGCAGGCCGCTGTACTGTTGGGCGGTAGCTGGCAAACCAGGGCCGACGTTGTCTCGACAACAACATCAAGTCCTTCTTTTGAAACATGTGCGTCGAAGTTATCGAGTATAAGCACTGATAGTGCCTCGATCTCGAACTTGAGCAGCTCCCGTACATATATCGCCCACACTTTGGCATCCATTAAACTGCTCTCCTGCACTGAGTATACATGACCAACCGGATGTGTTAGTAGCTCCACGACTATCACACTATTTAATAAAGCAATTATATAAAATCAGCAAAATCAAAAGATATTACCGTGCTGCAAACCGCTGACATAGTCTCATAAACGCACTTAGACCCTTCTCACCGCTTTCCTTACCAGCAAGATACGTTTGAAGCCATCGCGTTTGCTGCTCTTTGAAATATTGAATCAGTAAATCTGTACAAATACTAAGCAACAAGCGGTTTTAGGTCACAATGTAAAAAGTAAATTAATAAGAAGGCGGTTTACCCATTCTTCTCGTCGCACATCCTTCATAAAGGTTACCAAATCGTGAGAGAAGTGTATTAACGGCGCTGCACTCTGGCCCTTCAAGGTTTTGCTGGTTTGGGCACCCGCAAAGTCTTGGATGTTCTCTTTATCGTCTAGCCAGTCGCGAAGAGTCGTGCGAGGGATGTTTAGTCTCTTTGATGCGGCTTGGCAGCTTCCTAACGACTCAGCAGTCGCGATTGCTTCGCGCTTGGTTAGAATTGTATAGGAGCGCTGAGGCGCCATTTCCAGAGTGATAGAAATTCTAACTATATGTGATATGCTACCCGTAGGAACCAGTCGATTCAATTTACTCTATCATTGGCTAAAATAAAAACTTGTTCAAATCTTTTATTTTGAACTTCAAGTGTTCGTGGCGGATTTGTATGGTATGGCGGATTTCACCGTCGTTGTCTGTAAATGGTTCATCAGTATCATTTTGCTTGACGCAGCCTCAATTTTGACAATACATGCACAACGCAATACTCTTTTTTAGAATTTAATTTTTTTTTTACAAGTATTATGCGTCAAACACTAGAAACTAACCGTCAAAGAGCGAGTGGTTCCATTCCATTCTTTCCCCAAACGAAACGCAAATGCCACGGATATGCAGCGACCCGGTTCACTCTGGAAAAGGTGGAAGACATATCCATTGTAGATCCTGTCATACTTTCTCGTCGACTTGGGGTCAGCCACGTCTAAAAAGCCCTGAATGTCACTCAGAGTTTAGTCCTTCGCAGCTCATGTTCCATGTCTGACTACTTAGAAATTGCTAGCAAGCCTTTCGCCACTATCTTAGCCTCTGCCTTATTCATGATATGTTTATAGCCTCAAAGAGACCACGCTCCTCCATTTTTTTTGCTTTCTCGAAGAAAGCTTTTGCTGATTGAATGGCCCGCTCCCGCGGTGAGACCTTGGTTCAAGGTCGTGGCTTGGTCGAAATCGATCGTGCAATTCAAAATGACTATAGCAGTGGCGATAACGAAGGATAGACGCATGCCTAGAAATCCGTGATAATTTTCATGAAGAAAAGAAAAAAAGAAATGGAATCACTGAAGAACTGGCACAGCAGGAATGATGTGAAATGACGGGATAACTTTGAGATGTGGCTGTACTCCTATTACGCAGCGGCTACACTGGAAGATCAGCAGCACGACTGCATTATCAGCCCCGTCAACAGTAGTCTACATAATCAGCCGCGTCAACAGAGCACTACATAATCAGCCGCGTCAACTGAGCACTACATAATCAACCGCGTGAGCAGCGGTACTGCACAAGTAAAGGTGAGGATGGTGCCACACTGTGGTGTGGCCCACAGGGCACGCTCTCCAGTGGTGAAGGTCTAGAATGGTAAAACTCACACTCAATAGATCTGTTCACGGCCCGTTCTTCTTATAAAACAAATTTGTGAGTTTAAAACGAGATCAATGTGCAAATAATGATATTAATAACGTTGACCAACATATACGTATTTCAGCTTTGAACCCGGTTATTTTTGCCGAGGTAAAGAAGAGTGCCAACTTTGATAATAATTTACTTTAAGTATGCGGTGGCTTACGTTGTAATTCATTTTGACACATCTATTAACATACCAAATACGAGAAAACCCCACGTCACCGTAACGAGTAAGCTGAAAGGTTATCATATCTATCTATCTATCTATCTATCTATCTATCTATCTATCTATCTATCTATCTATCTATCTATCTATCTATCTATCTATCTATCTATCTATCTATCTATCTATCTATCTATCTATCTATCTATCTATCTATCTATCTATCTATCTATCTATCTATCTATCTATCTATCTATCTATCTATCTATCTATCTATCTATCTATCTATCTATCTATCTATCTATCTATCTATCTATCTATCTATCTATCTATCTATCTATCTATCTATCTATCTATCTATCTATCTATCTATCTATCTATCTATCTATCTATCTATCTATCTATCTATCTATCTATCTATCTATCTATCTATCTATCTATCTATCTATCTATCTATCTATCTATCTATCTATCTATCTATCTATCTATCTATCTATCTATCTATCTATCTATCTATCTATCTATCTATCTATCTATCTATCTATCTATCTATCTATCTATCTATCTATCTATCTATCTATCTATCTATCTATCTATCTATCTATCTATCTATCTATATATATATTTTCTTGGACAGCGATCATCTGTGTGAAGATTGGTTTCCCATTGGCTGTCGTTTTGCAAACCCTGCAAAAGCTGCAATATTGAGAGAAAATAGCGATAGAGTTGTAAAATTATGTTAGGGATTCAGACACGTATAAACTAGTCAGTCGAGACGATTTTCATTTTTCAAAATGCGACGTTGTCCCAGATGGACTCATGGGACTCCCAGCTTGAGTGCCTGGGACCCAGGGGGGGGGGGGGGGGGGGGAGGACCGTCCTCTCAGTGGAGATATAGTAGTCCCTCAAAGTAAGCGTCACCTACTTACGTAATACCCCGCCATATCTGCTACGGTACATACAGGTTCAACTGGCCAATCACAAAAATGCACTGATTTTGGATGAACTGCAGGGAAAGATCACCATCATTTCCAGACCGGTCCGGCCTCTTCGCTAAGTAAACCATTGAGACTGAGAATGGAGATTAAATGTATGAGGTAACTCATGCTCCCGTTACGTACGCCTCCCTCCATGCACACTATCACTCTTCCAAGCGACCATGACCGCCAGCCCCATGCCGCGCCGGATCCGCCTTATTGTGGAGCAGAAGATCGCCATGTGCAAGTATGCGAAGGATATGCGCGCCAAAGGCAAACTGTCCAACATGGATGAGACCTCGTTCTTCTTTCGGAGCGAGGCTAAGTACACTCTCACGCAGAGGAAGGTGATCTCTGGACGCAAAGACCCCAAACATCGGCTGACACTGGCTCTAGCTGTGAATGCTGATGGCAGTGGTAAGCTCCCACCGCTTTACATTGGCTCAGCAAAGGTTCCTCGAGCCTTTGTAGGGCGCGATGTGTGGAAGGAACTTGGCGTGCTATACGCTAACAGTAAAAAAGGCTGGATGAATACGGTAATTTTCCAGACGTGGCTACACTCGGTTAACCTGCAGATGTGGAAGGAAGGTCGCAGCATTTTGCTGCTCGTCGACAACGTGAGTTCACATGCACGACCCGCCATTGCATTGAGCAATGTACGTCTGGGGTTTTTGCGCAAGAATACGACTTCGTGTTTGCAGCCGTTGGATCAAGGCATTATTCGAGCCTTAAAGAGTAAGTACAAGGTACTTGATTGTGTCGACCGCCTTTTAGAAGGGCGGGACCAAGAGAAAGTTGATATCTACACCGCTCTTTGTTGGAGTAAGATGGCCTACGACGAGATCTCGCCCAAAACCATTCAGAACTGCTGGCGGCACGCAGGCATTCTGTCGAACAGGAGCAAGATCGCCTCGCTTCTTAACTAAATATCAGTACATTTAAAGCATCTGTGTTATCACCCTCTAAGATCGTTTCTCGGTCCCCCCTACGCCTACTTTGAGGGACTTCTCTAGCATAATCGAGGGTGGGATCCCAACTAACCTACGTATTGGTATCTTCGTCATGTGGGTAGATGTGGACAACTAGATTGGCCAAACCCTCTTTAAATTTTATTAAATAATATGTTGTTATTAACATTAACATCCAGCCACCACTTTCTTTGTCTGCATTATCTGCTCGATAAGCAGCTTGCGCACTATAATGCGTTTTTTTCGTCGAGTTAGGATTTCGTTGTTCGGTCACGAAATAGACAAAATAAAAGACAACATTCACAAAGCAATAATACTACAGTAGTAAGACGTAGTACAATTAAAAAAAACTCGTCTATAAATCATCCAAACGCCATCAGTATCTTTTCCTCTATAATGCAGCATGTCCAACAAGCAGGTCCTGTCCAAGGCTTTTGTGCTTGGGATTCTTCTCCATCGATCTGAAAAGAGCCTCCAAATTTGCCGGTGGTATGTAACGGGACAAGCTTTTGATAACGCTAGTGTCGGTAGCCCAGAACTCACCCATCATTTTTCTGTACTGTAGGACGTATTTCAGCCAAAGAAACAAGACCTTCTCAGATAGTGGATTACCCTTGCGGACTAGCTGCGTGAGTACCTGATCTGGACTCTTTTCATATACAAAGAGGTCCTCAAGCCGATCTTAATCGCAATTGTGGCGACTTTGTCGTTTAGGTATCCCCTCTCTTCGTTTGGCACGATGTCAACACCGAAATCAGCATTGTTGGTGGCGCCACCTTTCAGGAAACGCACCTCAGTGTCAGCCTTGTCATCGTCGTAGAGCGAATGGCCTCCGGATAGCGATTCCGTCGCGTCGTTTGCTTACCTGAGATGCGCCGATGCAGACTTGAACAAGAGGATGGCTGTTACCAACAGTACTTGGTAACACGATCGTGGAATTTGTACGGGAGACGGCATAAAACTTGAATTCGGATAGAGGCGGGGGGTCTCCAGTGAAGATGATCAGAACAGGGTTGCTTAGCTTGTTGGTGCTTAATATATGTTGAAGTCAGGGATTTGCAGAGCTGTTAGGGCAGCTGAGGAGAGCGAGGATATACGTAGATAGAAAACTTGGAGGAGCAGCTTGTAAACTGGACTTGGGAAGCACTTGGTAAAAGAAAAAGTGAGGACCAATGATCCCGATCCTCTCGTTATTATTTATAGATTTGTATGTCGATACATCGTATAGTATAAAATACGGAAGTTTATCTGGCAGCATTGCTGTGACTTCAATATAGAATATCACGTCGGAGATGCATACCTCCCACATTGATGAACGTTTATAGCTTTGTCATTCAGCTTTTCAGTTTATTACTCAAGTGTAAATTTACACTTCTGAAAGCTTTGTTTAAGTGTTTATTTTGTGATACATATAATATGTGGTTAATCAGAAAACCTGATAAAGTTAGGATAAAACGTGTTCACTGTTGGGTAGATGCCTTTTATGGATTTCATATCTTACTTTCTAAAAGTAACTAGTCGTTTTGTATCCGGGCTTTTGAGCCTCCCAGTTTGTAAAGACCTAGTTAAACGTTCAATGCTACTTCATGTCGTGATTTACGATAGCTGTTGCCTTGTTTTGGCGTATGAATTTGCTCATTGGGCTTTTTTCCCCTCTTTTGTTTACCGACTTTCCTATCTCAAAGGGCACACCTACCCAATCTCAAGAAAGGAGTGTTAGCCAATGAAACCACAGAAATCCAAGATCAGGAAAAACGTTTCTCAAAGGGCACACTTGCAGAAACGCTGATCTACCGGCTCTTCAGATTCTGGAATGTTGGCAAACTATTCATTCACTTGGTGTTTGTAAGCAACCAGATACAGCTACAATTACAAATCTTGATGTTAAAAAGTGGTCTCCTTAGAAAAAATTAGATGAAACTGGATGTCAGTTATCCGGCTAGATACGAGACTTGCATCATGTGAGTGGAGGCACTGTAGCTGCCTTTTTGGCACCACCAAAAACGTGGTGCTATAAAATGTGAACATCGTGAATGTGTTTTCGTACAGTACTTGTACAGTTCGAAACTTGAATCTCTGGTGATAAACTAGCTATTAAGTACGAGAGAAACTAGCCTTGTGCTACTTAGATGCTGTGCTACATGCAGTAGGTGAGGCCACTGAGGCTAATGCTGTCGATACAGGTACTGTATATGGTAGAATGAATTTGGTGTACCGGTAAATTGAACTTTAATGTATGTATCGCCTATGTTCAAATCACTGCCTCCTCTATTGTCATTTAGTAATCAGTGCGTCCTTTGAGAAAGAAATTTCGGTAAGTAGCTAGAAAAAGTAATGTCCACTCTGATTGGATGGACAACAATAATACAGTCACCTTAGTAAAAGCACACTTTGCTCACTATAAAGACTCATGCTAGGCTCACATCGCTGGGGCATATTCTACCTTGTGGCTCCTCGGTTTGTTCCCGCATTTTATTGAAGTGTTGTTCTTTTCGGTGAGAAGTAAATGTACTGTAACAGGGCACTAGTACGAGGGACTGAGCGGGTCTTTGCTGTTGAAGGCGGGCAGCTGCAACCCGGCGCGGAACATGGGCAGCTCGTTCGTGGGGAAGCGGAGACGACGCCAGTTCACGGGACCAGCGGTAAATATGAGCGGCAGAGGCTCGCGTGACAAGAAGAGCCACGGTACGGTACGGTCTGTACCCACAGCTGCAGTGGGTACGACACCGACCGTTACTATCGAAGGGCGATGAGTGTGCGGTAGTGGGCCCTAGCAGAACAATAAACGAAAGGACGAGGTGGTGAGACGACGAAGTGTAGCACTGTAAGAAGCCAGTAGAGCAGCTGCTTCACGTCGAAGTCGACCGATAATTCGGGACGTGATGGGGACACTGAGCGGCGAGCGGCGGCTCGAGCTCAGTTAAGAATTGGATCCGCGAGGCGCAAGTGGCTCGAGTACGAGCAAAGTGGTGCGTCAGTTGCGGAGCGCGTGTTGAGGCCCAGGCCTTGTAGGTCGTTGCGAGCACAGCCGGAGAAGCGCGAGAACGAGTCGAGTGCCGGGCGAGCAGAGCTGCCCGGCATTCTTGAGCAGAGCCGTAAGGCACAAAGTCGAGTGAGAAGTTGGAAAGAAAGCGACGGGGTGGAGCCGTTCGTGGTGGTGGTGGTGGTGGTTCGAGGAAGCGGGCGAGTCAGAAGGAGTTAGCCCTTTGACGAGTCTGATTGTTGTTGCACGCGGGCTTACCGGCGGTGACCAGTGCGGCGGACACAGGGTTCGACGTGTGTGTGACTGTCTCGGTGGCCCCTAAGCGTGTCTGCGCGGTGAGCCGCGGTCCTGTGAGAGGCAGGGGTGAGCAGTAAGACGCAGTTGAGGTTGAGGATGAGTTGAGAGCTCTACGTCGAGTAGAGCAGAGTGGTTGAGTTGAATACAAATAGGGACGGAAGCGTCCCGGCGGCTTGAGAGCAGCCAGTACAGTGTTGATTGCGTTCGAGCCTCGGAACCCTGGTAGTTCACCTACAGACGGTGGGCAGCGAGCGGTGCGACCCGCCGGCGAGCAGGCGTCCTGAGACTCGTTACAGTACTACTAAGTCAATCGACTGAGAGGTTGTTCATACAAGAAAGCGTTATTGGCCTCTTTTTTTTTTAGCAGCTGCATGTGTATGTCAATCGAATTCTGTCGAGCCACTTGTATGTCAGAGGCTCGAGTACATAAATTTATTTGCTTACCTTGCGATTTCACCCTGACAAAGTCATTTTTCAGTTATTTCTCATTTTTTTGTAAGTTAAAAGTTGGTTTTTGTTTTTAAAAAGACTTAGGCAGTGCTTTGGAAGCTGTGCACGATCGCACCATCTTCTCGAGCATGATGTCGACACTGAAAGGAAAAATGTTTGTCTTAAATTTGTTTTGGCGAATCTTCATGTAGGTAAGAGGTTTTCGAATGGCACGAGTGTTAATCTAAGAACATCATCTCTTGTCGGGAGCGCCTTGTCATCCAAGCTATACAGCTTCAGGAAGTTAGCCACCTCGGCGTTTTACTATGTTTTGACGTCTTTAAATACACTCACATCTAAAGGCTGCAAGAAGTAAGAAGTATGGGATAGCCTCTAGCACTCCCTGTTAATGATCCACCGACATATACGTAGGCTTCCTCCCCCTTTTCGCGTGCATGTTGACGTTGGCATAAACTCTACGACGCGTGCTTCCCTTTCGACTCCAGAAAAAGTTATTTTAGCTGTCCGGAAAGACATGTCGTGCGGTATAGTGTGTACTACCTGCTCCCACCGGAGGAAATACCAGAAACACCAGCATTTGTTTTGGTCAGCACCTCATAATCAGCAGGAGCATCGGTGCAAAACATGAACCGTATTCTTCCCATCGACTCCCGCTGCTTTTCAGCCACACACATAGACCTACCGTTTGAGACAAAATAATGTTAAAGGTGTTGTGTAGACGACTGTAATATGCTCTGTCCCAAATTCTATTATCACAACAAGACCGTCCAAGCACCAGCTACTCGCGCGGTCCCAGAAGGCCTCAAGAGGACGTTCGAGACCGCAGAGCGAGCATCGACACGCCCGGAGGTGGTGATTGTTTAATCCCTAGTCCTCGATCTTCTAGGCTACGATAGCGTGCGGTGTTCTGGTAATAAAATGGTGGATTTTATCAACGAGTTGTGCGATCTTGCGAAATGTGGAGACTATGAAAACAGCAGAGTTATGATTCCGCGTATTGTAGCCAAAAATTCCTGCTTCCGCTGACCGCTACGTTGACGGTGGGTAGTCATGAGGCGATGCGGTTAGCAGCGAGGCGCCTGCGTTAGTTATTTGAGGAGTCTGTAACGATGTGGCACGCTTTCGCAAACAAGAGCGACTTCCCGAAGCGACAACCCACTTCAATGACTTACTGCGCGTGATGGATATGCGTGCCTATGTTCAGCGTCGTGTTGAGAGCCTATGGGAAAAGAAGATTCCAACCCCTCGCGATCAACTCATAGTCAATCTTCCTGGATACTACTCTAAGCTGGTATTTCCTGCCGATGAGGCCTACGTGTACCCTGTAGAGTCATGGCTTCAAAGCGGGAATCGAATCTCGCCGATTCACGCAGACCATGGTCGTGTAGTGACGTATATCCCTCCAAGCCTTACGCACACCTTCCAGATTTGGGTGTTCTTCAGAACGCCTAAGTGTGCAGAATTGATTAGTTTTGAAAACGGAAACGACACTTTCAATCTCATGATCGACACAAGCAAATCGCGCGTACTAGTGCAGCGCCCGGGTGATGTGATTTATTTGACCATGCTGGTTTTTCATTCTGTTCTACTTGGATTTATCCCTGGTACGCCGGATCACCTAAAGTGAGGGGCCATTTCTGGCAACGTGATTATCAGCGCTAAGGAAAGATTGGTATCTTTTCGCTACGCTACTCGCATTGCCTTGGGCGCTCGACGTGGCTCACTGAAAGCGTGGGAGTCGACGTTGTCAGCGTATTGCGCCATGGAGAAAAGAGAATGGAAAATGAAAGAGTGTAAGGACGAGAAGGCGCGACAGATATACTTCGAGCGTGAGCGCGCCCATTTACTGTCCCAAGTTCCTACGCCAGCTGCGACGAATTACGCGCGCAATGCAGCGACTACTCGGTCATTGAAAAGGCGCACGAAGAAGAGCATCACATTGGACAAAATGAAGAAAATGCGAGCAGCAAAGAGGACAAACGCTGACACGAGCGATCCGGTGGAGCAACAGTAAGAACGTACTAGATAATCTAAATTTAGGTGTGATCTTTTCGTTTTTTATTGTTGGGAACTCGTTGAAGTGGTAAAGTATGCAACTTCAACGTCTTAATTTCTTGCCGTGGCAGCCCCGTCAAAACAACCACGACTCCGCTGCATATAGATGTGTTATAATATATGTAAGTTTCTTGTCAACTAAATATAAAGACACCTTCACGTAAGACGTTAGAGTCATCTTTACATTTCGTAACGTGTCCAGTTAGTTCACTTCATGAATGTATTCACATAACTAGCAGCCCAAACAAATATTGTTATCATTGATGTGATGCGTTTGCTGGATTACTTTGTAGGTATGTGGAAGTGGGTTTTGTAAAGAGCAAAATTGAAGAAAGAGTAAAAGAAGTCATTGCGTAGTTCGCATTTAGCGTTAATATTATCACTTGAATTTTTATTTAGCTAGTAGCCCCGATAACGCATGATACGTTTAGCGTTCAGCAAAGGGTGCCTGTATTTGACGAAATGTTTGGCTGTATTTTTAAAAAAGTGAAGTAGGTGAAAGCTGAGGTGGGCTCACGTAATGACCAGTCTTACGTATTTAAGACGCGGTAGTGACAATTGGTAAGTTATTCCACATCCCTGACTAAGCTAAACCGTTAAAGATTATTGAGAGAACACAGGAGCTCGTATCGCTGCAATGACTAAATATCGTGAGCCGGTAGCAACCCGGAATTTCAGCAAAACATGGCATTTGAGAGCAACGCAAAAGGAAATTTCTTAACGAACTCGGAAATTAAGTGAATACAAATATGACATGATATAAGCATACGTAAACTGACTTGAGCACCGTCGAGATTTATGAAGCAAAGACGTTAGACATTTAAAATCTCCTTCAATCTTGATCCTACTCCATCTCTAGTGCCGCACTACTTTTGCGTGGGCGCCCGCGGGAGCTCTGTCCCTTTCTGCGACCGGATATTCCTCGATTGACAAGTGTCTGACGTCCATTGAGATCCATAGTTCCACAGTATTCCATCGCGTAGAGTGTGTGCACACAATAGCCGTGCTTCATCGAAAAGGGACAAGGGGCACTTACCCGAATTCATGTCAATCAGCCACCCCTTCGAAGGCATACCAAGCGTTTCCATTGCAGCAGTCAGTTTGATCAGCCGGGCTGTAACGGGTAAGTCCTCAACGTTGCGTCGGCGAATCTCATCCTGTACACGCGGGCACGGCTTGCTAATAACACGGACTGCATCCAAAGGCTCGGCCTCAGTCGTGGTAGCTAGCAAAAATGCGATACTGTTCCGAGACTGGTGGTGTAGCTCAAGCAAGCCGGACCGCGACATCGCCCGAACTCGACGAACCAACCGAGAATCTGGCTCCGGGGACACGGCAAATGGCCTCGCGGCGACAGTTTCACTTCGATAAAGAGTAAGTAGCTGGGGCCGTAGGGCACCGACCTTCAGCTTTCTGCGGAGCGTGACATCTCTCTTAATCGCTGCATTGTACGTCTCGCATGGATTGTTCGTTGTCGCAAAACCACTCGGTGTATGGAAACATTGCCAACGCCACACCCTCTCGTCCAGCCAGACCATTGAGAAATAGGAGGAAAATTTCGCCAGTTCCGGAGTTTTTGACCATCTCGCTTGAGCTTCTCCTAGCTTCGAGTTGTAGGCCGCCTCATCCGTCGAGCAATGGAGCTCATGAATGTATTTCATGACAGAGGAGGCCGCAACAGACCCCAACGAGCGAGTTTACTCGTATACCTTCTTTGCCACATGAAAGTAGCACATCAGAAATACAAATCCCCCCCCCCCCCCTCCTTGCCCAAACACGTCGTTCACCGCGTTCCATTGGGCTGCGTCAGCATCTCCCATCATATAGCGTACCCGGAGAAATTTACCAACTATGGTTTGGTACATCTTACACACGAGCGCAAGCACCTCGGTGTAGTGTAGTTGCTGCTGTTGCGAGACAATAAATATTGCCAACAAATGAAATCGTCTTGCCCTGTCCAAGCTCCCGACAACGATAACTGGATACCCGACCTGCGTGAGCTTGTAGGTCGCGTCCAAGTGAAAGATGAAAGACCCTGGATCACGGTCGGTACGGCGTAGGTGTTTCTTCGAGCTAACACCGACCACAAACGGATCAGCGTCACTGCCATGGCCAGTGATTGGCTTGCCGTCTGTATCACTGCGGCTTGTGAATGTTAGCGGAGCTGCTTCATCTTCGTGTCCCGTAAACCCTGAGTCCTCAATTTTTCTGCGTACGGAGTCCAGGAGGTCACTTTTTCCAAGCCGTCCCATAACATGGTGATGCGCAAAACGCTGCACAGTTGACAGAGACGGCGCAGTCGCCTCGGTCAGGTTGAAACGCTGAAGAAGTGCATTATACATGCGCTTGGGCTTCAGTCCTTGAGCTGCCCAGTCCTTCACCACCTCCTTCATTGGTGGGGTCAGCACCAGCTTGCGTGGCGAGCGTGCTGGAGTGGCATGGGTATATGCCTCCTCGACCGTCACTAAGCCTTGCTCTTGACAGGACATGACCCGGGCTCGCCACGGACACTCTTGTGCCGACGTTACGTAAGCGCAAGCCTTGCACGCGCAAAACAGGCGCTGAATTCTCATGGGATGCGGGGCAGGGGCCATGCATACGGAGCACGGGGCTAGCTCACTCTTCGCCACCCTAGTCTGCGTGAAACCATCCAGAAGGTTCGCATGGCATTGCTGAGGCGAGAAGCTGCCAGGGGTGTCGAATGGTCATTTCAAAAAGAAGGAGCTGGAAGAATGAGCTTGATGCGGCTGGTTGGAAAATGATCTTGCCTTAACCCCCCCCCCCCCCCCTCGCCGGGGGACTGCGCTCATTGGACGATATTTCTGTGACGATTAGGCTGGGGTTTGGGCAAAATTAGCAATTGAATTATGGTTGGTGCAGGACGTACTATTGCGGTGGTCAGTCTTAAAAATTGGTGATGCTCGTGATATTACTGTGCTAGCCGTGCTTTAGCGGTGCCGATAGTATAGTTTTGGTGTTTTTGTGTTTTTATTGGTGTAAACAGTAGGCCCCCTCCCACCGTGGATTGTTGAGCTGACCATTCTCCTCTATTTGCAAAGCAAATTGAGATCTGCAAGCTTAATTAACCCCACGACGCGAAAGGCGATCAGATCCGTGAGTGAAAAGGGCATTGATTATAAGGACACATGTTTTTTTTGTACGGTCGAACTGGCTCGCATATGGCATGGCTCCATTTCTATAGGCCACGGATACATGGGGTTCGGTAGAGCTCGCTCGACTGCCAATACACCATTGATATACAGACAGATGTCTTGTTCTGGCATCGTAATGGCTTCCACAATTGGAAGCAAGTGCGTCTGCATCTGCTTTAGCCGCTTCCAGAGCTTCTTTCCTCCAGAAATCCTCGCGCTTCATTGCGATTGGTCGCTTTCCGCTCAAATTGCTTCAGAAATTTCTACTGACGGTATATTCAACTGACAGTACGATTATTGCTGGATGCACTCTTGTTCCTCTCAAAGTTAGCGTACTATCAGGTTGAAACAGGCAAACTTAGCACCCGTTGGTGCGTTTCGTTCCGGTGTCTCTTGATTTGTAGGTGGTTTCAGATGAACTTTGGTAGCGTGACGGACTTAGAGAGCAGAGCTGAGAAAAAATATATTGTGATTGCCTGATTGAGGGATATTGTTGATTGCAATTATTGATTGATCAATTTCACAATCCTCAATCTTATTGCGAGTATTGCTGCTCTACACCTATAGGCAAATCGGAACCATTAAATATTGATTCTACCAATATGGTTGTCTCAAACGAACCCACAGGAGAAAAAAAAGCGATGGTTCGCGCCAATATTATGGTTCTGGGCACTGCCTCTTTACCAGCCTTCTCACGCTTCGATTTCCACCCTGCTATTCCACTACCTACCTCCAGCCACCTCTCCGTCGTCGCTTAAACATGAAAAACGCCGATATTGTACGCGTGCTGTTCAAGAACACAACTACCACTGATCGTACTTGCTGTATATGCGATCTAGTCATCAAGCAACCCAAACAAGCTGGCTACAAAAACATCATCTAGCACCTTCAGGTCCACCACATTGGGTATGAAAATGTGGCTCAGTGTATTACGAAAGCATGTGCTCCTGTGAGCAGCATGTTCGTTCACAAGGACGCTGCTGATACGTACGGCTGGGACAAGCTCGTTGCGCTCAAGAACTTTCCGTTTGCGCATATCGACGACCCTGTGATACGTTCTGTCGTACGGTACAAAGCAATGGATCGCAAGACCCTACTCAAGCGAATGAGTTTGCTTGTTGGCGTGGTTGACGTCAAGATAATGCACGAGCTATCGGGTGAAAATTTGCCAATGTCTTTGACGGTTTCATGGATGCTGCTGAGCACGCTATTGACATTTTCGCTACCACGAAAAATGGCATACGATTCCTGGCATTCTCTCCTTTTCTAGACGAGGCGTCGATGACTGCAGCTGAGCCCATTGAATTCGTTGACATGGTTCTCGATCACTACAACCTGGACATCGCTAATATGTTCGCCATCGTAGCTGATAACATGGAAATGAATAAAGTGATTTCCCGTCGAATTTCGGTGCCATTGATTGGATGTGCGACCCACCGCTTCAATCTTGCTGTTTGCAAATAATTAGAGCCGTCGATGCCTCTCATTAAGAAGGTTAGCACTTTAATGAAGAAAACGAATACTGTAAAGAGGTTGGCTAAGCGGAAACTACGTGGATATTGTTACAAACCTATTCCACTGTACGAACTTCGTTGGAGCGGCTTCTACCGCGTGTTGAAGCGCTTTGAGGATCCGCCGCTGTATTTGCACCTGTTCATGGACGACTGTACAGCCGAAGCCGACGACAGGGACGGTGACGACTCCACTACCAATCGAAATACCGGAAACCTTCGGCGCATTCCACTTGTTGACCTCATACCCTCACCAAGTGAGCAACGAAAAATCTTCGCGATACTCAACGCAATGACAGCTTTTGACGTGATAACATGCCGGCTTCAACGTCAGGATATGACAGTTACTACTGTTCGCGACATCTTCGATTTTTTTTGGATGCCTATGATGACACGAATTACTATTTGGCCGCTGGTGGAGAAGTGGTTGAGTGTCCTGACTTTGAAGCAGGGTTGACCAAGATTCAATGTGGAGCCGAAAAAAACGCTGTTTGTAACGGAGAGACATCCAGTTGCTCATTTACTGCGCTTACCGGCCGGGCAATCTAACCAACGGCGAGATACTGTTCCAGCGTCGCGATCGAAGCGACAGAGAGCTGCCGAGGAGCTTGACCAAGCCATCGCTAAGAACGCACGAAATCGCGGGACAAATGAGTCGAAGTACATCGAAACTAACTGGATTCCGGCGACATCCGTAGTGGCGTAGGGACATATTGTGATGGTCAAAAGCTCCATTGGTTACCTACGGAAAAGTATGAGTGCGTCAACTTTGAAAACGGTAATGTTTATAAAAAAAAACTGGGACCTGGCTACACTAGGGTCCGTATCACCTGCGATTGAAAACGCCAAGAGTAAAGAGTGAATCAACCACGTAGATGACATTGACGTAATGTAATGGATGCACCAATCTATTGACAATCATCCCACTTGAGATTGTAAATATTGCGATAGTTGATTGTGATGCATGGGGGAGAGCATTACCAAACAATCTATATTTCCACAGCTCCGCTTGGAGAGCATCCAGGCTAATCTAAGAACACCTTCTAATGTAAGCTTTAGTGCATGGCTGCTGCATCGATTGCATGCAATCTACCGCTACCCCTCGCCTTCTGCGTGACAGGAGCGTTGCCAGTCGATACAGAGATGAATACTGTTATCCATTAGCGTCCTTAACTTCATCAATGACTAATCCAATTTCATTAGCTATGTACTCAAGTATTCTCTCGTCCTTTCCCGTCGTTTTGGTGCATCAAAAACGCAGCCTCATTCAACAAGGTAGTTGCCGGCTTTCTCCTTGCTGACATTCGATCAGGTGTCTGATATTAGCGCCAGCGTTGGCTCAGTTCGAAGGCGTGTATTCAAGTAACGGGGTTATACGGTGTACCCGGAGGGTTAACAGACTCTCAGTACATAAGTTGAAGAGTTAGCAATGCCTCTCAGTACGCTGGCGGAAAGTCACAAGTTATGCATTTGATTAGATCTAACAACGCGAGATTTACAAACATATATATTTACCCCTAGGCGGCTTGGTCGCAATTAGAGTAAATAACACACTTCGAATTTTGAAGCAGAAGCGTGTTTTCGAATTAATAACCGTTGATTCCTGGCTTTAGGACTGTGCAAAAGCTCCTTGGGATAAGGAACATTGTATGAAGGCCTCTTTTAGTCGAACGGATTCCTCTGATGCTAAAGCTACGACAGCGCCGCTGCACTTGGTAGCGCTTGTAGTCAATCCCGCCCCGAATCAGTTGAATCTATCCTCAGCGAGGATGGAGCACCCGGTTTTCCCAAAGGTGACCCCAGCGCAACAGGACGTGCTAAACAAGCTTATGAACGTATTTGGCCCGGAGGGCGTGGCTCACCTTCCTGCACGATCCAGAAACGGTGTCCACCCGGCTGGGGTCATTCGCTCGATATGAGTCCGCGCGCCGGAGCATGTTCAAAAAAAAATGAGCGCCGCAGTGGCGTCAACATCTGCTACGCGTGACGAGACGGCGAGGCCAAAGCCGCTCCTACTGAGCCTGGAGAGCTACGAAGGGAAGGATTTAGAGAATATACTTCTCTAGCTCCGCGTTGTCGAGATGGCCATGGGATCAGCCTTGCTCCAGTCTAAGCAGTAATGCGTGGCATTCCCTTTATCCAAACTTGGAGGTCGCGCTTGCGAGTGGGTATTACCGTGCCGTACGTATAGGCACGTTGCGTTCCCGACTTGGGCGCTTTTGAAGCAGTAGTTATCGTGCGTTTGCTACGCCTAACCAGGCATACGGAGTTCGGTCAAAGCTTCCTTCCACCCGCCAAGGCAAGAAGGAGTTGCTGGACTATGTCCAAGCGTGGAGAAATCGGATCACCGGAATGGTGGCGTACCCTCTTCCAGCGTTTGCACAGTGACTGTCTTCCTGAAAGAACTTGGCGGGGACGTAGTCCAAACCGAATTGATCCGTGAGCACCCTACCTCTATGGAAGAGGGGGGGGGGGGGGCATTGAATGCCGAACACAAGCCATTTGTGGGCTTATTTACCATTGCGGAATCAGTGCGAGGCTTCGGTAAGCCAAACTTCCGTCTCATCACCGGGAAACGGCAGCTCCTAGTTAAGGCAAGGCGGCCTATTGGGGAAGAACTGAGCTCTGTTGTGCGGTAACTCGGTAGAGGCCAACGGGGTTCAGCCCCGACGAGAGCTAGGCTCTATTGCGAGAAGCGTGCGTGCAACCCAGGCTTACTGGCGCCAAGCGGACGTGAAGGGCTTCGTGAAGCCGTGGAGAGTCTTGATCGACAGGAAGCATCGGGTAACTACGCCCGTCGCTTTACCCTGGAATGGGGTCAGCTGTATGGTGGGACACTGGAAGGGCCAACGAGGGATACGATCTTTGTCCGTCTCGCGACGGGAACACTGGTAATTGTTTCGAAGGTCTCTGTCGACATTTGTGTGAAGTTCGAGAACTTCGATAGCGTGAAGCGCGGTTGGCTTAGACCAGGATGCGAGGTACGACCTCATTCTTGGCATGGCATAGCTGGAACGCCATGAGCCATGGATCGACTGGATGTCGAAAAGGCTGGGTGCATCGCACCCTGCTACTAGTGGAGCTTTGGCGAGTCATGAGCCCACGTCTACTAGTAACCAGAAGCGCATTTAACGCGAGCACGAAGCCAAGGCGGCCGTAGTGCTGGACATTGCTATGTCAGAAAGTTCTAACACAAGGTTGCTGTTTGCTCTGAGGGCGTACAAGGGGCTGTGCGTTATCCGCCAAGCGGTGTAGGTCAGGTCATTGACCAACCGCTGGGCCCTGATGAGGACGAACGCGGAGTGGCGCGTAATCCACTGAGTGGTACAGATCTGGTCAATGACCTACCGCTGAGTGGACCGAGGGTCGCGGTCGATTGCGAGTCGAGGCATCGTGGGCGCGGCTCAGGAGATGCAGGTGATATGACACCTTGCTAACTGTGTGAGTGCCAATGGCCTCTTGACCCTCAGCCGAGTATCTTCCGAGGAACTGTCCCCTCTTAGAAGAGTGATGGTACTGCTGCAACCGGTGGTGGTGATGAAGATGTCACGACATCGCCCTCTTCCGGCTGGGCTCGGTAGCGGAAGGAAGGAGAAGAAGAAGCAGGGTGTTTGAGACGTCTTTGACATCGGACGAGATATCTAACGTGACGAGTGATGAGGCTTCGCATGATTGCTGTGAAAAGCTGTATACACTCGTCAATAGAGTGACAAAAGATGATCGAAGGCGACCTCAGCCTTACCACTCTGTCCGCTGTAGATGCCCTACTAGAGCTGAACGAGATGTCCATCGCCGAGTTTGGCAAAGTCTTGAAGGAGGGCGAGCTAGCCGAGGCGGTCCTGCTGAGACATGAGGAGGGGTTGAACACCTCATCTGCCGTGGATGACGCGGTCCTAGAGAACTTCCAGAATGCGCTGAGCTCAAGAAGTGGATCAGCGATCCTAAAAGACCCTTCAGATCCCTTCTACCCTGCGAGGAAGGAGTATGGAGACGTAGTCTCAACGAACCCGCCGACGGGTCTACCTCCGGATCAAGGCGTGGGTCATGAGATTTATCTGGTTCCCGGAACCAAATACCATGTAACGAGGCAATGGCATTTACCAAGAGAGCTGTGTGATGTCATTGACGCATTCTTTCGTGCGAAGCACAAGGAAGTGTGGTGCGTGAGAGTAAGTCTCCGCACTCGACGCGCCATTCTTGTGTCCGAAAGCTCAATGGTAAATGGCGCATTGTGGATGCTTTCAATAAGCTGAATGGAGTTATCATCTCGGCACAGACGCCGAATTTCGCTAGGCTGTTCCACCAAACAACAAAGCAGGGTGTATGTCGTATAGCGCACTCGAATTGGTCGATGGCTACTACCACTGGCACATGAGAGCGAGTGATATTCCGCCGAAAGCGGCGTGGTCTCAAGAATGTATGCTCTGGGGATGGCTGGTGATGCCCCAGGAGCAGTTGAGCGCACCAGCAACGCTCGAGTGGCTTGAGACGAGGTCGTTTAGGCCCAATAGGGAGTACGCTCAGACGTAATTGGACGACATCTTCGTCCATAGCTGTTTTAATAAGTTGTATGCCAACTTGGACAAGTGGGTCTTCGGCGCGGAGGGGATACCTTTCCTCGGTTGCTTCATCGTGCGGCGTGGCTTGCGAGCATATCCTGCCAACGTCAAGGCCATTATGGTATTTCCGGCTCCCAAGAACCAGAATGGCTTAAGCAAGTGGCATGACAATTGGCTTAGCCAATTACTTGCATAATTACTTGCTTGGTCATTGTAGAACCCCCTTAAGCACGATGCACCGTGGTGCTGGGATGTCGGACACAACGAATGCTTCTATGCAGTGAAGAAGGGCTTTCTTCGGGACCAGTACTTATTCTAATGGGCCTGGAGCGTCCGTTTAGCGTCGGCTGCAACGCCTCCGATTTTACAATCTGGGGTACTTTACGACAGGCAGGCGCCGAAGGGAGCAACGTGGGATCACGTTTGAGTCTCGCCAGCTCAAAGCTGCAAAGAAGAGCTACCCAGCTTACGACAAATACTTACTTGCCATGAAGTTTGCTCAAGTCAAGTTCAGGGTACCCCGACTGGGCTCTAAAGCCTTTTACGATCATTACGGATCATGCGTCGTTACGCACTGCGACGCAGTCGCCACATTTCGATCAGAACATGGCAAGGTGGCATTCATTCGTTGTCGTGTATGACTTCGAGCTCAAGTACAAGCCGGGGAGGAATAATGTAGTGGCCGACGCACTCTTGCGCAGGTTCGGACTGTGAGTTAGCCCGCTTCACCATAGTGGCATCCTCCATACCTAAACTATTATACACAGCGTATGCACAGGATGGCATGTGCGTAGCCCTGCTACGAGTTTGCAAGTGAGAAGTTTAACATATTTTGGGAGCGAGGAGTTTAAATACTCTGACAAGAAACTGAGGCTGCATCGATACACTCTTTATGATAGGCTGCTGTACTACAGCACAAACACTAAGGACCCTTTTCGTGTCGACGTTCCTCACTATTAGGGCCTCAAGTATCAAAACCCTGTACGAGATTCATGATACACCATTAGGAGGAAACTTGGGTCGTGAGAAGACTCATGGATCGGTGAGCTCGATGTACGTACTGTTGTCTCCAATTGTATAAATGGGGGAGTATCTACATACGCACGTAAGTTATGTTTCAACCATACCGTACTCACCGTAAGCGGCAGTGCCGTTGGCGAGCTTGCCTGTCCTCACGGGTAGTTGGCAGCTCATCCGTATGGGCTTTGGATTGGCCTTCTGACGGATAAGAAGGGCTACACAGGTGTCGTGGTTTTTGTCGACCGATTGCATAAGATGGCTCTCATAGAGGTGGCGCCGGACATTATCGATGGTGAAGATACAGCGTTGCTGTTTTAGACCGTGTCTTGCACCAACATGACTTGCCGTAGGCAATAGACTCGAATCGAGACCCGCGTTTCGCTGCAAAATTATGGACGTCCTTTTTCAAGATGTGTGGTACCCATTTGGACATCTCCGCAGCGAATCACCCGCAGACCGATGGTCGGACTGAACGCGTGAGCCGCGTAGGGGGGGGGGGGGGGGGGGGGGATCCTCCAAATCTAATGCACTGACTCGCCAAATGATTAGGTGCTGGAGCACGATGCCCCCGCTCGTCGGGTTGCAATGATCAATGCGGTGCATGCATCGACAGGCTTCACCCCGTTCTATGTGAACGGCTTGTCAGTGTCTCGCGTCCCGCTGATGCTACCACGTAGTGGTTCCGAGCTTAGTGGGGAAGGAATAGCTAAGCGACTTACTGAAATCAACCTTGTTGCGGTTCGCAAGCAAGTTAATGCCGGTGAGACTTATGCGCTATGCGTCAGACACGCGACGCTATGGACGAGAGCCAAGCCGCGCCAAACGAACATGCTGATGCAAGAAGCAGAAGCAATGTAGAAGGGTTGAAGGTTTCGGACCTTGTTTAATAAACGTAACAAAACTACCTACATATACAGTATCGGTAGGCTTTAAGAACAAACGGAGACCTAGCATCATCGGTACTTCTTCAGGTCGTAGGCACGAAGGGCCTGTCACACACGCTAAACATTTCGAAGAAGATGCGAACGCATCCAAGCTTCTACGTAAGCTTGCTCAAGTCTATATTGATCCGGCTCAGATGAGCGCAGATGTGTTGATGCCGGACCGACAGGTGGCTGAGCCATGAAAGCAGGGAGGGCAGGAGCAGATGGGGAGCTACGCTGGGAGCAGCGATAGCGTAGCAGGGGATACATTTCCGGAAGACGCAGCAACAGGTCGAGCTGACCATGCAGCTGAGCTGTTTCACGCTCAATAGCAGAGACCCTGTTCGGAACCGATTGCGGTTAGTCAAACCGGTCCACGCAGTTAAGAACCTCCTCAGGATTGCCCGCAAACCGGTGCAGGGCGTCGTTCACATATACCGATTCAACGAACTCACACGTCGCTCCGTCGTTCTAGCATAAATTTGTCGCTACGACTTGCAGCGAGATAATCCGGCGGAGTCTCGTCCTCCTCCTGCGCTGCTCGACGACCACGGACAACCCCACTGCGATGTGGAACAACTTGTGTCACGGCGTCGATGCCAAAATCAAACCAAGTATTGGGTGAAGCGGCAAGGTTATCCTCATTTACAAAACCCGTCGGAGTTTGCGGTCCTCCTGTGGCATGATTGTCCAGACGGCATGGACGCTTTGATCGAGCAAATCCGATGCTGGTGCGCCACCCCGGTGTACGGCGACGTCTCCAGGCGCGGGTGCTTCCCCTAATACAGGGGATAAGAAAGGTCACCAACTAAGCTCAGACGTTGACCTGTCGCCGGAGTAGCAGGCGCATTAAAAAGCCGTGCTCGCAGCGGAAGCGGAAGGAATAGGGGCATCATGGTGCTGCTGAAGAAGTCCGAAAGTACGCCGTCCTGCTTTCGACTTTGCGAGCCCAGGAGTAGCCGCCTCTACAAACGATTGTAAGTTTTAGCGAAACCTGTTCTTAGAGTCACATAACCAGGGAGCCGTCGAGCGTGCTCGACCCAGTTGACAAACTGCGCCTCAAAAGCGACTAAGGCCTCGCCTGGGCTCAGGACCACACGGCTGTGAGCATGGCTAGAGCCGGCTATTGTATCAGCTGGAGCCGAAACGCTCCCGATACACCTGAGAAGTGGTGAATTGTGATGTCAGAAAAAAAACTCCCGGCGCTGGTGACATCGCTCTCCCTCATCTGCGGTAGCGTCCACCGGTCCACAGACACGCGTGTCCAAAAGCTGCTGAGCAGCACGGCGGATCGTCACGTCAGGATCAGGGCTCAAAGACATAGTCGCAACATGATGGGTTCGTGAGTGGCCGAGTCTCGGGTCGAAAGGACTGGCGAGAGTGCGGCTGCGTGGGTATCTGTTGGCTTTGAGCCATATCCAAGTGATTGGTGATGACGCCGGAATCGAATCGATCAATCCTTTCATACCAAGCCGGTAAGGGCAGAGCGTCGCAACCATGTGCGCTTGGTTTTGTCACGTTCTGGAAACGGATGTGGTGCTCGAAGAACGCCTTGTACTGGCGAGCGGGGTCGCTGATGTTATACCTCGGGGGGGGGGGGGGGGGGGGGGGGGGGGGGCTAGGTTTGACTGCGACTTACTGCCCATGACGTCATCCTGACCAGCCGGACCCTCTTCGAGATTTTCAAACAGAAGGTCGGCTGCCCTGGGCGGCGTACGCAGCTCCGGCGATCACGAAGTGTTAGTCTTGTCGGTGTGGTTGCTCAAAGAGGGCGTGCCGTGAAAGCAATGATACTTGCGATGCTTGACGGCGAGGACAGCAGGGGTTCTGAGAGCTGGCGTCGACGGTGGGCGACGGTCAGGGACAACGTGGAGGGGGAGTTCGCAGAAAAGGGACCAGTTGGACCGCGGGCCGAGGTTGTGCAGCTGTGTATCCAAGAAAGCCTTGGTGAGCTAGGTGAGCTGTGGAACACGGCGTGGAAGGTAGCGAGTGACCTCTACCGTTTGGATCAGACAAGACCTCGCTAAGGAAGTTTTGAGAACGGGCTAGTTCTCATTTTAGTGGTAGGGTGTGTAGCGGGGTTACATGGTGTGGGACCCCAAGGATATGGTGTACCCGGAGTGTTAACAATCTCTCTCAGTTCGCTAGCGGAAAACCACACGCTACCCATTTGATTAGATTTAACTATGCTATATAGTTAAACATATATATTTACCCCTATGCGGCTTGGCCGCAATAAAAGTAAATCAAACACTTCGGAGTTTGAAACAGACGTGTTATTTCGAGTTAATAACTCTTGCACCCTAGCTTAAGGGCTGTGCTAAAGCTTCTTGGAATACAAAAACTTTGTACTATGGACTCTTTCAGTCAAACATCTTCCTCTGACGCCAAACCTACGCCAGCTCCACTGCAATCTATTTCCGCCTTCTCCAGCTCGGACTCGTCACACAATAGGCGACCTGTTAAAGCCTTCCACACAGGTAGCCATAACCGCATTTATAGGTGCAATTTTGTCGGAGCCTGGCGCATACGAAGCGTCTCAATGACTCAAAACGGAAGTCCATCAGCGTCGAAGCCTCTTGTGATTTCAGACTGATAACATTTCTTTCAACATTGTCAATCTCACGTAACTAGCTGAGGTTCGGGCAATGAAACGTTGGGTATGTCAGAGTCTTGTGCGACATCAGAAGATTCAGTTTTACATTTTTTGCGTCTTAATTGTTTCTTCTGTTTCTTAATTGTAGGTTCACCGAAACGCCTCCAATTCAGTTGGATAGCTTCATCTAAGATAGAGCGCGACGCCAGGTGCGTCACCTAATTGCGACTTGGCCGGCACTTGCAGGGCCTGTAGATCGTATCAGGATATGTTGTTGTCGTGTAGACAAACCTGGCCGACGCGGTCACGTGACAACGATGTTGTAGAAGAAAAGGCACAAGAGGCTGTTCAGGCTGGGAGAATTCAAGAATGATTAGTTTAGTGTATGGGACATGCTTACGTAATTCCGCGCCATCAAACCATCAGGAGTACGAATCGTGTTTCAACTTAATTGAAGGGCTATTTTTAGATTCACCCGGTTCAATTAACGTCCTCTGTTACTCCCTTCAAATACAGTTCATTTTATAATGAATATCATTCCTGCAAAATTTGCTTAATGACACGAGTGCATTTACCCATCCCTACCAGCAGGTAGATGAGATACGAATCTATCGGGGTTAGTGCGCAGTGAAAAGGCAGAAGATGGTACCGATATAAAACCTGAACCCGGTAGGTACCTGCAGCACCGTTATTGGTTTGAATTTCAAGCCAAAATGGTCATTTTACGGATTTTCTCTTTTGGTTGGTAGTTTTTGCTTTTTTGGGACACCTTTCGAATACATGGCTTTCTTCACACAAATAAGATCACAATTTGTATGTTTTATCTGCTACATACAGACGCGTAGTGATACGGAAACGCCGTTTACATGCTATTGATGCTCCAATGCTGGAGCGAAGGGGTTATAGCGAGCGCACCTGCTGAGGCTACCCCGACTCGGAACTGCGTTTCCAAATGTTTCGTGGCGCTATCGGCTTTGGAGGCAGTGTTGTTGTCGAGATTATTGGCGGTTACATCGCTAACTTCCAGCATCGTTAAGGTTTAGCTTGATATTGAGTAAATGTTATGTTTCCAATAAGTCAACGAAGGCCACAAAGTTAAAGCCAGGGCACTACGGTCACTTTGGGTCGTTCTTAACCGCAATCGCAATCCGAAAAATCGGTCTGTGATTTTCTTATCTATACTCACTTATTTTCGATTGTGTAATCCGAGTACCATTTGGATCCTAGGCTTGTGTCGTGACATGTCAGGGATCGCTGGATTGCGAGGCAGGCAGAAAGCGGCGCGTCGTTCCTTTCGCGTTGTGTGGGCAGTTCGTGATCCGGTTAAGAAAGTGGGGAGCGTATTAATAGGCATAGCTCACGATCTGACAGGTCGCGATTCCGATTAGTAACGGCCCTTATACAGCCAAAGCCGTAGATTGCCAAGTGCGAACGACGTACGTCGAAAGCATTCACGCGCACAATAAGCGGCCACACTCCCTCCGCCTCCATCCTGAAGCGTGACATCTTACCCCTCTAGTGGAGTGTGTTGTCCGTCAGTCCGTCCGCGGCTAGGGTTAATAAAACTTACGCTAATACGCGCGTTCTGCTGGCTGCCGAGCGCAGCGAAGGCGGCCTCGATTCGCTAAAATTGCAATATGTGGTTTACACACTGTATGTGGCCAACCCATCGTACTTAAATACACCGTTCAAATTTCATTTTGCCCCCATTTCAAAACGGAAGCCGTGGAACGCCACGTTACTCAAGCTACGCTGCGTGTATGCATGTTAGTTTACATTAGTAGCTATCAAGACACACATACACAGATAGTCCGAGGTTCCTGGGGCTGCTTAGGTGGTAGCTTATAACTTGCGGGATTTTATCCTGCAAGTAGGTAGCCGTGCTAAGGGGATTTAGCTCCAGAATCCTCTGGGTTCTTGGGGCTTTATCCCACCGCCCACTCTGCGCGTGAGTACATTTGGCACCTGGTCCATTGACCGCAAACCCGACAGCGAACCAGTTGAGCCGGTCGTTAATGGTTATTGATGGGCACGCACATAGCGTGGGTGCAGTTGGTCAGGAGGGGTACCGTAACTGGCCTCTTTTAGCCGACAGATGGGATGGGGGCTGTAATAGCCTATCAATAACCAGCCTTTGCAATTAACGGCCGCCTTTTGGCAAAAGGATATCGCACCTCAAGCTACAGTACTACCCGGGCGCCCAACCCTGAAGATTCGACTGCACAATTTTGCAAACTAAAACAGCTCCGGGCCTCACGGCCCGTGACTGTGGGATAAGTGATCGGAGATAACCTTGATGGGGACAAGCAATCCCGGGTAGTACGCAGATGTCCCCACACCCTACGCTATGAAAACCTACTGCTATATGCGGTGTACTTAGACATTGTCAAACGCGTCACGTTTTCGTGTTCGCAGAACTATGGCTCGAACTAGGCGGAAAAGGACCCGTGAGGAGCTTGAGGAGGCCATCTGCGAGAACGAACGCATTAACGCGACGCCTATACAGTTGGAAAATGATGCACGGAAACGACGAATGAACAAGCGCAGAAGGAAGCGCTGTGACTTGAACAAAGCGCTTCAAGCCCTCAGTGTGAACCAAGAAGTTACAGAGGTTATGGAGGTGACGGAAGGTCGAGCAGTAGCTTTTAAGGAGCGGGAGGAGAAGACGGAAGAGCCCGATGCTGCGGTACATCAGCGGTGCTTTGCGGCTGAAATGGAGGCGGCGTATCAAGCTGAAACCGAGAATGTGGCTGTATTCCAGGCGCCTGTCGTATCAAAGCCAACGGTTCGAGAAGAGGCCCCCGTCTCGGCTGCGCAGCGGGCTCGCGAGAAGAGAGCTAATGCGACACAATCCGAGATAGAACGACGACGTACCGGTGATGCGGAGCGGGCTCGTACGAGACGGGCCAATATGACGCTCTCTCAACGTGATCGATCGAGGAAGAAAGACGCTGAGCGCAAGCGTGCCCGAAGAGCTGGGCTACGTGGAGAAGAGCTTCAGGAACAACGGGAGCAAAATTGGCAGCAGCAAACTTCACACAGAGTGGAGCTGAATGAACATGACCGGGTAGCTGAGCGCGCCCTAAACCGACAGCGGCAAGCCAGTCGACGGTCTGGGCAGACAGAAGAAGAGCGCCAGCAAGATCTAGAGTGAGTGCACACTAGACGCCAATGTGCCCGTCACTACCACGCTCTCATTTCCCTCGGAGACTTTGACGCGTCCATGGTAACGGCTGACAATGTGGTGAACGGCCGGCACAAGCTCCCGGCTACAACCATTTGCCCGATATGCAATACTTGGAAGTGGCCTGGCGAGTCTGCGATATCATGCTTTCTGGCAGGCAGGGTAAAGGTGCCTCCGCTGCACCCCGCGCCACCAAAACGGCTTCAGCTGTATGGAGATCCCGAGTTCCGCCGTTAAATTCGTGCCTACAATCAAGCCTTCGCGTTTACGTCGATTGGTGATTCGTGTTCTAATCGATCGTTTCAAAACGTACGCCAAGCCGAGAGCGTTGCCAGTACACACGTGGTGTACACGTATCGCATCTAAGGGGCTATGGGGCACTATCTAGGGTCTCTCCTCCCCCACATAAACCGTCGGGCAGGCACGCGGGTAGCTCCAAAGTTTGCGTAGATCTACATTGTGGATCCACATGCAACACCGCGCGGACCGACGTCTTGGTATATTCGCGGATCTGGATCGTGTTGCACTACTAGGCATCGAGAAAACGATGGCAGAGCACAACCCATTAGCGCAACGGCTCCTCCACTTTGGGCAGCAAGTGCGTCAACACGACACGGAGGGTCCAGTAGATTTGGTGTTCCGACTGCATGACAACTCCGCGCGACCGCGGACTCATAACCGCCCCACTGTGTCTGAAGTGGCTGCGACTCTCATTGATGATGGCAACCTGGCTCAGCCTCGGGATCTACTACTCTTTACACGCGATCAAAGGCTGCTACGTTTGTACGAAACTCACGCTGATTACGATCCACTCCAATACCCGCTTCTCCTTCCATATGGAGAGAAGGGCTGAACCTACACAGACGAGTTCGCGAATGGAGGTGAGTATCGAAACAAGAAAGCGATGTCGCTTCGTGAACACGTCGCGTCCCGCCTCCACCAGAAAGTGGATGATCAGTCCGCTCTCCACCAAGGTGGGCGTCTATTTCAGCAGTGGTGTGTAGATCAGCGTGCAAAATGTGAGCAAGAACAGCTTCGCTGGGTAGCCGCCAATCAGAAAACACTACGCGCCGATCAACACAGGGGTGTTCAAGACGCTTTGCTCAACGAAGATACTTTGGCTCTGGCGGAAGGAGAAGTACTGCTGTCGGAATACGACCGAGACCAGAACAGATTGGTGCACCCGGACCGGGTCGGAGGCGGCAGAGAACGACCAGCCCACTTTCTTAATCAGGTTGGCAAGCGTATCATACTACCGGCTTCGCACCTGGGTAGCCCGCGGTCCATGTACAAGTCGTATCAAGATTCAATGGCAAATGCTCGGGAGTATGGACGGCCCGACGTCTTCCTGACGGAAACGTGCAACCCCAAATGGGACGAGATTCTTGAAGCGATACCTTCCGAGACCCAGACAGCTCAAGATCGACCAGATATCGTGGCTCGCGTGTGGCAGCAGAAACTGCAAGCGACGCTTGATGATTTAAACCAAGGCGTTCTGGCGCGAGTGCGCGCGCGGATTCACGTTGTCGAGTTTAAAAAAACGAGGGCCCCCCCACGCTTACGTACTGATTTTTTTGGCTGCCGAAGACAAACCTAGAACCCGCGAGATCGTAGACAAGATAGTATGCGCTGAGATCCCAGATAAGGATACAAACCCTCAGCTGTATGAGACGGTCATGTCATGCATGCTTCATGGTCCATGCGGGCCTGCAAATCCTTCCTGCGCGTGTATGAAGGACGGCAAGTGCACCAAAGGATATACGAAGCCCTTAGCAGAAGTTACACAAGCCAATGCCAATGGATATCCAGTGTACAGACGACGTCGACGGCAGGAAGGTGTTCTAAAGATCAAAGGCAGAATACGACAATGCTACGATCAACCGGTGGGTTGTACTGTACAACCCGTACTTATCCCAGAAGTACAACCGCCACATCAATGTGGAAGTGTGCACGGATATTACTGCGGTTAAATACCTGTACACGTATGTGTAAAAGGACCCGACATGGCTATACTCACTGTGGAAGAAGTCCGAGGAGGGCAGCAGAGTGCGCGTCGAGAACCAAACTAGATTCTACGTTTCTTGAGCGCCCGGTACATTTCTCCGGTGGAAGCTTGCATGCGCCTGCTCGATTTCACGATTCAGGGGAAAACCCATGCGGTTACTCAGCTAACGGTTCATCTCGAGTCAGGCCAGACGATTTGCTTTCGCGAGACGGAAAACCCGGAGGCGGTTTTGGAACGTGGTAATCACACTATGCTGACCAGATTCTTTGGGTTGTGTGCGAGCGAAGAGCCCGAGAATCATATTGCCAGAACGATGTTGTATCAGGACATCCCTAAAGAGTTCTGCTGGAAAGCGCTGGAGAAAGGTCAACCGAAAAGGTGGGTTCGCAGGAAGCAGTATCAGGCTGCCGTTGGTCGCATGATTCACGTGTCTCCTCGAGATATGGAGCAGTTCTATCTTCGGCTTCTGCTCTGTCAGCGTAGAGGTCCAACGTCGTTTGAAGACTTGAGAACGGTTAACGGGATTGTCTGCCCCACATTTCAAATTGCGGCGCGGGAGGCTGGCTACTTGGAGAATGATAACGAGTAGGTTTCGTGTTTGAGAGAAGCGGCTGAGTTCCAAATGACGTATCAACTACGCCAGCTCTTCGTCACCATTCTGGTGTATTCAGCACCAGGAAATGTTGGTGTTCTGTGGGATCGGTTCTTCGCGGATCTTTCCCAAGACTTCGCACGCAAACATCAGGCTTTGTTGGACCCCTTCAAGTCGGCGTTGGTCGAATTTGAAACGCTGATGAGCATTCAAGAACTACTTCAAGCGAGTGGGTATGCGGTAGCTGACTTCGACGAGCTTCCTCAGTTGGGGTCGTTCCCAACATTGATTCGTGAAGCGCTTCACCAAAACGGATTACTACGACGTGATCTCACTGGATACGATGCGTCAGCTTTGGAGGCGATTGTAAACACAGAAGATCAGCTAATCGAAAGTCAGCGGGTGGTTTACGACCAAATTATTGAAGCGGTTGAATGCCCGGAGGAAGGCAAGAAACTATTTTATGTTGATGGCCCGGGTGGTACTGGAAAATCTACACTGCTTCGAAACATACTGGCCAAAGTCAGCCTCTCGGGGAGAATCACCATCGCTGTGGCGTCTAGCGGTATTGCCTCGATCTTGCTCATGGGTGGTAGGACAGCTCATTCTACATTCAAGATCCATTTGAAATTAAACGAGAGCTCGACGTGCGGTATCAGGAAGAACTCCCATATTCAGGAGTTGATCAAGCATGCAAGTTTAATTATTTGGGACGAAGCACCTATGGCCCATCGCCACGCATTCGAGGCAGTAGACAGAACACTGCGGGACATACTTGACAACGATATCGAGCCTTTTGGGGGGGGGGGGGGGGTGTTTGTACTTTCGGGAGATTTCCGCCAGATTCTCCCGGTCGTTAAGAATGGAACACCCGTCGAAACAATTGACGCTTGCCTCAAGTCGTCTAAGCTGTGGCCCCAATTCCAGACGTTCCGTCTTACGGAAAACATGCGAGTGCGCACAGCTGATACTGCAGACACGGCTGAGGAAATGGCTGCATTCTCCGAGTTCCTGCTGCAAGTCGTAGAGGGAAGGCATGATGTAACTCCTTCCCTAGGAAGAGATTACATGAAGTTCCCGCGCGATATGCTGATTGAGAATCCACCTGTGCCTGGGGATGAGGACCAGGAAATTCGTCCTGTTGTTATTCCAAGAGGCATGGATCGGATCATCGACGAGATGTATGGCGAGATTAACAACCCCGAAGTTGCTACCGATGAGTATTTCGCTGACCGTACGATCCTCACGACCGCGAATGCAATCGTGCACCGCATCAATGAAACGGTGACCGATCGATTAACTGGACAGGCGCGGGAATACATGTCTTCCGATTCTGTACAAGACGACGGTGACGCCAAATTCTTCGAGCAGGAGGTACTCCACTCGATGAATATCAGTGGAATGCCTCCCCACAAGTTGACCCTCAAGGTAGGAATGCCTATCATGATGATGCGGAACCTGAATCCAGATCTAGGGTTGTGCAACGGAATACGGCTTCGAATTGTGGCCCTCAAGCCACACCTCATCCACGCCACAATCATGACAGGTGAGCGACAAGGGCAACATGTGTTGATTCCCCGCATTGTTTTTATCAGTGACGGAGACATTCGGAGCTTTCCGCTTCATTTGAGACGCAAGCAATTTCCTGTCCAACCGGCCTTTGCGATGACGATTAACAAGGCGCAAGGACAAACGGTGCAGTACTTGGGGCTGTATTTGGTACGCCTTGCTTCTCCCACGGGCAGCTGTACGTTGCGATGTCGCGAGTTACTTCAAGATCAAGATTCAAGGCGCTGGTCGAGTACCCAAAGCTGGAGGAGAAGGATGGGGTCTACGCCCAGAACATTGTCTACAGACAGATCTTTGGTTCGGAGTAGGAATGTTCAATTTCATATGCATTTAATACATCACGTTTACATAAACATGTTTACGTCGGAGCGCAGGGAAGGTGTGAGCCCGTTTCCCCTGGGACTACAGCCTGCCACCTCCGCCGCGTAGCGGCGGCGAACGGCTAGTCTACCCCATCTAGTGGTGTGTGTTGTCTGTCAGTCCATCCGCGGCTATGGTTAATAAAACTCACGCTAATACAGGCGTTCTACTGGCTGGCGAGCGCAGTGAAGGCGGCGTCGATTCGCTAAAATTGCAATATGTGGTGTACACATTGTATGTGGGCTACACATCGTACTTAAATGCACCAATCAAATTTTATTTAGCCCCATTTTCATCTGTGGACCGCCACCTCACGCGAAGGGCGCTGTCTGTGCGCGCGTTAGTTTGCATTGTAGACTTCGCCGACGTGCACACACGTACTGTATCGTCGGAGAAGGTGTTGAAAAAAAAATGTAGGCTCTGGTGACCTATATACTGGCTTAAATTGGAGCTTTAGTACTTATTGGTTGAAATATAATTTGTTTTAGCTTCGTAGTACTTTCATAGTAATTTTCCCTCATGTACGGTTTTGGTATTCTAAATATAATCTTCGTATTATTGCTTGCAACGTTTGTAGTAGTACTCCACATAATTAATTTAATAGCGCTAGATAAATAAACGCATTTTATTACTAATACTAATTAAATTATACTGTTGTATTGAATTTGAGCTAGATTAAGATACACAATTTATTACAAATGTTTAGAAATTGAAAACGTTTTTAAATGTGAATATAGTGGCTTCTCACAATCCCACCATCCCACACATAACCATGTACACCACTCCGCCGCCGAAAAAAATATCATATTTCTTTGTATTTGCGCGCGTAGTGTAAGAGGTTGTGCGCACTTCCAACACGATATGTAGCGTACATCAAACAAAATGGAAACAGCGTTTGCGATTGATACAGCGCGGAGTCACGTGATTAAGCAAGAACACGAAGGGCAGAGGAACACCGAGCGACTATGTATACGGTGTGATACAAGGAACAGCTCAAAGCACATAAGGCCGCGGACGGTATAAGGGGCCTAAGCCAATACAGGGTACAACATTTTTTCCAAATCATAAACCACGGAAGCAAACTAGCAGCCATGATAAACACGGAAGGACATGAAATGAAGGAAGCAGATGAGGGCTAAAATAATGACACCCCCACATGCTGAGTAACAAGGAGCACACACGCTTAAAGACACGGAAGAACACGTAACGGTAAGAGTGCACGGAGAAAAATCTCCAATAACACACATTTGCACGGTAGCATGGACTATGTCACTAACCATGGCAGAACACCGCCGCGGAGCTATAGACGGGAAGCCACCGAGTCGCGGAGAACGATACCAGTGTAGAACAGGAGCTCCCCGAACCACGGAGGACGATACTACATTAGAGCACTATTGCACGGACGGCGGACCAGCTTCGAAATACACGGGGGGGGGGGGCTTGGAGTGACCACGATTGCACACCGTGGAGCCCGATACCACTGTAGAGCGCGATAACACGGGCAACACAGATGCACTGCGCGAGCACAATACATTAGACAGCAAAACCACACCGCGATTACAGGATGGCGTGATAACGCGATCGATGGAACCTCACCAGGAGAGCAAGATACACGGTCGACGGAACAGCATGACTGCGTGAAGGTACCAAACCAGGGAATAACATTCTTCGGCTAGCGTACCAGCGATGGAAGGCCAACGGCCACAAAAGACCATGTATTACGAAACCGGTGCAGCCCACGTGAACAGTTCAGAACAGGAAATAGTAAGCAGCCACGAAAGCGACGGTACTAAAGAGCATGGACCCAAACGAGAGGGCGCATAACCACTAAACAGCATGGATCACGGGTAGGCAGGGAGCCACGAAGACAGTAAGAACTCGAAACAGCGCAGGCCATTTAAGAACATGACCTCCAGCATGTACTACAGGATTACCGAAACGTACCAAACCTCAATATTGTACGGGGCCACACGAGAGTTTGGAAAGGTAAGTGGTCGAGTACACGAAGCCACGACGTACTGGGTGAACGACGCTGACAAAGCACGCGACACCAAGAAGCACTTAAATTTGCGGTCACCTCATCTCCAACAAACCATGCCCTCCGCCGCGTAGCGGCGGCGGCCGGTTAGAAGTATCATGTATGCCACCAAGTCCAGTGAAGACTGCGAAGCGGGTCGCAAAAGACTTCTGATTGTCAGATAAAGAGCACTAGCTTCGTTGCGATGTTCAATAATTTCTGATATACGCTACAAAATGATGGTAGGATGAAGAACGCGGGGTGAGCTAGGCCTACTTAACAGAATGAAATGCACCCAAGCTCCCCTTAAGACTCTTATCGAAATCCGATGCACCCATTAGGGTATTCAACATCATTTACCTCACTTGCTATGCATTCGTCGACCCCGTCGAGTATACTCTGCTCGACGTGCCCATTTCGCCCACAGCGGTCAATTTTCGTCGCCGTTATCGTACTTTGTTTTGGCCGTATTCGTGAATGTGCGCAGTGAGCCCACACACGGTCTGGATCGTTCCGCTGTCCCAGAAGCACACTGCACTGCTTCCCTGGAAAAACAGTTTCTTAATATTATCGACCAGCCCCATTGAAATGTTTTTATCTACGGTTCCAATGTTACCTTACCGGCTCCCGGTGTTATCCCACGTTTGACTTCAGCAGCAGGACTGGTGACTTCAGCCCTGATGGCCCCGTCTTTCTTGACATTGTCACGTCATGTTGCACTCCGTTCAAGGGCAGACAGGGTTTTCAAGTCGCGTTCGAAGAGACCAGCAGGTGCCATACTGATCTTGATGTGGGTTTTTGCTTTGTGAGAGTCCTGGGTGTGGCATGGTAACTGCCATGGTCGAGAAACTTGGTTTGATGAGGCTCACCGGGAACGTTGTAATGATAGCGCACTTTGATGCACTAGCAATGAGCCGGTTATGAATTATGCAAAGGTATTGTTCATATCAAGTAATCTTCGAAATAGCGCAAGACCCTCACAAAACGTAACATTAATCCTTTTTCATGGGGATCTATCTTTACGACTATTCCGGTAGACAAGTACTGTACGCTTATGTTTGGCGAAACAAAAGATGTTGAATGGCTGCCGTTTTGTATAAATCTATGTGCTCGAGCCCTTCATCATTCGTGACACTCCTTCTTTCCTGTTTCCCCCGTCCCGTATCTCCTGTAAACTATCCGGCACCCCGCTACAAGTCTTGTGATTTTTTTTCGCATTTTAACAACGCATTTGTTGTGATATTTTTTTTTGGCAAAAACGATCGGATCAAGAGCTGGTGGTCGACTCACAGTTCAAGAACGTTTTTTTGTCTCTGGGGGCATGATAATGCGACCTCTGTGCACTTGAACCGAAAAAAAAAGTGCGGAAAGGCAACTCTTCTGGTCAGCGTGGAACCGAAATCGTGCAGGTGACGCAAGAGCAGCAATAGAATAGTACCTTGGCTAATAGTATTAGTTTTACACGGATCTCCTTACAGAGCTCAGTATCTATTTTCGGATTAGTATCACTAGCTTCGGTACTATTATACCATTTTGGATTAAGTACTATTAATCCCTGGTTATTAGCAACTAAATCGTAGATCCGGCTAATAGCGCTGTCAGTTTAAATGACCAGCAACTGTCGATTTTGGTATACATTTGACGCAAGCAGAAACTGTGGCAACACGTCGAGCGGCTGCTCAGTGTGTACTGTAGGCATTGGTGTATGTGCCTCACCACCTATTGTAAAGACCAATGTACTTCAAAAGTGGTAATGGAAGCTGTTGGGAAAACGACGTCAAAACCGGGAGCTGGGATTGGAATGCCGGGGTCCATTTCAAACGAGTCGATACTCTTCATCTTAGACAAAACAGGCTCTTTGAAGCATGTCAATTCTTCTTTGCTTCCTCCAAACATACTGATTACATAAAATCACTGTGTTTGCAAATGAAGACCCTTGTCTCTTTTTCGTTAAATGTACCACGTGTTTGGTACATGTCCGATTTGTTATGGTATGGTGTAGTTAAACTTCGTAGTACTTTTAAAGTAATTTGATTATCAATCTTTGGCTTGGTACTTTTATAGCATTTTCAAATGCTTGCTTACAATATTTACCGTAGTACTAATAATTACGACCGATTGTATTTGCGTTGGGTAAAGATGCAAATTTTATTACTTTTCTATTTGAAAACTTTTTAAAAGTGACTATAGTTAATTCCCGCCACACAACCATTTACATCACTCCGCGGCCGCGAAAAAGTATCTTATTCCATTGTATTTGCGCACCTTGTTTGCGACATTTTCTAACACGATACGTAGGGTAAATCAAACGCTCTGAAATAGGGTTTAAGAAATAGCGCGGATGCAAGTTATTAAGCAAGAATACGAAACGCGAAATAACACCGAAATAGACCATGTACACGACGGGGTAGAAGTAGCAATATGAAATACGGAAGGTCAAGGACGATGAAAGAGGACTGAACCAATGTAGGTGACGAAATTTGATGCGAAGCACAAACCACGCAAGACCACGCAATCATGAAACCCATGGAAGGGCACGAAAGGCGGTAGTGGATAAGAGCCTAAACATGGCACTACACACGCGAAAAACATGGGTCACGGAAAGCACGCACCTACAAAGCCACGGTAAAACACGTAGAGTGCACGTTGTTGTTGGACCTTCGTCCCTGCAATTGTGCAATCTTGTGGATTCGTTTTTTAACTACCAGTGTAGAGCCCGAGCTCACCGACAGCCCAAAAACGAACCCAGCATATAGCACGATACCATGGACGGTGGGCCAACGACTAAGCATTGGGAGAACACGAAGCCACGAAATCTATACCCTGAAAACTACTGATCCACGGAGCACAATACATGTATGAAACTGAGCTACCGATCTACGGAGGGGGTATTATGATTGTGCGAACGGTAGCAAGGACAACGCCTAAACACTACGCGAGCACACTAGCATAGCCAACATAACCACACCACGATTGCGCGGTAGCGCGGTCGATAGAGCTACACCAGGAGAACACGATGCATTGGCATACCCAACTACGTGGAGACACCAGCACCACGGAATAAAACCCTTCTATTAGAGTACAGCCCAATGGCCACGAAAGAGTATGCAACCCATGTAAGAGTTTGGGAACAGGGAATAGTTAGCAGCCACGAAAGAGACTGAAGCGTTTGAACTCAAAAGAGAGAGCGCATGATCACTTAGCAGCGTGAACCACGGGTGAGTAGGGAAACACGACGCTAGTCTGAACACAAACGAGCACGAACCTGACATCCCACATCTAGTACATAACGGAGGTTTACCCATCTACGATATTGTACGGGGTCACATGAGACTACGGAATGGTATGTGATTAAGTACACGAAGTCACGACATACCGGGGTGAACGACGCTCATAAAACACACCATGAGTTACTTAAAATTGCGACCATCTCACCTCCAAATAATCATGTCACCCCGCCTCTACGTGGTGGCGAACGGCTAGTCTTAACTATCAGCTGTAGCTAGTTTGTCAGTCACTACATGAAACCGCCCGGATTTTTTAGCATTCGTATCGGCTGCCGTGCAGAGCAAACGCGGCCCCCATCAAAATATACCTGGCCCAAGACAAAACCTGATACAACCTAGCGGTCGAAACGGCCCGCCTCAGCCACATCTCACCAACTAACCCTCGAGTAGTGCAGTTAGACCATGGTGCGCGGAACGGAGGCGCAACGCAGTAAGTAGCATACATGCGTCCCCACAGCGAAGCGGCAGCTTTGTGCTAGCGATCAACTGTAGCACACATCTTGAATAGCACCTTCTGCTATTTGCATTGAAAGTTCATTTCAAACGATAAGCTCTAGTTGGGTTCCTGCTCGCTTCTGGTCGCGTTATCAGCAAGTAACACTGAAAGGGTTTGCGGCAATGGTTAGATCTTTCATCGGCTCTGCGGTTCTTATGGGTTTCACTCCTTCCAAGTAGCATCAGGTTAATGTGGCAAAATCCCCTACGTGCGACAATATCACCCAAGCCAACCAGAGAGGCGTAGGAAGGATGGGAACGTTCCTCGCTTGGTGAACAACGATTACGGAAACACTGTGTACTTCAATGAAAAAGTCGCCCAGTAAATCTTCACTATGAACGATTCCACTTTGGTCCGCAACACAGCTGAATTTCTCCAACTTCCAGATTTGCTATTCAGTGTTGCTCGGTATAACATTGGATGGTCAAGGAGCAAATTTAATCGACGATAGTGGAATGGAGATCGCCTCGAAGATGGCCAAGAAAAGCAGGCGTACAAGACGATGGCGATTTCTAGCTGCGCTGTCTTATAATGGATCACGAGACAAAATCGTGGAACTTGGATGCCGACGCTAAGCAGCGTAATATATTTTGTTACTTGTAGTCGAATTGGATATGAATACTTTTGAGGCGTACTCAAACACCCCACCGTGGTGTGGGACAAAGAACCACGCGACGGCTGGAGGTGGCAAGGGGAAAGAGGACAACTTGATGGCGTCGAGCATCGGTCAGTTGGCTCTGTATTTCGCGTCAGTGCTGAGTGAAGCGAAGACGCGTTAGAGTTTAATCTTCAATTATATTGAGCCGCTCAAGGAGCCCAGCAATAAATGGGAGTTCCCAGGCTGTCACTTGAAAATTGCAAGGCAGAATGAGGTGGACAGTCGTTTGCGCTTTAATCTCGACAGGCTGAATCTGATGTCTGTGAACGTGTCGGCATCGGACGAGAACTCTCCACACAAGCGTTGACCACGCTGGACATTAATGAGATGGGCGTGGCTGCTGTTGAGAATACTTAAGTCTTAAGAAACGGAGGGCCGGGTCGTATCCAGTCGAACGTTTGGGGGAACAGGAGGGGTGAGGGGGTCCGAAATACAACGTGATGGCACATTATTCTCCCCACATTCGACCTGAAATGGAAATCGTTGGTTCGGATGATAGTAACACGGTTGCTGCGTATGATTCGACAAACTTCGTGTTGGTTATTGTGAGTGTAAATAGTGGATATGAAGAATCCAAGCAGATAAACCTCCTAGCGTATATGATGGCGTTACCAACCAGAGTTGACAATCTGCTAGTTTGAATCGATATTTAGACGACAGGTTTTTAGGCGGGTCAAAATCGTTCAAAAAGGCCTATAGGCTGAGAAATACGCAAACCATTAAAACAATGCAAACTCGTGCAAATTATGCTCGAAAACCACGTGCCCTCGATACCCGGGTATTTTCAGCCACACCCGGTCAACCGCTATTGCCCACAGCAAGACTACGGCCTCACTCCTCATTTTGACGAAGCTACTAGGTAGACCTCCGACTCCACCTTGGTGGCCGTACAGTCTGTACAGACTGTACGCTCAGGCAGCATCCCCCCCCCCCCCCCCTTACGACAACGTAGGTCAATGGCTAGACCGCAGGGCGATGCCCTGTGGGTGTTAGTTCAAATTCACCTGTTGCGAATTTGTGCTTACGCTATTTACATGATTCTACTTTGGATTATTTGCTAACTACCTCTAGCACGGCCTGTGTGTATTCAGGAGCCGGACCCTTGATGGTGGGAGTCTGGGGTAGACACTGAAGGCGCTCGATTTGCTGTTGAGGTCGCCTGAGTGGTGGAAGGTGCGAAGGTACTTGAGGACAGCGGAGGATTTTTCTGCTGAGCTAAGAACGCGAGAACCACTTCCACCGAATGTTCACCAGCCGCTACAACCCGATCGTGGTAGTCCTGCGCTGTGGTGTCGAGTACGAAGTCTTCGTTCAAGAAGCGTTTCATGAAGGCCACACGCGGTTTGGCGTCGGACTTCTGTAGTTTCGAGATGCAGGCCCTTATCTCGAAACAGTAGAAGTCCGACGCCAAACCGTTTGTGATCTTCATGAAAATCGTCTTTATCCGCGGCTCCAGCGTGTACCAGGAGAACCACGTAACGTGAAGGTGGGTAGCCGGTGATTTACGTTGTATATTCTTAAGTTTGGTAACCGCTTCGTCGACAGCCTTGTGGTCCTGCCACTTGTTTGTAGATTGTACTGGGACATTGTTTAGCTTGGCCTCAGGCTCATCCAAGCGATAATCTTGGCGCTGGATGTGCTCGATTAAATGAACAATAACAGCAGCTTGCTGTTGAATGGTCTGCGGCTCGCTGGATTCGTTGCATTAATTCGTGTCTTACGCGGTTGCTGGGTCTTTGGTATTCTTCCAAGGCTGGGTAGATTACCAAAGCCGCAGATGCCAGGTGCGACGACTGGCCCAAGAGATCCACCACTGTACAGGACGCATGCTTCAATATTCCTGACCGCTGAAGCGTCAGGACACAGGTCCTTCAGTAGCTAAAACCGTCTGAGAATACAAGCGGTAATCACATCAAATACGGACCGATTACCGTTGTGGCTTGTTATTCCTAAGTTTTGACATGTGGCAAAGCGAAAACGTTGCGCTGCATCAACCTTAGTACGCGTCTGGACCTCGTACGCCCTCGCAATTGATTTTCTTCAGCTTCTCGAGAGCCACCGTCGCTTATGCGAAATGCCCACTAGTAGGATACGGACAGTGTGAATCCCAGGCTACGTGAAGTGTGAATTGTCACTCTTTGAAATATCTGGTACATGGTACCCGAGGCTCTAACGGCCAACCATTGGGTAGCAACATAGCTTCACTATAGGTGACTTATAGTTTGTATATCGAACTCAAGCTTAGGCTACCCATATACAACATTCAACTTGCAACTTACCTTTAACTGGTATTTGGCTCCGTTTGACACGATATCCGTGAGCCGCTATTCACTTAGGGTTTGTAGACGCTCGGAAGCCGACTTCCTCAAACGCAAGGTGTTGTGTGACGTCCTGACATACATATACTGGATATAGTTATCCGAATGTACCAGGTTTCCACAGGAGTGACGGATCACTCGTGATGTAGCCAGAGTACGCTAGATTGCACCCCATTACAATTATTGGCTGCCTATAGAAATGCGCGGGTCACTTCTTCATTATAGTTAGCTCGTCGACAGAGTGGGTCGCTTCAAAGTGGTACGTATACGGAGCTGATCAGGAGACCAGAGCAGAATTCTGAGGTCTGCACCCCCCGACCCCCGCAAGTAAAAAACACGTTCTAGATGTCAAGTGGAGAGGATTGTCCAGTGCCGCGCCGTAGCTCCACCTGTTGCGCAGGTGTCTCTACGACATGCTACGAGCATCCTGAGCCTCACTTCTACGTATCGTAGCCTGGTAAGCTGCACGCCCCATCCTACTTCTAAGCCTACAAATACACAACGGGTTTTAACGTCGTACTACTGCGTACGCGTCAGCTTGCCTAGTGTGCAAAAAGCAGCCGCACCATGGTATTTCTCGCTGCTAAACGTTCGTCCCTGCATTTCAAGGGGTTAAACAGGTATTGTATTTCTGATAACTTCATGCAGCAGGCGTGGGAGATCATCACTCAGTTTATAAACCAAAAAAGGATGCAGAAAGCCCAGCAAGGAGCCTGTGAGTTAAAGAATGATCAATGATTACGAATCGCACATTTTGTAGTATTTTCTTATAAACGAAGCAGAATCAGTTGAGCGCTTGCGAAAAGGCGCTCCATGCGCCCGTTTACTACTAGACACGTTACCTTCATTTTGCAAAAACACTTTTAGGGCGCACTGGTCTCCCTTATACCACGAAAGCGGTAGCATACATAAGCACTACCATTCTTTTCAAGTCACGCTTTGAGCACGGCGGCTCTTGAGTGACGAAGCCACCGCCGTATCTCTTCATACCAAATTTGTCAAGTGTTTTTTTTTTCATTTTAAACATCCGAGCCTCGAGTGATGCTCGAGGTTACGGAAATTGTGTTCAAATAACCATAGCTTAGCTTGCCGGTACTATTGGGTTGAAGTGTTTCGAGCCAACGGGTTGCCTTTTTGCCCTCGTTAAAAGCAAGATGCATACCAAACTTATCCATTACAGATACGAAACACTTCCAAGTCTCGTCACGTTCAATGCAAGTTCATACATATATGTCACTTACATTTTTCCCATAGTATATAGGACTATATAAAACTTGACGCTGTCGTAGCCTTGGCTCGTTTAGTGTTGGTACATTCTAGTACTTCTAGTTCCATGGCACTTGCCGGATAAAAACAAAATATGAAAGTGATACGCTGTTGCCTTATTTAGCTTATGGCAATACTCGTATTTTCCACACGCTTAGGGGTCAAACAAACAGGTACATTAATGAGAGCTTATGCAATGACCATCAGCTCGATCCGAAAAGGGACGAGGAGAGGCGGGTCTTTCTTGTTCGTAGCTCTTGTTCTCCAAATGCGAAGTGAGGAGTGGAGGCCACGTGTGTGGTTGGCAGCTTTCGGGGAGTTCACGTACCGGTACTACACCGGTAATACCGGTCACGGATAATCTCGTGTGGAAAACACAATTCCCTTCCTCCGCTCCGCTCCACTATGGAATACACCTTTCGAAAAAAGCCGACCCAATACGTCGGAACGGCTGGCTTACATAACTTATCTAACCTTATTAACCATTATTGTTAACAAATTACGCTTACCCAATGTGACTGGACAATTATGTGTATAGTGGAGGGGGTTAGCTATTTATATGCATATAAATCCAGTTTAGTCGGATTCATTGTCATATTCAACCATGGGACACAACGCAGAAGAAATGGCCCTTGACGCCAATTTGAGTTTTGTTGTAAAGAAGGTTTAAAGATTTGGCCGACAGGTTCGGACTTAAGTGAAAATATGTGAAAAAGCCGTTTTGAGCTTGTCACCACCACAGCTAATCACAGTAGATTATGTAAGTTCACACTCCGGTAGCACGGAGTAAGCGAAGACAACAACAAACTGAGAGACCCCTTCGCTAATAGAAGCAAAGAGGAGACACCCACACAAGCTGTAGATGTGGAACACTCAAGAATTATCTTTAAACGGTTTCCATCATTTAATCGTCGCGACTGAGAGAGCGCCACTCGAGCGAAGCGTTTCGCCGCTGCATTGAAATAGCTGTACCTTATATAATGTTACGTGTGTGGCATGAAAAAAATCCCATGCGAACTTAATTCAAATCGATTTTCAACATCTTCCGAACCTAATTGAATAGAACCAATATAACGGGGCTTGTAACCCCAAGCGCACCACTGTTTACATGACGTATGACACATCACACATCGGGATACATGGTATATTGTACCAGGGTCGTCAGCGGCCAGTCATTGGCTGATGACATAGCTTTAGTAAAGGTAACTTATAGATTGTTTATTTAACTTAATGTTAGCCTACCTATAAATACGTTCCGTTTACAGCCTACCATAAACTGGTCATTTCGCTTTCTTCGACAAAAAACGTCTTGTGAACTACTGTTCATTGAGAGTGTGTGCACTCTCGGAAGCCGTTTTTCTCAAGTGCAAGGTGCTTTGTGACCCCGTCATACTTAGTAGCACTTGTAGTCAATCGACACCAACACCAACACGCGTAGACTACCTGAACCTCTCTGATGTTTGTCGCCATGGACAGAAACGACGTTTCCCATTTAAACGTCTCCCAGTTCGGGTCGGCTCGGAAGATGGCTTATTCCTTCTGGATGGAGCCCCTACAGAGTCTGGTGGCGCCAGCCCTGGCCCTGGTCGAGCGCGTAAATGTAGACGCTTCGGTGTTCGACGATGTATATGACGACTCCGAGGAAGCTTTGATGGTGGCGGTGCAAGGAGGCGCTGGCCAAGTGGGTCACTTAGTTTCACCAGCGGGTAACACCACTCCGCAGACAACTACAGCTGTCACGAACTCTAGTAATATCGTTGTCAAAGTGGGTAACAGAGCCCCACACACGTTCGCCGTAGCATAAGAGGATGCCGGCGGGTACGCTTCCTATGTGCTCAACACAGTACCATACCCGGGCGCCCAGACCTTAACTAAAGAGGAAGGCATTGATCAAGCTTTCTGTGTGATATCACAATGCCACAAGGGGTCACCCAGACCATAACCGTCAAGACGCGGAGTGCGCTTCCTGTGTGGGTAACATAGTTCCTCACCAAGATCGGGTGCCTCGGATGTCAACATACGGCATCCCCAGACGTGCGCAACGAAGTTCCACGTCACGGTCGCCGCTGCCACAAGTCGAATCCGCTTTCTGATCGCCGTCGCTTCAAGCAGCTCGGTGTCTAGGACCTGGGCTCCTCCGACGCAGCCGGTGGAAGCGTTTTATCACATCTTCGATAGCGAGACCGGTTTACCTGTCAAGGCATCTGGTGTTCATTTTTTTTAAAAAATGTGCCCTCCAGCGACCACTTGGGTCGCTAAAAGACCTTCCTGTCGGTTTCGCAAGCCTTCTGGTGAACCCACATGTACACATGGGTCGCCATGTACGTAAAAATATGTCAGCGGGCTAACCCTGCAGTGCCTGCTTCGACTCCGTAATGGGGCCTGCCCGCACCGGCTGACCATTGAAAGACGATGAGGCTTGACTTCATCTTTGGACTTCCCGCCGACGAACCCGGCAACACCGGGATTTAGGTGCTCGTGTGTCGACTGAGCAAGATATACCATCTTGCTCCAGTGCCCGCTGCCATCACACACGAGCATACTGCGAGATAGCTCGTCAATGACGTGTTCCGCTATCACGGTCTCCCGGAGACGGTTGGCTCGGACCGAGACCCGTAGTTCACGGCTGTATTCTGAAGAACGTTTCTCCCTTTACTCGGAGCTCGTCTGCAGATCTCCACGGCGGACGCTCCGCAGGCGGAGCGCGTCAATCCAGTGTTCGAGGATACTCTGCGCGGTGTTTGCGCGGGAGCCCTACGTACGTGGTCGGTGCAACTTCCTGTTGTTGAGTTTGCGCTTAACAATGCGGTACACGCCCACGGGGTTCACATCGCTCTACTTGAATAGCTTGTGTCACCCTTGCGTGTCTCTCGCGCTTCGAGGCATTCTCTATTTAAGGGGGGGGGAAGGATCGTTCCTCCTAGGACTCCAAAGGAAGACCAGTTTCGCTGCAGAAACAAGTGGGGCCCTTTGCAAACACCAAGCATAGTGTGATCAGCAGTGCTTGCGATGCAAAGTCAGCGGCCTAGGGTAGACAGAAGGGGTATTCTGACAAGCATGGAAGAGGAAACTTTACTGTGTTTACTGTGGGTGAATTAGCGCTATAGGCACAATAAACCTACTACTAGACACTGCCGGTTCGTTTGGCAGCAGCAAGCTGAAACACCGCTTCATTAGACCTCTCGTAGTTCTGGTCAGACGTGGTGCGTCGTACACCATCGACCTGCATAAGCCAATGAGGACGCACCCGACGTTCTATTTTGGACGTCTTAAGCTGTACCATGATCCGCAGGGGGTTGCTGACTCGCAGGCCCAGCTTCCCCAACCCCTCAAAGCGAAGTCCGTCCACAGATGTCAACGAGGGCACCGGAGCAAGCACCCATCGCTCAGGCTGAACACCAAGGCAGCCGTCCAGACCGTACGCCAAAGGGGCCCCGTACGCTATACGCGTACGTATGGGAGTGCTCCGAAGGCGGCTCTGGACGTTGCAGCAGAGTCTCAACACGCCGAATCATGTGGAAGGCCCCGTCAAAATTGGACGAAGAGACCCGACAGTCTGATGCAGACTCGAAACCTCACGCTCCAACTGACCCGGTGGCCCGAGCGAGCACGCGCTGATTTCTAGCCTGGGTGGCAGCATTACCACCAGTCCCAAGGCCAAGTGCAATCTCAAGCACAAGGACGCGTTGACGGATGCGGTCAACCTCAGGGTCCTGCGTCGGACCCACAGCCGGAGCACTCGGACGAGAGTAGAGATCCGAAGGCGCCTGGTGCTCGTACACGTACGAGTGAACCTCCGTCCCTGCTTGACCGGAACGGAGAAGTCCACTATCAAATGAACCAGATTTCACAGAAGCGGCAGCTTCCCGGAAATGGCCAGCGCCTCGTAAAATGGAGGGGTTATGCCTACTGTGAGAGCTCGTGGGGCCAATTAAACGATTCTGGATAGACATCCCAAAGGCAAACACAATCCGGGAATAAAAGCGACGGCAGCTTCGTATGTAGTACGAGGCTTCTTGGCCGGACGGGGTACGGGCGTTGGCAAAACTCCGTACCCACACGCATCGTGAGCGCTAGAAGCCGCGCGCTTCAGAAGGTTCCTTGGTAACATGCACTTGCTGACCAAGGCGAACCGGAACGAAGATCACGCTGGTCCCAGATGCGGGACAGCAGCTGATCTTGATGGCCTCGCACGAGTTCCAGTTGGAACAGCTGTCGGGAAAACCAAGGGGGTAGGGTAGCGACCACGGCTGTTCTCGGGCTTCTGATGACGGGTCGTAACGTCCTTCAGCGAGATTCGGGTGCGGTACAAGAAGCTCGCACCTGGTCGCCTCTGCGTTGTATACGATCCGCTTCTCCTTCGGAATCAGGGCACACTAGTGAAGGTCCTTAGAAGTGTGGCCACCGGACCCCACGCATGGAGTGGGCAGCTTGGAAGTCCTACATCGGCTAGTCGAGATCGTTCGTTATCTTCTGGGGCTCAAAGATGGTACTCTGCCCTTCCTCCTGGCCCTCTGCAACCGATGAACCGAAGCGGTTACATTAGGAGTACCCAGTATCCTTCTCCTCGCGGAGTGGGGACTTCGAAAACGTGCGCTTTTTATAGGGCTTAACATCTTTAGCTATGGCCTTAGCAATCTTAGCACGCGCAAGGCCCTCGGCAAGAGAGTTTTGTTTTGTGAGGTTACTCTTCATCGTCGTTGCCAGCTTTGCGCGAGTCATTTGTCTTGATAGGAGGACTCTCCGAGCGTAGAGATGTCCTGGGACTATGATCGCCGTGGTCACTTGAGAGCGAGTGCACGCTGTCGTCGTCGTGCTCGCTGGGCACTGGAGTGTGCCCTCCCAAGGAGCCCACAGTAGCATTGTGAATACTCCTGGACTAGGCCTCGTCCTCACTGCCCGAACCGAGGCCACGTTCAACGAACCACGGGTTCGGTCGGTTGTCCTGAGGGACCGAGGGTGTTGGGCTGCGGTGTTTGCTTGCAGCCGCGTCGCCGGATGAATTGAATGCCTACGAGGCCACATTAGTAGAATCGTGGAGTGCAGATCCTTTGCCGCGAGGCTTAGTATTCTTGACCTGCGCCTTTCCAACAGCGGTCATGGAGCATGCTTTCGCGCCGTTCTTCGCCACGGCGTATGCTTAAGGTCGAATTGGAGACTGAGAAGAAGAGCAACTAAGTGTTTCTTGAGGTCATAACTTTGAAGTGAGCCTTAGCTGCGTTCTCGCAGCCAAGTCGATGTGTTTCGATTTTGAGAATGAGTGTTGTGACGTACATTTCCTCATTGTGATTGGTCGGTAAACCGAACCTAAGTGGGGGATGTAACGGGGGACGTAACCCCAAGTACACCACTGATTACATGACGTATGACACATCACACTTTGGATACCTGGTATATTATACCAGGGTCGTCAGCGGCCAGTCATTGGCTGATGACATAGCTTTAGTAAAGGTAACTTATAGATTGTTTATTTAACTCACGCTTAAAATGCATTCCGTTTACGGCTTACCGTAAACTGATCACTTAGCTTCTTTCGACAAACGGGACCTGCTAACTACTTTTCACTAAGAGTTTGTCAACTCTCGGAAGCCGACTTTCTCAAATGCAATGTGTGTCTGGCATGCAAAGTGTGGGATATTGAGTATCACTGACGCAATTGAGGTGGGGAGGGGTGTTGACTAATTTCCATCGCAGCCGATGACATACTTGGACTCCTAGCAAAATTACACTTTAGAGTCGCTAATCAAAAGAAAAACCGAACTTAGCGACAATTTGAGTTCTTAAAATTTCAAACGGTCGTATCTTGGAGCGAACTTCAAAGTTGACTGCAACGAGTTAATGAATCGAATATTCTCGACCGCCACAAACGCACTAAATTGTCATAGATCGTTCATGTAGTTCACACAGGTTTAAAATGTACAGTATTTATTATCTTGGTAGACCGTTCTATGGTGTTTCTCGTACTTTTTTAACCGAAATGAACAAGTATATCCCTTTCTCGAAGTTGTAGCTGTAGACTCTCTAGCTGCATGAGGCTACTTCGCTCAGCCTTTTACGGCGATCAGGATTTAGTCATCTTGTCTTTCGCCTTCTTGGCCGCCTCAACGAGTTTGCTCATCGTGGTATCCGGCTTCTTGACTATCTTGTTAGTACTCTGGGTTATGGCTTTCCAGACCCCACCGTATCCGTCTCCCCGGCCGCTCTGGATAACTTCTTGGGCCCCGACTCGAAGCGATTTTGTGGCCACAGCGTCAGGAGATGCCTTCGACGAGGGACGAGACTCGTCGGGGGTTGGAAATGCTGCGACGGCGCTGCTCCTAGCTAAAACCGCAAAGGCAAGAACACCGTAGAGAATACTGCGCATGGCTGTAGAGGGGGGGGGGGGGTCTGCTTAAGAGATGGGTCTTGTGGACTTGGGAGGAAAACGCGAAGTGAGCTCCAGCCATTCTTGTAATACTCTACAGACTGAACCGTTGGACGGTGTATCTCTTTCTGTAGTACCAATTTTCCTTGGCTTAAAAGGCAGCGGTCTCATTTGCAATGCAACGAGTCATTACATAACCCGGACGGGATGTTCTTTAAAGCTGCTACACTGACAAACGTTTACCGATGTGTTGATTAGGCACGTACAGTACCAAAAAAAAACTGCTCCATCTTCATTTTAAAAAAATGTCTTGTCTTGCTGCACTTCGACTTATCCTGTAGTACATTACATAATATGTACAGTACAAGCCGAGCATGCAATTGGTTTTGCACGTGCTGCTGCATCCGACTGGGAATCTACGTGTTTGTACTAAATCCAAGATAATTGCTACAATCCCAAGTTACAGAGGATGGATGTCGCTTGCGTATTTAGGATTCTTTCCATGATGGGGCAACTATCAGGAGCCTCCTAAAATTGGGTACTCATGGGTCAATGCCCAAAAACTGTTTTTATATATTGATTATTACTTGGAGAATTTTTTTTATATAATTTATTTCCATGGTCTCCACATGACGTCCGTTTTCGCCGACATTATAAAGACGTCTGCCGTTTCCGTAACGTGGCCTACGCCGCTGCTCGTAGCTCGAATCTGCTCGTCTTGAGTAGAACCAGTAGCGGGGGACAAGGACTCCTTTTCAAGCCTTAGAAATGTAAAATGCATTTCAATGTTACCATTCTATCGATCTCCTATACAACTTTGAAATTTCTAATTCAGATTGTAGAAGAGGTTTGGGTCGAATGGATGCAATTCGATCTGATACAAACTATTTCGAAGGAGTGCATACCTATTCGAATGAATGCAAAATTATTCGAGCGGATGCATTATTACTTAAATGGATGAGAAAACGACGCATTAAAACGTGCTTAAAGTTTTTATTAAAAAAAACACACACAGCGCTAGTTGACTCATCGATACAGTAAAACCTTTCCTAAATGAGCCTTGAGACACCTGATATCCTGTCGTACATGATATAACTCAGGTCCACCAAATCCGTTCCCAGAGATTACAATAGATTAAACTTGATATTGCTTAAATGACAAACCTGACACGAAATGTTGAGGAAAGCAAGAGTATATGTACTACGAAGTGGCCGTGGAAAAGCTTGTAATTTGGTCTTTGTCAGCAACCAGCAGCCTTGAAATTGTTTGTATCATGCTTCGACTGCATCGACAACATACGTTTTGTATGTGCTCTCTACCCAGTCATTGTCGGCAACCTAAATTAGGCATGTGTACAAATTTGTAGCTAGTCATGATTAAATTTTAGTCTAGCACAACGATCCTCTCTCGAAAACAAAACTCTATCGCGTAATAACCTTTTCAGGTGTTTTTAGATACTCCATTTCATTTCACAAGTATACCTGACATGAAGTCGAAATTATAAATAGTGGAGGTCTATACAATAATATTATTCTGTATAGATGTAATTACGGCTACATGTAGCTAATGCTTCTTCATCTACGTTATGTAGGTGAAGACGCGTTGAATGACCTAGTTTAACAAATGATTGTTTATCTATAAGTCCAGGAGAGACTTTCATACCTAAATCAATATAGACAGTTTTAGTATGATATGGCAGTGTGCCTCCACGTTAGACGTGAAATACACAGCGAATGACATTTGAATGTTATGCTTCTATGATTCCTTACTTCGTTCGTATGCGCGATAATGGCGCCTTGTACCAACCTTCTAACCCTAGCAATGACATGGTTACTGAAGACGACCTGAGTAACATGATACGCTGCTATACCTGATAGAGGAATCGTCCATGGGTCATATCAGATAGGACAGGTTTTACCGTACCCCCTTTTTAGGAGTGCTCTCCGCGTTAGCGCCCTCTTACGATAAAAAGTCTATGGCCGCATCTTGCGTGGGGGAGCTCTGAATTTCGTCTGATACCCTGATCATCAGGCTGATGGGAATTTACGATACGCAAACCTCAACTGTTTTCAACATCAATCAAGATTTGGCCTTATATAAGGGTTCTCACGTTGCACCAGTAGAATTATTTTTAAATGAGCGGCGCGACTGAATTGGTTAAAATAGCCATTCTTGTAGAATGAGTAATGGATATTCCATTACCCACCACGCAATGGGAAAGGCGTTGCAGAATGAATTGGATTGACGATTTGCTTAGATTTACATGGTAAATAGCTACTGTGAATTGGCCGTGTAGAATCGCACGTCTTTCCAGCGAAGTAGGTCAAAACGTTTCTGAATTGATTGGCTCTGTGTCATTCTTTAAGGACGGTCTGCAAAAGCTACCGCATCGCGCCTGTCCTACCTTGTGTTGGCGTTTACGCGTAATAATATTAGCAAATCTCAAACAATTAGTGCTAAAATGTAAACATTGCCCCAAACTGATCCAATTGAATGTTCCGTTCGTGAATGACCTGCCTCCATTAAATCCAAATTCGTCCGCTGGTGGGAGCTGTTTGTAGAGTTTCGATCAAAATATATATAGCTATTTCTACGCTGTCGCTCTTCCTATTGCAACTTTATCTACCCTCGTCAGACTACTATTTATAATTAGCTCGCTAAAAGACACATTAATGGGCCTGTTTTGAATACAGCGCTGCCATTTGCGGCCAATGAGTCCTAAGCGAACATCGTTTACGGCCAATTTTACCATAATCGTTTAGAACAAAACTTGCTTAGGACAGGGACGATGGGGTGCTGCCAATAATTAGCTCGCGCAAAGACGCATTTCTGAACAGCCATCTGTTTTGAGTACAGCGCTGCTATTGGCGGCCGATGGGTCCTAAGCGAACTTTGATTATGACCAATTTTACCATAATCGCTTAGGATAAAACTTTGCTTAGGACAGAGACCATAGGGTACGTGAGAGCCCTTATTATTATTATTGGGCACGTTCCCGAAGAAATCTTTTCAAAGATCCGGAGAGTTAGTGTTTTAAAAACATTTAGCATTTAGACATAATTTTAACTGTACAATATCATGCAGAGGCTCTGTCAAGCCCGACGGTTTTTAAAGCAAAACAAAGATTGCTGCAATTAAATAGTTTTTAAAAATGCTATAGGTGCGTAAACCCGGAATATAATTTAATCTAGCCACTTTAATACATTCTAAACATCCCTGATCATCAAGCTGATGTCTGTTCATAGTGCAGTAAGTGATTTTTTTTTCAATTACTTGCTGATTTAAAGAAATATACTTGTCAACTGAGCAAATGATGGATACATGCCTGTGTTCTGTACACATCAGGCAATGAGCTGTAAGTTTTAGCTTACCAGTTCTGGATAACAATGCTATGATCAGTACACGGTACTGGAGAGTTGCAGCCTGCAACTTGCAGGTACATCGCCCAGTGGGCGGCCCACCGGTTCTATTACTGATATAAATGCATGAGCCATTTCTCGTTTTTCTCGGAACACCAGAAGACCTTCTTTGCCGCGGTATCCCTCTTTGAAGTCATGCGCAGTATATTCTACGTGGTTCTTGCTTCCGCGATTTTGACTCGCAGCAGCACTTCCGCAGCGCATCCGAATCCCGACGAGACAGTGCTCTTATCATGTACCCAAAGATCCCTTCGGGTCGCAAGCAAAGAAGTCGCCCGGGGCGGGCAGGGCGACGAGGTTGTGAGAGTCATAGTCCGGAGTAGTAACAAAATCTTCAAGAGGCCGGCGGATAAAGACATAAGCCAACTGATTGCGGCGGCTAAGAAGGCGATGTTAGTGAAAAAGCTGGCTAAGCACTCAAACGTCGCCAAGGAGGTGGCAACGTAGCCTCATATGCCGGGAGAGAATACTTGGATGCAACAGCAGTGTTCTAACAGGTGATTGTCCTGGTAGTGCTACGAGTAGTAGAACGTACAGCTCAGGGATTAGTTTTTTTTAGAATACCTAACTTTATTCAGTTTTTCTTAGGCTAGGTATTGTGCAAGAATAATACTATTCATAGTACATCTTAATCACTATAAAAGTATGTAAACGTAGCTGTCGAGGCCGTTGGGGTGTGTGTCGAGGCCGAAAGATAGGTTTGACTGCCAGTCCAATGAGAGCACTTAGCACCGCCAGGCAGCGCGGCATCATCCGTCTACCTTTCGTCCTTGTTCGCTTGAAGCTGCACTGGTTTCAACACCTCGCTGCAGACACTTGACGCAACATCGAGACGCTGAGGCTCCTGGCCATGGCAATTTCGAAGCTCTGCCGGTATTTTTCGCGAGGTGATAGGTTCGCTCTGTATGTGTCGTTAGGGCCGTATCGGGCCAGCCGCCGCGGGCGTCGCTAGTCTTGGTCTCGATTGGCCCATAACTTCATCGAACGGAGTGTAGATAGGTAAATATGTGGAAGATACGTAAAAGTGTAGACGTATAATGTAGTTAGAGCGGAGATAACCGCAGCAGCTCACTCACCGCCGCGGCAACGAAGTATAGTGCCCTCGGGCGGTGGTCGCCACAGCAGTCGAGCAAAATACCTAGTGTCTTGAAAGAAACAATCATTCCAGTGATAGAAAATGATAACCTCGCTCAAATCGTATTTCTTTCTTAAACAGAATAAAAAATCTAGACGTGTTAAGTTTAGTGTGGTAGCGTATTTTATCTGTATATGATTGCTAAAACGGAAACTGTAATATTCAAAAAGCACTACCAGCCCATATCTCTAGTAAGAAGAAAGGTTCTACTAGTATGCTATACGTAGTGTATTAATAGTACTTCCGCATGAAAAATTACGTACTTCATTTCCAATAAAGAATTGAAGACCTCCGCCACCGCAACACCATGCTTCTCAATAAACAGGGTAATATTTTAACAAGTAAACGTAAAAAGCGACTTACGCGAGCCATGAATATTACAGGCGTGCTTGCTCCACCAAGTCCTTACAAATCCTCCTTTTTACGGTTAATATGGCATTTTCAGACGATACAAACAGGTCATGCATTGTTGTCTAAGCGAAGCAGAATCTGAATGGAAGGTGGAGGACGATGCGAACGAGGCTTGTAGGCGATGTGAGCCGGTTAATGGAAATTTGAAAGTGAGATCAATTCAGTTAGAAGTCTTAGTATCTATTTCTGCCTCATACATGCAGTCCCTAGTACCCTCCTATCAACGTCGTCAAGTCCGCGTATTCAGATTGTATACTGCGACGGACACACTTAAATGGGACGGGAACGTGTGGATGAGGTGAGACAAACCCGTGTACATATGCACATAAGCCGTAAACTGGGACGGACACACCTGGCTAAGACGGGAACACTTGTGTACAATGTACATAGCACATGTCACGATTGTCCTCACGTAGCAGATTCGGATCAACCTAATTGAGGTTGAGGACCAATCATAATTCAGGATACCAAACGATCTGCCAATCAGGTCGCACTATTCCTGTCACCTCAGCTGTAGCACGCATTCGGCACGGCCACACGGCGTGCCAAGCAGAATGTAGCCCGACGAGTAGCCAGCGAAGTGTAAACACAACAATCTGGTCCTAGGCGGCTCCAATATGTCCTTTAGTGTCCAAAGATCTACGGGATAACATTGCTTTATTGCAATCATGTTCTATGATGATCTTGTCTATAAGTAGTTACCTTTCGAAGCTTGTTCTGAAAACAAAAATCATGATGCAAGTATCTTTTGAAGCTGATTCCTTCGGGTGAATTCACATTACTCGTCAACGACGAGTTAAGTTACGGTTAAAATTACGGACCCCAACTCAATTTCTACCATAAAACCGACGTTGAAGATGTCAACACCCAAACAGAGAGAGTCGTGGTACCTGTCCTATTTGGCCGTGTCGAGTAAATATGAGATCTACGTGTAGCGTACTAAGTCCTTAGCAATATCGCGTAGCTGTCGATTCTGACTCAGCCTTCTACGTGCAAAGTATTCGGGCCACTTATGAGCTTTTCACAACATCGATATTTCAATAGTAAAGCGAATACGGCATATAAATGGATCCTGGCGACACAATAGATAATCGATTTGATTAGCGATTTTAGGTGAATGAAACTTGTGTTGTTGTAATCGGGTTCGTGTAGAGGGCCAGATCAAACCCATTCTAGATAGATGATCCTATTTGGACGGTACAATAGTGTCTGTCATTTCAAATACACAAGTAGTATCCCACACTACACGCTTACATCAGATCCATCACCGGTCTTGGCGTGCAGCTTACCAGCCAGCTCTACCTCGTTACATTCATGTTACACCAGCTAGGCGTCCGGGTGCTTCCTCCAACCCTGATTCAATAATTACCCTTGTGAAAGAGATCGACGCCTGTACCGATTTAGGGATATTGTTGTGGACTTTTAGAGCGAAATTCATAGTTTGATATCTGTGATGATCTGATACAAACCGTTATTTTTATAATATGTCTAGCTTAACCCTTCTAGCCCGGTATTCTGTATCCTACAGAATAAGATGTTTAACAGGATTTAGTACTCAGCAAAGTTGGCTGCTGTCCCCAAGTCCGCATATGAGAATTTGTATACGTGGTAATCAGCAAATCCTTCCCGTTGGTTTGGTAAAGGGTAGATAGACGGGGATTCTTCTGTGTGAGTAGAAAGACCAATATAAAATCAGAACAGGTTTGAAAATTAGAGTGAGAGCCCAAAACTGCCGCGTGGCAATCAGTCCATCCCATTCGAAAATCATCTCTGAACAATGAACGGCCCCGGAGAGAAGACATTCAAGCAGCTGTGGCGGGCGTTATGCAAGGACGGGTGGAAGTCCCGCAAACCCACGCGCATGGCCAAGCATCACCGCTACGTGAAGCCAGGAATCAAGGGACGTTTTGATGAATCGAGACGCGGAATTGACTTTTTTTAGGGTACGTTGCAATGCTAACCGACCTAATAATGCTCAATACTTACAATGGTGTGTTTATCAGGCGAAGCTGAACTCATGGCGTTTGGACGTGCATCCGGTCGTCTCCAGCTTGCACTCCCAAGCGTGCGTGTTGGCCCTGCACATCGTCGGATTGGCAAGCAAGCATCGTACGAAGCTGTTGGGGAGGAACCTCCCCATGACCAGCCACCGCTCACCACTTCCGCGCCACCACCTTCCGTTACGACGCCTGAATCCGCCCAAACTCCAGAAGTAAGTGCTCCTCAAGTCAGAGCACGTGTTCAACCTCCGGCGACCGCTCCGTTGACGCCGGAGGTGAATCCGGCAGGACTACAGCCATCGACTGAAGTTCAAGCTCAACCGGCTATAACGGATGGTACAGAACAAGATGAAGCCTTGGAGGGCCACGATCTGGATAATACAGACCATGGGGATACGGAGTTTACAGTCCCGGAGGATACAGAACAAGAAAGGAGAAATGAAGGCTCTGATACAGAATGGAACCCGTGAGAGAAATCGACGGAAGCTGATGAAGCAAAGAGCGAGAGTGACGACCCTGCGGATTATCGTGTAGATTTGATGTCTTTGATAGCGACAACTTCATGGAGGGTCTCCGAAAAGAGCGATTGTTCGGCCCGACAGATGGTGATGATGTGATCGTGGTGGCTGGTCAAGATGCCAGCGACTCCGATTCAGACGCGGATAACGAAGACGTGATGAACGACAACGAAGTGGTCCTTTGAAGTAGAAGGTGTAGAAGATCTAGAAGACGTGTCTTTGAATGATGACATCCCCGAGGAGGGACGCTTTGACCTGACTAGTGGTGATTTGCGAGACATCCCGGAGAATGGATGGATTAATTATGCCGAAGCGGAAAGTGGTAAGCCGTATGATACAGAGTAGTGTGTGGTGCAATTGTACTTATTCCGGATTGTGTGTTTACTACAGGGAATCTTCGAATGGACGCTGCAAAGGACTATTACGACGGACCGTGCGGACCCACACGGTCTGCGGTCGCATACACAGACTCTCCATTGGCCATGTTCTTCTACTTTTTACCGAAGGAGCTATGGATTCGAAGTGCTGATGAGACGAACCGCTACCGAGAGCAGAATATTGGTGCTGTGGCATTATCTCGTCGAGCAAAGATCCTTGCTCGCCAAGCTGAGGATCCTCGCGTGGGTGTGCCAACGTAGAAGATATCGAAGCCAAGTTGAGGAAATTCAAGCGTATTCAAGCTCATGAGATTTTGCACGTCGTGGGATTGCTCTTTGCACGAGCTGTCGCTCCGATTCGAGACGGGTTCTCCAATCACTGGAGTACTGAAGAAGATGGAGCCATTCCACGCGGGATGTTCTCTGGCTTCATGAAGCGCGATCGCTTCGAGACGGTCATGCAATTTCTGCACTTCAACAACAATGATGACGGTGGAGCGCATGCTGACAGAGCTTGGAAAATCCGTCCTGTGTTGCAAGCTGTTGAGAAAACATTCCGCCGTGGCTATCGCTTGGGTAAGGTCATCTCGTTCGACGAAGGCATGCTGCTGAACCGCAGCAAGTTCAATCCGATGTGAATCTTCATGCCCGACAAGCCCAGCAAGTACGGCTTCAAGTTCTACACGACCTGCTGCGCAGATACAGCATATTGTTCAAGGTACTGCATATTATTCTGTACATCCTTGCATACGCAATTCCGGAGGCTACATAATACACTGACACTCTCTCATGATATGCTGTATCTATCCGACTTAAAGTGGAAATCTATTGTGGGGCAGACGGCAAAAAGAAGAAGACGCCAAGTAATCCGTTGGGGCATGGTCCAAAAGCTGTCGTTAGAAACATATCGAAAGCCTTGGTGGGTCAGCCGAGGAAGCGCCTGATCGTAACGGATAGCTTCTACTCAACGGTCTCACTGAGTCTGAAGCTGCTCGATATGGGTCTCTATCATGTTGGCACCACGATAATTGATCGACTTGGCTGGTGTCCGATCCAGTTCACGCAGGCGAAATGACCGAAGCGAATGCCAAGAGGAACCTATCGTATCGCACAAGCACGTGGTCACCCTCAGTTAGTTGCATTGAGTTGGATGGATTCAAAGCCCGTGAACATGCTCGCTGCTGGTTGCAGCACGCACCCCGCCAGCGTTATGCGCTTGGAGAAAGATGGCACGCGAAGCACGGTGCCGTGTCCGCGGCTGGTTGTGGACTACAATCGTGGCATGGGCGGCGTGGACGTCCACGACCAGCTGAGACTCCAGCGCTACAGCATCCCAAAGTGTATATCGCTTCGCAAGTACTACAAGCAGTTATTCCTGTGTATCGTAGACATGGCTGTCGTGAATGGATACATCGTTCACTGTGTGACGCTCAAGAAGAAAGGATAGAAACAACCTACCCATGCAGAATACCTGCGTCGTTTGCACATTCAGCTGCTCGCCCTGCAGATAATCAACTTCGAGACCCACCCCAACGCAGAGGACCTGGTGACTGTACCAATTCCACGTCAGCAGCGCGCGTTAGTGAACACCGATGGCTTCTATTAGTCCGGCAAGCAGCACAAACGCAGGCAGTACCTGTGCAAAGTGTGCTCCGCTTTTGCTGACTCCAAAACCAAGTCATTTGATACCAGTTTCTTCTGCCCGCGATGCAGCGATGCCTTTGGAGGGCGCGTACCTCTCTGCCGTCACGTGCGGCGCGTGGAGAGCGGGAATATGCTGACTTGCTCGCAGATTTGGCACGAGACGTGGGGTGACGGCAAGCGCGTTCCGCCTAGCCTAAAGAAGAAGATTAGATTCCGTAAGCGTAAGAGAGAGAGTGACGAGGAAGCGTAGAAAAGATAGTAGGAAGGGTAAGTCTAAATACCTGGTAATGCGCGGCGCGCGCGCAGAGAAAGAATTTGCCCAGTTCCTAACTAACGGTTTAGCGACGAGGAACAGGGCAAACTCTTCTCTGCGCGCGCGCCGCGCATTTTGGCGCCACGAACGGATGGCTGTCGTCAAGGAGTTGGGCTGCTCGATCGGCTATATGAGCCTAAACAAAAATCTCGGGTATTGATAGAATGCAGGTATTGACTGTGCTCTAACCGAAAATGAACCAATAGAAAATCGCAATTTGCGCAGCTGTTGGGTACATTGTGGACGCTATGTCCACTGTCGTAATGTTTCGGTGAAAAATTCGCCTAGTTCTTGGCCATGGAGAGCGAAGGGGGTTGCAGCAGGATAATTATGGGAGGTTTCTGAAGTATATTTTTATCAAGTATAATTCCTTATTCTGTAGGATACAGAATAAAAGCTCGGGCTAGAAGGGTTAAGTAATATCTACTTACTCCGCCCGGAAATATAACCGGGCATTTGTTTAAACCGTGTCTGAAAATATAAGCGGTATGCTTACGGGTTCATGTCATTTGATAGTACTGTCGTATTTTGCCCAGGTACGCCCATACAAATGATGTTGTTGTTGTCAGTCGCTACAAACCACACCCTTGAGATATTTAAATACTCTACGTGACACAGTTTAATAGCGAATCGCACGCGCTTCATCGCTACAGGTTTCTTTTAGATTTCGTGTGAAATTGACATACCGGCGAAACATTTTCCATTTTTCCATCTTCACCACGAACGTTGCATGGCAAAACCTTCGCGATTAGGTGGCCGATGTATTTCAAAGTTCGACCAAAACTATCACCGTAATCTAAACGGTAATTTAAACCAATCAGCGATTGTTTAAAGGTTATCTGTTTTTTTAAAATCATTTTGTTTGCCCATCCTGCTTATCTTTTTGGACGGAGGAAGCACCTTTTGTACGTAACACATTTTTTCTTGGCGAGCTAAAGCCTTTTGGACTGTATGTCCCTTATTCTGAAGCGCTACCAGGCATATTAGGCCAATAGGTGGCGACGGACACACGAGGTCTTCAGGGTAGGCCTTTTTTTAATTGAGATCTGAGTCGTGCAAGCTTCGTTGTACTAAAACGAGCTTTGTACCTATTGGTGTTATTTTTTTTACTTTAACTTGTAAAGCAAAGCCATTTATGTGTCTTGGTGCTCCCCCTCACCAATACAACGATGTATGTCTGTTCGTCCATCTGTAAGTCTGTCGCTGACGCAAATCCGGACTTTTCATTGGCGAAAACGATTTTTCGATGCAATTGGATCGCCGTACCCATCATTTTTTTGTTCAGAATCGGTGCCGAAATTTAACATAGCTGGAAATAGTTTAGCATAATGGTAGCGATTGAGCTACTTTAGCGTACCGATTCAAAATAAGTATTGGGGCCACACAAAGGAAACAGGAGTAAGGTAGGGCGATCCCACAATTAATGCCTATAGAGTATGTGTACGAAAACAATACGTGAAGCCTGGCTTACAACAGTGTAAAATACAAAGCTGTACATGCCGGATAGCTTGATACACACCAATAATCAGCAAAATGTTTAGTACCAAGCGTGACTTTAATTACTTCAAGCGAGTTTAGCAAAACCTTTCGTATTCCAATGCAAAAGCTGCTTACTGTTTAGATAAGAGAAAAAATATGTTCATGCGTGAAATGGAGGTATTTAACTTTCCCCATTTGGAGATGACTATCATGTGCGTGGCATCGTTCGGATGTGTTAACAACACCGTCTGAGGGTAACATGACAAATACTAGTGTCAATGCTCAAATGTGGAATAATGTAAAATGAAATTGATTTGCGTTTGGGAAACCAAGACCGAGTCATCTAGAAAAATAACGTAGTTGACTTTATGTGTTAAGATAACAGAAGGTAAAAAAGAAAAAAAACATTATAATACATTAAGTCGTTTCACGAGGGAACGGCCGACAGACAAAACTTAAATTTCAGATTGGAATTCATATATAGTTCTCTATGGCGTGACTACAAATTATAACCATTGCTGATGATTCTGCGTGCTAGGCAGAATACACACAGTGGTCATCCGCAATAGAGGGTCTGTTGCACTGTTCGGCACGGCTGTTGGGACATAAAACGTGGAATGGCTCGCCAGCCCGTACCCTAATTGGCTGATCATGGGATAAGAGACGCTTCTGGGACGCTATTGGCTCATCACTTGGTTGAAACATTGTGATTTGATGAAGGTACCCAGGAATGATGATTAGGCCACATTTCGGACAAGACAACAAGAGGAACAATATATATTGTTTCGAGAGACGTGTAGGACAGTTTTGGTTAGCATGAATCTAGTCATTTCGGCATTTGCTTCTTACCCATCAAGTCCCAAATCGACAGGTTAACAGGCGCTGCTACAGCTCTATCTGAGACGCTTAAACGCTGAAGCGCCGGAATTCCCGGATCGCAACAATGTCAACAGCAATGAGTGCCGAAATTATCTTAGGCAGTGGGAACTACGCTGCCTGAGAGTATAGCATGCGCATGGTTTTGGCGAGGAAGGGGTCAAGGCCGAGAATGTGGTGAAGTGCTTTCTCAGAAATGAGAGACGGGATCCGACAAGGAGTCATTTCCACAGATTAGTGACAGCACCCGATGGTTAGGGTGGAACGGGATTGCGCAGCATGGATCCACACCGCTCGAAGTGGATTGGGCCGGGGTAAAATGGTATCCCATATGGGTCGACAATGGATTTGGGGATAACAAGGGCCTAGAGTATGCAGACAGAAAGAAGAACATGGTTGGTGACGGTATAGCTGTGATCGACCAAAAGGAAACTCGGATCCACTCTCACCCAATTATACCGAGGGAAATGGGATATACCATGTGCGGGTGGTTCGAAAGGGGATCCTATGATGGAAAGGCTGTGGATGTCATCCGGAGGTGGATCTGGTATCAATAACAAAAGAGAAGGCACGATCCACAGTTATATGCCTCAGATCCCACTCTACCAAGCATCGACGAAGACGCTGCTGAATGAAGAAAGATCCGCGGATTGGTGGAGTCTTGGGAGGAACGCTGTCGACGGAAGAGAGATGGATCCGAATCTGGATCTAGAAGAGAAACCTCTCTATCCTCCCCAGGCCCCCTCGGGGACCCCTGCAGATCTTAACTTGCGTCAAGATCCGCTAACAAAACAAGAGAAATTGAAGGCGAAACGGTATGCACTTGCAGATACACCGGTCAATCCAACATCGTACCTAAACTCGGGCCGTTAATCGAAACTGTGAGAAAGAAGACCGATACGAGTAATACTACGCAGATGGAATGCAAGCTCCAGGGTCGGAAGAAGAAGTCCAAGCTGGATCCAGGTCAAGCTGGTCCGACAAGGATCTGGGGTTTGTATATCGCCACCAATCTTTACTCGACTTTCTGTGCTAGGACCCTGGCATGCGGATCCTGAATCCACTACAGATCGAAGATCTGAGGGAACCGGTGAGAGCCCCAACAAAAACGTCAAACAAATCAGTGGCCGTTAAAGATCTATTACGTCTGTTTCCGGGTTCGGGTATCGTAGCTGGCGCGTCGATGCAGAGGACATCTTCGAGCTAATACAAGTGTCCCATGATAGTGAAGCACGAGATGTCGAAATAAGGTCGGTAGAGGGAGACAACGCCTGTGATGAGTTCGGTCCAGATGATCAGGACATCCCATCCCTTCGCCAGCAGCGGTAGCAGTGGCTACAACCGGGCAGGATGGATCCTCTATGACCCAGAGGGTACGTATCTCAGCCATATCGGATCTGAAGGTGTTTACGGGCAAGGACTAAAACGAAGACCGAGCGCGAACATAGATCAGCAAAGTCAAGTCAGCCCTCATGGGAGATCAAGCGTCAGATGTAGAAAAATAGTCTGACATTTGTGGTTTTGCTGGCGGGGTCAATCCGAAACTGATATCGGCAGCTGGGCAGATACAATAGGAACAAGTGGTCGGATCTGCCGCGCGATTTCCAAATTTATTACTGTGGATTGGGTGTGTGGGTAGCGCGACAGTACTATCATGTTCGCCGCCGATCGGACGAATTCCCGCTAGCGTATCTTCATCGGCTAAATGTGGCCGGTCTACGGACCAAGTAGAAGATCAAGGATGGGGGATCCAAGGTACTATGGGAACACGTGGATCATTTCATCGAAACCTTGGAAGATGTCGATCATGCCGACAGGTTGACTCTGGTACGTCTTCCAGACGCCGATGAGCTCGAACAAGTGCTGCGAGCATTGGATCGCGCGCCCCACTACCAAAAGCGGGCGGTTGACGGATCTGGCGAGTATCGCGGAAACGATCCGACACCCACGGCCCACGTCGACACGTCCACCAAGACATGACGCCCGGCTCAGGCACTGAATCTGGATCTGATGGTTCGGACTCCGATCCAGGGGATGACAGCAGCGTCTGTCTCACCGCTTCCAACGTTCGTACGCCGAAGACTGTAGACAACGCCCGCGCAGGCGACTCCTTACCCGGGGATCGTGGTATGTATAGACCCCGAGATTGCATGGACGGGACCGGACAAATCAGGTGGATCCCGGAGGCACACATAGGCTGGATGTTGGAAGTGTCTGGTTTGTCAGAAGTGTGGCAAGAAAGGTCATCTCGGGGATCACTGCTACTACGTGTGTCGGGGTTGCGGCGAGATCTATGATGCTGGCAAGTGCCCGATGGAGGCGTTCTACAACCAAATTCGCCAATGGTTCGATCCAGCCAAGCACAGAGAAATGTTGCTAGAGGTGGCAGAAAAGATGATTAACTAAGACGCTCGCTAGGTTTGAATCAGGTACGAGCCGAGCGTTCTAGGTACCGCATTTGTGCATTTGTGAGCAAGAGGTCGCTAGATCCAGGTAGCAAGCTCCTAGATCCAGTCGATAATACACGTGATCTACATAAAATACGAGTTGCCAAGGTCTCTAGCTTGCGCCAAGTGGACGAATTTGCCAGATCTGAAGTCTCTTTAGCCCTGGATCTACAAAGGGGAAAAGCGGCAACATGGCCGCTGGTTTGAGCCGAACAAAGGTGAGGCCATCGCAGATCCACCCAAGGTTTGCCAGGTCCCAGGATCCCGTGGATCTGGGAATGTTGGATCTATGGACTTACTGACAGGGGAATCCGGTGGATACTGGAAGTACCATGCCCTGAGAAATGGTTCCGACAAGCCAAGGTAGGGGGCAAGATCAACAAAGGAAAAATATTCTGCTCATAGATAGTGGTGCCAAAGTGTTTATACTAGATACCGCCTTTGCTCGTAAGGATGGGTATAAAGTCGATGGGAGTCAGATCCTATACTGTGTTGAAATTGGTGAAGGTCTATTCCGTACGAATGGAAGGACGCGGATCAAGATCACGCTAGCTGGTTGCTTAGTGAATTGGTTCGATATTTGGCTCGGAGACCTCGCTGGTTAAGACGCTATTCCTGGAATAGATTTCATGGTACCAGCCGGAGTAAGATTCGATTTGGCAGATGGGACATTGGTTTTCCCAGACGAAATGTGGATCCAGCTCAGTGGTCAACGACCGCTGTACGGGGCGAAGATGAGGATCATAAGGGCAGCTAAGACGACCTGGGTTGAGCCTGGGAAGACCTGGATTTTGCCGGATCGGATGAAATGGGTGGAGCATGAGAAACGGTGGGTCACTCGATGCGAGAAGTGGGCGCTTACCGCTATCCAATTATCTGGCCGATCGCAGTACATCCAGGTTACGAATGGCATGGATAAGGTGTTATTACTAGATCACTATCCGGAAAATGGGCGATAGCTGGCAAAGGATGATATCCCAAGGCGACCTGGGTAAACGTCCGTTAGAGCTCGTCCTTATAGAGAAGGGCATAATCTAGCGTATTAATCGACTACCGAGGCGGAACCCCTCGGGGAGGTGGAAGCCCCGGCGGAGCCAACCTGTCCTTTGGTGGAACGACATTTATGTCCACCCCCGCGGAAGATCTTACTGAGCGTTCGTCGGATTGGGATCCAAGTGGTGGCGGCTGGATCTGAGACAGCTGGAGATACCCAGAGCCGGTCCCCAGGTAACCAGGGGTCGATGGATGGGGGGTCGCAGGCGATTGAAGCGGGCCCGTTGAATCTTGTGAATCCGCAGTTGGATCCGAACTTTCCATTAGACAGAATGCCTGGACCCCTGTCGAGAGTGTCGGCACTGGCTAGACGGGAGCCATCGTGTGTAAGCATATTATGTGACCAAGGCGATCCAGGGGGCACTTTCCCAGGTACCAGAATACCCAAACCAATAAAACCAGAAGTGCCAGCTGAAAAGGGGAAACCACGATGTTTGTATCCGGCGCTGGATCCGACAAAGCCTGAGGATGAGCAGGTATGTTAAGGTGGGGATCGGCACGCCGAAGATCTTGGGGGGGTGGGGGGTATGGCGGTAATCCCGGGGGGGGGGGGGGGGGGGGAGGGGGTGCCACTGATCACAGAGGAAGTCACGATTCACGAAGCCGATCGCTCAAATGGTGCGGAAGATGGCACCCCAGTCTCGTTAGAAGCTATCAGATCTGATTAAAGGTCTGTTACGGGCCAGTTTCATTAGTTTCTCAACCTCCCCATGAGCGTCTCCCGTGGTAATCATTAATAAGAAGAACGGGTCGGATATACGTTTGTGTATTGACTATTGGATGGCTAATGTCTTGACCAGACTGATGGTATACCCGATGCCTCAGATAAATGAGCTGTTGGAGGATTTGAATAAAGTACTCTAGTACTGCTCTTAAGATATGGCGAGTTGATTTTGGGTGATGACTATGACGGATCGAGCTCGCGCAATCAGCGCATTCATCACACCATTTGGACTGTTCGAGGGGAACCGGATGTCGTCTGGATTAACAAAACGCACCCCATATGTACCCACGTCTGATTGACAATGCCCGCTACAGATTTACTCGAACCCGGGACCAGCAGGGGTGGATCCGGAGAAGGTGATGCGGAAGTAGATCCATTCAGATCAGCCAAACCAGGTGATCTGGGGACACCATCGGTGCTAGGCGCAGATCCTATATCGACGACAATCTGATCCCGTCGGAATCTTGGGACCCGCTATGCGGGAGAGTGACATCCCTACTGGAGGCGTGCAATAAATGGAACCTCTCTATCAGCGTGGCGAAGGGTTATTGCGGAATGCGCAAGATGGACTATTTGGGTCATCAAGTTTCCAAGGAGGGATTAGAGGCGAATACTAAATATTTGTCTTTGTTGGCAGATTTGCCTTTCTTGCTGTCGCTAAGAGCGATGCAATTCTTCTTGGGCAGTTTGAATTACTACAGTCGGTTTATTGAGGATTACGCTTTTTTCTCCACCGCCCTCTTCGAATTAAGGGAGGTGGCCTTTTTTGCATTGGCTACTTTGGCTGTCCGGGCCCAGATCCAACTAACCCTCGACCTGGAAATCCTGGCTCCATATGGGGATCCACATGGCACGGCGTTGGGAGGCGACCTGGAGCAGGAACCAAATCCACCCCGGGACCAAGTGGGAGAGGATCCGACCTTGACGGAGTTGACGAAAGGAAGCTCAAACAAAGTGGACCCCCCGTGGTTCCGAGCTTACCATGCGTGTGTGGAACTAAGGAACATGATTTCAACAGCGTCCATCCTTCGCCACTTTGATCCAGATTGCCAGCCTACGATGATAGGCTATACCAGCGATTGGGCGATCTCGGTGGCTTTGGTACAGGAGCAAGAGGGGATCTGTCATCCAATCACCTTCGTCAGCCGAACATTAAAGCCTAACGAGTTGACTTACGCAGCAGTGGGGAAGGCGATACTGGTACTTCTACGGGTGTTGGATCTCAATTATAACGAGCTGGTAGGGAGACCAATCAGGATCCTGACTCGACATTCCACGCTCCGCTAGCTGTTAAAGTCGGCCGGTCTGCAACTACGGTTGGGACAATGGACAGCCCTGCTCTCCAGATTGACACTTGAGATCGTTAAATACTTAAACGGAGAAGACGAGATCATAGGAGTCTTGGCCGCGAGCCTCACGCCCAAAGCCAAGATGGATGAAGCACTAAGTACGATCGCCCCTAAGAAAGTGCCTAAACGCCAAACTCAGATTCCGACCCCGATGGTGCAAGTGGATGAAGATCTATACGTCCTTGACGTTCGATGGATCTGCTCGCGTGCGACGCGGAGGGGGAGCTTACAGCGCAATTCTGTGGAAACGGCCCGGATGGGAGGTGGTAAGAGCCAGATCCGCGTACGCGGAAGGTCTTACAGTTAGCGAGGCGGAGTATAACGGACTTCTGTTGGGGTTGGATATAATAAGGGATGAGGATTCGAAAAGACTGGTGATATGTGGAGACTAAAATTTGGTGGTCCGACAGGTGCGGGGTAAAATCGATTGCAAAGCCCCCGTATTAACGTTGCTAGGCCAGAAGGGGATGACCCGCCTGCGTGGGTGGATGCATCAAGAGCTGGTACATGTCAAGCGAGTTTGGAATGCAAGTGCGGACAGCTTGGCAAGTCCCGCTATACGGAATCAATGTGGAGTCAAGGTGGAGAGAGAACGAAAGCCAGGATCTCGTCACATTAAATCGACTAGACAAAGTGGTTGTGGTTGGATCCACGAAGCAAACGGTCCAGGTTATGGCTGTCGCCAGATCCAGAGGAAGGATTAGATCTAAGGGAAACGATCAATTTGGGGCCAGCTTGCGCGAAGTGTCTTTAGGGCGGAGCTGTGAGAACACTGGTGAAGAAGAGCACAAAATATGACAGGTCCTGGAAGCCCGCGTTTTGCGCTTTCTAGGAAGGCTGAAACGTCAACCCGATTGGGTATTATCGTATTCGAGGCCGCGATTCAAACCGACGGCTCGAAATGCGACCTAGATCAGTTAGAGACCGGAATTTTGACTTGCATTAAGTATGCTTTGTAGCTCGCCATCGAAAGGGCTATGATAATCATTATATGACATATTTGGGCATGCGAAGCATATTGAATAGGTTATTTATTCTCAAGGCTGTAGCCACTTTTATAAAAACGCCACAAACGGGAAAGCTCTCCACGGCGCACATGACACGGCACGGATCGCCGGCCTCCCTGGGCCCGCGAAGACGTCTTCGCCTCCCCACGCGCATCACACACCTGTCCAAGGGATGTGGCCCGAACCCCCTGTATTCCGCTGCCTCAAGGTCCCCTCCTGTGATGTGCTAGTACCCGAAAGGGTGGGGCCATGCTTCAAATTCAAAAACGCAAGAAAGCGCACGAGAATCGACGGTAGCGGGGCAGATAATGCCGCTCTCGTTTTGGTAAGTGATGTAATTCTTCTGTTGCAAACACGTCAGCTAACCATCCACTTTATTTACTATGTAGCCCACACGCCTACACTAGTACGGACTCGACGATCTCAATAGCACAGTCAGTCGTCGATGGGGCTGGATTTGGCTGTCGGCGCTTCTTCGTAGGATGAGCGGCACTGGAAGCTTGAACTTGCTGCAGCACCTCGTGAGTGAGAAGGCGCCCACCAACAGAGACCCGCTTCCGCTTCTTGTCGTCGTTCTTGCGCGATGCAGCCGGTAGTTTTAGAATCTCACCCTCAACGACAGCTCGCATTTGTAGCCATGTGGCAAGCTGCACGTGCCGCGGAGCGCCATTGCGGGAAAAGTTTTCCAGGCGTGCGCCCATCTTGACTAGCGAAAGTGGATACAATCTGCAGGCCTTAAAACCCCTCGAGACGTTGTGACCCTCCTTCGCTCCTTTCCACGCGAGGCAAGACACCTGAATAGCATCATCTTTGCTGATATTGAAGTGGCCATTATCGTCTTCTTCTACCAGTTCGATGATGTGTTTGCGAGTCTTGCTCGTAAGCGTTGCGAATACAGCTACATCGAGGGGCTGGAGAAGGTGGGTTGCATTTGAAGGGAGAAAAACCAGCATCACATTTAAATCTGCAGCAGTGTCGATCACTAAGGCTGAGTGGTGAGATCCACACCTGTCCAGAATTAGCAACAGCGGGCGTGGCGTAGAGCTAGGCACTGATTGTGCGAAAAACTTCAGCCATTCTTCAAAGAGCCCGGTGTTCATAAATCCCGAAGGAGACGTCGAGACAGCCGACCCAGGGAAGCCGCTGTTTTTTAGCGGCCGGGAGGCACATTACTTGAGCCACGCACCGTAACCACGTTTTTGCTCTTGAGCTGCTTTTGAAACGCGGTTTCATCTATATTAAACACTTGAGAGCTGTCCAATTTCAGTTATATCATTAATTTAGCTAGCGTGTTGAAGAGGGTAGTGGGATCTACAGGGATAACGCAGTTTCGCTTTAAAGAAAGCGATTGGGCTGTTCGTCCTGTAAGCGCAGAAAAGCGAGCCTTGAAGCGCTTGTACCAACCTTCCCCAATATCTTGGCCACAAACCAGCAACGCTATCTCTTGTGCCTTGAATATAATGTCAGAGCGGCCAATCGGACGGCCAACAAGCTGCCGTCCAACAATCCAATCGTAGAGATGCTGCTCCACTTCTTGAGGAAAGAACGTTCTTGGTCCCTTTCGAGCAGCGGCCAGGGAGCTCCCCTCCTTGAATGTCTTTATCCACTTCCTGATTGTTCGCTCATGCGTTCCTGAAGACTCAGAGACCGCAACAATCGTCTCGCCTGCTTGTACTTCAGCGATTATAGCTTGCTTTTCTGTTGCAGTGTAGATTTTGACCATCGCGCGCGTTTTGGAAGTGAGCTTTTTTCAAAATTGCCTTCCCGCGATAACCAACCATGTTCCCGCCAAGTTTGAGCTCATCAAATTGTATGGGTTTCATACTTTAGCTGATTTCTACGAATTAGGGACAGAGACACAAAACTGCAACTACGCATTGGTCGAATCACACCGGCCCCAAATTGGTCGTTTCCCTTAGCTCTTAAATCCTCGATGAAGCGTATGTAAAGGGATTCCGTATTGGACGGATTCGTAAAGCACAAAAAGAAGAGACAAGGAAACTGGGACTAAAGAAGTATCTGATGGGGGATGTACAAGACCTGATTCGGGGAGACGCCAAATCCTACGGTATTATCGCCACGGATTCCGAAGTGAATCTGAACGACTTACTCTTCTATTGCCCCCTACAAAACCGGTTAGTGGCGATCAAGACGGATTGATGAGATTGGTGATGCCAGAAACCCTGCAACAGGTCCTCCTGCATCACTATCACGCTAGCTTGGAAGGAGGACATGAGAGAGTCGGTCGAACTTACCAGCAGATCCTAGAGTGTTTTCATTGGAGGGGACTGTTCAAGAGTGTGCAACGGTATGTAGGTGAACGCGTGGATTGTGAGACAGGGAAAGACACGCCCACTATCGAAGAGGAGTCGTCAGGTAGCGGCCAAGCTACATACCCGTTCCAAATCAAAGCAATGAATCGTATCCCCTCGCCACCCAAGTCATTCATAAGGAACACTAAGTTGTTGATCTGGGTGGACCGGTTTACAGGATACGTGATAGATAAGGCTAGCCCGTCCAGAACTGCACATACCATCGCCGAATCGTACGAGGAGTGTGTCTTTCGCAGATTAAGGACCCGTGAGCCGATTTGTCATGATCAGGAGCCAGGTTTTTTATGTCCGATTTCTTCCGAACCTTCAGCCGGATCCAGGGGCAACGACAGCGGGCAACTATGGCATATCGTCCGCTAACCAATGGATCTGCCGAACCCATGGTACAGATGATTACAATGGCGCTCAAGATGTATGTCCAAGATTTGGATCAGCGAGATTGGGATGAGTACGCAGAACGACCCACCTTCGCATTGAATACCGCACAGGACAGGATCCGGGGCGATACCCCGATCTACTTGGTACATGGATGGAACCCTAGATCCACCCTAGAAGCGGCCATGCTGGTGGATGGTACCAAGAGGACAAACTGAGACCCGAGACCATGGCGATACCAGGTCGTGATATAATACTGGCAAGCCAGATGCAAGTAAACGAACGGTTGCGAAGTGGAATATGGGAACGAGCGGATCGCCACAACGAAGAACCCCGTCCGCATCAAATACAAGTAGGATTACATGTGTGGTTGTACTTGAATCTGGTAAAAGAAGGATACGCCCGTTAACTGGCCCATCTTCGGCACGGGCCCTTCCGAAATAGTGAATATATAGAGGAACACGATGTGAAGTTTGAAACGGTAGGTACCGAATATTGCTGGTTCTCCGTAGTACACGTATCCAAGCTAAAACAGGTCAGAGAATATCCGGGCCGCACTGAGATCCATCTTTCAGTGGATGATTCAACCGAGTGGATTTTGACGAGGTCCTCCCTAGAAGATAGTTGGAGCGTGGATCTGGAAGCGGACGGGTTCGAAGTCGAGAAGACCGCTGTCATGAGATCTGGAAAACGGACCAGATACGGATGAATTTACCGCAAATTTCTGGTATATTGGCGAGGCTCAGCTAGGTAGACGAGGCAGATCTGAAATGTGGGACATTACGCTATAATTTCCTGCGGGGTCGTACAAATCGGAATCGATTTGGCGTGATACAGGCTCACGAAGAGCAGTAGGAGGAGGATCCATGGATGTGAGCTGGTCATAGCGGTGGAAAAGTGAAGAAGGACCCACAGGTGGTGGGATGTGGGTCAGGAGGAGGAGGATTGCTGATGTGAGCTGGTCATATTAGAGGAAAGGAGAAGAAGGGCCCCAGGAAGGGTGTGGGTCAGGGGAAAGGGTGGATGTTTTATGCATAACGAGTGACGTTTTCACGTGCAGGAAGTCCCAGATCAAATTCAGTTTCAATACTTCGGAGAATGTAGGTCTGGTTATGATCCAATCATATGAGGTGGATCCGACTCAGATCCAAGCGCGGATTCTGGTTAGATTCCAGGGTGGATCAGGCTCAGATCCAGATAAAGATATTGCTTGGATCCGAAGGTTGATCTAACTCAGATCCAGGTGTACGTCAAGGATCTGACATGTCCTCAATCGGACAAACGAATGTTAGGGAAGCCGCAATCAAGTAACGAAAAGTGAACTAGGGGGGGGGGGGGGGGGGGGGGGGGGCTATACAAACAACCTTGATCGATCTAGTTTCCAGTCGCTAATTGCAACTACGAGATGGATCTACGAAGACTGGAACTGGAGGCGTGGCATGGAGGAGTAGCCTGGATCAGGTGGTTATTGGCTGAATGCTGAAGAACGTTTCCACCAGATATGGAATCCGGTGTGCGGAAGGTTGGCTGAGATCTCCTCGAATTTGGTGCACTAAGGTTCTGCCTCGTCAATCTCTTGCAAGGCCTCGAATAAACTCGTTGGTTCGGGGTGGGGAAGGTTGAGATCTTCCAAGCTAGCTCGACGAGACACTGATCTCGGGGACCATGTCACCTTGTCCCCATGTCTGGGAAGGAGGAACGGATCCAACAAGATATCCACGTCACACCAACCGTCCTGCATTGCCAAAACAAGGATCACGAGAACCTTTTGTTTTCAGGTTCGACCGGCGTGACTGCTCGGTTGCCGAGCGCTTGTTGAAATTCGACAGCCATGTTGAATTCCGCTGTCTCAGGTGTGAGCCCCCAGGGATGACGGCTGCATCCGGACCGAACGGAGCCACGTGAAGTATGCCTGGTAAGAAAGAGTTGGGAGGAGCGGCGACCGAAGCAGATCGAGTGGACCCGTCATCATCGCTGCCGAACTGGATTGCAGATCCCGCGGTGACGTCGCCAGATCCAAGCGCTCCGGCAACTTTTTTTGCGGGGTCGAGTGAGGTCTCCGCCGAGCTTCGGATCGGAACTGCAACAAAGCCCGCTGCACGTCTTCCTCTAACGCGTCGTCTGCGACCCGGGCCTCCTCTGAGTCTACAGGATCCCCATCATCGTCAGAACGGAGCAAGAAGTGACCCGCTCAGAGGGTACGTTTCGATGAAGTACTGATAGTAGGTTTCAAGCCGTCAGACCAGTCAGATCCATCATCCTCGTCGGCTTCCTAGCTGTCGACTCCACAGCCAGTAGAGATAGGACGCTTGGCTTTTACTTTACTTGACCCAGATCTCACAAGGTAAGAAACAGTCTATGCTCGTCGGGAGACGGTATACACCGCCACGGAGAATCCAGCAGTAGATCCCGACTGAGTCGAGCAAGTGTAATAGGCCCAACTCCAATTACATAAGTAGGTAGATATTTTTTTAGTTATTACATAAGTAGGTAAAGTGCCACACGGGTAGCGCGTGCCAAGGTGTCATCATCAGATTGGTTAATAGTGAGGGGCCAGACTCACTTATTGACCAATCAGGTGTAGACTTGTGTTTGAGTGGCTCACACAAGGCCAAGGGTAGCCGCCCTGGTCCTAAATAGAACATAGTTGATTTCGACACAAACCTAAGACTCCGTTTGACTATTGCGAGCTTCCTCCACACTATTGGGTAAGCTAGTGACGATATCGCTTACCCCGTTACACCTGGTAGCACTTAGTACTCCTTCCAACGACCAAGGCTACGATGAGCCAAGTCCAGACCTCCGGAACGACCCTGGAGCAGACTGCATTCACCCATCTCACTCGTGTGGAGTGGGAAGCACTTCACCGCCTCGTGGCGGTGTCCGGAGATGGCGTTGTCGCATCGCTGCTGAGCTCAGCGACGCCCGACCAGCAACGTCTTGCAGCACAAGCGTTCATGAGCTGCAAGCTCGCCAATGGGAATCGGCGGGTGTCAACTCCCTCACCAGCAACGTCTTGCAGCACATGCGTTCATGAAACGCAAGCTCGCCAATGCGAATAGGAGGGTGTCAACTCCCTCGCGTCCATCCCAGAATGACGTCGTCAAGATAAAGACGTCTACGTATTCTGGCGCCGGTGAAAACCGGTTCCCGCTAAACCAGTGGTTCCGCGAGATGGACATCTCTATCGCCTCGCGACGCATCGAGGTGTCATCCGCCAAGATAGACTTCCTCCTATCCCTGTTAGCCGGGAAGGCCAAATAATGGGCCCTTGGCAAGCTGGCTGACGACCTTGAGGCTTTCTCAACTCTGAAAACTGTCCAGAGCGACTAGCGCCTCGATTTCGAGCCGCAAGATGAGTCTCGCGTTCGCGCAGAGTTCTTCGCTCTTCGGCAAGGGAAGATGTCCATGCGTGATTATGTCCGGAAGACGCGACACCTGGTGTCATGCATCGTGACCAAGCCAATCGACGTGGCCTCCCAAGTCCACGTATTCGTGTTCGACATGCGCGAGGGTATGACCAGTTACTGCCTCATTAGATCTGAGCCCTCCTCTCTCGAGGAGCATTTACACTCGCGATTCGCGAGGATTACATGGTCGCTGCATCGTACGCCGCAGCCATACCTACGGAAGCCCGAGAGGCTACCCCCGAGTCCAAGGAGATCGATGCCATCAACGTGTCGAGTGATCGACGTCGCAGGTCCTGCCGCGGTGGCGGTAGGTGAAGCAATCTTTCCCTTGGTATTTTCGCTGTGGAAAAAGGTCATCGCAACGCCGAGTGCCGCGCGCCAGCTCCCGTCATCGATGCGGAAAACCCCTAGGCGACTCATAAAAAAGCGGCCAGGATTAGTATGTGCGAGGCGCCCTACTGACGTTGCCAGCTCAACCTTCGCCCCCCTCCGGTGGCCCAAGCATACACCGATGCCACCTCTACATCGGGCGACGCGAGACTGATCATCATCGAACTTTACGTTTTCCGCACCCGGCGACCGCTGCGCGCGCTTCTTGACTCAAGCGCGACCAACAACTTCTTTCGCGCGTCGTGTTTGTAAGTACAGCCCAAGAACGTCCGCTTCCGGAGTGGTGCAGGAGAGATTCAAGTCAAACTGGCAGCTGGTAAGACTAGCCGCGTCGCGCGGCGTGACACGTTCTTGCTGTACACGTTCGATGGCTTCCACAGCAAGGACGACTTCTTGGCGATCGAGTTTAATTAGGAGTTTGACTACATCCTGGGCATTCCATTGGTTGCGCGATATCAGCCAGCGATTGACTGGCTTGCCCAATCGGTCAAGCGACGACGTGGATTTGACTTGAGCGAGGTCTTCACGTACCTCTTAGTGGCGCCAAGAGACTCACAGTCGTGGACAAAACGGCAACGACGCAGGCAGTACAGAGAGCGAGCGATTGCCCCCTCTGCACGGCTTGAGCTACGATGTTGGATAAAACGCACTCGCGGTATCGCAAGACAGATGATGAAGTGGTTGAGCAGCGACTTCCATAATACTAGACGGAGGTCGAGCAGGGACTTCACCAAAACGATACAGTAAGCAAGAACGACACAAAAAGGTGGTCGGGCAGATTAGGCTCCAGTCAAATGATGCTGCGGTTGGACAGGGGCTCCTACATGTTCCCGTCCCGTTTGAGTACCCCCCCCCCCCCCCCCCCCCCCCCCCCCACCACCCACACCCACACACACCCACACACTCCTAGATGAGGGTGTTACATCGTCGAGTAGCGGTGAGTCAGTTTCAAGCTCGGGTTCGAGGAAACGAAGAAATAATCGAAGAGACGACGCCTAAAAGTTCATCGAGACACTACGTCCAGCGATAGCATACCGATGGAATCGTTCTGCGTGGAACGAGGTCCAAGTCGGTCGCGCACTATCCAAGTCGCAAGTCCGCCGCGCTAAGCGGCGGCGATCACACGTCTTCCTGGCTTGTCCTTGAAGAACTTCCGTCTGCACCTGAAAGCTGACGACATCGAGCAAGTGTGCTTGATTACGGAGGCGGTCTCGGTGGATGAGTCTGCAAACGCGGACGCAACGCAGTGTGAGCGCTCTTATTCTCACGGTACAGAGCCGAAGGCGGCTCGCGAGAAACGATTCCAAACCCAGTCCTGGGAGACTTTGCGATAGTTGGTCAATCCCGTAAACTGCACCGCCTGCTAGTACGCTGACGTCTTCTGGGACGAGTCCCCCGTCGAGCTACCGGCGGAACGAGGTGTTAAGCACGCGATCGACATTGCACCAGTGAAGTAGTACTGCGTCACCAGATAACGGCCACTTCCTCGTGATTAACGGAAAGCGATAGACGCCTTATACGAGGGCCACCGGAAGGCGAGTCAGGTGCACGAGAGTACCTGTCCCATCCAAGTTCAACCATCTGCGTGAAGAAAGCTAAAAAAGGGAGGTCGCATTGTTCACGCATTCAACAAATTGAATGATACCACCTTCCCTGCGGAGACTCCGATCCCCCGGAAGGATATGATACTGGACGCCACGGCCGGCAGCGTTAGCTATAGTGCCATCGATCTTACCGATGTTTTTATCAGATCCTGATGAGACCACGTGATATACCTCTCACCGCCGTGCGTACACCGAGTTACATGTTCTGAAAGTGGCTCGTTATGTCACAGGGTCTGAAGAGCGCGCCTGCCATCTTCAATCGCATGATCTGCCATGTGCATCGTCCGCTCCGAGACTTCGTGCCGAGTTATTTCGCCGACAACTTCGTGCACAGCCGCACTGAGACAACCTCAGTGCCGTGGAAGTACATCTGAAACACCTGGGGCAAGTCTTCCAGGTGATGCAAGATAATCAGATCTACGCAAACCTGAAGAAATCGGTCTTCTGTGCACTGGGAATTCTGGTGTTGGGATGCTATGAAAGATGAAGGAGGTCATCCCTTAACTCACATCAGGGGAACTGGGAACGCTGTCGCAACGAAAGCCATTCGGACTTGCGGGCGTTCCTGAAACACGATAGCCTTATCGTCTCGATACACCATGCGTATCCGAAAATAGAGATCCTTTGTCGCCCGTGTGATGTAGGCTATTTCGTATTCTAGACGCCAAGATGAAGCACCAGAAATCACTTTGAGCTTGCCCGGCTTGTACTCGAAGCGGAAACGGAACTCCGCTAAATAGCATAGCCAACTCGCCATCCATTGGAATAGGTGGGGTGAATTTGTCGCCGCCCTCGAGTATACGTGCTGTGTGTAGATCCCAAAGGGGCTTGCGCCCGGAAGATGCACCCGAAACGTCACGAGAGCATACGTCTTTACCAGGAGCCCCTTGTCCTGAACAGGGTAGCTCTGCGCGGCGGCGTTGAGCCGCCTGGACTGGAACAAGAAGACTCGCTCTTTGTTAGCTACATCCGGCTGCAGCAATGCACAACCGATAGCATAGGCGGACGCATCGCAGACAACACTGACTGGCTTTGTCACACCCTGCAGAGCAAGGCTAAAAAGTCACGAAATCAAACTTTATTACCAAGCGTTCCTTGCCGTAAACATGGTAGTTCCGTTTGGCGGTGTTGAACTTCATGGTCTGGAACGCGACGGCCCGCTCGTGTCCAGATGCATAGACCTGCAGCAATGCCCAACCGCTTGCATTGGCAAAGGCATCGCAGACGACGCTGAACAGCTTCGTCGCAGAATAGGTGCTGCTTCGGGACTGGCCTTGATGTAATCGAAGTCATCCTGGTGCTCTCGCTCCCCTCGTCAGTCGACGTCCGTCTAAAGGGTGCCGGACAACTGCTCGCAAGGTCCGCGTACCCTGCCCTATATTGACAAAGGTAGCTGACCAATCCTACCACTTTCGAAGTTCCTTTTGGGATAGGGGCGTCGGTCATGCTGTAATGACCTTGCACTTGTCTGCGCCAGGTCAAACGTCGACGTTGCCGACGCAACGAACTTTGATCTCTGGTGACGCAAAAACGCAATTGTCCTACTGTCTTGGCTCCCTCGGCACGGCTATGGACGAAGATGCCGTCGAAGTATGTTTGTGGGAAGGCACGCAATTGCTTGAACAGCTGCGTCACCAGACGGTTGAATGTCGCCGGGGCGTAAGCCGAGCCTTGAGGCATGACGAACCACTCGCGAAGCATGCCGCTTGGATTTTCACCTCGATGACCGGGATGTCGCTCTAGTGCATCAGGACCTGATAGTATCCATCTACCAAATCCAGCGCACTGTACAGTACGCTTACAATCATGTTGCTCAATAACACATGCTTTCGTGGGATTAGTTTCTGGTCGGCACCGTCGCGTTGCCCAGCTTGTTATAAGGTGAGCAAGACTCACTTCCCGTTCTGCTTTCGAATGCTGAAAGTTGGTGTCGAGTGCGGGGAATTTGGCACTCGAACCACGCATGCCTTCGTAGCGAAGAAGGCATCAATGACTTCAGACTGTTTGCGTGGAAGTGTTTACTGTCTCGTGACACAGTTCTTTGATCCAGGTATGAGATCGTTCTCGTACCGTACGCTTCGATCCGGTGGGAGTGGTGTCGGTGGGTGTTGGCTCACCACGTCTGTCCATCATACTCCGCTACCAAATGATACACCGGATTCTTGGTTTTTTTTAGGATCTCCGAACCCAAGAACACCTGACGCTGCTGGCTCAACCCCTTTAGGGGATCCTCGTCGTAGACAGAGGAGGTGTCCAATTCCTCCCGAGTGGCATCTGGACTTATGAACACCCGCTCGACAATCTCCCCAGTCTTGAGATTGGCCAGGAAAGACTCGGGCGTCACGTTTTCGAGCTTCAGTATCTCTGCAACCTCTGGCAACGGTTTCAATTGGACACCAGATGGCTTGACAGGGAAACCGGTCTCGCCATCGAAGATGTGATGGCACTCTCCCACCGGCCGCGTCCGAGGAGCCCGGGCCCCGAGCACCGAGTTCAGATCCGACTTTCGTTGGCGGCGGCGTCGTCGTTGGCGGCGAACATGACGTAGAACTTTGTTACCGACGTTTAGGGATGTCGTCGCGTCGACATCCGAGGCACTCGAGAGGTTGTGTGGTACTGGGTTACCCACCCAGGAAGCGCACCCGCGTCTCCCTTCTCGGATATGGTTTGATCGACTTCGTGTGGCACTGTGTTACCCACAACAAGAGGCGTATCCGACGTCTTCCTCTTCAAGTAAGGTCTGGACAACTGCGTGTGGAACTGTGTCACCCATCCTGGGCACGCTACAACTAATGTTGATGACCGCTTCTGGACCCAAGTTACCCGCTTGACCTGCGCATCCTTGCGCCGCTAACATTGAACCGTTTCGGAGTCGTCAGATATGTCGACGACCCCCAACCGTCTGACGGATTCTTCGGAACCCTAGTAACCGTTGTGGGTGCCCCGGTCCTGGCCAAGTGAAAATATGACTCACCTATGATATGTCGGATATTGCAGGGCGGCTGGTATCAATTACCTTGCCTCACCCGTCAATCCAGAACTTGCCCCTTCGGCGCCGGACATGCCGAGGATCAAATCAGGGAAACCATGTCTAGAACCGCAAATAGTTTGGGGATATCGAAGACTTCGAACGTAAAATAAGACCTATCTAGACGTTGTGGGCAACGACAACCTTCCCGTCGACCATGCGCACTGAATCTGTCCCGTTGCATGTGTTCTCCCTCATAACATCAACTAACGTAGATCCCTTTGACACCCCAGCGTCAGGCAAGATTCTAAAAGGGTGATCGTATCCACATACACGTTCGTCGTCTACTACAAGCAGCCCGTTGCCTTTTGCGTTTCGATCGTGCGAAGCCTTACACGGGCTAAATCCGCTTGGTACGCACCACCCGTGTATCGCTCAAGAAGGCTGAGTTATTCCTCATTATGGCGCCTCGCCCTTATTGGTCTCCGGCGCTCCCATGGCCCGGGGTCGTGGCTTCTGCCAGCAACCCTTGCGGATGGGCTTGGAAAAAGTCTGCCTCTGGTGTCTCTCCGCGGAGCGGTCACGCATAAAGTGGTGCGGCGTTACTTAGCTGAAACAACGAATGTCGTGATGTTCGACGGACCTGAGCTCCATGGGAGGATTCGACACAGAATTTTCTGATCGCGCTGAGGCCGGCCTTCGCGCCTAACCATGACTGTATTCTTCTTGAAGAGCCATTTGAATCGCCTCTTCGAGAGTACTTGATTGCATCCGGAATAGCGGACTGTGCGCTGGTTCCACTCGAAGGCTGTCCATGAACACTATCATCTTGATGTGTTCGTTGTTTGGGTTGCCCACTAGGGACACCGTGAACTCTCGCATATCTTGGATGTACGCTGCAGCTCACGCCTTATTTGATTGCATGAGAGGAAGCGCGAACGCTGGCAATACTCGTCGTCCGCAGAAAAAAAAACGCGTCTTGAAGCTGTTCGCACACCCGAGGCCAGGTTATAAAACATCCAGGCGATGTCGACTCTCACGTATACACCCAACCCTTGGTACGACCGCTAATGTTAGAGAGCGAAAAGCAGCGTGGAATTGCTCGGCCGCGATCAGACCGGCTTCCATCGTGAGCCCAACCCCTCGCGCCCAAAAGCGAAGACTATCACCCTACTACCCTTCGTACAACTTCACCGTCACCATATTGGGTTTTGGCGTGGCGACGGCTTCCGTCGTCTGAGCCCACAGGTTTCCCCGCATATGTGCGGTGGTCTATCGCTCGAAGGTGTTAAACGAATTGACACGCTCGAGCAGATCGACCGGCGTTGAGGGCCTCCCTCCCGAAGATGTCAGCGATCTTCCGGACCTACTTGTGAGTCGTTAAGGTGAGGAAAGCCGTTCCTATCAATAACGACGAACTTCGGAGGTTAAAGTAGTATATCTGTGTTGGCATGGATTGACAGTAAATACCATCAAGGGAAACGGGGTTGCCAGCACCTTGAGCTTGAGGAAGTCGGCTTTTGATAGTATACAAACTCTCAGCTAACAGCAGTTTACAGGTCCTTTGTCAAAGGGAGCGAAGTAACCAGTTAGAGGTGATATGCAAACGGAATGTATTTATAGGTAGGCTAAGCTTGAGCTAACTATACAAAATATATGTCACCTAAAGTGAAGCTAGGTCATCAGCCAAAATCTCTAACGACCTGGTACCATGTACCACGTATCCAGAAGTGTGGCCTGCCACCCTTCATGTAACCTGATGTACTCTTGGGTACGTACCCCGTTTATTTTTTCTTATGTCAATCGGAGCAATAGGCCATACTATTCGTCACCAATATGGGGGGGGGGGGCACCGCCAGACCCTCGCGAAAGGGAAAAAAATGCACTGGTGTAACGGGGTTACATAGTGTGGAACACACAGGGGTACGAAGTACCCGGAGAGTTAACAAACTCTCAGTACATAAGTTGGAGAGTTAACAAGGTCTCTCAGTACGTTGGCCGAAACCCACACGTTATGCATTTGATTAGGTTTAACTATGCTAGATAGTTAAACAGATACATTTACCCCTAGGCGGCTTGGCCGCAATAATAGTAAATAAAACACTTCTGGTTTTGAAGCATAAAAGTTAAGGTATTAACTTTGAGCCCTGGTCTTGGGCTGTAAGTTCCTTTGGATAAGGAACTTAGTATTAGTGACTCTTTGAGTCGAACGTCTTCCTCTGACGCTAAAGCTACAGCAGCCCCGCTGCACTTGGTAGCACTTGAAGTCAATCTCGCTCCTAAGTCGGTTGACTATATCCTCTGCGAGGATGGAACACCCCGTGTTCGCGAATTTGCCCCCGGCGCAGCAGGACGCGCTTACTAAGCTTATGTCTTTGCTTGGCCCGGAGGGCGTGGCTCATCTTGCATCGCAAGGTCCAGAGGCGGTCACTGCCAGGCTGGAATCGTTCTCCCGCTACGAGAACGCGCTCTTGGAGCATGTCCAAGAGAAGATGAGCGCCGCAACGGCGGCGGCGTCGATGACGCGTGAAGAGTCTATGAGACTGAAACCGCTCATGGTGAGCGTAAAAACCTTCGAGGGGAAGGATGGAGAGAATCTCCTTCTCTGGACCCGTGAGGTCGAGATGGCCATGGGATCGGCCCTGCTCCAGTCTGAGCATCAGCGCGTGGCACTGGCTATCTCCAGGCTTGGAGGTCGCGCTCGCGAATGGGCACTAACGTGCGGCACGTCTGTTGACGCTGCATTTCCCACTTGGGATCAGCTGAAGCAACAGCTTTCGCGCGTGTTCGCGCCGCCTAATCAGGCGTACCGTGTCCGGTCGAAGTTCCTTGCTACCCGCCAGGGTAAGAAGGAGTTATTGGACTATGTCCAAGAGCTGAGAACTCTTATCGCCGGAATGGCGGCGGACCCTCTTTCGGAATTGGTCAGTGTGACCGTGTTCATGGAGGGACTTCGTGTGAGCGCAGCTCGAACGGAAGTGTTCCGTGTACACCCTAACTCTTTCGAAGAGGCGGTGAATGTGGCATTAAATGCCGAGCACAACTTCAGGTCGGCTCGACCTGGTTGGAGCGCTAGTAGCGCAAGCTCTTCGAGCGGTCCAGAGCCGATGGACCTCAGCTATGCTGAAGATGAAGAAGCGGAGCTTCTTGCTGCGGAGCAGCGTGCCGTCATCCGCCGATGCTTTGTGTGCAATAGCACTAAGCACTTGAGGGCATATTGCCCTCTGCGCAAGAAGCGCGTGGCTCCGGCGAGCCAACCCTCCTGGTCATCGCCGGGAAACGGCATTTCACAGTAGGCGCGGGGCAGCCTACTAGGGAAGAACTGAGTTCTGTTGTACCTCGAGGAGGTAGAGGGCAACGGGGCTCAGCCCCGAAGAGAGCTGAGCTCTCTTACGAAAAGAGTGTGTGCAAGCCGGGTTTGCTGGTCGTTCAAGCGAACGTGAAGGGCATGGAGAGTCTTGATTGACTCGGGAGCCTCGGGCAACTACGCCCGTCGCTCCACCCTGGAAGGGTGTCAGCTGTATGCTGAGGCACTAGAAGTGCCAACGAGAGATACGATCTCTGTCCGTCTCGCGACGGGGACACTGGTAACTGTGTCGAAGGTCTCTGTCGACCTTGGAGTGAAGTTTGAGAACTTCGATAGCGTGGAACGCTGTTTGGTCTTAGACCTGGATGCGAGGTATGACCTCATCCTTGGCATGGCATGGCTGGAACGTCATGAGCCATGGATCGACTGGAAGTCGAAAACGCTGGGTGCGTCGCACCCTGCTCCTAGTGGAGCTTTGGTGAGTCATGAACCCACCTCTGCTAGGAAGCAGAAGCGCTTTTGGCGCGAGCACGAGACCGAGGCGGCCGTAGTGCTGGACATTGGTATGTCCGAAATTGTTAGCAACGAGGTTGCTGTTTGCCCTGAGGGCGTACGTGGTGCGGCACGTTATCCGCTGAGCGGTGCAGGTCAGGTCAATGACCAACTGCTGGGTCCTGGTGAGGACGAGCGCGGAGTGGCGCGTAATCCAGTGAGTGGTATGAATCTGGTCGATGACCTACCGCTGCGTGACCCGAGGGTCGCGGTCGACTGTGAGTCGAGGCATCATGGGCGTGGCCCAGGAGATGCAGGTGAAGTGACACCTAGTTCACTGTGTGAAGGTCAAGAACCTCTTGTCTTTCAGCCGAGTGTCTTGCGAGACACTGTATCCTCTTCGAGGAATGATGGGCTGCTTCACCCGGTGGTGGTGACGGAGATGTCGCCACACCGCCCTCATCCGGCCGGGCTCGGTCGCGGAGGGAGAGGAGAAGAAGACGCAGGGCGTCTGTGACGTCTTCGACGTCGGACGATGTGTCCAACGTGACGAGCGGTGATGCTCCACGTGATTGCTGTGAACAGCTGTATACACTCGTTAACGGAGTGACGGGGGAGGTAGAAGGCGATATCAGCCTTGATACTCTGCCCGCTGCAGATTCTCTGCTAGAGCTGGACGAGATGTCCATTGCCAAATTTGGCGAAGCCTTAAAGGCAGGCGAGCTAGCCGAGGTGGTCTTGCTGGGACCTGAGGAGGAGTTGAACTCCTCATCCGTCGTGGACGACGCGGTCCTAGAGGACACCAAGAAGGCGCTGAGCGCAAGAAGTGGATCGGCGATCCTCAAAGATCCTTCGGATCCCTTCTACCCGGTGGAGAAGGAGTATGGAGACGTTGTCTCGAAAGACCCACAGACGGGCCTGCCTCCGGATCGAGGCGTGTGTCATGAGATTGACCTGGTTCCTGGAACCAAATACTGCGTAACAAGGCAATGGCCTTTGCCGCGAGAGCAGTGTGACGTCATTGACGCATTCTTCCGTGCGAAGCACGAGGCAGGGATAGTGCGTGAGAGTAAGTCTCCGCACTCGACACCCAAGTTCTGTGTCAGAAAGCCGAACGGCAAGTGGCGCATTGTTCATGCTTTTAACAAGCTAAATACGGCCACTATCCCGGCGCAAACGCCGATTCCTCGCAAGGATGCTCTGCAGAACAACATGGTAAGCTGTACGTTGTACAGCGCGCTCGACTTGGTCGATGGCTACTACCAATTGCTCATGAGAGCGAGCGACATTCCGCTGACAGCGGTGAGTACTCCGAGCGGTATGCTCTGGGAGTGGCCGGCGATGCCCCAGGGGCTGTCGAACGCACCAGCAACGTTCAATCGTCTTGTGACGCAGTTGTTTAGGCCCCACCGGGCGTACGCTCAAACGTATTTTGACGATATATTCGTCCATAGTCGTGCTGAGCACGGAAAGGCAGACGTGGAAAACCACATTGACCACTTGCGAGCGGTGCTCGAGTGGATGCGCACTAATAAGCTGTATGCCAACTTGGACAAGTGTGTCTTTGGCGCGGAGGAAATACCTTTCCTCGGGTGCTTCATTGGGAAGCGAGGCTTAAGGGCAGATCCTGCCAAAGTCAAGGCCATTGTGGACTGGCCGGTTCCCAAGAACCAAAAGGACTTACGCAAGTGGCTAGGCTTAGCCAATTACTTGCACAAGTACAGCGCAAACTACGCGGAGATGGCTCGGCCATTATCAGATCTCCTTAAGAAGGACGCACCATGGTGCTGGAATGTCGAGCACGACGGAGCGTTTGAGGCTGTGAAGGAGAGCCTTCTCCAGGCTCCGATCCTTGCGCTACCGGACCCGGATAGTCCGTTTAGCGTCGTCTGTGACGCCTCCGATTTTGCAATCGGTTGTGCTTCACTACAAGCAGACGCCGAAGGGCGTGAACGCGTGATCGCGTTTGAGTCTCGCCAGCTCAAAGCTGCAGAGAAGAACTATCCAGTTCATGACAAAGAGCTACTTGCAATGAAGTATGCTCTAGTCAAATTCAGGGTACACCTGCTAGGCTCTAAGCCTTTTGTGATCTTTACTGATCATGCGTCGTTACGCACTGCGACACAGTCGCCTCATCTCTCTCAGAGAATGGCAAGATGGCTTTCTTTCTTTGCCGAGTATAACTTCGAGGTGAAGTACAAGCCGGGGCGGCTTAATGTAGTGGCCGATGCGCGCTCGCGCAGGCCGGACTACGAGTTAGCTCATGTCACGACAGTGACGTCGTCAGTGCCTGACTTGATACGCGGAGCGTATGCACAAGACGACATGTGCGTAGCGCTGCTACGGGCTCTTGGGAGGAAGAGTTTAAAGACTCTGACAAGGATTTGGCTGGGCGCTTACGCGCGAGGCTGCATCGATACTCGCTCGATGGCGGCCTGTTGTACTACAGCACCGACTCTGAGGATAACCCTCGTGTAGTCGCTCCTCATGATGAGGATCTAAAGTATCGAATCCTCTATGAGGTTCATGATACGGTCGTGGGCGGTCACTTAGGTCGGGAGAAGACCTATGGCTCGGTGAGCTCGATGTACGGGTGGCCCAAGATGTATAAATGGGTTGGCACCTATGTAAGCACGTGTGAGACGTGTCAACGGACGAAGTCCGCGCCGAGCACGGCAGCGCCATTGGCGAGTTTGCCTGTCCCCAAGGGATGTTGGCAGTCCATGAGTATGGACTTTGTGTTTGGCCTTCCCAAGGACAAGGCAGGAAACACGGGTATTGTGGTCTTTGTAGACCGATTGAGCAAGATGGCTCATCTAGCGGCGGTGCCGGACATCATAGATGGTGAAGGTACAGCTTTGCTGTTTTTAGACCAAGTCTTTCGCCAACATGGCTTGCCTGAGGCAATTGTCTCGGATCGAGACCCGCGCTTCACCGCGAAGTTCTGGACGTCCCTCTTCAGAGTGCTTGGCACTCGTTTGGACATGTCCACAGCGGACCATCCGCAGACCGATGGTCAAACCGAACGCGTGAATCGCGTTGTGGAGGATATCCTCCGAAGCGTATGCGCTGAGGCGCCAAAACGCTGGAGCCAGATGCTCCCACTCGTTGAGTTCGCATTAAATAATGCAGTGCACGCCTCGACAGGCTACACTCCGTTCTATGTGAACGGCTTGGTTAACCCTCGCGTCCCACTGACCCCGCCACGCAGTGGCCCAGGGCTTGATGGGGGAGGGATAGCCGAGCGGCTAGCTGATGTTAGCCCTGTTGCGGTTCGCAAGCAAGTCAATGACTTTGTCTCTTTGAGACTGAGCGTAATGCGTCAAGTACGCGACGCTATGACTGAAAGCCAAGACACGCAGAAGGAACATGCAGATGCCAAGGGCAGAAGCAATCTTGAGAGGTTTGAGGTCGGAGACCAAGTTTTATTAAACGCTAAAAACCTACCTACTCATGCAGTGTCTGCAGTCTTTAAAACGAAGTTAAGACCTCGGTTCATAGGACCGTTTAGGGTCGTGGCCAGGAAGGGCCTAGCGTATACGCTCAACCTTCCGAAGAAGATGCGCACGCATCCGGTCTTCTATGTTGGCTTGCTTAAGCCATATCAAGACCCTGCTCAGGTGAGCGCGGAGGCGTTGGCACCAACGGTGGCTGGACCACGGACAGCTTCAGGGCAGCAAGTGGTTGAGCCACGGGAGGCTGAACGACAGCAATTGGTGGATCCACAGATGGCTGATCAACAGGATGTGGCAGAGCCACAGGTCGCGGAGCGAAGTGCTCGAGATGCAGGAGCAAGCCAAGCTGAACGTTCAGCCGAGCGACTGGCCGCTCAAGGTACGAGACCTGGTTGTGAGTCAACAGTGGTGGCTCTAACCTATCCACAAGGTGGATCATCTCTTCGAGATCGACCGATGGGCGGTGAACGGGAACGTTCGCGTCGTGGACGCCGGCGGCGTATGGACGCAGACGCCGTTCCGGCAAGTGCTGACTCTCCCCGCGAGAGCCCAGCTGAGGCAAGGCCTCCTCCAGCTCTGCTCGATGAGCATGGTGAGCTCCACTTTCACGTGGAACGCCTTGTGGCGTGGCGTAGACGCCAGGGTCGTACCCAGTACTTGGTGAAGTGGAGGGGTTACCCTCACTCACAGAACGCATGGGAGTTTGAGGTTATCCTCCGGCAAGATTGCCCTGACGTCGTTGACGCTTACGACCGGGCACATCATGTGCCGAAGCGCCACCATGGCGTGCGACAGCGTCGCCAGGCGCTGGGCGCCTCCCACTAGAGTGGGGAGCGATCAGGTCAGTAGTTGAGTTCATGCTCTGACCAGTGGCTGCAGCAGCCAGCTCGTACGTATGAGCGGTGCTCGCAGCGGGAGCAGGAGGTGGAGAGACCTCGTAGTGTTAGGGACATGGTCCCGAAGGAAGCAGGTGCTTCGTGTTGTGCTGAACAAGGTTCAGGCACAAGCGTCTCGATAGACGCATAGTTGTTTTGAAACAACTTGCTCGATGAGCATGATCCAAATGTGGATGCGCTGTAACAGCGAAAGTGGTGTCCCGGACGGGGATCGAACCACTGGCCTTTGGCTTGACAGGCCGGAGCTCTACCATTGAGCTATAAGGGCGATGCCCGTACGCCAGTCCGAGAACGGACTACCCATGGTATGAGAGGGCTGAGCCCGGGTGGATTTGAACCACCGACCTGTGGCTTCCAAAGCCAGCGCTCGACCACTGAGCTGAAAGGGCGTTGCCCTTAAGCTTGTCTATTTAAGGACAACAGTTCATGGAACGAGAGGGCTGTGCCCTGGTGGGTTCAAACCACCGACCTATCGCTTGTGAAGCGAGTGTTCAACCGCTGAGCTGTTGTCGACGACTCGAATGAGTCAAGAGCATTGCTCTAAGCGGTTTGCAACTCTTGGAGTAGGCGCGGAGCGCGAGCGTACGTCTGAGACCGCTTGAGAGCAAGATGCGCGCTGCGCTTGAAACATTGGGCCGTGGACCTACGACGAGAAGTTGGGCATCAGCGATGCGTAGGCGTTTGTGAGCTCACGGAGCTGTACAACGCTGGGGTGAGGTGTTGTGACCTCCGCCGTCTTAACAAGACGTGACCTCGCTGAGGAAAGTTTCGAGAACGGAATGTTCTCATCTTAGTGGGGGAGAGTGTAACGGGGTTACATAGTGTGGAACACACAGGGGTACGAAGTACCCGGAGAGTTAACAAACTCTCAGTACATAAGTTGGAGAGTTAACAAGGTCTCTCAGTACGTTGGCCGAAACCCACACGTTATGCATTTGATTAGGTTTAGCTATGCTAGATAGTTAAACAGATACATTTACCCCTAGGCGGCTTGGCCGCAATAATAGTAAATAAAACACTTCTGGTTTTGAAGCATAAAAGTTAAGGTATTAACTTTGAGCCCTGGTCTTGGGCTGTAAGTTCCTTTGCATAAGGAACTTAGTATTAGTGACTCTTTGAGTCGAACGTCTTCCTCTGACGCTAAAGCTACGGCAGCCCCGCTGCAACTGGGGAGTGGACCGAGTTAATTAACTGCTGAGCTAATCGCTGACACACCTACGCGCTCACCCCGGTGATGATATAAGCATAACTTTTTAGAATTCTTTGCATTCTTTACACAGATAAGACCGGTTTACATACGAATACAAATTTTATTGTTCATCTGCTACATACAGTAACACTGAAACGCCGTTTACATGGTTTTGATGCACCAATGCGTGAGCGAAGAGGTTATAGAGAACGCCCCTATTAAGGCTACCCCGACTCCAAATGCTTCGTGGCGCTCTCGGCTTTGAAGGCAGCGTTATTGTCGTGATAAAAGGTGGTTACATCGCCAACTTTCATCATTGTTAATGCTTACTTGATATTCAGTAAAGAGTATGTTTCCAATAACTGAACGAAGGCTACAAAGTTAAAGCCAGGACACTGCGGTCACTTTGGGTCGTTTTTAACCGCAATCGCGGTCCAAAAAATAGGCCTGCGATTTGCTTTTCTATACTCACTGATTTTGGATTGTACCATTAGGATCCTAGATGTAGTGTCTTGTAGTGTCTTGCGACCCTAAATGCTTGCTAGTTGAGAACCCACTCGTGTATTTGGAGGTGAGAAGAGTTATGTAATTAAATGCAATGCTACGGCGGCTGCCGTATTGGTTTCTGTTAGTTTCGCTATGCTCAATGCCTCCTTGACTATGCAGTATACAATTCTTAAAAGCTTGACATGCTCTCATGCTTCTCACCTGTCGTCGGTAACCCCTCTGTGATCTGTAACCTCTATGCGAAGTGTCTGATGAGAGCTGGTTCCATTGAGGAAACCACTACACTAGGCTTGTGTCGTGACGGCGCGCCGTTCCATTTGCGTTGTGTGGGCAGTTCGTGATCCGGTTAAGAAAGTGGGAATCGAAATAATATTATCGCTTACGATCTGACAGGTCGCGATCCCGATTAGTAAAGACCCTTAGACTGGCCTCACCCAGCCACAGCCGGAGATTGTCAAGTGTGAACGACGTATGTCAAAAGCTTACACGCGCACGATAAGCAGGAAGACTCGCTCCGCCTCTATCCTGAAGAGTGACATAGTTTTATGTATGCCACGAAGTTCAGTGAAGACTGTGGAGCGGGTCCCAATAGCCTTTTGGCTATCTGATAAAGGGCACTAGCTTCGTTGCAAAGGTCAATAATTTCTGATATACGCCCCAAAACGAGGGTAGGATGAATAACGCGGGGTGAGCTAAGCTAACTTAACAGAATGGAATGCACCCAAGCTCTCTTTAAGACGCTTGTCAAAATTCTATACACCCATTAGGGCATTTTTTCAACATCATTTACCTCACTTTCTATGAGATCGCGAATGTGTGCAGTGCGCCCACACACGATCTGGATGATTGGGCTGTTCTAGCAGGACACAGCACTTCTTCCCTGGAAAAGTAAAAACCTTACTTTTTCTTAATAGTATCGACCAGCCGCATTGAAATGTTTATACCTTCGGTTCCAATGGTATCTTAACGGCTCCCCGGTATTACCCCGTGTTTGAGTTCAGCGGCTGGACAGGTGACTTAAGCATTGAGGGTCCCGTCTTTCTTGACATTGTCACGTTACGTTGCACTTCGTTCAAGGGCAGACCGGATTTTCAGGGCGCGTTCAAGGAGACCAGCAGGTGCCATACTGGTCTTGATGTGGGTCGTTGCTTGGCGAGGCACGTCCGTGTCGATGGACAGTCCCGAGTGTGACATGGTAACTGCCATGGTCGAAAAACTTGGTTTGGTGGGGTCTACAGGAACCGTCGTTATGATAGCGCACTTTGATGCACTAGCAATGAGCCAGTTATGAACTATGCAAATGTGTTGCTCATATCAAGTAATCTTCGAAATAGCACAAGACCCTCACAAAGCATAACATTAATCCGTTTCCATGGGACTTTATCTTTACGACAGACAAGTACTATACGCTTATGGTTGGCAAAAAACAAAAGATGTTGAATGGCTGCCGTTCTTGTATAAAACTATTTCCTTGAGCCCTTCATCATTTGTGACACTCCTTCTTCCCCGTTTCCCCCGTCCCCGTTTCTCCTGTAAACTATCCAGCACCCCGCTTCAAGGCTTGTCATTTTTCGCATTTGAACAACGCAATCAGTGCGATATTAATGGCAAAAACGATCGGATCAAGAGCTGGCGATCGATGCACAGTTCAAGAGCGTTTTTTTTTCCTCTGGGGGCATTGTAATGCGACTTCTGTGCACTGGCGCCGACAGAAACGTGCGGAAAAGCAATTATTCTGGTCACCATGGAAACGAAATCGTGCAGGTGAAGTAAGGGTATCAATAAAATAGTACCTTGGCTAATCGTATTAGTTTTACACGGATCGCCTTACAGAGCTCCGTATTTTTTTTCGTATTAGTATCACAAGCTTCGTTACTATTATATCATTTGGGGATAAGTACTAATAATCCCTGGTTATCCGTAATTAAATTCTAGATCCAGATAATCGCGGTGTCAGTTTAACTGACCAGCAACCGTCGACTTTGGTATACATTTGTCGCAAGCAGAAACTGTGGCAACACGTCGAGCGGCCGCTCCGTGTATACGGTAGGCATTGGTGTATGAACCTCACCACCTATTGTAAAGACCTATCAAAGGTTATTGGGAAAGCGACGTCAAAACCGGGAGCTGGGATTGGAATACCGGAGTCCACTTAAAACGTGTCGATGCCCTTCATCACTGTCGTCTACATATCGAATCAAACTAGCAGCTTGTCGCCTCTGGTTGATAACACCATCATATATGCTAGGAAGTTTATCTGCTTGAATTCTTCAGACCCAGCATTGAATCTTACAACAACCAACACGAAGTTTGTCGAATCATACGCAGCAACCGTGTTACTATCTTCCGTACCAATGATTTCCATTTCGGGTCGAATCTGACGAGAATAATGTGCCATCACGTAGTATTTCGGATCCTCCTCACCCCTCCTGTTCCCACAAATGTTCGACTGGATACGACCCGACCCTCCGCTCCTCAAGACTTAAGTATTCACAACAGCAGACACGCCCATCTCATTAATGGCCAGCGTAATCGATTGAACTAACGTAAGCCCATAAGCGTCGTCACCAGCGTAATTTGAGTCCCATAATTTCACCGCTTACCAGCTTCTTCAATGCCGCTCGATAGGCCGCTATACCGTCATTGCCGTGCGCGTTCACCTTCCCGATAACCTCTCAACACTGTTGCGCTTTTCATCGTATATGTCAGCGTGGCCAAGGCTTGTGTGGAAAGCTCTCGTTCGATGCCGACACGTTCACAGACAGCAGATTCAGCCTGCCGCGATTAAAGCGCAGACGACTGTTTACCTCATTATGACTTGCCATTTTGAAGTGACAGCCTTCCGGTGTGCCCGGGAACTCCCATGTAATGCATGGCTCCTTGAGAGGCTCAATATAATTGAAGATTAAGCCGCAACGCGTCTTCTCTTCACTCAGCGTTGTCGCGAAATGCGCATTTGCTTGGTCGTCTTCGAAGCGATCTCCATTCCACTATCGTCGATTAAATTTGCTCCTTGGCCATCCGATGTTATACCGAACATACTGAATCCAAAAGCTGGATTTTGGAGACATCCCTCTTTCATGGCCATTGGCCTGTACCCTAATCGAAGGTTTTGTTTCGTGGTTCTGGTGCCTCCACGTAGTCTTGAATGCCAATGCATCGTGCTATCCTGGTGTGGCTCGATCGCCGCGTTATAGAGCTATCGCGCAATCGTGGTGCGGCTGTGTTGGCTATGCTAGTGTGCTCGTGTAGCGTTTAGGCGTTGCCCTTGCTATCGCGTTCTACAATGGTATCGTGCTCCGCGATGTGCAGCCCCCCCCCCCCCCCCCCCCCCCCCGCCAAGTTATCGTGGCTGATCCGCCAGTCCGTGTAATCGTAACACCCCACTCCGTAGATCGGTAGCTCCGTTTAATACAGCTATTGTGTTCTGTGGATGATTTTCGAGACATTAATTAGTCGACGACTCACCGTCCATGGTATCATGCTATATTTTAGGTTCGTTTTTGGGCTGCCGCGACTCTACACTGCATTAAAAAAAACGAATCCACAAGATAGCACAATTGCAGGAAGGATGGTCCAACAACAACGTGCACTCTACGTGTTTTCCCGTGGTTTTGTAGGTGCGTGCTTTTCCGTGGTTCATGTTTTTGTGTGTGTAGTACCATGTTTAGGCTCTTATCTACTTTCATACTTTCGTGACTGTGTGCTCTTGCGTGGTTTGTGCTTCGCATCAAATTTCGTGGGATATATTAATTCATTCCACTTTCATCGTCCGTGACTTTCCGTATTTCATGTTGCTACTTGTACCCCGTCGTGTACATTGTCTATTTCGGTGTTCTTTCGCGTTTCGTGTTCTTGCTTAATCACGCACCTCCGCGCTATTTCAATCTTAAACCCTATATCAACGCGTTTGATTTACCCTACGTATCGTGTCACAAAATGTTGCACACAAGATGCGTAAATACAAAGGAAGGCGATTATTTTTACGCGGCGGCGAAGTGATGTGAATGGTGTGGGGTGGGCTGGCGGGAATTTACTATAGTCACATTTAAAAAGGTTTTAATTAATAAACGTAGTAACTTGTGCATCTTTATCCAACGCAAATACAAACTGTCGTAATTATTAGTACTACGGTAAATATTGCAATATACATATGATAAAACTGTAAAAAGTACTAAGCAAACATTGCTAATCAAATATTATAAAAGTACTACGAAGTTTAACTACACCATACAAAAAATATCGGACCTGCACCAAAAGGGTGGTACATTAGCGAAAAAGATCCAAGGGTCTTCATTTGACGAGCGCGTTGATTTTGAGTAATCAAAAAAGATTTGACACGCTTTAAAGAGCCTGTTTTGTCTAGTTTTTAGGCGGGTCAAAATCGTTCAAAAAGGCCTATAGGCTGAGAAATACGCAAACCATTAAAACAATGCAAACTCGTGCAAATTATGCTCGAAAACCACGTGCCCTCGATACCCGGGTATTTTCAGCCACACCCGGTCAACCGCTGTTGCCCACAGCAAGACGACGGTCTCACTCCTCATTTCGGCGAAGCTACTAGGCAGCTCTCCGACTCTGCCTTGGTGGCCATACAGTCTGAACAGACCGTGCACACGAAACAGCATCCCCCCCCCTTCCTTTACGACAACGTAGATCAATGGCTATAGCACAGGGCAGGGCCCTGAGGGTGTTGGTTCGAATCCAACCGCTGTGAATTTGTGCTTACGCTTTTTACAAAATTCTGTTTTGGCTTATTAGCTAACTACCTCTAGCACGTCCTGTGCGTATTCAGGAGCTGGATCCTTGATGGCAAACGTCTGGGGTAGACGCCGAAGGCGCTCGATTTGCTGTTGATGTCACCTGAGTGGTGGAAGGTGCGAAGGTGCTTGAGGACAGCAGATGAGCCTTCTCTGAGCTAAAAACGCAAGAACCACTTCCTCCGCAAATTTACCAACCGCTCAAACCCGATCGTGGTAATCCTGCGCTGTGGTGTCAAGCACGAAGGCTCGTTCAAGAGTCGTTTCATGAAGGTCACAAGCGGCTTGGCGTCCAACTTCTGCTGTTTCGAGATGCAGGCCCCCATCTCGAAACAGCAGAAGTAGGACGCCAAGTCGTTTGTGATCTTCATGAAACTCGTCTTCATTCGCGACTCCAGCGTGTACCAGGAGAACCACGTAACGTAACGTGAAGGTGGGTGGCCGGTGATTTACGTTGCATTTTCTTAAGTGTGTTAATGGCTTCGTCGGCAGCCTTGTGATGCTGCCACTTGTTTGTAGATTGTACTGGAGCATTGTTTAGCTTGGCCTCTTGCTCATCCATGCGATAATCTTCGCGCTGGGTGTGCTTGATTAAGTGGACAATGACAGCAGCTTGGTGTTGAATGGTCTGCGGCTCGCTGGGGTCGTTGAATTGGTTCGTGTCTTACGATGTTGCGGGGGCTTTGGTATTTTTGCAAAGCTTAATATATGTCGAAGCCGCAGATGCCAAGTGTGACGACAGGCTCAAGAGGTCCACAACTGTAGAGGACGCATGCTTCAATATTCCTGACCACTGGAGCGTCAGGACGCAACTCCTTTAGTAGTGAAATCTGTCGGATAAAACAAGCTGTAATCACATCAAATACGAGCCGATTAGCGTTGTGGCTTGTTATTCCTAGATTTGGAATGTGGCGAAAAGAAAACGTTGAGCTGCGTCAACCTTAGTACGTGTCTGGGCCTCGTACGCCCTCGCCGTTTGAATATTTCAACTTCTCGAGAGCCACCGTCGCGTCTGTGAAATGACCACTAGCGGATACGGACCGAGTGAACCCCAGGGTTGATGAAGTGTGAAATGTCATTTTCAAAAAATCTACCCGAAACTCTAAAGGCCCACCATTGAGTAATAACATAGCTTCACCATAGGCGACATATAGTTTGTATATCGAACTCATGCTTAGGCTTCCTATAAACAACATTCAATTTGCAACTTACCTTTATCTGATGTTTCACTCCCTTTGACACGATATCCGTAAGCCGCTGTTCACTTAGTGTTTGTAGACGCTCCGAAGCCGACTTCCTCAAGCGCAGGGTGTTGTGTGACGTCCCGCCATACATATGTTGGATATAGTTATCCGTGTGTATCAGGTTTCCGCAGGAGTGATGGTCACTCTTGATGTATCCAGGGTACGCTAGATTGCACCCCACTACAATTATTGGCTGACTATAAAAATGCACGGGTCACTTCTTCATTATAGTTAGCTCGTCGTCGGAGAGGCTCGCTTCAAAATGGTACGTATACGGAGCTGATCAGGGGATCAGAACCGAATTATGAGGACTGCATTCCCAGACCCCCGCAAGAGAAAAAAAACACGTTCTGGATGTCAAGTTGACAGGAATATCCAGTGCCTCGCCCCAGCTCCACCCGTTGCGCAGGTGTTTACACGACGTGCTGCGAGCGTCCTGAGTCTCACTTCTATGGATCGCAGACTGGTAAGCTGCACGCCCCATCCTACTTCTAATCCTACAAATACACTACGGGTTTCAACGTTGTACTGCTGCGTACGCGTCAACTTGCCCAATGTGCAGAAAGCAGCAGCATCGTGGCATTCCTCGCTGCTGAACGTTCGTCCCAGCATTTCAAATGGCTACACAAGTATTCTATTCATGTTAACTTCACGCAGCAGGCGTGGTAGATCATCACTCAGTTTATAAACTAAGAAAGGATGCAGAAAGCCCAGCAAGGAGCCTGTGAGTTAAAGAATGATCAATGATTACGAATCACACATTTTGTCGTATGTTCTTATAAACGAAGCAGAATCAGTTGAACGTTTGCGAAAGGGCGCTCCATGCGCCCCTTTATGGCCTGACACGTTACCTTTTTTGCAAAAACACATTTAGGGCGCACTGGGCTCCCTTATATTACGAAAGAGGTAATAGCCATAAGCACTACCATTCTTTTTTAGTCACGATTTGAGCACGGCGGCGCTTGAGTGATGAAGCCACTGCCATATCGCTTCATACAAAACTTGTCAAGTGTTTTTTTAATTTTTTAAGAATCCGCGCTTCTTGTGATGCTCGATGTTGCGGAAATTGTTCGAATAACCGTAGCTTAGCTTGCCGATAGTATTGGATTGAAGTGTTTCGAGCCAACGAGTTGCCTTTTTGCCCTCGTTAAATGCAAGATGCATACCAAACTTATCCATTACAGATACGAAACACTTCCAAGTCTCGTCACGTTCAATGCAAGCTCATGCATATATGTCACGTTTCCCATAGTATTTAGGCCTATATAAAACTTGACACTGTCGTAGCCTTGGCTCGTTTAGTGTTGGTATATTCTAGTACTTCTAGGTCAATGGCACTTGCCGGATAAAAACAAATTTGAAAGTGATACGCTGCTGGTTTTTAGATTATGGTAATACCCATATTTTCGAAAAGATCCGACCCAATATGTCGGAACGGCTAGCTTACATAACTTACCTAACCTCGTTAAAGATTATTGTTAAAACATTACGCTTACCCAATGTGACAGGACAATTATGTGTTTAGTGGAGGGGGTTAGCTATTTATATACATATAAATCAAGTTTAGTCAGATTCATTGTCATATTCAACCATGTGACACAACTCAAAACGAAATAATTTTTAACGCCAATTTGAGTTTAGTTGTAAAGAAGGGTTAAAGATTTTGCCAACCGGTTCGGACTTAAGAGAAAATATGTGAAAAGGTCGTTATGTTTGTCACCCCCGCAGCTAAGCACAGTAGTTTATGTAAGTTCACACTCCGGTAGCAGCACGGAGTAAGCGAAGCCAACAACAAACTAGGAGACGCCTTCGCTAACAGAAGCAAAGAGGAGACACCCACACAAGCCGTAGATGTGGAACACTCCAGAATTATCGTTGGAACAGTTTGCATCCTTCAATTATCGCGAATGAGAGAGCGCCACTCGAGCGAAGCGTTTCGCCGCTGTATTGAAATAAATTTTTATTAATATAATGTTACTTGTGGCTCAGAAAAAGGTCCATGCGAGCTTAATCCAAATAGCTTTTAAACATTTTCCGAGCCTAATTGAACAGAGCCGATGTAACGAGGCTAGTAACCCCAAGCGCACCCCTGTTTACATGAAGGGTGATATCTCACACACCGGGATACCTGGTACATGGTGTCAGGGTCACCAGAGGCCAACCATTGACTGATGACATATGTTTAGTAAAAGTATCTGATAGAATGTATGTTTAACCTAACCTTAGTCTACTTATAAATAATTTCAGTTTACGGCTCAGCTTAAACTGGTCACTTCACTTTCTTCGACAAAAGACGTCTTGTCAACTACTATTCACGGAGAGTGTGTACACTCTTGGAAGCCGTCTCCTCAAGCGCAATGTGCTTTGTGACCCCGTCATACTCTGTAGCACTTGTAGTCAACCGACATCAGCACGGGTATACTACATGAACTTTTTTTTACGTTTGTCGCCATGGACAGTAAAGACTTCTCTATTTGAGCGTCTCACGGTTCGGGTCGGCTCGGAAGATGGCTGATTCATTCGGGGTGGAGCCCCTACAGAGCCTGGCGGCGTCAACACTGGTCCTGGTCGAGCGCGTAAATGTAGACGCTTGGGTGTTCGTCGATGTATATGACGGGTGCGAGGAAGCTTCGATGGTGGCGGCGCAAGGAGGAGCTGGCCAAGTGGTAACTTAGTTTCACCAGCGGGTTACATCACTCCGCAGACAACTACAGCTGTCACGAACGCTAGTAATATCGTTGCCAAGGTAGGTAACAGAGCTCCACACACGTCCGCCTACACCTTGGCAAAAGAGGAAGCCAGCGGGTACGCATCCTATGTGAGCAACACAGGGCCACACGCGGCCGCCCAGACCTTAACTATAGAGGAAGGCACTGATCAAGTTTTCTGTGTGGGATCACAGTGCCACCCGAGGTCACCAGACCACAACCGAAGCCGAAGACGAGGAGTGCGCTTCCTGTGTGGGTAACATAGTTCCTCACAGGATTGGGTGCCTTGAATGTCGAAATACGGCATCCCCAGACGTGCGTAACGAAGTTCCACGTCACAGCCGCTGCCACAATCGGATCTGAACCGCTTTCAGATCGTCGCTGCTTCAAGCAACTCGGCGTCTAGGACCCGGGTCGCTCCGACGCAGTCGGTGGAAGCGTGGTTTCACATCGTCAATAGGGAGACCGGTTTACCCGTGAAGGCATCTGGGATTCACTTAAAACCGTTGCCAAAGGTTTCAGAGATATCCAACCTCCAGGAAATAACACCCGAATCATTTCTGTTCGTCAACATTGACGCTGGTGGATTAGCAAGATGGTGCTCATAAGACCAGAGGCCACTTAGAAAGAGTTGAACGCCTCGTCCGTCTATGCCGAGGACGTCCTAGTGAAGTTGAGCAAGCAGTGTCAAGTGCGCTTGGGTTCTGATATCCTTAAAAAAAAAACAAGGATCCGTTGTATCCTTTGGTGACGGAGTATGCAGACTTGGTGAACAAGCTTACGCCGATCAAACCCCTACCAGATCGAGGCGTACGACAGGAGACTGATCTCGTGCCTGTCACAAAGCACTATGCCACCTCTCCCGCGCGAAAGTATAGATGCCTTCTTCGCTGCGAAAGCGAAGGCAGGCATGGTGCGGGATTCAAAGTTCCCGCACTCGACGTCCACTTTCTGGGTTCTAAAGCCGAGCGGGAAGTGGGTCTAGTTCCTGTTTATAACAATCTGGACAACGCGTGCCGGCGCAGACACCAATCCCACGAAAGGATGTGTTGTGGAACAACATGGCTGGAAGCGTAGTGTACAATGCGCTGGGTTTGGTATATGGACACTATCCGATCCTAATACACTAGAGCGACATCCCGCTTATCGCGGTGAAACCTTTAAGCTGCATGCTTCGGGAGTGGCTCGTCATGCCGCAGGGCTTGGCTAACGCCCCGGCGACATTCAACCGCCTGGTGACACAGCCGTTCAGGCCATTACGTGCCTTCGTACAAACTTGCCTCGACGACGTCTTTGCCCATAACCGTGCCGAGGGAGGCAAGATGGCCATGGTGGTACATTTGGGGAAACTCCGTCGAGTGTTGGACGTGATTAAAACGAGGACGCGCTACGACAATATCGACAATTGCGTTTTCGCGTCAACAGAAATCAAAGTTCTCGGTTGCTGCGTCAGCAACGTCGGTGTTCGACCTGAGTCAGATAAGGACAAGGTCATTTCAGCATGGTCGACGCCCGATACCAAGAGGATCGTCAAAAGTGGTAAGTTTGGTCAGCTAGCTTCATCAGTACAGCGGATGGTACGGGGGCCTCCCTAAACCCTTGTCAAACCTCCTTCCGAACGACACCGACCGGCGCGGGGAGCGAGAGCACCAGAATAATTTTAATAGCATCAAGGTCAGTCTTCAAACGGCTCTTGGGTTGACCATGTCGGACGCGACGAAGCCGTTAAGTGTCGCCTGCTATGCGTCCAACTATGCAATCCGTTGTGCATTGCTGCAGGACAATATAGCTGACCCGAACAAGCCATCTCGTTCTAGTCCAGACAATTCAAAGCTGCCGAGAGGAACTACCCTGTTCACGACAAGGAACCCCTGACAATGATGTGTGCTCTCGTGAAGTTTTGTGTACCTCCTCTGTCTTTAATGCTCTTTGTGATCTACACAGATCACGCATCCTTGCGGACGGTGATGAACTTGTCTCACCTCTCCCAACCGATGACGAGGTGGCTGTCGATTATCGCGGAATACGACTTTCGCGTTGAATACAAGCCGGGCAAGCTCACCGTGCTTGAGGACGCCATCTATCGGCGTCCAGACTACGAGTTCGCCGACATCAGATTTGTGACAACGGATCCCTATGTTCAATTACGCGGGTCGTATCGTGATGATGAGGCTGTTGTGCCCATCGTCAAGCTTGTAGAGGCAGGAACAAACGCAAAGTTCGACTAGTTTTCGTCGCTACACTGTTTCCGGCTCCACCGATATGAGTTGAAGAACCATTTCCTCTTCTACCGGGTGGAGCCTAGTAAACCTCCACGGGTGGTTACCCAACGATGAGGATCGGAAGTTTGTCATCTTCACGTTGGTGCACAAAGTGCCCTCCAGCGACGACCATTTGTGTCGCGATAAATCCTCCCTGTCGGTTTAACAAGCCTTCTGGTGGACCCACATGCACAAGCGGGTCGCCAGGCACGGAAAGCCATGTCAGCGGGCGTGCCTTTTCCGGCTCCGTGATGGATCCTGCCCGCACCGGCTGACTGTTGTACGATGAGTCTTGACTTCATCTTTCGACTTCCCGCCGACAGACCCGGCAAGACCGGGCTTTAGGTGCTCGTGTGTCGACTGAGCAAGATACAACATCTTGCTCCAGTGCCCGTTGCCATTACACACGAGCATACCGAGAGGTTTTTCGTCGATGACGTGTTCCGCTATCACGATCCCCCGAAGACGATTGTCTCTGACCGAGACCCGCGGTTCACGGCAGTGTTCTGAAGAGCGTTTCACCCTTTACTCGGAGCGCGTCAATCCAGTGCTCGGTGACACTCTGCATAGTGTGTGCGCGGGGGCCCTACGTACGTGGTCGACGCAGCTTCCTGAAGTTGAGTTCGCGCTTAAGAATGCGGTAAACGTTTCCACGGGGTTCACATCGCTTTACTTGAATAGCTTGTGTCTCTCGCGCTTCAACGCATCCTATACTCAAGATGGGGGGGGGGCTTAGACTTATAGACCCAACTTCCCCAACTCCTCGAATCGAAGTCCATCCAGAGATAACAACGAGGGCACCGGAGCAGGCACCCAAGTCTAAGGCTGAACACCAAGCCAGCCGTCGAGACCGTACGCCAGAGGGGCCACGTACTCTATACGCGTACGTATGGTGTGCTCAAAAGGCGGCTCCGGACGTTGCCGCAGACCCTCAACTCGCCGGATCATGTGGAAGGCCCCGTAAAAAATTGGACGAAGAGGCCCGGCAATCTGATGCAGGCTCGAGACCTCCCGCGCCAACTGACCAGGTAGCCCGAGCGGACACGCGCTGATTACCGGCCTGGGCAGCAGCATTACCGTCAGTCCCAAGGCCAAGTGCAATCTCAAGCACAAGGACGCGTTGACGGAGGTGGTCAACCTCAGGATCCTGCGTCGGACCCGCAGGCGGAGCACTCGGACGAGAGTAGATTTCTGGAGACGCCTGGTGCTCTTAATTGTAAGAGTGAACCTCCGTCCCTGATTGACCGGAACGGAGAAGTCCACTATCAAATAAACCAAAATCCACCGGAGCGGCAGCTTCGCGGAAATGGCCAGTTCCTCGTAATGTGGAGGCGTTATGCTAACTCTGAGAGCCTGTGGGGGCAAATTAAACCGTTCTAGAAAGACTTCCTGAAGGCAGTCACGATCTAGGAACAAAAGCGAAAGCAGCTTCGTATGTAGTCCGAGGCTCCTTGGCCGGACGGGGTACGGACGTTGGCGACAATCCGTATCCGCACTCATCGTGAGCGCTAGAAGCCGCGCGCTTCAGAAGTTTGCTTGGCAACATGCGCTTGCTGACCAAGTGGGCGAACCGGCACGAAGATCACGCTGGTCCCAGATGCGGGACCGCAGCTGATTTCCATGGCCTCGCACGAGTTGCAGCTGGAACAGTAATAGGAAAAACCCAGGGGTTGCACCAAAGAGGGTAGATACCACCCTGTTCTCGGGCTTACTATGCCAGGTCGTAATATCCTTCAGCAAGATTCGGAGCGGAACAAGAAGCACGCACCCAGCCTCCTCTGCATTGTGTACCAGCGAATTCTCCTTCTGAATCAGGGCACTCTAGTGAATTCCCTTAGAAGTGTGGCTACCGGACCCCACGCATGGAGTGGGTAGGTTGGAAGTCCTACATCTGCTAGTCGAGATCGTTCGTGATATTTCGGGGCTCAAAGATAGCACTCTGCTCTTCCTCCTGGTCCTCTGCATCCGAAGAACCGAAGAGGATAAGATAGACGTACCCAGTGCCCTTCTTCTCGCGGAGTGGGGACTTCGAAACCGTGATCTTTTTATAGGGCTTAACGACTTCGGCTATGGCCTTAGCAATCTTAGCACGCGTAAAGCCCTCGGCAAGTGAGCGTTTTTTTTTTGTAAGGTTTCTCTACATCGTCGTCACCAGCTTTGAGCGAGTCCTTTGACTTGATGGCAGGACGCTCAGAGCGTAGAGACGTCCTAGGACTATGGTCCCGTGATCAGTTGAGAGCGAGTGCACGCTGTCGTCGTCGTGCTCGCTTGGCACCGGAGTGTGCCCTCCCACGGAGACCACAGGAGCATTGCGAGTGCTCCCGGCCTCGTCACCATCGAACCGTGGTCACGTTCAACGCACCACGGGTTCGGTCGGCTGTCTAGAGGGACGGAGGGTGTTGGGCTACGGTGTTTGGTTGCAGCCGCAACACCAGATGAATTGATCGCATACGAGCCCATCTTAGTAGAATCGTGGAGTGTAGATCCTTTGCCGCGAGGCTTTGTGTTTTTGGCCTGCGCCATTCCAGCAACGGCCATGGAGCGTGCTTTTGCACCGCCCTTCACCGCGGCGTATGCTTTAGGTCGAATTGGAGACTGAGAAAAAGCGCACCCAAGTGTTGCTTGAGATTATAACTGTAAAGTGAGTCTTCGCCGTGTTTTCGCTGCCAAGTCGATATATTTTTGATTTTGAAAACGAAAGCTGTTATCGCGGTCTTCCTCTAATTGAGGCCGTGTATCTTGGGCCACGTAGGAGGTCATAGTAATAGCGACACTACTAAAATAGTAATATAAATGTTGATCAAATGTGTTCTTTTTTAGAAGGAAATCCACGACTGACCTCCTCAAGTTACCTCGCTAAGAGTTTTAAAAGCTGCTTATCTTTCCGCAGATCCCTCGTGTGTGGCGGTCCAGTTCCAATTCCCGCCACGACCAGCTGCTAATCGACTTCACACTTGGAACGTCACTGACTTATCCGCAGGTCCCGCTTGCTTGGACGTGGCCCGGAGAGTCTGGAGCGAGTAGACCTTTTGCAGTCAGCCAGCATCATTAATCCACCATCTAACGGTAAACCGTGGCATTGTGACGTACATTTTCTTATTCGGATTGGTCGGTAAACCGAACCTAAGTAGGGGGATGTAACGGGGGCGTAACCCCAAGATTACATGACGTATGTCACACCACACTTCGGGATATCTGGTACATTGTACCGGGTCGTCAGCGTCCAGCCATTGGCTGATGACATAGTTTTAGTAAATGTTACTTATAGTTTGCATATTTAACTCAAGGCTAGCCTACCTATAAAAACATTCAGTTTACGGCTTGTCTTAAACTGATCACCTCACTTCATTCGACAAAAGGGGCCTGGGAACTACTTTTTACTGAGAGTTTGTAAGCTCTCGGAAGCCGACTTTCTCAAACGCAAGTTGTTTCTGACATGAAAAGTGTGGGAGGTTGAGTATCACTGCCGCAGTTGAAGTGGGGAGGGGCGTTGACTAATCCCCGTCACAACCGATGACATACTTGGACTCCCAGAAAAATGCACTCGTGAGTCGCCAATCAAAAGAAAACCAAACTTAGCAACAATTTGAGTTTTAAAAATTTCAAACGGTCGTATCTTGGAACGACTTCAAAGTTGACTGCAACGAGTAAATGAATCGATAGCTCTCGACCAACGCTATTACGTACATATGCTAACCTGAAAAGTAGGTTTATTGCTAAGCATTATTTTGTTTTTAGTTGTCTCATTTAGCATTAAGTTCTAAAATGACAATTTAAGACGAAATATGAGACATCAGGGACCACAGTTTTTTTTAACTGCTGCTAAGACCAAATAGTACGTGTGTGCACATCAACGCCGCCTACTAATTATAATTGTCGTACTCACAGGAAGCGCCCTTTGCGTGTCGTGGTGACCCGCGGTTGAAAATTAGGGCAATTTGCTTGACGGACCCTTTAAATGTCACGCCTTGAATGAGCTTACTGGTTAGGAACAAATAACCACCTTTCATTCAGTTCTTGTTTTCAGACGTATTTGGTATGATCCAGTATTACCGATATATTAGTCTAATGTGTCTTTTTGCAGATTTTATGAGCCCAAAATGTGAAACTTCAGTCCAGTTTCAAAAATCAACTGTCCAATAGTAACTTGAGAAAGAGAACCTGTTGCTGAAAAGTCGCGGTTCTTGTCCTTCGCATTTAATACTAAGAGCTCAAAAAAAATCATAACCGAGTTCCTGATTTTTACGGGTTCTGAGTAATTATCAGAACCGAGGTTCTGGTTCGGTTCTTTTTAGGCGTGGTGTGCGCCACATAATATCGATTTTATCCAATGGCGGAACAGCCTCTGCTGCGATCGCAGCAGCGCAAGTCAAAATATATCAGGATCTGCAAGGCTTAATAAATTAATTAAACGTGTGGGATGGTAATGTATGGTACATGACTGTTTAAGTTGCACCAGTCAGTAGGGTGAACGGTTTACCGATTCCGCTGGTGTTATCGTTTGAAATTAATTTCCGAATTTTTTCCTGCCTTGGGGTCGGTACGTCTTAAAGACGCCTACGATTCTATAGAAATATCCAAATGTGGACGAGAAAGGCCCCAATAGTGAGGAGCAGTATCCATCACAGTTTTTAGTTGAGCGAATATTCATCCGTGTTAGATTTGGTTTTGTGTACGATACACCGCTAGAAACGCACTAAATTGTCATGAATAATGTATGTAGTTGACGCGCCGAAACACTTCCTCACCCAGGTTTAAAATGTATTTTTAATCTTGGTAGACCATTCTATGGTGTTTCTCGTATTTTTTGGAGTACCGAAATGAACAAGTATATCCCTTTCTCGAAGCTGTAGCTGCAGACTCTCTAGTTGCATGAGGCTACTTCGCTCAGCCTTTTACGGCGATCATGATTTAGTAATCTTGTCTTTCGCCTTCTTGGCCGCCTCAACGAGTTTGCTCATCGTGATCTCCGGCTTGTTAATGATCTTGTTAGTACCTTGGCTTATGGATTTCCAGATCCCACCGTATCCGTCTCCCCGACCGCTCTGGATAACTTCTTGGGCCCCGACTCGAAGCGATCTTGTGGCCACAGCGTCAGGAGATGCCTTCGACAACGGACGATACTCGTCGGGGTTTGGGAATGCTGCGACAGCACTGCTTAGAGCTAAAACCGCAAAGGCAAGAACAGCGTAGATACTGCGCATGGCTGTAGAGGGGGGGGGGGGGGGGGTCAGCTTAAGAGAAGGGTCTTGTGAACTTGGAAGGAAAACGCGAAGTGAGCTCCAGCCGTTCTTGTAATACGCTACAGACTGAACCGTTGGATGATGTCTCTCTTACTGTAGTACCAATTTTGCGCTTGACTTAAAAGGCAGGGTCTCATTTGCAATGCAGGGAGTATTACATAACCCCGACGCCAAAGCTGCTACCCTGAGAAACGTTGCTGATGTGTTGAGTAGGCACGTAGACTGTACGTACTGTACGATGCAGTTCTGGAAAAAAAAGAAGCTGCTACATCTTATTTGAAAATATTGTCTCGTCTCGTAGTACATTACATTATTCTGTAGTATGTAATATACAAACCGATCATGCAATTATTTTTTCACGTGCTGCTGCACCCGACTTAGAATCTACGTGTTTTTACTAAATCCAAGATAATTGCTACACTTCAAGCTAGAGAGGATACATTTTGCTTGTATCATTAGGATTCTTTTCAATAATAGGAGCCTCCTAAAATTGGGTACTCATGGGTCAATGCTCAAACTAGTGTTTTTTATACTTTTATTATAACCTGAACAATTTTAATATTATAAAATCAATTTCAATGGTCTCCAAATGACTATTGTTTTTTTCGCTATTATAAAGACGTCTGCCGAATCCGTAACGTGGCCTACACCGCTGCTCGTAGCTGGGATCTGCTCGCCTTCGTTGAGTAGAACCTGTGGCGGGAGACAAGGACTCCTTCTCGAATCTTAGAAATGTAAAATCCATTTCAATGTTACTATTCCATCGATCTCCTAAACATCTTTAAACTTCTAATTCAGATCGTAAAAGAGGTTTGGGTCGAATGGATGCTATTCGATCTGATACAAACTATTTGAAGGAATGCATAACTATTCGAAAGAATGCAACATTATTCGAGCGGATGCATTATTATCTAAATGGACGAAAAAACGACGAATGCGAATCCATTTCAATTTGCATAAAGTTTTTACTAAAAAAAAACACTGCTCTAGTTGACTCATCGAACAGTAAAACCTGTCCTAGATGAGCCTTGAGAAATCTGATAATCTGTCGTATATGATATAACTCAGGTCCACCAAGTCTGTTCCCAGAGTTTACTATGGATTAAACTTGATATTGCTCAAATGACAAACCTGATACGAAATTATGAGGAAAACAAGTGTATATGTACTACGAAATGGCCGTGGAAAAGCTTGTAACTAGTTTTAAGTCAGCAACCTTCAGCCTTGAAATTGTTTGTATCATGCTTCGACTACATCGACAGCACATCCGATTTGTATGTGCTCTCGACTCGGCAACCTAAATTAGGCTTGTGTACATTTTGTTTAGCTAGTCAGGATTAAATTTTAGTCTGGCACAACGGTCCTCCCTTCGAAAACAAAACACTCATCGTGTAATAACTTTTCTGGTGATTTAGATACTCCATTTCATTTCACAAGTATACCTGGCATGAAGTCGAAATTATAAATAGTGGAGGTCTTTACAATAATATTTTTTTGTATACATGTAAGACTTACATACCTAAATCCATATAGACAGTTTTAGTATGATATGGCAGTGTGCCTCCACATTAGACCTGAAAACGCACAGCAAATGACTTATGCATATTATGCTTCTAGGCTTCCTCACCTCGTTCATATGCGTGATAATGGAGCTTGATACCGACCTTGTAACTCAAGCAATGGCATGTTTACTGAAGATGATCGGGAAGGACAGGTTTTACCGTACCCCGTGTTCATCGCGTGAGCGCCCTCTTACGATAAAAGTCTAAGGCCGCATCTTGCGTGGGGGAGCTCTGAAGTTCGTCCGATATCCTGATCATCAGGCTGATGGGAATTTACGATACTCGAACCTCAACTATTTTCAACATCAATCAAGATTTGACCTTATACTAATGGTTATCACTTTGCACGTGAATCATTATTTACTGAGCGGCGTGACTTAATTGGTTAACCGGCCATTCTTGAAGAATGAAAATGAATCTCCCATTGCAAATTGCGTAATGGGAAAGGCGTTACAGAATGGATTTTATAGATGATTTGCTTAGATTTACCTTGTAATAGATACACATGATTGGCTAAATAGTTTTTGTGGATTGGCCTTGTAGAATCGCACGTTTTTGCTACAATGTACAGTCAGCAGAATAAGTTTAAGGTACTGTTTACTTTTTAGCACTAATCATGAGATTTGCTAGTAATCTTACCCGTAAACGTCGAGCATAGTAGGATGGCCCCTGTGACGTCGGACGCGTAGCTTAAAGCTACTATAATTGCTTTGCAGGCCATCCTTAAAGAATGCCAAAGAGCCGATCACAATCCAGAAACGTTTGACCTGCCTCCATTCATTCCGAAGGGGTTCGCTGGTGAGAGCTGTTATTAGATTTCGATGTACACTGTCACTCTTCCTATTGCATCTTTATGCAATCCCAGTCCGACTGCTGCCTATAATTAGCTCGCGAAAAGACACATTACTCGCCAGCCATCTGTTTTGAATACAGCGCTGCCGTTGACCATAAAAAACTTCGCTTAGGACAGGGACGATGCGTCAGAACCTTTTTAAAGGCACGTTCCCGAAAACTTCTTTTTAAAGATCCGGAGGATTACGGTTTTAAAAACATTTAGCATATGGACAGAATCACAGCTATACAATGTCATGGAGGGGCCCAACGGTCTTTAAAGCAAAACAAAGCTTGCTGCATTTAAATAGTTAAGAAACATTGTTTTATGTGCGTAACCCCGGATTATAAATTCCTCTCGCCACTATAATACTACATGCCAGGATATGGACGGTTATACTGTACCGGAATTTTATGAGACCAGGGGGCATTTCGCGATGAACACCATAGAATATGTATGCGGGTTTCGGGGCTCAGCTGTACGATTGGCGGGGAATGCATGTACATGTACTTTATTTTTCAAATGGCTGACTGCATGTACAGTAATTGTAGCTCAAACGCATAATAAGTTATTTTTAAAAAACTCGAGCGGTGGTCTTTCTCTTCCGTATGTGAACAGAGCTGATGCCATGGTTTACGGTACACGTAAGCGTATCGTAAACCTCTATTGACCGCAAATCATTTAAAATATTCACAATACTATTGTACAGACCAATAGGAGATCGGTATTAATTTGGCCAATCAGATATCTAAATTTGTCAATGCCTAACACGTCGTCAAAATGTGTTTTACTAAAATGAAGCTATATAGACGATGTAATAGATTGTCAGTCTTTGCACGTCATATTGGTTGTATGGCTTGACGGGAATTCGGTAATATACATTTGGCTGTACAGTGCCGTACTACTCTCAAGAGCATCTCCAACGGCACAAGTGGACGATTGGTCGTAAACCGATATGTCGGGAACTGTTTTGTGCTTTGAGAATTTTTTATCAGGAACGATTAGCGCTCGTCCAATGCACCTACATTCAACACATCCCTGATCATCAAGCTGGTGTCTGATCTTATCGCAGTAAGTGATTTTTTTAAACTTATTTGCTGATAAAAGACTACGTATTACGTACGACTTGAAGAAACATACGTATCAACGGAGCAAACGATGGATACTGGCCTGTGTTGTGTACACATCAGGAATTGAACTATAAGTTTTTTCTCAGCTTCCAGTTCTGGATAACAATGCAATGATCAGTACTGGGGAGCTGCTTGCAGGTTCATCGGTACTTTTACTGATACAGATTCATGAGCCATTTCTCGTTTTTTTCGCAAGACTTCTTTGCCACGGTATCCCTCTTTAAAGTCATGCGCAGTATATTCTACGTGGCTCTTGTCTTCGCGATTTTGACTCCGAGCAGCGCTTCCGCAGCGTTCCCGAATCCTGACGAGAATGGGCTCTTATCAGACACTTCTACCCATAGATCCCTTCGGATCGCAAGCAAAGAAGTCGCCAGGGGCGGGCGGGGAGACGAGGTTATGAGTGTCATAGTCCAGAGAAGTAACAAAATCTTCAAGAGGCCGGCGGATAAAGACATGAGCAAACTGATTGCGGCGGCTAAGAAGGCGATGTTGGTGAAAAAGATGGCTAAGCACTCCAACGTCGCCAAGGAGGTGGCAAAGTAGCCTCATATGCCGGGAGAGACTACTTGCATGCAGTTATACAAAGTGTACGAACAGGTGATTATTTCAGTACAAATCACCATTAATGATACCAGAACACTTTGTATTACGTAGTATAGCATATAAATCAGCGCAGTATGTATGACCACATTATCCTGGTAGTGGTACGAGTAATAGTACGTACAGCCCTATAGGGATTAAATCGAGATTATGTTCTCACACCAATAGTTGGTATCGATTCAGTACAAATTCACATGAGAAGGTCATATTTTCCTACCAATTCGTATAAACTTCCTTTGCACTAAAGGTTTAGCATGGGTATAAACTTATAGAAACTTTGTGTACGAAACAAAATATGGCTCACTTCCCTCCTCGACGTAAATGCTAGGATTTGTTTTTTTTTTAAAGCATATTTACCTTTATTCAGTTTTTCTTCGGCTATATATTGAAGAAAGAGCACTATTCATAGTAAATCTTAATTAATTCTAAAAACTGTATGTAAACGTAGCTGTCGAGGCGGTGAGGTGTGTGTCGAGGCAGAAGGATAAATTCGATGGCAGTCCAATGAGAGCACCTAGCGCCGCCAGGCATCTACCTTTCGCGCTTGCTCGCTTAATGTTGCAGTGGCTTTAACGCCTCGCTGCTGCCACTTGACGCAGCATCAAGACGCTGAGCCTCCTGGACATGGTGATTTCGGAGCTCTCCCTGTATTTTTCGTGCGGTGATAGGTTTGCACGTACGTGTCGTTACGGGCCAGCCGCCGCGGGCGTCGCTAGTGGTGGTCTCTATTGGCCCAGAACTTCACCGAGCACAGTGTAGATATGTAAATATGTGGAAGATTAGTAAAAGAGTAGACGTATTATGTAAATAGAGCGGAAATAACCGCAGCAGCTCACTCACCGCCTCGGCGACGACGTATAGTGCCCTCACTGAGAAATTGTGGTTGTTAGTTTTTGAAAGAAGAGAGTGATTCATTTGCCCGAATGGCTAACCGATTATACAATTATACTCCCAACATGTATAAAATGGACTTAACCGACGGTCTTGGCAACACTAACTCAGGTTAATCACTAATCCCAGACACAGCGCCTTACCAAGTCGAGAACTTAGAGACCGAAGTGGTGCAGGCCGCGCAGCGGCCCCCCCCCCCCCCCCCCGAGCACAGAGCAGCAAGCGAAGAATGGGGCGCGCCCACAGCTATAAATCCGCAGGCGAGTGCAAACGGGCTAGTTGTGACGTGGTGGTCACTGGCCAATGGCATGGCAGTGACCAGCCACGTCAATTATTTGAGTTCAGCCGGCCAGATTAGCGTAAACTTAAGATTCCATGTCTTTACATCATACTACAATACTATGGGTCCTAAATCCCATTGATTTGCAACAATCAAGCTTCCATCCGGAAATTGTGATTATGGGACGCTGTGCGAAATTTCCGACCAAGATAAGAATTAGGATTCATAGGCTTTCATTAATAGTTACAGAGAAAATCAGGATTTGAGAAAGATAGGTTTAGGATTGGACCTGGATACGTGCGTGAATATCCGGTTGTCAAGAGCTACTGATTGTGCGGCAGCTACTAGATTGCCGCCGCCAACTCTAACTGATTAATCACTTCTCAATTTGCTTTCGAGCAGCAACTCCTCTCCTCCCTCACAACTGGCTACGACGCCGTACTCGCCGTCTACGCTGTACGCTTCCTCGCTACTTCGTGACATAGTAGCACTTGTCGTGTCAAGCTTCGGTTCAAGTAGGGCACTCGTGGTGGCATAGCCAGAAGCGAGTCGTCCTGAGGTTATTGATGCCAGCCACAGAGTTGGGAAGCACTAGATCACAAAGGATATTGCCTCAGCACGAGCTGTTACGTTCAGTGGCTAGTTGGTATGGTTGCGCATTAGTGTGGTACACACAATTGGAAACTCTTTCTGGTGGCCTGCGGCTTAGCGCTTTCACGTTTTACGTGGATCCTACTCCCGCATCAGATATTAACGGAGTGAGCGTCCGATTAGATACTCACAGGTTGTGCTTGATCTACATCCGTTGCTACTGCATCTGTTTCAGTGTGCTTGTTTATGGGTAAGCGAAAGACTTGCCAACCAGGCGATGTCGACTCACACGTGTACGCCCAACCCTTGGCATGGACGCTAAGAAAAGAGAGCGCAAAGCAACGTGAAATTGCTCGGCCGAGACCAGACCCACGTCCATCCCTACCTCTCGCGCTCAGAAGTGAATACTATCATCTTCCTCCCCTTCGTACGACTTCATCGTCAGTCACCATATTCGGTTTTGGTGGGGATGCTTCCGTCGCCTGAGTCCACCGGTTTCCCCGCACATGTACGGGATCCATCGCTCGTAGGTGTCAAACGCATTGACACGCTCGAGCAGATCAACGCCGCCAGATTTTGCAGGGCCTCCGTCCCGAAGATACTAGCAATATTACGGACCTACTCGAACGGTGAGTCGATAAGGTGAGAAAAGGGGTTCCGCGACGAACTTTAGAGGTTCAAGTAGCATATCCGCGTTGGCGTGGATTGACTACAAATGCTATCAAGAGTAACGGGGTCACCAGCACCTTGCGCTTGAGAAAGTCGGCTTTCGAGAGTATACAAACTCTCAACTAACAGCAGCTCACAGGTCCTTTGTCAAACGGAACGAAGTAATCAGCTACAGGTAAGATGCGAACGGAATATCTTTATAGGTAAGTTAAGCCTGTTTAACTATACAATATAAAAGTCTCCTAAAATAAAGCTATGACTTCAGCCAATAGTTGGCCTCTGGCGACCTGGTACCATGTACCAGGCATCCAGAAGTGTGGTCTGCCACCCTTCATGTAACCAGACGTACACTTGGGTACGTACCCCGCTGAATTCTTTTATGTCAATCGGAACAATAGGCCACACGGTTCGTCATTAATATGGGGGGGGCTGCACTGCCAGACCCCCGCGATAAAAAATGTACTGGGGAGTGGAACGAGTCAATTTACTGTTGAGCTCGTCGATAACACACCTATGCCCTCACTGCCTTCCATATGTATTAAGCGTGATATAAGCATAATTATCAGCATGAATTCCGTATTTGTTCTATTAAAATGAGCTGCAGACTACGTTTGCCTAATTTCTTTCCCAACATTCTCCCTCACTCTCTTCCTCTCTTTCATGTTAAGACTGATACATATTTGTAAGTAATAAACCAGTGGAGTGACAAACGCCGACGGCTATGAGCGGTATTTTACCGGAATAAGCACTGACTAAAAAGGAACCGTGAGCTACAGTAAAAACAAATAGCATGCTAGGCACACTCTTGTGTCCAAGACGCTTGCATGTTGCTATTAAATAAAATATTGCACAGAACAGAAAACGTTTACCCACCTAACACAAAAAATAACTATATATTTAGTTATCGATACGCAGGGGATTTATTACGGTCCCTCGCCCCGTTCTACCGTCCAGCCAAGGTGGCTTATCATAACGTAGCGTAGACCAACGCATTCGCGCGGGTTAGATAAGTTTAAGAATCAATCTCAGAGTACTATTTACGCCTAGTTTCGTTAAGAATCAATCTCAGAGTACTATTTACGCCTAGTTTATTTAAACACCTAGCATGCTAGTATCGGGCTGCGCTCAGTATGTTAAATCTCGCAGAACTGTGTAGCTCGTCCAACGACCACGATCGAGTTGAGCGGAAAGTCGATATGTGTCGCGTCCAAAGCGTCCTTGACTTCTCTTAAACATGCCAGCCTAGCCCACCAGTCATCGACCGGACGGGAGGAGCTAAGTCACGTAACTGCGCCGCAAGCCGAAACTGTAATCCCGATGTTGCTTACCACTGGCACCGAAGCGCAATGACACCAGGTCACATTAGGAGCACAACGTATAATCGTCTCGCCTCCCACGCTGAACAAGAACCTTATTGATAGCGTTAGACTTGTTGTCTACAGTTATAGTGGAGAAGGCTCCAGTTGCCTTCACCTGACTCTACTTCGGTATATATCTATCACGGTCGCACGAACAAACTTTCTGCGTTCCAAGTTGATGGAAAGATGAAGGCGTGAGCGCTCGGCATGCACATTACCACCGCTGATTTCTTCCTCACGTTTTAGGCCGTAAAGGCAGATTCGTGAGTCGTTTTCAAGACGCCTCAATACCAGCGAGTCTAGAGCTTGACTTTCTGTCGCTGATGAGGGACATATGTCCATGCTCGCGTACATTCTCGGTGCCCGACACCTCATTTGTGTATTACAACCAGAGGTTTCTAGTAGCTCTAATTGTAGGGACTGGGTATTAGAGTACTATACTTGCGCACTATGTTAGCTCATGTTACTACTTGATTCCTAAATGAGTGCTTGAAAATTCAAAAAACATTATATCAGCGAATGCCGGCTGTACTATTATGTTACCCCCATCCATGTCATCAAGAGGTAGTATGGTGCTGCCTACCGACACCTATTGTTCGTGCTCTTGTGAACTTTTTACACTTGTGTCTCTAGTCTATCGCTCAGACAAGATTAACCAGTGACAGTGGGGGACCAAAACCAGCGGCAATTGAACGATGTGCCAGTGCAATTAAGGAAACCCCTTCGCAATCAATTTTTAGCTACGTTGCAGACCGATTAATATATATCGTGCTCTACGGCTCATCTGACATTCTACTCTGGCTCATTCGCTAGGGTTTGCCTTTGAAAAGGGCGTTCACTACTGGGTGAAATTTGACCACGCCAACAAGCTTCGTGAAGCGGTTTGAAACAAAACAAACGAGATCGTATTCATTAAAAGCGGCAATACATCATACACTCGTTTCCTGCTCGATTTTGGCTTCAGAAGTACTGTTTCTCTGCTAGTGCATTATCCGGTCTCGCGTATCCCTCATTCTCATCCTTACCCCGCATTAAAAAAATATCATGCAGTGAGCGGTCAGACAGCTGCCAGATACACGTGAAGACGGGTTGCCCCTTCCTCCACTACTTTCACAAGTAAAAAAAGACACTACTTCGCCATCCACATGACCCAACCCATGTGATGGGATATTATTTTGCAAGAACGCTGACATATTAACTAATATTTAATAATTAGGCCTGAATATTATCTTAATGCAATACTATATATAATGCTCATTTAATTTTTTTTAATCTAATCTGCCGAAGATGGCATTCTAGTGACAATTGAAAAAAACACGTATGTTGGATTTGAGTTGGGTGAGTTTGTAAGCTGAGATGCATTATTCAACGTTTTACAAGGGGTGTTAACAGAAAGGGATTATACAGGCTGTGAAAGAAGTGATGACGCTCGGGTGGTGAAATCCGCCCCCTGACCTCGTGTGCTTCGCTCGATCCCTTCGCCAGGCAGTGACCCGAGACAGATCGTGCTCTGTCATCATGCTGCGCATAAACCGACTATCTGGTGATTGACCTAAACGTTTTTAGACACTCGTCTCCAAATGCTATGGCTCGATTGGCATTAGCCTTATAGCGACTATTTGACCCTGTACGTGTTATCGACGTGAGCGATGCGTTGCTGAGCCGAACGTCAAATTACTGGCCACATGTTACAGCCATAGCCCCAAAAATTCAATCACAGTTTTTCGGAGAGAAATGACTAGTCGCGCGCAGCGTGTGAGATTCCAGCATCCGTTTTGCCTGAACCAAAACCTCAGGGTTTCATAAATGATGTTGAGCAATGGCTCCCACATCCCCTCTACAAGTGGGTAAACCATGGTTCCCCTGGTCCGGTACGCAATCGAAGATCGTTAACCAAGTTTTTTAATGCCATCGAACAACCTACGCGCAACCGTCAAACCGCGCCCCACGAGCAGATGATTTCGTACTACACGAGATGATAGATTTGGTGACGACACTTTCTTAGAATTCTTCAAAATACCTCACTTTTTGTCCTAATCTAGCCGCCGCATCGTACAAAAGCAAGCGTGTCCAAATTCTCCGATGGAGACGCGAGCAACCCAAGTTGGAGGATGCAGCAAGAGCTCACAATGGAGAACACAGGAAGATGGGGGAGGGGGTGGGTACAGCTACCATACTTTCTAAGAACACCGATGAAAATATTGTAGTGTGGATAAATGAGCTCCGGGGTGAGGGAGTTCCAGTCTCTACGAAAATGCTGACAATCAAGGTTCAAGAGCTCGCAAAGGTTGCGAACGTTAAAGATTTTGCAGCATCCGACAAATGGGTATAAGGTTTTAAAAGACGCCATCGATTTAGCCTATGGGCTCCCACACGCCATTGCCAACTCAGCCCGCCTGATCTTGCAGCTATTGCAGCCGGTTTTTCGGCTCGTGTAGCCTCTAGAATGCAAGACCTTGGAATCAAGAGGGTTTACAACGCTGATCAAACCGGTAATTATGTTTTTACTACAAATATTTTTTTAATGTTGATTTAACGATTTATGCAGCCGTTTTATTTTAGTAGGTAGCTAAAAAGACAATCAGCAGACGTGGTGAGAGGACTGTGTGGGTACGATGCAGCGGTGCATCGAAAGAACGCGTCATCACAATGTTGTTCGGCGATAGCGATGGTATCAAGTACGCGCCGTTTGTCATTCTGAAAGGTAAGCCCTCAAAAAGCGAAGAAACCCAAGCAGAAAATACTGGAAAAAGGAATGGGTTCGGTATTCGGGTTTGGGACGTCGCCAAGGTGATTAAAGCAAAACACAATTTGTTAATTCATGGTAACAGCAAAGGTATAGTTTTAGGACATGTTTTTGGTTTTTACGGTAATGGAATCAAGATCTGTCTGTTATTATTTTAAAACACCACTTCGGATGGCGCCCCTCTCTAAAAGCCGGTGCTGCTCTTGTGGGATGATTTTAGTGGCCACTGGAATCAAAAGGTGGAGGACTACGCTGCATCAATCAACGTAGTGCTAATGAAAGTGCCGAAGAGCGCGACCGCTGTCTCGCAGCCAGCGGATGTCGCCTGGAATTTCCCACTGAAGGCACGCCTGCGTCAACTATGTCAGGACGACATGCAAGCACAGATCACCCGCCCCCGAGCTGGTGGCACAGCATTCAAGCTGCGTCGACCCAATAGGATCCTGATATGTGACTGGATTCAGCATGCGTGGAAATCACTTCCTGCTGCTACAATTTATAATGGGTTCAAGCGAAGCAAGCTGGAGCCGAGTGCGAGCTGCATTGCGTCGAGTCAGTTGGTGACCCAACTCGAGAAACTCTCGCTACTAAAAGGGCTACCGGTAGATGAGAGTGATGACTTCGCCGTTCAAGATTTTGTTTCTTCAGTTTTTAACATCATTTTTGAAGGAGAACCTATCCATCATAACATGGGGTGTATCGGTCTACATGCGAAATACGGTAGTTTAGCTTTTTTAATTTTCTTATGTATGCCAGTCAAGCCAATTTTGTGAGCTGAGTCTAGCTGGGGAAAGCGAACCGAACGTGCGACTTTGTAGTCAGAGCTTCCAATGGTATGCATTTGAGTAGTGCTCCTGCTTCAGGATGTGTTCAATCATTGCTGCGCGCTGTAGCTGAAACACGTTTCGAGTCCACAACGCAACACTCAGTGATGGACTGGCGAACCCAAAGGCGGGTTGACGCGTTTTGGTGCTCTACCTCCTCCATGGCGGCTGATCAACTACCTCGCTTGACTTATCTAATTGCGCGTAAGCCTGCTGCAAGTAAAGAAGTACTTGTGACAGTAGCTATGCTTTCCGCTTCGTGGCGTTACTATTCATTCCTCAGCCTGTTTTGTGACGTAAGTGGGGCAAGGTATGCGGTATTGCAGTTGAAAAATGCCATCGCTAGCCGGAGCCCTTAGCGAACTCGTGTGTACCTTATTACCGGGCTCAGCTTCTAATAGTGATTTCTTTATTTAATAATAAAATGAGGCTTCCCGATGCTTTCAATACAGATAGGATCGCCTGGAATACATGAATAACGTGAAAGCATATCCAAAGTCTTACTTCATGATTGATTACCAGCGCTATCTCTAGTATTGTTGCACATAACAGCGAGCAAACAGTTCTCGTCCCATCGCTTCTTGTAGTATGCAGCAATGAGACGCCCATCCTCTCGCAAAGCTTCCCACTCAGTGCGTTCTTCCGGCTTGAGGGAAGGTAACCGATCTGTGATCATATAGAAATCCTTTTCAGTGTCATGTAACATCATCGACTGGGTGACAAAGTCATAACCGAGACGCTCGTGACCGCGCACAACCGCCATCCTGCGCAATGGGTCGTTACTGAACACCACGCGCTTCCCGACAGGAAGTTTACGCTTGAGTGAGCGTCCAACGCCATTCTGCTGGAATCCTCCCTTCGGTAAGCCTGTTATGTCCATGAGAGTGTTAAGAATATCGTACTGCTCTGCAGTGTCGTCGATAACGAGGCCCACTGCATTTCCCAGTCGACCTTTAGCAATGATCGCGGCTGGGACACGCGTCACGGACTCCTCATGTAAGTGGCAATTGTCGATTTCTGGCACTTGGCCGTGGTCGCCTACAATGACAACGATAGTGTCATTGAGGAACCCTCCTTTCTCCATACGGTCCATGAACTTGCCAAGCTCCATATCGGTAAAATACCTCACTTTCATGTACCTTTTGATCCTGTCTGCGTGTTCCTCGCCTTCGTACATGGCTGAAAAGTTGGGCTTTGCAGACTTCTCGTACCAGTAGGGCCATGATGGGTACGGTTCGTGACTTGAAATTGTGTAGTGAGTGATAAACATGGGCTTCTTTGGCTCCCCACGCTCCATTATTTTTCTTTGCTTCTTCAGCTGGTTCAGTAACAAGTCGCCAACAAGTTGGAAACTGACGTCATCATGGACACCCCAGCCAAACTCTCGATGTTCAGTGCCTCTCCAGTCAGCAGGACTAATATTGAACCTTTCTCCCGCTAACGTCTTCATCTTATTGGCGTCCCACACTTTATCATATCCATGCGAAGGCAAGAAGGTGTTCCAGTTGTCAAATTCTAATGTGGATCCCGTTGTGAAGAATGTCTCATATCCCTTTTCAGAGAATAATTGCAGTAGTCCCGACAGCTGGGTTTCTAACTTACCGCCAGTGATCCCGCTCTGTGTGCTGCTGTGATACGGAACTTGAGCGAAAAGCAAACTTTCTAGAGAGCGACTCGTGGGGATACTAGACCAGATATTGCGCAGGGCAACGCCTCGCTTCGCCCATCGGTCGAAATTCGGCGTTATTGTCAAATTTGTGCCTTTGAACAAGTTTGACGGGTCTTCCTCTCCCACGAGGTATCGCGAGTCTCGGTACCGGAAAGATTCCACTCCAATGATTAAAATATTCGGCGGGTTGTCGTTGTCAATTGTGACGTTAAAGGCGAGCTCTCCTTTGAAGCCTGTGGTGCGTCTGAATAGTGTATCATCTCCAAAGCGCTCGTGTTCTTCGGCCTTGTCAATAAACTTCTCTACCCACGGTCCATCCCCCATTAGGTTTGCAAGTTCGACCTCCATAGGAGCAGGCTCAAATATGTGGAGAAGTAACTCGTTCAGTGTCACATTCAACCCTATGTATGCCACGAGCGGCGTGCAAGCGATCCGGACTGCTACTGCAATCGCAGGTGCAACCACGAGGCCCAGGATGACGACACCAGCACGTAGAGCTTGGTAGCTTGTAGTTGGCGTTTCGGTCGCCTTCTTTAAGGCATTATCAGTCGATCTTGTGCCATCTTCTAGAGTCATAGCTTCGTATTTGACACCTCCCGCACTGTTCTTCGACGATTTATCGATAGTAACGGGATTCAGTACTAGCTGAGTTGGGTTCCAGACTGCCAGATTAGCCCACCTTGTCCAGACTCGCACCAACGCAAACAGTGCAGCAATAATAGCAAGATAACATGCAGTCACGTAGGCTACCTGGACTTCATCACTAGATATCGGAGCGTCTTTGAGATGTTCTCTCTCTCTGATCAACGAAGCGACGAGACTGAACGAGAAACGCATGTCGCGGTAGACCACAAGCATCATATCAGCTATGCAAGGCGCCATCACGCCTAGAAACAGCAGCCACGAGACCGTGAAATTTGCAATCTCCCCAACAATCTTCAACGACATCCCGCGAGTTGCTTTCAGGCGCTCTAGCGCCATTTGCTTGAGAGTATCGAACATCCAAAGCGCAGTCGCGAAGTACGTCGTGCACACAAAATCTTCGAGGAATCCAAGACTTAGCGCTGATATCTTGACGACTGCGGTGTTATCCGTGGAACTTCCGTACATATTCACTAGAGTTTTGAGAGCGAGACAGCGACTGACGGAGAAGTAGAACTGGACAAAAGCGTAAACGAAGAGCCAGCCTAACCACGGAAGAGAGCGTATGTCCACCGCTCGAAAGTCCTTGAATGACCAACTCCATTCTTTAATTTTTTTTGTAGCGTTTTCATTTGGGATGACGTGCTCGTCCCTGTTGAACGAGCGTAGATCGGAATAACGAAGCCGAGTTGAATCCATGTCGCTCTGGTGGCAATGGAGCCGTGCCCTTGATTCCATGGAGGTTTCTCCGCCACACACTGAATTTAAAAATGAGATTGAGGCTGATACGGAGTTATCCTGGTACTGTCCCATTAGAACGTATTACTTCAGTAAAATGTTATCGACGTGACATTATTCACTCCTGGAGCAAATCTAAATACAAGACTTATCGGTGGGATTACCGTATTTGAGATCTCCTACTTCAGACCCAATATTTTTGAAGTTGTATTGTTGCAAAATACACAAGATCTGTACACGTACCGACGCATCTCTATCACGTATTATTTAAACAAAACAATTTAGTTATCAAGTTCTTCTTCGGGAACTACGAAGTTTTCTATGTCGTGACGCGTATCCACAGCATGGCGCACTACGGGCACTTCTTCCAGCACCGTCGTAGCAGCTCCCAATCAGGTTCACTCCACAACTGAAAGCTTGTAGGCGTATGAAATGGCAACGCGCTTGAACTTCTTGGGAGGCTTGCCAGTGCCAGAAATACGGGTTCTCCCTTTTCGTTGGCCGAGCGTGAGGCGAGTGCGCGCCATTGCAAATTTCTGGCAATGAGCTGGTGGATAGTTACAGTTTAGCATGTTTTTTGTACTCTGAATTAGGAGATCTAGACTTGTGCGCTGTTCCATTCTCGATATGTGATTGGTTGGAGGGCAGTCTGAATTAGGAGATCACTCTGAAGTAGGAGATCTCAAATACGGTAGTGCCAGATTCGTTCAGCGGACTCATCAATCTCTGATGGTGGGACTCAGCAAGGCGTTTATTTCACACTATGCGATAGGGCACAGATTCGATAGGGTTTTATTTAAAAAATACTTTATTCTGTATCGTGACGCTGATATCTCCACTGCCCAACTAACGTTTGATATAACATTTGTACAGCCGGACAATATCTTCAAGCGGACACGCGCTAAGCCAATCGTAATAACGCATTTCGCAAGAAAAACCGACGGGTGAAAAATTTGCAGAACGTTTTTTTTCACTTATTTTTGAGCGCACTCTGTAATCCATCTGTACCCACTCTCCCACAGTTCACCTGACACTTCAAGAACGATGCCACGAGGACGAAAGCGTGCTCCTGGGGGCGGCAGCCGACAACCGAGTAAATACGATAAACACCGTCAGTTTAGGGACTCAACACTGCATTTTCTCAAATAGCACCCATGTATAGCCAGGGCATCCCTGTAGCACCCAATGACTCGCTGGCAGTTTTTTATTGGCCAATTTTCTACAAATAGTTGCAAGCCTAGGATATCGATCTCATTCGACGATGAGCGCGCAATTCATCGATGCGTTGGTGTAGCTTGTCGATCGGGTAGACTATGGCCCTCGGAAGTACGACCTGCACAAGATCAAGTCCCGCATACCGTACATCAAGGACCGATACGTGCTGGGCGCGTGTGATGGATTCGGAGGCACCAGCACTGGTGTTCGTTGGCTCGTGTGATTTGGTGGCAGGGGTACGTGGGTATACACGTATTCCGAGCGACCCCGAGCACATCTTTGACATCCTCGGAACAACCAACATTCGGGAGTTCGTGGAGGAGGGTGCAAGGGAGGAGCAAGAAGAAGGCCGATTTTACCCGTCGGACCAGTACAGCGTACACCTGCCAAACTACTACTCCAAGCTCGTATTTCCGCACAGCGAAGCCTATATGTATAGGTCTGAACACTGGCTTCAATCTGGAAACCGTGAGTCCCCCATACACGTCGACCACGGTTGTGTGATTTCGTACCTGCCCCCGTGCGCGAAGACGGCCTTCAAGATTTAGGTGGTATTTCCATCGGCTTCTAAGGCGACCACATCCGTCAACTACGGAAACAAGGAGGACTCCTCGAATAGGACCTACGTACGCCTGGAAATTCGGTGCTTATCCAACGACCCGGCGATGTCGTGTGCTTGAATAACCTGGTGTTTCACTCGGTACTTCTCGTCTACCAGAAGGGCACTGCTGAAAAAGACAAATGGGGCGGTGTTTTTGGCGACGTTGTGGTTTGTGAAGTGGACCGCGTTGCGTCGTTTCGATATGCAGCCAAGCTGGCTTCAGGAAGCAAAAAGGATTCTGTTGGATCGTGGGAGGCTCTGCTAACAGCGTACTCTACGATGGAGGGACGTGTATGACCAGGCAAACTTCGAGCGTGAGAAGAAGCTATTCTATTAAAAGTTAAGGGCTCTGAGAAAGCTCGTGTAGGCGCGAACGCGAAGAAAAAGAAGAAGCGGAAACTGAATGAGAAGCTAGCTGCCGTATGGGCTGCCAAGCACCAAAATTGACTGCAGTACACTTTGCTCCTAATCAGAATTCAAACTTCTGATAATGCATTTCTTTTGCATCCTAACTTGCACTTTCGATTTGGGGGACTGTTTCGATGTACAGGTAGTTTTCAAAGTACTACTGCTTAAACTTGTACAAACTACTTTTTGTCAAATATAAGTTCTATAACACTTGTAGTTACGATCGCCTCCTCTGAAACTATGGGTTTTGCAGCCTATCTTGCACATTAACGATAAGTGGACCGAGCTTGTTTGAGGCAGCATCGAAACACTTAGCCGCACCATTTGTACAAGCCAGATTTGATCACTCTGTATAAACGACCTCCACGCGCTTTTTTATTTAGCGTAAAGATCCAACAATCAAACACTCTGACAAAGTTATCTCGTAGCCTAACTTGCAATATTTGTTTTCACATACATTTGTAAAGTATTTGGATAAGCTCAAGTAATATCTTAAAGTTTCTACAGGCCAGATTTGGCGTCTGTGTATTAGTCTTGGCACACTAGAGCCTACGTGCGCTGCTTCTCCAGGATTCAGAATCTGGATCGGCCGCGGCCCTGGTGCCAATTATAATCCGAGAGTGTCAGTAAGGACTGATTCATTATTCACTGAGTCGTAACAACGGTTTGTACAAGCGGGAAAACAATAGGGCTGTCACTGAGGTCATGTCAATGTGATTTTTGTATAGTTTTTAAAACGCAGCCTATCTTGTCCGTCGATAAGCACACCATCTTTGTGAGCGGTTAGCATCAGTACGGTAGCTACTGAATCACTTCTACAAACTAGAATTTCCGTAACCAACTCTTGTTTAGAGACAACTACTTGAATTCATGAATGCGTTCACCTTTGCAGCAGCAAGTTTCTATACTACTCATGAAGTATTGTTACTCTATTTCTAGCGCCGGACCAAGGGAGCGCGGCCTACCAGCACTTCCCGAGGCACCTCTACGCGACTTCGCCCCTCTGTAAACCGGCGTTTTTCTTCCGTGTATGTCAGTAACCCCGCATATATCCATAGCGTACAGCGTGTGGATGCAGGATCCATACTTGAACCAAACGTTGCACGGACACGAGCGGGATTGCATATTAACGGGCCAACCCGATGCAGGCATTCCCTGCGTCTCCACATTTGCAGTGAGCTTGTTCAATTGCGAAGCGATCGGCAGGTCCTCTTCTGTCTTCTTTCTCATTTCGTCATAAACGCGGGGCGACGGATGGCTAACAACATGGACCAAGTCACGTGACGAAATGTCGGGAGGATTGGATAGCAGGAAAGCAATGCTATTTCTCGAGGTAAAGCACACTGACAGTAGCCCGGCTCTAGCCATCGCTTTGACACATCGCACAAGTCTTGCGTCTAGCTCGCAAGTAGCTGTGAAGGGTCTTGCAGCGACACTTTCGCTTTCACATAGGACCCTCAGAAGTGGTATGAGAGTGCCGACCTTGAGCTTTGAACGCAGAGTGACGTCTCTTTTAATCGCAGCGTTGTAAGTCTCGCAGGGGTTATTGGTGGTTGCGTAACCGTTTGGTGTGTGGAAGCACTGCCACCACCCGAATCGTTGGTTCAACCACACTTTCGAAAAGTACTTCGAGAAGTCCTCTAGATCTTTGCGCTTTGCCCAGCGCTCTTGCACTGCAGTTAGCTTATCCTGGAAGGCGACGTCGCTCGTGGTATAGTACAAGTCGTGGACATCAGCCATTACCGATGTTGCTATGCTGAAATCTATGGAACGTGTTTTCTCGAATATCTTCTTCGCCACATGAAAGTAACACATCAAGTATGTATACTCGCAGTCTTCCCCAAACACCTCTTCAACGGCATTCCACTGGGCTGCGTCGGCATCACCCATCACGTAGCGAACAGTCAGAGACTTACCCACCACAGTAAGAAAACGCGGCGAAGTAGCTGGAGCACCTCGGTGTGCTGGTCTTGTTGCTGCTGCGACACAATAAAGACCGCCCAGAGATGGAAGTGTCTCGCTCTATCCGAGATCCCAACAACGATGACCGGGTAGCCTACTTGAGTGAGCTTGTCCGTGGCGTCCAAGTGTAGGATAAATGATACAGCGTCCCGATTGGCACGGCGTAGAAGTTTCTTCGTGCTAAATCCAATCACAAAGGGATTAGCATCCCTCCCGTTGTCTATGACAGCATTGCCATTCACATCTGTGCGTTTCGTAAACGTGAACGCAGATGCCTCTTCTTCTTGACTGGTAAAAAAGGTTTCCTGCACCTTACGGTGAACGGCGGCACGCAGGTCGCTGCCACCAAACCGCCCCTCGACATGGTGTTGCGCAAAGCGCTGGGCTCTCACCAGCGGTGGTGCGGTGGCCTCAGTTAGATTGAAAAGCTGGGCTAGCACGTTCCAAATCCTTTTCGGCTTGAGACCTTGACTAGCCCAATCCATCACTGCCGTTTTCATTGCGTTTGTTAGCACGGGCGCGCTTGCGACGCGGGCAGGGGTAGCATGGGTGTAGGCTTCTTCGATCGTTACGAGATGCGTCTGCAGGCACGTCATGACGCGACCTCTCCAGGGGCAGACAACAGCTGTCGAGACGTTCTCGCAGGTCTTGCACACGCAAGCCAGGCGCTGCATCCGCATTGGATGCGGAGTGGCGTTCATGCATACATAGCACTGTTTGAGATCACTTTTCGCAACACGGAACTTCTTAAGGCCTCCGAGTAGACGATCGGCCTCGATCTGGGGCGTCGCAGCCGCGAGTGTCTGCCAATGGTGTCGGAAACCCATGAGGGGTGCTGGGGGGAGCTGGAGGCTGGCTTAGCGGGGTGAGATTGCTGAATGGTGGATAGTAAAGAAAAGCCCGAACCCCTCGAGGATTACTGGCTGTTTCTTACGTGATAGAACTTTGACCATTGGCCAAAACAATCTGCCGAGCTAGCGTCTCCGGGACAAGAGTGCTGCCGGTGGTCTGGTGGTGTCACAATCACAATAACGAGTGGTTGATAGGTATCGGTCGGTGCCGCATGGATTTCCGGAGTGCTGATAGTATACTTTTGGTGTTTTGTTAACAAAGCTGGTGTAAACAGTACTCCTCCCCGACAAGCCAGCAGCTATTAATATTAATACAAGCGAGAAGTGGAAACGTACCAGAAGAGGCTTGAGGTGATTAACTTTCATGACAACAACGGAATGCAGGCTACACTAGACAAGTTCTACCACCACCTTGCACAATAAAAGCGTGAAAATAAACGAAAACGAATTTACGAATGGCTGAAAGACCGAGAGCGCATTGATTCCATGTGTTCGTCGTCCGTAAGAGCTGAACTAAAAGAAATCCGTAAAATTGGCACTGCAACGACTACTTCTACAGTGGGGGGATATATTTTGAAACCGTGGGCGCTCTTATTGCGCGAAGCGGGCGTTCCGGTGTCACGATTGATGCTGCAACGGAAGGCACAGGTCATAGCCGAATATATAGGTATAGTAACTTTTTGTGGTAGCTGGGTGTGGCAAACCGGTTTTTAAATCGCCATGGGCTGCGAATTTGCGCCAAGGCAAGGCAAGGACAGAAGAAGCCGGCGGATACGAAGGCAGACGTGATAGAATTCTGAGATAAGGTCGCCCAAATTAAAGAGGAGCTTGGTGTCGATAAGTTTTCAGCGCAGACCAGGGTGGTGTGTTTTGAGTATTTGCCGAAGTATACTACTGATCCCAGTGTAAGGCTGACGAAGGCCTTGTGCACCCAAACGCCAGAAGAAAAAAAAGGGATGAAAGCGATCCCGTACAGAGAGGCAGTCGGTAGCTTTTTGTACTTAATGATGAGAACTAGACCTGATCTCGAATACTTCCTACGAGAAGTCAGTCAATTTCTGGTAAAGCCAGAAAAACCTTGCTGGAATGCCGTTAAGAGAGGTTTGGAGTACTTGAACGGTACGCGCAGCCTTGGCATCACCCTTGGCGGAAAGCTATACCTAGAGCAGTATGAGTCAAAGCATTGTCTTACTGCATACTCCGACGCAGACTACGCCGACTGCCCAGACACACGGCTATCTGTGGGAGGCTATATCACATATTTGTGTGGAAGCCCAATATCATAGCAATCGAGGAAGCAACACACCGTTGTTTTGTCCACAACAAAGGCTGAATACATAGCCCTACACCACTGCATGCAAGAAGTTATTACTTAAAGCTTCTTTTAGTAAATCTTAAAAACGAAAGCTCGCATGCTATTACTCTATTTGAGGACAATCAAAGTTGTATTAAACTCTCCTACAGCCCAGAACCGCATGGCAGAAACAAACACGCTGACTTTCGGTATCACTTTGTAAAGTAGAGCGAGAAGAATTTGAGATTCGATACTGCAATACCATAGAAATGGTAGCAGACATTTTTACAAAGGCACTACCAAAACGCTTTTTTATACATCTAAGAGGGTCACTATGTAAGACACTCATACCGAAAAATATACAACATCAAATTTTTAAAAGCAAATACGAATTAATTAAATATTAAAGCTTAGCACGAGGAATGTCCTCAATTGAGTACACCTCATCTATTGTCTCAAAGACTTGTCAAATATCTTCCTGGTTAGGGAAGTAGTGATAGGTGTCGGAATTGATGAACACAAACTTGTTACCAACCCAGGCACGAGCGATACAATGCCGTGTAGCCGCCCATTGTCCAGGCCGCCTACCTATAATCAGCAGAACCGATTTTGGCTCCGCGCGATGGATGCAGGTCACTTGGGTCTGTTCTTGAACCCCGACCTTGTGTGCAGGTAAATCAGCTGTTTCCGCCGCTTCTACAGGCCCTTCTGCAACGCATCCATGGTGTAGGCACTGTATAGTGGATGGCCATGATCCATACTTTGCTCACCTCTACCAACCGAGCCAAAATAGACCGCAACATGACTGGGGTGATAAAATCCCTAGTCTGAAGAGTGTTGCTGATCGATAAGAGGCCGCACATTGAGTATCGGTCCGGGCAGGGTCTCTTGACGTTGGCACAAAATTGATGTGCGAAGACTGACAGGCATATGTACATGTATACAAAAGATATCATTGTGGTACTGCGCAAATCACATAAACCATACCAAACTTTATCGGACCGGGTGACCTTATCGGACCTATGTATTGTACACAGTTGATCTCAGATATGCACGAGGTTTAGGGAAGGACATGCCTGATGTCCAATGACGCAAAAAGTCAAAGCGTGGTCAAACAGACTGTTTTATAGCCGGCAGGAAATGGCCTGAAACGCCCTCTGGGCTGAGAAAATCACGATTTTGTTTTTCTATGCATTTTGGGCATGAGAGTCACGTGCGCATGAGCTACCAAATTTAAGAATGAGGCCGAATCGCCATGATCGTCCGGATAATTTTGCATCTGTCCGGTACATTAAGATTGACAACAGCCAGTTATCAGAGCCACTATTGCTAATTGGTTAATTACCTGCCAGTAAAAACGTGCCGCTTGTAATTGCGCTAGAATACAGATATCGAATGGTTTACAGCCTCTCACTTTCTGTTAATCTGTCGTCGACGGCTCACGTTGGCGGTCAGCCTTACGTTTTTCAACGCAAATACGCTAATCTCCCGTACGGGCGGCTGCACGGTCCTTCAAGCCTCCAGGTCGCCTCTGACGCCCCTCCCCTTCCAACGATGTAGCTCAACTGGGAGAGCGCAAGGGTTCGGCCTTAAGGATGCCTGTTCAGATTGGGCCATCGTTATTGCTTATGCTGGGGTTAGCGGCCTTGTGGCGAAAATCAAGTTTCGTGGACAGATCAGATCAGCAAGGAAGATGACTGTATACGTGTGTTGAGGTCGACATGACTTAATGCTCTGAAGAAGGGTGAATGCATTCACATTTAAATGTTTGTTCTACTTACTAACCTCCTCAAGAACGTCCTTCGTGTATCCAGGAGACGGGTCTTGGATTGCAGCTGTCTGGCACAGTTGGCGGTGGCGCTGGGTCTTGGCATTTAGCGCGCCGGCACAGTGGACCCGCTGGAGGTGCGTGAGGACCGCACTCGATCCGCGACAGTTGATGCTGTGTTTGCCTTTCTAGTACGTGAGTACTTCCCCAGGTCCAGAACTCGATCGCGGTAGTCCGCTGACGTTTGACGTAGCACGAAGCCGTCGTCGAGAAACAGCTTCATGTACGCGACTAGCTGCCTGGCCTTCGAGCGCTGCTGCTTCGGTGCTTCGACGTATAAGCGTGGCTCTTGCGAGTACCAGGTAAACCAAGTCCCATGAAGGTAGGTTGCTGATCCGCTACGCTGTTTTTGCTTGGGTTTGCTCACATCTGAGGTGTTTTCATCATGAATGCTTCTTTTTCGCGTTATAGCTACGTGATCACCGTTCAGCTTAGCCTCAAGCAGATCCATGCGGGCGTTTTGGCGCTTGGAATTTTCGATAAAGTGTTTAATAACAGAGGCCTGGTGCTCGATGATCTTCTGTTCTTGGCTATTTTCAATTGGTATGGATGATGAGGTGGATGCTTCTATGTTGTATTTACAGGAATGATGCGCTCCTGCAAGATGCGTCGACCAGGGTAAGAGGTCCGGAAGCGTACGTCCATCCTACGTAACAATGATTTCGCGTTGCTGCTCTGCAGGTCTTTTGGGCTTCAAGCCCTTTACGACGGGATAGGGTCTACCGACGCAAGCGTTTAGGAGATCCAGAACCTTTCGGTTGACGTTGCAGCTTTCCGTCTCTTGTTGATAGCAAGCTGCGAGCAAGACTCATTGGAGCTCGGCAATCGCGTCAGGCGTGTCTGCGTCAAAACTGGACAGGTCTTGGAGAGGGACAACGTCGTTGGTTTTGTATCCACTTAATACCTTGGCAATCATGTGGTCTTCTCTACTTGTGCTGAAGATGTAGTTGAACCCTTTGTTTGGGGTGCTTAGGTTCCAAGATCCGCGATCAAAGATCCCGAGCGCGGCCATCTTCTCGCAATGGTTGGTATGCTGGGCCCCACCACGACGGAAAGCGTGCGACGTGAGAGCAGCTGACACATCGGCGACAGGGCCGACACGATCAATCACACGGTTGACATGTGCGTATATTGTCGGGACGTAGCAGTACGAGGAGGGGGGGGGGGGGGGGGGGGGGGGGGCAGGCGTTGCAATACTAGAGGTCGCCTGTAAAATTGCTCTAGAAGCCGAATTTTGGCTTTACGATAGTACTGCATTGCAGGGTTTCGTGTGAGCAATTTACCCTTCTTTCCTTCACGAAACGCAAGATACATTCCAAACTTATCCATGGCGCACACAAAGCTCTTGCCACTCTTATCCTTCTCAATACATGTCTTTACGTATTACTCCTCAACATCCTCACCCTTAAAAAACTTGAAAAATGCTGCTACAGTAGTTGCCTTACTGCAATGTGTTCCCAGGTTGCAATTCCTCCAAACCCAACGGGAAGGCGTGATCAAGAGGAATATGACAATGATACGTCTACCACTTGACAACTGAATAAGCATACACATATTTTAGAGTTTTATCGGACTTGATACGTCCGATCGAGTGGCTTGGATGACTCACCTACACCTACTATATCCGATTAGTTAAAATCATGATTTAGATTAACTGTGCTTGACTGGTGATATTTGCTGGCAGGTAATTGGCAGTATATACACATACAAAAACCAAGTATGGTCCGATAAACCATCATATTCATCCATAGCAGCGAACTTGAGTGCATGGGAAGTAGCTGTATAGAGTGAAGCGCCTGCTTTGGTATACTGACAGGCATGTAACGACGTCTACTTTAAAATGTATTGATCTACGTCTACTCGGAAATTGGAACTATTTCTTGAGTAGAAGAGAGAAAACAAAGAGTTGAGATTGAAATTTACAAGTCTGTCTTCATCGAGTTTCCTGGCCACCATTGATTCACCTTTCCTGTAAAATGTGATGCAATTGACTTATTCAGGGTTGTATTCAGAACATATTTTGTATGGTAAGACATTTTGTACAATAGCTTGTACGCTAATTTCACAAATTAGGACCCATCCTTCACAGCCTCTCTTTGTCCCAAATTGGGGACAGTTCGTATCCCAGCTGGTGTAGTTGATTTCCGTCAAGACGTTGAGAACTTTGACTCCTGATTACTACTTCGATGATAATCGAATGCTTATTGCGGTAGTGAGTTGCTAGAAGTTGTATTTCTATACCTTTCCTAAGGTCGCAAAGCTCTGTGCAGCTCTAGTATCAGTGAATTAAGCTTGCTTCCTCTTCTGTGCTGTTCTCGTTGAGTACATTAAGTGCTCATTTCCTGACCTTTCAACTTATGCACAGGTGCAGTTTTCTTCTGATCTGCATGCAAGTATTGGAGGTGTTGATCAAGTGCAATCCTTAAGGGAACGAGACTTCGTGCAATGCGCGCCTGACGCTGCAGGCTGGGCTCGCTCTCAGTGGACTTGTTTCACTCGGTAGCGAATCGTCTCCAATAATCTCACCAATCTTGGGTTTTGTCATATTGATCTACTGCACTAAATTTTGCTTCCTTGATTTATGTGATTTACACAGTACCACAATGATATCTTTTGTATACATGTACATACATGTATGCCTGTCAGTCTTGGCACATCAATGTTCTGCCAGCATCAAGAGCCCTGCCGGACCGATACTCAATGTGCGGCCTCTTATCGATCAGCAACACTCTTCAGACTAGGGATTTTATCACCCCAGTCATGTTGCGGTCTATTTTGGCTCGGTTGGTAGAGGTGAGCAAAGTATGGATCATGGCCATCCACTATACAGTGCCTACACCATGGATGCGTTGCAGAAGGGCCTGTAGAAGCGGCGGAAACAGCTGATTTACCTGCACACAAGGTCGGGGTTCAAGAACAGACCCAAGTGACCTGCATCCATCGCGCGGAGCCAAAATCGGTTCTGCTGATTATAGGTAGGCGGCCTGGACAATGGGCGGCTACACGGCATTGTATCGCTCGTGCCTGGGTTGGTAACAAGTTTGTGTTCATCAATTCCGACACCTATCACTACTTCCCTAACCAGGAAGATATTTGACAAGTCTTTGAGACAATAGATGAGGTGTACTCAATTGAGGACATTCCTCGTGCTAAGCTTTAATATTTAATTAATTCGTATTTGCTTTTAAAAATTTGATGTTGTATATTTTTCGGTATGAGTGTCTTACATAGTGACCCTCTTAGATGTATAAAAAAGCGTTTTGGTAGTGCCTTTGTAAAAATGTCTGCTACCATTTCTATGGTATTGCAGTATCGAATCTCAAATTCTTCTCGCTCTACTTTACAAAGTGATACCGAAAGTCAGCGTGTTTGTTTCTGCCATGCGGTTCTGGGCTGTAGGAGAGTTTAATACAACTTTGATTGTCCTCAAATAGAGTAATAGCATGCGAGCTTTCGTTTTTAAGATTTACTAAAAGAAGCTTTAAGTAATAACTTCTTGCATGCAGTGGTGTAGGGCTATGTATTCAGCCTTTGTTGTGGACAAAACAACGGTGTGTTGCTTCCTCGATTGCTATGATATTGGGCTTCCACACAAATATGTGATATAGCCTCCCACAGATAGCCGTGTGTCTGGGCAGTCGGCGTAGTCTGCGTCGGAGTATGCAGTAAGACAATGCTTTGACTCATACTGCTCTAGGTATAGCTTTCCGCCAAGGGTGATGCCAAGGCTGCGCGTACCGTTCAAGTACTCCAAACCTCTCTTAACGGCATTCCAGCAAGGTTTTTCTGGCTTTACCAGAAATTGACTGACTTCTCGTAGGAAGTATTCGAGATCAGGTCTAGTTCTCATCATTAAGTACAAAAAGCTACCGACTGCCTCTCTGTACGGGATCGCTTTCATCCCTTTTTTTTCTTCTGGCGTTTGGGTGCACAAGGCCTTCGTCAGCCTTACACTGGGATCAGTAGTATACTTCGGCAAATACTCAAAACACACCACCCTGGTCTGCGCTGAAAACTTATCGACACCAAGCTCCTCTTTAATTTGGGCGACCTTATCTCAGAATTCTATCACGTCTGCCTTCGTATCCGCCGGCTTCTTCTGTCCTTGCCTTGCCTTGGCGCAAATTCGCAGCCCATGGCGATTTAAAAACCGGTTTGCCACACCCAGCTACCACAAAAAGTTACTATACCTATATATTCGGCTATGACCTGTGCCTTCCGTTGCAGCATCAATCGTGACACCGGAACGCCCGCTTCGCGCAATAAGAGCGCCCACGGTTTCAAAATATATCCCCCCACTGTAGAAGTAGTCGTTGCAGTGCCAATTTTACGGATTTCTTTTAGTTCAGCTCTTACGGACGACGAACACATGGAATCAATGCGCTCTCGGTCTTTCAGCCATTCGTAAATTCGTTTTCGTTTATTTTCACGCTTTTATTGTGCAAGGTGGTGGTAGAACTTGTCTAGTGTAGCCTGCATTCCGTTGTTGTCATGAAAGTTAATCACCCCAAGCCTCTTCTGGTACGTTTCCACTTCTCGCTTGTATTAATATTAATAGCTGCTGGCTTGTCGAGGAGGAGTACTGTTTACACCAGCTTTGTTAACAAAACACCAAAAGTATACTATCAGCACTCCGGAAATCCATGCGGCACCGACCGATACCTATCAACCACTCGTTATTGTGATTGTGACACCACCAGACCACCGGCAGCACTCTTGTCCCGGAGACGCTAGCTCGGCAGATTGTTTTGGCCGATGGTCAAAGTTCTATCACGTAAGAAACAGCCAGTAATCCTCGAGGGGTTCGGGCTTTTCTTTACTATCCACCATTCAGCAATCTCACCCCGCTAAGCCAGCTTCCAGCTCCCCCCAGCACCCCTCATGGGTTTCCGACACCATTGGCAGACACTCGCGGCTGCGACGCCCCAGATCGAGGCCGACCGTCTACTCGGAGGCCTTAAGAAGTTCCGTGTTGCGAAAAGTGATCTCAAACAGTGCTATGTATGCATGAACGCCACTCCGCATCCAATGCGGATGCAGCGCCTGGCTTGCGTGTGCAAGACCTGCGAGAACGTCTCGACAGCTGTTGTCTGCCCCTGGAGAGGTCGCGTCATGACGTGCCTGCAGACGCATCTCGTAACGATCGAAGAAGCCTACACCCATGCTACCCCTGCCCGCGTCGCAAGCGCGCCCGTGCTAACAAACGCAATGAAAACGGCAGTGATGGATTGGGCTAGTCAAGGTCTCAAGCCGAAAAGGATTTGGAACGTGCTAGCCCAGCTTTTCAATCTAACTGAGGCCACCGCACCACCGCTGGTGAGAGCCCAGCGCTTTGCGCAACACCATGTCGAGGGGCGGTTTGGTGGCAGCGACCTGCGTGCCGCCGTTCACCGTAAGGTGCAGGAAACCTTTTTTACCAGTCAAGAAGAAGAGGCATCTGCGTTCACGTTTACGAAACGCACAGATGTGAATGGCAATGCTGTCATAGACAACGGGAGGGATGCTAATCCCTTTGTGATTGGATTTAGCACGAAGAAACTTCTACGCCGTGCCAATCGGGACGCTGTATCATTTATCCTACACTTGGACGCCACGGACAAGCTCACTCAAGTAGGCTACCCGGTCATCGTTGTTGGGATCTCGGATAGAGCGAGACACTTCCATCTCTGGGCGGTCTTTATTGTGTCGCAGCAGCAACAAGACCAGCACACCGAGGTGCTCCAGCTACTTCGCCGCGTTTTCTTACTGTGGTGGGTAAGTCTCTGACTGTTCGCTACGTGATGGGTGATGCCGACGCAGCCCAGTGGAATGCCGTTGAAGAGGTGTTTGGGGAAGACTGCGAGTATACATACTTGATGTGTTACTTTCATGTGGCGAAGAAGATATTCGAGAAAACACGTTCCATAGATTTCAGCATAGCAACATCGGTAATGGCTGATGTCCACGACTTGTACTATACCACGAGCGACGTCGCCTTCCAGGATAAGCTAACTGCAGTGCAAGAGCGCTGGGCAAAGCGCAAAGATCTAGAGGACTTCTCGAAGTACTTTTCGAAAGTGTGGTTGAACCAACGATTCGGGTGGTGGCAGTGCTTCCACACACCAAACGGTTACGCAACCACCAATAACCCCTGCGAGACTTACAACGCTGCGATTAAAAGAGACGTCACTCTGCGTTCAAAGCTCAAGGTCGGCACTCTCATACCACTTCTGAGGGTCCTATGTGAAAGCGAAAGTGTCGCTGCAAGACCCTTCACAGCTACTTGCGAGCTAGACGCAAGACTTGTGCGATGTGTCAAAGCGATGGCTAGAGCCGGGCTACTGTCAGTGTGCTTTACCTCGAGAAATAGCATTGCTTTCCTGCTATCCAATCCTCCCGACATTTCGTCACGTGACTTGGTCCATGTTGTTAGCCATCCGTCGCCCCGCGTTTATGACGAAATGAGAAAGAAGACAGAAGAGGACCTGCCGATCGCTTCGCAATTGAACAAGCTCACTGCAAATGTGGAGACGCAGGGAATGCCTGCATCGGGTTGGCCCGTTAATATGCAATCCCGCTCGTGTCCGTGCAACGTTTGGTTCAAGTACGGATCCTGCATCCACACGCTGTACGCTATGGATATATGCGGGGTTACTGACATACACGGAAGAAAAACGCCGGTTTACAGAGGGGCGAAGTCGCGTAGAGGTGCCTCGGGAAGTGCTGGTAGGCCGCGCTCCCTTGGTCCGGCGCTAGAAATAGAGTAACAATACTTCATGAGTAGTATAGAAACTTGCTGCTGCAAAGGTGAACGCATTCATGAATTCAAGTAGTTGTCTCTAAACAAGAGTTGGTTACGGAAATTCTAGTTTGTAGAAGTGATTCAGTAGCTACCGTACTGATGCTAACCGCTCACAAAGATGGTGTGCTTATCGACGGACAAGATAGGCTGCGTTTTAAAAACTATACAAAAATCACATTGACATGACCTCAGTGACAGCCCTATTGTTTTCCCGCTTGTACAAACCGTTGTTACGACTCAGTGAATAATGAATCAGTCCTTACTGACACTCTCGGATTATAATTGGCACCAGGGCCGCGGCCGATCCAGATTCTGAATCCTGGAGAAGCAGCGCACGTAGGCTCTAGTGTGCCAAGACTAATACACAGACGCCAAATCTGGCCTGTAGAAACTTTAAGATATTACTTGAGCTTATCCAAATACTTTACAAATGTATGTGAAAACAAATATTGCAAGTTAGGCTACGAGATAACTTTGTCAGAGTGTTTGATTGTTGGATCTTTACGCTAAATAAAAAAGCGCGTGGAGGTCGTTTATACAGAGTGATCAAATCTGGCTTGTACAAATGGTGCGGCTAAGTGTTTCGATGCTGCCTCAAACAAGCTCGGTCCACTTATCGTTAATGTGCAAGATAGGCTGCAAAACCCATAGTTTCAGAGGAGGCGATCGTAACTACAAGTGTTATAGAACTTATATTTGACAAAAAGTAGTTTGTACAAGTTTAAGCAGTAGTACTTTGAAAACTACCTGTACATCGAAACAGTCCCCCAAATCGAAAGTGCAAGTTAGGATGCAAAAGAAATGCATTATCAGAAGTTTGAATTCTGATTAGGAGCAAAGTGTACTGCAGTCAATTTTGGTGCTTGGCAGCCCATACGGCAGCTAGCTTCTCATTCAGTTTCCGCTTCTTCTTTTTCTTCGCGTTCGCGCCTACACGAGCTTTCTCAGAGCCCTTAACTTTTAATAGAATAGCTTCTTCTCACGCTCGAAGTTTGCCTGGTCATACACGTCCCTCCATCGTAGAGTACGCTGTTAGCAGAGCCTCCCACGATCCAACAGAATCCTTTTTGCTTCCTGAAGCCAGCTTGGCTGCATATCGAAACGACGCAACGCGGTCCACTTCACAAACCACAACGTCGCCAAAAACACCGCCCCATTTGTCTTTTTCAGCAGTGCCCTTCTGGTAGACGAGAAGTACCGAGTGAAACACCAGGTTATTCAAGCACACGACATCGCCGGGTCGTTGGATAAGCACCGAATTTCCAGGCGTACGTAGGTCCTATTCGAGGAGTCCTCCTTGTTTCCGTAGTTGACGGATGTGGTCGCCTTAGAAGCCGATGGAAATACCACCTAAATCTTGAAGGCCGTCTTCGCGCACGGGGGCAGGTACGAAATCACACAACCGTGGTCGACGTGTATGGGGGACTCACGGTTTCCAGATTGAAGCCAGTGTTCAGACCTATACATATAGGCTTCGCTGTGCGGAAATACGAGCTTGGAGTAGTAGTTTGGCAGGTGTACGCTGTACTGGTCCGACGGGTAAAATCGGCCTTCTTCTTGCTCCTCCCTTGCACCCTCCTCCACGAACTCCCGAATGTTGGTTGTTCCGAGGATGTCAAAGATGTGCTCGGGGTCGCTCGGAATACGTGTATACCCACGTACCCCTGCCACCAAATCACACGAGCCAACGAACACCAGTGCTGGTGCCTCCGAATCCATCACACGCGCCCAGCACGTATCGGTCCTTGATGTACGGTATGCGGGACTTGATCTTGTGCAGGTCGTACTTTCGAGGGCCATAGTCTACCCGATCGACAAGCTGCACCAACGCATCGATGAATTGCGCACTCATCGTCGAGTGAGATCAATATCCTAGGCTTGCAACTATTTGTAGAAAATTGGCCTATAAAAAACTGCCAGCGAGTCGTTGGGTGCTACAGGGATGCCCTGGCTATACATGAGTGCTATTTGAGAAAATGCAGTGTTGAGTCCCTAAACTGACGGTGTTTATCGTATTTACTCGGTTGTCGGCTGCCGCCCCCAGGAGCACGCTTTCGTCCTCGTGGCATCGTTCTTGAAGTGTCAGGTGAACTATGGGAGAGTGGGTACAGATGGATTACAGAGTGCGCTCAAAAATAAGTGAAAAAAAAACGTTCTGCAAATTTTTCACCCGTCGGTTTTTCTTGCGAAATGCGTTATTACGATTGGCTTAGCGCGTGTCCGCTTGAAGATATTGTCCGGCTGTACAAATGTTATATCAAACGTTAGTTGGGCAGTGGAGATATCAGCGTCACGATACAGAATAAAGTATTTTTTAAATAAAACTCTATCGAATCTGTGCCCTATCGCATAGTGTGAAATAAACGCCTTGCTGAGTCCCACCATCAGAGATTGATGAGTCCGCTGAACGAATCTGGCACTACCGTATTTGAGATCTCCTACTTCAGAGTGATCTCCTAATTCAGACTGCCCTCCAACCAATCACATATCGAGAATGGAACAGCGCACAAGTCTAGATCTCCTAATTCAGAGTACAAAAAACATGCTAAACTGTAACTATCCACCAGCTCATTGCCAGAAATTTGCAATGGCGCGCACTCGCCTCACGCTCGGCCAACGGAAAGGGAGAACCCGTATTTCTGGCACTGGCAAGCCTCCCAAGAAGTTCAAGCGCGTTGCCATTTCATACGCCTACAAGCTTTCAGTTGTGGAGTGAACCTGATTGGGAGCTGCTACGACGGTGCTGGAAGAAGTGCCCGTAGTGCGCCATGCTGTGGATACGCGTCACGACATAGAAAACTTCGTAGTTCCCGAAGAAGAACTTGATAACTAAATTGTTTTGTTTAAATAATACGTGATAGAGATGCGTCGGTACGTGTACAGATCTTGTGTATTTTGCAACAATACAACTTCAAAAATATTGGGTCTGAAGTAGGAGATCTCAAATACGGTAATCCCACCGATAAGTCTTGTATTTAGATTTGCTCCAGGAGTGAATAATGTCACGTCGATAACATTTTACTGAAGTAATACGTTCTAATGGGACAGTACCAGGATAACTCCGTATCAGCCTCAATCTCATTTTTAAATTCAGTGTGTGGCGGAGAAACCTCCATGGAATCAAGGGCACGGCTCCATTGCCACCAGAGCGACATGGATTCAACTCGGCTTCGTTATTCCGATCTACGCTCGTTCAACAGGGACGAGCACGTCATCCCAAATGAAAACGCTACAAAAAAAATTAAAGAATGGAGTTGGTCATTCAAGGACTTTCGAGCGGTGGACATACGCTCTCTTCCGTGGTTAGGCTGGCTCTTCGTTTACGCTTTTGTCCAGTTCTACTTCTCCGTCAGTCGCTGTCTCGCTCTCAAAACTCTAGTGAATATGTACGGAAGTTCCACGGATAACACCGCAGTCGTCAAGATATCAGCGCTAAGTCTTGGATTCCTCGAAGATTTTGTGTGCACGACGTACTTCGCGACTGCGCTTTGGATGTTCGATACTCTCAAGCAAATGGCGCTAGAGCGCCTGAAAGCAACTCGCGGGATGTCGTTGAAGATTGTTGGGGAGATTGCAAATTTCACGGTCTCGTGGCTGCTGTTTCTAGGCGTGATGGCGCCTTGCATAGCTGATATGATGCTTGTGGTCTACCGCGACATGCGTTTCTCGTTCAGTCTCGTCGCTTCGTTGATCAGAGAGAGAGAACATCTCAAAGACGCTCCGATATCTAGTGATGAAGTCCAGGTAGCCTACGTGACTGCATGTTATCTTGCTATTATTGCTGCACTGTTTGCGTTGGTGCGAGTCTGGACAAGGTGGGCTAATCTGGCAGTCTGGAACCCAACTCAGCTAGTACTGAATCCCGTTACTATCGATAAATCGTCGAAGAACAGTGCGGGAGGTGTCAAATACGAAGCTATGACTCTAGAAGATGGCACAAGATCGACTGATAATGCCTTAAAGAAGGCGACCGAAACGCCAACTACAAGCTACCAAGCTCTACGTGCTGGTGTCGTCATCCTGGGCCTCGTGGTTGCACCTGCGATTGCAGTAGCAGTCCGGATCGCTTGCACGCCGCTCGTGGCATACATAGGGTTGAATGTGACACTGAACGAGTTACTTCTCCACATATTTGAGCCTGCTCCTATGGAGGTCGAACTTGCAAACCTAATGGGGGATGGACCGTGGGTAGAGAAGTTTATTGACAAGGCCGAAGAACACGAGCGCTTTGGAGATGATACACTATTCAGACGCACCACAGGCTTCAAAGGAGAGCTCGCCTTTAACGTCACAATTGACAACGACAACCCGCCGAATGTTTTAATCATTGGAGTGGAATCTTTCCGGTACCGAGACTCGCGATACCTCGTGGGAGAGGAAGACCCGTCAAACTTGTTCAAAGGCACAAATTGGACAATAACGCCGAATTTCGACCGATGGGCGAAGCGAGGCGTTGCCCTGCGCAATATCTGGTCTAGTATCCCCACGAGTCGCTCTCTAGAAAGTTTGCTTTTCGCTCAAGTTCCGTATCACAACAGCACACAGAGCGGGATCACTGGCGGTAAGTTAGAAACCCAGCTGTCGGGACTACCGCAATTATTCTCTGAAAAGGGATATGAGACATTCCTCACAACGGGATCCACATTAGAATTTGACAACTGGAACACCTTCTTGCCTCGTGACCGCGCACAACCGCCATCCTGCGCAATGGGTCGTTATTGAACACCACGCGCTTCCCGACGGAAATTTTACGCTTGAGTGAGCGTCCAACGCCATTCTGCTGGAATCCTCCCTTCGGTAAGCCTTTAATATCCGCGAGAGTGTTAAGGATATCGTACTGCTCTGCAGCGTCGTCGATAACGAGGCCCACTGCATTTCCCAGTCGACCTTCAGCAATGATCGCGGCTGGGACACGCGTCATAGACTCCTCATGCAAGTGGCAATTGTTGATTTCTGGCGCTTGGCCGTGGTCGCTGTAGTGTTTCCTGGGGTTTGAAAACCAAAACTTGAACACACGACGATGCGGGGACTAACCCGCACGGAAAGTAGTCGAATGTATTGATGTAACTTGCAACCACTTGAGTGATTGAAAGCAGAATGTGAAGTGAGGTCGAGTTGGGAGCCACCAACCCTCACTCAATGCAAAGGGCATCCCTCAGCTCACCGAGATGAGAGGCAGTCAATCTGGCGTCACCAGATTGAGAGACGGATTGAAGTGGCCAGCCCCGAGGCTGTTCTGACCCACAGCAATCAAGCCCAAGAGAAACATGTAAGCTCTCCTACCAATCCTTATGCATGCTGGCCCAAGCACTGACAGCTTGGTCAACCGATATAACAGCAACTTCAACGTCCTCCAGACTGGCATCCGTCGGACACTCTTGGCCATCTGTGATCCCTTCTCTGGCTAGCGGGCACGCACCACTGGCGATTGAGCCAAGGTGAAACGCTCGCATCCACTACACAGCCTCCGAAGCTTGGATCCACCGTTGCTCTCGCTATTGCATAGCGCCGAGTCTCAACAGCTTCAGACGCCAATACTGCAAGTATCTGCACAACACTTGCATACTGTGACGGGGTCACACAGCACCTTGCGCTAGAGGAAGTTATCTTCCGAGAGTATACAAACTCTCAGTGAACGGCAGTTCACAGGCCCCCTCTTTAATTAAGAGAGCGAAGTGACCTAAATAAGGTAGATTGTAAACTGCGTATAGTTAAAGGTAGGTTAAGCTCGGGTTTAATACAAACTATTAGTTACCTATAGAAATGCAATGTCATTTAACCAATGGTTGGCTTTGAACGACCTTGGTACCTTGTACCAAATATCCCGGAGTATGACGTGTCATACTCCTGAAGTGTGAAGTGTCACACTTCATGTAACCAGGGTACTCTTAGGGCTACGTACTCCGTAACATCCTCCCCCACTTAGGTTCGGTTTACCGACCAATCAGAATGAAGAGGTGTTCGTCACAAACCCTCATTCTCAAAGTCGAAAACCATCGACTTGGCCGCGCGAGAGCGGCGGAGGCTCACTTCACAGTTAGAGCCTCGAGCAGCAGTCAGTGCGCTCTTCTTCTAGGTCTTCCACTTCGACCGTTAACCATGCCTCGTGGCACTGCAAAGAGCGGTGCTAAGACACGCTCCAAGGCTGCTGCCGATCAGGCGCAGGCCAAGAGCACTAAGCCTCACGACAAAGGCTCTGCACTCAAGAAGGCTACTCAGGTGGCCTCCGATGCGATCGGGACGCGGCTGTGGACAAGCGCGCAAGCAAGCGCCGCAGCCCGTCGCCCTCATTTTCAGACAATCGTCCGAACCCTCGGTTCGTGGAACGTGAGTTCAACTCTGGCGGGGAGGACGAAGCCGAGTCCGAGAGCACTCACGATGCTCCTGCGGGCTCTGCGGGGGTGGAGGCACAGCCCAGTGCCCAGTGAGCACAAAGATGACAGCGTGCAGTCGCTCGCTAGTGATCAAGGTGATCACAGTCCCAGGACCTCTGTGCGCTCTGAGAGTCCGGCCGTCAAGGCTAAGGGCGCTCCCAAAGCCGGTGGCGATGAGGAAGAGAACCCTCGCAAACGTCTCTCGCTTGCCGAGGGTCTTGCGCGTGCTAAGGCCTCTAAAGCCGAAGGCGCCAAGCCCTCAAAGAAGCGTACAGCCTCTAAGTCTCCACTCCGCGAGGAGAAGGAGACTTGTCGCTCCTATCGGAGTATATTCGACTCCTCGGATGAAGAGGACGAGAAGGAGGAAGAAGGGGAAGAGGAGGGTGCTATCCTTGAGCCTCGGGGGGTCTCGAATGACCTCGACCAGCAGCAGGAGGAATTCCAAGCTGCCCAGCGTGTGCATGGGGGTTCGGTGGCGGCACCCGTCAGCCAGGGAGCTGCCATCAACTCAAGAGGGTATTGGCCTCCCGAGGAGAGCTCTGGGGCTGACCTCTTCTTAGAGGTCCTCGTCGCTCCTCGTGGCCCTGTGGGCGGCCACACTTCTAGGGGTATCTATGAACGAGCCCTTGTTCAGAAAGAACAGTTGTTCGTCGACAACTTGGAGGCTGCTCGGTGTGTGCTTCTCGCGCCACACCGCATTCCCCTTAAGGACCCCACGACTTGTCGTAAGAAGCCCGAGCCCCGGGGTGGTCTCTATCCTCTTTGAGGATACCCCAGGGTTATGCCCGAGAACTGTCCCACGTGGAGTTCTTGTGAGGACATGTTCTGGGCGTGGGTGGAGACTCTTAAGTACTCACCCACGGAGTTACGGGAACTCCATGAAGATCAGCAGCTGTCCCACATCCTGGACCAGCGTGATCTTTGTGTGAGGTTTGCCCACTTGATCAGCAAGCTTATGCTGCCAAGGGACATCCTGAAGCGCGCGGCTTCTAGCGCGCATGATGAGCGCGGGTACGGAATGTATTCATCGTCCGTACCCCGTTCGGGCAAGCAGCCCCGGACTACTTATGAAGCTGCCGCTTCTGTTCCCAGATTGCGCCAGCCTTCGGGCAGTCAATCAGGAGCCGTTCAATCGGCTCCCACGAGTTCTCGGAGTGGGCATAACCCTCCACTTCACGTGGAGCTGTCGCTTGCCGCGACACCGTTCCTCCTGGAGGATCCGCTCCACGTGGAAGTGGACTTCTCCATTCCGGTCAAGCAGGGGCGGAGGTGCCCTCGTACGAGTACGAGTACTCGGCGCCTCCCGAGAGCCACTCTCGTCCGAGTGCTCCGACTGCGGGTCCGACACGGGACCCTGAGAGGTTGACCGCCTCCGTCAACGTGTCCTCGTGCTTGAGATTGCACTTGGCCTTGGGACTGGCGGTAATGCTGCCGCCCAGGCCGGGAATCAGGGCGAGCTCGCTCGTCTTGCGGGTCGCCTGGACCTGGTGGAGCGAGAGGTCGCTAGCCTGCACCTGCGGGTGGATCGCCGGGCCTCTTCGTCCAATCTGGACGAGGCCTTTCGCATGATCCGACGGATCGAGGATTTGTTGCCACGTCCGGAGCCGCCTGCGGCACACTCCCAGGCGTACGCGTATGGTGCGTACCCGGCGTACTCAGCGTACCCGGCAAATGGCCCGGGGTCCGTTCGTATGGAGCCCCTCCGGCGTACGGTCTTGACCGCAGCCTTACCGTCCCGACCGAGGCTAGGGTGCCTGCTCCGACGCCCTCGTCGACGACTGTGACCGGCCCTCGCTTCGAGGAGCTGGGTCAAGGGGGGTCTGCGAGTCAGCAACCCCCTGCGGGTCAAAGTACCGCTTAAGACGTCCGACATAGAACGTCGGGTGCGTCGTCATTGACTTTGGAAGGTCGATGGTGTACGACGCACCATGTCTGGCCAGGACTGCAAAAGGTCCGATGAAGCGGTGCTTCAGTTTGTTGCTGCCGACAGAGCTGACAGTGTCAAGAGGTAGGTTCCTCGCGTCTAGCAACACTAAGTCCCCAACCTCAAATATACTTAAGTTTCCTCTTCCTTGTTTGTCTGAGTACTCCTTTTGTTTATCTTGGGCGCTGCCATGGCATCGCGGACCCTGCTGACAATGTTCAGCTTGGTATCCATAAATGATTCCACCTGTTCCCGCAGCGAAACTGGTCTCACATCCGAGACCTGGGAGGAAAGGGCTTTCCGAGCCTCTCCCCCACTTAGAATAGAGGAGTCAGTGTCTCCTCGAAGAGTGAGAGGCACTCTGGGGTGGTGGAAGCCGTTCAAGTAGAACGGCGTGAGCCCCGTCGACGCGTACACCGCGTTGTTGAGTGCAAACTCAACAACTGGAAGCTGCGTCGACCACGTACGTGGTGCTGCCGCGCACACACTGCGCAGAGTGTCCTCGAGCACTCGATTGACGCGCTCTGTTTGGCCGTCTGTCTGCGGATGATCCGCAGTGGATATCTGCAGACGAGTTCCCAGTAAAGGAAACAGCGTTTTCCAAAACGCAGCAGTGAACCGCGGGTCTCGGTCCGAGACAATCGTCTCCGGGAGACCGTGATAGCGGAACACGCCATCGACGAACAACCTTGCGGTTTGTTCGCCCGTAACAGTGACGGGAACTGGAGCAAGATGTACCATCTTGCTCAGCGGACACACGAACACCAAAATTCCGGTGTTGCCGTGTCCGTCGGCGGGAAGCCCAAAGATGAAGTCAAGACTCATCGACTTCCAACAGTCAGCCGGTACGGGCAGGCTCTGTAGTGGAGCCGAAGAGTGCCCTGCGGGTTTGACCCGCTGACATGTTTCGCATGTCTTAACGTACCGGGCGATCCACTTGTACATGTGGGTCCACCAGAAGGACTGAGAGACCGACAGAAAGGTCTTCTCGCGGCCCAAGTGACCGCTGGAGGGAGCGTCATGCGCCTCCGCGAGGATGTCGAACTTCATATCCTCGTCGTTGGGTACGACCACCCGTGGAGGATCAGTGGGCTCCACCCGATAATAGAGGAGGCCCTCCTTCAGCTCATATCGGTGGAGCCGTGAGCGCTGTCGCGACGAGAGCCCGTCAGACTTCGCGCTCGTTCCGGCCATAAGGAACTTGACGATAGGCGCGACAGCCTCATCGTCCCGATATGCCATGCGTATCCGATCATATAGATCCGTTGTCACCCGCGTGATGTGGGCCAACTCATAGTCAGGACGCCGAGAGTGGGCGTCCGCAAGCACGTTGAGCTTGCCCGGCTTGTATTCGACGCGGAAATTGTATTCCGCGAAGAAGGACAGCCACCTCGCCATCCTTTGGGAGAGGTGAGGCGAGTTAGTCGCCGTCCTCAAGGACGCGTGGTCTGTGTAGATCACAAAGGGCCTAGAGCCCAGAAGGTGAACACGGAACTTCACAAGGGCATATTTCATTGCCAGGAGCTCCTTGTCATGGACAGGGTAGTTCCGTTCGGCGGCTTTGAGCTGCCTGGCCTGGAACGAGATGACTCGTTCGTGTCCAGCCGTGTCGGCCTGCAGCAATGCACATCCGATGGCGTAATCGGAGGCATTGCAGACGACGCTAAACGGCTTCGTCTCGTCCGGCAGGGCCAGGACAGGGGGCTCTTGGAGACTGGCCTTGATGCTGTCAAAAGCATCCTGGTGCTCTTGCTCCCAGCGCCAGTCGACGTCCTTCTGAAGGAGACTCGACAAGGGCTTAGCGAAGCCCGCGTACCCTGCGCTGTACTTGTGAAGGTAGTTGGCCAAGCCCAACCACTTTCGAAGATCCTTCTGGGATCGTGGCGTCGGCCATGCTGCTATGGCCTTGACCTCGTCTGGGTCAGCCCGAACGCCCACGTTGCTTACGAAGCAACCGAGAACTTTAATCTCTGGTGACGCGAAAACGCACTTGTCGATGTTGGCGTAGAGCTTGTTCGCTCGCATCACGTCCAACTCGACGGAGGTGTCCTAGATGCACCTCCATGGCCGTCTTGCCTCCCTCGGCACGGCTATGGACGAAAATGTCGTCGAAGTAGGTCTGTACGAAGGTACGCAAAGGGCGGAGCAATTGCGTCACCAGGCGATTGAACGTCGCCGGGGCGTTAGACAAGCCCTGCGGCATGACGAGCCACTCCCACAGCATGCCGCTTGGAGTGCTTACCGCGGTGAGCGGGATGTCGCTCTCTCGCATCAGGATTTGGTAGTATCCGTCTACCAAATCCAGCGCACTGTACAGTACGCTCCCGGCCATGTTGTTCAACAACACATCCTTTCGTGGGATTGGTGTTTTGGCCGGCACCGTTGCTTTGCTCAGCTTGTTATAAGCGTGAACCAGACGCCACCTTCCGTTCGGCTTACGAACGCAGAAAGTCGGCGTCGAGTGCGGGAATTTCAACTCCCGCACCATGCCTGCCTTCGCTTTCGCGGCGAAGAAGGCATCAATGACCTCGCACTGATCGCGCGGGAGAGGCCATTGCCTCGTGACACAATACTTTGTGCCGGGCACGAGATCCGGTGGGAGTTGGGTCGGTGGGTGTTTGTTCACCACGTCCGCATACTCCGTCACCAAAGGATACACCGGATCCTTGGGGTTCTTGAGAATCTCAGAACCCAAGCGCGCCTGACGCAGCTTGTTCATGTCTTCCAGGACGTTCTCGTCCAAGACAGAGGAGGAGTTCAGCTCCTCCTGAGTGGTCTCAAGTCTCATGAGCACCATCTCGGCAATCTCTCCAGCCTTGAGGTTGGCCAGGAAAGACTCGACCGTCATTTCCTCGAGGTTCAGTATCTCTGCAACCGCTGGTAATGGTTCCAAGTGGACACCAGATGCCTTGACGGGTAAACCAGTCTCGCCATCGAAGATGTGATAACACTCTTCCACCGGCCTTGTCGGAAGAGCCCGGGCCCTGGACTCCGAGTCGCTTGAAGCGACGTCGATCGGAACGAAGTTCGGATCCGACTTGAGGCGGCGGCGGCGTCTGTGACGGGGAGCTTTGCTGCCCACGTCTAGGGATGTCGTCGCTACGACATCCGAGGCACTCGTGGCCTCGTGGGGTACTGTTGTACCCACACAGGAAGCGTGTTTAACGCCTTCCTCTTCAGTTAAGGTCTGGGCGACCGCGTGTGGCACTGTGTTACCCACACAGGAAGCGTGTTCAACGCCTTCCTCTTCAGTTAAGGTCTGGGCGACCGTGAGTGGAACTCTGTTACCCACTCTGAACACGCTGTTCTCAGTGTTCATGACAGCTGCAGCTGTCTGCGGAACTACGTTACCCGCCTGTGGACCTAAGTTACCCACTTGGCCGGCGCCTTTTCTGGGCGCGGCCACCATCAAAGCATCCTCGGAGTCGTCATATACGTCGACGACTCCCAAGCATCTGCCGGATGCTTTGGTACCCTGGCAGCCCTCGCAGGCGCCCCGGGTCCTGACAGAGGTGGGAACATGACTCACCAATGCTCTGTCGGACTGCGCAGGGCGGCTGGCACCGATTGCCTTGCCTCGCCAGTCGATCCAGGGCTGGTGCTTCTCAAGCCAGGGCATGCCCAGGATCATATCATATGGATCCATATCGAGAAACCGTTCGAGGCTGTCAAAGTCTTCAAACTTGACGGCCAGATCCACTTGGACGTTGGGGACAGTGACGACCTTCCCGTCGGCCAGTCGCACTGACACCGTCCCGTTGCCCTTGCTTTCTCTCAAAGCATCGGACAACTTGTTGCTGTTACGAGCAACCGTCTGGCGGCGTGCGAAATTCTTCGACGCCCCAGAGTCAATCAAGATTTTAAAGGGATGATCGTATCCCCGTACACATCCGTGTACTACGAGCAACCCGCCGCTGCTCTTCGCCGATTCGAGAGTGCGAAGACTCTCAGGGGCTAAGTCCCCGTGGTACGCGCCACCCGCGCACCCATCACGAAGACTTAGTTCTTCCCCATTAGGGCGCCCCGCCCCTACTGGTTCCCTGCGTTCCCCTGTCCCCGGGATCCTGGCATCTGCCAGCGACCCTTGAGGACGGGCTTGGGGAAGGACCGTCTGCGAAGTCTTTCCGCGGGGCAGTCGCGCTTGAAGTGGCCCAGCTTCCCACAGCCGAAGCAGCGGATGTCACGCTGTTCGGCGGACCCGAGTTCCATGGGAACTGGTCCGTTGGGGCTTGTTCGACCGGGAGCCGACAAGGAACTCCCAGGCCATGCTGAGGCCGGCGTACGCGCCTGGCGATGGCTATACTCTTCTTGAAGAGCCATTTGAATCGCCTCTTCAAGGGTGCTTGACTGCACCCGGAACAGCTGAGTGCGTGCGGGGCCCACTCGAAGGCTGTCCATGAACACAGTCATCTTGATATGTTCATTGAGTGGGTTTCCCACTAGGGACGCCGTGAGCTCCCGTATCTCTTGTACATACTCGTGCAGTTCGCGCCTTCCTTGTTTACACGCGAGGAAGCGCGAACGCTGGCGGTACTCGTAGTTCGCCGGGAGGAACGCGGCTCGGAGCTGTTCGCACAGCTGAGCCCAGGATGTGAAACATCCAGGGGATGTTGCTTCCCGTGTGTACACCCAACTCTTAGCACAGCCGCTAAGGTTGGAGAGTGCAAAAGCAACACGCAGTTGCTCGGTCGAGATCAGAGCCGCGTCCATCGCGAGCTCTACTTCTCGGACCCAGAAGTGAAGGTTCTCGCCTTCCTTCCCTTCATACGGCTTAACCTTCAGCCGTATTGGCTTCGGGTGAGGCGGATTTGCTTCCGCCGCCGGAGCCTGCAGGTTCTCCCGCACATGCGCGATGAGGCCCTGCTCGTACGCGTCAAATGCATTTACGCGCTCGAGCTGATCAGCCGGTGTTGACACCACCAGGCTCTGCAGGGCCTCCATCCCGAAGATGCCTGCCATCTTCCGAACCGACTCGAACTGAGAGTCGTTCAAATGGGAGAAGTCGTTCCTATCCATGGCAACGAACTTCGGAGAGGTTCAGGTAGTCTACCCGCGGTGGCGTGGATTGACTACTAGTACTACCAAGTGTGACGGGGTCACACAGCACCTTGCGCTAGAGGAAGTTATCTTCCGAGAGTATACAAACTCTCAGTGAACGGCAGTTCACAGGTCCCCTCTTTAATTAAAGAGAGCGAAGTGACCTAAATAAGGTAGGTTGTAAACTGCGTATATTTATAGGTAGGTTAAGTTTGGGTTTAATACAAACTATTAGTTACCTATAGAAATGCAATGTCATTTAACCAATGGTTGGCTTTGAACGACCTTGGTACCTTGTACCAAATATCCCGGAGTATGACGTGTCATACTCCTGAAGTGTTAAGTGTCACACTTCATGTAACCAGGGTACATTTAGGGCTACGTACCCCGTTACACTATCCAACGTACGTTGACATTGAATTTCCTCAGGTGCGGCCTCATTTTGACATGGGGCGCAAAATTGTGTGGAAGTATGATCCGTTCCACAAAAAAATGATTTTAGATGCAGTGCCAGAGGTTACAAGTGGCGTTTTCATGAAATTTATCACTTCTCACATGGAGATGCAAGTTAGAGCATTTACTGAATGGCGCCAGTGTGATGGACACAGCTGTGGTGTATTGGCCGTGCAATGGTATTTGTCACTGGTGCGAAGCACACTTTCCGATGCAAGCACTCCACTTGCCCACGATGATAAACTGGATCCGAAGCAACTAGCATTTGAGAGGTACAAGCATTTCTCATAAATATTGGATAACGTAGTGACCAACGTCGATACTTAGCATAAATAAACAATCTTTAGTCTATGAGTGAGAAAGATCTTAAAATTTATCTTGGGCTTAACTAAGTGGGTTTGAGGAGTGTGCTGCAAGTCACTTGTGTGGCTACATAATAGTAGTGAAAATTCTCTAAATTCCACACAAGAACCGGTAGCGTTGTGAGGCATACTGAATCACTCTCGTCTGCTCTATGCATAAAATATTGGTGAGCGTAGGGAGAGCCTTATGTAATCGCCCACAGAAACCAAGCCCATACAAATTTCTAGTCAGCCAAAATGACACATGTTTTATTTAATATGGGTTTTTGTAAAAGGCCAATGAATGCCGTAAATTGTGTCCAGCTCAACAAATCTCTTTTTTGTATCTGAGCCTCCCTATAAAGTGCAAAAATGCGAGCGTTAGCACATCCTTGCTATTTTGAAGCATGTTTTGGAACTTGTGTGAAAACCGCCCCGTCAAATAATAAAAATTGACTGAGTTATGGGCACTCGACGAGGTGGCCGTATAATTGTGTCCAGGAGTGTAGCGACGCACAGTATTTTGTAGCTTTCGACCAATAAAATCGTACAATTAAAAAAATTGCTTTCATAAAAGCGTAACATCGTAGCCTTTACAAAATAATATGTGTTGGCCACACCATAGAGCATTCATGTCCTTAGGCAATCTCATCCCGGTCACACCATAGAGCATTCATGTCTTTAGGCAATCCTATCCCGCTTTAGGGGCAGATAAAAGACTAACTCTAAGGGTTATCGAAGGGACTTCTGTAAGCAATCTTCAGCATCATTCCGTCAAATCTCACTAAAATCAGTCACGACCTTCATCGGATTACGGCTTACAAGTATCAAGTTTAGTCGCGACCGTATTCAGATTACTGGACGACCTTTTCAAATGCTGTGACGACCGTTGTCGGCTAAAGTACGACGCATTATCTTTTGAGTCCTTGTTCGGATTGGACAACACCACTTCCCTTTTTTCCAGGCATTGAATTTTCTCGACCAAGAATGAGAGTTAAGCTCGTGGCTATCTCTTAATCGCATGCGTGATGGCGATGTATTCCGTTTCGAACGCCCAGTTGCAACCAGAGTCTTGCTTCACTGAAGGGTGCTGGAACGTTGACTTCAAAACGGCCGAAAAAGTTGCCGAGTGCTGCATGGCCAAGGGAGGCAGGTCGGCGGATTTGTTATTGTGCTGCATGACAAGCTGCCAGTTTGGATCCCCGTGTCTTTGAGGAACTCTCCTCCGACACAACAACAAATATTTGACTCACTGCCGCCATTCAGAGGACGCGTCGAAGAAGACGCTCGCAACCGTTTTCACTTGTCCCTTATCTTCTTGTTTAATTCTGGAGATACCTGTTCAAGGAGATGCCATGACACTCAAGCTCTCCTGCATATCGGCTGCCCGCTTGAGAAGCGGCATTGGGAAGAATAAATGCGGAAAGATAATAAAACATTGGGGACTTTCATACAAAGCTCTAAAAGTGTTCAATTTTCTGACAGGGGAGATATCGTGTGAAAAGATTAGCTTAAGAATCGGTTTTTCTCGTAATGCAAAATTAAGGTGAAACCGGCACTTTGGGCAAAATAGCAGACAGAAGCTATACCAGAACCTACACATTAGGACCTACACATCTGTAGTGTAAGCTGACACCGCTCACAACTACAAAATGACACTCGGTGCGTCAAATAGTTTTCTCCAACCTCAGTTACACTATTAATGTTCTTAAAAGGTAACCAGGAGAACAAAAACGCCTGGCGGGGTGTGTGTATCCCAAGACCGTGCTACACAAACGTCCCAGTGGGTCAAGAAGCGGTGTCACCCCTTAAGGCGTTGCCAATGACCCGCAAACACGATCGCTACCTTCCCTCTTTTGTAAGACCGACCCTTAGGGTCGGTCTTAAATTGAAGTGGTCGTTTGATCAATTGATTTTATCAAATGTACCGGTACCTCCAATCCTGGTCACAAGATACCGATATAAAGGGTTTTACAAAACCCTGTGCATTTTAAAATGATATAACGGTATTGTTCGGTTTCAATTAACTGCTGCGTGAAAATACGAGGTCTGAAATGGACAAGCAATTCACAAACCAAGTCAAAATTACCTCTAACCTCCAGATTGTACTGGGTGAGAATCAGTTTTTTCTTATTAAATAAAGGTCATCAAGTGAAGAGGATATTCATTGGTGAACTACGTCCAAAAAGACCCGATCTCCATCGAAAAGCTGCAATATCCGCCAGAAGAGAACAAAGTCGTAGACGAAACCACTGAAATGGGTCGTTAACAGGACCGGAAGAAGCAAATGTCGTTCCTGGACAAGCGCGACATCATCACGGCATTTCCTCGTCTTCAGGGCTGTAATATTCACTAGTCCTGACACCTGTGCTTTCAGTAGTTCCTAAAGACCGGCGCGGGTATCGAATTTCAGAGCCCCACGCTTCATATAAGGGCGTGGGGCACGCTCACGCTGAACACTTTAGCAGCCATGATGCAGCAAGGCGAGTGTTCCCATGTAGCGGTACAACTCTGGAAAGTGATTCCTCCGGATAGTGATGAAAAGGGGCCGACGGTAATCACTCACAACAGTCGGTACAGTAAATAACTTTAGAACTGATGCCGTAGTAAACGGTACTGTTCAATGTACCGTAAATCACGGTGTCAGACGGTATCAGTTGAGGTTTTCGGTACATGGAACAGTACTGGCTACTACGATATCAGTTCTGAAGTTTTATTTTGTTGAGCACAAGTATTTGAAACGAAAATCGACGGATATCAACATAATAATACAGAAGTAAAGGTACCGGTATAGGAGTCCCAAAATTATACCGTCACTTCACAGCTCCTTCCTGCTGGGCCAGCCCTTCAGTGGTGGCATTTCCGCTTTTCTTTTCTGCTTTACAATCCACCTAGCATTTGCAGTCATGCGTCTGACCTTCGTCATCGCAAACGCTATACATATTCTTAATTGAAGATATCGTCCCAAGGCTTCGCCACGGGAAGAGACCATTTTATTAGCAAAAGATTTCTTCGAGCAAGCCAAGAGAACAGAGAGAAGCGTGGCCTCTTTGACACGATAAGAACATCTTAGACAAGGCAGAGGCGAAGAAAGTGGCGAAAAATTTGATAAAAGATCAGACTCAGGCAAATGGAGCTGTAACCACAGGATTTAGCTCGCTATTGAGGGGAAAAAAATATTTTGCAAAAAGTGAACTAGTCCACAAAGATTAAGTTAGGATACCGCCCTCACTTAGATCCGCTTCTAGCAGCCATAGCCGAAAATTCGCAGGAGTAAAGGTCGTATACCAAAAGGTTACACACGCCGCGGCCTACACCCTGAAGAGTGACATAGTCTCATGAAAAGTCCAGCAAAGCCTCGCATGGAGCTGTGGGCTACTGCGGCGCGCCTTGTTAACAGAACAAGAGCGCTACCGGCTTGGATTTGGTTGAGTAGTATTGATGTCACTTAACTGCTTTGGCTAACGACTTCCTATACCCGGTACAGCGCCGCCGTCCCTGACCCGGCCTCTCGCTGTTCGTCTTCCGGCCAACTTGGCCAATTTTCCCCTCTTTCTCTCCACTATTGGGGGGGGGGGGGGGGGGGGGGGGGGTCATGAGGATGCTATCTCGCATCGATTGTCGAATGGCCGATTGCCACTGAGCCACATCGCCATCCATATGAGTTAATACCGAATTCCATCTTTGTAGTTGTGCTGTGTCACTTGTGACGTGCATTTGGAAGCTACGTTTGGAGTCCATTGCAAGGTTAGCCAGGCAGTCGGCCATCTTATTCTGCCCTCTGAGGTGGTGATGCCATTGGATGACATTTAGCTTGTCCGCTATTTTGCGGCTACTCCAGTAGTAATTGCACAGGTGTTTGGCCTTGGGGGGGTTTCCTTTGTGCCTGCTGCCGGATTATCATGGCGCTGTCCCCGATGACGTGCAACGGCTCATACTTTCGTGCTTCGCAGGCTTTGAGCCCTGCAAGGGGGCCCATATTTTCCGCCATATTATTGGTGGTCTTCTTGCTGGCATAGGCCATAGATCCTATCCAGCACACTTGTACACCTGCCACCATCGCTCCCGTCCGAACGACGATGGCCCCGCTTCCGCCGGGGCCCGGGTTGCCTCGTGAGCCCCCATCGAAAAACAGCAGATGAACATGGGACCCGGTGCCTGTCATGAATTCTGGTTCCATCACCACTTCGGTCGCGAGGACTGTCCGCAGTAATTGCTGCGCCATTCTTGCATGCGTCGATTGCGTCTGTGTGCTTATATGCCTATAAACTGTTTCGTATCCATGTCGGAGTCTAGCCTTCATCTGCGCAGTGCGGTGAGAGTCCGTAATATGGTTAAGTGCATCGAAGTGACCAACTCGCCATCGCCACACTGCATGAAAGTACAGCACGGCACCTAGTCTCCAGCAATGGTCCACCAGTGTAGTGACCGCTTCGATGAAAAGGCTAGAGGCGTTGTGTTCGAACATTGACTCTGCTTTCTTCCGAATGCCCGCAGAAACTTGGGGAAGAGATAGACTGAAAAGCGCGCGTTTGAAAAGGCCTACTGGGACCCCTGCCTTCATCCAAGGCTTTGTCAGCTGGCCCCTCAGTTTTTCTGCGGCTGGGCAGGTCCAAAACACGTGATAGATATCAACCTCAGTGAGGTGAATGCAGCTGGTATGAGGGCAGCCCACCTGGTGACTACCAACATCATATAGTGAGAAAGCATTCCATTTGAGACGGATGAGAAGCTGTTCCCCCCACGGGCCCAAACCGACGATTCTGCGGACTTGTTTCCAGGCAAAGGCATCCAAACTCGCCGCTGCTACGTTGTCTGCATTTGTCCATCTCAATTGTCTCTCGCTAGCCTTGGACGCCCCTCTTTTTAGAGCGTGCAGCGCTGCTCGTTTCTTGTAATCATTCCTGGGCCGGGTCCACCGCCGACCACCCACTCACAAGCATGCAAGCCGACACAGATACGGGTGCGGCCGTACAGTTAAAACCGCGGTGTTCGGACCTAGTTCCGAGATTAGACAGCGGTGCAGCGTGTGTAAGCTGTCCACCTTCCGACATGCTGTAGGTCCTGCAGCCTCCGTCCGAAGTATCGCCTCGACCGTATCCCCGCGACGCAGAGTGACTGTTAGCGGATGATCCCGTGGATTCGCAGTGAATCGCACTTCCGATGGGTACACTGGGACTTCCGCAATGGTGACGAAGTTACTAACCAGTGTCAAGGCCAAATTCTCGTTCTGGGCTTTCTTGCAACTCCCATTCCGCGTGATTCTGAAGGTGAAATTCAAGCGACCTGTGGTCATTCTCGTCCAAGTGACCATGTCTTGTAGAATTGTGTTGGTTTTTCCATATAGATGACACGCCTGTGCCAACGTTGTCCAGATCCCATTCCGGTCCCATACTCTAACCGTAGTCATGTCTGTATACGGCAGCCATTCCACCGCGAGCTTAATAGGTGATACCTGTTCCAGTTGTGACCTTACCGGGGTGATGTTGGCTAGGAGTGTCCTGCAGTCCATACTTAGAGTGTCCTCCCTCCACTTTATGTGAATCGTGTCCGACTGACTGTATATTGCCATTGCAAGCGGGTTCAAAGTGCAGGTAATTCTTCGACTCCTTTCGGTGCCCCAGCCATGCTGACGAGTAATTTGCCTGTTTCCCATAGTGTGGACTGGTGTCGAAATGTGCCGGATGTTGGTCAACGTACCCTGGTGTGATGTAGGCACTTGGTGCTACAGGAAAGCGTTTACGGTTGAAAAGGACGTCTCCGACGATGTGAGCTTGCCTTGTTGCTGAATGGGCCCACGTGCCGACTACTATTGCTGCAAGCGCTAGGATTTCCACGCGTAGGTTAGGCAGTGATAGACCTCCTCTGTGTCTGGGCAAGGCTGCCAAGTCTGCGTCAAGCCACTCTGCCATTCTCCGCATCGGTTGTGAAGTGTCCGTGCCAGACGTAGTGTTTAATTCTCGTGTCCATGGCCTGGACCTCCATCACCGACGGCCATGCGTGACGCGCTATATAGAGGAGTTTCGGTATAATGATGGCACTGGCAATCCTGCTGCGCTGGTCGACAGTGAGGAGTTTTTGGCTTGCCAGCCGCAATCTTGTTGTAAGTTGTTGCAGAGCTACCGTCCACGACCTCTGTGGATTCCGTTTACTTCCAACTTGAATCCCAAGGTACCTGCAGGTTGCATCGGTCGGTTGGTAGTGCAGTTCAGGCGGTAGTGTCTTTGATGGAGTCGCTCCCCCGGATTTAGTGCTACAACCAGTGTCTTGTCGGTGTTAATTTGCAGCCCCGACGCCTTGCCGAAGGAGGATACCGCGTAGAGTAGCGCGGGGATGTCCTTCGGGTTGGCGACAAAGGCCGCAGTGTCGTCTGTGTAGCCCGCAACCCGCAGCTCAAATCGACCAGTCTCTGAATGAACTATGACCCCTTTGCATCCCATAAAACTGTCCAATTTTCTGTACAGAGGGTCCAAAGCCAGGATGAACAGCATCGGTACCAACGGGCAGCCCTGCCGAATTCCGCTCGTAACCCGTACATATCGTGAGGTGGACCCATTCACCAGAAAACGAGCCCGTGTACCTTCAAGTGTACTGTCAATTGCTCGGACAATTTTTTCTGGGTATCCTTTCCGCCTAAGAATGGACAGCATGTATGCTCGATCGAGTGAGTCGTAGGCCTTCTTGAAGTCCAGCAGTAGTGCAGAAGCCTCTCTCTGAGAGAGATCAGTGAGTACCCTACTTTGTGCTGCCTCGTACAGGTCTATCGTGTCGTGGATTTGTCTACCAGGAACGAAGCCATTTTGGTTGGGGTGTATGTGATCTGGCAGCGTCATGCTGACTCTACTTGCCAGTATCTTCATCAGGAGCTTATAGCCCGTGTTAAGCAGGGCAATTGGGCGGAAGTTGAGTGCATTTCGCGAGGATCCCCCTTTTTTGAGGCAGAAGGTATCCGCGTCCAGAAATGAAGGCGGTAAGACTCCTGCGTCGTACCAGAGATTAAAAGATTTTGCCAGAATCGGAATGAGTAGGTTTTCGTAGTCTCGATACCATCCATTGCCCAGACTATCCGGACCCGGCGCTTTGCCTCGTTCACATTTCTGGATGGCAGCCCTCACGTCGCCCTCAGTAATTTCTGCAACGATCGCGGTCTGAGCTGGTGTGGATTGGTCCGCTTGGGGAATCCAATTGCCGACTTCCTCTACATTGGGCCAGTCCGCAGCATCTTGCTGTAGAATTGGTGTCCACGCGTCCGCCATGGTGTCAGCTTTGTCGTGAACTCCTCTCACTGGTGCGCCTGGGATCGGGTCCAGCTTATGGACAGTATTGTCGCTAAATTTAGACGATACTCTCCTAAAGAAGGAACGTGTAGTTTTGCATGCCCAGTGGGTTGCTTCTTGGAACAAGCGGCGTTGTCCGAGCTCGTTTCTAGTCTGCTTGCACTCGGCAATAGCCCGCCGTAAGCGAGCTTCACGAGTCGGCCCCGCTGATGTGTCCAGAGTAAGTCCGTCTAGCTGGTCAGTGATTGATTCTACCGTCGGAGGTTGACCCATTTTATCTTGTAGCAGACGGTGTTGCTGACGTACCAATCGGACCAATTTCTATTTGAGAGATTGTCTCCTTGATTTACGCCGCTCTCTAATACATAGTCGGGTTCTACGAGCAATTTCACTCTTCAACGCCTCCCACTGCACGCTGGCCTCTTCCGCTGAGTACTCATTTTTGCTAAAGCGCTCAGCAAACTCTGTTAGAATATGAGTGGTAACTCCTTGACTGCGACCTCTGCAAATTGAGGTACCGGGTGAATTCGTGGTGGCCGGCGGATTCGGATAGGGTCCTCCGGGGATCTGACGTGCAGTTTAGTTCCGAGATGATCCGACTTGGCTCCGAGCTGAACTGTGTGCCAGTCGGTCACCCACGACAGTGTGCAAGGTGACATATACCACCGATCCAGCCGTGAGGATGCCTCTGTTCCCCCAGGAAGCGTGTGATGATAAGTGTGAGTCTCGAAGTGGTGTCGTAGTAGATCTTCATGTGTCCATTTCGACGGTCGTGCCACTGCGATCGGGTCCAAAAGGCCCCATATATTAAGCAAAGCCCGCAGCGCCGGTGCGTCATGGCCCCCGGATGCGCTGGTGAAGCTGCAGTCAGCCCGTTCATCCAAGGTACAGTTAACGTCACCTCCAACGAAGAGCAATACCCCAGCAGGAAACTCAATATTTTGCAATGTTTTGTATAAAGTCTCTCTGTGCGCGTAAGTGTGAGGTGCGTATACGTTGCAAATAATTGCCGGGGTGCCATCAAGAGTCCCTCTTACCGCCATGAAATTCTGAGTCCATTTATCTTCCGGATAGGGCGTCATGGCCTTAAACGCGCCATACGGGTTTGCCAAGATCGCCACACAACCCCTCCTGTCATCGGCAGGTGTCCAAAAGGAGTAATTCGGCTGCCGTGGGCCCGTCTGGAACCCCCACCTCCTCGCAAAAAGTCTTTCGTACGCTTCCATCTCTCCGGCCGGGACATGCGTCTCCTGCAACAAGAGTACATCTGAGTTTCCATGGGAGTCCGATGTCCCGAAAGCCGTGAACCAGTTCGATCTCTCCTTTTCTATCGCACCGAGTCCATTGACATTTTGTGTAATGATCCCTAACGTTTGCTCTTCTGGGTGGAGCCGTTGTTCCGCTAGTTTTGCCGCTCTGGCTGCGTCCTTATCAGCTTTCCTTCTTCTCTTCGTGCGCAATTTCTTGTCTTGCGCAAACGGTTCCCCTAGTGCAGTGAATTGGTCTGTTACTTGTATTGGGTCGAAGAATTTCCGCAAGTCCTGTGTTTTCGCGATGTATCCCCACGTAGTATGTAAAGTTTTTGTGTAATTTCTTGTAATTGGGTCTGTATTCTCCTTCTCCTCAGATCCAGCACACTTGCCCGTTCCAGCTGCTTGGACCGTCGGAGTCGGAGTATGCATGGGCAATGATCGTCATATTGTGGACACAGGCGTCAGCGCAGGCTGCTCCCCCTGCGGTGACGTTGCTGGCACTGTGGTGCCTTTTTTTCTGGTGTCCTGTGGTGAGCTCTCGACTTCGTTCTCCCTATGAGCTCCCCAGGTTTGCCCCGTCGGGGCTAAAGTTGCTGCACTCCAGTCTTGGTGGTTCACTATTCCGTGGCATAAACTGCGGATGAATGAGAACTTTTCGTACCATATCAACCGGGCGCCGTGTGGAGCACGCCCCATTGGTGTATATTGCCAGTCACTGACCACGTAGGGCATCACGTGAAGAAGGCACCATTCGGTGTGAGGTACACCTTCCGGTTGTGCCCGGCAGTAGTTGTCTGGGACCCACTGGGCTAACCTCGCCCACCTCTCAGGAGACGCAACCAGATCACTGGCTGCGACCGAGTCGTCACTGCACTGCAGATAAGCTGTAAGCCACTCTTCGCAGTACTGTCGGGGGTTAGCGTCCAACGTGTCGTCTCCTGCCAGCCGCTGTATTGCTGCAAGTTGTTTATTGTGGAGATTAAGTTCTCCCCGCTTGATTAGGTGAACCAGGTCCCAGTTCTTGGCCTCGTGTTCTGGATAAGGAACAAGTGCCGTAGAGCCTGGTGGTCTTTGAGTAGCCATTTTGTGATATCCGTCGGTCGCGATCCGCGTCGCTTAGTGCGAGGGATCTGAAATGTCTCTCTGAAGAGTACACACCATTTCGGGAAGGTCTCTAGATACGCCGCAGCTATCACGTCCGCAAGAGGCACGTCTACCTCATCCATTGAAACTGACTTCGATGCGCGCATGAGTCTGAAGTAAGTGTTTTGGACAAGAACACCATAGGCAGGGCGAGCGTAACGTGTAGGCATAGACACCACTCCGTTCCCGTTAGTCTCATCCTGCTGAGATCCGGTTGAGTAAGCGTCAATCCCGTACGCTACGTGAATGTGTTGTTCTTCCTGTTGGAGATCTGCGTCCGAGGCGTTCTGGCGATAAGCCGCATCGAGGATGGGTAGTCCGAGTCTGGCATGAACGACATCTAGCCGCGCTCTCATTTCTTGACGTTTAATTAGAATAGAGTTGACGTCCGCTCTGTCCGCTAGTTGGTTTACTGAGGCCAAGTCCATGGTGCGTTCGGCGTCTGTCAGGTTATTCACATCTTCCTTCCATGAAAACGTGTTCGAGGTGTCTGCAGCAAACTCTGGGTCTCCTTCCGCCCTCCATTTGAGGTATAGCTCCCCGTGTCCGACTCCATAAAATTGCCGTTCGTCATGCCTTAAGACCAGAAAGGTTGGGAGGACGTGAAGATCGAAGCTGGTTCTAAGATATTCTGTTGCTTCCCTGTCCGTGAATGCCGCGACATATCTGCTTTCATGATCGACGTTGTTTGGGAGCCGGTGAAGTTTGTATAGGTAACGTTGGATGTGGGCGTCGTTAGAGGCTCTTGTGTCGAACACCAGTATGGGTTCTCGCGAGTACTGCGCCATCGCTCGAAGTTCATGAGGACCAGCCCAGTGGTGTGGCGGCACTGGTTCTCCAGCTGAGCGTAGTCTGGCTCTGTCGTAGTGAGCAAAGAGCGCTGCAGTGGCCCTTTCCTTGGATTCATAACCTGGGTGGTCAGAATACAGCCGAGCGCACTCCGCTATAGGATCGACGAGCCCTAGCGCGACATCATTGCGTAAATTCATCATCATGAGCGCGTAAATCGACTGCTTCAACTCTGTGACCTGTTGGACCGGTGCCCTTGAGTTTTTGAGTTTTGACGTTGAATGATTCGTGGTTGATGTGTATAATGCAAGGAAGGCGCATTGACCATTTGCCTCAACCTCCACTTCTGTTCCATTGAATCTTACTAGCCATTGTCCCAATTGAACGGGCAGATCAGCGTCCCCTTCGTTAGTGCCCATACGCGTTGGTCCAATAGTCAGATCCTCTTGGGAGGTTGGAGTTGCCGGCACTATGTCCTCCTGTTCGTGGCCGTCTCCACTCTGTGTGGGCTCGGAGACCACTGCAGTAATCACTTCACCGGTTTTCTCCTCCATGGCACGCTTCGTGCTCTTGATATATGTTGCCATACTATTCTGCATCCCCTTAATAGCGCCATCCTGTAGGCCTTTTTTCCAAGACAGTTGTTTGACCTTGCGAGCGGACCGTACCACAGCGCTGGTGGTGGTGATCTCCAATCGGCTTTGTGAGTGCTGCTCGGTCGCCCGGGCGGCAGCAGCAGTGGTCTCTTCCCCTGTTGTTGCTAAATGCATTACCTCGTCCTCTTGAGCGGCGCTAGCTGACCGGGGGGATTGGTTGAAATCTGCCCCTCGTGGTGGCATGGTCGTGGCTAAGGAATCACTCTGTGGCCCACCTGCATACGCATAAGGTGCCTCGTCACGTTCGTTCTCTTCCCATGCTCGTGTAGTCTGCTTCTCATCATCAATCTGCATTTGGTCATCGTCTTCCTCCTCCTCGCTGTCTGAAGAAGCGAGCCCTGCAAATTGTCCCAACGCTTCGTTCCTTAGAAAGGAAGCGAAACGCGCGTCCTGCCCTTTGTTTAGTGTGGTGGATCGCGATGCCGCTGCGGGATGAGTGGTGTTAGTGCGAGTCATGGGAACTGATGCTGTTGTCCGCGCGTGACTGGCTGAGTATGTGTACGAGCGGCTGTATCAGTTGTGTGACTCGCCTTCGCCGCGCCCTCCGATGGTTGGACATTGGGGTTTGTTGCTGCCTGGCGATTTTGTTTTCTGGATTTTCTAGATTTTCGTGTTTTTGTTATGAATGCTTGGTCTGCGGCAGTCTCTGCGTCAGTGCCCTTTGGGGCGGCCGTGTCCGACGTTGTCGCTACTGATTCGCTTCTTCGGGGTATGGAATGCTGCTCAGCGGTGGAGACAACCTCTGTCACCTGTGCGGGTGGTCGAGTTGAGTCGACCACTTCAGCTTCAGCCGGTAGTAGGGGCTTCACAGTCACCTGAGGTGGTTGGTAAGATTGCAGCATCTTAACCAGGTCCTCCATCGTGTGAACATTAAAGTCCACGCGAGTTGCTCTATGGGTTGGCGCCACTTCTTCCTTGAACCATCTGGTTGATCTCGCTCGAACCAAGGCTAAGCTCTCCGGTTTGGTTCTGCATCTGGACGTGCTGTGACCTGGATTCAAACATTTTGTGCATGATTTGCCGAAGAATTGCTGAAAGTGGTGAATAGTGATGGTTGCTCCTTCCATTTCTATCGTAGACACCCCTTTCAGTGCAGGAGGTCATTGACGCTGCGCGAACCGAATGATATGATACCGGTTATCGTAAATTTCTGTTCGGGTGGCTCGAGCATATTCTACGTCGAGGACCTTTGCCCCTGAGAAGCTGGAGAAGGCACGAGACAGCGCCGCCAGGCCCAACTTGAACCCACCATACACTCGGACAGCGTATTGAGTCTCTATTTGTGCTGGGGTGAAGTCCCCTGTCCCCTCCTCTTCTGGAAGACGTTCGGTTGCTTGAGGGTGATGACTTCCGCTCTTAGGCGAAAAGATTTACCGATCCATCGAGCAGCTCCTCTCTGTGAGTGGAAAACTACATGAAGTGTTTGCGTTCCATTAAAGTATAGCCTTTTGACATCTTTTTGGAAGGCTCTCATCATTGCGTGCCCCGTGTTATCGTCCGTATTGGCCAAGAAAAAGTCTTTGAAGATGGCTGCGTGAGCGGTGTTTGACGTCATGCGAATTGTAGCAGGGAGCACCGCCGTGAGGGTGAAGTTGAAATATGTATCGTGCATATCCTCGATCATTGCTCTATGCTCGCTGATCATTGTTTCCTTGATGAAATTTGGGGTGTGTGGGAGGTCGAGATCTCCTCTGATCTACGTGAAAAATATGTCATCTTCTCGTGCCGTCCAGGCGCGGATAGATTCGTCACAACTAACGTTTGCTGGGGCCAGTGCTTCACTGCGCATCGCTGCTTTTCCGCTTTACATGTTGTTGTGTCCACCTCCCAATCCGTCATCAAGGTGTGCAGAAGTTGCTTGATGTGAACTGGATTCCATACCCCAGCAAGCATATGCGATCGCCGTGCTGCTGCTTCACTGACTCTCGACTGGCTTGGCAAGTGTGCCTGCACTTTGGTGCTCCATGTGCTCATGGCGGCTTGAGTGACTGAGTGTGTCTCGTGAGCCGTTTCTTCGTCCGTTACAGTTGTGTCCGTTAAAGCGCGCCCCTGTGGTTGCTCTTTGTTCTCCTCAACGCGGGTCTCCGGTGCGCGCTGTGCCTGCTGCGCATCGATGTCTTCTATCCTCCCTTCTTGTGGCAGCGGATTCTGAGCCACCGCAGGTGGGGGCCCTGGACCTTGCGCTCCCATGCCTGGCTCCGCCATCGCCGCATCCGTCGCGCTTAGCTTGTCCTCCCGCTTGTCCCTGCCGCGGTGCTTGCTTTGGGCCACTCACTCCTGAGCGACCTTTCCTATCCAAGGTATTTTTACGAGTAGAGCGCTACCGTCTTACCCCGCATATAAGACATATGTGCTGTAAATGAATACAACGCTGCTTGTGTGTTATATTCGTTTAGAAAGCCTATGTGCTGTACAACGGACAAATTGTTTGACTTTGAAGAAGCAAGTTTGTGGGTCCTGGAATCTGGCTTGGGCGTTTAGGCTTGACCCTACTACGCGATCGGCGGGGGTTCAAACCGCCACGCTGTGCTTCTTGCTAAGAGCAGCAAAGCCGTGATCTTTCACGCCTATCCGATAGTCTGCTAGAACAGCGAGTTTCTCGTGGATACTATAGCTAACGTCCCTCAGCACCCATGGCTGTGTAAATTATAAAATAAGAGAATTAAAGCCAAGTAACAGCAGCACCGACAAGCTTGTTCAATAGGTTGGTTGGGAGCTCTCAAGAATATTCATTGGTTTGTACAGCCTTCTGCTTTAAGTAGGTTTCAGCCACATGTGTTTTAATTAGGTAGGTGGTCAAATTGAGGTTTAAGCTAGATGTCGAGCGAATCCCGTATTTTATTTAGAACACATATGCCTTATATGCGGGGTAAGACGGTAGCTTCGTTCCGAAGATCTAGGATTTCTGGAATACGTCACGAAAACGAAAGTAAGATGAGCCATCTAAGCCAATTTAACAGAATGAAATGCGCTTAAGCCCCCCTTGAGATTTCGGTACAGACTCTTCGATGTATTATTTGCGCTAGCCCGTCGTCAAAGCACTGCTCAATGAACACATTAAATATATAAATTCGTGCACAGAGGTTGATTTTAGTCGCCGTTTTCGTGCTTTGTCTTCGACCGATATCACGTATGCGCCCTGTAAACCCACACTCGATCTGGATCACTCTGCCCTCTATCTCATTACAAATGTATTGAGTAAGCTTTTAAGGCCGTGTTCGATCTAAGCTAAAACCAGCTGTAATTGTTATTAAAGAGCTGGAATGTCTCAACCAGCTTTATTCCGCTAAGAAACACAAAAAATGACATCCAGCAGGATAGCTCCAAACGACTGGTTTCAAAATTCAGCTCTGGGTTGAATTTTGATTCGACCTCCTTTGCGCCTTCAAATCCAGCATTTTTCTGATGGAACACGATAACTTATTTTATCTTTATTTTACTTAACAAAACGACTGCTCTACAGCTCTAGCTTATTTTCAAACAAGCTGGATTTGCCCCTGCAAACCGAACACGGCCTAAGTTTTTATTGTAAATAATATGAAATTGGCATCTCAGCCAAAACGACCCCCACAATTTCAGACCGACCCTTAGGGTCACACAACGTCCCAGTGGGTCAAGAAGCGGTGTCACCCCTAAAGGCGTTGCCAATGACACGCAATCTCAATCGCTGATTGGTCCCATCCCTCTTTTGTAAGACCGACCCTTAGGGTCGGTCTGAAATTGTGGGGGTCGTGATGCAGGCAATCAACTGATTTGATTTCTTGAATGTACTGGTTCCTCCAATCCTGGTCAGAAGATAATATCTTGTGAAAACCCTTTATATCTTGAAGATATAAAGGGTTTTAGTCAACCTGTCTACGTCTTTTCGAGTACATATATGTAAAAGAACACTGATAGGTACCTGTTGCAAATGGCTCACAGTGAGCCATTTGTTTTTCGGACGTTACGGCAACTATCTTAAATTGAGTTTTTTTTAGATGCTACTTCAAAGAGGATTATCTGTACACTATTTGTCATTTGCTTCCCCTGTGCATTTTACAATCATAAATCGGTATTGTTTTGTTTAAATTAGCTGCGAGGTCTGATATGGACAAGCAATTCACAAACCAAGTCAAAGTTACCTCTTACCTCCAGATTGTACTGGATGAGAATCAGTTCTTTATTATTAAATAGAGGTCATTAAGTAAAGGGGATGCGTATTGGTGAACTACGTCTGAAAAGGAACACAAAGACCTGACATTCGTCGAAAAGCTGCTGAATCCGCCAGAAGAGAACGTAGTCGTAGACGAAACCACTGAAATGGGTCGTAAGCAGGACCGGAAGAAGCAAATGTCATTTCTGGACAAGCGCGACATCATCACGGCATGTCCTCTTCTTCAGGGCTCTAATATTCACTAGTCCTGAGGGCCGTGTGCTTTCAGTGTTTTCTAGAGACCTGCGCAGGTATCGAATTTTTAAGGCTCCAAGCTCCATATAAGGGAAGGGGGGGGGGGGTCCACGCTCACGCTGAACAGTTTGGCAGCCGTGATGCAGCAATTGCCATAATGAAGATTGTATCCTTGTCACGGTACAGCTCTGAAAAGTGATTCCTCCGAATAGTGCTGAAAAGAGCCCGACGATATCACTCACTACAAAGAGAATTGTCTGTACAGAACGTGTTCCGTGTACTTCTCCGTATGAAGAACTGATACCGTGGTTTACGGTACAACGAACAGCACCGTTTACTAGGGTTACAGCTCTAAAATTGTTTATGGTGCGAGCACAAGTATTTGAAACGGAAATCGACAGATCAGCATAATAATAAAGAATTAAGGGTATAGCCACTTCACAGCTCCTTTCTGTTGGACCAGCCTTTCAGTGGTGGCATTTCTACTTTTGTTTTCTGCTTTACAATCCACCAAGCATTTCCAGTCATGCGTCTGACCTTCGTCATCGCACCCGCTATATTAATTTTCAATTGAAGATATCGTTCCAAGACTTTACCACGGGAAGAGACCATTCTATTAGCAAAAGATTTCCTGAGCAAGCCAAGAGAACAGGGAAAAGCGTGGCATCTTTGACACGATAAAAACATCTTCGACAAGGCAGAGGCGAAGAAAGTGGCGAAAAGTTTGATAAACGATCCTACTCAGGCAAATGAGGTCTACAAGACGTGGGCTGCGAAAAATTTCAATCTGAAAGATATTGAGGGCTAATAAAGTGTGGCAGCTTGACAATATCTACGACGGAAACGACTTTCACCTTTACCGGAGGTTATTGCGTCTCATTAGATAGAAGGCGGTTGCTGCTCCGATGGGACAAGACTTGACCCATAAACTGGTTAGTGAATTTCTACTTTCTACAACAGAGTAAATGCTACGGAAGAATTGGGCGGTATTAATAGAATACCCAAGGAAAATATGCACCTAGCGCCAGTCAAATTACGTCCTCAAAAACGAAATCACGTCAAAATCGCCCTGCTCATACGTTTGTTGGCGTCTGACGCTATGGCAATGTTTGCGTTTTGTGTGCGTCTGTGCGCACACGATTTCATTTTACCCCTGTCGAATTTTCAATACAAACCGCTGCTATTTTTGGGAGTTAGCACATTGCTATAGGCGCTAAACGCACGCAAAACAACAAAATATATACCATACCGCGTTGACTGGCATCGCTGTAAAAGGATCTCAGCATGATTAACAGTTGATCAGCTACGCTCTAGAAACACGAAAACGGCATAGGATGGCTAAATCAGTTTGAGCTCTCCTAGCACGCTATCGTCGCTCATTTAAAACTCCTCACATTACGCTACAGTTGCTTGCTTAAAGAATGTAGCGCCATCACCCCCGCGACCGGTAGGTGTATACACAAAAAAATACTACGATGCCAGGCGCAGTGTAGGTTCTGCGTGTCCAGCAACCGATCGTGGAATCTCAAACCATTAAATCGTTTTTGTGTTGATTGCGTCGTTCGCGTGAGGGCACTGCTGCGATATGTACTATTGTGTGATCTAGTATGACTCCATTGCTGACATACATTAGTAGTACACATTAAGGTGCTTCGCTAAACTAGCATCAATAGTAGGAAGCTAAAAAATCTGGCTTGGGCCAAAGCAACCACAGGTCGCTAAAGATCCCAAGCACCCATTAAAAATGCTAGGAGTAAAACGTGTTCGTGAAAACCCTCGGTAAATATCAAATACTTCAAACTGCATAGAACTGCTGTGTTTCCCAGAGTTGAGAGCAACGCAATTATGACATGCCTCCCCAGTGTCAGAAGTAAGTACTCTACCCAAAAGTCACACACTAACTCGACTGAGTACGACCACAGGATTGTCAAACAAATTCTTCGTGATTGTTCCAGAGGTGGTTACATCCCACTTGCCTACTCGTAGAAGGTTCAATATTTAAATCTCCCGTCCAATCAGTGCTGGCAGTGGAAAGATATGACGTCTTTTCAACGGAGTTTAAACAGCCATTGTCTTTTAAAGGAACAAACAGACGTATGTTCAAAAGGAACAGTGTACTTTTGGCTACCGTCAGCGACCGAATAGTGGACACTGTTTGCAGACGCAAGTAAAAAATCAGTATGGTTCTTCATGAGCAATATGCCGATTAGTGGACTGTCATGATAATCAATTCAAGTTAAGCCCGCACCCGTAATTACCCGTAGGTGTCTTTTAAGTGTCTGTAAAAAGAGTCCGGTAAAAAATGTTCAAACAAACGGACGTCTTAAACGCTCTTTAAACAAACGTCTCTACCGGCACTGGTCCAATTCCCCTCCGAGGCCTCGAGGGACCTTGTCATTTCGCAAACTGAGCTCTTTAACTGTACATGTAGCAAGCGTTCGTCGAAGAGCGCTAATCCGTGTAAAAAAACGCTGCTTTTCGGCGGTATAGGGGGTAACCTTAAGCCTGTTGATTTAATCAGGATAGAAGCCAACTTTCACATATCTCGTTTCACTATTGCACGCATACGGGAGAGAGGTATCAGCTCAATAGGAGCCCGCGTTGCCGCTCAGGTAAAACCAAGGAATAGACCTCGAAAGCAAAAGAATATCGAGCAAGCACAGCTCTGTGAGCGCTTAGAAGCAATGACGTTTGAGAGCTTAGCCTTCATGTTCTTCAATTTTGCCTTCTTGGCCGCCGCGATCAGTTTGCTTATGTCTTTATCCGCCGGTCTCTTAAATATTTTGTTATTAATAGTACTCTGGACGATGACTTTCACAAACTCGTCGTCCTGCCCGCCCCGGGCGACTTCTTGGCCTGCGACCCGAAGAGACCTTTTGGTATAAGTGTCTGATAAGAGCCCAGTCTCGTCGGGATTCGGGAGTTCTGCGGAAGCGCTGCTGCGAGTCAAAATCGCGAAGGCTAGAGCCACGTAGAATGTACTGCGCATGACTTCAAAGAGGGATACGGCGGCACAGAAGTTCTTCTGGTCTTGCGCGAAAAATGAGAAATGCCTTATCCATTCTTTTCATTAATACGTATAGACTGAACCGGTGGACGATGCCCCTGCAACTCCCCAGTAATTATGATAGCATTGCTATCCAGAACTGGTAAGTTGAGATATTTTAAGTACATTTCCTGATGTGTGCAGAACACAGACCTGTATCCTTCGTTTATTACACAGTTGAGACATACGTTTCTTCAAGTACGTAGTCTTTATCAGCAGATAACTTTAAAAAAAAGAAGCTCAGATACCGAAGTACGTAGTCTTTATCAGCAGATAACTTAAAAAAAAAAGCTCAGATACTGCCATTTGAGCAGACATCTGGTTGATGGTCAGGGATGTGTAGAATCTAGATACGCTCGTTACTGAAAAATTCTGAAAGCACAAAACAGTCCATATTTGGTAATACCGGACCCCTGGTTTACGACTAGTCGGTAACTGGCTTGTACTGTAGTACAAGCCAATATATTACCGAGCTCCCCGTCTGGTACGGCAGTATACACGTTTTTGGCCGACGACAAACAATTTTACGACATTGGCAAACACAAATGGGCACGAGAAAACACAAAGAGCTGTTTTTGACCACTAGCAAACACTTTATTGACCGCTAGCAAGTAGGATATACAGAACTGTCCTGTCCACGCTGTGTTACACAATCGAGTCGCGAAATTCACAATAATCTGATAAAATGGTCATTTTATTGTGAGCGAACACTTAGCGAATAGTAATATGACCATTGTTTCAGTTTATTGTAAAGGGGTAGTGACCAGCCGCGCTACGCTTGGCTGGGCCCCCTTCAGCGCCCCGCGGTTCGCTTCGCTCGCAATTTATAGATTGGATGTACTGGAGAATGCAATGAGCGGCTCGCTGGTGAGCTCGGCGCTGGGCCCGCCTCCGTAAATACTGCGCAGCTCTGCTTCGCGGGCACCCCGCGCAGGTTGGCTATGGCTACGCGCACTCGCATACGTTCACCTTAGTTGGTCAAATCGCTTGCAATGTTTGTCCATTCTATGTATAAAAGTGTTTGCTGGTGGTCGTTTTGATGTGTTTGCTGGTGTCTTTTACCTGCCTTACGAATATGACGTGTAAATACCGACAATTTGTTGCCTCGTCTAAATCGACTTGATATTAGTAAGACTTATTTTGGTGACGTGTTAGGCATTGAACTAATCTCGATATCTGATTGGCCAAACTTAAGCTGTACGTGTGGACATAATCGTAAAAAATTCGATAATATTGATTTCCTATTGGTCTGTACAATACTTTTGTGGGTACTTTAACATATTTACGGTACAAAACAGGTTTACGAAGAGCGTACGTGTACCGTAAACCACGGTATCCTAATTCGGTACCACGCTTGTCCAGTGTCTCAGAATACGACACTTAGATAATATTCTCGGAACCGGATCCTATACCTCGTTTGTTTGAGAGTTCGAAATAAAATGGCGGTGAAAACGGTAGTCATTTGGAGATCCTGGAAATTAATTTCGTAACAGTAAAATTAAAAATCTCCAAGTCATAGTAAAAATAATAAAAACAGTACTAGTTAGGCTACATACATAGTATGTAGTGTACAAGCCGAGCATGCACTTTTTGTTGCGCACCCAACTGGGAATTTACGTGTTTGTACTCAATCCAAGATAATTGCTTAACTCCAAAGCCAAAGAGGATGCATGGAGCTTGCATCTTTACTGTGAGTCTATAAGGGGGGCAACTATCATGATCCGTCGAAGTGCAGCGAGACGAGACATTTTTTTTCATATGAAGATGGAGCAGTTTTTTTTAGTAGTGTACGTGCTTACTCAACACATCAGCAAACGTTTCTCAGTGTAGCAGCTTTGGAGAACATCCCGTCGGGGTTATGTAGTGACTCGTTGCATTGCAAATGAGACCCCTGGCTTTTAAGTCAAGCGCAAAATTGGTACTACAGAAAGAGAGACATCGTCCAACGGCTCCGTCTGTAGCGTATTACAAGAACGGCTGGAGCTCACTTCGCGTTTTCCTCTCAAGTCCACAAGACCCTTCTCTTAAGCAGACCCCCCCCCCCCCCCCCCGCCCTCTACAGTCATGCGCAGTTTTCTCTACGCTGTTCTTGCCTTTGCGGTTTTAGCTAGGAGCAGCGCCGTCGCAGCATTCCCAATCCCCGACGAGTATCGTCCGTTGTCGAAGACATCTCCTGACACTGTGGCCACAAGATCGCTTCGGGTCGAGGCCCAAGAAGTTATTCAGAGCGGCCGGGGAGACGGATATGGTGGGGTCTGGAAAACCATAACCCAGAGTACTAACAAGATCGTCAAGAAGCCGGATATCAAGATAAGCAAACTTCTCGAGGCGGCCAAGAAGGCGAAAGAAAAAATGACTAAGTCCTGATCGCTGTAAAAGGTTGAGCGAAGTATCCTCATGAAGTTAGAGAGTCTGCAGCTACGACTTCGAGAAAGGGGTAGACTTTTTCATTTCAGTACTCCAAAAAATACGAGAAACGCCATAGAACGGTATACCAAGATTAGAAATACATTTTAAACCTGAGTGAGGAAGTATTTCGGCGCATCAACTACATGTATGATTCGTGACCCATGAAAGTTTGCATAAGTCAATTTAGTGCATTTCTGACGGTGTATCACAAAAACAATTCTAACCTGATGAATAGTCGCTCAACTAAAAACTGTGATGGATACTGTTCCTTATTAGTTGGGCTTTTCTCGCTGACAGTTGGATATTTCTATAGAATCGCTGGTGTCTCTAAGACGTACCGGCCCCAAGATAGGTGAAATTTCACACACTACTTTTTAAATATAAAATCTCAAAAGAGACATACCGTAAATTACCATCCTACACGTTTATTTTTTTTTTGGCTGTCTCAAATTATAAAAGATAGATCCTGATAGACCTCGATTTGCTCCGCTACCGCGCGCAGAGAAGACTGTCCCACCATTGGATAAAATCGTCATTATGTGGCGTACACCACGCCTAAGATGAACTGAACCGGAACCACGGTTCTAATAATTACTCAGAACCCCTACTTTTCAAGATAGCATTTGTACTTAATAGATCTTATCGATAACTTTCAATTCATTTACTCGTTGCAGTCACCGTTAAAGCTCGCACCAAGATACGACTGTTTGAAATTTAAAAAAAATCAAATTATTGCTAAGTTCGGTTTTTCTTTTGATTGGCGACTCTAGAGTGACATTTCACTGGGAGTCCAGGTATGCCGTTGATTGTGACGGGGTGAGACAGCAGCTTGCGTTTAATGAAGTCGGCTTCCGAGAGTATACAAATGCTCAGTGTACCGTAATTGACATCCCTTATGTCGAAGGAAGCGGCCGTAAGCTGAATGTATTTATAGGTAGGCCAATCTTGCGTTAAAGATGCAAACTATAAGTCGCCTTTACTAAAGCTATGTCATCAGCCAATGGTTGGCCGCTGATACAACGTACCAGGTATCCCGAAGTGTGATGTATCATACAGCATGTAATCAGGGGTATACTTGGGGTTACGTCCCCCGTTACCCACCCACCCACTAAGGTTCTGTTTACCGACCAATCAGAATTATTAAATTGTATATCACAGACTGTCATTCTCAAAGCCGAAATACATCGCCTTAACTTCGAGAACGCGGCGGAGGCTCATTTCACGGTTAGAACCTCGCGTAGCACTTGAGTGCTCTTCTTCTCAGTCTCCAATTCGAGCCCCGTTGCACTGTAAAGAGCGGTGCGAAAGCACATTTTATGGCCCCTGTCGGAAAGGCGCAAACCATGAGCACTAAGGCTCGCGGCAAAGTATTAGCACTCCACGATTCCACTAAGGTGGCCTCGTAGGCGATCAATTCATTCGGTGAGGCAGCTGCGGGAAAGCGTGCACGCAAACGCCGCAGACCGGCACCCTCGGTCCTCCAGACAGCCGACCTAACCCGTGATTCATTGAACGTGACCTCGGTTCGAGCCGTGGACACGAGGCCGAGTCCGGGAGCACTCACAATGCTCATGTGGGCTCCGTGGATGTGTAAACTTCAGTGCCCAGCGAGCACGACGACAACAACGTGCTCTGAGCATCGTGCCGCCAAGACAAAGGATTCGCCCAAAGCTGGAGACGGCGAGGAAGAGAAACTTGTCAAAACGTTCTCTCGCTTACCGAGGGTCTTGCGCATACTACAATTGAGTGTATGCGTTCGAGGCTTGTAGTAGCCGAGTGTTCAGAAGAAAGGACATCCGAAAGTGGGTTTTGTTGAGTTAGTTGTTCTTGTCTTGCTTTGCTAGCTCCATTTTACTTTCCTTCCTAGTCCTCCTAATCACATTTAAATCCAAACACAAAAGATACATTTCGTCGGCAACGCCTATACTCGTCATAGACGTTGGTGACGTAAATCATTTAAGTTTTGTATGTGGACTGGATATGCACAAATCCGACCCTGGCATTAACCATGCCACTCATTTGGGATCAGCCAATCAGATATCTCCATTCGACCCACTTGAACTTATGACCCCTCAGGGCACACGCTTGCCACGCACCAACCGCGTGCTCCAGGCACGTGCCTAGAGGTAGGAACCCAGGCGAAGTGACGGCGATGTGCAATCACAACACCCCCACTCAATTCGACGTCTCGAGCTTGACGACTAAATTGCTCTTCATAAAGTAGCTTAGCGTCTTCGACGACAGACCTTTGGTAAGGAAGTCCGCGAGCTGGTGATTGGTTTCCATATACCCCAGCTCAACTTCACCACTCATAACGTTTTCACGAATGAAGTGGTAGCGAATGTCGATGTGCTTGGTACGAGCTTGATAACCCACGTTCTTCGCCAACGCCATGGCACCTTGGTTGTCCTCGTAGATCACCGTAGCCACCACTTGTTCAGCACCAATGTCCTTGAGCAGTAAACGCATCCACACCACTTCCTTGATGCAGTCACTCAGAGCCATGTACTCAGCCTCAGTCGAGCTTAGGGTAACGGTCTTTTCAAACGCAGAGCGCCAAACCACAGGTGCCCCGCACATCATGAGCATTGTCCCGCTAACCGAACGTCTGTCGTAGCGGTTGCCAACCCAGTCTGCATCCGAGTAGGCGACAAGCTCTGCTCCTTGTGAACCGTCGTACACGATGTTCACGTCCTTGGTCTTCAACAGATAGCGCACCACCTTGATTCCAGCATCCTAGTGCTTCATACCAGGGTTCCCCAGGAAGCGACTCAACTTGGCAACAGCAACCGAGATGTCAGGTCGTGTGCCACCCGCCATGTACATGATACTACCAATGAGCGTTCGGTACGGCTTCAACTTAATCTTAGCCTTGGCTTCATCGGTCTCCAGTCCGTCCTTCTTAGTCAGGTGTAGACTTGGGTCTAGTGGCATCAGGCTTGGCTTCGCTTTTTCTTGAACGAACTTCTTGATGATCGACTCGGTGTATGCGCGTTGTGAGATGCCAAGCTTCTTGCCCGCGATGTCGTAATCGATCTCAATACCGGAAATGAAACGGGCGGGTCCTAGATCCTTGATCTTGAACTTCTCGGCGATGCGAGCCTTTACCGACGCGATGATGGCCTTGTATCGTGACGCAATCAACATATCGTCCACATAAAGACACACGATGCAATCGTCATCACCTGCATCGCTCGTGTAGATGCACGGGTAAGCGTCAGCGGCCTGAAACCCCATGGTCTTGATATGGTTGTTGATGGTCTCGGTCCAGACACGAGACGCCTGTTTGAGTGCGTACAGACTTTTGCCGTTGCATGCAGACGACATCATCTTCACCTTGCGTCTCTGCCAGTACCAGTAGCACCCGAAGACCTTCTGGCAACTCCATGTAGAACTCATTTTTGAGGTTGCCGAAAGAAGCGTTTGATCCACGTCGCACTGCTCGATGTCGAATCCTACAGCACAACGCTTGGCCAGCCCTGCCCTAATTGAGTTCAGCTAAGCCACAAGTGCGTACGTCTCTTTGTAGTCGATGCCCTGTCGTTGTGAATACCCAATTGCCACGAGACGACCCTTGTGTCGAATCACTTGCCCCTTCTCGTTGCTCTTTAACGCGAACACCCAGCGGCAACCGATCGGGCGTTAGTCTTGGCACTAATTTCCGGGTAATGTTGTCTGCTAGCGCCTTGAGCTGACTTGCAATCGCTTTCTTCCAGTTGGCTTGGTCCGCACTAATTGTTTCCTCTGCGTATGTCTTCGGGACATCCTCGGTGGCAGCCATCAGCTGTCCACTCTCAACAATGGTGAGTTCGTTACCACTTGGCCTCGGTCACTCTTGAGTCATCTTCTGACGCTTTGTCTCACTCGACGATGAAGCATCGATGATTTGCTTCGTCCTGATGCTTGCCTCTTCAGGATCCGTTGTCTCGTCAATGCGCCGAGCAGGCGAACGAGTAATCATAGGATGTGTCGAGTCGTATGGCACCATTGCAGTATCCATGCCCACATCACGTTGAAGTGCAAACACGTCAGCAACTTCAACATCGGTGGGAACGATTTGGGTGGAGTCATTTAGCGACATCTGATCCAGGCGTGGCACCAATGCGTCAGTGTCGTCTTCTGCATCCAAGTGAGTCATGATGCGCGCAGGATCAATTATCTCAATAAACGTCACGGTGCGCACGTTTTGCACCTTTCCTGTTGTCATGTTGAGGACGCGGTATCCCTTCACTCCGTCATCGTAATCCATGAACCGACACCTGAACGCTTTTGCATCCAGCCTGAGACGTCTCGTCGGGGATGTGAGCGTATCCAACTGCGCCGAACATCTTCACGTTTTTGAGTTGTGGTTTGGAATGACTCCCAATCTCGAAGGGTGTCTTCACATTGACCGAGTTGGGGATCCGATTGATAGTTCAGGCCGCAGTGTTAACTGCCTCTGCCCACCACTTCCTGTCGATTCTCTCATGATAGAGCATGCAGCGAGCCATCTCCACGAGGCTCCGATTCATCCGCTCAGCCAGTCCATTCTGCTGAGGTGTGTACGGCACCGTTTTCTCATGCTTGATACGGTTGAGGTAGGCCTTAAACGCCCGGTCCGTGTACTTACCGCTGTTGTCCGAACGCAGGAGCTTACTTGTTTTGCCGGTTGCATTCTCTTTTCCGGCCTTGTACGTTTTGAACTTCGACAGTACTTCCGATTTGGCCTTCATGAAGTAGACCGTAACGTGGCGTGAGTAGTCGTCAATGAATATGACGGTGTACGTATGACCACCAGGTGGCGTGGTTTGCATCGGACCCATTACGTCCGTATGCACCAGGTTAAGCACACTGGCACTCTTGATGCGCTTCTCCAGATGTCTCGGGTAGTCGTCAGCCGTCATCTTGCCCATGCAACAGCCCGTGCACACGTCGTTTTCGATGACTTCTCCCGCGACGCGAGGCACTACTTCTGCCATGGTCAGTATTTTCTCGTAGCACTTGTACGGGATGTGGTCAAGTCCGGCGAGCACAACAGCCCATGGCTCTTTACTCGTAGTCGTTGCAACATGACACACCTCGCCCCCCACTGTATTCAGCTTGTAGATGTTTCCACAGCGCTTCGCCTCCACGACGGTAGCACCACCAAAGCTATAGACACACTTGTCCTTGCTGAACTGCGCGGTGACGTCTTTCTCGGCCAGCTTCGACACCGAGATGAGGCTTCCTTCAACTTCAGGGATGTACAGGACATCCGACAGCATGACAGACGTCCCGTCCATCAGCTTCATACCGACGGTGCCCTTCGCAACTGCGTCGATCTTCGTGCCATCCGCGATCGTGATACGGGCTGGCGTCTTCAGCTCCTTCATGGACACGAACCTGTCCTGGACGCTGGTCGTGAGCGAACTTGGAACTGAGTCGACGAGCCATTCACTCTTGGTAATCGAACTCGTTGCCATGAACGAGAAGTCGGACGCTCTCTCTCGCGCCGCTTGCCCTCGTTCCTCGTCGACCTTCTTCTTACGGCACTCGAACTCTCGGTGCCCTTGCTTCTTGCAGTAGTAGCACTTGCCCTTGAAACGTTGCTTGCCACCGAAATCTTTCTTCTTCGTAGCGAAAGCGTTCTCTTGAGCCGATGACGATTCATCCGAGGCTTGAACACCAGAGAGTGTTTGGATCGCGTTCACCAACGTCACATTGGGCGTGTTATCGAGGACAGTACTGATCATCTTGTACTCGTCCGTCCAACTGCCAAGGAGCAACACTCGCAACACTCTCACGGATCGTCGTCATTTAGAGGACGATCTCCTTGAACTGATCAACGTGGGAAGCGAACTTGGTACCAGTCTCCATCTTGAAGTTGTTTTAACTTCTTGGTGACGAGAAGCCGGTTCTTGAGCGTCTTCCTGTTGAAGGGCTCCTCGAGCATCGTCCACCCCTCAGCGGCAGTCAGTGCTCCACGGACGTAAACTTGGTACGTGAGACTCACGTCTCCAGCGATAACACCAAGTGCCTTCAGATCGTTGGTATTCCATTCTGCCGTGGAGCGATCACTCACTTAGTCGAACTCGGGCTTGATGATGTGCGGGAATAGACCCTTCCGAGCAAGCTTCATCCCCATGTTGAGCTCCCAGTGGAAATAGTTTTCCACGAGCTTGCCGATGTTGTCGGCGTAGCTTGCGCTCATAACTAACTGAGAGTATGCGTTCGAGGCTTGTTGTAGCCGAGTGTTAAGAAGAAATGAAATTCGAAAGTGAGTTTTATCGAGTTAGTTGTTCTTGTCTTGCTTTGGTAGCTCCTTTCTACTTTCCTCCGTAGTCCTCCTAATCACATTTAAATCCATACACAAAAGATATATCTCGTCGGCAACGCCTATACTCGTCATAGGCGTTGGTGACGTAAATCACTTGAGTTTTGTAAGTGGACTGGATATGCACAAATCCGACCCTGGCATTAACCATGCCACTCATTTGGGATCAGCCAATCAGATATCTCCATTCGACCCACTTGAACTTATGCCCCGTAGGGCACACGCTTGCCACGGACCAACCGCGTGCTCCAGGCCTAGAGGTAGGGCCCCAGGCGTAGTAACGGCGAAGTTCAATTACAACAGCTACCACAGACACATCCGAAGGCGTCCAGCTCTCTAATCAGCGTACGGCTTCAAAGTCTTCAGGCCGCGAGGAGAAAGAGATTGGTTACTCCTATCGTAACCTCTTCGGTTCTTTGGCGGAGGAGAGACAGGAGAAACACGGTGCCATCTTGGAGCCCGTGAGGCCACGAACGATCTCGCCTAGCAGCCCAAGCTACCCACGTCATGCGTAGGTGTCCAGTGGCCATATTGCTAAGAGCGATTACGAGCGTGCACTGATCCAGAAGGAGAAATTGCTTCTAGACAACTTAGCGGCCTAGTGCGAAGCTCTAAAACTTCACTCCAAGGTTGACAGAAACCTTCGACACAGTTACCAGTGTCCCCGTCGCGAGACGGACACAGATCGCATCTCTCGTTGAGACTTCCAGTGCATCAGCATACAGCTGACTCCCCTCCCAGGGTGGAGCGACGGGCGTATTGGCCCGAGGCTCCCGAGTCACTCAAGATTCCCCATAGCATTGCAAAGTCCTTCACGTTCGCGTGAATGTCGGCGTTGGCCAAACACAAATAGACGATACCTTCTCAATATCCGCTCGTCGGCCGTTCTTGCACACGTAACATCCCAACACCGGAATCTCCGTTGCACATAAGACAGATTTCGTCAGTAGAGCTTGTTCTCTCGCATCACCTGGAGGGCTTATCTCAGGTGTTTAACATGTACTTCCACGGAGCTGAGGTTGCCCTCAGCACGGCTGTGCACTAAGATGTCGTCAAGGTAGCTCGGCGCGAAGGCTCGGAGCAGACGAAGCACATGGGAGACCATGCGATTGAAGGTGGCAGGCGCACTCTTCAGACCAAGTGGTGCAAGGTCGATCGCGTGTTTAACAACTCGATCCGCCGGTAGCTCAACGGGGATCTCATCCCGGAAGACTTCGGCGTACTAGCACGCGGTGCTGTATACGGGATTGGTCAACTATCGCAAGGTCTCCCAGGACTGTGTTTGTAATCGTTTCTCGCGAGCCGTATCTGTACCTTGAGGGTGTGAGCGCTTTCTCTGCGTTGCGACTGCGTTTGCAGACACAATCGCCTAAACCAAAGCGGTGACCAAACCTACTTGCTTGATGTCGCCAGCTTTGAGGCCCAGAAGGAAGATCTTCCAGGACAAGCCTAGAAGACGTGTGGTCACCGCCGCTTCGCGCGGTGTACTCGTTAATTCGATAGTGCGCGACCGACTCGGACCTCATTCCACGTACTCGAGCGCGCATACCGATTCTATTGGTGGGCTATCGCAGGACGTGGTGTCTCGACCAGCCTTTAGGCATCGTCTCTTCGATTGCTTCTTCGGCTTCCTCGATCCCACACTCGAACCGGACACACCGCTACTCGACGATGCATCACCCTCCTCTAGGAGCGAGAGAATGTACTCGAACGCGCCAGAATCACGCAGGAGCCTCTGCTCAACCGCAGCTTCGTTTGACGGGAGCCTAATCTGCTCGACCACCTTCTCATGTGGTGGGAGCCCCTGCTTCTTGCTTACTGTATCGTATTGTTGAAGTCCCTGCTCGACCACCGTCTTGTATTGTGGGCGCCTCTACTCAACCTTTTCATCATCTTCCTCGCGACGCCGCGAGGGCTCTATGTCCAACGTCGTAGCACAAGCTATCCAGAGAGAGCCATCACGCGCTCTGTGTACTGCCTGCGTCGTTGCTGTTTTGGCCACGACTGTGACGTGGGACCAGTCTCTTAGCGCCACCAAGCGGTGCGTAAAGACCCACGCACGTCGAATTCACGTCGCCGCTTGACCGATTCGGCCAGCCAGTCAATATCTGGCAGATATGGCTCAAGCCTTAGGATGCCCAGGATGCAAGCAAACGCATAATTCATCTTGATCTCCAAGAAGTCGTCCTTGTTGCGGGAGCTATCGGACGTGTACGACAAGAAGAAGTCACGCAGCGAGCCTTACCATCTGCGAGTTTAACATGAATGTCGCCCGGACCATTCCGGACGCGAACGTTCTTGGGTAGTCCGAACCAACTCGACGCGCGGAAGACGTTATTGGTCGGGCCTGAGTCAAAGAGCGCTCGCAGTGGTCGCCGGGCGCCGGAGACGTGATGATCAGTCTCGCGTTGCCCGACGTAGTGGCAAAATCGGTGTGTGTATGGAGCATATGGGGGGGGGGGGGGGGGGGGGCGAAGGTTGGGCTGCCACCGGAGGGCCCGGGCTTTCGTTAAAGTCAGTAGGTCGCCCCGCGCCTATTGGTCCTGGTCGTTGTTTTTTAATGAGCGCCCGAGGAGTATTCTGCATCGGCGTGTGCGACGACAGGAGCTTGCGCCCGGCACTCCGCGGCGCGTTGACTTTTTTTCACAGCGAAAGCAACGAAGAGAGCGCTTGCTTCGTCCATCGCCACCGCAGTAGGACCCGCGACGTCGATCACTCGATACCTTGATGGCGTCGATCTCCTTAACCTCGGGGGTAGCCTCTCGGGCTTCAGCAGGTATGACTGTGGTGTACGACGCAGCGACCATGTAACTCTCGCGAATCCGAGTGTAGATGCCTCCTTGAGATAGGAGGTTAAGCCCTAGTAAGCCAATAACGAGTCATACCTTCGCGCATGCCGAAGCCAAGCACGTGGCCTTGCGAGGCCACGTCTATTGGCTTGGTGACGATTCATAAGGGTAAATGTCGCTTCTTCTGAACTTAATCACGTATGGACATCTTCCCTACCGAAGGGCGAAGAACTCTACACGAAAGCGAGACTCATTTTGTGTGGGCTCGAACGGCAGGCACAAGTCGCTCAGGAGAATTTCCGGAGTTGAGAAAGCCTTAGGATCGCCAACCAGCTTGCCATGTGTCTATTCTTTGGCCAACCCGGTCCACCAGGAGAGGACAAAGTTTACCTTGGCTAATGACGCCTCGATGTGTCGCAAAGCGATAGTGATGTCGATCTCGCGGAACCACCGGTTTAGCGGGAAATGGTTTTCGCTGGCGCCAGAATACGTAAACGTCACCTGCTTGATAATGTCATTCTGGGATGGACGCGACGGAGTTCACACCCGTTGATTCGCATCGGCGAGCTCGCGTTCCATTAACCTTTCTCCTGCAAGACGTTGCTGGTTAGGCGTCGCTGAGCACAGAAGCGATTCGACAGCGGGATTTCCTGACACTACCACGACGCGGTAAGGCGCTTCCCTCTACAGGCAAGTGAGATGGAGGAATGCAGTGTGCGTTAGGGTCGTTCGAAGATCTAGATTTGGCTCTTCGTAGACTTTCTTCGTTTGAAGGACTACTAAATGCTACCGGGTGTTACGGGGTAGGCATTACCGGCACTAGCTTACGCAATGGTGTGGAGGAAACTCGCAATAATAAACCCAAGTCTTAGGCTTGTGAAAAATTCAACTCTGATTTACTTGGGACCAGGGCCGCTACCCATGGCCTCGTGTGAGCTCTCCAATGCAGGTATTCACCTGATTGGTCAATAGGTGAGTCTGGTGCATCATTATCAACCAATCAGGTAATGATACATTAACACACGTCACCCGCGTGCCACTTTGGCTACTAATTTAATAGCTTAAAAATATTTACCTACTTATGTAATTGGAGTTGGGCCCATTACAACTGCCGTTTGTCGAGCCCCAAAATGCACAGTACGTCGACCTTTCGAATACGTCTTCCGGTCCGACATATCAACCGTACCATTAATGCTCCTTCGGCATGCAACGTCTTGTCGTCTCCGATGTTCACCTCGATATCAGTGCCTCGGCGTTGTAGTTGATTAAGAAACGTTCCTCTTTCGATCATTTCTGTGATCGTCATTGGTATGCCTGGTGTTCCGGCTCGCTTGAAATGCTTTCACTTTGATCCCCTTAGGGTTGAGGCGTTCATAACCATTGATACGCTTTTCCTTGGTCTCCCTAATTGTCACAAATTTAGGGCTCTCTATTGTACAAGAGATGAGCTCGTACTCTGTAGGAAACCTGCATAGCAGTATCACGAGCTTGTGTGCCTCGTCCATCAGCTCTCATAGCGTGTGAAGACCGACGTCCAGCTCGTAGATTATCTACAGAATGTTTCGCCTTCGACCAACCGTTCTGCATCTTGGCTTGCGAAGCCGACGTGTCATTGTAACGTCATTGTTAAACGTCGGGCGGTAGAAAACATCTTAAATCATCCCTCAAACCGCCTGGCACCCGAGGCGTACCGGAATTTGGCTAGGTGCTGCAGAGCTACTACTTGAGCGATGATTTTAAACGCTTTCGCATCATTTACCAGCCACGGTTCGGCTGAATCGTTCTCGGTCTTCCCCTTTCTTGCCACAACCACGCGCATGCTGGCAATGTAGCTTCCACTTCCTAGGAGAACTTCGGCACTAATTGCTGTTGACATTCTTGCGACCCGGGGATTCCGGCGCTCAGCGTTTAACTGTTTCAGGTTGAGCTGAAGCTGCGGTTGTTAGTCTATTGATCTGGGATTTGATGGGTAAGAAAGAAATGCCGAATTGACTAGATTAGTGCAAACCAAAACTGTCCTACACGTCTCTCGAAACACCATTTATATTGTCCCTCTTGTTGTCTTCTCCATAATGTGACCTAATCATCATTTCTGGGTACCTTCATCAAATCACAATGTTTCAAGAAGTGTTGAGCCAATAGCGTTCGAGAAGCACCCCTTACCCCATGATCAGCCAATTGGGTACGGGCCGCCAAGCCATGACACGTTTTTGGTGCCAACAGCCGTGCCGAACTGTGTAATAGCTACAACAAACTCTCTATTGCGGATGATCACAGTCAGTATTCTGTCTAACTCACAGAATCATCAGCAATGTAAAATTAGCCGTCAGCCTACAAGTTTCGGATTTGTAGTTATACCATAGCGATCTATTAATGATATTTAAATCTGGAGTGAGATCAAAGTTTTGTCTGTCGGCCGTTCGCTCATGAAACGACTTAATGTATTAGTTGTTTTTTCTTATTTACCTTCGGATATCTCAAAACATAAAGTCAACCACGATATCGTCCTGGATAACTCGGTCTTGATTTGTCAAACGCAGAATCATTTTCATTCTACATTATTCCACATTTAAGCATTAATACTACTACTATTTGTCATACAACCATCCGACGGTGTTGTTAATACATCCGAACGATGACACGCACATGATAGTCATCTTTAAATGGGGCAAGTTAAAATTTCTCCGTTTCACTCATGAACATATTTTTTTTCTAAAATTTAAACAGTAAGCATCTTATGTATTGGAATAAAAAATGTTTTGCTAAAATTGCTCGACGTAGTTGAAGTTACGCTTGGTACTAAATATTTTGCTGATTCCCGGTGTGTATCAAGCTATCAGGCCTGTACAACTTTGTACTTACACAGTTGTAAGCCAACCTTCATGTATCATTTTTGTACACATACGCTATAGAAATTAATTGTGAGGTCGTCCTACCTTACTCCTGTTTCCTTTGGCCCCAAAACATATTTTGAATCCGTACGCCAAAGTAGCTCAATCTCTATCATGATGCAAAACCTTTCCAGCTATGATTTAATTCGACACCGATCCAATTGCATCGCAAAAAGCATTTTCGCCAATGAAAAGTCCGGATTTGAGTTAGCGACAGGCTGACGGGTGGACGGACAGAAATCGTTGTGGTGGTGAGGGGGAGCACCAAGACACATACATCGCCTTTGCTTAACAAGCCAAAGTCAAACCATTTAACACCAAAATGGCACAAAGCTCGTTTAAGTACGACGGAGCTTGCACGACTTAGATCTCACTTCAAATAGGCCTATCTTGGAGACTTCGTTTGTCAGTCGCCACATATTGGACTCGGTATTCCTGGTAATGCTTCAGAATGAAGTACATACAGTCCAAAAGGCTTAAGTTTGCCAAGAAAAAATGTGTTTCGTACAAAAGGTGCTTTCTCCGTCCAAAAATTAAAGTATGATGGGCGGACAAAATAATTTAAAAAACAGAAAATCTTTAAACAAGCCCTGGTTTGTCTAAATTACCGTTTATATTACGGTGATTGGTTTGGTTCAAATTTGAAGCAAATCGGCCACCGGGTCGCGAAGTTATTGCGAGGCGAAGTTCGTGTCATAGATGTAAAATTTGAAATGTTTCGCCGGGATCTCAAATTTACACGAAATCTTACAGAAACCTGTGGCGATGTAGCGCGTACGACACGCTATTAAACGGTTTCACGTAGAGTTTTTAAATATACCAAGGGTCTGGTTTGCAGCGACCGACAACAACAACAACATCAGCATTTATACGGGCGTACTTGGGCGAAATAGGACAGTACTATCCAATGACTTGAATTTGTGAGCATACCGTTTATATTTTCAGACACGGTTTAAACAGATGCTCGCTTATATTTGCGGGCGGAGGAAGTAGATATTACTTAAGTTAGACATATTATAAAAATAACGGTTTGTATCATTTGATCCCAGATATCAAACTAAGAAGCTCTGCTCTAAAAGTCCAGAATGGTTTCGCTAAATCGGTACAATCGTTGATCGCTTTTACAAGGGTAATTATTGATTCAGGGTTGGAGGAAGCATCCGGATGCCTAGCTGGCGTAACATGAATGGAAGTAGAGTTGGCTTGCAAGCTGCCCGCCAAGACCCGTGATTGATCTGGTGTATAGGATATTACTTGTGTATTTGAAATGACAAAAAAAAGATTGTACCGGCCAAATGGGATCATCTATCGAGAATGGGTTTGGTCCCTTCCCTCTACACGAACCCGATTACAACAAAACAAGTTTCATTCACCTACAATCGCTAATCAAATCGATTATCTATTGGTTCGCCAGGATCTATTTAAAAGCGGTATTCGCTTTGCTATAGAAACATCGATGTTGGTACACGGTGAAAACGTCATAAGGCGCCCGAATACTTTGCACATTGACGGCTGATTCAGAATTGACAGCTACGGGATATTGCTTAGGACTTTGTAAGCTACACGTAGATCTCATTTTTACTCGACACGGCCAACTAGGACAGGTACCGCGACTCTCTCTTTTTGGGTGCTGACATCATCAACGTCGATCTGAAGGCAAAAATTAAGGTGGGTCCGTAATTTTAACGGAAATTTAAGCTGTCGTTGACGCGTAATGTAAAATTTACTCGAAGAAATCAGCTGGAAACGATACTAGCATCAATATTTTTTTCCAGAGCAAGCTTTGAAATGTAACCACTGATGGGGAAGATCATTGTAGAACATGATCGCAATAAAGCAAGGGTATTCCGTAGATGTTTGGCCACTAAAGGACACATTGAAGCCGCCTAGGACCAGATTGTTGTGCTTGCACTTCGCTGTCTACTCGTATGGATGCATAACTACTTCCACTGGGGTTCCGCATTCGGGTGAAGCTCGCCCGTAAGGGTATGATCCCACAAAATATCAAGCCAAGGTTTGGCCAAGCGAATGATAGCACCACGGCTGACAGGAATATCAACGCTTTGAAAGCCCTCGGTGTTATCGCTGGAGACGTGAGTCTCGCGTACCAAGTCTACATCCGTTCGCCCTTTGGCGGCGGAGGCGTGGACTTTGCCCGAGGTGCACTTCAGTAAGAAGACGCTCAAGAACCGGCTCCGTGTTACCAATAAGCTATACAGCTTCAAGATGGAGTATGTTACGAGGTTCGTTGTCCATGTGGACAAGTTCTAGGAGCCGGTACTCCAGATGGACTCAATCGGTGAATCTCTCGACGAGACTCAGTGACTCGTGCTGCTTCTCGGAAAGTCTACCCGACGAGTACCTTATTATCCCGACGAGTTTGGAGAACACGCCCAAGCGTGCCAGTCGCGAATGCGATCCAAACACTCTCTAGTGTTGAAACCTCGGATGAATCGTCATCGGTTCAAGAGAGGGCATTCGCAACGAAGAGGAAGGACTTCGGAACCAGCGTAGCTGTGGTGGTAAGTGCTTCTACTGCAAGAAGCAAGGGCACAAGGGATTTGAAAGCCGGAAGAAGAAAGCCGACGAAGGAAGCGGCCATGTGGCGCACGCCCCAGCGTCAGACTTCGCGCTCACGGCAGCGGGTGCGATGGTCAAGTCGGTATGGCTCGTCGACTCAGGTGTAAGTTCGCACATGACCAGCATGAGGGATAAGTTAGTGTCCATGAGGGACCTTGTACCGGGATTACATGGTGTGGAACACACAGGGTACGAAGTACCTAGAGAGCTAACAAAATATCCGTTGATAAATTGGAGCGTTTACAAGGTTAATCAGTACGCTGGCTGAAAGCCACACGTTATGCATTGGATTATGTTTAACTATGCCAGATATTTAAACAGATACATTTACCCCTAGGCGGCTTGGCCGCAACAAAAGTAAATAAAAACATCTGGTTTTGAAGCATAAAGTTCCTTTGGATAAGGAACTTATTATTAGTGACTCTTTGGGTCGAACGTTTTCCTCCGACGCTAAAGCTACGACAGTCCCGCTGCACTTGGTAGCACTTGTAGTCAATCCCGCCCCTGTGTCGGTTGCCTAAATCCTGTGCGAGGATGGATCACCCCGTGGTCGCGATTTGCCCGCGGTGCAGCCGGACGCGCTTACTAAACTTATGTCCTTGCGTGGCCAGGAGGGCGTGGCGCATCTTGCATCTTAAGTTCCAGAGGCGGTCACCACGAGGCTGGAATCGCTCTCACGCTACGAAAAAGCTCTCTTGAAGCACGTTCAAGAGAATATGAGCGCCGCAACGGCGGCGGCGTCATGTCGCGTGAAGAGTATATGAGACTAAAACCGCTCATGGTGAGTGTAAAAACCTTCGAGGGGAAGGATGGAGAGAATCTCCTTCTATGGACCCGTGCGGTCGCAATGGCCATGGGATCGGCCCTGCTCCGTCTGAGCTTTGGCGCGTGGTGCTGGTTATCTCCAGGCTTGGAGGTCGCGCTCGCGAATGGGCACTACTGTGCGGCACGTCTGTTGATGCGGCATTTCCCACTTGGGATCACCTGAAGCAACCGCTTTCGCGCGTGTTCGTGCCGCTTAATCAGGCGTACTGTATCCGGTCGAAGTTCCTTGCTACCCGCCAGGGTAGGAAGGAGTTATTGAACTATGTCCAAGAGTTGAGAGCTCTTATCGCCGGAATGGCACCGGACCCTGTTCCGGAACTGGTCAGCGTGACCGTGTTCATGAAGGGACTGCGTGTGAGCACAGCTCGAACGAAAGTGTTCCGTGTACACCCTACCGCTTTCGAAGAGGCGGTGGATGTGGCATTTAACGCCGAGCACAACGTTAGGTCGGCTCGACCTGACTAGAGTGCTGGTAGCGCAAGCTCTTCGAGCGGTCCGGAGCCGATGGACCTCACCGATGTGGAAGACGAAGAAGCGGAGCTTCTTGCTAGGGAGCAGTGCGCCGACACCCGCCGATGCTTTGTGTGCAATAGCACTAAGCACTTAAGGGCCTATTGCCCTCTGCGCAATAAGCGCGAGGCTCGAAGCAAGCCAACCCCCCCCCCCCCCCCCCCCCCCGGGTCATCACTAGGAAACGACAACTCCCAGTAGGTGCGGGGCGGCGGCATACTGGGGAAGCACCGAGTTCTGTTGTGCCTCGAGGATGTAAAAGGCAACGGGGCTCAGCCCCGAAGAGAGCTGAGCTCAGTTACGAGAAGCCTGTGTGCAAGCCAGGCTTACTAGCCCCACTGAGCTGCGTCAGTGGCTTGGCATGGCCAACTACTTGCACAAGTACACGATGATTTTCGCTTGGTTGATCCATCTGCTGTCCTTGCTACTGACAAGCGCTGCATTCGACTCTGTGAAAAGGAGCTTGGCGTCTGCGCCGACCTTGAAGCTTGTTGAAGACGCGAATTCATTGCACGTCGTCAGCAACGAGAGCGATTTCGCCATCGGCTATGCGCTGATGCAGTATGATGATGACAAACATGAACGCGCTATCACCTATAAGTCCCGACCACTAAATCCAGCCGAGAAGAACTACCTAGTCCAGGACAAGGATCTTCTGGCAATGCGATACGCTCTGATCGAATTCAGAGTGTACTTGCTCGGTGAACAGTCGTTTGCGGTTTCCACTGATCACGCATCGCTGCGGACAGCGAAGAAGAGCCCTTACTTGTCATAACGGATGGTCCGTTAGCTGTCCTTCTTCTTCGAGTACAACTTCATTGTCCACTACAAGCCGGGCAAGAATAACATTCTCGCCGACGCGCTGTCTTTGCCCCAGACTACGATCCTTGTGAAGCGCGAGGACATCAGGTGGCTGATGAGGACGATGACGAATGTGCGGTCTGCGTGTCGTCAGGCATTAACTTGACGCTGACCACGCCCACGCTCCCGCTTGGCGAACGAGATTGCAAGCGCGTACGATGATGACCTATATACGGTGCCATCTTAAAACGCCTGCGCGCTCCTAATAGTGACACGCTAAATACCCTGCCAAGGACCACGCGGAATCTGATCGGTCGATATCGACTGGACGCCATTCTGCTGAAGTACAGCAGCGACTGGTTAGATGGACCTCGAGTCGTCGTCTCAACTGACGTTGATCTACATGTGCATTTAATCCACGAGTACCATGACGCCCCGACTGGAAGGCATCTCGGTCGCGAGAAGTCGTACGCGGTACTGTCGCGAGACTTCATTTGGCACATATGTTCAAGTGGGTACGCATGTGGGTCTGCACATGTAAAACTTGTCAGCGCGACCAACTGTTCCCTACGTCGCAGGCCCTATTGCGCCCACGGACTTCATCTTCGGCCTTCCTCCCGATACAGCCGGTCGCACGGGTGTACTTGTGTTCGTCGATCGTTTCAGCAAAATGACTCGTCTCATTCCTGGGGCCGCCTCATTCACCGCGGAAGATCCGGGGCCAACTTCGTCGACGTGTTATTTCGTCACCACGGACTGCTGAAGTCTATCATTTACGACCGCGACGTGCGGTTTACATCTGCGTTCTGGCCACGCCTCTCCGAGATCTACGGAACTAAACTGCTAATGTCGACCGCGGCGTATCTGGAGACAGAAGAACAAACAGAACGCGTCAACCGAGGCTTTGAAAACTTTATTGCACCTATACACGAGCTGGAATTCGTTCCTGCCGCTTGCCGATTTCGCATTCAACAACGCGGAGCACTCCTCGACGGGCCTGACGCCGTTCTTCGTGAACAACGCGAGCCATCCACGTGCCCCGCCACTTCTCGCTGTGTGACATCCCATGAATGCTGGCGGCTCCGCCCTTGGTGGGGGAGGATCTTCTTCGGTCGACATGGACGCTGAAGCTGAGGTCAGTCCTGCAGACATGAGATAGTGTCGTGGTCTCCACCAGCACGTGAAACGGTGTCTCAGCGCGCAACGCTAGCTTCACCTAACCGGTGTCTACAGGCCTGCCCGTGCACTTGCCGTCAGAGTTATCTTCGGGCGTAGCCAGTGTGGACGCCTTGACCTGCTCCCCGTCCAAGCAGGTCGTCGAGCCTCCTCGACGAACAGTATCTCCGATAGCGAGATGGACATCGCAGAATTTGATCGATCCAGGCAGCAATGCTCGCGAGCTGGGTGTTACCGCGGCCAGTTAAACACCAAATCATTCGGTGCTTCCAGCCGATCTCTCGGCAGTTGTGGAATTCGTCATACAGAGACAAGCCATCTCAAGGGTTGTCCGCAACGCACTGCTGAATGTAGTGGAGAAGCGAAATTGACAAGCCGATATGCACGGTCGAAATAACGTGAATGTATTCAAGATATGAGACCGCGTTCTAGTATCGACCGAGTAAATCGACGCTTCTGCCGTAGCCAATCTGGGCGTCAACAGGCTTGCTCCACGCTTCATCGGTCCCTTCCGAGTAAACATGGTTGTGGTTGACGCCTACACCCTGGCCATCTCGTCGTCACTTAGACTCCACCAGACCTTTTACGTCGGGCGACTCGAGCGGTATTTTGCTGCGACGATTCCTGACCCAAGCCGGCAGACGGAGAATGCGTCGGGCGACCAGACCGATGAGCCTGACGCGCCAGAGACACGTCATTCCGCCAGGCACGATCTTCCGTCCGCTCAGCTCCAATCGGAGTGTCCAACGCACGGTTCAAATCGGTCTCCACCTCGATCTAGACGTACCGGGCGTACGTCGTATCACCGTGAAGGCCCACCACCGATAGTTGACTCGGTGGGTGACGCGGGCTGGATTGTGGAGCGTATAGCTGGCCGCGAAGATCCCACACAGGTCGGCTGCTCACTGTAACGTACGTAGTCGTGCTCCTCGCGCGGCCCCGACCGCGCGCCGCTATCTGATATGTTGGCTAGATTATCCTCCGGACCATGGTACGTCGGAGACCCTCGACTAAATCCCCCGCGACGCTCCCGACGTGGTCCACGAGTACGAGACCAAGCGGCTTAAAAATAATATTTCCGCGGGTCACCCCGCGGAGACCGTGAGCGGGATCGAGAACGCCAATTCCAGCGACCCGTGCGAGGAGGCGACGTCCACGCCGTTCTCCGACGCGTGCAAGGTCGCCGTGAGCCGTGTCGAACACAGACACAACTTGTTAGTGTAAGAATGAAAAGCCGAAGCCACCGGTGACACGTGGGTTGCCAACCCGACACACTGCGACTGCGCCGTAATAACTTCGATTACCAACGGCGACACGGGGGTCAACAAGTATCTGTTTTTGGTGACACCAGTGATGACAACGTGATGCTCACTTGGGTTGCTCAAGTTGTTGACTTCTGTCGACAAGTCTCATGTCTTCGAGATGTCTGAAGACCTTCCGCACTGACAGCAAAACATCACTCGCGTGTGCGTGAAGTGATCCGCCTGGTGGAAATCGAACCCTGGCGTCCTGACTTAAAGCCACATGCATTGACCACTACGCCGTCCACAAGTATACGTGGTCTGTGTAGATCCCAAAGGGCCGCGAGCCCAGAAGATGCACGCGAAACTTCACGAGGGCATACGTCTTTGCCAGAAGCCCCTTGTCCTGAACAGGGTAGTTCCGCTCGGCGACGTTGTGCTGCCTGGTCTGGAACGAGATGGCTCGCCCGTTGTTAGCTGCATCCGGCCGCAGCAATACACAACCGATTTCATTGTCGAAGACGTCGCAGACGACGCTGAACAGCTTCGTTGCGTCCAGCAGGGCCACGACAGGAGCTGCTTGGAGACTGGCTTTGATGCTATCGAAATCATCCTGGTGCTTTCGCTCCCGTCGGTAGTCGGCGTCCATCTAAAGGAGGTCGGACAAGGGCGTCGCGACGTCAGCGTACATTGCGCTGTACTGATAAAGGTAGCTGGCCAATCCTAAAATCTCTAAGTTTCTTTTGGGGTATGGGCGTCGGTCATGCTGTAATGACGTCTGCGTCAGGTCGAACACCTACGTTGCTGACGTAGTAGCCGATAACTTTGATCTCTGGTGGCGCGAAGATGCACTTGTCGATGCTGGCATCGAGCTTGTTAGCTGTAATTACGTCCAGCCCTCCACGGAGGTGTCCCCAATAAACCTCCATGGTCGTCTTGCCTCCCTCGCCACGTTTATGGACAAAGATGTCGTCGAACCCCGTTTGTACAAAGGCGCACAGTGGCCTGAACAATTGCGTCACCAGGCGGTTGAATATCGCCGGGGCGTTAGAAAAGCTCTGCGGCATGACGAACCACTCCACAAGCATGTCGCTTGGAGTGCTCACCGTGGTGAGCGGGATGGCGCTCTCGCGCATCAGGATCTGGTAGTATCCATCTACCAAATCTAGCGCACTGTACAGTACGCTTCCGGTCATGTTGCTCAACAACACATCCTTTCGTGGGATTAGTGTCTTGGCCGACGCCGTCGCGTTGTCCAGCTTGTTATAACCGTGAACTAGACTCACTTCCCGATCGGATTTCGAACGCAGAACGTTGGCGTCGACTGCGGGGACCTTGACTCCCGCATCATGCTTTCCTTCGCTTTCGTAGCGAAGAAGGCATCGATGACCTCGCACAGTTCACGTAGAAGATGCCATTGTCTCGTGACACGGTACTTTGTCCCAGGCACAAGATCGATCTCGTGCCGTACGCCTCGATCATGTGGTAGTTGGGTCGGTGGGTGTTTGTTCACCACGTCCGCATAATCCGTCACTAAAATGTACACCGGATCGTTTTTTTTAAGGATATTGGATCCCAAGCGCACTTGACGCTGCTAGCTTAACCCTTCTAGGACGACCTTGTCCAAGTCAGAAGGGGCGTTCGACGCTTCCCTAATCGCCTCTAATTTTTAGATCATCATCTTGGCAATCTTCCTAGCCTTGTTATTGACCAGGAAATACTCGGCCGCCAATTTCTGGAGGTTTCGTATATCTGCGGCCTCTGGCAACGATTCGAAGTAGCCACCGGATGCCTTGACGGATAAACCGGTCTCGTCATCGAAGATGTGATAGCACTCTCCCACCGGCCGCGTCGGCGGAGCCCGGGCCCTGGACTTTGAGTCGGGCCCGGGTGCTTGAAGTAACGTCGATCTGAACGAAATTCAGATCCGACCTTTGGCGGCTGCGGCGTCGTCATTGATGGCGACCATGATGCTGAACCTTGCTACCCACGCCTGGAAATGAAGTGGTGTCGATATCCGAGGTACCCGAGGCCTAGTGTGGTACTGGGTTACCCACTCTGGAAGCGCATCCCGCGTCTCCCTCTTCGAATTTGGTTTGGGCGACCTCGTGTGGCACTGTGTTACCCAAACAAGAGGCGTATCCGACGTCCTCCTCTTCGATTAAGGCCTGGGCGACCGTGTGTGGAACTGTGTCATGCACCTTGGGCACGCTATATCCAGCGCTCATGACAGCTGCAGCTGACTACTGAACTATGCTACGAGCTTCTGGACCTAAGCTGCCCACTTTGCCAGCGTACCCTCCCGCCACTACCTCCGAAACATTTGCAAAGTCGTCAAATACGGACTCCCAAGTGTCTGCTGGATGCTTCGGTACCCTGGCAGCCTTTGCGGTTGCCCCGGTCCTGACCAGGTAGAAATATGACTTTCCAACGATCTGTCGGACATCGCAGAGAGGCTGGTATCAATTACCTTGCCTCACCCGTCAATCGAAGACTCGAGCTTCTTGCGCCGGACATGCCCAGGATACAATCAGGGAGACCATGTCGAGAGCAACAAATAGTTCAGAGATATCGAACTTGACATCAGACATGTTCGACTGACCTGAGCGTCATGGGAGGATTCAACACAGAATTCTCTGATCGCTCCGTGGCCGGCGTTCATGCCTAACCATGGCTGTATTGTTCTTGAAGAGCAAATTGAATCGCCTCTTCGAGAGTACTTGATTGCATCCAGAACGGCTGAGTGTGCGCTGGTTCCACTCGAAGACCGTCCGTGAGCACTATCACCTTGATGTGTTCGTTGAGTGGGTTGCCCACTTGGGACGCCGTGAACTTCCGCATCTATTGGAGGTACTCTGCAGCTCACGCCTTATTTGATTGCAAGATATGAAGCGCGAGCGCTGGTAATACTTGTCGTCCACGTAAGAAAACGCCGGTTGAAGCTGGTCGCACAGCCGAGCCCAGGTTATGAAACGTCCAGGCGATGTCGACTTACACGTGTACACCCAACCCTTTGCACGACCGCTCAAGTTAGAGCGCGCAAAGAAACGTGGAATTGCTCGTCCGAGAATAGACCCGCGTCTATCATGAGCCATACCACTCGCACACGGATGTGAAGACTATCACATTCCTTCCCTTCGTACGACTTCCCCGTTACTGTATTTAGTTTCGGTGTGGCGGCGGCTTCCGTCGCCTGCGCACACAGGTTTCCCCGCATATGTGCGGTGGTCCATCGCTCGTAGGTGTCAAACGCATTGAAACGCTGGAGCCGATCGGCCGGTATTGACGCCGCCAGGTTTTGCAGGGCCTCCGTCCCGAAGATGGCAGCAATCTTCCGAACCTACTCGAACTGTGAGTCGTTAATGTGATGGAAGTCGTTTCTATCCATGGCGACGAACTTCAGAGGTTTAAGTAGTCCATCCGCGTTGGCAAAAATTGACTACAAATGCTATCAAGAGTAACGGGGTCAACAGCACCTTGCGCTTGAGGAAATCGGCTTTCGAGAGCATACAAACACTTAGCGAACTGCAGTTCACAGGTCCTTTGTCAAAGGAAGCGAAGTAACCGGTTAGAGGTAAGAGGCTAATGGAATGTATTTATAGATAGGCTAAGCTTGAGTTACTTTACAAACTATAAGTCACCTAAAGTGAAGTTATGTCATCAGCCAATAGTTGGCCTCTGAAAATCTGGTACCATGTACCAGATATCCAGAAGTGTGCCCTGCCATCGTTCATGTAACCAAAGGTACACTTGGGTACGTACCCCGTTGAGTCAATCGGAACAATAGGCCAAACTATTTGTTACCAATTTGGGGGTTGCACCGATAGACCCCCGCGATGGAGCGAAATTGCACTGGGGACTGGAACTAGTTAATTTACTGCTGAGCTCGTCGCTCACACACACCTACGCGCTCACTCCCTTCCATATATATTAAGCGTGGTATAAGCATAACTATCGTCATGTATTCAGTATTGGATCTACAAAAACGAGCTGCAGACTACGCTTTCCAAATTGCTTTCCCAACTTTCTACCTCACTCTCTCATGTTAAGACCGTTACATATTTGTAAGTAAGAAACCAGTGGAGTGACAAACGCCGACGGCTATGAGCGGTACTTTACGGGAATAAGCACTGACTAAAAAGGAATCGAGAACTACAGTAAAAAAAATAGCATGCTAGGCACACGTGTCCAAGACGCTTGCATGTTGCTATTGAAAAAAATCTTGCACAGAACAGAAAACGTTTACCCACCTTACACAAAAAAAGAACTATGACAAAACTGTAATCCCGATGTTGCTTACCACTGGCACCGAAGCGCAAAGACGAGCACAGCGTATAATCGTCTCGCCTCCCATGCTGAACAAGAACCTCATTGATAGCGTTAGGCGTCTAGTCTACAGTTATAGTGGAGAAGGCTCCAGTTGCCTTCACCTTACGCTACTTCGGTATCTATCTATCACAGTCGCCCGAACAAACTTTCTGCGTTCCAAGTTGAGGGAAAGGTGAAGGCGTGAGCGCTCGGCATGCACAATACCACCGCTTATTTCTTCCGAACGTTTTAGGCCGTACAGGCAGATTCGTGAGTCGTTTTCAGGACACATCAATACCAGCGAGTCCAGAGCTTGACTTTCTGCCGCTGATGAGGGACATATGTCCATGCTCGCGTACATTCTCGGTGCCCGACACCTCATTTGTGTATTATAACCAGAGGTTTCTAGTAGCTCTTATTGTAGGGACTGGGTATTAGAGTACTATACTTGCGCGCTACGTTGGCGCATGTTACTACTTGATTTTTAAATGAGTGCTTGAAATTTCAAAATATTTATATCAGCGAATGCCGGCTGTACTATTCTGTTACTCCTATCCATGTCATCAAGAGGTAGTATGGTGCTGCCTACCGACGCCTAATGTTCGTGCTCTTGTGGGCTTTTTACACTTGTGTCTCTAGTCTATCGCTCAGACAAGATTAACCAGTGACAGTGCGGGACCAAAAGCAGCGGCAATTGAACGATGTGCCAGTGCAGTTGGGGAAACCCCTACGCAATCATTTTTTAGCTACGTTGCAGACCGATTAATATATATCGTGCTCTACGGCTCATCTGACATTCTACTCTGGTTCATTTGCTAGGGTTTGCGAATGAACCAGAGTAGAATGCATTTAAAAAGGGCGTTCACGTGTATCTGTCAGCTGTCTGACCGCTCACTGCACGAGATTTGTTTTAATGCGGGGTAAGGATGAGAATGGGGGATACGCGAACCGGATGATACACTTGCAGAGAAACAGTACTTCTGAAGTCAAAATCGAGCAGGAAATGAGTGTATGATGTATTGCTGCTTTTAATGAATATGATCTCGTTTGTTTTGTTTCAAACCGCTTCACGAAGCTTGTTGGGGTGGTAAAATTTCACCCAGTAGTGAAGCCGGGTTGCCCATTCCTCCACTACTTTCACAAGTAAAAAAAGGACACTAATACTCCATCCACATGACCCAACCTATGTGGTGGGATAATATTTTAGAAGAGCGCTGACATATTAACAAATATTTAATGTTTAGGCACTTGTCCAATTATCGTCTACCAACTCATCTTTAGGTTGTATATCACGATTTTGACATGTCTTACTCTTTCAGGGAGGGTTTAGGCCACGGTATTCTTGCCATTCCGGATCCAAGACGTCGCAGAACAAAGTTAAAGGCCATAACACAAGAAAATTCAAAAATTCAAATATAACGAGACTTCGACGGTAAAATGGCTACACTTTGGTGTTACAGTCAATGTGGGGACTGTTGCTAGGTCATTCCAGTTTAATATATTCGAGAGTAAGAAGTGCGAGTTGTGAGTGGTTGTGACTATGAGGGAGAAGGACAAATCCAGGAGAGACTCTGCGGAGTCCTCCAGGAAGGATCTACTCCCTTGCCTCGTGGGGGCCGGAGTAGTTACTGGAAACTGTAAGAGGGTTTTGGCCGAGGCCTTCCCTGATGCAACACAACTAGTCTTGATTTACTCACTTTTGATTTCCCAATCTCTTGTGCACGCACCATCGTCACCACACTTCAGTCACCTCTTGTGCTACACGAGAAGAAAGCTCTCGTAAATATACGTCATCAGGATCTTTGTCGGGGCTCCAGTTCTCATCGTCACTGTACTCGAGAGGTTCATCTTCGTTCTCTTCGCTCTCGTCTCCACGAACGTCGTCTTGACTGGACACAGGTGCTGTAATCTCTTTACTAGAGGCAGCCTCGTCAGTGGTGGTGTTTCGAGCGAGCTGGACTCTGAAAACTTGCGAGTCTTCCACACACTCGCTGGGCGTCACGGCACTGGAGTCGCAAGCGGAGAGCTGAGTGACTGCAACATCTTGAGTGGGGGGACAGCGGTGAGGGTAGTTGGCGAAGCATTGTGGACACTGATATCGTCTTGAAAGACGTTTGGCAAATCGCTTTAGTGACCGTTTGGATTTTCAAAAGGGTTTTTGGCCGTTTTCTCAAAACTTCGTGTAGGTACGAAACACGATGCCCAACTTTAAACGCGATTGGTACATTAGTATCATTTTGTTTTGGGTGGTCTCAAATGTACCTCTGGTTACATGAACCACACTTCTGGATAGCTGGTTGATGGTACCAGTTCGTCAAAAGCCAAATATTGGCTGATGACAGAGCTTAAATTTAGGTGACGAACAATTTGTTTATTTAACTAAAGCTAAGCCTACCTATAAATACATTTAGTTTGCATCTTACCTCTTTTGGTTACTTCGCTTCCTTCGTCAAAGGGACCTGGGAACAACTGTTCACCGTGAGTTTGTATATTCTCGGAAACCGACTTCCTCAAGCGCAAGGTGTTGTGTGCCCTCGTCAGAATTACGGTGCCATTCGACAAAGACCCCATTAATAATGTTTACATGGGTAAATCAAGAATTACTACTTCTATTATGATTGTTTCAACGCGGTAAAAGATTCCTCAATCCTTTAAAATGTATTCTTCTCTACTGTAGTTTGAAGTTTCTCATTTTTAAATACTGCTTTGTACAGAAATGAGCACCTTTACTAACTCGTCTGAGCTTATCAGCTGCTTCGTGTAACGCAATACATTGCATATTTTATCGACGTGGTCACGCCTGTGACATAGCAGATAGCACCACTTTTGCGGTCCTTAGATATTTATCCGCTCGAAGATTCGTCCGATGATGCCCGTAAACATCGGATGCACTCGCTACACTATATCGACTCGGACACTGTCTAAACCCAACCACGTCACCTTACTGGATCTAGCACTTTGTCGGGTCAAAGCGCTCTCTAGAGTGACACCGCTGACAGCGAAGAAGAATTAAGTGTATAATAATGCACAGGATGGTGGCCCAGAGCACGATCAACCGTAATACCGCGGTCTAGTTCCGTTCTCGGTACAATAATAGAGATTCTTCTTCAACGCGGCAAGCTTGTCGCTTTTCTAAACAGTGTCTTTAGTCAAAAGCCCTCATTCCTTCACGAAATTAACCTATTTTTTAGCGCTCGTCTACACGATTGAGTAAATTCACGAGGTATTTCAAAATCCGTGGGGGTCAAACGCACAAAAATATTAAGAAGACCTTTTGCAATGACCATCAGCTCGAATTGAAAAGGACGAGGAGAGGCGGGTATTTCTTGACTGCTTGTTGTCCAAATACGAAGTGAGAGTGCTCGCACGGAGGTGCCGCTTCAGAATTTGATTTCCATTAGCGGGAGGATACAATACTTATTACTTTATTAAAGTTCTTCTCCTTTCTCATTTATTTACCATTGTTGCGCAGAGTTACTAATACAATTCTTTTTTGTATTGCCCGAGCACTGAATCCAGGTCATGTACGAATACACCCCAAAAAAAGCTAACCCGACCGGCGTTGCAGCATCATACGTCGGTAGTTGAACGGATAGCTGGCTAGACTTCAAGATTCGTTAATGTTCGGTGAGCTCCTTTTAAACTACTCTCTCTGTGGGCAACAGATCATGTGCGCATCAAACGGTTCGGCTAAAGTGAACAATGCATTAGTGGATGAACGGCCTGGGGTAAAATGTTTGCGTATCAAAAAAATATATTCCAGATTACGCGTCCACATTGTTCATCTCGCGCCGCTACGATAGATACTCAAGCCGCCAATTCGCCTGAGAGCACTGTGTATCGGTTGCGCGTAGGTTGTTCGATGACATTATAAAACTTGGTTGACGATCTTCGATTGCGTACCGGACCAGAGGATCCGGGTTTCGCAGTTCGACCACGAGCAGATGATATCGAGTTACCTTCGTACTACACGAGATGATAGATTTGGTGACGACACTTTCTTAGAATTCTTCGAAATAGTTTAGCTTTTTTAATTTTCATTTGTAAGCCAATCAACCCAATTTTGTAGCTCTGAGTCTAACTGGGGAAAGCGAACCGAACGGCGCGATTTTGTAGTCACAGATTCCAATGGTATGCATTTAAGTAGATGCTCCTGCTTCAGGAAGTGTTTAATCATTGCTGCGCGCTGTAGCTGAAACACGTTTCGAGTCCACAACGCAACACTCAGTGATGGAAGTGGTCGGGCTGGCGAACCCAAAGGCGGGTTGATGCGTTTTGGTGATGCCTAGGGCTCTACCTCCTCCATGGCGGCTGATCGCTTGACTTATCTAATTGCGCGTAAGCCTGCTGCAAGAAAAGAAGTACTTGTGACAGTAGCTATGATTTTCGCTTTGTGGCGTCACTATTCATTCCTCAGCCTGTTTTGTGACGTAAGTGGGGCAATGTGTATGCGGTATTGCAGTTGAAAAATGCCATCGCAAGCCGGAGCCCTTAGCGAACTCGTGTGTACCTTATTACCGGGCTCAGCTTCTAATAGTGATTTTTTTTAATAATAAAATGAGGCTTCCCGATGCTTTCAATACAGATAGGATCGTCTGGAATACATGAATAACGTGAAAGCATATTCAACTTCTTACTCTATGATTGATTACCAGCGCTATCTCTAGTATTGTTGCACATAACAGCGAGCAAACAGTTCTCGTCCCATCGCTTCTTGTAGTATCCTCTCGCATAGCTTCCCACTCAGTGCGTTCTTCCGGCTTGAGGGAAGGTAACAGATCCGTGGTTATAGAAATCCTTTTCGGTGTCATGTAACATCATCGACTGGGTGACAAAGTCATAACTGAGACGCTCTTCGCATGGATCTGATAATGTGTGGGACGCCAATAAGATGAAGTCGCTAGCGGGAGAAAGGTTCAATATTAGTCCTGCTGACTGGAGAGGCACTGAACATCGAGGGTTTGGCTGGGGTGTCCATGATGACGTCAGTTTTCAACTTGTTGGCGACTTGTTACTGAAGCAGCTGAAGCAGCAAAGAAAAAGAATGGAGCGTGGGGAGCCAAAGAAGCCCATGTTTATCACTCACGCCAATTACAAGTCACGAGCCGTACCCATCATGGCCCTACTGGTACGAGAAGTCTGCAAAGCCCAACTTTTCAGCCATGTACGAAGGCGAGGAACACGCAGAGAGGATCGAAAGGTACATGAAAATGATGTATTTTACCGATATGGAGCTTGGCAAGTTCATGGACCGTATGAAGGAAGGATGGTTCCTCAATGACACTATCGTTGTCATTGTAGGCGACTGTAGTGGATGCGAGCGTTTCACCTTGGCTCCACCGCCAGTGGTGCGTGCCCGCTAGCCAGAGAAGGGATCACAGATGACCAAGAGTGTCCGACGGATGCCAGTCTGGAGGACGTTGAAGTTGCTGTTATATCGGTTGGCCAAGCTGTCAGTGCTTGGGCCAGCATGCATAAGGATTGGTAGGAGAGCTTACATGTTTCTCTTGGGCTTGATTGCTGTGGGTCAGAACAGCCTCGGGGCTGGCCACTTCAATCCGTCTCTCAATCTGGTGACGCCAGATTGACTGCCTCTCATCTCGGAGAGCAGAGGGATGCCCTTTGCATTGAGTGAGTGTTGGTGGCTCCCAACTCGACCTCACTTCACATTCTGCTTTCAATCCCTCAAGTGGTTGCAAGTTACATCAATACATTCGACTACTTTCCGTGCGGGTTAGTCCCCGCATCGTCGTGTGTTCAAGGTTTGGTTTTCAAACCCCGGGAAACACTACAAAGAATTCCTTAGTAGTACTTTCCACTGATCGAGCGAGCCTACTCCTCGCTGCGCTGATCTGTGGACACTGGAAGACCGATTTCAAGCTACTACAAGATGACGACTCGTGGCAATGCTGGATCCTCCGGTGGATCGACTGGAACAGTCCCACTGTTTACGCCGATGGTCCCGCCGAAGATTGAGTTCATTTCTCACGAAGCACTCGGCAAGTGGAAGCGTGACCGACGTGAATACGAAGACAAGCTGCGAGCTCGGTGCCGTATATCGGGTGAAGACTACGACACCGTCGTCGTGCCCATTCTCAACGCGTTCGATCCGGATCTACTCGACGTGTTCTGTGACCTGAAGTTGCGCCAGGCGTCTGCTGACGTCACTGAGAGGATGAAGATCGCGGAGATCGAGCATATTGTGGCGAGCGTGAAGAACAACACGTTGCCAGACATCAAAAGTCTGTTCAAGAAGAAGCTGAAGATGAATATGGGGAGAACGACGTCGAAGCCCGTGTACTCGACTACTTCAAGATTTTCAACCGGATCACTATGGACAATGGTCTCGCAGAGTGTTTCAGCCAGACGGACGGAGTCAAGGAGACGTGCAAGCGATTGATGGCGTCGTTGCAGCCCAAGACTCTCAAGATGGAGGTGAAACAGTGTGTGCGTTTCACACACAAGGCCGCGTCCGGTCACCCAAGACTATTTTTCGATCTAATTGTAGAGACGTCTACTGAGCATGAGCGCCAGTACCAACGTTTGAAGCAGCAGAGAGAGACGCCGTTTGGACGCGAACAGAAGGAGTCCAAGAAGAAGAGTGCGCCCCCACCTGTGAACACCACGAAGCGTTGGTACAACCAGTCGACGGTGGCCTCGACGACATCGGCTAGCTCGAACACGAATGCAGTGCAAGCTAAGCCACAAGGTGAGCAGAAGCCAAGGACGTCCGGTAGACCACCTGGGCCCTGTCTCAAGTGCAAAGAGATGCACTGGCTGCGAAATTGCCCGAAGGCAACCGAAGAGGAGAAGAACGAGCTGTTCAAGCGTTTCAGTGAAGCGAGAGGCAAGAAGAAGGCTCGTGTCAAGCGTATTGGTGAGATGATTCCGGCTTCAGATCGTATGGTGACTTTGAATGGTGTGCTGGCACTCCCGTACTGTCCAGATAGCGGCTCCGACCATACAGTAATTGGTCGTTCGTACTGGGACAAGTTGTGCCTCGCTGATCCAAGCGTGAAGGCAGAGCCATTGGAGGTTCCTATCCGCAACCAAGCTTTTGCATCGTCGTGGGTGTCGGCTGATTCGAAGGCACGACTACATGTGATGATTCACACTGCCGCTGGACCTGTCAAGCCGATGGATCCTGTGGACGTTTTTATCATGGACGTCGAGCATGACGAGTTCATTGTGGGTAACGATTTACTTGTGATGCTGGGTATTAACGTCGACCAGCAACTGGAGCAACTGGCTAGCCGTGGAGACAATGAGACTAGTGATGATTCGATTGAGTTGGAGGCGGACGAGATGCCGTTCAACCCAGATGGAACCTCACCAAGTAATGATGATATCTTTGCTGCAGTGGAGCGTTTGATTTCTCGTGCGGTGGAGAATCGTTTTCCTATGCATAGTGTCGAGCAGTTGCGTACGATAGTGCATGCCTATGATGTGTGGCGTTTGGAGCTACGTGCTGATCCGCCGGCTAATGTGCCGCCGCTGGAAGTGCGTCTTCGTGTAGGAGCTCGTCCATCCAAGTGTAAGCCGCGGAAGTACCCGCCACACATCCGAAAGTTTCTCCGTGAATTTAACTCTCGTCTGGTTGCCTTCGGAATGGTGTACGAGAATCCCAATAGTCGTTGGGCAAGTCCTGTGTTACCAGTCAAGAAGTCGGCGGACCGCACGGGTTTGCGCCAAACTACGGACTACCGGGAGCAGAACGAGAAGACGGAGGTGATGGCGGCTGTCATGCCCATTTTGTCGCTAGTTCTGGAGAATGCACGTGGAATGAAACATTTCGGTTTATTTGATTTTCTTAAGGGCTTCTGGCAATTCCCTCTCGCTGAACTTTGTCAGGAATTTCTCTCGTACATGACGGACGAGAAGATTTTCACACCTCGGAGAGTACCCCAACGTTGCAGTGATGCTGCAATTTTCTTCCAGAAGACGATGGAAGAATGCTTTGCCAGTCTGCTAAACGAGCATCTACTAATTTTGATTGATGATTTGCTCCTGTATGCTGACGACATTGATGTCTACCTCGAGAACTCGTTGCGTTCTTCTCGCTGCTGAATCAATTTGGCCTCAAGCTGAGTGCCAAGAAGTGCAGCCTGTAGCAGACTGAAGTAAAGTGGTGTGGCAAGGTGATCAATAGCCAAGGTGTACGTCATGATCCTGAGCGGATCGACACACTAAGAGCCATGCCGTGCCCGAAGACTGCTGCGGAGCTCCAACAGTTCATCTGTGCAATCAACTGAATGCGTGAAAGCATCGTGAATTACGCCAGAAGTATTGCTCCGTTGCAGAAGCGTCTTGACCAAGCCCTGGTCAGCACAAAGCGAACGAAGCGAGCTGCTGCTGGGATCGAGATTGAGCTCACGGAAGAAGAACGTCAATCATTCGATGACGTGAAGGAGATGTTAGCCTCGGTGGCTACACTTGATTTTCCTGAAGATTCGGCGACGACCTGTCTATTCACGGACGCCTCGGACATTGTCTGGTCCGTGATCGTCACCCAGGTCGTGAACTTTGATTCGAAGGTGCCTGCTACTGACCAGCAGCACCGAGTACCCCAGTGTTTGAGTGGAACTTTCACTGGAAGTCAACTGAACTGGACCGTCATAGAGAAGGAGGCGTTTCCTATTGTCATGGCTTGCGATAAGCGTGACTACCTTCTCCTCCGACCCCAGCCATTTCGCATGTACTGCGATCATCGCAACCTAATTCATGTGTTTGCGCCTCATGAAAGCGTGAAGAAGCATATCAAGGGCGAATTGTTGCGGTGGGCTATGAAACTGATGAATTTCCGTTACGTCGTGGAGCATGTTCCGGGCCCTGCCAATGTATGGGCGGACATGATCTCTCGTTGGGCCGGAAATCACTCTCCGGCAGCTACAGTCAAGCGGCTGAAGGCGGTACGTCGGCGTACGACCCCTGCCGTCCAGCCTACAGGACCGACGCCGTTGAGACCTCTGGACGACGAGGACTTCGTTTGGCCAACTCTTGCCGAGCTGTTCGACACGCAGTCGGAGTACGCAGCACCTGGAGCAGCAGATCGGGATGCTGACGGGTTGCTGAGTATTCACGGCAGGATTTGGGTGCCTCCCGACGCCAAGGACCTCATACAGCGACTCTGTATTGTGGCACACTGTGGTGCCCAGGAACACCGTGGGCAGCATGCCATGGTGGCTCATTTGGGTCGTCTTTTCGCTATCGACCATCTATCGGCTATCGTAGCCTCTTTTGTGGGCCAGTGTCTGCTGTGTCTGCATTCGAGAGGGGGGAAGATTGTGCCCAGGCCGTGGGGCGAAACGATGGAATGCAACAGTCGTAACGGGGTGCTGCATTTCGCCTTCCTCTATATGGGTCAGAGTTATGGGGACAGCAAATACCTGCTGGTCCTCAAGGACCATGCGACTCACTATAGTGAGCTGGTGGTGGCCGACACAGCCGACAGTCAAGTGGTGACTGAGGCGCTGCTCGCCTGGTATTCACGATTTGGCATTCCATCAGAGTGGATATCTGATCAAGGAACGCTTTTCAAGAATGAAGTGGTGACCGAATTAAGTCGACGTCTGCGAGTGCAGCAGACCTTCACTCCAGCGTACTGCCGTTGGATCAACGGCTCCGTGGAACGCGTGAACAGGGACATATTGCAGGTGATCAGAGCGATGATCTTGGAGTACAAGATTGGATACAAGGATTGGGTGTACCTAGTGCCAATGGTACAGTCTAACCTGAATCATACGGCGGTGCCGTCGTTGGGCAATCGTGCGCCACTGGAGTTATTCACGGGCCTGCCGTGCCCCACACCGTTGAGAGAATTCTACTTGCCCAAGAAGGATGAGTTACAAACGGTGTCTGAGTGTGAGAAGATTGACGAATTCCTGAGCAAGTTGCGTGATAGCATACAAGCTATGCATAGATCTCTTCAAAACCGTAAGGAGAAGCAGCGCTTGCTGAACAAGAAGCGTGAGCGGGGAGATAATCTTGTGAATTACTTTGTTGGTGACTTCGTCCTACGGTCAAGAGTCGATGAGAAACACGGGAACAAGCTACAGGTGACCTGAATCGGTCCCCATCGAGTGGTGCGTGCTGATGCACACTCGTTCCGCGTGCAGCATTTAATGACTGAAAAAGAACTGGATGTGCAGGCATCACGTCTGAAGCTGTATGCAGATGACAGCTTGGAGGTGACAGACGAACTCTTGGAGCACGTTGTTGCTCAGGGTATTCTTTTGGCGGTTGATGGCCCCAAGGAGCACAAGTGGAATGACGACATCAAGGACTACGAGCTCCTAGTGGGATAGAAACGGTTACAGACAATCGAAGACTCTTTTGAGCCGATGCTGAGCCTGTCCAACGCGACTCGTGTCCTGGTCAATAACTATGTGACTCAAGCGGGTGATCAAGAGCTGAGCGCGTATTGGAAGCGTGTGAGTGGCGAAGGAGAACCGAGCGTGGTGTCGGTGACATCGGCTGTTGTGACTCCTGAACCCTCGACCACAGACACATCGACACGGCGTCGAGCGTCTGGTAAGAAACGGCGTCGTCGGTCAACAGGAGCGTCTCGCAAGAGACAAACTGGAGAGGACGACGTACAAGCTGTGGCGAACAGGATTTTGCCGGAGAACGCACCATCAGGGATCAGGGCTCCGGTGAGAACGCCCAGGCTTCGGAGGGCATGGCGTCCCCGCCGTCGTTCACGTGTAGTGGGCGACGCATTCGTCGTATTCGCCGCCTGTACAAGAAGTAAAGGTTGGGCGACACGGTATGTGTAACGGGGTACGTAGCCCTAAGAGTACCCTGGTTACATGAAGTGTGACACTTCACACTTCAGGAGTATGACACGTCATACTCCGGGATATTTGGTACAAGGTACCAAGGTCGTTCAAAGCCAACCATTGGTTAAATGACATTGCATTTCTATAGGTAACTAATAGTTTGTATTAAACCCGAGCTTAACCTACCTATACATATACGCAGTTTACAATCTACCTTATTTAGGTCACTTCGCTCTCTTTAATTAAAGAGGGGACCTGTGAGCTGCCGTTCACTGAGAGTTTGTATACTCTCGGAAGATAACTTCCTCTAGCGCAAGGTGCTGTGTGACCCCATCACACTTGGTAGCACTAGTAGTCAATCCACGCCACCGCGGGTAGACTACCTGAACCTCTCCGAAGTTCGTTGCCATGGATAGGAACGACTTCTCCCATATGAACGACTCTCAGTTCGAGTCGGTTCGGAAGATGGCAGGCATCTTCGGGATGGAGGCCCTGCAGAGCCTGGTGGTATCAACACCGGCTGGGCAGCTCGAGCGCGTCAATGCATTCGACGCGTACGAGCAGGGCCTCATCGCGCATGTGCGGGAGAACCTGCAGGCTCCGGCGGCGGAAGCAAATCCGCCTCACCCGAAGCCAATACTGCTGAAGGTTAAGTCGTATGAAGGGAAGGAAGGCGAGAACCTTCACTTCTGGGTCCGAGAAGTAGAGCTCGCGATGGACGCGGCTCTGATCTCGACCGAGCAACTGCGTGTTGCTTTTGCACTCTCCAACTTTAGCGGCCGTGCTAAGAGTTGGGTGTACACACGGGAAGCAACATCCCCTGGATGTTTCACATCCTGGGCCCAGCTGTGCGAACAGCTCCCAGCCGCGTTCCTCCTGGCGAACTACGAGTACCGCCAGCGTTCGCGCTTCCTCGCGTGTCCACAAGGAAGGCGCGAACTGCACGAGTATGTGCAAGAGATACGGGAGCTCACGGCGTCCCTAGTGGGAAACCCACTCAACTAACACATCAAGATGACTGTGTTTATGGACGGCCTTCGAGTGGGCCCAGCACGCACTCAGCTGTTCCGGGTGCAGTCAAGCACCCTTGAAGAGGCGATTCAAGTGGCTCTTCAAGAAGAGTACGGCGATGGCCAGGCGCGTACGCCGGCCTCAGCGTGGCCTGCGAGTTCCTTGTAGGCTCCCAGTCGAACAAGCCCCAACGGACCAGTTCCCATGGAACGCGGGTCCGCCGAACAGCGTGACATTCGCTGCTTCGGCTGTGGGAGGATGATCCACTTCAAGCGCGACTGCCCCGCGGAAAGACTCCGCAGACGGTCCTTCCCCAAGCCCGTCCTCAAGGGCGCTGGCAGAAGCCAGGATCCCGGGGACAGGAGAACGCAGGGAACCAGTAGGGGCGGGGCGCCCTACTGGGGAAGAAGTAAGTCTTCGTGATGGGTGCGCGGGTGGCGCGTACCACGGGGACTTAGCCTCTGAGAGTCTTCGCACTCTCGAATCGGCGAAGAGCAGCGGCGGGTTGCTCGTAGTACACGGATGTGTACGGGGATACGATCATCCCTTTAGAATCTTGATTGACTCTGGGGCGTCGAAGAATTTCGCACGCCGCCAGACGGTTGCTCGTAACAGCAACAAGTTGTCCGATGCTTTGAGAGAAAGCAAGGGCAACGGGACGGTGTCAGTGCGACTGGCCGACGGGAAGGTCGTCACTGTCCCCAACGTCCAAGTGGATCTGGCCGTCAAGTTTGAAGACTTTGACAGCCTCGAACAGCTCACTGTTCTCGATATGGATCCATATGATATGATCCTGGGCATGCCCTGGCTTGAGAAGTACGAGCCCAGGATCGACTGGCGAGGCAAGGCAATAGGTGCCAGCCGCCCTGCGCAGTCCGACAGAGCATTGGTGAGTCATGTTCCCACCTCTGTCAGGACCCGGGGCGCCTGCGAGGGCTGCCAGGGTACCAAAGCATCCGGCAGATGCTTGGGAGTCGTCGACGTATATGACGACTCCGAGGATGCTTTGATGGTGGCCGCGCCCAGAAAAGGCGCCGGCCAAGTGGGTAACTTAGGTCCACAGGCGGGTAACGTAGTTCCGCAGACAGCTGCAGCTGTCATGAACACTGAGAACAGCGTGTTCAGAGTGGGTAACAGCGTTCCACTCACGGTCGCCCAGACCTTAACTGAAGAGGAAGGCGTTAAACACGCTTCCTGTGTGGGTACAACAGTACCCCACGAGGCCACGAGTGCCTCGGATGTCGTAGCGACGACATCCCTAGACGTGGGCAGCAAAGCTCCCCGTCACAGACGCCGTCGGCAAAGACGCCGCCGCCGCCTCAAGTCGGATCCGAACTTCGTTCCGATCGACGTCGCTTCAAGCGACTCGGAGTCCAGGGCCCGGGCTCTTCCGACAAGGCCGGTGGAAGAGTGTTATCACATCTTCGATGGCGAGACTGGTTTACCCGTCAAGGCATCTGGTGTCCACTTGGAACCGTTGCCAGAGGTTACAGAGATACTGCACCTCTAGGAAATGACGGCTGAGGCTTTCCTGACCAACCTCAAGGCTGGAGAGATTGCTGAGATGGAACTCATGAGACCTGAGACCACTCAGGAGGAGCTGAACTCCTCCTCTGTCTTGGACGAGAACGTCCTGGAAGACATGAACAAGCTGCGTCAGGCGCGCTTGGGTTCTGAGATTCTCAAGAACCCCAAGGATCCGGTGTATCCTTTGGTGACGGAGTATGCGGACGTGGTGAACAAACACCCACCGACCCAACTCCCACCGGATCTCGTGCCCGGCACAAAGTATTGTGTCACGAGGCAATGGCCTCTCCCGCGCGATCAGTGCGAGGTCATTGATGCCTTCTTCGCCGCAAAAGCGAAGGCAGGCATGGTGCGGGAGTTGAAATCCCCGCACTCGACGCCGACTTTCTGCGTTCGTAAGCCGAACGGAAGGTGGCGTCTGGTTCACGCTTATAACAAGCTGAGCAAAGCAACGGTGCCGGCCAAAACACCAATCCCACGAAAGGATGTGTTGTTGAACAACATGGCCGGGAGCGTACTGTACAGTGCGCTGGATTTGGTAGACGGATACTACCAAATCCTGATGCGAGAGAGCGACATCCCGCTCACCGCGGTGAGCACTCCAAGCGGCATGCTGTGGGAGTGGCTCGTCATGCCGCAGGGCTTGTCTAACGCCCCGGCGACGTTCAATCGCCTGGTAACGCAATTGTTCCGCCCTTTGCGTACCTTCGTACAGACGTACTTCGACGACATATTCGTCCATAGCCGTGCCGAGGGAGGCAAGACGGCCATGGAGGTGCATCTAGGTCACCTCCGTCGAGTGTTGGACGTAATGCGAGCGAACAAGCTCTACGCCAACATCGACAAGTGCGTTTTCGCGTCACCAGAGATTAAAGTTCTCGGTTGCTTCGTAAGCAACGTGGGCGTTCGGGCTGACCCAGACAAGGCCAAGGACATAGCAGCATGGCCGACACCCCGATTCCAGAAGGATCTCCGAAAGTGGTTGGGCTTGGCCAACTACCTTCACAAGTACAGCGCAGGGTACGCGGGCTTCGCTAAGCCCTTGTCGAGTCTCCTTCAGAAGGACGTTGACTGGCGCTGGGAGCAAGAACACCAGGATGCTTTTGCCAGCATCAAGGCCAGTCTCCAAGAGGCCCCTGTCCTGGTCCTGTTGGACGAGACGAAGCCGTTTAGCGTCGTCTGCGATGCCTCCGATTACGCCATCGGAATTGCATTGCTGCAGGCCGACACGGCTGGACACGAACGAGTCATCTCGTTCCAGTCCAGGCAGCTCAAAGCCGCCGAGCGGAACTACCCTGTCAATGACAAGGAGCTCCTGGCAATGAAATATGCCCTTGTGAAGTTCCGTGTTCACCTTCTGGGCTCTAGGCCCTTTGTGATCTACACAGACCACGCGTCCTTGAGGACGGCGACTAACTCGCCTCACCTCTCCCAAAGGAAGGCGAGGTGGCTGTCCTTCTTTGCGGAATACAACTTCCGCGTCGAATACAAGCCGGGCAAGCTCAACGTGCTTGCGGACGCCCTCTCTCGGCGTCCCGACTATGAGTTGGCCCACATCACGCGAGTGACAACGGATCTATATGATCGGATACGCATGGCGTAACGGGACGATGAGGCTGTCGCGCCTATCGTTAAGTTCCTTAAGGCCGGAACGAGCGCGAAGTCCGACTGGCTCTCGTCGCGACAGCGCTCACGGCTCCACCGATATGAGCTGAAGGAGGGCCTCCTCTATTATCGGGTGGAGCCCACTGTTCCTCCACGGGTGGTCGTACCCAACGACGAGGATCTGAAATTCGACATCCTCGCGGAGGCGCATGACGCGCCCTCCAGCGGCCACTTAAGCCGCGAGAAGACCTTTCTGTCGGTCTCTCAGTCCTTCTGGTGGACCCACATGTACAAGTGGATCGCCCGGTACGTTAAGACATGCGAAACATGTCAGCGGGTCAAACCCGCAGGGCACTCTTCGGCTCCACTACAGAGCCTGCCCGTACCGGCTGACTGTTGGAAGTCGATGAGTCTTGACTTCATCTTTGGGCTTCCCGCCGACGGACACGGCAACACCGGAATTTTGGTGTTCGTGTGTCCGCTGAGCAAGATGGTACATCTTGCTCCAGTTCCCGTCACTGTTACGGGCGAACAAACCGCAAGGTTGTTCGTCGATGGCGTGTTCCGCTATCACGGTCTCCCGGAGACGATTGTCTCGGACCGAGACCCGCAGTTCACTGCTGCGTTTTGGAAAACGCTGTTCCCTTTACTAGGAACTCGTCTGCAGATGTCCACTGCGGACCATCCGCAGACAGACGGCCAAACAGAGCGCGTCAATCGAGTGCTCGAGGACACTCTGCGCAGTGTGTGCGCGGCAGCACCACGTACGTGGGCGACGCAGCTTCCAGTTGTTGAGTTTGCGCTCAACAACGCGGTGCACGCGTCCACGGGGTTCACGCCGTTCTACTTGAACGGCTTCCGCCACCCCAGAGTGCCTCTCACTCTTCGAGGAGCCACTGACTCCTCTATTCTAAGTGGGGGAGAGGCTCGGAAAGCCCTTTTCTCCCAGGTCTCGGATGTGAAACCAGTTTCGCTGCGGAAACAGGTGGAATCCTTTATGGATACCAAGCTGAACATTGTCAGCAGGGTCCGCGATGCCATGGCAGTGGCCCAAGATAAACAAAAGGAGTACTCAGACAAACAAGGAAGAGGAAATTTAAGTATATTTGAGGTTGGGGACTTAGTGTTGCTAGACACGAGGAACCTACCTCTTGACACTGTCAGCTCTGTCGGCAGCAACAAACTGAAGCACCGCTTCATCGGACCTTTTGCAGTCCTGGCCAGCCATGGTGCGTCGTACACCATCGACCTTCCAAAGTCACTGACGACGCACCCGACGTTCTATGTCGGACGTCTTAAGCGATACTTTGACCCGTAGGGGGTTGCTGACTCGCAGTCCCCCCTTGACCCAGCTCCTCGAAGCGAGGGCCGGTCACAGTCGTCGACGAGGGCGTCGGAGCAGGCACCCAAGCCTCGGTCGGGACGGCAAGGCTGCGGTCAAGACCGTACGCCGGAGGGGCTCCATACGAACGGACCCCGGCGCCATACGCCGAGTACGCCGGGTACGCACCATACGCGTACGTCTGGGAGTGTGCCGCAGGCGGCTCCGGACGTGGCAACAAAGCCGACGGATCGAATCATTCGAAAGGCCTCGTCCAGATCGGACGAAGAGGCCCGGCGATCCACCCGCAGGTGTAGGCTCGCGACCTCTCGCTCCACCAGGTCCAGGCGACCCGCAAGACGAGCGCGCTCGCCCTGATTCCCGGCCTGGGCGGCAGCATTACCGCCAGTCCCAAGGCCAAGTGCAATCTCAAGCACGAGGACACGTTGACGGAGGCGGTCAACCTCAGGGTCCTGTGTCGGACCCGCAGTCGGAGCACTCGGACGAGAGTGGCTCTCGGGCGGCGCCGAGTACTCGTACTCGTACGAAGGCACCTCTGCCCCTGCTTGACCGGAATGGAGAAGTCCACTTCCACGTGGAGCGGATCCTCCAGGAGCAACGGAGTCGCGGTAAGCGACAGCTCCTCGAGAAGTGGAGGGGTTATGCCTACTCCGAGAACTCGTGGGAGCCGATTGAACGGCTCCTTATTGACTGCCCGAAGGCTGTCGCAATCTTGGAACAGAAGCGGCGGCAGCTTCATAAGTAGTTCGGGGCTTCTTGCCCGAACGGGGTACGGACGATGAATACATACCGTACCCGCGCTCATCGTGAGCGCTAGAAGCCGCGCGCTTCAGGATGTCCCTTGGCAGCATACGCTTGCTGATCAAGTGGGCAAACCTCACACGAAGATCACGCTGGTCCAGGATGTAGGACAGCTGCTGATCTTCATGGGGTTCCCGTAACTCCGTGGGTGAGTACTTGAGAGTCTCCACCCACGCCCAGAACATGTCCTCACAAGAACTCCACGTGGGACAGTTCTCGGGCATAACCCAGGGGTATCCCCAAAGAGGATAGAGACCACCCCGGGTCTCGGGCTTCTTACGACAAGTCGTGGGGTCCTTAAGGGGAATCAGGTGTGGCGCGAGAAGCACACACCGAGCAGCCTCCAAGTTGTCGACGAACAACTGTTCTTTCTGAACAAGGGCTCGTTCATAGATACCCCTAGAAGTATGGCCGCCCACAGGGCCACGAGGAGCGACGAGGACCTCTAAGAAGAGGTCAGCCCCAGAGCTCTCCTCGGGAGGCCAATACCCTCTTGAGTTGATGGCAGCTCCCTGGCTGACGGGTGCCGCCACCGAACCCCCACGCACACGCTGGGCAGCTTGGAATTCCTCCTGCTGCTGGTCGAGGTCATTCGAGACCCCCCGGGGCTCAAGGATAGCACCCTCCTCTTCCCCTTCTTCCTCCTTCTCGTCCTCTTCATCCGAGGAGTCGAATATACTCCGATAGGAGCGACAAGTCTCCTTCTCCTCGCGGAGTGGAGACTTAGAGGCTGTACGCTTCTTTGAGGGCTTGGCGCCTTCGGCTTTAGAGGCCTTAGCGCGCGCAAGACCCTCGGCAAGCGAGAGACGTTTGCGAGGGTTCTCTTCCTCATCGCCACCGGCTTTGGGAGCGCCCTTAGCCTTGACGGCCGGACTCTCAGAGCGCACAGAGGTCCTGGGACTGTGATCACCTTGATCACTAGCGAGCGACTGCACGCTGTCATCTTTGTGCTCACTGGGCACTGGGCTGTGCCTCCACCCCCGCAGAGCCCGCAGGAGCATCGTGAGTGCTCTCGGACTCGGCTTCGTCCTCCCCGCCAGAGTTGAACTCACGTTCCACGAACCGAGGGTTCGGACGATTGTCTGAAAATGAGGGCGACGGGCTGCGGCGCTTGCTTGCGCGCTTGTCCACAGCCGCGTCACCCGAGAAACCGATCGCATCGGAGGCCACCTGAGTAGCCTTCTTGAGTGCAGAGCCTTTGTCGTGAGGCTTAGTGCTCTTGGCCTGCGCCTGATCGGCAGCAGCCTTGGAGCGTGTCTTAGCACCGCTCTTTGCAGTGCCACGAGGCATGGTTAACGGTCGAAGTGGAAGACCTAGAAGAAGAGCGCACTGACTGCTGCTCGAGGCTCTAACTGTGAAGTGAGCCTCCGCCGCGCTTGCGCGGCCAAGTCGATGGTTTTCGACTTTGAGAATGAGAGTTTGTGACGAACACCTCTTCATTCTGATTGGTCGGTAAACCGAACCTAAGTGGGGGAGGATGTAACGGGGTACATAGCTCTAAGTGTACCCTGGTTACATGAAGTGTGACACCTCATACTTCGGGATATTTGGTACTAGGTACCAAGGTCGTCCAAAGCCAACCATTGGTTGATGACAATTGCATTTCTATAGGTGACTTATAGTTTGTATTATACCCAAGCTTTATCTACCTATAAATATACTCAGTATACATTCTACCTTATTTAGGTCACTTCGCTCTCTTTAATTATAGAGGGGACCTGTGAACTGCCCTTCACTGAGCGTTTGTATACTCTCGGAAGATAACTTCCTTTAGCACAAGGTGCTGTGTGACCCCGTCACAGATAGCAAACGATGCGATTTGAGCGCATCTCCGTGGAAATATGATCCTTTGTGTCGATGTATTGATTCCTTCGCTCCACATCTGACAGCTGCAAATATAGTGGGTCAACAACTGTAACATATTTCGGATTTTGCCAGGTTTGTGGCTCTGCCTCTTTGACAGCGCGTAGCGAAGCCAGAAATACACACAAATCACTCAGCCATTGGTCACCTCCATATCCTGCTAAATCCAAGAAAGGAATATTGTGGCCATTTGCACTAAAAAACACTATCGACGTTCATGAAAGGTATCATGTGCAGGATGCGTTGACGCTCCACTTCTTTGTGGTCGTCATCAATAACAATTTTCTCCACAAACTAAACCAGCTTCTGGGCCTTAATCAGCTTCTTTGATACTTCGTACCACCTTCGCATTCGCGCTTTATCAGCCAGACTAAACGTCCCAACGCCAAGAATCGAAATCACTATATATTACTTGATGCCAGTTTTGATTAGCTCTTCGCGGATTTTGACGCTTGTAGCCGAGTCTATGCTTTTCATCACCAAAGGTTCTATCAAGATATTGATTAGTGAGCTGTGTATGTTGGTAAGCATTGGTGAAGATGACATCAATATAACCAGAATATTGAAAATAACACATTTACATGCCTGGAAGCACGAATCGGATATTGCTCTCTACAGAACGGGAGTGATTACCTTTGATCACTAATGCTTTGGGACGCTTAAAAACCGCACCATCGAACATGCGGCGAATACCGTCGAGAGCTTCCCCAACAACCGCTATTGAAAGCTGTTTTGTCTTCACAGCTTCGTCCAAAATTTCCAACGTAACATTACCATGATATTGGCCCACGCTGGATTGTTCTGTTTAAACGCCTTGAACGCACTCTTCATGCTAGGCATTGTCTCTCCGTCAATCAAGGCATGCTGGACAAACGCTCCGCTGCCAAATTTATCGGTCACCATGAAACTAAACAGCCGATACCTACATCAAATTCATTGCTAGTAATTGGTGAATATGAAGCCAATTCCTACGCAATTGGTGACATCACCTAACGTGTTGGTAAACATGTCACCAATTTATCAACTGGTGTTCACATCGTACCTGTAAATGTTTGTGCCGTGTGTAGCATCTATGCAAAGTGCTTCTGGGAATCTGCGAGCCATCCTTTTCATATGTGCTGTTTGAAGGTTATGCAGCTCGTCAAATTTCGGAACCTGGATCGCGATAGATATTGACAGCCGTTCCTGGGCTTTGAAATCTTGCAACAACTGTGAAACACAAACATTGTCATCCTGCGAGGTGTATGTTTCGCGTCGCATCTGAGCAATCATGTTTTTGACGTCCTTTGGCTGGGTCGGTTTTCCGGGTGCTTCTTTTAATAGCGCAGAATCTTTTTGCGGTTGGACCCACCTATATGACATCATGTTAGCAAATGACCAGCTATATAGTGTACTGCTGTTTAACTTACCTTGCCACATTGAATTAGCAACAATCTTTGTGTCAGATGAGTCCACCTTGCGAGTCTCAGCGTACGTGAAATACTCTTCAGGACCAACGCTATGGTTGTGGACCAACGCGTGCTTTGAAACACATACTGTATACACTCCGTCTTCGCCTTGTTTCAGGAGCGCGTTCAGTCTCGCCTTACACCCAATCCCTCGGGTGGGTTGTTCCGATGCCTTTTCCAGGGGGGTTAAATTGCCAGCCGTGAGTGCAGATAATGGTCTTCGAGTAGAGCACCAATTTCTCGTCGTACAGGACAGGCTGTGTACCTGTCAAAGCACAACGATTGCTTTGCTCGCGGTTCTGATCACGTACAGAGTTACTCGTTCACAACTTGTAAATCTGATAAGTGTCCTTCTGGAACCTACGCCTCCTCTTCATCCGAGGAGTCGAAGAGGCCCCGATGGGAGTGCCGAGTCTCCTTCTCCTCGTGGAGTGGAACCTTAGAGGCTGTACGCTTTATTGAGGGCTTGGCGCCTTCGGCTTTAGAGGCCTTAGCGCGCGCAAGACCCTCGGCAAGCGAGAGACGTTTGCGAGGATTCTCCTCCTCATCGCCACCGGCTTTGGGAGTGCCCTTAGCCTTGACGGCCGGACTCTCAGAGCGCACAGACGTCCTGGGACTGTGATCACCTTGATCACTAGCGAGCGACTGCACGCTGTCATCTTTGTGCTCACTGGGCACTGGGCTGTGCCTCCACCCCCGCAGAGCCCGCAGGAGCATCGTGAGTGCTCTCGGACTCGGCTTCGTCCTCCCCGCCAGAGTCGAACTCACGTTCTACGAACCGAGGGTTCGGACGAGTGTCTGGGGAGGCCGAGGGCGACAGACTGCAGCGCTTGCGTGCTCGCTTGCCCACAACCTTGTCACCCGAGGAACCGATCGCATCGGAGGCCACCTGAGTAGCCTCCTTGAGTGCAGAGCCTTTGTCGTGAGGCATAGTGCTCTTGGCCTGCGCCTGATCGGCAGCAGCCTTGGAGCGTGTCTTAGCAACGCTCTTTGCAGTGCCACGAGGCATGGTTAACGGTCGAAGTGGAAGACCTAGAAGAAGAGCGCACTGACTGCTGCTCGAGGCTCTAACTGTGAAGTGAGCCTCCGCCGCGCTCGCGCGGCCAAGTCGATGGTTTTCGACTTTGAGAATGAGAGTTTGTGACGAACACCTCTTCATTCTGATTGGTCGGTAAACCGAACCTAAGTGGGGGAGGGTGTAACGGGGTACATAGCTCTAAGTGTACCCTGGTTACATGAAGTGTGACACCTCATACTTCGGGATATTTGGTACTAGGTACCAAGGTCGTCCAAAGCCAACCATTGGTTGATGACAATTGCATTTCTATAGGTGACTTATAGTTTGTATTATACCCAAGCTTTATCTATTTATAAATATACTCAGTATACATTCTACCTTAATTAGGTCACTTCGCTCTCTTTTGAATAAAGAGGGGACCTGTGAACTGCCGTTCACTGAGAGTTTGTATACTCTCGGAAGCTAACTTCCTCTAGCGCAAGGTGCTGTATGACCCCGTCACATGCTTATACTCGACCATTCTGGAGCGGCAGTATTTTATTATTAATGTCTTGATCGAAAAGGACGAGATGCTATTGGATATTTTTTGAGTCGCATGAGCCAATGGCAGACTAAAGATTTTAATCCCGATCGGAGCGCGAGGGGTAGGGCACGCATGCGTTTACTTGACGCATAGGCAGAGATTGATAGTAGAACGATTTTTTACCAAAAGTAATATAGTAATACCCACCACATAATTAGCTCCTAATAACATGATAGTATTACCGACTTGACTGACTGGTCTAAGTAATATTACTGCTATATTAGTGGAGTATTACTACTGTTGATCTTGGTGGTCGACGGGCGACTCACCAGCAGCTAAAGATACCTACAGAGCCACATTTTTGGCATCGCTGGACTCGATATGCTTGACCACCTTCTGGTTGTGCTTCAGGAGTACTTGCATCTCCGCTCGGTAGTTATCCGTCCGACCGGTAGAGAAAACACGTTCCTGAAAGGCGTTGGATGGGGCTCTTCCCAACCAAATCCGAGCCAGCGCTGCAACTGATGGGAAGCGAGAGCTGCCGACTTCACGAACCCAGCGGAGAATATCTACATGCTCACAGACGGCCTCGACTCGCCAACACACGAGTAGCAGCTTCCAACCTTGCGCATGCCTCAGCTTGTCCAAGCTGATGGTCTTCGTGAGCGGCCACCATGTGCGCCTTCACATTGGACGTGTTGGTCCAGCGGTGCAGAGCGCCTTCCCAAGCTGTAGCCGATGCGTAACGCCGGCAAGTCAACTCCTGGGCACACAAGAGACAGACATGGCTGAATGCCTCCTTGTCGCGACCACGTGTCTTCACGAACGGTGTTGCCAGGCGATGAGCAACATCCCACACTTCGTGACGGCAATTCTCCTGGCGGTAATGAACAATTCCGAGGGGGATACCAAAGGCATCGACTCCAGACGAGGGCGACGAGCGGCATGGAGAAACGGGAGAAAATACGCTCGACTCAGTCAAATCCGTCACTGATGGTGTCGTGGCTGCTTGCGTTGGCTGGGTGAGTGGAAGAAATGGCTCTTGTGAGACTGACAGTTGCAGCACCTGGCTTGGTTGGACCAGAGGTTCCCGTGGCTCAATGTCACTATCCGCAGCCGATGATGGAGGCAATGTCACCGTCTTCCACTGGTACACGCACGCCGCACTGCAAAAACGCTCCGACAACTTCCCGGATTCATAGAGCTCATTACTGCAGATGTGGTGAACACCACGTCCACAAACGATACATGGATCAGTCATGGCGAGCTCCGCGCACGTGCAGTCAGGATTCGCGCACTTCATGGGGTCGGCTTGCCGGGGCTGGTACTGGTAGTAATCTTGGTCTTCTGGAAATTTGAAGAATGAACGAGAATCGCTCCAGCGGCTGCTTGTAGATTTTATGAGCCTTGATCTGTGAACCGCAGGGCTCTCGTGGGACGAACCGCTCACTCGTTTGACGGCGTACAGCGAGCTTCACCCCTGTGTGCCAATTTGGCACTGCCAAAGCTACTCGTGCCATGGTTTTGCTACGAATCAGTTCTGCATTGCTCATTAACCGTTGCTCTAAGCCGGAATTGCCAGTGTAACCAGATAGTACTCCACTATTACAATCTAGCCCCAATTTTAGATAATACTCTTCTATTATTACTATAACGAGCTTAAAATACTCCTAATAGTCGGACTATTTGTTCCCTATTACTTGGCTATTACATATTACCAGACTATTACCGCTACTACCAATCTCTGCGCATAGGGCCTAAGGGCCATTCCCGTGAGGCCGCATGCGGCCAATGTGTGGCCTGTGATTGGCTGAAGCTCGCGCCGGGTGCATGCATCAAAGACCATAAAAAGGTCCAGATGTGGCCATTTCAATGCATGTGCTCGAAAGGACGCATAAGGAGGCTAGGTTTACCGGTAGAGAGTGAGTCAATCAGAGTGAAGTATATGTTGAAGACGAGTTTGTACATTCTACTAAATATACAATCTACTAAATGCCATTTCTTAAAATTATCCAAGCACGACGCAGCAAGCAGCAATGACAGCACTACGGTCGAAGAAAAATGCAGAGACGGATGCGTTCTGTACAATAGTGTTCGGGCCAGTGATGAATATGATTGCACAACATTGCACCAACTCAAGGGGAGACAGTGAAGTCGTCCGGAAACGACTGGATTGGGATGTCCATGCACAATTTCTCATCGTGGAAGAAGAATTCAAGCAATACTACCGTATGAGCTTCGGCGCTTTTATGCGTCTTCTTACTTTAATTGGTGGGCAACTCTCTGTTGACCGGTTTCAGTCCGCACGGCGATCACGTGGCGAGCCTCCCGTATCTCCAGCAGCCATGCTACAAGAATGTATCAGCTGGTTAGCTGAAAATAGCTTTCATCAAATTCGTATCATCACAGCGACTAATCGCCGTGATGATACAAATTTTTAATCGCATCGTTCATGCAGTTATAAGAGCTATCAACACTTGCGTACAACTGGCCCTGGAATTTCCTGGAAGTGATGACGCTATGGAATTAAGTGCGGCAGGTTTTCGTAGTTTGAGTACTGGTGGTGTCATTCCTGAATGCATTGGCGCCATAGACGGCTAGCTATGTCCTATAAGAGTACCTCGTAAAAGCGAATGTGGACGCGTAGTTGCATTTTTTCTGTGCATTATCAGCGTTACGGACTCAATGTTCAAGCGTGTTGTGATCATAAAAGTCGCTTTACAGCGATGGCTTGCCGAGCTTCAGGAGGAAGGAGCGACTCTGTGGCATTTTCGCAGTGGTCGCAAAGCAAAATGCTTGCTCAAGTACGTGGTCCGTACTTTGTGGTCGCCGATAACGCCTACCCTCAAACCAGAGTCGTTTTAACACCATTTAATCGGGCGCAGACGAGTGAGCGCTTGGACAGAGACAGTTACATTTTTTTCTTAAGTCAGTGCCGCATTCGGATTGAAATGGCTTTCGGATTGCTTGTGAACGAGTGGAGAATTTTCAAGCGGCCTATGAGTGTCCGCCTTGCTAACACCGGTCACGTAATTCATGCTTGCATGCGACTGCATAATTTCTGTATTGATCAGTATTTAATTGAAAATCATGTGGGGTCAAAGCAAACGATAAAGTTAATGCGTCGTGAAGTTCGCACTTGGAATGACTCACGAGATTTTTCTTATCTTCACACAAGATATGAATTAAACGGTGGAAGACACATAGAACTTATGGATGAAATTACCCGGGTAGTCATGATGCAGCATATACAGTCTCTCAATTTAAATCGACCTGCTCACAATGTAAGTCGCCGTCTTAATACCCAGAACTAGATTAAAAAGATATCTACAAGTATGTCTTCTGCAGCTCGATACTGAGGCGGTTCCGTTCTTCCATAAGCCGAGCTCTGTCCTTTTGTAATTGATCTGCATCTCCTGTGTTTAACGTGTCTGGTGATGCCAGATCGTTGTTAAGTTAGCGAATTTGACCGCGAACGCTTTCAAGCATGTCATAGATCTTGGACCGTTCCTCAAGTTGGCTTGAGCGGGATACTCTGAGAGCCTCTTCTTTCCTTTCCTCCGTTTCTCTCTGCCTCCTCCTTTCTGTCCTGGACGTACGATTTGAAAGATGAAGCCATCTCTTCTAAAGCTTCATGACTATTTCGCTTTGATGGAGTTATGTCGAGCACTCGCGCGCAGGTCAGTGTAGTGGGATCCTGTGTATCGACCGCATCGCTTGCCAACAAACTACCCTTGACGAAGTTATTCAGGCCAGGTTTCTTCTATTGCATAGTAAATAACAATTAGCAGAAGGTCTGGCGCTCCTGTTTATTCGTAGTTTACTTACCGAAAGCCACTTACGCAGGTATAATACGTCTCCACGGCCTTTCACAAAGTTGCAATACTCGTTATCATTTTGCCCTGACGCTGAAAACTTCGTATGGGCTTCGAGGTAGTTTCTGTTAACTTCTTTCCTCATGCTGTACAGCTTTTTAGATGAGTGAACAGTTTTTGCTAGCGCTGGATTGATCCCAGTGAAGAAGTCGTCGTCGTCGTCGAATTCCAACCGATTGCGCTCATGGTCCGGAGGGCAAGCGCCCACGAAAGCTTCACGGAGTTCTGTCCAGAAATCACTACGATCATTAAGCAGTTTACCATCCAACTCAGCTCGTGTAGCCGTATCACCTGGGGTGTAAGCCATTTCTCGTCAGATAATTATTTGTATGTGAAATTTGTATATAGTACCTGTTCTGGCAAGCCTTGTTGCAAACTCATCGCTGAACAAAATGTTTATCAAGCGAAACATACAGTGCCTGCTACGTGTCAAATCTTCGGTGACTATCTGGACGCCATCTCCAGAGAGTTTCTGTGTGTACACTCGAATCGCGGCATCGTACCTCTCCAGTGCTTCAATGCGTTCTTGTTTTCGCATGCCAGACGCTAGCCGAAGCCCACGACGAGTACAATCTTTTCAGATCTCTTCTGCCTTCCAAGTTTTGTAGTTTAGGCTCGGACTAGTCGAATTTGCAGTGGACGATGGATCAACTTTATGTTCCTCAGTATTTGTATGAGAAGTACCAGTATTCGACGCAAGAATGAGACTATCTTCAGAACTGTTCGAGTCTACATCGTGTCGTATATGCGATAACAGCGGATGACAGTAGTTTGGTGCTTCTGTAGACTGAGCAGCTGGTATGTATGGTGTAAGAGGGGGGTGTTGGAGTGTGGACGCACTGGCATTCGTCTGCGAATCAGCCGGAAGCAAAGGGCGGCTCATTAGTGCTCTAAACGAGGTATTTGCTTCTTGGGATAGCAGCACTGATTGTCGAGGCTGGTGATTTGTCAACGCTCCAGGTAGAGTAGTAGCGCGATTGCTGGTGCTTTCTCCGTCTTTAAAATTCATAGCGATCAATTGTCTTCTCTGTGCCGTCCACTTACCTTCTTGGACGTGCATCTTCAACAACTGTAACGAGCCGACCAATGAGAGCTTACTCACTAAAATCGGCCGCACTGGTCTTTCCCAACAGGTGCGGCCGCATGAGCATAAAAGTGCTATGCGGCGCGGCCGCATGCGTTCGGTTGGGAATGGGCCTAAGGGTTCCTGCATTGCAACCAACAACTCGGCAACGAAGGCTGACGAAGGACTCGCTCAGATAGATGAACAGCTGTACTTAGACAAAATAGATTGACATCCGGCAAAATTTTGGTAGCTGCTATACCAGACGCAGTTTTTTTTAAGTTTTTCTTAAAGCAAACTACGCACTTCAAAGTATATTTATAGCGTTTTCCATGACAGTGTTTGTAGTGCAGCAATTATTGGAATGAGCATCCATTAAGAGTTGGCAGCAATTATGCCATCTAGTGGGAGTATCCCTTCCTTTCGACTGCTGTCCAGCTTGCCAGTCCATAATAAACGCTAAAAAAGGCAAGCAAACGGATAGTTGGAGCATCTCTACTGTTGTCTGGATGCCACAAAGACAAGGGCGGTTTCACGACATCAGAGACAACCACGACAAGTCTAACGCTAAGAATGGAGGCAATTCTCACAGAAAATGCAAATTAGCGTGGTGGCATGTTTTTCGTTGCCGAAAAGAAACCCGACTTTACGCTGCAACGTAAAACTAAAGTTTTGAGTGACATGAGGACCTGTCAGGTTGGTCGTGGTTTGGCTGAGAACACAATCCCATCACTGCTAAATTATGCGGTTGGTCAGACAGCTTGCCGGTTTTCAGCAACGTCATTCTGATTTAGTGGAAAAAGATAATCTTTGGTATCGTCACCGTTGAACGGATCATTGCGATGTCTCGCAGCGGTGACGACACCAAGCGTGGTGCGGCGATAGCCTGCAATGGGTGGCTCAGTTTTATATTCTTCATCCAAAGCTCAAGACTCCAAGCAGCTCGACCACAATGCAGAACTCGTGCGCCCCCGTGCAAAACCTGTCGTTCGTCCTTGAAAAGGGAGGCGCAGTCAAGTTCGAAGACCGTCCGGTGCCTGAGATCGTGGACCCTCACGACGTGATCGTGAACGTCCGCTACACTGGAATTTGTGGCAGTGACGTGCACTACTGTACGCACGGCTGTATTGGCAAGTACGTGGTGGACAAACCCATGGTTCTAGGACACGAATCCGCTGGTGTCGTGCACGCTGTGGGGTCCGCCGTCAAGACTCTCAAAGTAGGCGACGAAGTGGCCATGGAACCTGGAGTTCCGTGCCGACGATGCCAGCGTTGCCGCGAGGGAAACTACAACTTGTGTCCGGACATGGCATTCGCGGCTACACCCCCGTACGACGGAACATTGGTCAAGTTCTACCGCATTCCCGAGGATTTCTGCTACAAACTGCCGTCCAACGTCAGTATGCAGGAAGGAGCGATGCTTGAACCCACTGCAGTTGCCGTTCACTTCTGCCGTCTGGCTAAAGTGAGTCCTGGCAACAAAGTTGTGGTGTTTGGTGTCGGCCCCGTGGGTCTGTTGACCTGCAAAGTGGCTCGGAATGTGTTTGGGGCTACGACGGTCGTCGGAGTGGACGTCAACGAGAAGCGTCTTGCGGTCGCAATGGAACACGGTGCGACGCACGTGTTTCAGGGGAAACCCGGTACGACGCCTCAGGAGACGGCCGAGCAGATTATTGCAGAGTGTGGACTGGGCGACGGCGCCGACATCGTGATTGATGCCAGTGGTGCTGAGTCTTGCATCCAGACGGCAATCTACGTCGCACGCAACGGAGGCACGTTCACACAGGGAGGAATGGGCAAGACGGACATTATGTTCCCAATTGGCATCATGTGTGGCAAGGAGTTACGTGTGACTGGCAGTTTCCGCTACTCAGCAGGCGACTACCAACTAGCGCTCGACATGGTTGCAAGTGGCAAGCTGGACGTCAAGAGGCTGATTTCGAAGACTGTACCGTTCGAAGAAGCGAAGGAGGCTTTCGAGAACGTCAAGCGCGGCAACGGCATCAAGTGGCTCATTGAAGGACCCAACTGAGTGGTGTCAAACTAAATACGAATGAAGAATATTAACCCCCTTTATGAACTCAAAATCATTTTCCAATCAAGAAATTGCTTTCCATACTCTCTCTGCTCTAACTGACCATTATCACGCCAGCCTTCACAGTCAACCACGACAATGTATTCTCTTCATCAGTGACCTTTTAATTTAGAAATTGACTAATTCGCCTCATCAGTGTCCGTTTGCAAGTATAACGATCATCTTACCGGTAGCATTTTTGATGTTTTTTGTGGCCGTTTCGGCAAGTCGGTTACCGTCTCGATATCTTGCCATAAACCAGTAAGCCGTTAAAGCGCAAAACAGATTAATACTGGGGCCGTTCTGAACAGAGGCGCTAATATTAGAGCGAAGGCCAATACAAGCCATTGGTCCTCAACATTTCTAAAACCGGATTTCTGGTGTTCACAAAAATCCTCAGTCGCGCACTGGCGACTGGCAAGTACTTACCAGTCAATAACAGTACCGGTGTCCAATACATGTATCAAATACCGATTGTTGATGCGCCGCACTGTAATCTCGCGCTTTGCTAGCGCAAAAAAACGGAAAACGGTATTTTTACGTTATTGCAGTAAGGAATCGCAATACCGGTACCAATAATGGGAGAAGGTCGTGGTTGGCTTCATTTTTAGTTTCCACTACATGAGCTGTCAACAATCGAATTTATCGCGATCATTCGCGAGTTATCCTCTGCACCTTCATAAAATCCATGACCTCAATACCGAAACATAATTCCCTCACTTCCGCGACCAGGCATGAACAAACTCTGGCCGGGCTTGGAGCAAAAAAAGCGCGATCAAATGTAACGTAATTTACAGTTGGCCGACGTTTTTAAATATTTTAATTAAAATTTAAGAGAATTGCTACATACTTCGAAGTATTGCAATAATCGCAAAAGTCGGCCACAAAAACAGTGCTGTCGGTTGGAACTGGCAAGGTGCGGTCATTCTTACTCACGACGGGCCCTTGACACACAGTGAGCGCGCGCGGAAAACATAGTGGCGATGGTCTGGACGACGCTGGCCATTTCGGCCATGGGGCTGTCGTGCGTGGCCACGGGGATCACGAGCTACAGCCTCCGCCGGTCCTGGGACTTGCAGATTTCCTGCGTGCGGTGGCTTTTTTTCATCTTCTTCGCGTGCTATTGCCTGTACGCCGCTGCGCGCGTCATCTGCATGGTCATAGTGAGTCTCAGGACCGAGTGGGGGCACTCAATCAACGACGACTACATGGACGAACACTACACGACGCTCGGCATCTTCGCACCGTTGCACTCGCGGGTGTCCAGTGACCCCCTCGTGACGGTATTTCAGGTTCTTGGCGACTCGGTTCACTTTTCAGTGGCCACGTGGACATTCCCACTAATCTACGAGCTCGGTCTTATAGCCAGCAAGACAATGGACCGTGGCGCGGAGAAGGAACGAGAACAGATTCAGCGGTATCTGTGGAGTGTGTGGCCCGTCATTGGCGGATTCACGGTCGCAGAGACCATTCTGGCCATAGATAAAGGGGGTTACACGACGACGACACAGGCGTTTAAGCTGGCCATTTACTTTACCATGTTCGCGAGCTTTTTGTACATGCTCTTGGTCGTCTTAAGACTCAAGTGGGGCGGCCGAAAGTACGAAAACGTTCAGGGCCAGTTCGTTACGTCGCCCGTTTATCAACGTATCTCGCGGATCCTGTACGTTAAAATCTTCGAATTTTACTTATAATATCGGAAAGATCTAACAGTATATATTTTGTTTGTGCAGCGTTATCTACGCCCTCTTTACGCTTCAGTATCAGCTCGCGTCCGTCATTTCCTACTCGAGGCCGAACGACAGGGACGACCTTAGCGACTATACCAGCATCAGCACCGTCATATATAATATTTCTGGCCTTGCCTTGGCCATCACAACCATGTGCAGTCAGGCGTGCGTGCTTCAAATGTGTCGCTGTTGTATGCCCGACGACGTGGAAGCCCACCTCGAGGCCAGACTCATGCAACCTGGAGAACTCCTGTCCCCTCGAGATACCCAGATCCTCGTTGAATCGGCCGAACCGCCGTTAGTAAATCCTGTGTTTGTCTTCACAGATATTCAGCAGTCGAGTGCATTATGGGGAGTCGGCGACGGCCTTATCATGCAACAGGCCACTGAGATCCACGACAATATTCTGCGCTCAATGTTGATGAAATATCGCGGCTACGAGATCACAACCGCAGGCGACGCCTTTCAATTGGCCTTCCACACTACCCGTGAGGCAGTCGAATACTGCATGGACGTGCAGTTGCAATTACTGGACGCTCCGTGGCCACGTGAACTACACGGATTGTTGCCAGCCACTAAGAAACAACGCGCAGGCCGACACTTGGTCTTCCGCGGACTGCGCATACGTATGGGCATCCACGACGCCGTCGACTCGGATGGTACACTGGTACTGGATGTCCACGCTGTTACCGGTAAAATGATCTACACAGGCGCGTCGGAAGTCATCGCCAATGAGATCGGAGACTTGGGTGACGGCGGCCAGATCCTCGTCACCAAACGCGTAGCAGACTGGGTCAATATGTATGCAGACCTGGTCGCAATCCCATGTTCGGTCGACCGTGTGGGCGAGTACACTGTCCCGCAGATTAACGCAACGGTGGACGTATTCCAGGTCCTCCCGGCTGTGTTGGCCAAACGCAAGAAGAAATTCACGACCAACGTCGCGTCGACATTAAAGAGACGTCCCGGCCACGGGGAAAACGGAGCGGCCGGCGCACATTCCTTCACGGCCAACGACGGGACTCCTCCGGGCATGAGCAGTATGGCCGCTCAGCGTCGGCGTCATCTCTACGCTCTACGCGAACAACGTCGCCAACTTGAACAGGGCGTTCTCGGCCGTCCAGCCTCCCACCAGACGCTGATGCGAACGGAGAGTGCCCGGCCGAGCTTCGCGCTCGACACGCGCCCAAGTTACGCGCGTACTACAAGCATGTAAACTATTTATGAGAAAAATAGAGAACTCGCTGGCGGATGCAAGCCAGCAGGGAAGGCTAACGTCATGATGGTCCACGTTGAAGCTGTTGATGTCACACATGTCCATTTAGCCATGTTGCCCACTCAAAGACCACTTTACGCTAATACTCGGTCGCGTAGCTTAACGGATAAGGATTCTAACGGCAATATTACAGTGAATACAAGAACTCTGCGTCACGCTGGCAACATAGCGAATCTCGTATTGTACAGGGTCTTTGTAAGGCCAGCCAAGTGACCAGCTGTTTCTTACGCCCGTCCCAAGACGGCAACATTCTATCAAACAAGAAAACCTCCAAAAGTTCGAACGGCTTCTACTAGACAAAAAAGTCTCACGCAACCTCCCAATAAGACTCTCTACAGGCTCGGCCATTCCGTCAATCTCGCCCTTACGTCGTGGCCCGTGTCGCTAGGATGGAGTGGACGATGTTGGCCTTCGTTACCATGGGGTTATCCTGCGTGGCCACCGGGATCACGACCTACAGTCTGCGGCGTAACTGGGACCTGCAGATTTCAAGTGTCCGCTGGCTGTTCTTCATCTTTTTCCTGTGCTACTTCTTCTTCTGTCTCGGCCGCGTAGTGTTCATGATAGCTGGCGTCATCAAGCCGCTGGACTCCACGACGGAAGTGGGCGAACAGCTTTTGGCCAACCGGTACAGCAAGCTGGGCGTCTTTTCCGTGCTAAACTTTAAGGTGTCCCATGACGGGCTGGTTACTGTGTTGCTGGTGTGGGGGGACTGTGCGCTCTTCGCAGTGGCCGTGTGGACCTTCCCACTAGCCTACGAGCTCCGACTCATTGCCACCCGATCCATGGATCGTGGAGCCGAGAAGGAGAACGACCAGATCCAATGGTACTCTTGGCGCGTCTGGATCGTCATAGCGAGCTTTATCGTCGTCGAGACAACACTCGCAGCCGTGAGGAAAGGATACACGACCTATACACAGCGGTGTCTACTGGCCGTGTATTTCACGCAGTCCGCCAGCTTCCTGTACATGGTGTGGAACCTTATCCGCCTCAAATGGGTCGGCCGCAAGTACGAGAATGTGCAGGGCCAGTTTGTCACGTCGCCCATTTATCAGCGACTTTCAAGGATCATGTACGATAGAAACTTGAGTTTATTACGCTGATTTCTATCCTAACGACATGCTACTCAGGTTCGTATACGCCATCTTCATGCTGCAGTTCCAGATCGCGTCCGTTGTCATGTACGCTATGCCGAACCAAGAGTACAAGCTGATCGACTTTATCAGCGTCAGCGCTGTCATCTACTGCACCTCCGGGCTGGCACTCTCTGTTACGACCATGTGTAGTCAAGCCTGCGTCCTCGACTTCTGCCGCTGGTGTTTGCCAGACGACGTTGAAGCCCAAGTTGAAGCGCGCCTCATGCAACCTGGAGAACTATTGTCACCACAAGATACGCAGGTGCTCGTCGAGTCGGTCGAGCCTCCACTTGTGAACCCTGTGTTCGTGTTCACAGATATCCAACAATCAAGTGCGCTATGGGGCGTCGGCGACGGATTTATCATGCAACGGGCGACCGAGATCCACGACAATATTCTACGATCCTCACTCATGAAGTACCGAGGATACGAAATCACGACCGCAGGTGACGCGTTCCAGTTGGCCTTCCATACAGTTCGTGAGGCCATTGAGTACTGTTTGGACGTACAGATGCAGCTTCTGGAAGCTCCGTGGCCGAAAGAGTTGCACGGTTTACTACCGGCGACTAAGAAGGTGCGTTCAGGCCGTCACCTCCTTTTTTGTGGCCTGCGTGTTCGCATGGGGATCCACGACGCCGTGGATTCAGACGGACCATTAATACTGGACGTACACGCGGTGACGGGGAAAATGACGTACACCGGTGCGTCCGAAGTGATTGCGAACGAGATTGGAGATATCGGCGACGGCGGTCAGATTCTGGTCACGAGACGCATAGCGGACTGGCTGTTCATGTACGCGGATCTGGTGGTCATCCCGTGTTCAGTTGATCGCGTGGGAGAGTACACGGTTCCAATGATCAACGCGACGGTGGAGGTGTTCCAGGTGATTCCACTGGAGCTGGTCAAACGCAAGAAGAAATTCACGACGACACTGAAGAAGCGCGTGAGTACGCATCCGTACGGCAGTTCTCAGTTTATAAATGACAACACGCCGCCCGGTTTGAGCACGGAGGCCGCTGAACGCAGGCGTAACCTGTACGCGTGGCGTGAACGGCGTCGCCAACTGGAGCAGGTTGCACTTAATCGTCACGCGTCCTCCCACACAATGCTGCTTGCTGATTCTGCCGACTATGAATGGGGCGTCGTGGGCAGTAGCACTTTGTAAATTAACACGTTTAACGAGAATAGTATTTTAAAATCTAATTTAAAAAAGACATTAAGGTGAGTTAACTTAGTTCAATGGATTATGCTGCATTGCATTAGCTTTAAGTTATAATACCGGTCGCATGCAACATGTAAGTCTTTGTTATTAAAACTCACTTAGTGAAGAATTGTATCGCACCGTTGCTCGACGCTGAGTTTTCGGTGCGTTGATGTTCGAAAACGACAAGCACATCGAACGCGTTAGTTTGTCCCCACAAGTCTCCAAATTGGTGCGTTGTATTAATGGGAGTTCCAATGGAACTTCTGTCGACTCAAAACATGCTTTCGACTCATCGAAGGTTTCGATGAAGCAAAGATACCGTACAGATGTCGTATTGTACGGCATCTGTGCAGCTTGGGATCTGTCCGATGTCGAGAATCACGTTCCCAATCTCTTTGCTTACTTTCTCTCATACTGGACTGGCCGCGTTCATCGAACGTCGCGTTGGTCCGCCGTGGCGATACTGGCTCCTTGGTGTCCGTAGCTTCACCGACCAAGCGGAGACGCGGAACGTGCGCCATTTCCCGATCAACTCCACTTGAAAGCGTCGAGGTTTCGTATTTTTCAAACCAAACCGGAGTACACCATGGTCTGGCGAGTCTGCACTCTTGCAGCCGCAGTCGCAGTCAGCGTCGCACACGCTGCTCCGCTGCCCACAGGTGTTTGCTACGCGCCGTGGCACCATCCCACCGTCACGTACGATGTTGTAGGTAAGGACTTGACCGAGGTTGGCCAGTACTTTTCCAGCATCCGTACGTTCCAGGCACTGTTCAGTGGCGTGAACGTCATCAACTCGGCCGCAGCAGCAGGAATCAAAGTGGCTGTAGGCGTACAGCTCACGGAGCCGGCCCTAATTGACGCAGAAATTGAAGCTGTGTGTGACGGTTATAAAGCGAACCCGAGCGCCGTGGAAGCGGTGTACGTTGGTAACGAGAACCTCAAGAACAAGGACTTCGGAACGTTCACGGCCGACCAGCTCGTCGGCTACATTACGCGTATTAAGGAGTGTGTCGGAAAGACACCTGTGGGTTCAGTGCAGCGTATTAACGAGTGGCTCTCGGCCGAAGGGGCCGCCACGCTATCTGCGGCGTGCGACGTTATTGGTGTCAATATCTACCCGTTTTTCACGAATGGCCCGCAGACGGCCGTGGAAAAACTACAGACGCAATGGGAGCAAATGGCGGTGAAATACGACGCTGATAAGATGCACGTGACCGAAACTGGGTGGCCATCGGAAGGCGAGAACTATGGCGCGAACGTGCCCTCGCTTAAAGGGATGCAGCAGTATATGGACGATTACGTGGAATGGTCCAAGAACGTCCCACAGAGCTACTGGTTTATGATGTACGACACGACCAAGAGCTACACGGGTGCTGAGTACGAGAAACACTTTGGTGTCTTCACTGCCGATGGAAAGCAGAAAATCACCGTCCCAAGCGGTGATGGCGCCCAGAAGCAATCCAACGCGACGGACTCGTCACCGCAGCAGCAAAAGAAACCAGGCGTATCGGCTGATCCTCCTGCGAGCGTGAAGAAGGATGCGCCTACTAACAAGACCAGTACAACGCCTCCCGCTACCACGGGTACCCCTGTTTACACGTTCCAGCAAGACTCCACGGGCAATGAAGCAGCAGGTACTGTAGCTCCATACTCTGAAGAAGGAACTGGAACCTGTAGCCAGATCGTATCGTCTGGAGACGCCGCCGTTGGTATCAAGATCGTCACTGACAAGAGCTGCGCGTCTGGAGGTGTCGGGTGTCTTGATAAGATATGCAGATTCTGCAAGGAAGTCAGTTCTACGGCGTCATCCAAGTTCGTTGACTGCGCCTCGATTGAAGGGAAATCACCGAAGCTGTAGATTCAACGTCATAGAGATGTGTTTTTGTAGCTCTAGGGAAGTGAATCTCGGCTTTCGCTTTGTGTTCAACGTAAGGGAGTCGCTGGAAACTCCAAGTTGATCAAGGGGTTTGTAACTTAGACAACTTGATTAACAAGAAATGGTTTGGCTACGATCAGCTTCAACTATTTGTGCTATTATGAACAGAATCTGATGTCGAGATACATGTACACTACTACTCTACTTGGATGCCGTTCATGACACTAACAGCTCCGTGTTTACAGTGCATTATTGCCGTTTGCGGAGATTGACCCTGCACTTGCCGGCATCTTCAGCCGTGGTTGCAACCGGAGTCGCCTCAGCCTGAACCGAGCCTTCCGAAAGAGTCTCCGGGTCAGTGAATACAGTTGTCGGAGCTGTCGTCGTGGCAACAGGGACAGACTCAGTTGCGGTATCAATTGCAACCGGAGCAGTCGTCGGAGCTGTGGTAGGAGCATCAGTGACCACAGGGGCAGTCGTACTAGGTGTATCAACTGCAATAGGAATTTCTGTCGGAGTAATTGCCGAGAAGTCAATGACAACAGGGGCAGTCGTTGAAGGCGTCGTGGCCACCGGAGCTTCTGTCGTGATAGGAGCATCGGTAGTGTCCTGAGTCGAGCCCGAAGAGGACTGTTGCGTCGTGACGCTGTCACCGCCAGGGATCGTGACCTTCTGCGTTCCGTCCGAAGTGAACAAACCGAAGTGCTTCTCGTACTCTGCTCCCGTATAACTCACAGTCGTATCGTACATCATGAACCAGTACGACTTCCCCACACTCTTGGACCACGTGACGTAGTCGTTCAAGAACTGTTGCATTGTTTCAAGTGTCGGTGTGTTGCTTTGGTAGTTCTCGCCACTGGAGGGCCAGCCCGTCTCCGTTAAGTGGAGTTTACTTGCGTCATACATTGCCGTCATCTGGCTCCATTGAGCTTCTAGTTTTTTCACTGGAGTCAGGTCGCTCACAGTGAAGAACGGGTAAATGTTGACTCCGATGACGTCCGACGCTGCCTCTAACGTTGCCGCGCCGTCAGCCGTGAGCCACTCGTTGATGCGTTGTACCGAACCAACGGGCGTATCCCCTACACACGTTTTAAGCTGGTTAATGTAGATCACCAATTGCTCAGCTGTGTACGTTCCAAAGTCGCCGTTCTTGAGGTTTTCATTGCCGACGTACACCGCTTCAATCGCGTTCGGGTTGGACTTGTACCCTTGGCACACCGCGTCGATCTCGGAGTCGATGGCCGAGGCGTCGGTAAGCTGCAAGCCGACAGCAACTTTAAGACCCGCTGCAGCTGCTGCTTCGATGACGTTGACACCGCTGAATTGCGCTTGATACGTGCGGACGCTCGAGAAATATTGCGCGATCTCAGTCATATCTGCACCGACGACGGCGGCATCGACGGTGCTGTGGTGCCACGGGGCGTAACACACACCCGTCGGTAATGCGGCGGCATCCGCACCGACCACGAGTGTAGCCATCGCCACAGCGACACAAAGGCTGGAAGAGAAGACCATGGCCGCTTGAGAATGAGCTGGCTTGTGCTTTGAAAAGACAATTGAGAAGTGAGAACTCGGATGGACGGCACCATCGGTCACACTCGCTCGAGCCGAAGGGACAGTAAGTAGTCGGAATGAATTCGGAGGGGCAGGAAGGTTGTGGGGAGTGGAGGATGAAGTTGCGTTGCCTTACGGCACTTGGGTCGCCGCATGGATTCCACGAAGGATTGATCGAATAGCTATTTCTCTAAGCTGATCTTGCCTTGTAACGGCAGTTCACTGGTTGTATCTGCTCGCTAAACGTTCTGATTTCGACAACGACGACACCACCGTCACTTAATGGTAGAATTTTTGAAGAGTAGTCTCGATGTAGAGATGTCGCTAGGTAGAAAGGTACATGCGCAATGATGGTCCGGGCTTTATTGCAGCAGATACTGGTGTACTCGTGCGATCAATTTATCTGCTCTTATTCCTTTTTGTGCGACGTCCAATGCGTTAAGCTTAAAAAGACGAGCGAAACATAAGAGAATTGGATAAGACTACCAGGTCCTGTATGTCAGCCAGAACAAACCGGTACTTCATAAACTAAGCAATGCCTTCAAGTTGCACGTAAAGGCTTGTCCCTTCGAATAAAAAAGAAATACAACGATTGAAGTGGTATGTGTACAAAAACTGTTTTGTTTCTCCTTTATGCACCTCCGCTACATGCTTCGACTTCCTAGCTACGTAGCTGAGTCGTCTACATCAACGACTTACAGGTGCCTTACATGGCGCAGTCCTTGCCAGACTGCACCACCGGAGCAGGGGTCACCGAAGGAGTGTCCGGGGTGGGAACGTCCTGCGTGGGGACATCGACCGCAGGGGTTCCCTGAACAGGGGTCTCCTGGGCGGGGGTGTCCTGGGCAGGGATTTCACCAGTAGGGTTGGTAGGGGCCTCCGTACGGTACTCGGGGACGTCCACGGCGTACTGCTGCTCAGTCGGGGCAGGGGTGCCCTGCTGGGTCTGGTCACCACCATCGTTAGCAGGCGGGGTGCCTGGGGTCTTCGTGCGGTACTCCGGCACGTCAACGGCGTACTGCTGCTCAGTTGGGACAGGGGTGCCCTGCTGAGTCTGGTCACCACCGTCATTAGCAGGCGGGGTGCCAGGGGCCTCCGTGCGGTACTCGGGCACGTCAACAGCGTACTGCTGCTCAGTCGGGACAGGGGTGCCCTGCTGAGTCTGGCTGCCCGTGGAGCTGCCCTGAGTCTGGCTGCCCTGCGTAGGCGTCGTCGTCGTGGATCCATCCTTGAAACCACCGGGGATCGACACCTTCGGGTTGCCGTCCTTGTCGAAGCAGCCAAAGTGCTTCTCGTACTCGGCGCCGGTGTAGCTGGTGGTCGTGTCGAACATCATGAACCAGAACGACTCTCCCTTGCCAGCCGACCACTGGACGAAGTCGTTGAGGTACTCCTGCATGATCTCGAGCGACGGAGTGTTACCGAACGAGGTCTCACCCTCCGTAGGCCAGCCAGTCTCAGTCAGCTGAATCTTGCCGGCATCGTACTTGGATGTCATCTGCTTCCACTGAGCTTCGAGCTTCTCAATGGGCTTCTGCTCACCCTGTGTGAAGAACGGGTAGATGTTTGCACCTTGCTTGTCGCAAGCACCGGCGACTTGGTCGACACCGGGAGCAGAGTTCCACTCGTTAATGCGCTGCACCGTACCAACAGGCACACCACCGCCTGTGCACTCCTTGACCTTCTGGATGTAACCCACGAGCTGGTCGGCGCTGACCGTGCCGAAGTCGCCGTTCTGCAGGCACTCGTTACCGACCCAAATGGTGTCGACGGCACTGGGGTTTCGCTTGTAGCCGTCACATACGGCCTGGATCTCGGCGTCGACCGAAGCCAGGTCGTTCATCTGCACACCGGGAGAAACCTTGACGCCAGCTTCGGCGGCAATGTCAATGACGTTGAGCCCGCTCATGCGGGTCTCGAACGTACGGAAGCTCGAGAAGAACTGGCCAATCTTTTGAATATCACCCTTAAGGACGTCCTTGTTGACGGTCGAGTGGTGCCACGGGGCGTAGCAAGTGCCCGTGGCATCGGCAGAGCTGATGGCCAATGCGGCCATCATGGCGAACGTAGTCTTGTAGGTAGCACACACCATCTTTGAAACGAGTCGAAGGGATGAAGTTGTAGAGAGGTGCTGGTGGTAGTTCCTTGCGCTGGACGAGGAAAATTGGGGAATGAACAAGTTCAGAAGCTGTGCTCCCGTTCTGAGGAGACGAGAGAGGAGGCGAGCGAGCGCTCTGCTGTTCGAACTGACGCTCGGTAAGAGACACTCGCCTCTGCGGGCAAGAGACCGTCGTCTTTTACACATGACCATCCATGCGGTACAGTGCAATCGAAGACTTGGCAGAGATTGCCAGCGTCCTCAAACTTCGAGGTGACAGCAGGTTTAAGCGTGGCACATGGTAGGGAACGACGACTATCGTCCGACGCGTTCACACCGAGCTGACTGGATTTCGGAGAAGCAATTGTAATGGAAGAAGTCATCTTGAGTTCTCCAATACATGTACAGTAACGTCGGCCAGGAGACTCAGTTATTTTAGATGAGTCCCAAAGCAATTTGCAGAGGCAGGTCTTCGCTGTCTCGTTTGCTTACAACCGCGCGTTCGTGGCACGCACGACATGCCACGCTGCACCGGACTTCGCATAGGAATTTCCTACATGTATTAGGAAAGACCCGACGATCGACAAGCATGACGTATGTAGATACAAATCAACGATGCGAGGTAAGATGAGAAGAAGAAGAAAATCTACCGGTTGATATTACGAGAAACTTCCATTGGAAAGCGTACAGTACTGTCCTCGTAAAAGTGCATTCGGTCCATCCAAAGTGTCTCTTTCAAAATTCAGACCCACCAGGATCTTGCTTAAGAGACTGAAAGTCTCAGCGATCGTCCACGCGTTTTACATCGCGCAATTGGCGGTCGTCGTCGTGGCAGTCGTAACCGCCGGAGTCACGGCAGGGCTGTCTGTAGCCGCGACCGTCGTGTCCTCTTCCTCCGACGTCGTAGTGGTCGGTGCGGGAGTGGCCTCCTCCGTGGCCGAATCGTCGGCGTACGACGTAGTTTGCTGGGTTGAATCATCCGTGGCCGAGCTCTGGGGAGTCGAGTCTTCCGAGGCCGATGCCGAGCTCTGCGCTGTCTGCTGCGTGGTGTCCTCGCTAGTGGAAGCGGTCGTTGACGTCGTGGTGGAGCTAGTACTGCCGCCCGGGATGGTCACGTGAGCGACCATGTCGTCGCCGAAGATACCGAAGTGGGTCTCGTAGTTGGCGCCCGTATAGCTCGTGGTGGTGTCGTACATCATGAACCAGTAGCTCGACTGCACGCTGGAGGACCAGGTGGCCCAGTCATCCAGGTACTGCTGCATGCCATCGTACGATGGCGAGTTGCCCTCGTAGTCGTCGCCCTCGTACGGCCAGCCTGTTTCGGTCAAATGCATTGTGCTCTCGTCGTATCCGGCCGCCAGCATCTGGGCCCACTGGGTCTCGAGCTTGGACACCGACGTACTGTCGCCCTGGGTAAAGAACGGGTAGATGTTAACGCCGATGACATCGCAAGCGGCCGCCAGCGTGGAGGCGTCATCTGCGTTCAGCCACTCGTTGATGCGCTGCACGGAGCCGACGGGCACAGCATTGCTCGTGCATTCTTTAACTTGCGAAATGTAGCCGGCTAGGGTGTCGGCGCTGAAAGAGCCATATTCTCCGTTAACCAGGTCCTCGTTACCGACGTACACGGCTTCGATAGCATCCGGATACGACGAGTAGCCGTCACACACGGCCTGGATCTCTGAGGCAATGGCCGACGAGTCCGTGAGCTGTACACCCACGGCCACTTTGAGACCTGCGTTGGCCGCCGTCTCAATGACGTTAATACCGCTGTATTGCGCCTGGAAAGATCGGAATGCCGTGAAATACTCGGCGATCTGGGCCATGTCGGTGGCCAGCACGTCGCTAGTCACGGTGTCATGATGCCAAGGCGCGTAGCATACGCCGGGCAGGGTAGCGTCCACAGCGCCTGTAGCGAGGACAGCCAGCACTGTGACGACGGTCATGTACGACGTGCACACCATTGTCAATAGAGCTCTAAAGGCGATTCAGATCGATACGAGTAAGAAAGCGAATTGAGTAATGACTTTCATGGCTGTCGACTAGCAAATAGCGGCCACGGCCGAGATGACAAAGAGACTTTCGCATCGGCGACAGATACTTAAGGACATTAGAACACAAGTGTCATGCATGGTATTTTAGAGATCTGGTGCTGGCGAAAGATACTCGAGGAAGTGCCTTGCACATCGATGTGAGCTGCTTCGCGACTGGAAGCCGCTCAAAGCGCACGGGTGGCACCGCCAGATGGCCATTTGACAATCGACAGGGTGGAAAAAAGGAAGGTACAGTACCCGCTAGCCGGTTTCCAGTCACCGCGATGGCCAAAAAAATCCGCTGTGAGCAGATCTGCTGCTCCGCAAATGTCTTGAACCAGCGCAACTTGCGTCGTAACTGGTGGTGGAGCCGTAGTCGTAAGGGAACTACATGTACTACATGTACATGTACTAAGGTGCGACGACGGCGGTGGTTGTAAACGACACCTTAATCACTGTAACTTGGTACATGTAACCGAAGATGACTGCTTTTGGCGCCGGTACATGTAAAGATTGCCGGCCAGCTGTTCCGCACGTTTGTGGTACGGCCGGGTTTCTTGCGCAGCCCGTGGGTGCCGTCAGTGAGCACGCGAGCATAGTGGCGTATCATACAGTAGCTTTCTGCACTGCCACAAAAGTCACGCTGATTTCCGCCTTCCGCACGGATAGCCGCGGAACGTTAGCGTGGCGCCCTAAGACGAATTGTCTGAGATGATCGCTACGACGTGGGTGCTCGTACGTGTGTACATTGCTTTAATTTCTGTCATGCTTGGCTTCTGTCAGAAAATGCAGTGATCGGAAAAAGAATTCTCTATCGCTGCGTTGTGGCTGTCTGGGCGAAGATCTCAGTGTCCCTACAATTGACGACTTGGCTTTAATTCAATTACCGGTACATGTACATGTACATGTAAAGCAATAACAATGTACTTTCGAAGTACATGTATAATAATTTTGCCCGTCCCCAAAGTACCCCCCCCCCCCCCCCCCACCAAAATTTTGAGCAAGCTGGGTGGGGGCTGTCCAGATAAGAAAGTGATAGATTTAATATCACTGAGCTCGTAGTGCACAGAAAAAAAAGGTAGGAGAAGCTGTCACCATGTCCAACTAAGCTTACCCAATAATCGACCAGCCAACTTTTATTGACAAACCCTATGATACTGCATACATCAATCTTATTAAAAGACTCTTCCTAGTAAGCTCGTGACAAGCATTGTTTCGCTGTAGTCGTCGGCGAGGTTGGAAACGCTGGAGCGCTTGGGCCACGGCCCGATTGCCATCACAATGCTTTGTTTTAATTAAACAGTCGGAAGTGTCAGAATCCGGCAAAGTAGACTCATGGACCAAGCTGACTAATTTCATGTGGGTAGCGTACACATAGCAGAAGCCTCCAAACCCCTACCATCGCTCGGGTTGCCGTCCTATTACGCACACTATGAAGAGCAGCTCTTAGAAAAGGCTCGCAAGAAAGACACGAGCTAGCAGGCGCCTCGCAATATACGCTTGATCACGATGTACCACCAAAGAGAGCGCGAAGCATAAGTCTTTCTGCACAGCTAAATTCGCCAGCTCAAGTGTCTAGCAATGACACGAAAGGGGCGCCAAGGTTCCCATACAGCATCCAGCACCAATACTGTAGCGGACAAGACTAGCTTCAGGACCAGTAAAGCAGTCGTTAGCAGCTAAGACAGCAAGAAGGTCAGGAAGAGTAAGCCCACCTCAGCCAAAAGAAGCGCAGCTGATGGCATCAGTGCACAACCCTCTAACAAGAAGGTTCGTAAAGTGTTAAAAAGTGCTGCTGAAAAGACCAAGCAAGGAACAAGTATGCGCTGGACTGTTGATCTTGCTGGTCTGGCAGATGAGGTTCGCTTTAAGAACAAGCTGATTCTGGACAAGTTTGCTTCGAAAGCCTCAGATACGAAGGCAATCCGGGATGTATGTGGGGGACACTATCAATGTGTTTAATCAAGGTTTTTTGGTTAGCACGCATGGGAAAATGGTGAACCCCATGTGGTGAACGTCAAACAGCTCAAGAACAAGCTGAATAGCATTCGATCAGCCTACAAGTTAGATCGATCTCATTTAATGGCCACTGGTAATCACGTCCGTGACAGCCACTCCGAAAGCGATGAGAGTGAAGAAGCTCGCACATATCCAGAAATGCCCCGGGAATATTTTCTCGCGTCTCTACAGCTGACTGCATCGGCCTTTGACAACCTCGAAACGAGCAAAAACCTCACGCGTGACACCCTCAATGTTCAACAGCGGTTCCGCGATGCTTTGGGCGCAGCACTAGTTTGATTGTGGCCATTACTTTGTGACGTCTTTTTTCGCCGCCCGGGATGCACTGGTGAGGCATTTACCGAAACGGGCACTGCAGCCGGTGGTGATTTGCCTAGCAGTAGCCAAAGTGAGGTTATTTGTCCGATGATGTCTGCTCCGATACGCCAAGTGAAGCTCACGATAGAGCAAAAAAAAGCAACGAAGTTGAAGAAACAATTCGAGCGTCAGACTCGAAGAGCAAGTTTAAGCGTCCGGTGGACACAGCCAGCGATACACTTCAGGCTGGGTTTGCTTCAATTGAGAGGGTGTTGGTTGGTCGCCGAAACCCACCACAACCAAGTGTTGACGTTGTTCAGCTCGTCGGCAAGCTGACGTCTTCGATGGAATCCACCCAAGCTTCGCAACAAGCGACCGGTGCAGCCCTGCTTCAAGGAATTGCAGGTCGTTACCAGTTTACCAAATAGCTTTATCAGGAAATTGCGAGGAAAAACGACCGCCTCGCACGGTGTAACTCATTCATTTTACGGGGTACCGGTAGCTGCATCAACTTGAGCTACCACAACTCATTGTCGCGTTGGTAGAATCGATCCGCGTGCATGTTTCTCTTTTGAATTACTATATCAACCTTCTCCTGCGTTCGCTCCCAACCATGGTCAAAGTACTCCATCACTTTTCTAGCTTCATGTCTTGCTTACCTTCTTGATTCGTCGTCGTTGACACTTTGTCGCCTATGTCAATTAGCAGATTGTGCAGCATCGCGGCGACACAGATCATCCGTGCACTAGTGATCTTCCCGATCTGTTACACCATGCAAAACTTTAATCCTTGCCTTGATCTTGCCGAAGACACTATACACGATGATTCGCGTTTGAGAGAGATGATAATTGTTGCTACAAACAGTTATATAAGCACCCAATATTAGCTTTAAAGTATGCTAGCAGTATCTTGTAAGACTAGGCTACCATCTACGCTTCCGCGTCAAGCGCTGACCGCTGCGTTCATCGTATGGTATCATCAGAAACAGCCACAGTTTAAAGTCAGCATCTCCTAGCAAATTGACACCTGGTGGGCACAGATCTGTAGCCTTGGCTTCAAGAACGACAGACTGGTTCCATATTGATTGATCTGAATTGCTGTCACTAAAAGCTCCAAGATACCAAAACTTGTATTTGTAGTCGATAGCGGCTAGACAATTATAGGACGGTTCCCCACTCTTGTCGTAGAAGCCCTATGTAATGGGCCCAACTCCAATTACATAAGTAGGTAGATATTTCTTTAGTTATTACATAAGTAGGTAAAGTGGCACACGGGTAGCGTGTGCCAAGGTGTCATCATCTGATTGGTTGATAGTGAGGAGCCATACTCACTTATTGACCAATCAGATAAAGACATGTGTTTGAGTGGTTCACACGAGGCCAGGGGTAGCCGCCCTGGTCCTAAATAAATCAGAGTTGAATTTGACACAAACCTAAGACTTGGTTTTATTATTGCGAGCTTCCTCCGCACTATAGTGTAAGCTAGTAACGGTATATCTTACCCCGTTACACCTGTTAGCACTTTGTAGTCCTTCCAACGACCAAGTCTACGATGAGCCAAGTCCAGATCTCCGGGGCGACCCTGGAGCATGCTGCATTCCCCCATCTCACTCGCGTGGAGTGGGAAGCGCTTCACCGCCTCGTGGCGGTGTCCGGAGACGCTGTCGTCGCATCGCTGCTGAGCTCAGCGACGCCCGACCAGCAACGTCTTGCAGCACAAGAGTTCATGGAACGCGAGCTCGCCGATGCGAATCGGCGGGTGTCAACTCCCTCGCGTCCATCCCAGAATGACGTCGTCAAGATGGAGACGTCTATGTATTCTGGCGCCGGTGAAACCGGCTTCCGCTAAACCGGTGGTTCCGCGAGATCGACATCGCTATCGCCTCGCGACGCATCGAGGCGTCATCGGCCAAGATGAACTTCCTCCTCTCCCGGCTAACCGGGAAGGCCAAAGAATGGGCCCTCGGGAAGCTGGTTGTCGACCCCGAGGCTTTCCCGACTCTGGAAACTCTCCAGAGCGACTTGCGCCTCGCGTTCGAGCCCCCGCAAGATGAGTCTCGCGTTCGCACAGAGTTCTTCGCTCTGCGACAAGGGCAGATGTCCATGCGTGATTACGTCCAGAAGACGCGACATATGGCGTCATGCATCGTGACCAAGCCAATCGACATGACCTCGCAAGTCCACGTATTTGTGTTCGGCATGCGCGAGGGTATGACCCGCTACTGCCTCACCAGAGCTGAGCCCTCCTCTCTCGAGGAGGCGTTTGCACTCGCGATCCGCGAGGATTACATGGTCGCTGCATCGTACGCCGCAGCCATACCTGCGGAAGCCCGAGAGTCTACCCCCGAGCCCATGGAGATCGACGCCATCAACGCGTCGAGCAATCGACGTCGCGGGTCCTACCGCGGCAGCGCTGGGCGAAGCAATCGCTCCCTCATTTGCTTCCGCTGTGGGAAGAAGGGTCATCGCGCGGCGGAGTGCCGCGCGCCAGCCCCCGTCGTCTCTCACGTCGACGCGGAACACTCCTCGGTCGCTCATTCAAAAAACGACCAGGACCAGTAGGTGCGGGGCGCCCTACTGGCTTTAACGAAGGACCGGGCCCTCCGGTGGCAGCCCAACCTTCGAGCCCTCCCGTGCTCCAAGCACACACCAATGCCACCACTACGCCGGGCGACTCGAGACTGATCATTGTCAGCCTCCACGTCACCGGTGCCCGGCGACCACTGCGCGCGCTCCTGGACTCAGGAGCGACCAACAACTTCTTTCGCGCGTCGTGTTTGTCGGTACTACCCAAGAACGTCCGCGTCCGGAATGGTCCGGGCGAGATCCAAGTCAAACTCGCAGATGGTAAGGCTCGCCGCGTTGCGCGGCGTGACGTGTCTTTGTCGTACACGTTCGACGGCTTCCGTAGCAAGGACGACTTCTTGGTGATCGAGATGAACTACGCGTTTGACTGCATCCTGGGCATCCCTTGGCTTGCGCGATATCAGCCAGAGATTGACTGGCTGGCCCAATCAGTCAAGCGTCGACGTGGATTCGACGTGAGCGAGGTCTTCACACACCTCTTGGTGGCGCCAAGAGACTGGCCCCACGTCACAGTCGTCGACAAAACAGCAACGACACAAGCAGTGCACAGAGCGAGCGATGACCCTCTCTGCATGGCTTGTGCTACGTTGTTGGACGAAGAGCCCTCGCGGTTTCGCGAGGTAGATAATGAGGTGGTTGAGCAGCGGCTCCCACAGTACAAGACGGTGGTAGAGCAGAGGTTCCCGCCGAACGATTCGGCGGTCGAGAAGATTGGGCTCCCCTCAAACGATGCCGCGGTTGAGCAGGGGCTCCCGCGTGTTCCCGGCCCGGTCGAGTACGGTCTCCCGCGCCTAGAGGAGGGTGATGCATCGTCGAGTAGCAGTGCGTCAGACTCGAGCGTAAGCTCGAGGAAGTCGAAGAAGAAGTCGAAGCGACGACGCCTGAAACCTCGTCGAGACTACACGACCAGCGATAGCCCGCCGATGGAATCGGTCAGCGCGCTGGAGTACGTGGAAGGAGGCCCGAATCGGTCGCGCAGCATCGCAATCGCGACCCCCGCCGCGCGAAGCGGCGGCGATCACACGCCTTCCAGGCTTGTCCTGAAAGAACTTTCTTCGGGACCTCAAGGCTGGAGACGTCGAGCAAGTATGCTTGGTCACCGAGGCAGTCTCGGTGGATGAGGCAGCAAATGCGGTCGCAACGGACAGTGAACGTTCACGTCCGCTAGGTGCTGAACCTAAGTCTGCTCGAGAGGAACGATTCCAAACGCAGTCTTGGGAGGCCTTGCGGGAGTCAGCGAATCCCGTATACGACACCGCCTGCGAGTACGCCGACGTCTTCCCGGATGAGATCCCCGCCGAACTACCGGCGGATCGTGGGGTTCAGCATGAGATCGACCTCGCGCCAGGTACGAAGTACTGCGTTACCAGACAATGGCCACTTCCGCGTGATCAAGTGAAAGCGATCGATGACTTCTTCGAGGGCCGCCGAAAGGCGGGTCACGTGCGTGAGAGTACCTCTCCCCATTCCAGTCCAACGTTCTGTGTGAAGAAAGCTACAGGGGGATGGCGTATCGTTCACGCATTCAACAAGTTGAATGATGCCACCATCCCCGCGCAGACTCCGATCCCTCGGAAGGACATGGTACTGGACCCCATGGCTGGCAGCGTCATCTACAGCGCCATCGACCTGACCGATGGATTCTATCAGATCCTGATGAGAACATCTGATGTGCCTCTCACCGCCGTAAGTACACCGAGCGGGATGCTCTGGGAGTGGCTCGTGATGCCACAGGGCCTCAAGAACGCGCCTGCCACCTTCAATCGCATGGTCTCCCATGTGCTTCGCCCGCTTCGAGACTTCGCGCCGAGTTACTTCGACGACATCTTCGTGCACAGCCGCGCTGAGGGCAACCTCAGTGCCGTGGACGTACATCTGAAACACCTGAGACAAGTCTTCCAGGTGATGCGAGAGAACAAGCTCCACGCAAACCTGAAGAAATGTGTCTTCTGCGCACCGGAGATTCCGGTGTTGGGATGCTACGTGAGCAAGAACGGTGTGCGCGCGGATCCCGAGAAGGTATCGTCTATCTGTGCTTGGCCAACGCCGACAAGCCCCACTGAGTTGCGTCAGTGGCTTGGCATGGCCAATTACTTGCACAAGTACACGAAGAATTACGCTGGGTTGATCCAGCCGCTGTCCTCGCTGCTGAAGAAGGACGTGATCTGGGAGTGGAAATCGGACCACCAAGCTGCATTCGACTCGGTGAAGAAGAGCTTGGCGTCTGCGCCGATACTGAAGCTTGCTGATGACTCAAAGCCATTCCACGTCGTCTGCGACGCGAGCGATTTTTCCATCGGCTGTGCGCTGATGCAGTTCGATGACGACGAACACGAACGCGTTATCAGCTATCAGTCGCGCCAACTGAAGCCAGCCGATAAGAATTACCCAGTCCACGACAAGGAGCTCCTGGCAATGCGGTACGCTCTGATCAAATTCAGAGTGTACTTGCTCGGTGAACAGTCATTTGCGGTTTACACTGATCACGCATCGCTGCGGACAGCGATGAAGAGCCCTCACTTGTCGCAACGGATGGCCCGTTGGCTGTCATTCTTCTCCGAGTACAACTTCGTTGTTCACTACAAGCCGGGCAATAATAACATTCTCGCCGACGCGCTGTCTCGGCGTCCGGACTACGATCCCCGTGAAGCGCTAGGACATCAGCTCGCTGATGAGGACGACGACGAATGTGCGGTCTGCGTGTCGTCAGGCATCAACTTGACGTTGACCACGCCCACGCTCCCGCTGGGCGACGAGATTGCTACAGCGTACGATGATGACCCTATATACGGCGCCATCATGAAGCACCTGCGTGCTCCTAGTAGTGACACGCTAAGTGCCCTGTCGAAGACCACGCGGAATCAGATCCATCGATATCGACTGGACGGTAATCTGCTCAAGTACAGCATCGACAGGTTCGATGGACCTCGAGTCGTCGTCCCAAACGACGCTGATCTACGTGCGCGCATAATCCACGAGTATCATGACGCCCCGACTGGAGGACATCTCGGTCGCGAGAAGACGTACGCGGCTCTGTCGAGAGACTTCTATTGGCCGCACATGTACAAGTGGGTACGCAAGTGGGTCCGCACATGTGAAACTTGCCAGCGAGTCAAACCGTCTTTGACGTCTCAGGCCCCATTGCGCTTTCTTCCGGTCGCCACGGAAGCCTGGCGCTCCATTTCGATGGACTTCATCTTCGGTCTTCCGCCCGATACAGCCGGGCGCACGGGTGTACTTGTGTTCGTCGATCGTTTCAGCAAGATGGTTCATCTCGTTCCGGTGGCGGCCTCAATCACCGCGGAAGAGTCCGCGGCCCACTTCGTCGACGTGATTTTTCGTCACTACGGCCTGCCGGAGTCTATCGTGTCCGACCGCGACCCGCGGTTTACATCCGCGTTCTGGTCACGCCTCTTCGAGCTCTTGGGAACCAAATTATTGATGTCAACTGCGGCACATCCGGAGACGGATGGACAAACAGAACGCGTCAACCGCGTCCTTGAAGACGTTCTCCGCAGCTATGCAACTTCGTACACGAGCTGGAGCTCGTTCCTACCGCTAGCCGAGTTCGCACTCAACAACGCCGAGCACTCCTCGACGGGTATGACGTCGTTCTTCGTGAACAACGCTCGCCACCCACGTGTTCCGGCACTTCTCGCCGTGGGTCACCCCACGGATGCTGGCGGCTCCACCCTTGGTGGGGGAGAACCTCCTTCGGTCGACATGGATGCTGAAGCTGCGCTCAGCTCTAGGGACAACGTGTCCGTGTCGTGGTCATCACCGGTACGTGAACCGGTGTCTCAGCACGCACCGGTAGCCTCACCGGTGTCAACAAGCCTGCCGGCGCACTCGACTTCAGGGTTATCTTCGGGTGTAGCCAGTGCGAACGTCCTGACTCGTTCTCCGTCCAAGCAGTCCATCGAGCCTACTCGGCATACTGCATCTCCGATAACGAGATGGACGTCGCAGAACTTGATCGATCCAGGCCGCAAGATTCGTGAGCAAGAAGTTACCACGGCAAACTATACACCGAAACCCTCGGTGCTTCCTGCCGATCGCTCGGCAGTTGCGGAATTCGTCATGCAAAGGCAATCCATCGCAAGGTTCGTCCGCGACGCACTGCAGAACGCAGTGGACAAGCAAAAGGAACAAGCTGATAAGCACGGTCGAAAGAACGTGAATGTATTCAAGATAGGAGATCGCGTTCTCCTATCGACCGAGGGAATCCGCGCTTCCGCCGTGACCAACCTCGGCGCCAACAAACTTGCCCCACGCTTCATCGGTCCTTTTCGTGTAACCAAGGCTGTGGGTGACGCCTACACCTTGGACATCCCGTCGTCACTTAGACTCCACCCGACGTTTTACGTCGGGCGACTCAAGCGGTACTTCCCTGCGACGATTCCTGATTCGAGCCAGCAGACGGAGCATGCGTCGGGCGACCAGCCCGACGAGCCTGACGCGCCAGAAAGCCGTCAGCCCCTGGCGCCCGCTCTCGCGGACGATCTCCCTGCTGGTCAGAGCCAAGCACATGCGTCTCCAATCCCCGTAGGCGAGATAACAGCTCCCGATTCGACTGACGAAGCTCCGACGCGATCTGCTCAGCCCGCCAGGCACGATCTTCCGCCCGCTCAGCTCCAACCTGAGCGTCCAACGCGCGGTTCGAAGCTGCCTCCACCTCGCCCTGAACGTACAGGGCGTACGCCGTATCATCGTGAAGGCCCACCACCGATAATTGACTCGGTGGGTGATGCGCGCTGGATTGTGGAGCGTATCATTGGCCACGAAGATCCCCACAACTCGGCTGTTCAACGTAACATCCGTAGTCATACTCTTCGCGCGGTCCCTACCGCGCGCCGCTATCTGGTACGTTGGCTCGGCTATTCTCCAAAGCATGATACGTGGGAGCCCCGCGCCAACCTTCTCCGCGACGTTCCGGACGTGGTCCACGAGTATGAGACCATGCTGCTTGAGAAGAAGAATTCCGCGAGTCACCCCGCGGAGACCGTGAACGAGATCGAGAGCGGCCACGAGAACGACCCGCACGAGGAGGCGACAACGATGTCGCGCTCCGACGCGTGCAACGTCGGCGTGAGCCGCGGCGAACACTGACACAGCTTGTCAGTGCAAGAATGAAAACAAGAAACCACCGGCGACATCGAACCGGTGACCAGTGGGTTGTCAACTCGACACGCTACAGCTGCGCCGAAATGACTTCGATTACCAGCGGCGACACGGTGGCCAACAAGTACCTGATTCTGGTGACACCAGTGGTGACAACGTGGCGCTCACTTGGGTTGTTCAAGTGGTTGACTTCCGTCGACAAGTCTCATGTCTTCGAGATGTTCGAAGCTGTTCCGCTCTGGCAGCAAAACAACACTCGCGTGTGCGTGAGTGAATGCGGCTGGTGGGAATCGAACCCTGGCGTCCTGACTGGAAGCCCCATGCATTGACCACTGCGCCACGAAGTCGGCTTCGTGAGGTTCCTCGTGTCCGTGATCCAAATGCCTCCACTTCGGAGCCTTCTAAGGCGCATGTACGCTTGGCACTTCGTCGATGTGTGTCCTGGGAGCCGAGACACGCAGTGACGGTCCTCGCAGTACATCCAGAGCTTGTGGCACACCTGTCGACCCTGGGCTTGCCCTTGTTACCACCGCCAGCGACGCGCTGGCGCTGCCGCCCTTCGCGCTGTCTCCGATGTCTCCGCCTTGTCGGTTTTCGAGTTTTCTTCAAATGTGTTCCGTGCGCTTATGTTGCGTAAGCGCAACTTAGAGAGGAGGGTGATGTAATGGGCCCAACTCCAATTACATAAGTAGGTAAATATTTCTTTAGTTATTACATAAGTAGGTAAAGTGGCACACGGGTAGCGTGTGCCAAGGTGTCATCATCTGATTGGTTGATAGTGAGGAGCCATACTCACTTATTGACCAATCAGATAAAGACATGTGTTTGAGTGGTTCACACGAGGCCAGGGGTAGCCGCCCTGGTCCTAAATAAATCAGAGTTGAATTTGACACAAACCTAAGACTTGGTTTTATTATTGCGAGCTTCCTCCGCACTATAGTGTAAGCTAGTAACGGTATATCTTACCCCGTTACACCCTATGTTGCAAGCACACAATCATCAATATCAAATGCGAAGCTCAACAATGTTTGGAAGACATAACGAACTTGGTGGTCGCGAGGCCTGCGCGTTCGAATCAGCGTGCTGTCAAAAATACATGCAGCATCTGAGAATTTGGCGCCACGCGCTGCAAACCCATTTACCAACTCGCTCCACTCATCGTCTGCTCTTGGTGCTGGCAAATAGATGCCATCGTCCAGCAGCTCATTAAGTAGTTCCTTCATGATTTTGATAAAGCCTCTGGCAGCAGCCCGAGAAATCCCTAGCTGAGCCGCCACGCCTACGATATCGTCCCCATCTTTTCTACACCCATTTCCGTAGTATTTCATTAAAACAGCGAGCTTCATCAAAAGAACATTTAGCGTTTTGTTCAGGCAATCCGTATTTATTATAATGTAACGGTTCCAAGTAGACACATAGAGCACCGAATGACACTGGCGAACACCGGAGCATCTTTCTGTACGCAATTCGGGATCTCTGCGTCTTCAGCTTGGCGTAGAAGTCTGATCGAACAGTAATCTTCTCACTGGGTGGAGCCCGAAGAGATTTCCAGTCTAATCTGCCAAACGTGACAGCGAGTGCAAGGAGCAGCATAAATACGATTATGACTCTGTTTCATCAAGGTAAGCATAACCATTTACATTTGCTGTGGGTTCTTCTTCTTCCCTGTAAATCAATAGATACACCAACACCATAAGAATAAGACACAAATCAAACGGTATTATACGACGTAATTTACATAATAACAGGCTCGCGTTCGGGTTCTCAGCATGGGCGTCAGTATATACTGCAAAGATAGCTGTATGTGGCATTCCTTTGTTGATATCCCCAGCACAAAAATCAGCATCGAAGCCTGCTTCTCTTACCACCATTCTTTCGATTTCAGTAAAGCGAGCATCAGGTTTATAGCCTAAATGCAGCTGATGTCTTCTGCGAACGTCTACAGCGCGAACAAAAGCATCCAGAGCGAAATCTGCTGCTCTCGTCTCTTTGCAGCGTGCCTAGTACGTGCAGCTGTATCTGGGTACGTGCTTGGTGTATATGGGTACGTGCTTGGTGTATCCCTGTCGATGTCCAGGGCCCCTTAATCTTGCCCGCGGTGTAACTGCCGGATTCCTTGCCTTTTTAAAATAAAAGCAGGGCCCATCGAAAAAGCAGGTCCCTGAACTACTTCTTTTTTTTGCGAATTAAAATACCACGAAACGGACATCAGCTTTTTGAGCGGTCCGTTTTATGAAATAAGTAGGCGCTAAGAAGTAAGTGTTTTTTTTCTCTGGACAACCCTCTTACGATAGTGCCCTTCCCTAAATAAGCATACCCCCCTATTATAGTACCCCTGGAAATTCTCACTGGCTCTAACCCCTCAGTGAGGATACAGATGGAAGAGCGAGAACAATAAGAGCGGAATCGGATACGGGCGAGGGACCGGCGTGCATACACTAAGGAAACGTCAAAGTGGTGTTTGAATTGACAGAAGTGGATAAGGTAGCACGTCAAGCGGAGGTGGTACCGAAGGAGTGGCGATGTGTGGGACGAGTGCGCTGAGGAAAAGGGACCAGCATAAAAATGCCGAAGGATGCGGAAGTAGGCAAAGCGACGGTGCTCACGTGGGCGGTAGTGATGTGCATGAAACCCAAGGATGCTCAGGCGACGATGGAGCGGTAGTCACACCGGCATTTCCATAAGGACCATTGTGTGTCCATGCACGTGAAGTGGCGCTGAGCTCGCTGCCAGAAGGAGACAGCGCTGGTCGGAGGTAAACAGGCGATGCGCTTAATCATGCATGAACGCATTGCGGGACTGCGGGAAGTGCAAGATATTCACACCGCCCGTCAACGACAGGTCAACCTCCTAAAGGTAATGTAGGAAGTCTGCAAAGTGGTCAAGATCGCTCGAGGTGGCGCAGGTGGCGCAAGTAATGCAATGCAAGTGACAAACGGTGTCGTGCGTTCGTCTACAAAAGCAAATAGAGGCGTGCGTCCCACGTCTTAGATCAAGGACGACGGTGACGCGCTCGAGTTCGGTTAAGAAATCGTGCGCGTACCAGCAGTGACTACCGTCTTACCCCGCTTCAGACGCCTAGGCTTTTAAATCGAATAAAAACGTTGATTATGAGGATACCCGAACCTCGTGTTGTACGCCCAGTCAAATAGAGCGCCTACCCAGCTGGAAGGTATAGGTAGCGAGCTATAACCAAAGCTTCATGACCAACCAATCGACTGGAGATTGGAGCTGAAACCGCTCCAGAACAGTAAGCCATTTTTCATTTTCTATCTACCATGACAGTCAAGAAGCGAACCAGTTACAGTCTGCAGCTCAAGCTAAGTGTAATTAGTGAATACAGGGCCGGTGTGGACGGTTTTGGCTTCCACGCGCTTGCTAAGAAGCACAAGGTGACACCGTCTATGGTCAGAAACTGGTGGGACCGCAAAGACTTGCTGGTCAGCGCATCGAGGAACCGCCAACTCGCTACCCGTTCACGACGAAGGATGCCAGGAGCAGGCAGAAAACCAGAGCACCACGCACTAGAGCAACAAGTTCACGACTGGGTGATAGCACGAAACCGTAAGGGTTTGCGTGTGAAAGACAAGTACATACAACTCCATGCACTCAACATCCATCGTACCATGATGGCCGCGACCCCGGAAGAAGATCGTCGCGAGTTCCAAGCGTCATCGGGCTGGCTGGCTCGATTTAAAGACCGTAACAACCTTGTATCCAGGAGGCAGACCAGTGCAAGAACTCTTCCAGAGAATGCCAGCCAAATTTGTCTTGATTTTATCACAAATGCACAACAACTGATCGAACAACACAATATACAGCCTTGTAACGTCATCAACATGGACCAAGTCCCGAGATATTTCGAGACCGAGCCGAAGTCGACTATTACAACCCGTGGTGTGAGAGAAGTTCTGCTGCGTAAGGGAGGAAGTAGCCACAAACGGTTCACTGCAACTTTTGCCATTACTGGAGATGGTCAATTCCTGACTCCTCACGTTCTTTTCTCTAAGCTCAAGAATAAACCGTCGGTTCCAGAGGGAATTCTTGTGGATGTGAACCCAACGGGGATGTGGAGTGAAACCATACTTCTTGAGTACGCCCAAAACGTAATCTGTACCAGAAAAGAAACTCAGTTTTACCGAAAGCCTGTACTCTTCGTTATCGACTCGTACGCGTGTCACGTCAAGTTGTATGACGAGAAGAAGCTGCGACAGTACAATATTTTCGTTTTATTGGTACCACCCAACCTTACCAACCTCCTCCAGCCCCTCGATGTTGCTGTTAACAGAAGCTTTCAGGCTTTCTACAGGGAGCAATACGACGACTACATTAGCTCGGCTTTGGGCGACAAACGACTTCAAACAAAAGCAGGGAACCCCAAAGTTCCGCGATACGACAAGGTTTCCCAGTGGGTTTTGGACTGGGTTGCTACAAAAAAACGCACTGAGATTTCGAAAGCGTTTTCGCTATGTGGCCTGGTGCCAAAGACGGAGTTCGACGTTAAAAATCTGCATCCGCCTCTCCGCGATCTCTTAAGCCCGTCAGTTGACATGAACGAATGGCATCTACGCTATCAGCACATAGTGGATGAGAATGACAATCGTGAAGAGCTGTGTGTTGCTCGACCTACCTGGTACCTCCCTGAGGACATGCGAACCAGCTTGTTCTGCTGTCTGCGATACAGTAGCGGTGAGCAACTTCACGAGTACATTGACGTGCTCACTGAGTACATGAGCAACTTACAGGAGTTGGACGGTCTGTTTGATATTGACTATATCACCTCGCTGAAGAGCGGGGAGACGCTACCAGGCGAGCTCGAGCTTTTTGCTGCAGCACACATGCACCACTGGAATATTGAAGTCAAGACTCTGGATGAAGACTGCAAAGTCGTCTCAGAGTACACGTACACAGTTGACAGCCCCACGGACACGGTGCACCTCGCACGAATTGGCTTCTACTTTTCGCTCAAGGTGAATGGGATGCATGTGTAGGATAATCGACATGCTGTCGATGCTGTTCTTCTGATTTTTAGTTTATGTCTGCAATTGTAAGCCTAGGCTTTATATACGAATACAATGCCCAGTGGGCTGTTTTTTTTTTTTTAAAGCCTAGGCGTCTGAAGCGGGGTAAGACGGTAGGGTTCCGAATTTTGTGGGACTATGTGACCGTGACGTGAACATACACTGGATGAAGCGTTTGAAGAAGCACGAGGATCAAGTCCCGAGGTAGTCTTGGAGAAAATGTGAGCTGTGAGACGACTGGTGAAGAAGGCAATTAAAATATTCAGAGCAACACTACGGCTGCAGAAATGTAAAACACGACAGGGGGGAATAGGCGCTGCTACCGCAGCAAGACAAGCAGCCCAGGCGCAGTTGAGATGTCTTCAATTTAAACCTGACTGCGAGTGCTATCGGTAAGATGGCTACAATGATGCTCCGGTCGTGAGTGGAAATTACGAGCTGCCCAACTACGGGCTGTGGGTACCGATGTTTCTAGTAGTTTACGCATGGGGTTTGATCACCACGGGCAAGAAGCACAGTGCAAGTTGCAGAATGACCTGCGGATCCTGCTCCTCAGCATCAAGCTGCAGAGCCGCAGCCTGGTGTCGGACGGCTCCCTGACCAGAATCGAGATGGCGGAAGGGTGAATTACCCCGACGCGCGACATAACAAGCTGGCTATACGACCTTTTGATGAAAAAGAGCTCTACGTCGGGCTCGGGACGGGCTTCTTTGAATGGGGATGCAGGTTCGAGCGCCAAGTTAACAACGCTCAGGCTACCTGTGGATTAGGCTAGCCTAATGATTTTAAAGTAGATCTACTGGGACACAACTTAGCCGGTGCGGCTGAAAGGTACTACAACAAGCATATTGAGGTCTGGTGGGGACACTAACCCACGTTGCAGTACGTGATGATGAATATACATGTACTGGAGGCGTTCAAGACCTACATTACACCTGCTCAGGCGATGAGATTTGTCACGGCACCTAAATACGATAAACGCACGTGACCTGAGTGTTACATGCACTTAGTGGTTGTATTCAAAGCGTCAGGAGGAGCTATTGACTTTTTGGTGCTGAACAACATCGTGCGGTACGCGTCCGGGGAGCTACGCCAGGATGAACATCACAAGAGCAGACTACCTATAGCAAGCAGAGGATCTCGCTCACTTCGAGCAGTCTGGGGAACTTGGACCGGTACGAGACCGTAACCTCGGACGTGAGGTTGTTGCCACTGTAGGCGAAGGAATGGATAGAGGACAGCGACGGTGCCACGGATGCGGCCGTCTGGCCGGAGGGGGGGGGGGGGGGGGGGGGGGGGGGGGGCGAACGGACCAGACTTGACACTGCCTGTGCGTGAAGAGTCGGCTTCGGCGAACGACGATGTCTAGATAATAGATCTAGATCTAGATATCGGATCTAGGCGTCACTTCGTTGGTGACAAGTCGTGGCTCGACGAAGTGGAGTGCTTCGACGACGTGTGCCTGCAGCCGAATCGTGAACCGCTAAGTGTGACCAAGAAAGTGATTACAGCTCAGCATGTTAAGAGCATAGAAACCCTTGGCAAGGCTTAGAACGAGCAGACGCAGCGCCTGTACCAGAGTGAGGAAGATAGTGCTGCTGAGGAGAAGCCTGTGGGCAATATTGTGGGAGCCACCGAGGTACCACGAGCGGTCGCGTGAAGGGCGCAAAGAAGCCCAACAAGAAGTCCAAGAAGAAAAAGCCATGGACGAGGGAGGGGTCGGTGACGCGATCGACTGGTCGCAAGGCTGCATCGGACCCGGACGAGCTCGCCTCTCAGGTGAGGAGCGACCAAAATGTGGTCAACAACGTCGTGGACCTGGATCCTAAGAGCTATAGACATAAAATGCGTAGTCTGCAGAAGGACGGATGGATGAGTGCTATGGCTGAGGAGCTTTTTTTTCTGGAGGCGAACGGGGTCTGCCACGTCGTGAAGATGCCGCGCGGCGCGCACGTGCTGCTCACTAACTGGATCTACAAGTCGAAGCTTGATGCAGAGGGCTGATTGAACGTCTGAAGTCGCTCCTGGTGGCGCGGAGTCAATTACAGTATCACGTTCTCTTCCGTCATCGAGATGACGATTAAGATGCTGATACTCGTGCTATCCAGAGAGTGGCCGCCAAACATGGCCACGTGCCGAACACCTACGTGAGTACGGGCAAGGAGGAAGAGCTGAATATCTGCTTGCACAGTCCACAAGGAATGAAGATTCCTGATGATGTTTGAGACAGTTGGGAGGGCGAACTAGCCTTGGAGCTACGAAATGCATTGCACGGACTCAAGCAAGCAAGCAGGCAGGCTATAGAGAAAGCTGCTGCACCGCGAGTTGGTCGAGATCGGGCTCGCACAGAGTCAAATTGGTCTGTGTGTGTACTTTCGGAGAAGAGGAGAATTTCTACCGTTGTTGGAGCTGACGTCGATGGTCGGCTGTCACGGGGACCGGACAGGATGCTGTGGATTCTTTCTTCGGAGAATTGGCGTCTTTGTCGATCAAGGATCTGGAAGAGCGAACAAGTTTCTCGGGATGCGAATAACGTACAATGGCGTCGGTAATTATAAGCTGGATCACGAGCTCACGATATTGAACATTTTGAAGGAGTTCGGAATGGAGATGGCGAATGCTGTCAGAACACCGATCGGAGAGTAATGGAACGAGCTGCCTAAACTAATGCAAAGTTGTTGCAGGGCACTGGAGAGGGAGACGCTGTGACTATCACAAAGTTTCAGTCTTTGGTGGGCAGCCTTTTGTGACTTACCAGGTGCACACGGCCTAATTCTGTGTTTGCTATGCATAAGACGTCGCGGCGGACACATTCCCAGACAGTGATGGACTGGAAACTCGCGAAGCGTCGTAAGGTACCTTATTGGTACTAAGGACTTGCGTTTGCGGATACAAGGCAGCATCCTTTTGAAAAGTGCCGAGTCGCCAGCCCCACTGATCATATCTATCGAAATGGGTACGTCTTGTTGGTTACTATGCAGTCGCTCTTCCAGTAACAAAGTCATTTGGTGAAGCAGTCTCGCTTTGCCCACCACTTGCGCTCTCAGAACTTTCTGCTGCTGTTCCGCTTGCATGCGTCTCTCCAACTGCCGCGCTGCACATGCCCTCCATGCGCTGAACATCAAGTTACTTGCTTGTTGGGCCTTCAGCACCGCTTGGGAAGCGTGCAGCCCATTCAACTGACAGGACAACTCACTCGCTTGCTGCTTTAATGCCTCCCTCTCGTATTTTATTTTTTGACGGTGGCGTAGTCGACGCTGTGCAGCCAAAGCGTTCCGTGTTTCACGTTGCTTTTCGTCGGAGAGTTTGTCAATTGGAGTTTCGCTTTTGTCTTCCTCGGATGACTTCGTATCAGAGCTGACGGTGTGTTCTCTTGTGTTATCCGAGTGCGACGCGAGGAGCTCCTCAGTCTCCGCTACGAGTTGATAACTCGCCTCAAGTACGTCGTCGACGGTGCTGTTCGCCTTCTCGTCTACTTTAAGGGCGTCATTCTGGTCTAGAAATACCGCCGCTTTGTCCAAGAAGGCGGCGTCGCCGTCCATTACGCGCGGATCGGGAAAGATGAAAATGTTGTGTATTTTCATACAAATAACAAATATCATCACTTATCCGACCTCTCTTGAGTAAAATAAAAGCATTAATTTATTATCTATTGCTTAGAAAAGCGAATTAAAAAGTCAGTCAAAACGTGAAGGGTTAGGCTGGTCATCATCCGAAAGTGACTTTTTTAATTGCCAAATGAGAGGGGGGTTTTCAATTCGTCGGCGCTGTTCAGGGGATCTGCTAAAAAACGGTAGGACAATCGTGATATGTAGCGTGTACATTGTATACAGGTGTGTCCGTCTCATCCAAGCGTGTCCGTCCCACTTAAGTGTATCTGTCCCAGTACACAATCTGTATACGCGGACATAACGACAATGATAGGAGGGCACTAGGGACTGCATATTGGAGACAGGGAGAGATACTAAGACTTCTAACTCAATCAATATCACTTTCAAATTCCCATTCATCGTTACAACAAATACTGAAGAGCTATCTATTACTTAAGTACTACTTTGAAGTACTAACCTAGCACACTTAGTCTTCAAAACTGTAGTACTCCCATGGCTCAAACGGGTCCTCCCACTCCTCAAAGTCATCGGCCTTGAATTGCTTCATCTCCTCGTCTGTGAGTAAGCACGAGTCCAGCGCTGCACGAATCTTTGCAATCTCGTCGTCCTCCTGGGAGAAACGGCCAATGAACACGAGTTCCTGACCACGGTCACCATACTCACGCGCCATGAGTTCCTTGTAGTTCGGTAGCTCCTTCATAGTTCGAGTGCGTTCCTCCTCTGGAATAGCGGCGATCCACATGCCTCCGTTAGCCAGAGTGCAGTACAGACCCGCCTGGGACCAGGTAGCGTAGTTGTGTGGCCGTGTACCGAGCCAAAAGACGCCCTTACTACGCAGCAGGTTCTTAAACAGACCGTTCTGCTTGCCTTCCAGACGCTTCGCGATCTCCTGCTGACCCAGAGGCTCCCCGTCTTCTTCAGTCTCCATTTCTTGGTCCTCTTCTGTGGCTTCTTCTTCCTCCTCCTCTTCTTCTTCTTCTTCGTGGTCATGACCATCGTCGTCTTCAGAAGGGAACGGAGGCAACGTTGGAGACTCGACGATCACGAACTCATCCTGAATGATGCCAGTCAGTCGTGCAGGGTGGAACGGACGCGAAGCCTTGTACAGGAACGACCCAATGCCGTATTCGAGCGTCTCCGGTGTGTGAGGAACCGTGAGAGACTCAAGCCAGCCTGTCTGCTGCGACGCACGCTCGAAAGAGAAGAGCTTGGTGCCGAGGATCATCTTGGGGTTCACACGGCCCTTGACCGTACGTTCGATCTTGGCGTACGAGTTCAAACGACGCAGGACCTTCTCAATAGCTTCCACGTCCTTGGCAGGCACGAGGTCGGTCTTGTTGAGTAGAATGATGTCTGCGAACTCGATTTGATCGATCAATAAGTCAGTGATGGTACGGGTGTCTCCCTCAGGAAGCTGCTTACGATTCTCTTCAACGTCGGCGAGCATACGCGGATCGTCGAAGACGTGGAAGAAGGTGGCAGCATCAACAACCGTCACACAAGTGTCGAGCAGGGCGATGTCACGCAATAGTGGTAGTTTCTCTCCGCCACGCACAAGCAGCTCGTCGAGGTGAACCGTAGGGATGCCAGTAGGGGCAGAGGGCGAGGCACTGGCACCGGTATCGTCTCCCGACGACGCTCCGGAATCCGTACGAGAGCGCTTGGAGCTGCTGGGAGACAGAGCAGGGGCGGCCTTCACCTCTTCCTCGGCGCCTTCAGGCAGCTCGAACACAAACGTCTCGGCCACTTGCATGGGCTCACTGATACCAGAGCTCTCGATGACAATGTAATCCACTTCACCCTGCTGAGCGATACGTGCGATCTGCTCGAGCAAGTCCACACGAAGCGTGCAACAGATGCAGCCGTTCTCAAGGCGAACGAGCTGCTCTTCGCGCTGGAGTACACCGGCAGATGCCACAAGGTCGGCATCGATGTTGAGCTCGCCCATGTCATTGACAATCACAGCCACGCGTAGTGCGTGGTCCTTGTTCTTGAGAATGTGCTGCAACAACGTGGTCTTACCACTACCCAGGAAACCCGATAGGAGTGTCACGGGGATGCGATTGCCGTCCTTCTTGTCGGTCTCCGTCATGAGCGGCCGTTTGTTGGTAGGAGAGTCCGTCACAGCCCCGGCCATTACAGAAGATGAAGCCTTGATGGTCAAATGCACTTGAGTTGGCAAATAGAAGAATGAACAGTGACCAGAAGCCCGTGTCGGAAGGAGCTACAGCTAAGAGCCTAGCATCGTACCCTAGTACTTCGAAGTAGTTCATTTTTTTCCGACGGTTCTAGTGGACTTCGCCGTCGGCCAAAGGCTGTGACCATGTTGAAGCGATTCTGGTGGTGTTGGCGTGTTTGTTGTCTCCGACGACGGCATACAGTGATTCCGAAGGCGAGATGGGTTCACGCCGTCGGAAATTATTTAACGAAGTAATCATAGTTGGAAAATATTTTAACGGGAGATCTCTGAAACATGCGGGGATTTGTGCAATTATGCTAAAAGATGCAGGCTCAAATGTTATTTAACACCGTCCCATTACACTGCGCGACAGAAGTTATGGATGAATAAACACGTCTTTCCGACAAAAGGTTGTTTGATAGTTATGTTATGAGGGAAGGTTGATAGATAGCTATGATATATGATAGTTATGGTAAAAGTAGGCTACACGTACAGACTTGCTGTCCTAAAAATGTCGTATCAGGTTTGTCATTTGAGCAATATCAAGTTTACTCCATACTAAAAATCTCTGGGAACGGACTTGGTGGACCTGAATTATATCATTGGGGGACCCAGACCGAGTGGTCCCGGGGTGGGGGTCGCAGTTCTCAGGCGTGAAAACAGATTATTTTGTGTTTTGGAGAATGGCACTCGTTGCTGATCCCAACTGAGAATTATGAGACGAGCCAATTGTTCCCAACTAGTACTCAACCAATACCCAAACGCTGTTAGAGTTACCATCCATGGACCAACCTGCTCCCAAACAGGAACGAATGGTGCCCAACTCAAAAGGGCCAGAAGGTCATTGTATACGTATAGCTGGATTACGAAAGCGTAGCTTAGCTTGACTTCGATATTCTGGCAGTTTTAGGTCAGTAGCGAACACACATTAAGTTGATACTCTTGGGCAACACAATGGTTGTACATGCTCACTAATAATGTCACGAGTGCAATTTGAATAAAATGGTGGATGTCACTTTCTTATTCATCTATTGTTCCTCTCTTATTCGTCTCTTTTCAGCGTAAGCATCGTTAAGCACACAGACACATACGATGGTAGCGGTATCTCATACACTGAAGAGTCTTCTTGTCCAGATGACCAAGTGGATCAGCACCACAAAACAACTCGAATGCCAGTAAGACATAGATACCACAATTGTAGCTATCGGTCTGAACGCACAGACCAGATTCGAAGTTTCTCACTCGAAAGCTTATGCCAACTGCACGTGGTACAATGGAGAACACTTTCTATTTGGGTGCATTGGTGCCGTGGGTCGCGTCGATCATCACCACTTCTGGAAACAAGTGGAACAGCTCACGCATATGCTTCGTCTGAAGTGTAATGCAAGTCGCAATACGCTACGAATTATAATAATAAGTGAGGTGTATTGTGTTACCAACCGTCTCCGGTCTAAACTCTAATACCCCTTCCCGCCCGGCATGTAGTGCTCGGCCAGATTGTACCCATCCTTCTTGGTACTTGCTGCCTCTTTGCTGTTTCTTGTGCTTGTTCTTGCTAGTCTTTACTGTCCCTCTCGCTTCGCCACTGCGCGCAGTCGCCTGCGATCAATTGTTCCGCCGTTTGGCGCAGCTCGTGCTCCTGCACTTCCCGGCTAGCTCCATATACCACGCTCCGGTTAGTATCCATTGCGTAATTTGCCAGCCAGTCTGCCGTCTTGTTGTGCCTTCTGTAGTGATGTCTCCACCCCGTTATCTGCAGCTGGTCCGCTAGCTTCCTCGCCAGTTGATACCAGTGCTTTAACCTCTTTACCTTTGGCTCTCGTCTCCTCTTTAGCAAGCCCAGAATCATCGCGCTGTCCCCTATCACGTGCATACCGCTCCGTTGCTTCGCCACTGCTTCAGCTAGTAGTCGCTGCAGCCCCACGAACTCTGCCACGTTGTTGGTCATGTGTCTGCTGCTTAGTGATGTGGCCGCCGCCCAGACCACCTTATACGTCTCTTCTTCTTTTTCCCATTCCACTAATACGCTACCGCTTCCTCCTGGTCCGGGGTTCCATCTGGATCCTCCATCGAAAACCCCCAGCAGTACTCGTTCGTTGGTTCTGTCTCGACTTCCAGCAGTCATCCTTACGTCCGCCCACTGCCTTCGAATTCGCTCCACTACCGTGAGCTTCTTGTACGACCGCGCTGTTAACGGGAAGAGGCCCGCTCTGTACCTTAGTAGGACTTCCTTCATCCTTTCCCCTGTTCGCTGTATTTCGGCCACCTTTTCCGGTCTGCTGTTCCCGTCCGGGTAGCGTTCAGCTACTTTCCAGCGCCAAAGAGCTGTAATCATCGTCGCGCATCCCATTGTCCACACGGCGCCTGCTACTTCGTGCATCTCGTTCCATCGTTCGTCTTGTTGTTCATTGCCCCACTCTATTAGCCAAGCTGGCAGCTTGCTCAACTTTAAGGCAAAAATGTCTTGTATCGCTTCCTTGTCGTGCTCCGCCTCCCCTTCCAGTGCTGGCATTCCCCACAGCTCTAGCATTGTGCTCCATATTGCTCTTGCGTCCGGACATTGCCACAGCAGGTGCGCTTGGCCGTGAGCTGATGACTTCGCGCACCTCGCCCCTACGCACGCGTAGTCATGTGAGGTTCCATTCCACAGGCGGAGTCTTCCCATCTTCATTCTGACTATGTTCTGTTTCTGATACGGCGTGACTCCATGCAACCTCTGACGTGCTTCCAGGGCAGCTCCGTGAGGGCCCTGTGTAGCTCCTTGTGCTCGTTAGCCAACTTGTTGGTCAGGAGTTCCTGTGCTTGGGCCACTCTGTCTTGCCGCCGTTTCGCGATTACCCTTTTGTAATCTCTCCGCGCTCTGCTCCATCTCCGCTTACCCATCCACAGAGGCCTCATATGAGTCAACGCCGGGTGCGGCGCTACCCAGACCGTCTCTTTTCTCGTCTGAAGCAACGCGGCAATATTAGCTTCAGTCGCTGCGATGCTGCCCCCTTTGGCTACTTCTTGCTCCTCAAAAGCCCACCCGTGATAGAGTTTGTCTTCTCCTGTGGACTGCTCCACCCAAAAACGGTGGTGCTGATCATCTAATGTGTGCTTGACTCGCAATTTGTTTTCTTCATCCGGCTTGGATATTTGCTCCGGAAATTGCGCTAGTAGCGAAAGTGCGATCTCCCGCAACAGGTGAGCCTGTCGACTCTCCATGGGTAACTCCACGGTCTGTGGGGTCATCAGCACCTTTCCGTGTCCGACGTGCTCCACCTTGATAATGTCCTTTATCTTCTGCACTTTGTGACCATCCAAACGCCTCCTGTAGCTGGTCCATTTCTGCTTCTCCCCTCTTGCATCCCTCAGTCTCAGCTGATGATAATCTTGTTCCAGTACCGCTGAATGGATCAGGTCTCCTCTGAGCTCTTCCCTGCGCTTCTTGGCCTCCTTCATTAGTCCCAGCAGTCTCGATTCTATCTGACACATCAGACCTCGTTTGTCCCACCTAGTGGTGAGCCCCATCTCGTGCTTCATCTCCTTCCTGAGCTCCACCTCTTCTTTATGGTCGGGATCAGTTTCTTCTGGTGCGAAGACCGTCGCCACCATCGGAGCCCCGGTTGCCCATAGTCCCTCCTTCCACTTCAGTTTTCCTGCCGCCTGTGTCGGTATAATGTGCCCTATCTGAAGCCCCTCCTTACTCTGGAGCAGCGTGCCTGCCACTTGGGGTCCTCTTGGTTAGTGCTGTTACCCACTTCTCCACTGTCGTCGCTGCCATGGCCACTAACTCCATCCTAATGTTGGGGATTCCTATGCCCCCCTTCTTAGGACTCAACTCTGCCACCGCTGTCTGTATCCATCCGCGAGGCGGAATATCTGGTTTTGCGAAAGAGGAGCTCCACACAAAGTTCCTAATTCTCCAGTCTGCCTCCTGCGTGAGCTTTTTGTTTGGCCATGCATGCCGCGCCACGTACAACACCTTGGGTATGATGATCGCCGCTGCTATCGCTGCTCGTTCTTGGACAGAGTTCGTTTTTTCGACAGCGAGTGCCAATCTGGCGGTCAACGCCGCAAAGGCTTTCGTCCATGCACTCACAGTCGTGTCATCTGGTCCTGTAATATGTCCCAGGTATCGGGTCTCATTTACCTCTGCTACCGGTTCCTCGTCACCCGCCGCCCTGTCAGTTGCGCTAGTGAACCTCCCCAGTTTAACTGCCACCGACTTCTTCAGGTTAAGTCGTAGTCCCGAGACGTTCGAGAATCTGTTGACTACCCCCAGTGCCGCCTTCTGCATGCTCGAGTGTGCAATATAAATCGCAGTGTCGTCCGCATATCCAGCTACTCTTGATTCTTCTCCGTCTGCTCCTTTCTCCAGCCTCACACCTTCAAGATCCTGATCGTTCTGCACCGCATCGTACAGTAGGTCCACTGCTAATATGAATAAGAGAGGGGCCAAGGGACACCCTTGCCTGATACCGCTCGTGACTTCCAGCGCTCTCGATAGTGATCCGTTAGCCATAAATTGCACGGTGGTGGCTTCGTGTGTCGTTCTCACGATCTCTCTGGATTTTGGTGGGAAACCTTTCGCCTCCAATACCTGGTGTAGGAATTCCCTGTCCAACGAATCATAAGCTTTGGCGAAGTCCAGCAGAAGCACTTGCGCTCTGTCGTACACCTCCGTGCCTTTCGCTGCCAGTTTCGTCGCTTCCAGCAGATCTATTGCTTCGTGAATCTGTCTGCCTGGTATGAACCCGTATTGCGTGGGGTGCACTAACTTCGTGATGTGCACTCTGACTCTCCACGCTAGGATTCGGGTGAAGATTTTGTAATCGGTGTTCAGGAGCGCTATGGGTCTGTAGTTGAGCCCGTTGCTCGTGTCCCCTCCCTTGGATATACTGAATATGTATGCCTCCTTGAAAGACTTTGGCGTCTTGCCCTCCTCCATGAATATGTTGAACAGTTTGGTCAGGATGGGCACTAGCCTCTCTGCGTTGTCTCGATACCACTCGTTCCCGATATTATCAGGTCCACAGGCCTTTCCCGCCTTGCATTTCTTTATGGCTGCTGCGACTTCGTCTTCCGATATTCTTTGGTCTATCCCTGCGAGATCGACCTTCTCCCAGTGGTCTTTGTACTTTGCTATGTATTCCTTTGCTCCGCCGACATCCGCTGCTGACCCTGTGAAAATGCTGGCCCAGCTGTCCGCCAGCGTATCCGCCTTCTCGTGGGCTCCCCTCTTGGGAGCTCCATCTGCCCTTGCCAGAGTTGGGATGATGTTGTCTCCGTACTTCGTGCATATTCTGTTGAAAAAGTATTTCGTGGACGCTTTCGACGACCACGCACCCTTGTTGATGAGTCCGCGCCGTTTGGTTGCCCTTCGCTGTGCCTGCAAATTCTTCAATTCCGCTGCCCATTCCTTCATTTGTTGCTCGTCCTCGATTCGCTCTCCTCCTCCTGCGTGTAGCTTGCGTTTCAGCCGCCTTATTCGCTGCCTGAATCCCCCTGTCATTCTCTTTCTTGCGCTTTGCTTGAGTTGTGTCATTTCTTTCTTCATATTCTCTTTGAATTTGTCCCAGGCCTCTGCTGCTGCTCCGCTTGTGAAGTGATCTCGATTGTTGCCCCACTCTTGTAGTCTCTTGTCAATCATGTCTTTGGTGGCTGCCTTTACGTACTCCGGTGGGGGATACACTGCGACCCTCTTCTTCACCTGTACCGGCCCCTTCGGGCAGTGTATTTCTAATAGGACGCCTCTGTGATCCGAGTCACATATACCTTCGTCTGTTGTGACCCCCCTTACTTGCTTCCAATCCTTGCTCGATATATACCACCGGTCTATCCGTGAAGACCCTTTGGTTCCGTCCGCCGCCGTGTGTCTGTGCGTGTGATGCAGTCGTGCATATTGTAGCATTTCATGGTCAGTAGCCTCTACTGGCATATTGCTTTCCCCTGTGTCCACCAACGCATTTTCCTGGATGAAGCTCCTTAGCGCTCTGGCTCCTATGTCCTCCTTGCTTCCTGTCCCTCTCCTGTCCATCTCGGCTCCCGCCACACAGTTGAAATCGCCCCCACAGACTAGTGTATGGTCGTCTGGGAATCGAATGTCCCCGAGCCTGTCGAAAAACCGAATTCTGCCAGGTCCGTGTGAAGGAGCGTATATGTTGATAAACAGGTGTCTTTTACCCTGAATCGATCCGGTGGCCATGACCAGATGCTCTGACCAATACTCCTCCCCCCATCGTTTGAGGTCCTTCACTGCTCCGTATGGGTTGAGGAGTATGGCCACCCCTGCCCTCCGATCTGCCCCTGACGCCCACAGCGATAATATTGTTGAGCATGTTCTTTTGAACCCCCACATCGCAGCGTATTGTGATACTGCGGATACTTGCTCCTGGTCTGTCAAATGCGTTTCCTGTATGAAGACGATGTCCTTGACCCCCCTCTCTTGTTTCTCCTTCACGGCTTGTAAGTACTGCCCCAGACACTCTCTGTGCTGCGCCATCCCTCTTACGTTGTAGGTCGCCAGCCCTAGTGTTTTGTCTGCCTCGTGTTGTCGTACTGCTAGTCTCCGTTTTTTCCGTCTTCTTGCTCTTGTTTGTCTTGTTATTCTCCTGTTGAAGTTTCTGTGTTCCTCTTCCACTTCGTCAAATCGATCTTGTTTCTGTATTTGGTGGTAAAACCTGCTTAATGTCTGTTGTCGTTGGCCTCCTGTAGCCCCCTTCTCCTTTCTCTCGCCGCTGGTCTTCTTAGATGGTTGCTCTGTCATTTGAACTGTGTAAAGTTGGCGAGGGGTCCCTGTGTGGGATCTATGTTTTCTGCTTGTGTGTCGAGTCTTGGGCGCTCTCTTGCTTCCTCCCCATCGTCACCCCTACACTTGGTGGATAGTGGGCTGTAGGCGCCTTGGGCTCTGCGGCTATACACCCTTGCCTGTTGTCTTGATCTGGGGTAGTTGGGGCTGACTCTTGGACCTGTGCACCTGGTCCGCCTTCTTCTTGTTGCGTTGCCTGTGCCTTCGATGCGTCGCTGTCACTATCTGCATCTCTTCTGTCGACACTGTTTTCCCTTGCTTCGATGTTCTCCAATCCGGTCTGTGGTGGTTCGCTCTCTTTACACCTTGGCTTGCCCACCTTGGCAGCCCTTCTCAGCGCTTTTAGCTCTTTTGTTGCAGCTTTAGCTAGTTTGTCTGGGTCATATGGCTCGGCGTCCAACGCCCGTCCTCCGTACTTCGTAAGAACTCTGTTTCTCTGACTTGTGAGTTCTTTCCACTTGTCTGTGTAGACTTCGTACCTCTTGGGCTCGTAGGTGACCGCTTGGTAATGATTCCCCGCTTTACTGTAATGTAGCACCATGATGATTGTTAGCGTTCCTGCGGCTGTCAGCTCGCGCAAAATGTCAGTCCCTATGTGTGATGGCATCGTGGAAACCACGCCCGTTTCGGTCGCCGTGTTATCAGTCAGCCCCCAATCTTGGTACCCGTAAGCCTGGAGTCTCACGTTGTCCTCGTGCACCACGTCCAACACGAAGACCATTTCTCTAGCGTGCATGGCCATCGCTTTGATGTGATCGGGTCTGACCCAATAGTTCATTGGCACCGATGATTTCACTGATTTGTTGCGTTGGTCTGCATAGTGGTTGGCCAATGCACACAACTTTTCCTCTGCTGAGTCTTTGTTGATGATCGTTTTCCCAGCGGCTGCTAGTGCCGATTCCATCTCCGCCGGGTGCACTTTGAATTCATCCGCCACATTCGCGATCATATTGTTCATGACCTGCTTTTTGATGTTGTTCGCAGCCTCCACCACGTCGGCGTGCAATGGCGACAACCCGGTCGTGACGTTGTGTAGTGCTGCCAAGAATGCAAGCCACCCACAGTGTCCATTCGCTGCCACATCGGTTATCTTGCCTCCTACGATGTCCAGCCAGTGTTGCAGCGGCCTGCCCATGTCGTCTCCTCCTTTGATTCCTGTCATTAAGAAACCGTCCTCCTCCAATCGCTTGGTGTCTGCCTGCTCTCCTTGTTGTGTCTTCTTCCTTCCTGCGTCTCTGGTGTCGTGTGTACTGAACGTCACGAAACTGTGCATGTATTGCTGTATAGGTTGCTTAGGTCTGGAAGGTCCGCCCTCATCAGGCTCGCTCCCAGTCGTCTGCTTCCGCCTGCCCTCATTTCCAACGCTGCAAGTCTTTGGTGCTTTGCTGGTTTTCCCCCTCTCTGAGTCTCCGTTCGTTTTCCAGTTATCTGACAGCTGTCTTTTCGGTGATAGCGATTTCTGTCGTGCCTCTAGACCCTCGTTGTTGCCGCCTGGTTCATGTCGCTTGACTGGTATGTCCTCCTTGTCTGGTATGGCTTCCTTGTCTGCTCCTATGTTGTCACTCACTGTCTCCGCGTTTTTGGGTCTGGCTGGTACCGTGTCGTGCACTTGTTCTTCGACGGCATGTGCCGTGGGTGTAGCCGTCACTGTCGCTCATCTGGAAGTCCCATTCGCCGTAGGAATTGTAGTCCTCCTCTGCGTGCTGCTTCTGTGTTCTCTCGTTCTTCTCCCTGGTTCCTCCCTCTGATGGTTCCTCTGCTTGCTGCCCTCGCTGCTTCCCCTCCTCATTTTGAGCCCGTGCGTGTTCTGACTCGTCCGTTCTTGGGTGGTTCTGCTTCCTCATGGATTGCTCCCATTCTCTAGGTAGGGTTGGTCTCTCTTCTCTTCCTGCCGCGTCATCGGTCGAGCTCATACGCTGCTGAGTTGTCCCCGGTTTACGACTTGCGTTGCTTCCCCTGAGTTGAATTAGCAGCTGCTCTACCGAGACTGGCGATTCTTTGCTGGTGTACCCTCTGCCTCCTTGTCCTCGATTGGAAGGTAGTTTCCCTTCTATTTGCTTCCCATGTGTCTTCCTTTTGGCTTGCACCCCT